>OY757010.1:185594412-186994447 GCA_963580285.1 Lucinisca nassula
AGTCTTAGATCCTGCTGGAAG
Organism: Lucinisca nassula; assembly: GCA_963580285.1. Classification (NCBI taxonomy): domain Eukaryota; kingdom Metazoa; phylum Mollusca; class Bivalvia; order Lucinida; family Lucinidae; genus Lucinisca; species Lucinisca nassula. The sequence goes on from OY757010.1 coordinate 185,594,434, forward strand.
CGGTTTATCAGTACTCGTGTGCGGTCGGTTTCAGCTCTGCGTGGAAGCATCATGCAGCCCATCTATTTCTTCAAGCCCCGATGGGCGGGGCAGAACAGTCACAGTATAGAAAATATTCTGTCACAAACATTGTAGAGAAAGCATCCGTGTGTTGTGGTTACGCTACTCGCCTTGTGAACCAGGGGTCGCAGGATCGACCCCGGGCTTCTCCAAACTTTCGGATGAGTCTTTAACCGAGGTCCCGTCGCCCGTATGACTTTAGGTGTTGGTGGGACGTAAAACTCAAAAACACTCACTCACTCACAAACATTGTAGCCTTTCACTTTGCAGCGATTATTGCCGAATGGAGTTTAATTTCCATTATCATAGTTTAGGACGAATCCAAAGGTTCATTACGATTACAGCCGTGCGATATTTTGGCCGACTGAATATTTTTCACACGAAATTTAGTGATATTTTAGTTATATAAGAAATACATAAGTTGAAGGTGCTCGTTAGAACCGCCTCATTGAGGCCTGCTCTAACGAGTACCCAATATCTATGCAAAATAAGGAAAATAACGCTTTTTAGCCTTGTTAACACCACTATCTCAGTATAAAGTGTGCTTTATAGGGGTTTTGCTGGGCTTAATGTGATGTGATCCAACAAACACAAAATATACCATCTGAATAAAGAAGGGGACCTGTTTGGTTGAGCTGAAAAAAATTGATTTGATTTTGCTGTAAGATGAAAAGTGCCGGCCCGTCTCTGTGGCTTAGTCGAATGCGCGTCTAACTGGCAACCAGGAGGTCGCGGGTTCGATCCTCGCCAGATTCGGCGACATTATTTCATAGAGATTGGCCATAAAATATTTTCTACGGTCTTTCTCTCCCTTCCGTTGATTCAAGACGGGCAGTTGTCAGTTTTTAGCGAAATATACACTGTACTGGTTAACCGTTTATGTAAAAACATGCCCAGGACAAGTGTTGTTAGGTAAACTGACCGGTTTAGCATGACCTAAATAGTGTTGATGGGTAGTTTAATAGTTTAACTCAGACCAGCGGGACAACGTCGGGCCGATAGCGATACGACGTTTCACGTCGTATCGCTATCGGCACGACGTTGGCCGCATTCTTTGCTCTCTGGGTAAGTGCAGACCAAGTGCTGTTACGTTATATACAATTACCATTAATAGTCTTAGGTTAAGACGTGCTATTAATTATATTTCTGTGTACAAAAAAATGAAGTATTTCATTAATATTAACATCTGCTACCGAAATTAATTGAGCTGCCTTACTTTTATAAATACTTCGAGTTCAGTTAATGTTTTCTCCAGCTTTTGTATAAATAAGTGTCCCAGCAGGCACTCAACGTTGAACTAACGTTGAAACAACGTTGAAAACGTTGTTTCAACGTTAGTTCAACGTTGAGTCAACGTTTTGTGCCTGCAGGGGTGCCTCGCCGCCGGAAAGTCAGCGGCGCATTTGGTGTCATTCGGTCCGTGATGTAACAGACCAACCAGCGGTCGTGGAGTCCACTGTTCCGTGCACCACAGTTCTACTTAAGGAGGGGTTGGTTGGTTGTATTGAAGTTAACGGCCCAGTTAACACTGTTTTAGATCATTTTTGAGCCGGTCGGTTTACCTATCGACACTTTTCCTGGACAGGCTTATACGTAAGCGTCGGTCCCCGCCCATCGGGGATTGAAGAAATAGATGGGCTACATGATGCTTCCACGCAGAGCTGAAACCGACCGCGCACGAGTACTGGTAAATCGCTTAAAGGAGGCAGAGCGGTGGCGAGTCGGCACGTCCATGGTTATAAACCCTATTGGTTTCATTGGGGCGACAGGGCTTGAGATGTCAATTCATCTCAGTGTCGGATAAAAGTCCCACAAAATTGGAAGCACGTCTCCAAAAGGACCTATACAGTGTTGACGGGGACGTTAAACCGCAAATGAAACAAACAAACAAACAAACAAAATTAACCAGAACGGTGCACATTCTTTCGCCAGAATGGACAACTGCCCTTCTTGAATCATGAAGCGGAAGGGAGAGAATGACCGTAGAAAAGATTGACCTACACGTGCAGTCATATCAGGTTATCCACTAAATAGCAGCTACGTTATATGATAGACGAGGAGTGAGTGTTTGAATTATACGACCCACCAACAGCTAGGTCATAAGGAGACGGGACCTCGGTTTTAAAGACTCATCCGAAAGTCTACAGGAAGCCCGGGAATCAACCCACGACCCCTAGTTTATGAGCCGAGTAGCATAACCACTACAACACGGAGGCTTTATGATAGACTTGGATAGTTCAGGGATAATTCAAGTTGGGATAATTCAAGTTCATTATTTCTTGTTAGAAGCGTATGCTGTGGGTACTTGTTAGAAAAAGTAAATGCTGTGGGTTCTTTTCCTAACCCCGAGTTCACACAAGGTGTGTGTAACGTCGCATCAACGTCGATGCAACGTCATTGCATCGACCTTGATGCGACGTTGCACACGCCATGACGACGTGGCATTTCATTTGCGTTTTGCCCCCCCCCCCCCCCCCCCCCCCTCCCCTCCCAGTTAGGACATTACTTGCATACATTTGCTGACCATTAATACAATAAAGAACTTCTTCGCGTGACGTGGCTCAAATATAGGCATAGTTAAAATTGCCTCGATTGTCCACACAAGTGGGTATTAAAGGCAAGGCATGCAATCATTATGATTTCGTTTAAGCCCTCACACCTTCTCTAGACAGCGTTTGAATGGAAGAGATCATTTTCAATCTACTAGTTTTCTCTTTTTACTTAAATAAAAAAGCAAGAATGCTATCGGAGTTTATTTTTCGCGAGTAATCAGATGCAATATAAACTAAAAAGTGTTGACGCTACCGCATGCTTGGTTGGCTATGACGCACTTAATTTTTAAACCATTCAGTCTATGTGTTAAATCTGTTCGCATCTTAATTTCATCCGATACGTCTGTGTCATAGCATTCTACTATATATTTTCCCTTCACATAGCCGTTTTGTTTGCCACAAGTCAATACGCTATTCAACTGTTGACTTTACAGATAGAAAATTGGTTTGAGGAGTTTGTATTAAACGAAAAATAATCTAATTATTTACGTGACTATAGTACTATTTATACTAGTGTAGGTCAGAAAAATATACTGATATTTAAGTACTGGAAATAAACAATATACAAGGTGTGATCACATAGGTAAGTTATTGTTCTACAATTACTTTATATGTATTTTATAGACCATTAATTCGGAACTTTCTGATATCATATAGCACGCTCCAACATAGCATTTTACCCTTAATGGGTATATAACGTGTAGAGCTCCGTGAGCTCAGAGGAGAATGTCTTGTGCAATGTGTGTATTTAAAACACTACTTTGAATTTAAAATTTTAACCACAGAGGCACCCTTTAATATAATTGGTACCTCGGACCCAATATACATATATTGGGCCCGTGCCTGGTACATATGTGCATGTTTTGATGTTTGTTTCTTAGGTGCATACGAGGAAACTTTGTCAGAATTTGAGATAATGTCATATATCAGGTAAGACATATGCGTGCTCGCACTTCAAGCAATGTCCGAAATGAAGCAATGAAAATTGATAAAAGGACGAACATATAGATAGGTCATTTTGGTGTATGATTAATGCTGCACTTATTTTGTAAGGCGTCTGGTATAACAAACAGATCTACAAAACACATGAATTACAGGTTGTCAAGAATGTGGATTGAATGTTATTATCTTACGTTTTTTTTTCTGCTTTTTTTTCTTTTGCAAATGTAAAATGTTCGTTTCAAGCGCTTAACAGAGCCTTGTTAGGCAAAAATGTGTTGTTTTTTTGCACAAGTGCGCCAAGCGAAGACTCAGATCAGACTGCGCGATGTCTGAGTCTTCGATTGCGCTGTATGGCTGCTTTTTGACACGAAGCTTCTACTTGCGGACAGTGAAGGCTGGATTCGGACTCAATGTTTACGCAGCCCAGTTTCACGGTCTCTTCGCTGAAAGCACATGTCCGAAGTCACAATATCGCATGGCGCTATTCAGGTAAAGGGAAGTGGACACAACTGATATTTTCCCGCCATTTGTACAAGGTAGATAATTTTCTTGACCCTGTAAACTAATATTTATAAAGATCCAGAAGTAAACTCAATTCCATAAAAGAAAGACCACTATTACCTAAGAGAAAACATAACAAAAACAACAACAACAACAAAAAACTTCGCATCAAATGCTTTTGAGATATTCCGCTATTGACTCGGACCGTATTGATGGGTCCGAGTTAAAGACTAAACCTAGCATTCACCCTAATATTCCAATTAATTTCTAAACAACTATATAATAGCGTCATTAATGATATATACCATTCTAGTAATGACAACTATAATGCAAGCAGCCATAGTGACGTAGCTGACTATTTGAGCTATTTTATATACCGTTAGCCCCATAAGCTTTGCATTGTTAAGAACAAAAACAAGTCGTCACTGTCAACTATTCCTCATAGAAAAAGACCATTCATGGTCATCAGATGTGATAACTGAAGAATAGTTTTCCTTATTTCTCCATATAAACCTATGATGTGGGTACTCATTAGAACCGCCTCGGTGAGGCGGTTCTAATGAGTACCCACAACATAGGTTTTTAAGGAGTATTGATCGTTCAATTACCTTATCTGTTGTTTTGTGTACGGTGTACATTTTGGGGTCATTTTCAAACTTTATTATATCAAGAAACCGTGTTCTGATAACAGTGCTTTACTTATCTTTTTTCAGGGAAAAGAAGGTTTGACGTTTCATGTGAGTAACCTGCTGAACAGACCATTCACATGAAATGTCCAGCCTGGTTTTCTCGTAAAAATAGCGGAAATCTTTGGATGTCATCTGCTACTTTACTTTAGGTCGAAATAAGGATACACTGTTATATCAGATAGTACATGTATCTTTTCTCAAGATTTCACTAAAGTTATTGTAAGATGATAATATAATGCAGGTAAACGAACTTTATACATTCACTGTGGTTCAGCGGGTTAAGGGACATGTTTCTTTATAAAAAGAGGTAGACTAGCTTTTTATAGCTAAGTCTCGTGTATTTCCGATCAAGTCGTTTTTTCTTTCTGTCTTTTCTTTCTTTCTGGTAAAGTTTTCCTTCTTTCTTTCAAACGAAATGACCCTTAGGATAAAACATGATGCGACATAGTGCATTCTTACAGCCGCCCCCGCCCATTGGGGCTTGAAGAAATAGATTAGCTGCATGATGCTTCCACGCAGAGCTGAAACCGACCGCACACGAGCACTGGTAAACCGCTTAGAGGATCTAAGCCGGTGCGAGGTGGACCGTCCATGCTGGTTTCATTGGGCGACAGTGCTTGAGAAGTCATTTCATCTCAATGTCGGGTAAAAGTCCCACAAAATTTGAAATTTGAAGGAACGTCTCTAAAATGACCTATACAGTGTTGACTGGAACGTTAAACCCCAAATCAAACAAACAAAGCATTCTTACATATCTCCAAAACGGGTTATGTTCTGATATTATTTCTTATTTCATTACGATAACACATCCGTGTGATATAGTGCATTTTTTCATACCTCAAAAAAGGTAATTTTTTCTGATGAAAAATTGTGATTTTTTTCTTATTTATTCTCAGAACATAGGTTTTGGGTGCTCGTTAGAACCGCCTCATTGAGGCGGTTCTAACGAGTACCCACAACCTATGTCTTGGAGCATGAATAAGGAAAATAATGTTTACCCCCTTAAACCCCAGTTTTCCCTGTATAAACTGGGGTTTAGGGGGGTCTTTATTTCACGGACTTGTTCACGTGATGCTAGTGAAAACAAAGATTGAGGGTGTTCATTAGAACCGCGTCATTGAGGCGGTTCTACATATGTTTCAGAGAGAAAAAAAAAAGAAAAATAGTGTATACCCCTGTAAATCCCAGTTTTCTCTATAAAGAGGGGTTTACGGTGATGTTCGCTACACGCGTTGATTACGTGATGATTTGTTTTGCCGTGTTTCGGGTCATTTTGTAATAAGTTCTATACAAATACATTGTAAATTGTACCGCCCAAAAAACAAATAGTTTAAAAATTGTGATAGTTTTTTCTTATTTCTGCACAAAATATAGGTTGTAGTACACGTTAGAACCGCCTCATCGAGGCGGTTCTAACGGATGCCCACAATCTATATTTCAGAGCAGAAATTAGAAAATTAAGCCTGTAAACCCAAGTTTTGCTATATAAAAAAGGGATCACAATTATATAGGCGTGTTTTCGTGACGGCGATCAGCGGCCCACAGCAAGTCTATCCCAATATCACTAAGATAGGCAATTTAATCAGTTGGCTTGTGATTGATATGATGGAATGATGGATACTAGTTATATTGTTAAAAACGTGTAAAAAGCCTATATGATCATCAATACACACGTGTTTCGTTGCTTTCTACTGCTAGTTTGATTGAAAGCTACATACTTTTGCATACTTCTGGAGCCGTGCTTTTTGTGCTGTTGTTTTTCTTTAATATTTTATTGGCTTTTATTTGATTCTCTGTGGAATACTATTACTCTGTGGGACGATCGTGACGTATGATAAAACATAATTAAAGGTTTGTTTTTCTCTTTTATCGGTGTTTGATAAATGACCCAGATGTTGCTTTGACAAAGTGGGAATAATATGTAAAATAACAAAAATAAGTGATGAAATAGTAAAATAAAGGTATTTGTTTATAGTGCAACTTTAAGTGACACACCTATGTAAAATGAATAATAAATAGTAGGGCAGGATAAAGAGGTGGAAATTAACATGTGGGAGAGGATAAGAATTTCTATACTCTGTGCAAATGTCGGATATTTTTATCTGATATGAAAGAAAGTGTCCCCTGCCATGTTCCCTTAAACTTGCCCTTTTTTATTGTCAAGCCTGCTATTAGCATGGCGCGTTCGTCCGTCCGTTTGTCAAGGCGTCAACATTTGCGACCACCATATAGCGTTCACCCTAATGGTCAAGTTCATTTCTCAAGAACTATAAGAGTTTCATTAATAGTACTTGTATCTGGAGATAGGAACTTAAATGCAAGCATCCATATTTCACCTTGGCCTACATTTTATGGTTCACTGACTTTGTAAAATATTGCGACCACCCTAGCGTTCACCCTAATGGTCAAGTTTATTTCTCAAGAACTATTAGAGCTTTATTAATTATACTTGGTACAAACTTGTATCTGGGGATGGTCACTTAAATGTAATCATCCATATTTGACCTTGACCTACATTTCATGGTTCACTGACTTTGTAAAATATTGCAACCTGCCTAGCGTTCAGCCTAATGGTTAAGTTCATTTCTCAAGAATTATTAGAGCATCATTAATGATACTTAGTACAAGCTTGGATTTAAGAATGTCAACTTTTATGCAAACATCTATGTTTGACCTTGGCCTAGATGTCATGGTTCGGTGACTTTGCGCCCCGACTGGCGCGACATGGAATTCTTGTTTTCTTTTTAGGAAGTGTCATATTTTCGGTGCTGGTTGGAAGTACCCATCAGCAGATGACAAATTGTTGTTCCACCAGCAAACAGGGCTTGACATCTCTTGCAAATTGTCTCTATGGTAGAATTTTCATGAAAAGCCAAAAGAACAAAAAAGAGACAAATATCTCAAAATGTCGTCTGCTGAAAAAGTACCCGTCTGCAGAGCTTTCTTTTTTTGATTTGAGGTTTAACGTCCCCGTCTACACTTTTTAGGTCATTTTGGAGACGTTGCTTCCAATTTTGTTGGATTTTTACCCAACATTCAATCACTGCTGCCCAATAAAACCAACAGGGTCTATATGCAATCCAACCACTTTACCTGGACAGGCTTAGACCGTCCAAGCGGTTTACCAGTACTCATGTGCTGTCGGTTTCAGCTCTGCGTGGAAGCATCATACAACCCAATCTATTTCTCCAAGCCCCGATGGGCGGGGGCCATGCAGTTCACAAGCTGCATGTCCAACAGTTTAGAGGCTGATCAGATGGCTATCTGATCTGGATCTACACTTTTTGCAAAGGTAAGGGTTATCGTGTTCAGCAGAATGAGGGTTAAGTTTTTGTCCACAAATACACTGTGCGCATAATTTATTAATTTATTTCACTTGTTTCAAGTTAAAGGCAAACTAATTTGAATTGAAGAATACTTATATAGACGAGCGCCTGCCAATAATAATTTGTTGCCGTGAGAGATTCTCATAGTTCTCATAATAAACGATTACCGTGTTTTATGGGTTCAGTCCATCCCTAGAGATAATTGTTATCTATGTATGTTTGATATCGTAATAAACGGAGTGACTCATGTATACATAAAGAGGTTAGAAGTGTGTGTGTGGGTGGGGGGGGGTGTAGGGGGTTGCGCGCCAGGGATACACGAACGTGCAAAGTTGGATACGTGGTTGAGAGAGAGAGAGAGAGAGAGAGAGAGAGAGAGAGAGAGAGATGGAAAGAGACGTTCTTGCATTTATCTACGACCCTTTAGGCTAAAACCTTTTAAAATTAGGCTAATAAAACAGATCGCCAGTAAAATGACATCTTCGGCTGTATATAGGACATTTAGTCAATTTTATCATCTTAATTTAACCCATTTTGTACCAGGAACCCCAAAACGGGTATTTGGCAAACAGTGCAGGCCCAGATCAGACGCCGCAGAACGTCTGATCAGGGCCCCCACTGTTTGCTAAAAGTAAAGTCATTTCTCAAACTAATTTTGAAGAAAACACAACCTGACACCCCTGAATTTGAAGTGGGCTCCTGCTATATATAAGGAGGAAGATTCCATTTGGTACAAAAAGGGTTAATTTAACCATATAATCACACCCACTCCGGTTTCAAAATCTCAGTACCTATAGAAACTGTATAGTGTCTGGGGCATTCAAAGTTAAAGCGGATTATTGTAAGTTACTTATCTTTGTCTTGATTATCAAAATATGCATGTATATAAACGTAGGTTTAGTAATTTAGCAATATTCGCAGTTTTGTGTGTGTGTGTTCGTGTGCGCGCGCGCGAGCGCGTGTGCATCGTGTGATCGTGCATGTGTTGGTGCGTGCATGCGTGTGCCGGTATTATCAGCAAAAGTCTCTGATTAAATATTATCACTTAACGAATGCCCCTGTAAGTCCCATTTTGTACATTAAAATTCCGCTATTAAGACCACCTAAAATTAGACTAAATCTGCTTTAAAAAGCTTATTGCGAAGGTTTCAGTTATTCTTTCTTTGTGTTTCCTACACCCAGTGTCTCCTAATAAGAGACCACCTTTGGGACTTTCAAAAGTGTTCTTAAAGACCACTTTTGAACAGTCCCAAAGGTTATCTTAATATACTATGTAGGTTATAGTAGTACAGAGTTTTTCCTCGTCTTATACTGATTGAGGTACTTAATAGGACCGCCTCATTGAGGCGGTTCTAACAAGTACATGTAACTACAGTCCGTGTTTGAAGCAGAAAAAAACTTTAGCTCAGAGCTATGACAGGTTTAAATCAGAAAAAATGCTATTTTCAAAACCATGCAAGAAAGTTTTCACATGGTATTAATCGTTTTGGGTTTAAAGTCACGTCAACCCTTGTGGGTCATTTTGTGTCGTCTCCCAGATTAAAGGGAGAAAAGGGATGGAAGAGATAGTAGAGGAGATGAAAGTGAGGGACAGAGGAGAAAGAGGAAAGACAATGGAAGTGTAGAGACAGAAGAAATAACCACATCCCGCCTCTACCTCTTAGCTGCTGCAAGGACAGCAGACATTGTCCAGCTGTAAGCCAGTGTCATTTGGACGCCATTGTGACGCAAGATGCACGCCACCATTGCCTCACTCAACCACCCCGAATTTTCACATGAGTAAGTTAACCGAATGTTACCTATGTTGGTGGTGCGGTTGGGTGTTGGGGTACCGAGGTAATCTGACGTCTGATTTAAGGTTTAACGTCCCCGTCAACATTGGAGACGCTGCTTCCAATTTTTTGGGACTTGTACCCGACATTGAGATGGAATGACATCTCAAGCCCTGTCGCCCAAAGGAACCAATAAGGGTTTATAAGCATGGACGGGTCGACTCGCAACGCTTTGCCTCTAAGCGGTTTACCAGTACTCGTGTGCGGTGGGTTTCAGCTCTGCGTGGAAGCATCATGCAGCCCATCTATTTCTTCAAGCCCCGGGTTACCGAGGTAGTTATGTCCCCGAACCAAAGATTCAGGTGCGGATCCAGTTTGCGTCGGCGTCAGCTATTTGAAGCCATTCATCGCATGAACCAATGGATGGATTCTTAGCAAACTTGCATGACTAGCTAAGATGTGGGAAAACATTGGTTATATTTTGATGGCCTTGACTTCTTTTCCAAGGTCACAGGCTCTCGAAAACTGTCAAATTTGGACAGGACACGTCGGCGTCAGCTTTGGCGTTGGCAGTTTGAAGTACCATATCTCCTGAACCATCGATGGTTATGCTACTCGCCTTGTAAACCACGGGTCGCAGGATCGATCCTGGGCTTCTCCAGACTTTCGGATGAGCCTTTAAACCGAGGTCCGGTCTCCGTATGACCTCAGCTGTTGATGAAACGTAAAACTCGAACACTCACTCTGAACCAACGGATGAATACTTATCAAACTTGCATGGTTGCATCAATAGGATGGAAAAAAACAGAAACTGGTTAGGATTTGACTGCTTTGATCTCATTTTCAAGGTCACATGCTCCCTGGCAACTGTCAAATTAGTCAAAATGGCTTGTCTGCACCCTATCTCATGAACAAATTTATGAATTGTGATCAAACTTAACAGTGTATCATTGTAACCTTCCTAAGATTTGATTAGATTTTGGCGACATTGACCTCTTTTTCTAGGTCACAGGGGCCCTTAAACTTCCCATTTGGGCCAAAAATAGCGGTCTGTATCCCATCTCCTGTAGGAATTAATGAATTGTGGTCAAACTCGGTGCAATATCTTTGCAACCTTCTTAAGATTTGGTTAAATATTCGTGATCTTGTCTTGAGTAAGCAGGAACGTCGGCGCACAGTAAAAGGCTTCATCCTTTGCGCCAAAAGCACAAATGTTAATAATAGTTGCGGATGGTTTCAGTTCAGGAGACAGGCGCAATAACAGTACTGTCTATTAAGAATATCTCATGAACGAATTTATGTATTATATAGTCAAACTTGGCCCGATTGGGTGGGGGTGGTGGCGGAAACATTTTCAATCACATTTATTCTACCAGTGGGTTAGAATGCGAAATTTAATGTTTTTACTCAGACAATGTAGATTAAATATTATGGAAAACACATTAAATGGCTGAATGTTAACAGGCAAATAATGATTGTTGATGCGCATGCAATATATCTAGATTCAAAACAGACAGCAGCATTGGCATTGCAATCTTCCGGGGAAACGATTTGTGGAGAAAATATTTACCGGCAGGGGAGACAACACTAGCAAAAACATTTATAACTCCCTTTTTATTTGGGGTGTACTCTCAAAGAAACGAATTTGCTTCTGAGGGGTCTTCTCTTAAAGGAAAGATTTTGCTCCTGTGGGGTCTACTCTTAAAGGAAAAATTTGCTCGTGAGGGGTCTGCTCTTAAAGGAAATAATTTGCTACTGAGGGGTCAATTCTTAAAAGAAAGAACTTGCTCTTCTCTTAATAGTTGGCCATCCAATCCCAAAAAAGATTGATATTTTTACTTTTGATGGCAAAATTGAGTAGAGTATGGCACCCATGCTAAATGTAATCCTTGATGTGTGTCAACAATCATAGGGGTGGATGCCACGTCTGGAAATGCGTCTGGGGCTCAGAAGTAGGTCAAAGGTCAAATGAGTGCAAAATAAACATAAAACTACTCATAACTCTCTTTTAACACATATTTGGGGAAATTGCTTGCTTAAAATCCCCACGAAACTATTCAGGTGCAGTGAACAATGAAAAATTATTTTAAATGTACCCTCAAAGTATGTCAGTCTTATAGGTCAGGGGTCATTTAAATGCAAAACTCGTGAAAATGGATGTTTTCTGATCAAATTTTGTCATATTCAATATAAAGATGTGTTAATGACCAGTATTTATTATCCAAATATTAAAAAAAAAACATTTTTTACGTTATTTTGATTAGAAAATCTGCCTGAGAACGTGGATATGGGTTAAATAGGATAAAAAGGGATACTAATGTTACAGACTTGAATCATCGATGATCCACGATATTGATATAGCACTGGATTCTTTCTTTGTGACTTTGTTTCTGTCATGGGTCTGAAACATTGCCTTTGCCCAACTAAGTCAAAGCGCGACTTCCGGTGAGGTATCCTGTCCGTCGACAGGTCTTTTTAGTCAGTCCCCACCCCAGCTGACTGAACCGGGTCGCCAGGCCGGTTTTAATCATGATTTATCTTTTACAACATAGACAGCCATTGTTAAAACAGAAAAGGCGATATAAAACGATTTTACAAGCATTAAACTGTTACTCTATTATGAGCAGGACCAATTTTAACACATTTCTTTGTATTAGACAATTAGACATCAAACTTTAACCTTACCCCCTTAATTAAAATGTCGCATCTCGGATAATCGGCAATAGATAAACCAATTGACAATTTTATGCGTGACTAAGCAGATGCAAAAAAGATTGATATTTTTACTTTTGATGACAAAATTGAGTAGAGTATAGCACCCACGCTAAATGATGTGTGTCAACAATCATAGGTTTTGGTGCCACGTCTGAAAATGCGTCCGAGGCTCAGAATTAGGTCAAAGGTCAAATGAGTGCAAAATAAACATGAAATTACTCATAACTCTCTTTTAACGTATATTTGGAGAAAATGCTTGCTTAAAATCAACATAAAACTATTCAGGTGCAGTGAACAATGGAAAACTATTTTAAATGTGCCCTCAAAGCATGTAAGTCTTATAGGTCAGGGGTCATTTAAGAACAAACTGGTGAAATATGGATGTTTGCTGATCACCTTTTGTCATATTTAGCATAAGGCTGTGTTGATGACAAGTATTTATCATCAAAAAAATTAAAAATACATTTGTTACGTGTATTTGGTTGTAAAAGACAGATTTGAATTCCTTAAGTTGGTATCAAAGATGGCTGTAGGACAGTTATTCACTTTTCTTATAAAATAGAAGTGAATGCAATGATCAGGAATAAATTCAATTAATCCACAGCTCCCATCAATGACACCAGAGGGAAAGAAACACAAAAATGAAATAACTAGACCCGAATTGAAACATCAATAGCGGAAAGCCAAAAGGATAGTTACTTTCCCACAAAATGGCCAATTGGCAATCGAAACAAAAAATTTTAAGCAATACACGCACTCAAAGACAAACGAAAAACAGAAGAACGGCCTTGGAATGGTCAGTGGAATTCAACTGACGGGGGGTTAAATCAATTTCATGCAGCTGCAATTCTCGCCCTTACTTCCGTCGCGATTTAGGCAAATAATTAGTTCCGTCCGCATGAAGGCCTCCTAACTCATCAGTGCAACATCTCCGCGAACACAAAAATCAAACAACCACAGAGATGAAACAACAGTGAGGACTGGACAGCAAGAAACCACTGAAATGCTGGAGCAAAAGAAAACCAACAGTTAGACTCCGATGGACCCGACCAGAGACAGAGCATCAGGCACATACAAACATTACATAAAATTAAATTCTTTATAATTGTCAGTAAGTCTTTACGCTGGAACCGTCATAGAATCTGAGGCCTGCCAAGGCAAAGTTGTGCGAGTCTAACCGTGCATGCATATAAATCCTACATTGGTTTCATTGGGCGGCAGGGCTTGAGAAGTAGAAGTAAAACAAAGATCAGGAATTGATACAATTAACTTACTCCATCCATAAAAGACACCAAAGGGAAAGAAATACAAACATTTTATCTCAATGTCGGGCAAAGTCCCACAAAATTGGAAGCAACGTAGAATCTGAGGCCTGACCCACCAACGTACAATTAAAGGGGGAAGCAAAGTTGCCAACCGTGATTGGGTTAAATCCCATGCAAGCATTCTGTCGAATGACGTTTATGTTGCACCCAATCGGGGCTTGAAGAAATAGATGGGCTGCATGATGCTTCCACGCAGAGCTGAAATCGCCCGCACACGAATACTGGTAAATGGCTTAGAGGACCTGGGTCTGCCCTGGCAAAGCGGTGCGAGTCAGACCGTCCATGCTTATAAACCCTATTGGTTTCATTGGGCGACAAGGATTGTCATCTCGATCTGTGGTTGTTTGATTGTTTATGTTCACGGAGATGTTGCACTGATGAGTTAGGAGGCCTTCATGCGGACTGAACAAATTATTTGTCTAAATCAAAGGGCGAGGATTGTGGCCACGTAAAATCGATTTAAGCCCCATGTGGAATTCGTTTCCGCTGACCCTTCCAAGGCGGTTCTTCTGTCGCGGTTTATTTTTGTTAAGGTTTGTCGTTGGGTGTTTGTGTCTCTTATATTATTTTATTTTGGATAGCCTATTGGCCAGTTTGTGGGAAAGTAACTGTCCTTTTGACTTTCCGCTTTGATGTTTCCATTATGTCTTTTGTTTCATGTTTGTGTTTCTTTCCCTTTGGTGTCTCTGATGGGAGCTTTGGGTTGATTGTATCGATTCCTGATCATTGCCTCCCCTTCTATTTTGTGTTGTCATTTCACCTCAAGCAACGTCTCCAAAATGACCTCTACAGTGTTCACGGGAACGTTAAACCTTAAAAAAAAAACAATCATTTTTATATCGAAGAATGGTTTTACGAAATTGGGTGCTGAAGTCATTGCAATTATATTTTTTTCTGAATTTACACACTAAGTCACTATAAAATTCTTGTTCGGATAGACCTTGTTGCACAAGAGATTAAGTCCAACATCGAGTTTGAAATTTAATTGGAATGACGTCAATAAAATTTTGAAAAGGTTTTGCATAGTTTATGATACCGATAACCCTGATTAAGAAGTTTAACAGTTAACAATTTATTACGAGTATTGAAATCGGTTACATCACTAGACATGCTAGCAAATCGAATTAATTACGAAATATAAACGCAATAGGATGCCGCGCGAGGATCATCACCGACCAACAAAGGAAAATTTACAATCTCAAATTCAAAATCATCGCATTTGTCATAATTTTTTGCAGGAAACAAACCCATCTACGTGTAACAATAGACAGATGTAAATCCAAAAACGGGGCCTCGGTATCAGAATTTTTTTTTATTTAACTGAAGTTCTGGGGGTAAATTTGACTTATCAAACCATCGAAACAGGTATTGTGAATATTTAATAAATCATCAAAATATCTAGAAGTCGAGATATGAAGTTAAAATGGCTTGTTATTTATATATGATTAGGTCTATCATTTCAGATTATGCAGAAGAAAGCTAGTATCAGTGATATCGGAGAAACCCCTATTTGGTTTGCATTGCATAGACTTGTCAATGTTGAAGTAAAAACACTCAATCATATGGGCGCAAACGCGAGCTGTTACCCTTTACATTGTAGTGATCTGAACGGCTCTTACTTGTAAAATACAAACTTTGAATACAGTTAAACCCTTAAATTAAGTGGCCGCAAATTTTAACGCTTTTTATGAGTAGACCTTTTCGTGGTTTTATATTTCGGCGGATTTTCGATTACCAAAGAAAAAAATAAAAATAGGTTGAATCTCCAAAGCCCTGTAGGATGACAAAAAACATCAGAGGTGATCATCAACAGCGTCATGCAGAAACTGTGGTAATTAATTAAAAGTTTTGTGTTCACCGCATGATTAACCTAATGTGCTACCTTGACAATCCAAATGTCTGTCTGGAGGTGTGTCACTTTGCTCTTATCTGATTGGTTTGCCCATCCTATTGAGCTCACAGTTAAAGCCATCAATCAATTACCAATTATATCCACAATTTTGACAATAACTCTCAAGGTGTGTTTGTTTTCATTCAGCAGTTTTGAGATGTCTTATGACAAGGACATTGTCTTTCTTTATTTCGACTTCTAAAGAAGTAACTACACTTTTTTTTTGTCACTGATGATGTCTATGACTAATTGACACATCATAATTGTGATGTGTAGAATATCTTCTCTTGCACTATTTTAAGATTTATTGGCGGATTTTTATTTTGGCGTTTTTTCCTTGACTGCAAATAGCGCCAAAATAAAATGACCGCCAAAAATAAGTGTTTTACGGCAGCTGCACGTGGCCTTTGACGATGACCCAGTTGTGCTATTATTAGATATATCTTCATCATGTTCTATATCCTTCAGCTATCATTGTGACGTTTAGGAAGAACTCAGACGATTTGGAATGTTACATATAATAATGGATGACATGTGAAGAATCAACGTATTTTGCAAAATAAACATATTTTGCCAAATATGTACTTAAATGACCTTTGACCTACGGCCGATTAGGTTGGCCATTATGCTGTTTGTATAATGTTTGGGTTTTATGCTTCCCAGATAAGGAAATGGCAACTCACGTGACTTTATTTCAGTTGACATACTAGATATCTCTTTGTACAATAAATATTGATGCATATTTAAAGAAAATTTGTACTTAAATAACCTTTGACCCTGACCAAATTTATGATATAACTTCTTTTCTCACATATAATGCATAAGTAATATGTCCTAAGTACATTGCTGGTGTTTTAGTTAACTTTATTTGCTCTGTTTAGATAGAGAGAGGGTACAAATACCAGTATGTACAAATTTTATTGTATTTTTGCACTCATTTGACCTTTGACCTAATTCTGAGGCTCAGGGGCATTTTCAGAAGTGGCATCCACCCCTATCACTTTTGCAACACATTAAAGAACACAATTAGCATGGATGCCAAACTCTACTCAATTTTGCCATCAGAAGTATTTTTTCGTGGTTTGGATGGCCAACTATAAAGAAGTTGCTCCTGAAGGATCTGCTCTTAAAGGAAAGAATTTGCTCCCGAGTGGTCTACTTTTAAAGGAAAGAATTTGCTCCTCAGGAGCAAATTCTTTCCTTTAAGAGTAGACCCCTTTCTCTGAGGGGTTGAGTTTACAGAAAAGGAAGTATGAAGTCATGAAAGTTGTCTCCCTTGCAAAATGTCCTGAGATTACGTCAGATATAGTCACTCACCTTAAACAAGAAAGAGGTTCCTGTTAGATAAGATGGTGTAAAAAACATTGCATCTAAATTGTTTTCTTTGCATGCACAGCCAGCAGCAGAACTTTTCTTGTTCACGGCAACATTTGCAAGTCATTTTGTCTACTATGGCATCAGGGGACAGTTAATCGCAGCACTTTTTTTCTCCGCGCCACAGTGACTTTTTGAATCGTTATCGACAACTCCTGGAGAAAGCGATAACTTCTGATCTGGTTTCAAAGTGCTCAATACATGCACAAAATCAAAACAGAATACCAAAGAAACACTTCTCGTTTTGCACAGGCTGACAGCAGCATCATTCCACTTGTTCCACCCAAAGCATGACTCCACCTCACTTTGACAGATCCTGTGAATTTACTCCCAAAACACCAGTACTTGACACCTGTTGAAATGTCATGTACACTCAGTCACATGCAAAGAAATAGACAGAAAAGTATACCACACCCAATAAACTTTTTCACGAATCCCTTTGAAAAACAGCCACTGTTTAGTGCCAAAGCTACGGTCGGGAATTCAGATATGCCGCTGCACCTTGAACTTGCACAGCATCCAGACAGCTGGAGTGACAGTTTCGTATTCCATTTCATTAACGTACAGATACTTCGCAAACAAGCCCACATTGGCAAAATATCCACATATCACAATTTCTATGAGCAACCATGCCATTATTGATCCTACCATACTATAATGTTTTGAAAAACGTCCCCGCTCAAATGCGAAACTGTCCCCTGATGCCTATAGCGCCTAGACCTTCATTTTTTCTGTGTTTTTAATCAAAAATATAAAGCATTGTGTATAGTCTCAGACATCAGGTATACTCCAAGATAAAATGAATTACCAGTAAAGAAAATATTAAATATACAAAATATAACACACATTTACTTAAAAATGTTACCCGACCTACAGTCGAACTAAATCTGTTCGAGACAGGGGTAGTTCGAGCCACTGAGGTTACTATCCGGAGGCATAACGAGACACTTTTAGACATCTTTTTGGTGTTCTATAATTAAAATGTATGCTGTGTGTACTCATTAGAATCGCCTCATCGAGGCGATTCTAATGAGTACACACAGCATACATTTGCAAGATGAAAGACTAAAATCTCCTTAATTATCCCCACTATTTCTTATGTAGAGGATTTCCCTAGGGGCTCAATATGGGTTCGACACATCCATGGTAAACGAGCCATCGGTGTTCGAGCCATCGAAGTTCTACTGTATTTAGATGAGTAGATAGACTTCAAGTTTGTATGTTATACTGATGCGAACATAAGGTCTCTCACCACTGTATTTGTTTGTTTGATTTGAGGTTTAACGTCCCCGGCAACACTAAATAGGTTATTTTGAGACATTGCTTCCAATTTTATGGGACTTTAACCCGACATTGAAATGAAAATGGCATCTCTAGTCCTGTCGCCCAATGAAGTCAATAGGGTTTATAAGCATGGACGGGCCGACTCGCACCACTTAGCCTGGGTAGGCTTAGATTCTCTAAGCGGTTTACCAGTACTCGTGTGTGGTCGGTTTCAGCTCTGCGTGGAAGCATCATGCAGCCCATCTATTTCTTCAAGCCCCGATGGGCGGGGCCATCTCACCGCTTTGGTTCGAGCCTTGCTCGGCTCACATTCTACAATTGAATATCATGTGTTTTTCTCTGATTACTCCGGTTTTCGCCCACATCTGATCATCGGTCGGCTCGTAATAAGTGACAGGGTCGTACCCCCACCCCACCCCGACCATGCCCCCACAAAAAAGTGCTCATGCGATGCGAGACTCATGGGAGGAGGGGGGGGGGGGCGGATCTCAGTAATAAAGAGGATAATTACCCATAGCTCCAGATAAGGCTTTTTACATCCGAAATGTACTGATATTATTCTTATTTCTGCACAAAAAAAACATACGTTGCTGGTACTCATAAGAAGCACCTTGGCGGGGTGTATGTATTTTTTGCAGAAATAAGAAAAAATGAGAGCACTTTGTAGTGCTCATAAAAATAAAAAATACAAAAATAAGCTCGGCGATTAAGAGAATGTTAAATTGTTCTGCTCACAAATTTTAAAATGCTATGTGAGTTAAACATGAAAAAAGTGTTATAACCTCGGGCCTTGTTAGTTGCCTTATACTCGTATTTGAAGAACATAAATCGGAGAATGATTAACCCATTTTGTACCAAATAGAATCTTCCACCTTGTATATAGTACACGCCCATTTCAAAATATAGGGGTGTCAGGTTGTTATTACTTCAAAATTTATTTCGAAAATTGTTTAACTTTTTACAAACAATGTAGGCCCTGAGGGTCTGCATTGCAGGGCCTACATTGTTTGTGATTTACCTGTTTTGGGGTTTCTGGTACAAGATGGGTTAAGTCCCGTTTCTCGGGAGTCGGCTGATTTTTAGGCCCGTCCAAATGTTGCTTATGTATAAGTTACATTGCTGTTGTCCACGTGACTATCACTGACCAACCGAGTTAAACCTTATCGGCGATCAAAATGGAAGGTGTACGAGCAGTCAGTCTGTCACTTTGAAGGCAGACGGGAGCCTAGAGATGGGTACAGAAGCTCAATGCGGAGATGGGTACAGACGCTCTATGGGGACAGCAAATTCCCTGATCAGACTTCACGGACCTATAGACTGTAGGCCTAACCCCACACATTGACGCATGGGTGCTAAATGACTAAAACCTTTTTATCAGTACTCATTTAAGGAGCACATCGAAATCTATACTTTCTGGTCGACTGTCCAATTGTCACGTGACTAAAGCTGAACCTGTGCGAAATCCAGGTGAAGGTTATTTATAGCCCTTCTAGTCTTGTCGCTGTGGCGTCAGATTGCTGTGTAAAGGGGGTTATCTGTATGAGAGTGAGTGAGTGAGTTTTAGTTTAACGTCCCACCAACAGCTAAAGTCATACGGAGACGGGACCTCGGTTTAAAGACACATCCGAAAGTCTGGAGAAGCCCGGGATCGATCATGCGATCCCTGGTTTACAAGGCGAGTAGCGTAACCACTGCACCACGAAGGCTTCTAAATATCTGTATGAGAAGGACTTGGCTGTTGTGGAGAGACATTGGCCGAACTTTGTAGACCAAGATCAGACACCGCAGAAGGCGGCGTCTGATAAGGTTCTACACTTCGCTTAAAATACACGAATTTGAGGGTTTACGGAAGTATTCCCAGTTTCAGCTTGCTGTCAGTGCTGTTATTAACCCTTTTTGTACCAAATGGAATTTTCCTCCTTATATATAGTAGGAGTCCATTTCAAAATTTAGGGGTGACATGTTGAGTTTTCTTCAAAATTTATTTGGAAAATGACAGAACTTTTAGCAAACAGTGGAGGCCCTGATCAGACGCTCTTCCATCGAGTACTCTGGCAAACAGTGGAGGCACTGATCAGACGCCGCGTTCTGCGGCGTCTGATCTGGGCCTACACTGTTTGCCAGAGTACTCGTTTTGGGGTTTCTGGTTCAGGAATGTGTCAGGATCAACGGATAACAAACCAGCAGTGAAAATTCTGGAGTGTCGGGTCAGGCTTGTCCTTGTCCTCGCCTGTCACACATGTTCATATGCGCAGCTGTTCATGTGTGCAGAGTTTGTTCAATGTCGTATCGTTTGTATCACAAAAGACGATTTAGTGAAATCGACACTCCCATGTCAAGGACAAATACATGTATACAGTATGTACCGAAAGCATCAATTTAAAATTTAGTTTAATGCCGAAGCTTCCTTCCCTATCTCCGTATGGTCTTAGCTGTTGGTGAGACGTAAAACTCAACTAACACACATCGCCGCCTTCCATTTTTAGCTCAGTTCCAGTAAGCTATTCTACTACCCCGCAAATGTTGAAGTTTTTGCGTTAAAGTTTTTAGTTGCTCATTCTTTTTATGTGTACATGGATTGAGTTCACATTTGGTATTGTGATAGGTTTTATCTGCAGAATCAGTCAATGCCCGTGACCTTAGGGCCAAGTTAACAAACTTAGGATTTTAATGTTAAAGTTTTTGTGATAAAGTTTTTAGGGGCTCATTCCTTCTTTACCTTCGGATGGATTTAGTTTATACTGGGTATGATAATAGATAACAGTCTCAAGTTTTGCAGCAGCGTCAGCTCTCATGACCATAATCTAGGGATCAATATCACAGACTTTGAATTCTTATGTTAAGTTTTTGTGTTAAATTTTAGGAGCTCATTACTTCTTTACTTTCAATACTTTCTTTGTATAGATTTAGTTTATACTTGGTATGGTAATAGATACTGGTCTCAAAGTTTTGACATTAACATCAGCTCTCTTGACCATAACCTTGGGCTCAAGGTCACAGACTTAGAACTTTTTGTGTTAGTTTTTGCACTAAATATTTTAGATAATTACTTTGTTGCCTTTAGAGGAATTTGGTATGGTGATAGATATTGCTAAAAGTTTTTATCAGCAACATCAGCACCTATAATCATGACCTTGGGGTCGAGGTCACATACTTTGAATTTTAATATTAAAGATTTTGCGTAAGTTTTAGGAGCTCATTTCTTCTTTACGGTAAAAATTTCGGTAATACCGAATGATAGATTCATTTCATTATTGCTGTGGTGAAAGATATTTGTCTCAAAATTTTATCAGCAGCACTCACTCCCATGACCGTGACCTCGGGGTCAAAGTCCGGGTCACAAACAAAATCTTAGATCACCTGAACAAAGGGTTCTATTATCCTTGGATTTGCTGTTTGTTGCCCATGTTGATTCATTGAAAGCATGTGAAATGGTTTCAATATTGCCATGAAAATCTGCCTGTTTGCATGGATATGGGTTAAATGGAATAAAGAGGGATACTTATGTTACAGACTTGAATCATTCATGACCCTCGATATTGATATAGCACTGGATTCTTTCTCTGTTATTGGTCTGAAAATTTGCCTTTGCGCAATTAAGTCAAAGCGCGACTTCCGATGGGCTATCCTGTCCAGCGACAGGTCTTATTGCTTATAAACTAGTTGCATTATCGCCTGAATATGACGCAGGATGACAAATTTATTTATTTATTTATTTATTTCAGAATGATATTTTGAAATCGCTTTGCCAATGATGACGGAAGCACCAGAAACGTTTCATCCGGTGAACATCTTAAAAACTGCTCGAGAATTTCCTCCACCAGTACGACTAGGTTATACAAAGTCAGAGCTTTATGGAGATCTTGCCCATTTAAAATCCGCAGACGAGCATGCAGTAAAGGTATGTTTTAATTCAGAATGTACTCAGCTACAACTGACAGTGAAATTCCGACCAGCTAATGATAAGGCGAATCCTTCTTTTAAGGTATATTTATATCTTTTAAAGCATATTTAAAAGGTTTCAATATTTAAGAAACCACTTTTGAACAGCCTTAAAGGTGGTCTTAATAAAGGAATTTTAAGGTTTGACGATAAAAAATTGGCCGGGATTAAGACCAGCGTAGGTTAAAACAAAAAATTATTTTAAAGAATATTTAAAAAAGTTTGTTTTCTATACTACCAATGTCTTGTAGTGAAATTGTTCAAAAGCGGTCTTGAAAACCACTTTGAACAGTCAAAAAATTGTCTTAAAATAGGAATTTCACAAAATATTTTTCAGTGTTTGACGATAAAATTGATTGTTCTGGGTTTAACGACACGTCATCCCTTGTTGGTCATTTTGTGTCTTCTCCCAGTGAAAGGGAGAAAAGAGATAGAAGAGATAGTAGAGAAGATCAAAGTGAGGGACAGAGGAGAAAGAGGAAAATGAATGAAATTGTAGAAACAGAAGCAATAACAACACCCCCTATAACAATAACAATACCTGCTGCAAGGACAACTTTAAGCCAATATTAGCCGGACACCCCAATGACACAAGCTGCACATCACCTTCGCCACACCGAACCACCTCAATTTGACGATACAAATTGGACCGAGTTAAGACCAGCTTAAGTTAAGACAAAACTTTCTATCAAAGCATATTTAAACTGAAGATGTGTTTTCTACAAGCAATGTCCTCCAATAAGAGGTGGTCTTAATCTAGGAATTCCACAAATGCATTTCAGTGTTGACGATGAAATCGCGTAAACACTGTAAGGGCATAGTCCGAACCTATTTGCTGGGACTAGCTTGATAACATAAAGTCGAACCGGATCAAACTGCATGCATCTGATCCTGTTCACTTTAATCCAAAGTGTGAACGCCGTTTGAAATTATTTTCAGGAAAGACGATTTTACCACGCATTAGTATTCTGACGGAATTAGACAGTGTAATAGGTCTCCCTCAGTTGAGGTAATGAAACATTCTGGCAGGAAATTCAAAACGTCAAAGGCTAAATGAGCCCCGCCAAGCGAATTTGTGTCTTCGAGCATTCCGTCATGACAAATTTTAACTGCGCATGCCCAGCCATTCAGAGGGGTCAGGGATATGGCTTTCTGTCTGAAGGTTCCTCTTTATTCACTGCTTGTATGAGCGAGCAGCGAAGGTTCTGGCGAGACTGCGCGGATGCGCAGGCTCGCCTGAACGTTCGCTGCTCGCATAGGCGATAAGTACAAAAATCGCTTGACGGGGCCCAAATGTAGTTTCATGAATGCAGATAATTATGCACACGTAGTCTACGGCTTGCTTTTTGCAGCGATTAATTCTTTTGAATAACTGGTTTTATTCAGTACAAACAAAAACACATATTTCATGCAAACTACGGGTATTATGTATGTCTGGTCTAGTATGAATACATGCCACATTTTTTACTATCTTGTTACAGTTTATATAATTTTATTACCATTTTCAGTCACATGTTCCTTCATTCGAATTTTATATCTTTAATATGAAATGTCACCCTTCCATAAATGCCCTGCTGTGATGAATTTAAGTGTTTAACCCATTCAGTACCAGAAACCCCTAAAGGAGTACCTTGGCAAACAGTGCAGGCCCAGATCAGAGAATGCGGCGTCTGATCAGGGCCTCCACTGTTTGCTAAAAGTTCATTCATTTACCAAATAAATTTTGATGAAAACACAACCTGACCCCACCCCCCCCCCCCTAAATTTTGAAATGGACTCTTGCTATATATAAGGAGGAAGATTTCATT
Organism: Lucinisca nassula; assembly: GCA_963580285.1. NCBI lineage: Eukaryota > Metazoa > Mollusca > Bivalvia > Lucinida > Lucinidae > Lucinisca > Lucinisca nassula. Next base: position 185,618,615 of record OY757010.1, read on the forward strand.
TGCTACAAAAAGGGTTAACAGTTGGGTTTTCAAGGCCCTTCAGTACACAGACTTGTTCACGCGAATACTTTTCCTCTCATTTCTTCTGTTTCTAAAGCCTCTGTGCTCAAATTTCTTATATTTTCCTTCGACAAACAGTTCCTACTTATGCACCGTTCTTTGAAATTCTTATATTTTCCTTCGACAAACAGTTCTTACTTATGCACCGTTCTTTGAAATTCTTATACAGTCCAACCTGTATTAAGCAAGCACCTAAGGGATAATAAAAATGCTTGCTTAAGACAGGTACTTGCTTAATACAGGTGGATTTTGAGGCATTTTCTTTTTTTGGGAACCAAACACATGCTTGCTTAAGACAGGTCGCTTGCTTATTAGAGGTGGCCACTAAGACAGGTTTTACTGTATTTTCCTTCGACAAACAGTTCCTACAACAGTCCTACAACAGGTCCATTGAAATTCTTATGGAAAGGTCTATTGCCAGTTAACTGGCAATAGCGGTTTTACGATAAAATCGCTATTGCCAGTTAACTGGTAATAGCGGTTTTACGATATAATTGCTATTGACAGTTAACTGGTAATAGCGGTTTTACGATAAAATCGCTATTGCCAGTTAACTGGTAATAGCAATTTTAACGTAAAATCGCTATTGCCAGTTGACGTGCAGAATTATTCCATTTACAGTTATGAATGTAATGGCTTAAATGCATGTTTTTGTTTTTCTGCTTTGACCAAGCATTTCCATATTTTGCATATGTAATCCATAATCGCCCCAGCTCATCGGGGCTTCAAGAGAAATAGAATGGGTTGCATAATGCTTCTATGCAGAAATGAAACCAGCCGCATGGCATATGAGTACAGGTAAACCACTTAGAAGTTTAAAGCGTGATGCGAGTCGGACCGCCCATGCATACAAACCCTATTGGTTTCATTGGACGATAGGGCTTGAGATGTCAATTCATCTCAAAGTCCGGTAACAGTCCAAGAATGCGGGTTATTGATAAAACCAGTTCTTTGAAGGGGTTCTAGTGAGTCTAGGGCAGAAATATGAAGTATATCAGTAAATTTAGACAGTAAATGTTTATAGGCGCGTTTTCATAATGAATTGTTATTCCAAACATACATTACAAAAACACGCCTATACAAGTACATTGCCAAATTTTGATCAGAAATGGAAATTTAAGAAGCTAAAAGATATTCTTAAAGAAGCTAAAAGAAATTTTATCAACGCTGGCTGACAGGGATCAAACCCAAGACCTCTAGCATCAGAGGCAAGTGCACTAACCACTTGAGTCATCACGCTCCTTGTAATATATTTATCTTCGACAAACAATTCCTATATTTATGCACCGTTCTTTGAAATTCTTATATTTTCCTTCGACAAACAGTTCCTTCTTATGCACCATTCTTTGAAATTCTTATATTTTCCTTCGACAAACAGTTCCTACTTAACGCACCGTTCTTTGAAATGCTTATATTTTCCTTCGACAAACAGTTCCTACTTATGCACCGTTCTTTGAAATTCTTATATTTTCCTTCGACAAACAGTTCCTTCTCACGCACCTTTCTTTGATTTTTGGTTTCAAGCCTTTCTATCACTTGTCGCACGTTATCGAAGGGAAGTCAAAAGGAGCCAATGGTATTTTCAAGAAACTGTGCCATCACGAAAACAAACCTATATAATTTTGACCCCTCGAACCCCACTTTTATATAGTAAAATGGGTTTACAGGGGTAAACATTATTTTTCTTATTTCTGCTGTAATATATAGATTGTGGGTACTCGTTAGAACCGCCTCAATGAGGCAGTTCTAACGGGTACCACAATCTATATTTTGAGCAGAAATAAGAAAAATATCACAATTTTTCATCTTAAAATTTTCTCTTTTTCGGTAATAAAGATTACAATGTATTTGTATAGGCGTGTTTTCGTAATGATACGGGAGTAAGTACTAGCGGTATTTCAGCGGGCGTTATCGGGCCTTTAAACGCTTTTTATTCGACCAAAATGAAAACTGAAATTTGATCTAACAGGAACAATGGAAGCAGCTGTTGTCTCAAATGGATAAACCCATAAGATGCAAATCACAACAATTGTCGCCTGCTTTGTCGTCTGTTGGTAACTGTAAAAGTCGTTTTTTGCAAACAGTGCGGACCCAGATCAGACTGCTCCTCTAGTTTGATCAGGGTCTACAGCCTGATCAGGGTCCACACTGCTTGCCTGTTTGCAAAATTTTTTTGAAACGTTTGCAAGAAGAACCAGCAGACGACATAAACATAAGGCATTTGCAGATGCAGTTTCTCTCGACATCTTCAGACCCAAGAAGGAACTTACATATTATACATGCATTTTAACACATATATGACAATATAATCCCACCTGGAACCGGTCATTTCCAATTTTAGCGCTTTCATGGTTTGTTTGCGGTAGGTTTTACAAATGCATGAATCTAGAGAAAGGGGCGCCTGGTCTGTGTCTACGAGTCTCGTACACTACTGGGTCTCGTATACTGTCTGCCATTGTCACCCAAACTGGAAAATAGACGGGTTTATAAAAGCTATTTTTGTATAGACTTGCATAGAAAAGCTGTGGTATTTTCATGTATGCTCCATTATATATTGCGGATGCCTGTTAGCGCTTTGGTGCAGTGGTAGCGCATCGGAATTGGGATCGAGAGGTTGTGGGTTCGATCCTCACGCTGACCAAAGTATTGTGTCCTTGAGCAAGGCACTTCATCCACATTGCTTAAAAAATACTGGTTCCTGCTCGTAATGCTCAGATGTGAGCGAGTAGCAGTAATAGGAGAAAAAGAAAGAATTAGAACAGCCCCGTGGCGGTTTTAACTATGAGTATGAGAAGGTTCTAACGAGCACACAAGTCCATCATAAAACATTAACTCGACTTTTTCCACGTAATGCCGACATAGACAGTGAAGTTTATCAAAAACGCTCGTTAATGTGATAGTTTTCTGCTTTATTGCCCTTCAAGGACATTTCAGTTATATAGTACGCATAAGAACTGGTTTTGGATCTGGCAAGCTTCTTTACACATCAGCTTCACACAGAGCAATATCGATACCAGTTCAGATATAATCAGTTTGTATATATCATTTGATGAACAGATCATTAATATCAAGCGATGAAATTACCGTATCTTCCTCTGTATTTCTGCCACAGCGGCGCAACTTGACATAATGTTTATTCCCCCGTAGATTCCACTTAACCCGTGCATGCCTAGCGTCCAATTTTTTGGGACTTCGACAAACAGTGTAGACCCAGATCAGACGCCGCGGAACGCGGCGTCTGATCTGGGTCTACACTGCTTGTTTGAAGCAAGGCGTGTTTGTAAAACTTAACCACAAACTAAACAACCGCAACACATCTATAGAAATTGTAAATGCTGTAAGAGGGAAGTCGTTTGTCCAGTATGGGTTAAACTTATCATTATTAGCATATCTAAATCTTTGTTCGCATAACTCGCCTACCAACGATTAGGCACACATACCGATGGTCATTAAGCCTCATAATTACTACTATCGTGTCTGTTTCTTATTTACCTGATTAGGCCAAGACAAATGACTTACTTGTTGCTTTTTTTTTCTCATTTTTCAAAGTTGATTTATAAAATCAAGTTTCTATGTCATTACATTTCTACTTCGGTACTGGACCGCGTTATTCCACTTCCGCTGTTCGTTCGCTGCATAAAATAGTCCAAAGGAACTCTTGAAAACTAATTTTGCAGGCATGAAACGTCTTTCAAAGTATTTCATCTTTCGAGACTTTATACGGATTGAATATAAATTGGCACAAAAAGACATTTTCTGAACAGAAAACAATACTCTAGGACTATTTTCCTACGCGCTATCCGATGATATTTTGTTTTACTCTTTCATCCCTGAATTTCTGCACAGGACTCTTCTCGCTTTAAATATATACTTATAGAAAGGGATTTCTGATTACTTCACTGACATGATGGCAGTTAAACAGTGTATATGTAGATTCTGGCGAGAGGTGCTAGCTACGTGCCGTCTTATCAGGATCTATAAGGTTTGCATCTAGATACAGTGTATTTCTACCTCAACGTCTGCACCGGTCTACAGGGTTAAAAGGGTTAGCTCGCTTGTCTTTGATTATCAGTGACCGACTAAACAACCCATAACTGACCGACATCAAACACAGGTATTCACCTGCTTTCGAGAGCTCTAATTACAAAACATGTGTTGTAAGCTGTGAATTTTGCATCAAGTTCGGCGTACTTTTAGCAGATAGTGAAGACACCGATCAGACGCTACATTCTGCGGCCTCTTATCTGCCTTAACTGTTTCCGAATGTCCCATGATTGAAACAATTGGCATTTATGGGTTAATGTTTTTTAGCCCACCTGTGCCGAAGGCTCCAGGGGAGCTTATAGTATAGTGGGTCCTCCGTCGTCCGTCCGTCGTCCGTCCACACTTTTGAGCAGCTATATCTCTGTATCCTGCAGGCTGATCTCAATCATTTCTCATCTGTAGCATGCCTTTGGTGGGGCATTGATGACATAAACTTTTTTTCGAGATCGCTCTAAAACTTTGGTTCCTACGGTAACCACAAGGTCCCATAGACTTACTATGGGAAAATGCTTGTCATCACCGTAGCACCTTTAGTTTTGATCGGATCTTTCTGAAACTTATATGTAAGGTGACTGGTGATAAAAACTCGGATGAGTTCGAAAACCGGCCAAGTCGGCCAATTTATCATAGAGTTACGTCCCTTTGATTGCTGAAAATGCCCATTCTCGACCTTGTCATCACCGTAGCCCCTTCAGTTTTGATCGGATCTTTCTGAAACTTATATGTAATGCGGCTGGGGATAAAACCTCGGATGAGTTCGAACACAGGCCAAGTCCGCCGATTTATCATAGAGTTACGTCCCTTTGATTGCTGAAAATGCCGATTTTCGACCTTGTCATCACCGTAGCCCCTTCAGGTTTGATCGGATTTTTCTGAAACTTATATGTAAGGTGGCTGGGGATAAAATCTCGGACGAGTTCGAAAACTGACCAAGTCGGCCATTTATCGTAGAGTAACGTCCCTTTGATTGCTGAAAATGCTGATTTTTGACCTTGTCATCACTGTAGCCCTCTCAGTTTTGATCGAATCTTTCTGAAACATATATGTAAAGTGTCTGAGGATAAAATCTCGGATGAATTTCGAAAACCAGCAAAGTTGGTCCATTTATCACAGAGTAACGTCCCTTTGATTGCTGAAAATGCCGATTTTTGACCTTGTCATCACCGTAGCCCTTTCAGTTTTGATCGGAACTTTCTGAAACTTATATGAAAGGTGGCTGGGGCTAAAACCTCGGATGAGTTCGCATACCAGATAAGGTGACCTATTTATCATAGAGTAAGGTCCCATTGATTGCTGAAAATGTTGATTTTTTACCTTGTCATCACTGTAGCCCCTTCAGTTTTGATCGGATCTTTCTGAAACTTATATGTAAGGTGGCTGGGGATAAAACCTCGGATGAGATCGAAAACCGGCCAAGTTGCCACATTTACTATATAGTTATGTCCCTTTGATGGCTGAAAATGTCGATTTTTTACCTTGTCATCCCCGTAGCCCCTGCAGTTTTGAACTAATCTTTCTGAAACCTATATGTAAGGTGACTGGAGATAAACCTAGGGTGAGTTTGAATACCGGCCAAGTTGGCCCATTTATCATAGAGTTACGTCCCTTTGATTGCTGAAAATGCCGATTTTTTACCTTGTTATCACGATAGCCCCTTCAGTTTTGATCGGATCTTTCTGAAACTTATATGTAAGGTGGCTGGTGATAAAATCTTGGATGAGTTCGAAAACAGGCCAAGTTAGCCCATTTATCGTAGAGTTATGTCCCTTTGATGGCTGAAAATGTTGTTTTTTGACCTTGTCATTATCGTAGCCCCTTCAGTTTTGATCAGATTTTTCTGAAACTTATATGTAAGGTGGCTGGGGATAAAACCTCGGATGAGTTCGAAAACTGGCCCGGTCGGCTCATTTATTTTAGAGTAACATCCCTTTGATTGCTAAAAATGCCAAATTTTGACTTTGTCATCACCGTAGCCCCTTCAGTTTTGATCGGATTTTTCTGAAACTTATATGTGAGGTGGCTGGGAATAAAATCTTTGATGAGTTTGAATACTGGCCAAGTCTGATCGGATCTTTCTGAAACTTACATGTAAGGTGGCTGGGAATAAAACCTCAGGTGAGTTCGAATACCGGCCAAGTCGGTACATTTATCATAGAGTGACTTGCCTTTGATTGCTTAAAATGCCTATTTTGACATTGTCATCACTGCTGCCCCTTTAGTTTTGAACGGATCTTCATGAAACTTACAAACAAGGAAGTCAGGCAGAAAGCTTGGAGGAGTTTGAAAACTCTTGTTTTTGAACTTGTCATCACCATAGCCACTTCAGTTTAGATCGGATCTTCTTAGCAAGTCAGGAATAAAAGCTTGAATGAGTTTGAAAACCGGTGAGGTCAGCCTGTTTATCATAGAGTTACATTCTACTTGATTTTCAGAAAATGCTTACCCTGTCATCACCATGTCCTCCTATAAAGCCATTAAAGGTTGGCACTTCCTTAAACTTTGAATCTGTTAGCTCAGGTGAGCGATACAGGACCAAGCTAGCTTGGTCCTCTTGTTTTTTTTTTTTTTTTTTTTGGAATTCGCCTTGGGTAGTCGAAGTTCGCTAAATGCGGCGTCTGATCAGGGTTATAATGTCTTAATCAAATGGTTTAAAAATGATCTTTTTTTCGTCCAAGTTATTCTCCTTTTTATGTTCCGATGGCCGAAGGAACATAGCTCCTGGCGGCTGCATCGTCGTATCAACGCAACGTTGATGCGACATTGCTAAGATGTAATGTGCCCGCTAGGAGAACTTGTCTGTAAGATTATTAGCAGATGGGACAAGCACAGAATGTACTGAGCTAATTTAGAAACCATGAAGGTATTAGCGACACGTTTATCTTTCTTTCTTTCTTTCTTTCTTTCTTTTTCCTTCGTGGGGGTAGTTTGGTGAGGCACAGGTCATGTGTATCTTGTGTCACTGGGGAGTCCAGCTGATACTGACTTACATTTGGGCAAAGCCTGCTGTCCTTGCAGCAGGTAACGGTAGATGGCGAGTGTTGAAATTTCTTCTGTTTCTACACTTCCATTCACTCTGTCCCTCACTTTCATCTCCTCTGCTATATCTTCTATCTCTTACCCCCCCCCCCCCCCACCCTTTCTCTTGACGAAGACAAAATGATCCACAAGGGTTGACCTGTCGTTAAATTCAAAACAATCGATGAATCATTTTTATTTTCTTCGTCGATTTTATTAACCCTCACAAAATGTCAAGATAACTGCTTGATCTACGACTGGCATTGTTATCATAATAATTATTTCTCATAAATCAACTTTCCTCAGTACTTTCAGTACTTTGATTCTGTTTGCGCAGCATGGCTGAGAATCAGAAAACTCGCTTCTTAGTCTAGAGAACATCTGATTAAATTTGTGGTTACATGTAATTGCCAAAGGCATTTTTGTGACTCGAACTTAGCATTGACCTAAACTGTTCAGTAGGCACAAAAATGGTGATGATCACCCTTCTTGTGTAGGATGTGAACAGCCATTCAATGTTAAACATATCTTAGTTGAATGTGTAGACTTTTCACAGTCCCGTAACTTATACCTCAAAGCTGACACTTTGCAAGAATTGTTTCAAGATTTACCTGTCGATTAATATTATCTTATTCTTAAAAGAAATTGGACTTTTTCATAAGATTTATTTTGTTTCAGATTTTTATACATTATCATTCTGACATTTTTAATTTTTAGTGTCCTCATAATTCTTCATGACTGACTGACGCTTATGACCCACATAGAGGGTTGGCGCGTCGTTAAACTCGAAAGCATCATCATCATCATCAGTAGTCACATTATAGTTCCATACATTTACACGAAACAGTTCGTTAAACCTCAAATCAAACAAACAAATCTTACACATTTTGTGTACACATGTAGTTCTCGAGATGCCTTAAGGATTTTACTTGTACAGTTTTGTTGCAAAGAAATGGTTGTTAAAATTGATATGAAGAAGCGAATTTTATGTTCATTAAATGAAATTTAGTAGTTCTAGTTGCAGATATTAGTTCTTGTTGCGGATATTTATTCAAATGCACCCCCACCCATCGGGGATAGGAGAAATAGATTGGGCTACATGGTGCTTCCGCACAGAGCTGCATCCGACCGAACTTGAGTACTGGAAAAGCGCTTAGAAGGTCGAAGCCTGTCCAAGAAAAGTGGTGCGTCAAACCCTAACGGTTCCTTTGGGTGGTAGGGCTTGAGACGTCATTTCATCTCAATGTCGGGTAAAAGTCCCACAAAATCGGAATAAACGTCTCCAAAATGGCACAAATAGTGTTGAAGGGGACGTTGAATAGTTCTAGTTGCAGAAATTGAGTCCAAATGGTAAATTTTTCAAATAAAAAGTCGTGCGCTATATTTTAATGGCTACGCAGATGAATACACAAACATCAAAGACATTCGATGGCTAGTTAACTTTCGCATTTTGGTTCCTTAAGTAGACTGAATATTCTTACAAAATAGTTTCTTTTAAAGAACATCAAAGACATGGTGCTGTTGTTTACCCCCTCGCATCTTGGTTTCAAAAGTGGAACCGTGGTACTTCGATGCCAATAAGGTTTTTGTAACGATCATTTACAATGTAGCAACGTTTTTGACTTGAAAATTCCGTATTTAGGCCAATTAGAGGAAACCTGACACTTACATGATCTATGATAATAACTGTTTATTTTTTAATAATAGTAATAATAATAATAAATAATAAACTATTTATAGGCTTACTAATGGCATGAACAGTGCCTAGGTAACTTGGTTAATCTTGGTTAATTTTTGACATTTTAATAATTCACAGAAAATATCTGTTTTTCAGATCTTAGCATTGTTGGAGAATAGCAGCTATTTTTTTTTTATTATTAAATGCTGCTGAGCTCAACATGAATGTTATATGATTTTTTTTTTCATTTTATGTGGAGCATACTGTGGCACAGCGTTCCACAAACACATTTGCAGTTAATCGAGTCACTCATATGACAGTTTGCATATCTTTTCTTGTTATTCGAAGTCTTGGTGGTAGGGATATAGTTTTTGCCCTTTTCTGTACATATACAATAAAATTCCACTATTAACACCACATAAATTAAAATTAAATCTGCTTTAAAGAGCTTTTTGAGAAGGTTTCAGTGATTCTTTCTTTGTGTTTTTTATACCTAGTGTCTCCTAATGTATCTAAATATAGGAATTTCAATATAGGTATTATACGTACGAACATACGTACGTACGTCTGTCCATCACACTATAGTTTTGCATATCTCTCCTCCTAAAGATCGTAGTTAAGAACTTGCATTATGGCTTGAACACATGCTCAGCCTAAAACTAAGATGCTAGCTTCAAACCATGACTTGAAATTTTAAGGGGAAGTTGCAAAGGGGGCAATTTTTCGAAGTAAATCAAAGGCAAGTTACTCTTTCCCTGTAAGTCCGATCATTGTTACATTTAGATGTGTTAAACCTTGTGTGAACGCAGCTTAATTTGGATCAGCATGATCCGGATTAACTTGGTCTCTAGTGTGAATGCAGGTTCATCCAAATCACGTTGATACGGATCTTGGTCAAATTTAGATCCTTCTATATACATGTATGTCTTTCTTTATTTGTACAGGTAGCCAGATGTGACCATGCTTCCTTCAAAGATCTACTCTGGCACTTGGTATACAGTAGGAACTTCTTCTCCGATCTTGATAAAGCGAGGTAGGTTTTATAACATGATGCTGTGTCGTTTACTTTCTTTTTGCACATTTAGCCCTATTCTGTCTAGTGTCCGAAACTTGACGAAGCTTTTGTGTCGAAATATATACGCAACTCCCTATACTGGTAACCGCAATGTAACGAAACATTTGCCGTGTTTAAAAAAATGCAAAGCATGTACATCCAGATCAAACAATGGGGTATTTGGTGTTTCATCCAGGTAACTAGCTGGTTTGACCGGTCATAATAGAAGTGAGTGAGTGTTCTTGAGTTTTACGTCCCACCAATTGAGACGGGGCCTCGGTTTAAAGACTCATCCGAAACTCTGGAGAAGCGAGTAGCTAATCCACTACACCACGGAGGCTTCTTTCATGATTAGAGTGGGTGGATATTTGAAAGGTCAGTCATGCTGTCGGTAGAAGAAGCCATAACTGCGTGAAATATATTTATCGCGTGCGTTTATGTTTGAAATTTCATCAGCGGCACCACCTATATACTCTCGGGTAGTACATGATATCTAATTTGAGGGTTTTGAAACTCCATTAATAAGGGTTCACGCACTTCGGAAAAAAATACTGTCAGTTCTATTTCATAGCTGCAAAATGCTTTTATGTGGTGTGGGCTTACACCGTCGAAGGACCACAAATTCGGATCCCTTTCTGGGCACAGGTCAAATTTGTGGTCGATCATAGGTTTGTTTACATATTGCATCGATCAGTAGACTGGATATTATTTGGTCCGTGATGCCGACGTCGGGATAAGCCTCGTAGCAACAGATAAGTCGTGTTTTTTGTGATAATTGAACGATAGTTTTCCTTATTTCTCCACATAAACCTATGTTGTGGGTATCCATTAGAACCGCCTCGCCGAGGCGGTTCTAATGAATACCCACAACACAAGTTTTTATCGAGAACTGACAAAAGCTATCCTTCAATATCACCTTATCTGCTGCCATGGGTATTCCGTGAATAATAATATCCGCGAATAAATCGGCAATGAGAAAACTGCGAAATAAAGTACTCGCAAAATTAAAGTGTTTTACAGCAAATTCGGCATAATACCGTACATATCACAGACCACAGTGTAAAACACAGGCTGTGCTACCGAACGATATCATCAAGTTCTTTCGCCATTGGTTGACCAACTCAGTAACCTGCTGTGATGACCTGAACTTCATTGTAGTTTACCTGCTTGTCTGTTATGTATTATGTTTTTAAGGCCCAGTCAACAGCTAAGGTCTTGTCTGGCCGGTCAGACCTGGACAGGCTTAGACCATCTAAGTGTTTTAAATCGCCCACCGCCCCCGACAATAACAACATCGATGGGTCAGTGACCGAGTCCTCAAGCAATCTTCCATCTGAAGATCTCAAGCCGTCTCCCAAAAGATGGAGCATTAGAAAAAGAAAGATAGGATAGATTTGTTTGTTTTGTTTGTACTGGGGTTTAACGGCACATTCAAAATTATTTTAGGTCATTTTTGAGCCGATCTACCTATCCACTGTTTTCCTGGACAGGCTTATACGTATGCAGTTAACCAGTACAGTGCACATTCTTTCGCCAGAAACTGAATAAATAAAAAAAAAACCAGCCCCATCTAACACCATGCACCTGCTGCAACAGGCTGTTGTCCTACTAAAGCCAAAGCAATAGAACTCATCGGCACTGAAAGCTACACAGCACCATGACATCGACCCCTCCCACACACACACACACACAAACTGCTTGTAAATAGTGAAGTTTCCAAAAGGAAACCCGATCCAACGGCGATGGCGTTTTATTCAATAACATCTAAATCTGGCCTGTAATGTTAAAGGTTTTATTTTTTAAAGGTAGAGAGAAATCAGCTAAAATTTAGATTTATTCTTTTTTAAAAATCATCCTTAAAAAGTTTGAGTTGTTATTTCTTTCTTTTTTTTCTATATCCAGTAAGATACATGTACCATCTTTTGGACTGTTCAAAAGTGGTCTTAAAGACCACTTTTGAACAGTTCTAAAGGTGGTCTGAATATAGGAATTTTTCTATTCTACTTTCGAGGGTTACGGCGTAGGCACATAACCCTTTGCGGTATGAAACCTTGTAAGATATACCCTGCGGCGCTAACCCCATACTTTCAACCCATTTTTGTAGCAGCAAACTGCTGGTTGCTGAAAGCTCTTCGCAACGCAGGAAGTAGAAGTCGGAGTACTCCATTAGCAAGGGGTCAATGAACATTTGTACACCATTGATTTTAGCAGAACTTGTAGTTTATGATTTGGCAGCCATCTAGTACGAGGCTATTGATACAAGTGCTAAAACAGCAGAGCGTGTAATGAAGTGTTAGCCTCCACAAATTTTTGTTTTTCTGGCTTTTCTCACTGTTCCATTAGTTACGAGTCAGCAGAGATTGTTAAGGGGGACGGATACAACATTCGGGGAGATAACTCCAGTCTAACATTACGATAAAAAACCCATAGTTATTCATGTCTCAGTATTTTTCAGATCAAAATTTCTTATTTCTGGTCTAAACCTAGTTTGTGAGTGCTCGTTAGAACCTGAATGAAATTCAATATAGCTCCTGATCAGAAACCATGGAAACCATCTGATCTGGATCTACGCTGTTTGCAAAGGTAGGGGAAGTGGTGAACAGCAAAATAAGGCTTATTTTCTCATTAAAAGTTATTTATAATATGAAATTGTCCTTTGCTCTAAACTTTTATGGCGCTTTAAGGGTTAACCCATTTAGTACCAGAAACCCCAAAACGGTTACCCTGGCAAACAGTGCATGCCCAGATCAGACGCCACAGAACGCAGCGTCTGATCAGGGCCTACACTGTTTGCAAAAAGTTAAGCCATTCTCCTAATAAATTTTGAAGAAAACACGACCTGACACCCCTAAATTTCGAAATCGACTCATGCCATATATGGTGGAAGATTCCATTTGGTACAAAAAAGGTTAAGGGATTTCCTTTGTCATGATAAGGTTTACCAATGCAAATGATACTCCAAGAGACACAGCAAGTATCAATACATGAGCTGCATAAGAGAATAAACTGCAATAGATAAGCTCAGTGAAATATTCCTGGAGCCGTTTCCGACATTTTCTTGTATCAACATGAGCAGCTGGTTTTGTGGAGTACTGTAGTAAAATTAAGAGGATCACAAACAATAAATTGTTTGATTTTTACTTAAGCTGCCTTTCAGACAGACTAAATGTGTGGGGTTTTCCATGGCAACGATTGTAATAATCCACTAAATCAAATTCTTGAGTCTCATCGTACCAGTTCTTGACATTTACCATTAACAAGTGGTCACCCAAATTAAACAATTTTATATTGTCTTTTTCAACATCGAAGGCTAATTTCAGGTTGTTGATAACCTTTCATTAGCTTAGAAGTAAGCATAAGTACAAGTAGCATTGAGTAAGTGTTTGAGTTTTACGTCTCACCAACAGCTAAGGTCATACAGAGACGGGACCTCGGTTTACAGACTCATCCGAAAGTTTGGAAGCCCGGGATCGAGCACTGATAAGTAAGTCAAAGTACTTATAGCACTGATAAGTAATTCAAAGTACTTGTAGCACAGATAGGTAAATCAAAGTACTAGTAGCACTGAAAAGTAATTCAAAGTACTAGTAACACTGAGAAGTAAATCAAAGTACTAGTAACACTGATCAGTAAATCAAAGTACTAGGAGCACTGATAAGTAAATCAAAGTACAAGGAGCACTGAGCAGTAATTCAAAGTACTTGTAACACTGAGAAGTAAATCAAAGTACCAGGAGCACTGATAAGTAAATCAAAGTACTTGTAACACTGAGAAGTAAATCAAAGTCCTAGTAACACTGAGAAGTAAATCAAAGTACTAGTAGCACTGATAAGAAAATCAAAGTACAAGGAGCACTGAGAAGTAAATCAAAGTACTAGAAGCACTGATAAGTAATTCAAAGTACTAGTAACGCTGAGAAGTAAATAAAAGTACTAGTAACACTGAGAAGTAAATCAAAGTACTAGGAGCACTGATTAGTAAATCAAAGTACAAGGAGCACTGAGAAGTAATTCAAAGTACTTGTAACACTGAGAAGTAAATCAAAGTACCAGTGGCAATCATAAGTAAATCAAAGTACTTGTAACACTGAGAAGTAAATCAAAGTACTAGTAACACTGAGAAGTAAATCAAAGTACTTGTTACACTGAGAAGTAATTCAAAGAACTAGGAACACTGAGAAGTAAATCAAAGTACTAGTAGCACTGATAAGTAAATCAAAGTACAAGGAGCACTGAGAAGTAAATCAAAATACTTGTAACGCTGAGAAATAAATCAAAGTACTGGTAGCACTGAGAAGTAAATCAAAGTACAAGGAGCACCGAGAAGTAATTCAAAGTACTAGTAACACTGAGAAGTAAATCAAAGTACAAGGAGAACTGAAAAAATGTAAATCAAAGTACTAGAAGCACTGAGAAGTAAATCAAAGTACTAGTAACACTGGGAATCAAATCAAAATACTAGGAGCACTGATAAGTAAATCAAAGTACAAGGAGCACTGAGAAGTAAATCAAGGCACTAGGAGCACTGACATTTACCATTAACAACTGGTCACCCAAATTAAACAATTTCATGTTGTCTTTTTCAACTTTGAAAGCTTATTTCAGGTTTTTTATTACCTTTCATTAGCTTGGAAGTACAATGAGGTACTAGAAGCATTGAATAAGTAAGTGTTTGAGTTTTACGTCTCGCATACAGCTAAGGTCATATAGAGACGGGGCCACGGTTAACAGACTCATCCGAAAGTCTTGAGAAGCCCGGGATCGAGCACTGATAAGTAAATCAAAGTACTAGTAGCACTGAGAAGTAAATCAAAGTACTAGTAACACTGATAAGTAATTCAAAGTACTAGTAGCCAAAGTACTAATACACTGATACGTTAATCAAAGTACAAGGAGCACTGATAAGTAAATCAAAGTACTAGTAGCACTGATAAGTAAATCAAAGTACTAGTAGCACTGAGAAGTAAATCAAAGTACTAGTAGCACTGAAAAGTAAAATCAAAGTACTAGTAACACTGAGAAGTAAATCAAAGTACTAGTAGCACTCATAAGTAAATCAAAGTACTAGGCGCATTGAGAAGAAAATCAAAGTACTTGTAGCACTGAGAAGTAAATCAAAGTAGTAGTAGCACTGATAAGTAAATAAAAGTACTAGTAACACTTAAAAGTAAATAAAAGTAATAGTAGCATTTAGAAGAAATCAAAGTACCAGTCGCACTGAGAAGTAAATCAAAGTACTAGTAGCACTGAGAAGTAAATCACTGAGAAGTAAATAAAAGTACTAGTAGCACTTAGAAGTAAATCAAAGTACTAGTTGTACTGAGAAGTAAATTAAAGTACTAGTAGCACTGAGAAGTAAATCAAAGTACTAGTAGCACTTAGAAGTAAATCAAAGTACTAGTAGCGCTCAGAAGTAAATCAAAGTACCAGTAGCACTGAGAAGTAAATCAAAGTACCAGTAGCCCTTACAAGTAAATCAAAGTACCAATAGAATTTAGAAGTAAGTCAAAGTACTGGTAGCACTTAGAAGCCTCCGTGGTGCAGTGGTTACGCTACTCGCCTTGTAAACCAAGAATCGATCCCTGGCTTCTCCAGACTTTCGGATGAGTCTTTAAACCGAGGTCCCATCTCCGTATGACCTTAGTTGTTGTTGGGATGTTAAACCCAAACACTCTCACCTAACTCACGGGTAGCACTTGGAAGTAAATCAAATTACCGGTAGCATTTAGAAGTAAATCAAAGTACTGGTAGCACTGAGAAGTAAATCAAAGTACCATTAGCCATTAGAAGTAAATCAAAGTACTTATAAGACTGAGAAGTAAATCAACGTACTAGCAGCATTTTTAAGTAAAACATAGTGCTAGACGCATTGATAAGTAAATCAAAGTACTAGTAGCACTGAGAAGTAAATAAAAGTACCAGTAGCACTGAGAAGTAAATCAAAGTGCTAGTAGCACTGAGATGTAAATCAAAGTACCAGTAGCACTGAGAAGTAAATCAAAGTGCTAGTAGCACTGAGATGTAAATCAAAGTACCAGTAGCACTGAGAAGTAAATCAAAGTACCACTGGTACTAAGAAGTAAATCAAAGTACCAGTAGCACTGAGAAGTAAATCAAAGTAAAAGGAGAACTGAGAAGTAAATCAAAGTGCTAGTAGCACTGAGAAGTAATTCAAAGTACCAGTAGCACTTGAGAAGTAAATCAAAATACCAGTAGCACTGAGAAGCAAATCAAAGTTCCACTAGCATTGAGAGGTAAATCAAAGTACCACTAGCACTGAGAAGAAAATCAAAGCTCCAGTAGCATTGAGAAGTAAATCAAAGTACCAGTAGCATTGAGAAGTAAATCAAAGTACTTGGAAGCAAATGAAAGTACTAGTAGCACTGAGAAGTACATCAAAGTACTAGTAGCACTTAGAAGCAAATCAAAGTACTAGTAGCACTAAGAAGTAAATCAAAGTACCAGTAGCACCGAGAAGAAAATCAAAGTACCAGTAGCACTTAGAATTAAATCAAAGCACTAGTAGCACTGAGAAGAAAATCAAAGTACCAGTAGCACTGAGAAGGAAATCAAAGTACCAGTAGCATTGAGAAGGAAATCAAAGTACCAGTAGCAGTGATGGAGCGAAATTATCTGCGTGTAGGCTGGAAAAATGACCATGAACCGGGACTGAGACTGTTTCGTTTAACCCACAAATTCCTGTTCTTAAAGCAATGCACATGTAAACCCTAATCATTCCCCTCGTTCCGCGGCGTCAGTCGTGTTCTGCAGTATCTGATGTATGTGTACCCTGTTTACCAATGTCTCATTTTCGGGACGCTAGGAATATAAAGGTTAACCAATTTAACATTGAAATATAAATTTTCCGGTACTTGTGGATCCACTATATTCATTCAGCGGCGCTCTGTTTATTCAACAGTACACTAAACCATTAATAATTTGCACACGGTTTAGCTTTGTTGGTCAGTGATTACATTTCGAAAACATGCCTATTCAAATATATCAAAAATTTTACCACCACAAAATTTAAATTTTTTAGCCTGGTCAGTTTACTTATTCACACTTTTCTTGGGCAGACTTATACATAAGTGGTTAACCAGTACAGTGCACATTCTCTTTCGCCAGAAACTGACAACTGCCCTTCTTGAATCAGCGGAAGGGAGAGAATGACCGTATAAAAGATTTCATTATCAATCTCCACGAAAGAATGTTGCCGACCCCGGCAGGTATCGAGTCAGACGCGCATCCGACTGAGCTACCAAGGCCGGCCAATAATAAGAGTTATATCCCAGGGGACATGGCAAAAATGTTAAATGAACATCTACTCAACTTTGTTAACCAAATCCAACGGTTTTGCAGCATTGTGCATCCGCTGGGTTCTGATGACTAATCGTTACTGTCATAGTTTTCTGACTAAACTGAAGGCATTTCACCGCCTCCTGTTTCAGGACTGGACTGTGACTTTTTTCTCGTTTATTATGTCTTGCCAACAAAGGTAAGGAGGGGTGCATATTGTTCCAAATCCATCGGGCCATTACTTCTGGAGATTTTCAACATATATCGAACATGGTGGTCACGTTGGGAATGTTATCTGCCTTCACCCAGAATTTTCCCGGTAGTTTCGGAGAATAAGTCTTTCGAAATTGCTGAAGAAAACGACGGACGTCGGACTTTATTACCCTGTAAACTACACCGGAGCCTTAGGCTTACGAATGCTAAGCACGTTCTTATCAAATATGCAAAACGCAAAGGGTCAAGCGAGCCTGCGCAGCAGCACAGTCTCACAAGAACATTCACTGTTTGCAGATGTATATTTTGGATCAAGAGCAAGCTTCACTCGAACACTCGTTTCTGTACCTGTTAGAACCACCACGCTGGTTTTGACGAGCACCCAGAATACATATCACAAATTTTCCTCAAGAGCCATGAAAGATATCGCTTTATTGCACAAGAATGATAAGGTCAGTTCGGTGCATGTTCAACTCGAAGTCAGTGCGTTAGGATTCCAAGTTCTTAATTGATTCATAAAGAAACCTATTTTACAAATTTCATTACAGGCATGGTGTGTATTAGCAGCAGGTGCTACGAACTTTGTTACCGATTGAATTTCTTATATAACAAAGTTCTGGGTTTAAGTGCTGCAATATAGTTATGTTTGTTTCTATCATAAGCCCACATCCATTCATATAAAGCATTAATATCAAAAGTTTTCTTAGAGAAGAGTATATATCTTCTGCACGCATTGAATGAATTTCAAAAGTTTGGCTGAATGGACGTACTGATATCTTTTTTCTTGGAAAATGAATTATAAAACAGAATGCCAAGTACAGAGGCTTACACTCTCATCCTACTGAATAAATTGATTTAGCCACACTCATTTCTGACGATCAGCCAGTAAAGTGAGTAAACCTACTCAGTACAATCTATCCATTCAGTTCACAAACTACATGGCAAACATTGTAGATCCTGATCAGATGGCTTCTTCAGAAGCCATCTGATCTGGATTTACACTGTTTGCATAGATAGGGTTTGTCGTGTTCAGCGGGATGATGGGTTTAATAACTATATTTGAATACAATATTAGCCAACTCGTGAGAAAAGAGCACAGGTGTCATAGGCGACCAGCAACGGCTCAGACCATCCTGTGCATAAGCTTTGGCACAGGCTCGTCATAGCCTTTTCTGCTCGTGGACATGTAGAGGAGACTTTGAGGTCACTTCATGCAAGAAGTCAAGCGTCTATACCTATAACTTGGCTGTGCACGAGCATTTACTATATCAGAAAGTGCTAATGATCCTTATTTCAATTTCGCTCTTTCAAGAAGGGCAGTTGTCAATTTCTGACTTTGTTTAATTGTTTTGGAGTTTAACCGCCCAGTCAACACTATCATATAGGTCATTTTTGAGGCGGGCAGTTTACCTATCCACACTTTTCATGGGCAGGCTTATACTTAAGCGGTTAACCAGTGCAGTGCACATTCTTTCGCCAGAAACTGACAACCGCCCTTCTTGAATCAGCGGAAGGAAGAGAATGACCGTAGAAAAGATTTCATGATCAATCGCCACGAAACAATGTTGCCGACTGTCAGTTTTTGACAGTTTTTGACGGAACTGGTTAGTCGCTTATGTGTGTGTTTGAGTTTCACGTCTCACCAACAGCTAAGGTCATAAGGAGACGGGACCTCGGTTTAAAGACTCATCCGAAAGCCTGGAGAAGCCCGGGCTCGAACTCACGACACATGGTTTATGAGGCGTGTAGCATAACCACTGCACCAAAGAGGCTTCTTCGTCGCGTATATATAAGCCTTTCCAGGAAAAGTGTGGTTAGGTAAACTGACCTGCTCAATATAACCTAAAGAGTGTTTACTGGGCTGTTAAACTGCAGGCAAACAAACGAACGAACGGACAAACCAATCATGTGTATTCTGCAATTATACCGCTGGCCGTTCACTGCTATTGTCCACGTGATAATTACTGACCAAAGAAGTTTAACGGCGTGCAAACTGAAAATAAACAGAACGCAATGAAAATAAAGGACCTGCAAGTACTGAAAGTGTTTTCAATATTGTGTTGTTTTGCCCATATACGCATAGAGTTCCAAAAACAGGGCATTGGTAAACAGTGTAGACCTCGATCAGACGCCGCAGAACGCGGCGTCTGATCGAGGTCTACACTGTTTTCATAATACAGGAATTTAAGGGTTAAGCTAAGTAACCTTAGGTCTTTTTCACAGAACACTCAATAGACAATGGACCATTCAGTGCTTTTAGTACATTGATTCCATAGCTGTACATCCGTTTTGAATGAACTGCGACCTCAATGTTATTCCAAGTCTATTTATTATTGCCTTATAAAGGCAATCCAGAATTAGGAAGGTCTTAACCACAGACAAGTAAATTTGATAGCACTTCGAGAAATTAGCTGGAATAAGCGTTTGAATAACTGCCTTCTCTATAATCAATGCTATTTCGTAAATGCTCTAAAATCTTCGCGTTTTTCGCTTTACATTATGCAAACAAGTCTATACAAATACATTGTAAACTCAACCTCCGAAAACAAACAAAAATATAAGATGAGACATGTTGATATTTTTCTTATTTCTGCACAAAATATAAACTGTGGGTACTCGTTAGAACCGCCTCGATATTTTTCTTATTTCTGCACAAAATATAGATTGTGGGTACTCGTTAGAACCGCCTTATCGAGGCGGTTCTAACCGGTACCCACAATCTATATTTAAAAGCAGAAATAAGACAAATAAGGTATACTCTTATAAACCCCAGTTTTACTGTATAAAAGTGGGGATCAAGGGGGTCAAAATGATTTAGGCATGTTTTCGTGATGAGATTAGCAAAGACTATTAAATGTCCTACTCATAAATTTTAAAATGCCAACAGTTGTTGGCATTTTAAAATTTATGAGCAGGTCGATTTTCATAATCAAGTGAGCTGTGCGTGAAAAAGTACTAAAACCTCGAGACCAAGCTTCGTAGCGCCTGGCTGCAAACCCAAGGGTCGCATGTTCAATTCTCCTCATGACATCCATTAAAACTGACCATGAGGCCATTCACCATCTTCTGTAAATGGTGAAAGCATGTGCACTTTTAATGTTTGTCAAATGCGACTGAAATGGCCAAGCTTCGTAGCGCCTGGCTGCAAACCCAAGGGTCGCATGTTCAATTCTCCTCATGACATCCATTAAAACTGACCATGAGGCCATTCACCATCTTCTGTAAATGGTGAAAGCATGTGCACTTTTAATGTTTGTCAAATGCGACTGAAATGGCCAAGCTTCATAGCGCCTGGCTGCAAACCCAAGGTTCGCATGTTCAATTCTCCCCATGACATCCATTAAAACTGACCATGAGGCCATTCACCATCTTCTGTAAATGGTGAAAGCATGTGCACTTTCAATGTTTGTCAAATGCGACTGAAATGGCCAAGCTTCGTAGCGCCTGGCTGCAAACCCAAGGTTCGCATGTTCAATTCTCCCCATGACATCCATTAAAACTGACCATGAGGCCATTCACCATCTTCTGTAAATGGTGAAAGCATGTGCACTTTTAATGTTTGTCAAATGCGACTGAAATGACCTTAATAGGGTTCACTGGGACGTTCGTACTATATTTCAATAAATGTATTGACTTGGCCATTGAATCTCAAAACATGATTAAAATCATCAATGTTATTAAGTGAGTCTGTAAAATGCCGAACAGCCTTGTAAATAGTGTGGGTTTATTTCTTCATTTTTTGCCGAGAAAACATAGATTGTGGGTACTCGTTAGAACTGCCTCATTGGGGCGGTTCTAACGAGTACTCACAATCTAAGTTTGAAGTCATTCAGGCTGTTCTTACGAGTGCCCAATATCTATGTTTGAAGCAAAAATAGGAAAATATAATTAATTTTCATAAAAAATACCATTCATCACTCCACTTTTATATAGTAAAACCGGGGATTACCGGGGTTAACCTTATTTTTTTTATTTCTGCTCTAAAATATAGATGGGCGGTTCTAACGAATAGCCAAAATCTATATTTTGATCAGATATAAGAAAAATATCACAATTTTTCATCTTAAAATTTTCATTTTTCGGCGATAAAGGTTACACTGTATTTGTATAGGCGTGTTTTCGTAATGTTATAATGAGTCACGGAGGTATGCTTTATAAAAGACTTATCCTTCTGAAGGTTCCCATCTACAGAAACAGTTCTATAGATAGACCTACACGTACGCAATCTGATGGGACACTTACTATGCACTGATTAAAACCATGTTTTCTTCTTCTTCTTTTTTTTTGTCAACGTAAAAATCTGTGGCGCCTGGTCAGGATTCGCATGTGTTTGCCCTAAATCGGGTTAAGACGCATTGTATGCTTATAAACGTAACGCGCTTACACTCTGGAATAACTATTTTTTCTTGATTGAAATGGAAATAATTGGTATCATCTGAAACAGTATGTCGAGGCATTTTTGGAAACTTGATTTATTGCGTTTTTATTCTCCTGGGAATAAGAAGGCATAGTTTGCAACAAAATGAAATGGAATTGAGGACTGCATGTAAGATAGGAAATTCATCCGTCTACCTCATCCAGTTCCTGCGGTGGTCCTAGACCACACTGTTGAGTAGCAAGAGAAGTCAAAGCAGTGGTTCAAAGCCTCATTACGCAAACACGCCTATACAAATACATTGGCACCTTTGTCGCCGAAAAAATGAAAATTTTATAATGAAAAATTGTGATATTTTTTTTATTTCTGCTCAAAATATAGATTGTGGGCACTCGTTAGAACCGCCTCATCGAGGCGGTTCTAACGAATACCCACAATCTATATTCTAGAGCAGAAATAAGAAAAATAAGGTATACCCCCGGAAACCCCAGTTTTACTATATAAAAAGGGGTTCAAGGGGGTGTAAATTATATAGGCGCGTTTTCGTGATGTTGATATAGTTTAACGAGCTCGTAAGTGACCAAACTGTTAACCGTTCTAGCAAGTACGATATCTTACACGTTGGGCCCAGTTGTTCAAAGCATTGATAGCTTAACGAGCTCGTTAGTGGTCAGATCGATAACTAAGCTGGCAAGTATAATATTGAGACTCCTGTTATTTTTGCTGAAAAAATGTGAGTAGCTTTTGCATTTACAAAAGCGACTCAGATTTTCTCAGCAAAAATATATGCCATATTTCCCAGGATAAAGGATCAAAGTTTTAACGATACTTTAGCTAACGACGTCGTTAGTTTCGAACAACTGGACACTGGTACTTTTGCTGAAAAATGTCAGTCATAACCAAGCAGGCACACGTCGATAGGCCAACGACAAATCAACGTCGGTGCAACGTCATGACGTTGCACCGACGTTGATGTGACGTTGCATACACATCATGGCGTTGCACTGACGTTGATGTGACGTCACAATTGCGTCATGTGCCTGCTGGGAAGCGTTAATTCGATCACTTTAACAAGTCTGAAATGAATACTCTTGTAAACTCCACTTTAGATAAAGAATTATGGGGTTTAAAAGAGTACATATTATTTCTTCATTTTTGCTCAAAAATATAGATTGTGGGTACTTTGAGAACGACCTCAAACAATCTATGTTCTAAGCAGAAATAGGTAAATATGATCAATTTTCATAAGAATAAATACAATTTACTCGTATGAAGGTCACGGAGGTATGCTTAATTAATGACTTATCTCACGCGCACACACATGTTGTCCTTCTATTTTTGCAGGAAAAATATTAGCATATTTTCCGTATTTAAAAAAGGAAAAACATTGATCGAAGTTTTAAAGTGTTAATATTTTTTCTGGTTTTGGTTTTACGGCCCTTTCAAGATAAGTTCACTTATTTCGAGTCGATCATTGATTAGATGTGGGCGTAAACCGGAATATCCGGTGGAAAACCACCTGACCTTTCGTCGCAGAACTTGGCGTCTCACATGTGACCCGAGCGAGGCTCGAACCACAGCGGTGGGACACCTTATGATTAAGAGTCAGGGCTCTTACCCAATAGGCCCATAAAGGTTTAACGATATGTTATCTAATGAGATTGTTAGTTTTTAACAGCTGGACCAGAATGAAAAAATGTTGGAAAGAGTACCGGAAACATGCATATACAAATACATTGTACCGCCGAAAAATTGAAGAATTTAAGATGAAAAAATTGTGATATATTTACTTATTTCAGCTCAAAATATAGATTCTGGGTACATGTTAGAACCGCCTTGATTCGCCTATTTGAGGCGGTTCTATCGAGTACCCACAATCTATATTTTAGAGCAGAAATTAGAATAATAAGGTTTACCCCTGTCAATCAGAGGGGTCAGAATTACACATCCACGTGTTCATCACGTTAACCCGTTGTATGCGGGAAACCCCTAAAGGGGTACCTTGGCAAACAGTACAGGCCCAGATCAGACGCCGCAAAACGCGGCGTCTGATCAGGGCCTGCAATATTTGCTGACAGAATTTTCCGTCAAATATTGAATAAAAACGAAAAAAATAAAAAAGGCCTGATACCCATTGTATGACAAAAGGACTTGTCCAATACATAGCAATGGAAGAGTCCACTAGTATACAATGGAATAACAAGTCTGTGCAGTCCATACCCTTGAAATCTCAACTTAGATATTTATGATTTTCCTTATCTTTGTCCAAAACTATAAATTTTGGGTCCTCGTTAGAATCGCCTCAATGAGGCGACGGTAACGAGCAACTGATGTGATTCTAATGAGCACCAACAGTCTATGTTAGTATCAGAAGTAAGAAAAAAATTGTGACAATTTTTTATCGGAAAAGAAATGTCAGTTTGAATGAAGAGCAAAATGTAAAAGAATGCAAAACTAGAGAATGTAATAGAAGAAATACAGAATGTAATTAACTGAGTGTGAAATAAATGTATCTATTTGGCTGGATTAGAGAGTGGCAATGAAGAGAAATGATCGTATTAGACAATGTACTAATATAGAATAGTGTGGCATGAATAGAGTTGGGAATGAAATAGAGTGACAGAAATTGAATGAATATTATACAGTAAAATTCCGCTATTAAGACCACCTAAAATTATGACTAATTCTGCTTTATAAAGCTTATTTGGTAGGTTGCAGTTATTCGTTCTTTGTGTTTTCTGCATACAGTGTCCTCTTGTCAGAGACCACCTTTGAGACTGTTCAAAAGTGGTCTTAAGACCACTTTTGAACAGTCCCAAAGGTGGTCTTAATGTAGAAAATTTACTGTAGTAGTCAGAGTGAGAATGGTGACAAAAATATGGAATGAAATTGAAATGATGGACTTGAATTGTAAATGGAACGCCATACAGGATAGAGAGGGAGAAAGAGAGAATGATATTGAATATTGAGTTGCAGGAACGAAGTGAATAGACCGACAGGAATTGAGTGAAGAATCGAAGTCGTTAAAGCTAAAAAAAAAAAAAAAAGGGTTGTGGCGGTTCTAACCAACAACCTCGTTTGGCATGTAAATAATAATAAAATCATACGTTCTCATCAGAAAAGGTCAGTTTTGGAGGCAAGAAAGATCGCCATAAGGCACACGCGGGTGCAACTCCAATCAAATTCTGCATGATGCTTTCACGCAGAGCTAAAACCGACCCACACACGAGTACTGGTAAACCGCTTAGAGGATCTTAGCCTGCCCAGGCAAAGCGGTGCGAGTCGGACCCATCAATGCTAATAAACCCTATTGGTTTCGTTGGGCGACAGGGCTTGAGATGTCATTTCATCTCAATGTCGGGCAAAAGTACCACAAAATTTGAAGCAACGTCTACAAAATGACCTTTACAGTGTTTGACGGGGACGTTAAACCTCAAATCAAACAAACAAATATCAGCACATATGCTCTTACGTTCACCTCATCCATTCAATTCCCCATCATTCCATTCTGGGTATTGAACTATGTCGAAAGTGAAAATTAGAAGAGATCAGAATTGCAAATAGAAACCTCATTAAGATTAGCGGGTCAAGAAAACTCTATATTCACGCGGTGTCATCTTAATGCAAATGTGACAATGATCAAAGACAGTTAAATGATCCATTTTGTGAAATTTACAAGAAATTCACTGGTCCCATGGAACACGTCTTATCTTCAAATTAATAAAACTGCTGGTGTACTTTCTTACTTATGGCAAGAACTGGCACTAATTCTGCTTCTTCAAGTTGGTTTGAGAAAAATATTTAATCCATTTTGTACCGGAAACCCCCAAAACGGGAACCCTGACAAACAGTGCAGGCCCAGATCAGACGCCGCAGAACGCGGCGTCTGATCAGGGCCTTCACTGTTTGCAAAAAATTCAGCCATTTTACAAATAAATTTTGAAGAAATACTACCTGACACCCCTATATTTTGAAATAGACTCTTGCTATATTTAAGGAGGAAGATTCCGTTGGTACAAAAAGGGTTAAGGGAAATAGATACTCATCCAGGGGAGGCAGCTCTTCCGAAAAAAGAAATTTGTCTCCCTTATAAATAGAGGTTTGCTAAGTAGCATCTTTTCCCTTGAAGAGTAGGTCCCCTTGGTCGAAGGAATCAGATGGTACGTGTCGATTACACACACCCGCGAGCTACGATGACGACTTTCCATTACGATAACACTTCTTTATAATTCTGATCCCTTGAACCTCACTTTTAAATAGTAATACTGGGTTTGCAGGGGTAAGCCTTATTTTTCTTATTTCAGCTCTAACATATAGATTGTGGTTACTCGTTACAATCGAGGCGGTTCTAACATGTACCCAAATCTATATTTTGAGCAGAAATAAGAGAAATATCACCATTTTTCATGTTAGAATATTCGTTGGTTTTTTTCGGCGGTAAAATTTACAATGTATTTGTATAGGTGGGATTTCGTAATGACAACTGTAGAACTATCGTTTTTCAGATGATTTTTTATTTATATTTTCCTTATTTCTACATCTGACATAGATTGATGGTGCTCGTTAGAACCGCCTCAGTGAGGCGGTTCTAACGAGTACCCTCGATTTATGTTTTGTGCAAATCTAAAGAAAATAATGTGTACCCCATGTAAACCCTTCTTTCTACTATATAAATTGGGGATAACAGGGGTGTTCATTTTACGGACATGTCAACGTGAAGGCAAAGTAGACGTATCCCATAATAAGTTCAGGGGCCAGTTGTTCAAAACTTACGACATCGTTAGCTAACGTATCGTTAAAACTTTGATCATTTCTTATGGCAAATATGCTAATATTTTTGCTGAAAAAAAATGTGAGTAGCTTTTGCAAATGCAAAAGCTACTCACATTTTTTCAGCAAAAATTACAAAATTTTAGATATTGAACTTGCTAGAAACTTAATAATACGAAAACTAAGGAGCTCGTTAAGCAAACGAGGCTTTGAGCAACTGGACCCAGGACAATAATACAGAGACAGAACTATGCAAACTCCGAAAGTAATGCTATCCAGGACAAACACATGATCGATCGTTTAGTACTTAAAATTGCGAAAAGATCATCTTGAATGACTGTTTCATGGAATTTGTCTACCAATTATTGAACAAACATCAAAGAGCCTGACACGGAAGTTTCATACCGTAAGTGAAAAACAACCAAAAACTCTGACAGCACTTATAGGCCGATCATGTCGATGTCTGAATTCGCATTTTTGTTCAGTGTTCTAAACATTCATTTTGTAGAATCAGTTGTGTGTCAAAACAAGAAAGGAATTTACCCTGAATCATGCCTCAGCCCGTTAAATATGATGATACATTATTAAGTGCAATAAACAAACAAAAGTAAACAGACAGACAGATAGACAAAAACAAACAAATAAGCAAGCACACAGACAGGCAGGTAGACAGACAGACAAACAGGCAGGCAGGCAGAATGATTGACTGACTGACTGACTAACAACAGGCGCCTGCCCATTGGGGCTTACTGGTAAACTGCTAAAAGGATATAAGCCTGTCCAGGCAAAGCGGTGCGAGTCGGACCGTCGTTGCTTATAAACCCTATTTGTTTCATTGGGCGACAGGGCTTGAGATGCCATTTCATCTCAATGTCGGGTAAAAGTCCCACAAAATTGGAAGCAACGTCTCCAAAATGACCTAGACGTTAAACCTCAAATCAAACAAACAAACAAACTGACTAACAAACAAAATATTAGCACAAGCAAGATAGCATAAGTAAGAGAAATAAACGAGTCAACAAAAGAAGAAAGTTTAATTAAATCATCTATTGTTTATTGCGCAAAATTAGTATTTTGTTCTTTAAAACAATGTTCCTATGAAATGTGCGTTTTTTTGTGTGTGTGTGTATCATCACGTTAATACCATGCACACCATTGTATACCCTAATTTATATAAATAAAACTAGGACTGACAAGCCAATTTCTAACATTTAAGACATATGATGTGGGTACTCGTTGGAATCGCCTCAATGAGTTCTAAGGAGAACCACAATCTACGTTTGGACCAGGAATAAGAAAAATGAGACAGCGCATGGCAAAACCTACAATAAGACATGTGCATCCACGAAGTCTGATCAGAGTCTTCGTTGTGCGCTCTAAGGATATCTAAGGGTCCAGTGCTCCTTCGCGCATCAAGAGAAGTCTCTGGTTATACTATAGGGATGCGCATGGTGATTTGATTCTTCGCTGGGCGCACATGCAAGTTGTAGGAAATGCTGTGCCCCGGCTCATTAATATAAACGACTTTTCATCATGCCAGTGTACGCCCCCCGCCCATCGGGGCTTGAAGAAAGATGCTTCCACGCCGAGCTGAAGCCGACAGCACACAAGTACTGGTAACCCGCTTAGACGACGATCTAAGTCTTCCCAGGCAAAGCGGTGCGAGTCAGACCGTCCATGCTAATAAACCTTATTGGTTTCATTGGCCGGCAGGGCTTGAGATGTCATTCCATCTCAATTTCGGGTAAAAGTCCCACAAAATGGAAGCAACGTCTCCAAAATGACCTATACAGTGTTGACTGGGACGTTAAACATCAAATTAAACAAACAAATGGACCCCGTCAAGCGATTTTGGTACTTTTCCTCTATGCGAACAGCGAAGGTTCAGGCGAGCCTGCGCATCCGCGCAGGCTCGCCAGAACCTTCGCTGCTCGCTCATACAAGCAGTGAATCAAGAGGAACCTTCAGACAGAAAGCCATATTCCTGGCCCCTCTGAATGGCTGGGCATGCGCAGTTAAAATTTGTCATGACCGAATGCTCGAAGACACAAATTCGCTGAGCGGGTAAACCGCTTAGAGGATCTAAGCCTGTCCAGGAACCGCGATGCGAGGCAGACCGTCCATGCTAATAAACCATATTGGTTTTATTGGGTGACAGGGCGTGAGATGTCATTTCATTTCAATGTCGGGTAAAAGTCCCACAAAATTGGAAGCAACGTCTCCAAAATGACCTTTACAGTGTTGACGGGGACGTTAAACCTCAAATCAAACAAACACCCCGTCAAGCGATTTTGGTACTTATCGCCTATGCGAGCAGCGAAGGTTCAGGCGAGCCTGCGCATCCACGCAGTCTCGCCAGAACCTTCGCTGCTCGCTCATACAAGCAGTGAATCAAGAGGAACCTTCAGACAGAAAGCCATATCCCTGGCCCCTCTGAATGGCTGGGCATGCGCAGTTAAAATTTGTCATGACGGAATGCTCGAAAACACATATTCGCTTGGCGTGGCTCAAATCATGCCAGTGTTGGAGATACGGAAGAGAACACTATATCACACGTAATGTAAAACAAGGAAATATGTTCACTGAGCCTAATGACTAAGTTGCTGATAAGCAACACTGATGATAAATGCTTTCATAGTATCGACATGTCTTCTGTCTATGATAAGAAAGTGCATGTTTCAGGGAAACGGATGTTATTTCAGGGGAGGCAATTAAATGCTTCTTATCAAAGGTGCCCTACTCTGCATCACGTAAACCCGTATATGACTAGCGGTCCTTTTTTGTCGTGCCTGCTTTTCGTGCATGGCGCAATGTAGGAGTCCGAATTTCCGTCCGTTCGACAAACTGTCAAAATTTGCGTCCACCCTAGCGTCACCAAAATGGTCAAGTTTATTTCTCAAGAACTATTAGATCTTCATTGGCGATACTTGGTTCAAACTTGTATCTAGCGATGCCAACTGTAATGCAAGCATCCATATTTGACTATGACCTACATTTCATGGTTCATTGACTTTGTGAAAAAATTGCGATCACCATAGCGGTCACCCAAATGGTCAAGTTTATTTCTCAAGAACAATTAGAGCTTGATTTTTGTTTTTCGGTACAAACGTGTATCTAGGGATGGCAAGTTTAATGAAAGCATCCATATTTGACATTGACCTACATTTCATGGTTCACTGACTTTGAGAAAATTTGCGACCACCTAGTGTTCACCCAAATGGTCAAGTTTATTTATCAAGAACTATTAGAGCTTGAATAATGTTACTTGGTCTAAACATGTGACTAGGGATGGCAAGTTTTATGCAGGCATCCATATTTGACCTTGACCTACATTTCATGGTTTGCTGACTTTGTGAATGTTTGCAACCACCCTAGAATTCACCCAAATAGTAAAGTTTATTTCTCAAGAACTCTTAGAGCTTCATTAGCAATACTTGTTACAAACTTGTATCTTGGGATGCCAACTTTAATGCGAGCATCCATATTTGCCCTTGACCTACATTTCATGGTTCACTGACTTCGAAAACAATTGCAACCACCCTATCTGTCACCCAAATTGTCAAGTTTATTTCTCAAAAACTATTAGAGCTTGATTAATGTTACTTGGTACAAACTTGTATTGAAGGATGTCAAGTTTGATACAAACATATATTTTTGACATTGACCTACATTTTGTGATTCACTGACTTTGTTATTTATTGACTAATTGTGTCAAACCTAGCGTACAGCCAAATGGTCAAGTTCATTTTGCAAGAACCATAAGAGTTTCATTTATGATAATTGATTCAAACTTGCATCTAGGAATGACAATGATGATACAGGCATCCATATTTGACCTTAACCTTCATTTCATCGTTCAAAGAGTTTTGATCTATTGGGTCAACCCTAGCGTGTACATGTTCATTTCTCAAGAACTATAAGAGTTGCATTTTAATGATACTTGGTACAAGCTTGCATTTACAAATGACAGCTTTCATGTAAGTATCTGTTGTTTGACCTTAACCTACATTTCATGATTTGTGACTTTGCACCTCCACAGGAGCGACATAGCCTTTGGCGGAATTCTTGTTTGGGGCATTGGCAAACTCTGCAGCCCAGATCAGACGCCTGATCTGGGTCTACACTGTATGCTGAAAGTGGATACATTCCAGCAAACATTACCGCTAACAAAACAAACCTGACACACCTACAATTCGAAATGAACCACTCCAAACTTATTAGGTAAGAGATTCCATTGTCAGATATAGGTTACATCACGAAATCACGCCTATATAATTTTGACGCCCTTGAACCCCACTTTCATATACTAAAGCTGGGGTTTACAGGGGTAAACCTTATCATTTATTTCTGCAGAATCTATAACTTGAGCAGAAATAAGACAAATATCACAATTTTTCATCTTAAAATTTTCATGTTTTCGGCGATAAAGGTTACAATGTATTAGTATAGGCGTGTTTACGTTATGAGAATGCCTTGTAGAGTGGTTTAAAAGGGTGTAGATTTATTTTTCTTTGTTCTTGTACTTAAACATAGATGGTGGATACGCGTTAGAATCGCCTCATTGAGGCGGTTCTGAAGAGCAGCTACAAACTGTATTTGGAGCAGAAAAAAGAAAGCTAACCCAACTTTTCATGAAAAAAAATTGGTATTTTACGACCTTGAATGTAATACTCCACGTGTTATCCTTTCGTCAACAAACACGACTATCTAATTGTGACCCCCTTGAACCCCCATTTCAAAAGTAAACCTTATTTTTCTTGTTCCTGCTCTAAACTATATATTGTGGGTACCACTACGTTTTGGGTTTCTGGTACAAATGGGTTAACCTTTACCCTGCTGTAGGCGACAAGCCCTATCTTTGCAAACAGTGTAGATCCAGATCAGATGGCTTCTGAAGAAGCCATCTGATCAGGATCTACTCTGTTTGACATTCAGTTTATGAATATGTAGAAATAAACTGCATCAAGTAATCTGATTGGTTCAAAGTCAGAAATGGGTGTGGCTTAATTGAATATTCAGCAGGTTAAAGGAAAGAACATGTTCAACAGGTTCTGGCTCTCATTGATACAGAGTTGCCGGTCCTGAAATCGGATCTATTTTCTCTTACCTAATGGGTGTTCTCGATCGATCTTTTGTTGAGCAAAACAGTCTGCAGTTTTCCATTTGTCAAACAGGGCGTGTGTGACAGTATTTGGTGCTTGTATATGATATAAGAAATCATTCACCCCACTTCCAATATTTTTATACAAGGAAAAACTAAAATGCTCTTAATCTTTTTAGCTCACCTGTCACGTAATGACGAAGTGAGCTTTTGGGATCACTTTTTGTCCGTCGTGCGTCCGTGCGTGCGTCCGTGCATACATAAACAATTTCTTCAAAAAAAAAAAACCTTCTCCTCCTAAACCACTGATCGGATTTTGACCAAAGTTCACAGGAATGATCATTAGGTGGTCCCTTTTCAAAGCTGTTCAAATGGCTCCGGTCCGCTGCACATCTAGGTCACAGGAGCCAAAATATATTTTTGTTTACTGAAAACTTAAAAAATCTTCTTCTCTGAAACCGCATGGCCCAGGTCTTTTACATTTGGTATGAAACTTCATCTAGATTGTTCATATTATAGCCCTGGGACCAAAAATGCCCCCGCGCCAGGGCCCACCGGTTTTACGTAGACTTAAATAGGGAAAACCTTTAATAATCTTCTTGTCTGAAACCAGAAGGCCCAGGTGTTTGATATTTGTTATGAAATTGTAACTAGTGGACCTATGCCCAGATTGTTCAAATTATAGCCCTGGGGCCAAAAATGCCCATCCCCAGGGCCCACCGGTTTTACATAGACTTCAAAAGGGTAAACCTTTAAAAATCTTCTCATCTAAAATCAGAAGGCCCAGGTCTTTGATATTAGGTATGAAACTTCACCTAGTGGACCTCTACCATAATTGTTTAATTTATAGCCCTTGGGCCAAACATGGCCCCACTCTTTGGTCCACTGGTTTTACATGGACTTATAGAAACCATTTTTTTACAGGAATTCAGATTTGATATTTCATGTGAACCGTCTGCATAACAGGAAATGCCAAGCCCAATTTTCGCTGAAAAATTAAAAATAAAATATTTGAAACTGTAGAATGCTTATGCAGTGCAATCTTTGAGCTGAGCTTAAAACAACTTACGCAACAGCTTGTATTATGTTACACTTGTTAAGACGAAAGATGGATAGGATGCCAAAAACACAGACGGGGATGATTTAGCCAAAATTAGCTGTTTTTATGTTCTGACAGTGGAAACCACTCCACTGCATTACGCGGCACTGTTTCTTATCAATCATTTTCCATTTCCTACAAACGTAATAATGCTGTCAGATTCTGTCTTCATTGGTGTCTCAGGTTGAAAGAAATTACTATTTTTCATCAGCTAGATGGACACTTTTTGTCTTTTTTTCCAATAAACAATTCATCATGAGATTCCCGACAATTGGTAGGTATAAACCACAGGCGTCGCGTCTGGGCAAAATATCCAAGATATCTCTCGGGATAGCCCACGAAAGCCCTTGGGTGCTTTAACATTTTTCCCGTGCCTAGGCGAAAACTGCCTCGCCGAGTCAACAGTACCGATAAGAGATTTTATGATTGATAATTTTTGTTAATACTGTTCAGAAACCTGTGTTGTGGGTACTTGTTAGAATCGCCTCGTCGAGGCGATTCTAACAAGTACCCACAATAAAGATTATTTATGAAGAAATAAGAAAAATAACATCCTTACGTATTCAATTCAGGAAATGTAGGGGTCGTTTCTTGGGTAGCAGTACACAGTTTCCAGCCTGTGCACATGGGGAAATTTCTTCATAAGTAAGAGTAGGGATCAAATTCAGTGTCTAAATACTGTTTGGCAATTATGAAAGCAATATCTTGAATTCAGTGTATTGTTTTTGTGTCATTGTGGAGAAATATGAATTAATTCATGGTCACATGACCTGGATATCAAGGGATGTAACTGAAAATACGAAACTACTGCTATACGAATTTATCGCTACACTTTCTGTTTAAAATAGCTGTCAGACTTCATTTGGATATTGCTAAAAAAGTAAACGGCTGGCAGGGGTCAATTTCTAGCCCCCTTTCATTTTTGGTAGGTGTACAATAGAGCTGAATGCTGACAATTGTCCTTGCAAATGCAGTGTGCTGCCAGGGCTTCCTTGAAAACAGCAGAAAATTGTAAAAAAAAGCAGCAGAAGTGGGTGGGGTAGGATTTGTTTACATAGCCACTACATTGGCTGTACAGTGTACAAGCTATAGAAACCAGCTTCAAATTATTCTGTGGCAAGTCACAATGCAGTGATAACACAAAAGAGAAGGGTTGCAAAGTGTACTATTTGTTACGGCTCAAAAAACTTCGTCCGCTGCGTGTCCGAGTCTCGCCGACAGCTTGGAATAGTGGTTTGCTACCTTGGTAAAACTGTCCCATCTGATACACCCTAGGGGTACATTACCTGCGTGTATCACGTGACTGGTGTTGATATTTTAGGTAATCGTTTGTTTTGTTTTCGGGTAGATTATTTGTCAAATGTCAATGGACCCAAAGTAACTAAGCGCAGAATCTGTTTAGTGCTGATATCCACGTGACTATCGCTGATTTGTAGAAAATCTAGGTAATGGTTATGTATAGAAAAAAACCGTACGGTTCTTATTGCTGTGAGAGCAGTGTTGTGTAAGAGGTTTATCTTTTCAATCTGGACTGAAATCATGTTTTAGATTGACCCAGATCAGGACGCGATGTCTGATCAGGATCAACACAATTTGCTTAACCTAATGGTATGTAAGGGTGAAAAGTAAAAGTTTATAACTATTTTCACAGCCTACTCTCAAAGACAATCGACCCACCAGTGCTCTCAGTGCTTTGATTAATGTTCATGGGCATTAGCCTTTTCAAACTTGTAAACCCATAAAATGCCAATCACGAAAATTGTCGTCTGCTTTGTTGTCTGCCAAGTACTTTAAAATTAGTTGCTGTTTATTTGCAAACAGTATGGACCCAGATCAGACTGCTCCTCTAGGAGCAGTCTGATCTGGGTCCACACTGTTTGCCTATATGTAATAATATTTTTAAAAAGTTTGCAAGAAGATTCAGTAGAGGACATAAGCAGACGACATTTTATGATGCATTTTTTCTCGGCGCGTGAATTCGGACCAATGTCGCTTTTCCTGTGATAAGACATTTTCTGCTTCGACTGCTTTTATCGCTAATGGAGAATTTGCTGTTGTTTCAGGAAAGCCTTCTAGTCACATTGGATGGCTTTCGAAGTTAACTTTGTTTTTTCCTGTTGTTTATTGCCTCTTTCTGACCAGAAGTAATATATCATGGGTTGATTTGTATCCGAACATATCTCGTTTGAGAAAAACATTAATTTCTGTTTGCTCATGACGTCTGAGAAAAACATTATCTTCTGTTGTTATGACGTTAACTACTTACTTGCCTACATGCGTTTGGAATCTATGACGCATAAGTTTTGCAGCTTAACTCGAGAGTAAACATACACCCTAATAATTCGTATCATGTTTGTACACAATTGTTCTGGTATGCATTTGCAACAATTTTTAAAATATTTCTTTTACGGCACCGTGTATTCTATGGAGTGGAGTCGTGGAGTGGAGTTTGGAGCCAAATTTTGGAGTCAAATTTTGGAGTTAAGCTTAATTTACACACTCTTGCTCTTATCATGCCAGAACCCATTTACTTCGCATGCAGGTCATTGTTGTTCATACTTATTATCTCCCGACCGAATAGATCTGATAGATATATTGATCAGCATAGTGTCAGTCTGTCCGTCCGTAGATGCTACATTATGATAGCCAAAACTCATATATCCCTTGATACATATTGATTGTACTTGGTACAATTGTACACGGGGTTGTGAAAATGTGTCATGTGCAAGAATGATAACTTTTGGTGCCAAAGTATTTTTGTTATCTTCTCCTGACAATATAACCTTGTGATCACCTTAACTTTCAAAATGTGTTGCGATATGTCGATTATGACTTTTGCCATAGTCAGATGAATGAGAACATCATTTTCTGTGAAACTGCTCAGCAGGTGGAAGATACACATTAAATGGAAGAAAGAACTGTTGTTCAAATGCCAACAATCAAAGGATAAAATGCATGACCAGCTCAGTTTATGGTATTAAAAAATCATTCTTTTCCAGAAATAAAATATCTATAATCACAAAAATTGATATGCGATGTAACTTTCTCAAACATTTCTGGCTTTGCTGATCTTTTTCCCTTGATTTATCATCCCCTTTTGGCTTTTTATACAGCACTGGCAAATTCGATTCTATATTCATTGGATGGGTTCAAGATAGATTTTTTCCCCAGTGAAGTTGTAGGATGTTAGATACAGTCAGTACAATAGTCTTCCCAAGTGACCAAGACCTCAAGGTCAACTTGTTTATCTTCTACATAAATATACGTCACCATTAAATGCTCCATATGAGATGTAAATCACTTTCTAATTGTTGCTTGTCAATGCTTACTGATGTACAGCTACATAAAAGTAAGCCTTATCTATCTATCTATCTATCTATCTATCTATCTATCTATCTATCTATCTATCTATCTATCTATCTATCTATCTATCTATCTATCTATCTATCTATCTATCTATCTATCTATCTATCTATCTATCTATCTATCTATCTATCTATTGATACTGCGTCGGTCACATATGACCATTACCGCAGGTGTACATAACATACACTCCAGGTTTGCAGGATGAAAGCCTACACAGTAATCATGTAATAACGGTAGGGATCTTTAACCTGCACAGGGGTTTCTCCCTGCACAGGGGGCCTCCAGTTAACGTCCCGATCCGAAGGACGGTGCACTTTATGACATTCATCCCTGCAAATGATGCCAATGGAGCGTGTTCGGACACCGAAATTTTATCGCCGCTGTCGGGGATCGAACCCGGACCTCTAGCATCAGAGGCAAGTGCACTATCCACTGAGCTATCACGCATTCTTATTAAAGGTTTTGATCTTGACTTTGCCATATGATCTCATTACGTTGTATATTGATGAGAGTTTCGTAAGAAATAATCTTAAAGATATGACTACAGACTCCACTCCAAACTCCACTCCAGACTCTACTCTAAACTCCAATCCATAGAGTACACAGGCGTCTTTATTCTATGGACTGGAGTCTTGGAGTTGAGTCTGGAGTCACATTTTGGAGATTATTTCTAATGAAGTTCTAATTCATCTGACAAAGGCAAAGGTCATAATCAACATATCGCAACACATTTTGAAACTTAAGGCGATCACAAGGTTATATTGTCAGGGGTGGGGGAGAGGGATAACTAAAATAGCATGGCACCAAAAGCTGTGATTCTAGCACATGACACACATTCTCAACCTTGTTTGCACATGAACCTAGGACCCATTTATATGTTTCAAAGGATATAGGAGTTATGGCAATCACAATGTTGAACCATGGACAGACACACAGATCCCTATAATCTCCCGGATCTTTTCGGTCAGGAGATAATAAGTACAATGACCTGCATGCGAAGTGAATGGATCTGCAGCCAGATAAGAGCAAGAGTGTGGAAATTAAGCTTGGCTCTATAAAACTCTCCAAACTCCGCTCAAAAACTCCTCTCCAGTATTCCATTCCATGGAATACACTGTGCCTTCTTTTACTTAGTCCATAAGTAAATATCCCCGTTCTGGACCATATTTTCCAGTCTTCGACTCACAAGAGCTGTCGGTGCTTTGAAAACAAAGTCTAATAAACGTTTAGGAATCATAGCTCAGTTTTGTTTGTTTGATTTGATGTTCAACGTCCCCGTCAACACTATATATGTCATTTTGAAGGCATTGCTTCCAATTAAGTGGGACTTTTACCCGACATTGAGATGACATCTCAAGCCCTGTCGCCCCATGAAATCAATAGGGTTTATAAGCATGGACGGTCCGACACACACCGCTTTGCCTGGGCAGGCTTAGATCCTCTAAGCGGTTTACCAGTACTCGTGTGCGGCCGGATTCAGCTCTGCGTGGAAGCATCATTTATTTCTTCAAGCCCCGATGGGCGGGGACCTCAAATGAACTTATCCAACATTGAGCGATGGAACAGAACATCAGTATACAATGGGTAAAGGGTATATGGGGATGTTTTAATTCTTCAATTTATTCACTTTCATTCTTCCTTGTACTCTCTCTCTTCTTTTCTCTGGAAGGCGACACAAAATGGCCACACAGTGTTGGCATGTCGTTAGACCCCAATCAAGTCAATGGTATGGACTCAAATACTGTCTCAAATGGACACGAGAACTCCAGAACTACATCATCTAAATTAACAAAGAGCAATAACAAATCAATGCCCTTAATCCTTCGGGACACGCTGGTCATTGTCAGCTAACTACAGACTGTAAACATGCGCAGGAATACATGTCATTTCCGGTGCAGTTATTTATTGCAAAATTATCAATTTGTATCAGCCTGGCAAATTTCCTTCAATAAACAAGGTGTGCCGTACAATTACAAGAAAAAAGTATTGCAGAAAATATTGATTTGGTCCAATTAAAACCAGATGGAGGTGCGTTCAATACGTTTGCAGAAAAGTTCCACGCAGCATCAACAAGATACGCCTTTATAATTGTGTCCCCCTTAAACTCCAATTTTATTTACTAAAACTGGGGTATAAAGTTATGTTTCTTATTTCTGCTCAAAACAAAGATT
Organism: Lucinisca nassula; assembly: GCA_963580285.1. Lineage (NCBI taxonomy): Eukaryota > Metazoa > Mollusca > Bivalvia > Lucinida > Lucinidae > Lucinisca > Lucinisca nassula. The sequence continues at coordinate 185,656,856 of OY757010.1, forward strand.
ATGAGCACCCACAATCTATGTTTTGAGCAGAAATATGAAAAATTTCAGATCATTTCATCTGAAAATTATCATTGTTTGGTTTGTTTGTTTGTTTTGTTTGATTTGAGGTTTAACGTCCCTGTCAACACTGTAAAGGTGATTTTGGAGACGTTGCTTCCAATTTTGTGGGACTTTTACCCGACATTGAGATGAAATGACATCTCAAGCCCTGTCGCCCAATGAAACAAATAGGGTTTATTAGCATGGACGGTCCGCCTCGCACCGCGGTTCCTGGAAAGGCTTAGATCCTCTAAGCGGTTTACCAGTACTAGTGTGCGGGCCGGATTCAGCTCTGCGTGGAAGCATCATGCAGCCCATATATTTCTTCAAGCCCCTATGGGCGGGGGCTTATCATTGTTTGGTCGAAAAATGTTCAATGTACAGTAAAATTAAGGTTTAATCTGCTTTTAAAAGCTTATTGTGAAGGTTTCAGTTATTCTTTCTTTGTTTTTAAACAACCAGTTACTCCTAATAAGAGACCACCTTTGGGACTGTTCAAAAGTGGTCTTAAGACCACTTTTGAACAGCCCGAAAGGTGGGCTTAATACAGGAATTTTACTGTATTTGAAAAGATGTTTTCGTAATGGATTTCAAGTGTTAAAGTACAGTCGGTCCCCTCTGTTAAGCATTATCCCGAATCAGTAGTTCAGATTCCTTTGAAGGAAAAAAAATATTAACGGCCTTATCCTGTTGAATAATTCAATTAGCCACACACCTTTCTGACTACCGGTATCAACCAATCAGATTACATGATACTTATAATGATTTCGCTCAAATTTACAAACTGACTTACAAACAGTGTAGATCCTGATCAGAGGGCTTCTTCAGAAAAGAAAAGGGTTGTCGTGAACAGCAAGATAAGGGTTATGTACACTGACTTTCTGACGAATACCAACGATCTATGTCTTTTTTTTTTTTTCAGCGAAGTCTAAAATGATCACTGACATGACTGACTGACTGCTCGAAATCATGAAATTATTGTTTACTTATACGGAAGCAATACTGCTGATAATCGAATCTAGCTACACAGAGTCAACAATAATTTACAGCCTTGATAATTATTACTGTTGAGACAGTGCTTGAAATGGTCAAGTCCGCTATTTCATATTCTTGAGACAGTAATTTACGGTCTCAAAAGCTATTACAAAGCTAGCTTTCAAAAAAAGAAGAAACAGATAAACAAACAAACTCAAAAAACACGCTATCATCTTTATGCGCTATTATTTAATGAAGCGCAAATACGGATTTCTAATAGCTAAAAGATAGAAAAGTATACATCTTACCGTATTAGGATGCCACGGAGTGTTTTTGTGTGCACCTGTGAGTTCAGAGTATCTCGTGTGCACCTGGGAGTTTAGAGTATCTCGTCTAAGTCCTTCACGAAAACACACCTATATATTTTTGACTCCATTAAACCCCACTTTTACATAGTAAAACTTGGGTTTACTGGGGTAAACCTTATTATTCTTATTTCTGCTCCAAAATATTGATTGTGGGTACTCGTTAGAACCGCCTCGATGAGGCGGTTCTAACATGTATCCACAAACTATATTTTGAGCAGAAATAAGAAAAATATCATAATTTTTCATCTTAAAATTTTTATTTTTTCGGCGATAAGGGTTACACTGTATTTGTATAGGCGTGTTTTCGTAATGACTCCAATCTAAGCGTACAGGAACCAAACCACTGACAGCACTGCTTGGTCAATTGTCTCTGAGTGTAGGCAGAGAAAATGGTTTGAACGGGAACTTACACCAGATTGTTTCATTCAACCCGTAAATTCATGTACTCAACAGTGTAGACCCTGATCAGATGTTGCGGCGTCTGATCTGGGGCTACACTGTTTGCCAATGTCCCAACATATGAGCCAAGTCAACGATTTACATTTCTTACACAACACTGAGGTTGCGACAAAAAAAATGCACGGCTGTAAATAACTGTTACCTAGGTTTCCAATAAATCACGTGATAGTCACGTGGATATCGGCGACGTAAAGCTACTGCGCTTAGTAACTTTGGGTCGATTGGCAAACAATAGACCTAAAATACAGCCATCGTTGAGACGAGACATTTTCAAGGACTCATCGCAGGAAGCTATAAAACGAACGGTTAATTTAAAAGAGACATAACAATAAAATTACATGTAATTTAACATGCCTGTCATAGCATGCAAAAAAGTTGGATTAGCAAATTGTAACAGATCTAACATTTACCGTAGTGACCCTAAAGGCCTGAGCAAACTGTGCAGAACCAGGTCAGACCGAGTCTGATTAGGGTCTCCACTGTTTGTCAATCCGCCTGCACCTCTTGGACACACTTCAGGATCGTGAAACAAATATATTAATAATTAAGGAGAATTACAGCAAATCAGGCTGCTGAGCTACCGTAAAAATCCTAAAACCGGACACCTTGAGGACTTGCTGTAATTCTCCTAAATCTTTACACTGTTTGTAATTCCATTTGCACCTATTGAAGTCCTTGCTTGATACTGAAACAAATTTGTTAATAATTAAGGAGAATTACAGCAAATCAGGCTGCTGAGCAACCGTAAAGATCCTAAAACCGGACACCTTGACTTGCTGTAATTGGCCGAAACTAGCTAGCCTGGCTGAGAAACAACTTATTACGGCAATCAACATCCTTTTATAGAACATTTCTGTGCAGATTTATACGAGACATTGCTGATCACAATGGCACAGGTCCTTAAGTAGACTAGAGGGGAAGACAATCTAATGACGAAGTTTAGATGACATTTCTGTTTCCTGCAAACCCAACTGCGTGTAGACAATTAGACAAAAGTGGGGTTTACTTGGAGTTATATTATTTTCTTAATCCCACTCAAAGCCTGGTCCATAGGATTCAGATTTCTATCACTTGAAAGGAGTTGTAAAAGTATCAACCAAACACGGCCTGAAAGTGGAAGACAGCATTATAATTTGGTCGTTCTTAGCGAAAATGGGTCTTCGAGCGTGTACGCCCAGCGAAGACTCTAATCAGACTTCTCTGCGCTAAATGGTTGGCTATTGGCACAGAATTTCATCATGCATTCTAGGAAGATTTTATTTTAAGTTTGCGCACAGGCCGATTTGAGCTACCGTTGAGAGCACATGCGCGAAACCCCTTTTCGTTTGTCGCAGCGCTGATATTACAATGTGTACCCTAAATATCCGGACTTCCCAAATCCTTACCCGATTTTACTTCTAAAATAACTGGATGCTTCGCAAACGTTGTAGACCCTGATGAGACGCCGCGTTCTGCGGCGTCTCATCTGGGTCTACACTGTTGTTTAGGCATGTCTGTCCGAAAGCATACATATATTTATTATACATGTATTATATCCTTCCGCTGGTCCAAGAAGGGCAGTTGTCAGTTTCTGGCGAAAGAATGCACTGTACTGGTTAACCGCTTAGGTATAAGCCTGCCGAGGAAAAGAGTGGATTGGTAAACTGACCGGCTCAAAAATGACCTAAATAGTGTTGACTGGGCCGTTAAACTCTAATACAGTCAAACAAAACAAAACATGTATTATATGTTACCACGATTGTTAATTTCAGGGTGATTTACAAATGGATGACCACGAAGAATTTAAACACAATCAAGTTTGACAAGTATCCGGAAGGTTCGGCAGAGGAGCTCTTTCAGAAACTACAAAACAAAGAAACGACCTACGCAAAAGTTTATGCTGTGATCTGCGGGTAAGTTAGTAGTTAGACATTTTGTGTTGTGTTTCTCCTAAAACCTATTGACCTCCACGTACCACTAGTTGGATCGGACCTAGTCTGGCGCGCATATGATTCGTCTGGATGTATTCGACCCTTTAAACATTATCAATGAAAAAATACGACTTAGTGCGAATTGCGAGTTCGCTGAAAGTTATCTATAACTTGACAATTTCTAAGAGATGAATGGTTTACCTTTTCATAAACAATTTCTAAGAGTCGAATACAGTTTACCTTTTCATAATCAGCTTCTTGGAGTCGAGTGCATCTAGATGAATGGTTTGCTTTTTCATAATCTGTTTCGAGTGCATCTAGATGAATGGTTTGCTTTTTCATCATCAGTTTTTTTCATTATCAGTTTCTAGGAGTCGACTACATCTAGATGAATGGTTTACCTTTTCATAATCAGATTCTTGGAGTCGAGTGCATCTAGATGAATGGTTTACCTTTTCATAATCAGTTTCTTGGAGTCGAGTGCATCTAGATGAATGGTTTACCTTTTCATAATCAATTTCTAGGAGTCGAATACATCTGGATGAAAGGTTTACCCGTTCATAAACAATATCTAGGAGTCGAGTACATCTAGATGAATGGTTTACCTTTTCATAAACAGTTTCTATGGGTCGAGTACATCTAGATGGTTTAGCTTGTAAATTACCAATTTCTTAGAATCGACTACATCTAGATGAATGGTATATCTTTACATTGACACCTCTTAATTGTCGAATATATCTAGATAATTGGTTTATCTTTTCCTTACATGTAGAATTATCCAAGAGTCGAAGCCGTCTAGATGATTCGAATTCGCACAATGTTATCTAGCCACTATACTTTCTAAGAGTTGAATATATCTAGATGAATAAGGTGTCCCGTACATCTTGATGATATGGACGCATTCGCACAAAATTATCTTTTTTTAGCTCACCTGTCACGCAGTGACAGGCCATGCGTGACAGGATGGCCTTTTGTTTAACAATTCCTAAGAGTCGAATACATCTAGATGAATGGTTTACCTTTTCATAATCAATTTATAGGAGTCGAGTGCACCTAGATGGTTTACCTTTTCAAAATCAATTTCTTTGAGTCGAGTGCATCTAGATGGAAGTTTCACCTTTTCATTAACGCTTTCTAGGTCGAGGGGTGCCTCTAGATGAATGGGTTACCGTTTCATTAACAATTTCTTTGAGTCGAGTGCATCTTAATGAAAGGTTTATCTTTTCATTAACAATTTCTTGGAGTCGAGTGCATCTAGATGAATGGTTTACCTTTTCATTAACAATTTCTAGGAGTCGCGTTTATCTTGATGAATGGTTTACATTTTCCTCATCAATTTCTAGGAGTCAAGTCCATCTACTTTACATTAACAATTCCTAGGAGTCGAGTGCATCTAGACGGATGGTTTACCTTCCCATTAACAATTTCTAGGAGTCGAGTTCATCTTGATGAATGGTTTACCTTTTCTTTATCAATTTCTAGGAGTCGAGTGCATCTAGATGAATGGTTTACCTTTTCATAAACAGTTTGAGTACATCAAGCTGAATGGTTTACCTTTTCATTATCAATTTCTGGGAGTCGAGTGCATCTAGATGAATGGTTTACCTTTTCTTTATCAATTTCTAGGAGTCGAGTGCATCAAGATGAATGGTTTACCTTTTCATAAACAGTTTGAGTACATCAAGCTGAATGGTTTACCTTTTCATTATCAATTTCTGGGAGTCGAGTGCATCTAGATGAATGGTTTACCTTTTCATAAACAGTTTGAGTACATCAAGCTGAATGGTTTACCTTTTCATTATCAATTTCTGGGAGTCGAGTGCATCTAGATGAATGGTTTACCTTTTCATAAACAGTTTGGGGGAGTCGAGTACTGCCCGTCGAGGAATAGTTGACAGTGACGTCACGACTTGTTTTTGTTCTGAACAATGCAAAGCTTATGTGGCTAACGGTATAATAGCTCAAATAGTCAGCTACGTTACTGCCAGCTATTTGTTAGCGAACTATACATCTAGATGAATGGTTTACCCTTTTCATAAACAGTTTCTAGGAGTCGAATGCATCTAGATGAATGGCTTACCTTATCACTATCAATTTCTAAGAATCGAGTACATCAAGATGGATCGAAATCGCACAAGTTGTCTATTTATTAGGAATTTCTATGGTTTGAATATATCTAGATGAATTGTTGATCTTTCCTGAAGAAATTCTAAGAGTCGAATGCATCTAGATGGATTGAATTCGCATCTGCTCATGAACAATTTCTAAGAGTCTAATAGGGTGCGCCCCTGACTGGTGATCGAGCCGTCTCGGGTTCGATCTCAACCGTTTGCGACAAGATATTTTCGTGAAAATTAATCATGGTCTCTTTTACTGTTATCCCCCCATTCCGTGGATTTAAGAGTGGCAGTTGTCTACTGGTTAACCGCCCAGGAAACGCCTACTTAGGTAAAGTGATTGAGATGACAAGGCCGCTAAAATCCAAACCAAATCAAATATCCAAATGAAAACATTTGACCAGTGTGCGATTTTAGATAAGTCATTCATAGGTCGTGAATTCCTCTTCACCCAGCATTTCATTAACAAACATGGTTAAAAACAGAAGTGATGCCAATGATCAGGAATCGTTACAATTACCACACATCAAAGGGAAAGAAACAACAACTTAAACAGCTTCACAGTTCTTAAAATACCACAAGCGTAAAGGGAAAAGGACAGCATGTTTCCCACAAAAAATAGGCCAAACGTATATCCAAAATTTAAAGACATGGGCAGTATTTACATGTATATGCGAAGACAAACAATTACAATAATTAACCACTGACAACCAATGACATCAATAAACCACAACAGCAAGTGGTAAGCCTCCAGTGATCTTGCAAAACTGGCAACAATCCTCCGTTTTAGCCATTGAAGTTGTAATCGCACGACAAGCAGGCGGCATTTTTAGCTCGTCTGTTTTTTGAAAAAAAACTTTCGAGCTATTGTCATCACTCCGGCGTCTGCGTAGTCGTCCTGCGTCGTCCTGTGTCGTCCTGCGTCGTCCTGCGTCGTTCCAAAAAAACTTAACCTTGGCTATAACTTAAAAAGTATTAGACCTAGCCTCATGAAACTTCATACACACACTCATCATCACAAGAGCTACATTTTGACCAAGGACCATAACAACATTGTTGATTTTGGCTGAATTATCTCCCCTTTTCCAATTTTTTTCTGAAACACATTTTTTGCTCTCATTTTAATACTATTCACAACAGAGCCTTCAAACTTCACATGAATGTTCCTTGGGACAAGACCTTTTCAGTGATACCACATTTTTTGATCTGTGACCTTGACCTTTGAACTTTGACCTGTTTTTCGAAAATTTAACCGAAAACCTTAACCTTGACCATATTTCCAAACGTATTTGGCCTACCTTCATGAAACTTCATACACATACTCACCATCACAAGAGCTACATTCCCTACAAGTTTTATAACTCCATCTTGTAATTTGATTGAATTATCTCCCCTTTTCTCTCCGTTTTTTTTAAATTGTTTTTGTCTCTTATTTCAATACTATTCACAACAGAGCCTTCCAACTTCACATGAATGTTCCTTGGGACAAGACCTTTTCAGTCATACCACGCTTTTTGACCTGTGACCTTGACCTTTGAACTTTGACCTATTTTTCGAAAATTTAACTGAAAACCTTAACCTTGACCATATTTCCAAAAGTATTTGGCCTACCTTCATGAAACTTCATACACATACTCACCATCACAAGAGCTACATTCCCTACAAGTTTTATAACTCCATCTTGCAATTTGATTGAATTATCTCCCCTTTTCTCTCCGTTTTTTTTAAATTGTTTTTGTCTCTTATTTCAATACTATTCACAACAGAGCCTTCCAACTTCACATGAATGTTCCTTGGGACAAGACCTTTTCAGTCATACCACGCTTTTTGACCTGTGACCTTGACCTTTGAACTTTGACCTATATTTCGAAAAATTAACCAAAAAACTTAACCTTGACCATATTTCCAAAAGTATTTGGCCTACCTTCATGAAACTTCATACACATACTCACCATCACAAGAGCTACAATCTCTACAAGTTTTATAACTCCATCTTGCAATTTGATTTGACTTAGAACTTTTGTTTTCTAAAAGAAACTGCAGACGAGCGTTGGCACCCGCTTGCGGTGCTCTTGTTAACCCATAAAATGCCAATCATAATAATTGCCGTCTGCTTTGTCGTCTGCTGGTTGCTATAAATGTCATTGTTGCAAGATCAGACTGTTCCTCTTTGGGCAGTCTAATCGGTGCCAACACTCTTTGTTTTTATGCAAAATATTTTATATGCAACAGACGTCAAGAACAGACGTCATTTTCAGATGCAATTTTTCTTGGCATCTTAACGGTTGAAGACGCTTTTTTCTGTTTGTTTTTCAAGCAGTCGATCCGCATATAATTTTGAGCCATATTATAAAAATATATACTCGTAATAAAAAAAAAATTGTCTTCTGTTCTAGAATCATGCGTAGCGCTTGAATGGTTATTTATACTCCTTCTTTCAGGTATGCGGGTTTATACTGCGTCGTTCTCACCGGGTATGCCAAGGGTAGAGATTTCCACCCCGGGGACTCGTTCACTGGGGCCTCCAACCATAGCTGGAATGCCGTGCACATCGATGATAATTGGCATTTTGTGGATACCAAGTGGGCTGTCATGGCTTATCAGAACAATAATGCAAATGTAAGTTGATACACTGAAACTGCATTGACTCGAACCCTGATAGCTAGCTTACCATGGCTGATTCGAACTCGTTCCCTTGGAAATTATTTCGGGGTGGGGGAGACTGTGATCGTTATCTTGTGTCACAGGGACATCCATCGGACATTGGCTTGCAGTTGGAAGGCCTGCTGTCCTTGCCGCAGGTAAGGATAAAGGGGTAAGGTTGTAAATGGTTCTGTTTCTACATTTCCATTCATTTTCCTCTTTCTCCTCTGCCACTCACATTCATCCCTCCCACTATCACTTCTATCTCTTTTCTCCCTTTCTCTGAGAGATGACACAAAATGACCCGTAAGGGTTGGCGTGACGTTAAACCCAAAACAATCAGTCAGTTATTTCTGTAGCTCCAGATAAGAAAAATAGGAGCTAGTTTAGAGATATTTTTTATTCTGAAAACGGTATGCTGTGTGTACTCATTAGAATCGCCTCGGTGATTCTAATGAGTACACACAACATACTTTTATTCTATAGAAGCATTATGCCTCCTTTCATGATGCTTTGAGTATCTCGCAAAGTCTCGAACTACCCCTTGACTCGAGCAAATGTCCTTGGTCCCAAAGATGTATGAACCGCAGAAGTTTTCTATTAGGTTTAGTATACGATAAAACACGGTCATGTGGCTTTTAAGGTCTTAAGCTTGTTGGGTGATTGGAGTAGAATGAATATGTTTTGGATGTATAGTTCGAACAATTTGACATGAGACTGACCTTTATGCATGGAATAAATTAGCCAATGTTATCGCCTAATGCGTCGGCTTTCGTAAACTTCTCGTGAATTTTCGGCATCTCGTGAATTGCGACCCATTTACCGAACTGTATGTATTGAATAACAATATCGCCATTTTCGGAAGACGGCGAAGATAAATACATGCATTCAATCGGGTGTGAAATTATGTTAATAGAGTTCACGAATCTCACTGGGGTCAATTTGTTCGAACTATAAATGCTTTGTGTCATATACTATTTCTTGGCATTGTTATAAATTAGAAAGTTTTATTTGCCTAATATTCGCTTATTAAATACTAGACTGAATAAATAGATAAATAAATAAATAAATAATGGTGTGTTTCTCTGCATTCAGTATTATGCACCGTCTTTAATACTGAAATCTGTTCTTTCTGTGTGTATTTTTGACATCTACAAATGCAGTATTACTAGATTTAATTTTTTTCATTGCCATCAATTATATATTTTCTTTCACCAGATCAGTATTGAAGATGACTTCTATTTCCTGACGGACCCAGAACAGTTCATATATAGCCACTGGCCTCATCAAACAGAATGGCAGTTTCTTCCAAGAAAAATATCTCTCAGTGAATTTGAGGAGCTTCCATTTGTCAAACCACACTTTTTCCGAAGTCACGTGCAACTAGGCTGGACGGAGAAGCCAATAATTCGGGCTAATCGTGGAGTTGTCACATGGACGCTAAAGAACCGGAAACCCGTCAAGTTTGCTTATAAAATCATTTCCTTGAATAATGCAAACAACAAAAAGGATATTGACTTAAGGACTTGTGTTTACCAAGAAACTAAACCAGATGAGACGAAAATTGTTTTTCGCGCACCGAAATCGGGATCGTATCTATGCAAATTTTACTCCAAAAGCATTGAACCGGAAGTGCAAAGCAAACATCTGACTGAGATTGTTGAGTACAAGGTGGAAGTACGGGAACCAGCGCCGGATGCAGCGCCATTGCCTCAGTGTTCTCATACAGTATGGGGCCCAGGTGTGAAGTCGAGGAAGGTGAGTAGTTTTCAAAGTATACATACACACTATTTAGTATATTGATTTGTTCTTTTGGAGATGAATCGGTTGAAGAAACTTAAGTGGTGCAGCAAGGATTTGTTTGTATTGGGGTTTAACGGCCCAGTCAACACTATTTTAGGCCATTTTTGAGCCGGTGTGCAGCAAGGATAAAATAAAAAGTATTCAAACAAAATGCCGGAAATATCCCTCTACAGTGCCGCTGCTTCTTCTTCTGTAATGTGTATGCAACTGCGATCTGAATTTTCAAATCAGTTGTAACATGATTGCAGCAGGGTTATGTACAACTTATACTTTCCTATCGATATCATTTTGAGTATTTGACAGAAATCTTTTTTTATTAAAATACTTAGTTTTTTACTCGTTTCTTGATGTTGGTATCCTAATTTTTAGCTCGGCTGTTTTCGAAGAAAACGACGAGGTATTGTCATAGCTCTGGCGTCGTCTGCGTCGTCGTCGTGCAAAAACTTTGACATTTTGCAATATTTCTGTCATTACTGAACATATTTACTTGAAACTCGGACTAGTTTTCATTATGAAAAGGGGAACTCATATCAATAGGTGAGGTAACTCTCAAAATATTTTTGGCACAGGTATGCCCCTTTTTTCGACTTAGAATTTTTGTGTCGTCGTCGTGCAAACACTTGGACATTTTGTAATATCTCTTTACTGAACGTATTTACTTGAAACTCTGAATAGTTGTTCATTATGAAAAGGGGAACTCATACCAATAGGTGATGGAACCGTCAAAATATTTTTGGCACAGTTATGCCCCTTTTTCGACTTAGAATTTTTGCGTCGTCGTCGTGCAAAAACGTGGACATTTTGTAATATCCCTGTCATTACTGAACATATTTACTTGAAACTCGGACTATTTGTTACTTATGAAAAGGGGAACTCATACCAATAGGTGAGGTAACCCTCAGAGTATTTTTGGCACAGTTATGCCCCTTTTTCGACTAAGAATTTTTGCAGCCGAGCGTTGTCACCCGCATGCGGTGCTCTTGTTGTCATTTAATATTCCTTATTCTAGTCTAAACTTTTGCAAGTGCTTGAAATTGTATTTTTAGCTTTTAAAATGTTTCATGTATATCAACAGTGTGATATTTGTACCGAGTTATAATGCTGTATGCCATGTTGAGGTCAATCAATCAATCAGTCAATCAATCAATCATTTAGTCAGTCAACCAACAGATATGTGATAAATATGGATATTTGAACGTTAACAATTTGAGAACATGCACCTTAAACAATGAAACTACTGTTAAACAATGAATTGGACAGCAAAGTATATCTAAAGTATCAGGTTACGCAGGCTGACCAGCGTCTTCAATGTGCAGTTTATTTTTGGCTGTTGACCAAATGTTTCTTCATGTTGACAGTGGGAGGTTTGGCTGAGCGAGATGGTTCTGGATATCTTACAGTGCACGGGCGTCTTGCTTCTTTGGGCCATAGTGGGGCATGCCTACTGTGCCTGCAGCAGCGCCAGGTGCGGTAGGGATGTGCTGTTTTAGTTGTTGGTGATGTTGTTGTTGTTAGTATATGTTTGTTTTGTTTTTGTTATTCATATTTATCCTGTCTGTCTTTTCTAATGTCCCATCCCTTGAGCGATAGCTCAAGATGGCTGGTTGTTTGAAGGTTCGTTCGTTAACCCTCCGGCAGTTTCTTTCGTGGTGGTGGTTGTCTTACTAAGTACTGACTGACCTCCTAGAAAGCCTAAGCTTGTCCAGGAACTGCCGGTCATGACATGACCATTGTTGTTTAATGGGCCATACAACACACTCTCACTGCATGCTCCGGCAATGAGTAATCGCTTCAATCGCGCGACTCCATAGACACCTTTCACGTGTGATGGCTTATTTTATACAAGACGCCTTTTCTAGTTGGAGACAGTTGCAGTTAAATCGCATTTTTTGTAAGTTTTTTTATTCCTCCGGCTACATAAAAATTATTCACCATTTATTCATCACTTCAAATGCAAATAAATGCACTTTATCGTGAGATCAATCACGTCCCATGTTTAAACGATTACATGTATTTGAACGATTGCTGTAACTTGTTTCAACCCTGTATTTGATACAGATACCTTTGCAAATAGTGTAGCAGTTGATGAGACGGCTCGTGAGTCGTCTCATCTCGATCAACACTATTTGTCATCCTGTTAATGATTTTGACTATATAATAACGTTTGGAGTGTCAGGTTGTGTTTTCTTCAAAATTGATTTGGAAAGTGCCTGATTTTTTTTTTTGCAAACAGTGTAGGCCTTGATCAGACGCCGAGTTCTTCTGGGCCTGCACTGTTTGCCAATTAGCCATTTTGAGATTTTCGATACAAATCTTTGTCTCATTCGTTATAGGAACTGTTATATGGTCAGGCGTTTTATGTAAATATGTTTATGATGGCAAAAATTCCTGAATAAATAAACAAAATGGGATAATCAAGATTCCAAGAATGGACGCATCTGAAATCAAATATCAAAGAGTCCTCATCTCAAACGCAGGAGTGGGAGGGAAAAGGGGGTGGTCAGATTTCTGACTACTAAGTTCGAAACAGGACGACTAGTGATATACTTTCGTCAAATGTTTTTGCGCAGTGTCCCATTTACTGTTGACTTTCATTTTATGCATTCTTCACAAGTCAAATATGCAAAAAACCTAAATGTTTATGGATTAAAATCAACATTTTTGCATGTATCTCATTTCACGACAGCGGCAGCTGGGAGGCATAAGCATGGGCATTATTCATTATGCACAAACTAATTTAGTACCCAGCTAGCAACAGGGGGCCAACGTCGGACCGACAGCGATACGACGTTGACATGTCGCATCGCTGTCGGCCCGACGTTTGACCGTCATTCTTTGCAGGCTGGACGTATACAACGTTTCCTGACAGCATGGAGAAGATCTGTGTCAATGGCCATGCATATAACGCACTGCGAAGACTCTGATCAGACTGCACGGATAGCAGGCCGGTCTGAGTCATCTCCTGGGCGCATAAGCTCGAAGGCCTCTTTTCGTTTGGCGCGAACGATATCTTCATTACTTCATCTCGTGAAATAAACACCACTTTAAACCCAACTTTGTATAGAAAACAAAAACTCGGGTTTACAGGGCTATACATTACTTTTTCTTATTTCAGCTCCAAGACATAGTTTGTGGGTACTTGTTAGAACCGCGGTTTTAGTCTACCGAGCTTCCACTTATGTTTTGGTTAAAAATAAGAAAAAATATCACAAATTTTCTTCAGAAAAATGACCGTTTTGGAGATATGAAACAATGTTATATTTCACACGGATGTGCCTTTGTAATGTCTTTCTAGTAAATGAAACCAAGGGTCCCCGCCCATCGGGGCTTGGAGAAAATAGCTGAAACCGACCACACATGAGTACTGGTAAACTACTTAGAGGTCTAAGCCTGCCCAGGCAAAGAGTTTCAAATAGGATCTCCCTACATATAAAAGACAGACGTCATTTCGATTTAGTTTCAAAATGCAATGTTGAACTTAAATCTCTTTTGCAACAAGGCCTATGGGAACCCGAATTTTATGGTGACTTAGTGTACAAATTCAGAAAAAATATATGCTTGCAATGATTTCAGTACCAAATCATATTTCGATATAAAAAGTTTGGGTACAACATGAGCGTTATACGACAGTCTGCATGCATGGTAGTTAACAGAATCACGGTTAATAACTTTGCTTTCCTCTTTAATTGCAAGCCGGCGGGTCGGGACCTCAGATTCTATGACGCGCATGGGTCTAACTGTTGGTTTTCTGCTGCGGTTTATTATTTTTATGGTTCGTCTTTGCATGTATGTATTGCTGATGCCTTTTTATTTTGTATTTTGTGGGAAAGTAACTGTCCTTTTGGCTTTCCGCTTGTGATGTTTCCATTCAGTGTGGTAAAGTTGTTTTATATTGGTGTTTCCTTCCCTTTGGTATCTTGGGTAGGAGGTGTGGGGTATTTGTATCGATTCCTGATCATTGCCTTCAGTTCTATTCTCATTTAAAATGCTCTATTCTCAGCAATTAGCGTAGTTTTACCGTGAAACAAATATTCAATCGTGGTGAAACTTTTTATCATTTTGCAAGGGAGATAACTTACACTACACTTACCTATTAACAAACCCCGCCAAAAATTTAGTTGGTAAGGGACACAAAAGAAGTTGAAAGAATTGCTGCTATAGAAAGTGTATATTCCCTTTAAACTACTGAAAATCATTTTCTTGCAGTTGGGATTGGATGCTGTTCACAAGGCCGGAGTGATTGCCTCCCTTGAACCAGTGGTTGAACTGCAGTTCCAGAAAACCAAACCTTTGATAATTTACTGTAAACTACGCAGACGTGACGTGCCTGACGTCATGCTTGATAGATATATTACAGTGACCAACAAGGATAAGGTAAGAATTTTCGTATAGACGCACATGTAAGATAATAACGCATGTTGTTATTTTCTGAAATGACTTTTTTTCTTATGATAGTTTATGATAGTTTTCTCACTGATTTTGATCGAAATATTGATTGTGAGTACTCATTAGAATCGCCTCCCACAATCTTTAAGAAAAACCAATGTGTCGCAAACGACACTTGATATATCTTACTGTGCGAGCACAGCTGGAAACATCAGTAGTTAATACGACGTATCGTACTGTTCTAGTACAGCTGACGACGATACCAGATTTGTTTTTCTTTACAGTTTTTCTTTCAACCAAGATTTGAATAAAATCATACTGTTTGCACCGAAAACAGGTTGAAGTTTTTTATAAGTCCATATTGGCATGAAATTACAAGCACAGTTTTGAAGAATGATAACAAAAGAAATCAAACAAGTCGTCTGCTCATAATCCGTTTTGCAAGTCGTATGTGAAATACTCTTGAAATTTCTTCTTCTAAAACTCAGTGTTCTGTTTTTCAGATTGCTATAAAATTAAACCTACCGGAGCCGGGAGAATATGGAATCGACATCTACGCTTCGGATTCGAAGAAGAAAAGAAATTTTGCTTACGCTTGTCAGTATCTTGTCTTGTACATGGCGGACGAGGAGAAATCCCAGTTTGTGGAGGAGATCTGCAGAGGGCATGCGCGGGAGGAATCTGACTCGGCAAACACCTCCTACATTGAGGATGAAAAAGAGGTAAATAACAGAAGCGTAATATATGCAGTGAAACTTATATGATTCAAACACCTTTCGGAGTTCAAACACCTTTGGGATAAATGAAATTGGCTCGAGACAGAGGTAGTTCGAGCCACTGAGGGTGAATGTGCATCCTTCCGATGTTCTGTAATTAAAAGGTATGCTGTGTGTACTTATTAGAATCGCCTCATCGAGGCGATTCTAATACACAACATATATTTTCAAAATAAAATAAGAAAAACGTCTTCGTAAATAATCCATACAAAGTTGTTGTCTAGAGTTATGGGAATACTTTCTGGGGACTCTGGAACAGGTTTGACTTAACCGTGGTAAGCGAGAAATCCGTGTCCTAGTCATTGAAGTTTCACTTTATTTGTTCAGAAAGCTTTGAGGTTTGTACTTTCAGGAAGTCCATGTCTGGTATGAGCAAAAATATACATTCGGACATGTGCACCCAGCGAAGATAAGATCAGACTGCCAGAATCAGAATCAAAATTGCTACTGGTGACAGGTCAAATGACATTCATACACCAGGACCTGTGATATGGGAAGTTCGTCTCTGGCTCTCACCAAAGAGGTAAACTTAGCTACACAATCCTCAGCACCTTCAGCTGTGGAAATGACCGAATCGGGAAGGGCATTCCAATCTCTAATGGTTCGGGGGAAGAACCCAGTTCTTGCAGTAGGGTCTGAAACGCCAGTGAATGATGATTTCTACAGTGCCTAGCTTGGGTAACAAGGCCATTTGTTTGAATGCTGGCAACATCCTTTAGACCTTTGTATAAAAGTATGCGCCTACTGACTCTTCTCCTTTTCTTCAGAGACTGTTCTTAATGTTATTTGTATTTTCAAATAAGTAATTGCTTGTTACAAATCTAGCCGCTCTATTCTTGACTTTTTCAGTTTCTGCATTAAGGACCATTCCAATGGGATTCCAGATACAACTACCATACTCCAAGCTAGGGAGAACAAGTCCTTTTTATGCTCCCACTTTTACATCCTGGGGACACTGATGAAGATTTCGCTTCAGGAAACCAAGCATTTTATTTGCCTTAGTACACATGTTGCTATTGTGTGTATTCCATCTCAAATCGTACGAAGGTATTTAATGGAATCCACATTCTCGTGAACAGTTCCCTCTAAAGTGTAAGAAGCCTCATTTTTATTGGTTGTCTTTCTAGTTATCTGCATAATATTGCATTTAATGGGCTGAAATATCATGCCCCATTTTCGAGTCCAACATCCTAATCTATCTATATCCTGAAGTTTCAGCGAGTCCTTCTGTATTTCTTATTTCCCGGTAGCAAACACACAGTCGTCTGCAAACAGTCTTATTTCTGAGTCAGTGTCAGTGGAAATATCGTTAATGTACATGGAGTATAACACTCAAGAATAGTCCCTTTTGGAACCTCAGACAAAACTGGAGCCTACTCTGCAGATTTACCATCAACAACAACGCGCTGTTTTTCTGTAGCAAAGAAAGGAATCTATACATGAGTATCCCCCATCCCAATTCCATCGCCAAATAATTTGGATTTAAGTAGTTCATGAGGCGGGGTGTCAAAAGCCTTCTTCTCGAAGTCCAGAACAAATGTGTTCACAATTCCCCCTTTGTCCAAGATTTTCCCCCAATCATTAATAACCGTTCTCAACTGAGTTTCACTGCTGTGAATGTTCATCCAAGTGGGCCATGATGGTTAAGCAGACAATATGTTCAAGCATTTTACACAGAACACACGTCAGGGACACAGGGCGATAATGGCGAGCAAGAGCCCTATCTCAATTTTTGAAGAGTGGGCAAATGTTCGCTAGGAGCCATTCTCTTGGGGGGTTCAACCCTATCGAGAGACTGTTGGAACAGATAAGCAAAAGCTGGACCTAACTCATTTGCTACTAGGATGAAGCTCATCAGGTCGTAAAGCTTTAGATGGATTCAAGCCGTTTAGTAACTTGATCACTCCCGTCGTTGATACAACAATATTATCCATGAAAGGGGTCAATCTTCCAGTCAATGGAACCTCCTTGAACTCAGTTTTATTAAACGCATCATTGAATTGAACTTCTAGTTCCTCTGCTCTTTCAGAGTCTGATTCAGTAACCCCGTTTCTTCCTCTTTTATTTGGGGGCGGGATACTTTGCCTGTCTTTCTTCTGGGTATTGGCAAATCTGTCAGTCTGATCTGAGGCGTATCTGTGCACTGTATAATTGAGCCCCGCCAAGCGAATTTGGGTCTTCGAGCATTCCATCATGACAAATTTTAACTGCGCATGCCCAGCCATTCAGAGGGGCCAGGGATATGGCTTTCTGTCTGAAGGTTCCTCTTGATTCACTGCTTGTATGAGCGAGCAGCGAAGGTTCTGGCGAGACTGCGCGGATGCGCAGGCTCGCCTGAACCTTCGCTGCTCGCATAGGCGATAAGTACCAAAATCGCTTGACGGGGCCCATATATAACGCTTGACTGAAATCAAGGAATGCTATGCGTATGTAGGTTATTACAAATGACACTCAGGCCTTTGTGGAGTGATACGCAAGTCTTCCCAGATTCACGGCGTTTGTAGATTGATACGCAAGTCTTCCCAGATTCACGGCGTTTGTAGATTGATACGCAAGTCTTCCCAGATTCAAGGCATTTGTAGATTGATACGCAAGTCTTCCCAGATTCAAGGCGTTTGTAGATTGATACGCAAGTCTTCCCAGATTCATAAATTGATATGCAAATCTTCATAGATTGATGGATACTCAAGTCTTTGTAGATTGATATTCAATCCTTCATAGATTCAACCATCGATTTATTTAATACACAATATAGATGGGTAAGTCTTTGAAGATTCGTAGATTGATATGCAAGTCATCGTAGGTTGCTAAGCAAGTCTTCGTAGGTTCATAGAGTGATATTCAAGTCTTCCTAGATTGAAACGCAAGTCTACTAAGAGTGCTCTGCAAGTCTTTGTAGGTTCGTAGCTTGATACGCAAATCACTATAGATTAATACGCAAGTCTTCTAAGATTTATATGCAAGTCTTTGTGGATTGATATATGAGTCTTCTGTGATTAGCAAACCGTCAAAGATTGACACACAAGTCTTTCTAGATGCGCAGATTAATAAACAAGTTGTCGTAGACTGAATAGTAAAAAAGTAGATTGATATGCAAGTCTTTGTAGATTTGTAGATTGAAAGCAAGCCTTCATAGATTAATATGCAAGTCTTCATAGATTGATATGCAAGTCTTTGTAGATGATAGGCAACTCTTCCTGGATTGATACACGTCTTTGATGAAGGCGCATGGTCAAAGACACATTTTATTTTTGTCTCGACTCAAATCTCTCTCTCTCTCTCTCTCTCTCTCTCTCTCTCTCTCTCTCTCTCTCATAAATGAACCATGAATTTGAACAGAACATCAACACACAAACACACGCGTACGCTCGCACGCACGCATGCTCGCACGCTCGCAACCTTCCGACTGCTGGAAAAGTTCAAGGGTGAAAAGATGGCAGATATAACAGCTTCTTCATATAATAATATACAGCTGTTGATGTATACGAATGACTGCATCAAGGCCGAACTTGAAACTTTTTATATCCATTTAACTGTCTGAAAATGTGCAATATGAATAAATCATTTCTTTTATATGAACATTCTTGCTAACATAGTTACTTCAGCAAACTGTTCCGGAATACTAGCGTACAGAGGCAAAAACAAACAAAGTGGAACTTTAATGGATCTAACACTTTGGGATGATGAAAAATTGTTTGAGACATAGGTAGTTCGAGCAATTGAGGGTTAGTTATAACGCCAGGTATGGCGACATGATGGCAATTATATAGCGATTTACAGTCAAACTTCGATAACTAGAACACCTTAGTGAGGTGTAGCCAAAGCACCATGTCTGAAGGCATAATGGAGATTTTTTTAGGATATCTACGATCTTCTCTAAAATAAAGGTATGTTGTGTGTACTCATTAAGATCGTCACATTGAGGCGATTCTTATGAGTACACACCTCATACCTTTTCAAGATAAAATGAAAAAAATCTGGATATTATCCAAAATATATGGATATCTTGAGCTTTTGAAAACACTGTAAAGGGACTCCAGAAATAGTTCGAATTAGCCATGGTAAACGAACTGTCCGTGTTCGAGTTATCGAGGTTTCATTGTATTTAAAAGTGTTTAATGTGTACTCATTAGAATCGCCTCCATGAGGCGATTCTAATGAGTACACATAACACACTTGTTTTTTAGATAAAATAAGAAAACTGCCCTAAAGCATCTCGTGTTATTTCATATTGGGAGCTGTGAGAACGATAACGAGGTCGAATCAACAGTGATACGTGAGCCAGCGGCGTTCGAACCATCGAAGTTACAGTGTATGGTTATACGTGTTTCTAGTGGAGGTTTCTTGGATTTTCAAATTGGATTTTATACTTAGATGCATGATTATACCATGCAGTTTTTTGTAATCACGACAATCAAAGCTGATTGTTTGTATTGGAGTTTAACGGCCCAGTCAACACTATTTTAGGTCATTTTTGAGCCGGTCAGTTTACCTATCCACATTTTCCTGGGCAGGCTTCTACGTAAGCGGTTAACCAGCACAGTGCACATCTTTTCGCCAGAAACTGACAACTGCCCTTCTTGAATCAGCGGAAGGGAGAGAATGGTCGTAGAAAAGATTTCATGATCAATCTCCACGAAACACTGTTGCCGACCCCGGCAGGTATCGAACCCGCGTCCTCCTGATCAACAGTTAGACACGCATCCGACTGAGCTACCGAGGCCGGCAAAATCAAAGCTGAATCTTTGAAAATGTGCGCTCAGCACACAAGGGATAAATGCTTTTTCGAACCGATCAACTAGCGCACAGCTTGATCTTCGTTGTAAGCCTTCGCTGGTCGGGCATTTTATTGTGCAGATTTTGCTGTGCTTTGGTTCCTCATAATTTTTAGCTACTGCATGTACTTTTTGCAGAATAAGATGTCTTGGAATATACCTTCACTCGATCCAATAGAATTTACGGAACGGAAAAATCCTCCTGAGGTACCACAAGCATTTGAGTTGATGCCTGTAAATCCAATGGAAGCGCCAAACCCCGAGCCGGTAACAATGACAGGCGTAGTGTCCTTCTACGATTTTACAGACAGACGGACGATCGAGTCGATAGATGCTCATGCTGAAGAGGTAATTATAGTGAAATTCCGCTATTAAGACCACCTAAAATTAAGACTACATGTAATTGTCCTTTAAAAAGCATATTAAAAAGGTCTCAGTCATTCTTTCTGAGGATTTTCAGCACTCAGCATCTCCTTGAAGGAGACCACCTTTTGAAGGAGTCCCAAAGGTGGTTTTATTATAGGAATTTTACTGTATATTTTTGATTTACTTTTACTTTACAAATATTCTGTAATCAGCCTCAGCAGCAGTGCATGGCTAGATTTACACTAGAACGACCTGTTTAGACATCCGTGAAATGAATACAGTTCTTAATCCCATTTTATATAGAGAAAACTGCGGCTTACAAGGATATACGTTACTTTCTCGCTTTTGGCTCCAAAACATAAGTTGTTGTAACTCGTTAGAACCGCCTCAGTGGGATGATTCTATCGAGCACCCACATTCTGTGCCAAGACATAGATTGTTGGTACTCGTTAATGAGGGGGTTCTAACGAGCACCCAGAATCTGTGTTTGGAGTGTGAATAAGAATAATATCACAGATCATCCCAGAATTTCATAGAAATGTCAGTTTGGGAGATATGAAAGAATGCAGTTGTTTTACCCTGATGTGCGACAGAACTACACTTGCACACAGCCGATGCGGTTCTAATGAATACTAAGAACATAGGTTTTATGGAGAACAGACAAAAACTATCCTTCATTTTTCACAAAATACTAACCATATCTGTTCCTATGTCCCAAGGCAATGGGGCACACCAGTGTTGTCATTACTTTGATTTTTTCTTGTTTCAGGTGGCCTCATGCAACCATGACACGTTCCGAGACTTAATGTGGGATCTTATTTTCTCTGTTAATGTCACTAATGATCTCGCCAAAGCCCGGTAAGTTCCTATGTGTCACTCAGCCTACATAGATTTTGTCAGTTCATGCAAATTGTCTCCACTCTCCACTGGAGACAATTTGCATGAAATATGAAAACCTGTTTTCAAGGAATAGAAAAAAATATCATCAGTTTGTCGTATGCTAAAATAGCCCAGAGAGTGGTAAAGGTTAAGGATTTCTCAAAAGGTCACTGGTTATTTCGCAGGCTGATCTGAGTCTTCGCTGGGCGTAATGCTCAAAGACCTATATTTGCTTGACGCAGATCATATGATTTATTCAAACGCTGGAGGTGCTCCGCATTAGAATAGCTTCGGTAAGATGATTCTAGTGAGTTCTTACAGCATTTGTGTCACAGCATGAGAAAAGGGTGTCGCAGATATGTAGTGGGGCATTATGAAAGCTTCATGCAAGACACCGTATGTCTAGCCCTGTTTGACGGCTGTGCATGAGCATTTGAAGAGAAGAAATAAAACAACGCCAAGGGCCATCTTCTTTTATGTCAGCTTATTTAATTTTCTTTCATGGAGAATTAGAAAAGCTGAACTTCGTTCTGTGCTAAAAGCTGTCACTATTCACTGCATTAGCATTCTCCAGTTTTCAATGTATGGGCTTCAATGTTGTGTACCCAGCCGACGAAAAGACCTAGATGCACGACCTTTTGCACAAAGCTATATGAACATGAACCTAAAGGTCTCCTTTGCAAAAGCTCCGAGTACGAATGCGCTGATGGGCAGGCTCAGGTGAGCATTCTCTGCTCGCCACTTGCGAAAAGTACCCTTTACTTACGACTGCGTTCGATTGTATGTGCCTGAATCAGACAGCGCACTAGCCTATTTTACCCCATTTTGTACTGAATGGAATATTCCATGATATATATTGCACAAATCCATTTCAAAATGTTTTGGTGTCAGTTTGTGTTTTCTTCAAAACTTATTTGAAAATGGCTGACATTTTGCAAACTGTGTAGGTCCTGGATCTGCGTGTAGGTCCTGGGTCTGCACAGTTTGCCAATTGTCGATTTTGGGGTTTCCGGTGTCATATAATATTTTGACCCGCCTAAAAAGTGACCCGCGGGTCAGGTCAATATATTATTGTAATATTTTGACCCCCCCCCCCCCCACTATAATAGTTTAACCCCCCTCCCTAACTTCACAAAAGTTACATTTAAATGATCAAATATGGTGAGGTAACTGTTAAGCAGTAAAACTATGACAATTGTGGTGGTTTTTCCTGCTGATTTTTACACTTTGGCAGTGTCTGAGGGGTGGGGTGGGATAGTTCTAGATCTGAAAATCTACAGCAAGAATAATGACTATAATATATAAGAAAGGGCAATCATGTTTAAAGGGAAATGGCTAAAAAGCAGCAAAAAGATAAAAAATAACAGAAAAAACCCACATGACTAAAATGGTATTGAGAGAACCAGCCTATGCACGTGTGTGTGTGTGGGGGGGGGGGGGGTTAAATTATTATAGCTATAATAAAATGACCCACCCTTTTTATCTGTTATTGATATACTGGTATTTGAGTTCATTCAAATTAATTAAACTTTTCATTGAATTAGATGGCTTGTAATACACTAGATTCAGTAAGGTTCAGTATGTGGGAGGGGTTGTAACTAAATGACTTGAAATAAGGGGGGTGGTCAAATTATTATAGCTATAATAAAATGACCCACCCTTACTATTTGTAATTAGTGTACTGGTATTTGAGTTCACACAGTTAAATTAAAACTTAAATTGCTTTATATGGCTAGAAATAGACTATATTCAGTAAGGTTCAGTATGTGGGAGGGGTTGTTACTTAATGACTTGAAATTGGCGGGGGTCAAATTATTATAGCTATAATAAAAAATGACCCACCCTTACTATTTGTAATTAGTGTACTGGTATTTGAGGTATTTGAGTTCACACAGTTAAATTAAAACTTATATTGCTTTATATGGCTAGAAATAGACTATATTCAGTATTGTTCAGTATGTGGGAGGGGTTGTTACTTAATGACTTGAAATTGGGGGGAGGGTCAAATTATTATAGCTATAATAAAATGACCCACCCTTATTATCTGTTATTGATATTCTGGCATTTGAGTTCACTCAATAGATTAAACTTTTAATTGAATTAGATGGCTTGTAATAATCCAGTTAATTAGAAATAATCTACTGCTATATCCCCTTTTCTTTACATTATTTTGACTCCATTTCCTTTGTTGAAAAAGATACTTGGGGGTGGGGGCATTATATTATGGGTATAATATTTTGACCCCCCCCCCCCTTCTAAGCAGCAACACCCATTTCAAATGAGAATATTATTCTTCATTATCTTGTTAAATGTGATATAATGATGATAATGATATTATTGTCCAGTACATTGTAAATTGTACTGGGGGGGGGTCATTTTATTATAGCTATAATATTTTGAAACCCCCCCCCCCCCCCTTTCTTGGCAGCAACACCCATTTCAAAAAAGAATATTATTCTGCATTAATTTTGTCAAATGTGAAATAATTTGTTGATATTATTGTCCAGTACTATTATTTTGAGTCCATTTCCTTTGTTGAAAAAGATCATTTTGTGGGGGGGGGGGGGGGGGTCATTTTATTATGGGTATAATATTTTGACCCCCCCCCCCCCCCCCCTTCTAAGCAGCAACACCCATTTCAAAAGAGAATATTATTCTTCATTATCTTGTTAAATGTGATATAATATGTTGTTTTATCCGTTTTCTTGACATGATATTATTGTCCAGTACTTTGTAAATTGTACTGGGGGGATCATTTTATTATAGCTATAATATTTTGACCCCCCCCCCGTCTTTCTTGGCAGCAACACCCATTTCAAAAGAGAATATTATTCTGCATTAATTTTGTCAAATGTGAAATAATCTGTTGATATTATTGTCCAGTACTATTATTTTGAGTCCATTTCCTTAGTTGAAAAAAGATATGTATTGGTGGGGGGGGGGGGTCATTTTATTATAGCTATAATATTTTGACCCCCTACCCATGTTGTCAGATCTGCAATAGACTCCTTGCAATACCCATTTCTTATCTTGTCAATACCTATTTATCGATAAAAGTCCACTTCTGATTTATTTTGCTGAAGTTTTAGGGGCGGGTCAAAATATTATAGGGGGGGGGGGTCAAAATATTACTGTAATATATTGACCCGCGGGTCAAAATATTACACAGGTCAAAATATTATCTGACACCGGTACAAAATGGTTAATGATAATCGCACTCCTGTTTTTCAAGTATTTTTAGTGAACTACACAACCCATTTTGGGACGTTTTTGTGATTCAGTTTACTGGTAACGTTTAGTGATATTGGGTTGCTTGTTTTTCATGCGACCAAAAGTGAATATTAGCTGCTATTTTCTTCTTTATTATAACTGACCAATAAAGTTAAACTGCGCACAAATTAAAGGTTTTGCGCATTTTTAATAAACAGGTAAATAAATGCTTTCAGTAGTGAATTGGTTAAACCCATAAATGCCTTAGAGACACCAAAACGGGACATTAGCGAAAATTGTTGATGTCTGCCCAGGTTCAACACTGTTAAGTACACAACTTTTTTTCAGTGTTGTCAGGGCTTTGATTTTATAACATCAAGCGTATAAAGGGCGGTCTGCTTTAATATCAGAATGCATCATTGCGATGAATTTGTAGCTATTGGCACCATATACATTTCTGTCGATAATTTAGAGATACTGAACCGGTAAACTAGAAATAAAATAATGATCAAATGTGTTTGTAAGCCTTGATAAAAACTTAAAGAGCCAACAAATTACATATACAATGTCTCGTTTTCCATGGCTACGACAACATTACGATAACACATCCGTGTGACATAGTTATTCTTCCATTTCTCCAAAATCATGGCTACGTTTTGGATGAAAATTTGTGATATTTTTCATATTTATACTCCAAACATAGGTTGTTTTGTTTGTTTGATTTGATCTTTGACGTCCCCATCAACACTATATAGGTCATTTTGGAGACGTTGCTTCCAATTTTGTGGGACTTTTACCCGACATTGAGATAAAATGACATGTCAAGCCCTGTCGCCCAATGAAACCAACAGGGATTATAAGCATGGACGGTCCGACTTGCACCGCTTTGCCTGGGCAGGCTTAGATCCCCTAAGCGGTTTACCAGTACTCGTATGCGGCCGGATTCAGCTCAACGTGGAAGCATCATGCAGCCCATTTATTTCTTCAAGCCCCGATGGGCAGGGGCCAATTATAGGTTGTGAGTGCTCGTTATAACCGCCTCTTTGAGGCGGTTCTAACGGGTATGCAGAAGTCTTAGAGCAGAAATAAGCAAAATAATATATATCCCTGTAAACCCCCGTTTTCTCTCTATATACAAAATGGGGTTTAGAGGGATGTGTTCAGTTCACGGACTTGATAACATGATCACAATCGTTCTTGACTCCCTAAAAGATTCTTATCAAACTCCGGGTGAAAAATATTTAGGGATAATTCAGGGAGCCTTTTCTAATCAGGTTTTTTTTTTTTTCAAAAAAATGTGTTGTTTGTACTCATCGAGGCAATTCTAATGAGCGCACACAATATATATTTATTTGATAGAACATTAAACAGTTATATCTTAAGTTGAATGAATACACCTTCAGAGGAGGCAACTCCTGCAAAAGTGTTTTTGTCTCCCATATCAATAGGGGTCAACTCTTAAAGGAAATATTTTGCTCCCGAGAGGAGCAAATTCTTTCCTTTAAGAATTTGCCCCCTTTTTCCGTGGGGCATAGTGAATAGAAAAGCGAACAGGAAGCCCCCTTTTGAAAAATGGCGGAAAAAATACTGCCAGTGTATCCATTCCCCTTATTTTTTACCTTTTATGCCTCCTGACCTGGAGCTATGTTTTACGCTCGGTGTGTTGGAATATAAGAATCTTATGTGGGTGTGAGGGGTGGATGGAAAAATCCGTCCCGAGGGTCACTGTCCGGCATCACGAGGCTTGCCGAGGGACGGATTTTTCTATCCACCCCTCACACCCATATTGGATTCTTTTTCTTGCATACCTTCCATTTCTATTGCGAATATTTAATGCTGCTGTCACTTCGGTTACCGACGTCCGCCATTTTGTGATGACATAACAAGAATGTTTAGTGACGTCACGCATGACGACGCCGCACATGGGGTTGTAATCAACCAGTGCATTTATCAAACACGCGATTAAATTCGATTTGGGGTCGGAACACCAAGGTCAGAACATAAATTTCTATCCCAGGGTAAAATCACGGATTTCCTTGTCTGGTGTGCAAGAATATCTCAGTCTGGAACAAATGTCCATGGTCTCAATAACGGTTTGAACCATTGAGGTTTGACTGTATACACACAGCCCGTCGGGGCTTGAAGAAATAGATGGGCTGCATGATGCTTCCACGCAGAGCTGAAACCGACACGCACACGAGTACTAGTTAACTGCTTAGGGGATCTAAGGCTGCCCAGGCAAAGCGGGTCGGACCTACCATGCTTATAAACCGTATTGGTTTCATTGCGCGACAGAGCTTGAGATGTCATTTCATTTCAGTGTCTGGTAAAAGTCCCACAAAATAGGAAGCAATGTCTCCAAAATGACCTTAACAGTGTTGACGGGGACGTTAAACCTCAAATCAAACAAACAAAACAAACTGTATACACACATATACATACGTGTATGTAGTTGTATGGAAAAAGATTACACCTTTGTTTTTTAATCACCGTCTGTCTACATAGTTACAAATGTTACTGTGCCATTTTCAGTTTGATATTCCGTTGGTTGACTAGTAAGAAGATTGAAGAGATGACTTTCAAGAATGTGGAGAGAGACAGTCCCGAGGAGGTGCTAGCCTGGCTCCCAGTTGGGAGGTCCTCTCATGCTCATGTTTTCTATACAATGGCCTGGTAAGAACAGAGTAACATAAGATTTTGAAGGCTTTAAAACATTTATTTAAACACAATTAATTAAGGATCACCGTTTTAAGAGAAAAGCCCTTTTGGTTAGGGAAACAAAATATCTTGAAATAGTTGTCTCCCATTACAAAAATACGCCTATATAATTTTGACACCCTTAAACCCCACTCTTTTATGGAAAAACTGGGGTTGGAAGGGGTATTCATAATTTTTCTTATATCTGCTCAAAAACATAGATTGTGAGTACTCGTTTAAATGGTTCTAACGGGTACCCACAATCTATGTTTTGGGCAGAAATATGGAAAATATCAGATTTTTTATCTGAAAATTTTCATTTTTAGTGGTAAAATATATTTGAACAGGCGTGTTTTCGTAATGCCTTAATATAGAGGACTAATGCCAGTATTTGCTCCTCAATCTTTTTCCGTTAAGAATTCAAATAAGTAGTATTATTATAGGTAATAAAGGGCTGTTTTCCCTTAACCCATTTTGTACCGGAAACCCCAAAACGGGTAATTGGCGAACATTGCAGGTCCAGATCAGACGCCGCAGAACACAGCGTCTGATTAGGTCCTGCACTGTTTGCTTAAAGTTCCGTCATTTTCAAAATAAATTTTGATGAAAACACAACCTGTCACCCCTAAATTTTAAAATGGACTCCTGCTTTATATAGGTAGAAAGATTCCATTTGGTACAAAAAGACTTAATTAGTCCAAGAAACAAATGGTGTGGATATTTGTCAGATTCGTCTCACTTACATTTGTTTCTTGGAGTATTATATGCAATTATACAAAGAAACATAGAAAACTCGAACACCGATACCTCGTTTACAATGGCTAATTCGAACCCGTTCTTGAATCCCTAAAGAACCGCCAGATATCCATTTATTTGGATATTTTAGGAAGGTATTCCTGATTTAATTCGTAAATGGTATGTTCTGTGTACTCATTTGAATCGCCTCAGTGAGGGGATTAAATGTGTACACACAGCATACCTTTATTTTATAGATGGTAAAGATATTGAAGTGATCCCATTTATGCTTCATGACCTGAAATTATGATTAAACCTCAGTAGTTCGAACTTCCCTCATTTCGAACAAATTTTCGTGGTCCCAAAGGTGTTCGAAGTATGGAAGTTTCAATGTATGATAACCTTATCCACCTCATCGTGAGTTTTGGACTGGTTCTGCTTTTAAATTATCACTATAGATAACACTCTTTATACCAACATTTTATATAGCAACAAAACAGTTTCAGTGGAACAAATCCTAAGGCTAAGAATGGAGGGGCTTATAAAGATGTTTTACCACTCCAAAAACAAATGTTGTGGACATTTATTAGAATCGCCTCGACGAGGCGAATGTAACAAATAACCGCAACATTTGTTCATTGGAGCAATAGAGAGGAAAAGGCACTTTGTTACCTATTATACCACTCATGGAGTTCTTGATAATGGTAAAGTGTAAGGAAACAAAATACTGTCTTTATAACGTGGGTCCTCTGTATAACGATATATCTAATGTCGGTATAAATCCAACAGGTGGGGGAAGAGTCAGTAAAGGGAAGCAATACAGATACCACGTATTTCGATGTTTAGCGTAGTTATCTCTCTTAATATGACAGGACTACCAGACAGATGTGATCAACGTTTTCATTTCTTTTTTTTTTCTAGCTTTGCTGGCCTTCAATGTAAAGTGATTAACGGCATGGCCAAGGGAGCGAACTACCAGATAGGTCAAGAGCTTACAGCTGAAGAATATCAACACTGGTGGAATGCTGTCTACATTTATGGAAAATGGTGTCTCGTGGACACCTATCTAGCAACCATACCCCTGATCAGCAAAACTGGCACTGGAGAGCTTAAGTACAGCTTCAATGAGAACTACTTCTTGGTGGATCCAAACAAACTCATTTACACTCATTTCCCAGAGGAGACGTCCTGGCAATTAATCAACCATCCCGTCGCCTTGGAGGAGTTTATTACACAACCAAAGATTACCCCGCACTTCTTTCACTTCGGTTTACAGCCTCTCTCGCATAAGTCTGGAGCAATCTACACACAAGATGAGACAGAAATTCAGCTGAGTTTTCCATCTAAACGGACTGGTTTAAAATTTGTTTTCAGTCTACTGCTTGATTCCGGTCTGGACGAGTTCAATGGGGTCAAATTAAACCAGTTTGGTCTTGTGGAGTGCACATCAAATACTGTGTTCATTCGCATAAGCTTACCCAAGAAGGGTATTTACTCACTCCATATATTTGCGAAAGAGGATACGGCAACAGGAAAAGACATGTCATTCTCTCAAGTTTGTGAGTATCAGCTGAATCAAACAAAAGACCCAAAGATGGTCATAGTGCCTTTCCCGCCATGCTCTTCCCTGATGTGGGGCCCTGGGCCTGGATTTTACCAGCTTGGACTTACCCCCCTTAACAATAGAGCAATAGTGACGGCAAAGAGTGGAATGGCAGAAGTCCGTCTGAAGATGCTTAAAGCAATACAGCTAAGATCACAGATAAAACTCAGCGCTGTTTCAAGCTCCACTGAGCAGCCCCTTATCGTTTATAAAATTGTTGAGAACATTGCGTCGTTTACTGTGATCACAACAGAGAAGGGCAGGTATGGTCTTGAGATTTATGCACGTGACCCTGACACACAGGACAATGATGATATGCGATTCAGGCAAGTGGCTCAGTACCTCATAGAATGTACTGAGAACACCCCCGAAAATGTACTTCCTAGGTTACCACCTGGCTTCCTAGGGCCACAACCAAAATTTACAGAATTTGGATTGAAAACGCTGAATGAACATGACCCTTTGATAGAACTGAAAGATTGTAATCATCTAGAAATCCAGTTAGGCACAACAAGGGATATGAAATTTAATGCTCAGTTGACGGAATGTGACTCTGGCCAAGATGTTTCTGATTTTATTTTCATCCAAACCCAGCCCTCGATAGTTACATTCCTTGTGAACATTCCCACATCTGGGTTCTACAAATTGCAAATTCATGGAAACGTGTTCGAGGATCAAAGCCATACGTCTTTAGGTCTGTTTAATTATTTGATCCGTTGTAAGGAAGTTAAAAACTCTGTTTATCCTTATCCGAGACAGCTGGGTCACTGGAAAGAGGGATGCTACATGTTCGAACCGCTCGTTTTACATGCAGGAAGCAACCAACCGGAAGTCAAGTTTCGGGTCCATGTACCAAAAGCGAAGCAAGTGGTGCTCTTTGTTGAACAAAACGTGTTTCCTTTGAAGTCCTTAGGTCCAGTGCAGTGGGAAGGCGTGGTTAATTTGGAAAAGCATTATGGTACAGACACGAAAGTGATCCTTGCTGCTAATTATGGAGGCGATGAAGAACGCTTCGCAACTCTGCTGGAGTACAGAATATAGGTGCTTTGGAAAATTACACCCCGCCCCCTTTAACATTATAAGAATCTTTCATAAATTTGGATTCAATTTAACCCTTATACCGCTGAATATTTAATTATGCCACACCCATTTCTAACTTTGAACCAACCAAAATACGTAATGTAATTTATTCCTGGAAATTTACAAACTGAATGTCAAACAGAGTCGATCCAGATCAGATGGCTTTCCAGAAGCCATCTGATCTGGATCTACACTGTTTGCTAAGGTAGGGGTTGTCGTGAACAGAAGGATAAGGATTAAGCATTTCCAGCCAGAGCTGGATGCTTATCTGGCTGGTGATAGGGAGGAGGTCGCGGTTTCGATCCCTGTCACTTCTCTCCTGAGGATCATATTAAAATATTGTCTACGTATCGGTTATCTTCCTTTCATTTATTTAAGAAGAGCAGGTATTATTTGCTTTAGGCTAAAGCAAATAATACCTGCTCTTCTTAAATAAGTGGAAGGGAGATAAAATATACGTAGATAATATTTTAACATGAGAGAATGTGCACCACACTGGTTAACCGCTTATTTTAGAGCATGTACGGGAAATGTGAGGCAACGATATGATTTTGTTAATGTTATCTACACCACAAAACTCCAAACTAACCAATCGCCCGTCCGCCCCCGCCCATCGAGGCTTGGAGAAATATATTGGGCTGCATAGTGCTTCCACGCAGAGCTGAAACTGAGGACACATGGGTAATGGTAAACTGCTTCAGAAGGACTAAGCCTGCCCAGGTCAAGTGATGTCAGCCAGGCCGTCCAATCCATATAAGCCTTTTGGTTTCATTGGGCGGCAGGGCTTGAGATGTCATTTCATCTCATTGTCGGGTAAAAGTCCCACAAAATTGGAAGCATGTCACCAGAATGGCCTGAATAGTGTCGACAGGGACATTAAACCTCAATTCAAACAAACATAACCAACGGCCCGGGCCGATTGGAGCCGATGCTAATAACTTCTGTTTCAATTAGTGGTTACAACACACGTTCTTTCGATAGAAACTGACAATTACCCTTCCTGAAACAGCGGATGGGAGAGGATGGTTGTAGAAAATATTTCATGATCAGTCTCCACAAAAGAATGTTGACTGACCCGGCGAGGATCGAACCTGCTACCTCCTGATCACCAGTCAGATGCAAATCCAACTGAATCATCGAGACCGGGTGTTACCTCTTAAGAGAAAGTCAGACAGTGATTCTCTGCATATGTGTTTGAAAAGACTAAGGTGTTTGTGTGTTTTAGAATCTGAGAAAAGTGGATATAATTTGAAAAGTATATGCAATAATCATATAACCTAGGCTGTGAACATGAAATATATGCATATACGATACATTGTCATTGGAGTCTACTACGAATGATCACTACTTGGCTTGCGACTTTTAATGCAGTTTTTGTTACTGGCATATTTTTCTCGTGAAAATAAAATGCACACGATTAAATTGGGTTATACTGAACATGATCCGTGAAAAAGCTAACTGATTGTTGAGAATACAGTTACCGTGTTTACCCTTTGTATTCGGACAGTTTTGTTTGATTTGAGGTTTAACGTCCCCGTCAACACTGTATAGGTCATTTTGGAGACGTTGCTTCCAATTTTGTGGGACTTTTACCCGACATTGAGATGAAATGACATCCAATGATGCAATGAAACCAATAGGGTTTATAAGCATGAATGCGTTGCCTGGGCAGGCTTCGATCCTCTAAGCGGTTTACCAGAACCCGTGTGCGATCGGTTTCATCTCTGCGTGGAAGCATCATGCAGCCAATCTATTTCTTTAAGCCCCAATGGGCGGTGTCTGAACGTATTCGGACAGACAAATCGACCTGATAAAACAGTGTAGACCCAAATGAGACGTCACTGGATCTACACTGTTTGCCACTCATCTGATAGTAAATTGAATGTGCTAAAATGTTAGAACAAGTAAGATAAGGGGTTGTGGTGATAAACACGGTGGTAATCTTCCAGGAGCGCACAGTTAGTACAGTTTGCTCCTGGCGTCACCTGCGATTTTCTCTCATGACATGTACGGCATTGTTAAGTGACTGATGCTCGATTGCATATCGATCAGTGAAAGAAATGAAATACATTGTGCTTGCGTGCAGAATGTAAACATCAGATAAAAATTATAGAAAAGAACTGATTTATTCCACAATAAATGAGCGTGACGCGAAAAGCCGTTTCATGACGTCACGCTTAGATTCATTGTTTGACGTTAGGTTGTGTAACATCACAAAAAGGACTTAATTAGGGCCCCGCACTGAAAGTGTGGGTGCCCTATAGTAATCACTCTGTCCGTCCGTCTGTCTGTCTGTCCGTCCGTCTGTCCGTCCACAAATTTTTTTATCCTCCATAACTTTTTATTATTCCTGGATGGATTTAAATATTACTTGGCATCATTCTGTCCGTCCGTCTGTCTGTCTGTCTGTCTGTCCGTCTGTCCGTCCACAAATTTTTTTATCCTCCATAACTTTCTTATTCCTGGATGGATTTAAATATTACTTGGCAGAAATGTTAACCATAATATGATGGAGTGTTGCGCGCAAGACTCAGGTCCGTACCTCAAAGGTCAAGGTCATACTTAGAGGCTGTCCGTCTGTCCGTCCACAAATTTTTTTATCCTCCATAACTTTCTTATTCCTGGATGGATTTAAATATTACTTGGCAGAAATGTTAACCATAATATGATGGAGTGTTGCGCGCAAGACTCAGGTCCGTACCTCAAAGGTCAAGGTCATACTTAGAGGTTAAAGGTCAAAAAAGGGTCTTTCCTGTGTCCAATTAATAACTTTGTTATTATTCCTGGATGGATTTAAATATTACTTGGCAGAAATGTTAACCATAATGTGATGAAGTGTCACACGCAAGACCCACAGCCGTACCTCAAAGGTCAAGGTCATACTTAGAGATAAAAGGTCAAAAAAGCGTCTTTTTCATTGTGTCCAATCTATAACTTTCTTATACCTGGATGGATTTAAATATTACTTAGCAGAAATATTAACCATAATGTGACAGTGTGTCACGCGCAAGACCCAGGTCCGTACCTCAAAGGTCAAGGTCATACTTAGAGGTGAAAGGAAAAAAAAAAACGTCTTTTTTAACATCAACATTTTCCTACTCCTCTGATAGCGCTGCCGGGGCCCTAGTCAGTTTCACTGACAGCTCTAGTTAAATGTAGTGTTACAGTCAGTATTACTGGCAGGACTTCTTCTAACAATGGCAAAGCTTGGGAGAATTCGCAGGAAACATCAAAATTATTGTTGATTTTTAGTGATTTAGAATCCAAATAGATTAGCTGTTGAGGAATAAATCACAGTTTTGTCAGTCATTTGTAAGTAGACATCACTCGCCCTATGCGCTCATGATCTGATCTACTTTACAACCGGCCTCCCAACTGTGATGTATTACTCAGAGCTTATTTATTTCTTAATTAAATGCTCCTTTTTACAAAAAAGCATTAAGTAGTGATTTTTGTATTTATGTAAGCCTATACCGGTTCAGTTGTCAACCAAAGGTTTCTTTGAGATCTGTTATATTTTTGTGAATCATTAGCGAGACAATAGTTTGACTGATAATGGAAAACCATGATTGATTAATCGGTAAATCACTAATATGCTGTAAACTGAAAAGACGTTACAAAACACGCATATTCAAATTTATTGAGAGTGTTCCCCCCAAAAATGAAAATTTTAAGATACAAAATTCTGATATATTTTCATATTGTTGTTGAAACATAGATTGTGAGTACTCGTTAAACTCGCCTCGGCGAGGCGCTTCTGATGAGTAGCCACAATGTATGTTTTTGAGCAGAGATAAGAAAAATAATGTATACCCCTGAAAACCAGCACTGCATAAAAGAGGGTTGTAGGGGGAGGGGGAGGGGGGGGGCTCAAAAATAAATAGGCGTGTTTTCCTGATGCAATAATCAAGAGTATGATTTGAATATAACCTTGAGAAAATGTACCTTTTGACCCGTGTGGCCAACAAAGACTCGAAACAACTGCTGTCCAAGGGTTTTCATTTCATTTTTATACTCACATCCTGTGTGCTACCATGGACCCGTATTTTCTTCCTTTTATTGCATTTAATTTTTGTAAGTACTGTTATTATTATTTCTAATATATTTCTTTGTTTCCCTCCTATACATTACATTATTTACATTAATTTTAGAATAAAAATCAATTGTACACGTACAATGTATTGTTTTCTTTCACTCCTGATATAGACACCATTAACCCATTGTATGCGGGAAACCCCTTAAGGGGTACCTTGGCAAACAGTGTAGGCACAGATCAGATGCCACAGAACGCGGTGTCTGATCAGGGCCTACACTATTTGCTAACAGAATTTTCCTTCAAAGAATAAAAACGAAAAAATAGATCTGGAACCCCTTATATGGCAAATGGACTTGTCCAACATATAGCAATGGAATAGTCCACTAGTATACAATGGGTTATTTTATCAACCAAACTGAAAGCAAAATTAACAAAACTAAGCCAAAGAATACTTCATAAACTTACATAGTTTCAAAATACAATGCTGGACCAAAAAAAACACCATATTTGCATTATTTGCTGGCTCCCAGCTATCACATTGTTAATTTTGGAAAAACTGGTAACCAGACCCCCCTGACCTTCCAAGATCATGGGGGTCTGGTTACCTGTTTTTCCAGCACTGATAACCCACAGACTAGGAACCAGCAGATAATGCATATTTGCATTATTTGCTGGCTCCCAGCTATCACATTGTCAATATTGGAAAAACAGGTAACCAGACCCACTGACCTTTCAAGGTCAGGGGGGTCTGGTTACCTGTTTTTCCAACACTGATAACCTACAGACTAGGAACCAGCAGATAATGCAAATAAGGTGAATAGAAATTGGACTTTTGCAACAAAGCCTACCGGAACCTGAACTTTAGGGTTACTTAGTATATAAATTCAGAAAAATATATGATAAAGATTTGGTACAGCATAAATGTTACATAACAGACTGCCTGCTTGGTAGATAACCCAATCACGGTTGATAACTAATTTCCCTCTTTAATTACATGTCGGCGGGTCGGGCCTCAGATGGCTCCATCCTAAAGACTTACTTAAACTTTTTAAGTGATGTCGGTTGGTGCCGGATGCTCTGTCTCTGGTCGGGCCCACCGGAGTCGAGGTGTTGGTTTTCTTTTATACCAGTACAGTAGAACTTCGATGGCTCGAACACCGATGGCTCGTTTAGCATGGATGAGTCGAACCCATTCTTGAGCCCCTAGCGAAATCCTCTACATAAGAACTAGTGGGAGATAATTAAGGAAGTTTTAGTCTTATCTAACAAATGTATGCTGTGTGTACTCATTAGAATCGCCTCGATGAGGCGATTCTAATGAGTACACACAGCATACATATTCATTATGGAACACTAAAAAGATGTCTAAAAGTATCTCGTTATGATTCTTAGCAGTAACCCTCAGTGGCTCGAACTCCCCCTGTCTCGAACAGATTTTCGAGGTCCCAAAGGTGTTCGAGCTATTGAAGTTCGACTGTATTTAAGTTATCAAGTCAAGTCCTAATTGTTGTTTCACCCCGGTATTAGTTTGATTTTTACGCTGTCGGAGATGTTGCACTGATGAGCTATAAATCCTTCATACGGACTGAACAAGTTATTTAATCTAAACCACGAAAGAACCACGTGCGAGATTGTGTTCATGTAAAATCCCCCCCCCCCCCCACCCCTTCCCCCCACCCCCAGTACATTTTTTGACCGTTTCAAGTAGGTTCTTCTGTTGTGGTTAATTATTTTTATACAGTTCGTCTTTGCATGTATGAATTGCTAATATGTATTTAATTATGCTCCCCGAAGAATTTCGGGGGAGCATATAGTCGCCGCTTCGTCCGTGCGTCCGTCCCGCTCTTGTCCACGCGAATTCTCAGAAACTACTGGTCGGATTTCAATGACACTTCATGGGAATATTAAGTATCGAAGGTGGATGCGCATATCACCTGCGTGTTTTTGTTCGATGATTTTCCAACAGTTATGGCCCTTTTATGAATTCTGCATGAATATGTAGGGTACTGTTCGTGCCCACGCGAATTCTCAGCAACTACTTGCAGAAATTCAACGAAACTTCAATGGAATCTTAAGCAGCAACGGCGAGAAGCACATGCAGACAAATATAGTACACACGATCGCAACTCAGTCCGACGCACACAGCAGCACGATTTTGGCCACGGTGGAAAGAAGAGTAGAGGCGGATACCGACATGCTCGTGGAGAAAAAGTGAAAGGAATTGCATGCGGAGGACCCATTCCCAATCTTCGTGGCGAAGGTGGGGCGAAGGTGGATGTTTCTGAGGTGGAGATAGACAGCCGGCAGGCAAGGCTTCCAAAGCTAAAGAAACTGCTTCTGGGGAATGGCTACGGCCTCTATTCGCTCGACTACACCCAGGATTTCTCCGGGACGCTGGACCGGCAATCTCTCGTGGCCCACCTGGAAAAACCCAGATATAGGATACAAGAAGATCCCAACGGCGCGCCCGCGAATAGGGATGCTCCGACGGTTCTGGACAACACCAAGTCCGTGGGGAACTATGTCTACACCTGGGTAGGAAAGGGCGCGTGCGGGTACACGGTTCGAACCAAGCTCTACAACAAGGTCGTCTCCAACATCGGGGCCGGGGAGGTTCGGGAGCACATGGGGGCCATCTCGCCGACTATGTGGACTGTCCGAACGAGAACCTGCGGAGGACATACTTGCACCCGGATGTGCAAGAAAGAGGATGCACAAGGATCGAGGTCTCCCTCTATGCGTGCAGTGGCAGGGATCTTTCCACGGACACGGCAAAAGAGGTGGTCGAGGAGTGTCACCGGAGGAAAAAGATCGGTTAGTCGTACAGCCGCCATCTACGTTGTGGACAAACTTGGTCGGCAGCCTGGATAGATGCCTGGTCCTAGTCGACAGACCCTAAGGGAAAATCTTCGTGGCCTGGTATGCGCACACCGGGACTGGCAGGGTGGCTTCACTGCTACACCAAAGACGCTGGCTCCGCGACGATCCTGGCCGCCTACAAGAAATCGACAGCCCTGCATCCAAACGGGCCGGATCCATCCACCCTACTTCCATCGACCGATAAGCTGCCCTGGGTGTGGAGTGAAAAGAAGACACATCGGATCGGTGTGGAGACCTCGCAGTTCCAGATCGTGGAAATGCCGGAGATAGCCAATGGTCGCCGACTCTCCACGCTCTCTACGCGAGACAGAGAGAGGGGGCTTTGGGATCTGTTGCAAGCCACCAACATAGAGAAGTGGAGGAGGGAGGCGGAAAAACGGCTGGAAGAAGAAAAAGAAAGAAACAGGCGGTACAGGCGAGAAGAGCTAGAACAGATATCCAAGCTTGCCCCCGAGCATCGGGAGTACATGGCTGCTTCGAGGAAAACCGAGGTGGAGGTAGTGAAGATCCTATTTTCGATGCAGGCCAGCAGGATCTCTAGCCTCCGGATCGTGCTGGGGTTTCGGGGGCAGCACCTGGATACACGAAAGCCTAGGGTCGTGCTGTCGAACGATTCGACTCCTAGGATTGCGACGTGGGCCATAGAGGGCCTGGCTAGGATCCTATCCAACTGCAAAGAATTCATCGAGAAACTGGTGGACGACGGCCGCTACAAAACCACATAATGGATGCCAGCGCTGGAGCACAACGCAGTGGTGCGGGGTCTGGAGATGAGTGAGTGAGTGTTTGAGTTTTACGTCCCACCAACAGCTAAGGTCATACGGAGACGGGACATCGGTTTAAAGACTCATCCGAAAGTCTGGAGAAGCCCGGGATCGATCCTGCGACCCCTGGTTTACATGGCGAGTAGCATAACCACTACACCACGGAGGCTTCTCGGGGTCTGGAGATAGAAGTGCAACCGAGCAAGAAGTTCTTTGGTAGTGGAGGGATGGAGTTTTGCTGGAATCCAATCCAAGTATTGCATGTCCCTGGGTATCTCCGCTTAGAGACTCTCCAGAGGTTGGCAGAGTCGGAGGCGGAATTTGCAGAAAAGGCTTCGTGTGTTCGACGGGTGGAGATCGCCCCCAAATCTACAGATCTGTGGAAAGCCGTGGATAAGCTCCCAGGAGAATATCTCTGCAGTCGGTTCTGCTCGCCCCCAGAATGCTGCTATATGTGGTTCCCCTGGACGAGTGGGGAGAGCCGACGACTGATTTGGAATACCCAACGTACGGATACTTTCTGGAGAAGGAGATAGAGCGCATTTGTGGGCCGGCAGAGCTGGAAAAGATGCGGTGCCCCATCCTCTACAGGTTTGGGGTAGAAAAGACGACGTCTACAAAGAGGAAGGATAGGATGGTCTCCATAGCCTCCACACCAGCCGTCTAGCGTACAACCCCTCCAAGATCTGTGCAGAATACGATAGCCCCACAAATGGCCACAACCTACAAACTCCCGTGTTCCCAGCCTTCTAGCGTACAACCCCTCCAAGATCTGTGCAGAATACGGGAACCCCACAAATGGCCAAAACGTATAAACTCCCGTGTTCCCACCCAAACATTTCTTCCGCCATTTCGGGCGAAATCTCCCCCAAGATCTTCCCAACACAATTCTCCCTCGTCCATATCCTATCTTCTCCCTCGGGATCCCAGCCCAGTTCCAACGCCCATTCGCGGGAAGCCTCTCGGTTCTTTTTAGATCTCTCCACTCGATCTGCCCCTTTCCATGTAGTTCTTCTTGTGTTCTCAAAACCCCTGGAATCTAGGGCAACATCCTCTTTTCTGCACGAGTTCCATGCCTGCGCAGATATATACACGCTACACATGTTCTCGTCCAAATGTTCCTAGGCAAAGCTTGGCAAATCAAATTGGCAACACAAAGGCTCCGATGGGTGCCTCGACGCCTTGCTGTCGCCCACAAAATAGCGCTGCCTAGTCAAGCAACCCCACTGTTGTAAGCCACCAACATAGAGAAGTGGAGGAGGGAGGCGTAACAACGACTGGAAGAAGAAAAGCAAATAACAGGCGGTACAGGCGAGAAGAGCTAGAACATATATCCAGGCTTGCCACCGAGCATCGGGAGTACATGGCTGTTTCGAGAAAAACCGAGGAGGAGGAAGTGGAGATCCTATCTCACATGCAGACCAGCAGGATATCTAGCCTCCGACCGGATAGGTGGATCGTGCTGGGGTTTTGGGAGCAGCACCTGGATACACGAAAGCCTAGGGTCGTGCTGTCGAACGATTCGATTCCCTCTGTCTCGCGTAGAGAGCGTGGAGAGTCGGCGACCATTGGCTATCTCCGGCATTTCCACGATCTGGAACTGCGAGGTCTCCACATCGATCCGATGTGTCTTCTTTTCCCTCCACACCCAGGACGGCTTGTCGGTCGGTGGAAGTAGGGTGGATGGATCCGGCCCGCTTGGATGCAGGGCTGTCGGTTTCTTGTAGGAAGCCAGGATCATCGCGGAGCCGACGTCTTTGGTGTAGCAGCGAAGCGGAGAGAATAGGATAGAATCCTCGCCGTCCTCCCGCGCACCTTGACTGGTTTCCAGCATATCCGCCAGAAAAATCGGGAAATCCCGGAATCAAAAGTCTGCCGCGGCCCATTCAACAGCCCTCTCCAAGCTGCCATCGTTGTCCACGGTTTGTGGCGTGGGGCGTATCCACATGCAGGCCTCCCTGCCAGTCCCGGTGTTCGCATACCAGGCCACGAAGATTGTCCCTTGGTGTCTGTCGGCTAGGACCACTGCCGGCCAAGTTTGTCCACAACCTAAATGGCGGCAGAACGACAGACAAATCTTCTTCCTCCGGAGACACGACGCCAAGCGCCTCCTCGACCACCTCTTTTGCCGTGTCCGTGGAAAGATACCTGCCCCTGCACGCATAGAGGGAGACCTCGATCCTTGTGCATCTTCTTTCTTGCACATCCGGATGCAAGTATGTCCTCCGCAGGTGCTCATTCGGAAGTCCACATAGTCGGCGAGATGGCCCCCCATGTGCTCCCGAACTTACCCGGCCTCGATGTTGGAGACGACCTTGTTGTAGAGCTTGGCTCGAACCGTGTACCCGCTCGCGCCCGTTCCTATCGAGGTGCAGACATGGTTCCCCACGGACTTGGTGTTGTCCAGAACCGTCGGAGCATCCATATTCGCGAGCGCGCCGTTGGGATCTTCCTGTATCCTATATCCGCGTTTTTCCAGGTGGGCCACGAGAGATTGCCGGTCCAGCGCCCCGGAGAAATTCTGGATGTAGTCGATCGAATAGAGGCGGTAGCCTTTCCACAGAAGCAGTTTTTGGAGCTTTGGAAGCCTTGCCTGCAGGCTGTCTATCTCCACCTCGGAAACATCCTCCTTCGCCACGATGATTGCGAATTGGTCCTCCCCATGCAATTCCTTCCACTTTTTCCTCACGAGCCTGTCGGTATCCGCCTCTATTCTTTCCACCGTGGCCAAAATCGTGCTGCTGTGTGCGTCGGACCGAGTTGCGATCGTGTGCACTATATTCGTCTGCATGTGCCTCTCGCCGTCCAGAGCCTCCCGAATGCTCCAAGAAATAGAGGCCACGACCACCTGCGCCGACCCACCTTCCCCGGTCGTACACGAGGCTCTGCATGTACACTTCGTCCACGAAGGTTGGGAGGCATTCGAGGGGTCGCAGCCGCGTCCTGCCCCAGTGCCCCTCCAGGTAGTACACCTCCGAGAAGTCGGGAACAAGGTTGCTCTCGAATGCGTTTTCCAGGAGACGGGTTGCCACATATTTCTCGGAAAAGAGCCCCATCTCTCGAAAGGTTCGTTCTACAACTTCCATTTTTTCTATGGTAGTTTACGATATGTCCACACTATCGATGGTGTATTCGATTCTTTGCACTACCTATTGTCTAATTCGAAATTTCCATCTACCTGGGTAGTGTGCGTTTGTCTGCACTACCGGTCCACCCGATAGACAACCGCTGCCGCTGCCGCAAAGGCAGCACGGACTCCTGGTAGATTGGAGAAAAATGCGCCGCTCTCCTCCTTGCACCTTTTCTCCACGAGCCTGTCGGTATCCGCCTCTGTTCTTTCCACCGTGGCCAAAATCGTGCTACTGTGTGCGTCGGACCGAGTTGCGATCGTGTGCACTATATTCGTCTGCCGCAAAGGTAGCACGAAGGGGGAAAATGCGCTCTCCTTAGCGCCATTGCTATGGGCTGTTTACCTTAGATACGGCGGTTGTATGTCCAGGGAAACAACTCGAGAATGTATGGATCAATTTACTGAATATATTTACCTCGCCTAGTGAAACCAAAACTCACACACAGCCGCTCCTGCATGTGCGCCGTTGCTATGGGCTTGTTTACCTTAGATACGGTGAACGGGGTGGGTCTAAACCCATATTGTATGTTGGGACCCGCCAGAGCCCCGGGCCGGCGAGGGTGGTGGGCCGCCCCCTGGGGCTCTGGGTTTTTGCCCGCGTTGTTAACCGCGGCACTCGGCGGGTGCCCTTGGTATGTCGCAGTCAGTTGGGGTTGAATTTTTCTAGGGTTGGGAGGCTTAATTCGCCAAATGGAAAATATTGATGTTTGGGTTGGGTGGCTTAATTTGCCAAAAGAAGGGCTTTTTTGACTCAAAATAAGCTGGGGGCCTTGTTTGACTAAATGGGCCTTTCATGGCTGTAACAAAAAGTGCATTCTCCCTTCCTGCTGCATCCGTAAACCCCAGAGCTGGGTTTTACGGGGGTGTTCATTTCACAAATTGGTTAACGTGATGACTATATCGCATTATTACAAGGTACTTTAACCAGATACCCCAAAACGGGTAATTGGCAAACAGTGCAGGCCCAGATCAGACGCCGCAGAACGCGGCGTCTGATCAGGGCCTTCATTGTTTACAAAATGTTCAGCCATTTTTGAAATAAAATTTGAAGAAAACAGAACCTGGCACCCCAAGATTTTGAAATGGACTCCTGCTATATATAAGGAGGAAGGTTCCATTTTGGAATAAAAAAAAAAGGTTAATTAAATTCTACGGACACGATTATTTCGGTCGCAAATCCCAACTCTCCTCCTTCCCAGGTCGTGCCTGTTCCACTTTTTGAGTAAACTATGACTCGCCCTGATAAATCTCTTTCTGGTGTACACGGGTAGTTGTTGGGTAATGTAATGGCAAACCATACCAAGTCATTTGAGCAGTCAATATAATTTTTACCCCCTTCTTTGTCTGCGTGTAATATTGCCCACCTGAGAAAGCCAGACGGATCAATTCGAACGCCTTGTATTTTAAAGAACGGAACATCGCCGGCTTTCTTGAGATCTGTCCAAGAACTACTGAGTATTTTATGAAGCGCGAACCAGTTCATATTATCAGTATCAGCCCCGTCAAATAACAAATATTTTTCTATTGACCTCTCCTCGTCTATAATAACAACCCTAACGGACTTGATATTTTTATCACCCCAATTGGATATAATGTCGTCATTTCTATATTCTCCGGCTTCTTGCTTATTATCCTGTTTCCAAGACATAATTACCGGAGTAGTTGTTTTTATTCCCGCAACTGTTCTATAAACTATAGTCCATGGTTCAACATAGATTTTAATACATCCAACCTGCTCCAAATTATCCCATATTAATGAGGAACTGTTACACTGGACTTTATTTACACCTTGATGAAAGTACCCAGGATTACATGAAATAGTAGCCTCATAAACACCAGCCCCAATTGTTGATATATTCCAACTTGCGTTTTCGATCTCTGGAAATGAACATGTACATTTCAGCGACATACGGGACCAAGAGCCGTCTTCTTGACAAATTCTCACCTCTTGTGCACCATTGGCGCATCTGTACACCCGCTTAGTTCCAACATGGAAAAGATTTCCAAGAATTGTACCGTCAAGTAATGGTTCGGGATCTGGACAGCTGAGTGCTTTACATAGATTACCGGTACCTAAGTTACAACTTTCATTCTCAGAGCAGTTAGAACAGTACCCAGGCTCCGTGTAACCCCACTCCGATTTTGCCGAAAATACATAACTGACTTCCGGTTTCAGCGCTTCTGGGTTTGTATGTTGGTCTGCACTGTTCAGTTCACAGCATTCGAATCCAGGCCGTCGAATGTAGTTTACAGATTTACATTTCCGTATCTTTTCGCATTCTTCCATGCAGTTTATCCAAGACATTCCGAAATGCCTATGAAAGGAAAAATTTACTAACTTGTGGCTAAATACTTTCCTTGCACATTTAGTCCCGTCTGAACACTGTGAGTGCCGAAGCCGAAGTAATAATAATAATAATAATAATATGTATCCCAGTTTCATTTTCTGTACATTTGGTAGCCGTTTAACTATTCTGTATGAAAAATATATGTTCATGTTTTGCTTGTCCACAGATAAATGATATTTTCATGAATAAATCGAGTAACATTAACCCTTGTCCTGCTAATCCCGGATATGCCTTATCTTTGAAACAATGTAGATCCAGATCTGATGGCTTCTGACGAAGCCACCTGATCAGGATCTACATTGTTTGCCATTCAGATTGTGAATTTGTTGCAATAATTTGCATCAAGTAATCTGATTGGTTGATAATCAGTAGTGGGTGTGACATATATAAATATTCAGCAGGACAAGGGTTAAAACATACAATTTTGCTTGTTCAAAAAGATCAAGAGGCAGGCCTGACTGCGCACCACCGTATAAGCTGTTTCACGAGAAGTAGAATTGCTTGTAAGTATCACGGCAGCAAAGTCCTCGCCCAGAAGACTGCCTTTATATAAGCAGTCACTGTCCGCGAGTATGTATTTTGTCACTTTAATGATAACTGAGCCTCGGTGAGCGAGAAAATGTCATCGAACTCGTTGCGTACAGCCACGACTCAGAATCAGAATCAGACTTAGACCAGTCTGCGTACCAACTGACTCCAAACACAGTCTTCTCTGACTGCATGAAAAAGTCTTTGTTCAATAGGTACTCATACAACGCACGGCGATCACCCTGATCAGCTTGCGCGATTTTTCGCTGAGCTTACACGTCCAAAGTCATAATTTTACTTTGCCCGGCTTATGTGTCTCGGTTCATCGGATTTGAAATTCTATCACACAATAGAATACTAAATTTGGAATTGGGATGCGAGACATTAATGAGCCAGCGCACGACAAAACCTACAATAAGACATG
Source organism: Lucinisca nassula (assembly GCA_963580285.1). Taxonomy (NCBI): domain Eukaryota; kingdom Metazoa; phylum Mollusca; class Bivalvia; order Lucinida; family Lucinidae; genus Lucinisca; species Lucinisca nassula. The sequence goes on from OY757010.1 coordinate 185,701,787, forward strand.
TGCGCCCAACGAAGACTCAGATCAGCCAGTGCTTCCGCGCAGTCTGATCAGAGTCTTCATTGTGAGCTCTAAGGATAGCTAGGGGCCCAATGCTCATCCATGCAGCAAGAGAAATCTCTGGTTAGACTATATGGCTGCGCAGGCTGATCTGAGTCTTCGTTGGGCGCACATGTCTTATTGGAGGTTTTGTCATGCGCTGGCTAATTTATTATCTAATCAATTTAAATGGTGTGTTTTGAACAATAGGAATCTGCAGAATTATGAATAGTGAAACGATCCTGATTAAAAACATTAATTTTGTTTGTTTGTTTGTTTGTTTGAAGTTTAACGTCCCCGTCAACACTGTAAAGGTCATTTTGGAGACGTTGCTTCCAATTTGGTGGGACTTTTACCCGACATTGAGATGAAATGACAACTCAAGCCCTGCCGCCCAATGAAACCAATAGGGTTTATTAGCATGGACGGGCCGATGCGCACCGTATTGCCGGGGCAGGCTTAGATCCTCTAAGCGGTTTACCAGTACTCGTGTGCGGGTCGGTTTCAGCTCTGCGTGGAAGCATCATGCAGCCCATTTATTTCTTCAAGCCCAGGTGGGCGGGGCCGGCGATCCTGATTAAAAAAACGATCCTGATTAAAAAAACGAAGTGGCTATTGACAGTTAACTGGCAATAGCGGTTTTACGTTGGAATTGCTATTGACAGTTAACTGGCAATAGCGGTTTTACGTTAAAATTGCTCATGCCAGTTAACTGGCAATAGCTATTTTAACGTAAAACCGTTATTACCAGTTAAATGGTTGTAGGACAATATCTTATTGCATGAAATAAAATAAAAACCGAAAATAAATTAAACTAATGATATGAATGATTATGCATATATACTGACCGGAAATAGAAACTATTCACTTTTAAATTGTCTCGCCTGACAAAACAAGTGGATAATTCAGTTAAAATTTACTGATTAAGGATTTGACTAACTATCGACATGAATCCTGTAACAATTTAAAGAAAATCTAGTGTTCAAAATAATAGTTTTGGGGGAAAATGTTAAAAAGTGCATTTTTCACAAAATCTGTTTGTAATTGAATTTTGACTTCAACATTTTTTGCGTATACGAAACAAGTGAAAAACAAGGAATAAAAAAAAAAACATAACATCTAAAAATTATCGCGAAACAAACATTCTATTGAAATCTCAAAAACTGCTTTTTTTTCAGCGAAATTTTCAAAATAATCTTTCAATCCAAAAATCGTCGCAAAAGTGCCTTCAATCGTTTTAGCATCTTCAGCTGTGCCTTAAATATTGATAAAAACAAAAAACGCAATCAGAAATGCCATACTTTTCGCTCACTTCCGGTGGTTTGGTACAATATTTAAACTTCGATAACATTTCAACCATTGTGAAAATTTTCATTTTGTAAACAATATTCCCAACGTTAGATGATGCGTATTAACTGGTAAAAATGGGAATCACATTCGCGACACAAAATGTTTGACTCAATAGAAACTTGAACAGCAAGATTTGGACCCTTGCTTTGAGCCTGTGGCTCTACCCAATAAATCGTAGCTATCATTAAACATTTTATTCGATAAATCAGACATGCCAATGATGATAATTTATATAATTGGAATTCACATTTCATTACAATGTTTAGCCAGGGACAACTAAAAAATGAGTGTATAGTTTCTATTTCCGGTGAGTATATGATTTTGACAATTGGCATATATCCATCTAATATAATAAGCTATATATTCATTACAAAACACGCCTATTCAAATATAGTGGGAAATTTTACCATCAAAAAATGAAGAAAAAAAAAAACAGATAAAAATTTCGATATTCTTCATATTTCTGCTCCAATCATAAATTCTAGGAACGAACGAGTACCCACAATCTATGTTTTTGAGCAGAAATAAGAAAAATAATGTATGCCCCTGAAAACCCCAGTTCTGCTCTATATTACACTATACCATGCCTTGGTGTCCTCATTAACTTAGATATTTAACAACAAAGTTAGTGTGCCTAAGCTATCAAATTTATGTCCATGCAAAGTACTTGTTACTAGCAAGTTCGAGTAGTGGTTTTCAATTACTGGATATCAGTATGTTACATGTCTGTGCAATGAAGTTGGGATTACAGGGATTACATTATTTTTTTCTTATTTCTGTTCTAAAACGTAGTTCTTGTTTACTTGTATGAAAGCCACCAACATATATATTGGGTCTGTGCCACCAATAAGGCAGTTCAGTTTTTCCCAGTCGGCACATGACGTCTCCAATGTCGATGCAACGTCATGTTGTTACAAAGACGATGCTATCACGTTGCATCCACGTTGTGTGTCCAGTGAGTTATGCTTGAAGACGCCTTTTTATAACACCACGAAAAAGCGTTCCAGGCTAAAAAGTATCCACGACCAATGTTTGGAACAGCAATTAGAATCAAAGCACTGATAGTACTGGTGGGTAGATCGTCTCTGAGTGTAGGTTGGGAAAATAGTCCTGAGCTGAGAATCGAACTGTTCGTTTAACTTTAAGCAAGCGAAGTAGAGCTGATCAGACATCGCGTTATATGGCGTCTGATTATGTAGATTCTGTTTGCCAATGCCCAAGTGTACGAGCACAGTCCACCCGCCCGGCTATCGGGGCTTGAATAAATAGATGGGCTGCATAATGCTTCCACGCAGAGCTAACATTGGAAGTAACGTCTCCAAATGACCTATACAGTGTTGACTGGGACATTAAACCTGAAATCAAACAAACGAGCACAGTCCAGAATTTTCTTCTTACGCTGCGCTCTGTTGTCTTAGGGTAGTACTTGGATTTTGTTCAACAGAGTAGGGAGGTTACAAACGCAGCCCCTTCCCATCTTTTTTTGAAATTATTTCAGATTCATACAGTTTTTCACCCTCTGCAAAATACCTGAAATTCGCATCCTCAACCCACCCCTTTTCAGAGTCTGCGCACGGCCCTAAATCATGTTCAAAACTGTTGTTGCATACATATGGCGAACAGTGCCAACCTGATGAGAAGCAATGTACTCTATATCCGATCTTCGTCTACGCTGTATGTCTAATAACGGTTCCACCTATAAAGTCTGGGCTACTCATTTTGCACTTAAACATTTCAGGGTTCTAAAATTAAGTTCTTAGCAGGAATGCGAAAAGTCTATTTTAACTCGACTTGGCATGCATTTGTGTAGCAGTTTTATAAATTGAATGATCCGAATGATCCGAAAGACGTCACGTGACATCGTGGCCTGGATTAATATATTGTTTTTCTTTCATTACGTGAGCAACCTGACATTCTTATACTATTTCGTTTAACCCTCAAATGCCACTGTTTAAGCAAACAGTGAAGTTCCTGTGCAACCTGCTGATCAGACGAAGCATAACATATTACAAAATATGGAGATGCTTAGTATAAGAAAAACAAACAACATACAGCAACGATTCGTACACAAGAACTATCATATGCGTGTAAGCTTTTACAGTCATAACAGTAGTTACTGAAAGAGTAATAACCGGGATGAAAATGTCTGCAAGCCAACTGGCAATAGCGGTTTTACGTTAAAATGGCTATTACCAGTTAACTGGCAATAGCCATTGTAACGTAAAACCGCTATTGCCAGTTAACTGGCAATAGCCCTTTCCTTAAAAAAAAACATGCATTATAGTTTCCCACTTTTTTTCACTTTCATGTGTAAACAAGCTTGTTGCACTTATGTTTTACACTAAGAATGCTAATACGGTATAAATAAAGCAAACTGTTCAGAAAAAACAATGCGAGTGACACGTTTTTTTCCCAAATAGCTGACAATTTTGTTGTTTAGTTATCTTCTAAATATTCCCCTTTATCCAGAACTTTTAATCCAATTTTTAAAACAGATCATCTTTGGTTACTCACAGAAGAACATCAGTTGAACAGCATGCCCCAAAGCAGAACTGGACCTATATCTCCTACCAGATGAGTGTTATTTATTTATTTATTTGTTTATTTATTTATTTATTTATTTCGGAAAGAGGATAAAATCGCGCGGTGCCAGGTCTGGGCTGTAAGGAGGGTGCGTTAATGTATTTATCATTTTAGATTTCGCTCTGCTCTAAGCTGACAAAAATGGAGACAGAATGTACAAGAGCGGTAAAGGGTAAAGTGAGAAGAGAGAGAGAGAGAGAGAGAGAGAGAGAGAGAGAGAGAGAGAGAGAGAGAGAGAGAGAGAGAGAGAGAGAGAGAGAGAGAGAGAGAGAGAGAGAGAGAGAGAGGTGGGATTGGAGTGTGTGTGTGTATGGGTGGGGTGTCGATTGTGCGTCTTTTTTTTTTTTTCTTTTTTTTTTTGTTTCATTTGCGGTTTAATACTAATTATGTCCAATTTTGTGGGACCATTACCCGGCATTGAGAAAGAATGACATCTCAATCCATGCCGCTTTAATGAAATTATATATCTGAAAATATCGTCTGGTACACGTGTAAGTATTGCTTGTAGGATTAACCCTTTTTGTACCAAATGGAATCTTCCTCCTTATACATAGCAGGATTCCATTTCAAAATTTAGGGGGTGTCAGGTCATGTTTTCTTTAAAATTTATTTGGAAACTGGCTGAACGTTTTGCAAACAGTGTAGGCCCTGATCAGACGCCGCGTTCTGCGGCATCTGATCTAGGCCTGCTCTGTTTGCCAACTACCCCTTTCGGGATTTCCGGTACAAAATAGGTTAGTAACGTCATGACGCCGTTGAACACTGAATGTTGAACTATGCGGCTGCTGTGGAAACCGATGTAAATGAAATTCTAGCTGGTTGCCAAAAGAGGTACTTGAAATGTACAAAGAGCTCAGCAGCAGTACCTGTACAAACCGAGCCTCGATCTGAGAAAACACGCATCACACCGCAATCGTCCATCGTCTGATGTGCGACCTATAAAACCTCAGACCAGCCTGTGCGTGCAAGCTTTAATTCGGGACATCCCTCAGCTTTGCAGTAGCTTTACTTCGGGACATCCCTCAGCTTTGTAGTAGATTTACTTCGGGACATCCCTCAGCTATTTTAGTAGTTTTGTAAATGCGCAAGCTGATATGAGTTTGATAAGAGTCTGGTATTAATAGGTTTTCTTGTGCTCTCTTTCGGTGCTTAACAATACTCACCTGTAACATACCCATGTCATACATCACTATCTTCCTTGACGTATGGATGTCTTGGTATATATTACGAATCGGACCCTATCCGAGATTAAATGCTCAAAAGTGGTCCTTTGGAAACAGATTTTGTCTGAAATAAAAGCCAAAGTTTACTTCGCTATTTCGGGGTTAACTTCCCCAAATGACAATTTTCAATAAGTCATCCCCATTCTAATACACTCATTCATTTGTAACGTTTTTTTGTTGTTTTTTTTTTTTGTTGTTTTTTTTGGCAAAAAGAGTGAGATCTGTACGGAACCCGGGAAGGGACATGATTTTTTATTTTTATTATGTTGTGCTGACAAGATAATATCTTGAGCGGACAAGATATTATCTTGTTCGGACAACATATTATCTTGTGCGAACAAGATATTATCTTGTGCGGACAAGATATGATCTTGTTCGCACAACATAATATTTTGTATGCACAACATATTATCTTGTTCGCACAACATATTATCTGGTTTGCACAACATAGATCTTGAGAAGTTGTGCGGACAAGATATTATCTTGTGCGGACAAGATAATATCTTGTGCGGACAAGATAATATCTTGTACACACAAGATCTTTGTTGTGCAGACAAGATATTATCATGTGCGGACAAGATAATATCTTGTTCGCACAACTTAATGTCTTGTGCTGACAAGATAATATCTTGTCTGCACAAGATAATATGTTGTCCACACAAGATAATATCTTGTGCGGACAAGATATTATGTTGTGCGGCAGATATAATCTTGTGCGGACAAGACAATATCTTGTCCGCACAAGATAATATGTTGCCCGCAGAAGATAATATCTTGTCCGCACAAGATATTATCTTGTGCGCACAACTTATAAAATAAAAAAATCATGTCCCTTCCCGGGTTCCGTAGGTCTGTCAGCTCATAAAACCAAATATCAGCCAGTATATTAAAGTATTGACGCAGCATATACCGTTATCCAATCGTCGATTTAGAAGACATAAACTTCTTTTTTTCGACGATGCGTTAGTGAAGCTGCGAACGTAATTTGCGAACGTAAAACACACATTTCATCTGACGTTTACAGCCACTTTCGTTTTACTGCACATATTCTTGGGTCCCGTCCATCGGGGCTTGGTTTGTTTGTTTGTATTGGAGTATAACGGCCCAGTCAACACTATTTTAGGTCATTTTTGAGCCGGTCAGTTTACCTATCCACACTTTCCAGGGCAGGCTTATACGTAAGCGGTTAACCAGGACAGTGCACATTCTTTCGCCAGAAACTGACAACTGCCCTTCTTGAATCAGCGGAAGGAAGAGAATGACAGTAGAAAAGATTTCATGATCAATCTCAACGAAAGAATGTTGCCGACTTCGGCAGGTATCGAACCCGCGCCCTCCTAATCTCCAGTCAGACGCGCGCGCATCCGACTGAGCTACCGAGGCCGACTCGGGGCTAGGAAAACATTGATTGGACTGCATAGCATTTCCACGCAGAGCTGAAACTGACCGCACATAAGTACTGGTAAACCGCGGCTGAAGTGGTGCAAGTGGGACCGTCCTTGCGTATAAATATATTCTAGAAAGGGTTATCATTTGGAAGCAATGATTACACAACAAAACTGGAAAATATGGAGTTTACATGCTTTCTGGGCCAGACTAGCTAGTTTCGGCCATTTAGGCCTCACCAGTGACCCTCAGATATTTTCAAAATTCCACTATGGAATCAATGATCCCAAAGGACAAGAAAATATAAGCTACACTATGGTGTAGGGCAGGGAGACTGTTTACGGCCGCCACACATTCCCAGACACCAGCTGCATTGACGTTAAATATGTTCCAGAAAGGGTTGTTTTCCATATTTCTAGTTGTTTTCCTATGTTTTAGAAACCTGCTGGTTTGTTTGGGCGTTAGGGCTTTGGATGTCATTTCATCTCAGTGGCAGGTAAAAGCCCACAAAATTGGATGCAACGTCTCCAAAATGACTTAAAAGTGTTGAGGGGACGTAAAACTTCAGTTAAAAAAACTGTATAAGTTCATTTTAAAATTTGGAAAAAATTTAAATGGCAAACGCTGTCAGCGACATAAAACCAAAATATCAGCCAATGAAAAGGACGTTACTTGATCACGTCGTTTCTTCGACCATAGGACTTAATTATGTTTATACGAAGATAAAGTAATTCATATACTGTCGCAATTTTTTTTTTTTTTTTTTTTTTTTTTTTTTTCGGCGTTATCCAGCCAATGAAATGGAAGTTACTTGAATAAAAATCAAAAATGAGTTCCTTTAAGAGCAATGAAAACATTCATAAGAAAGAAGATGGGTCATACTACGTAGTTTCGGCTAATAAAGCCTCATCAGTGATCCTGTAATGATCCGGCAAAGAAAGCCAGAGGAAACATACTGTAATTTTGCGAGTTTCGAATAGGCAGTCGATTCAAAGACTGATATAAATCAAAATGGGGTCCAAATAATTAAAAACCTGTCTAGAATATTAGTCTTATAATATGAAGACGTTCTTCCGACCATAGGGCTTGAATCACTTATTTATATTTCTACGTAGATAAAGTGATTCCCTATGATTGCCGAATTTCTGCGTTATCCAGCCGGACGTCGCATTACATATGCGAGTTCATTATTGCCATTGTTTAACAGATTTAATAAACATAATTATTGCTGTCGGCTTGACACTACTCTCAACTCGCAGACAGCATTTTCAAGGGCTTTTTTTATTTTCTTCTCAATTTTCTTAATTTTTTCTTTAGGAATAGATCGCCTTTCCGCAGGGTGCCAGATTGTAGGAAATCGTACATTTTGCAGAAAATATAAATAATATAAACATTACGATAACACACCCGTGTGGTATAATGGCGTTTTTAATGTCTCTAGCATTGACAGTTTTCATATTTTTCTTACTTCTGGTCCAAACATAGATTGTGGGTATATGATAGAACGAGTACCCAAAGACTATGCTTTGCGCAAAAATAAGGAAAAGAGAATACCCCTTTGTAACCCCACTTTTCTCTATAATACGTGGGATTAACAGGGGACGTGTTAACATGATGTATAGATAATCCTATGAGATACTGTTACGCTTCGCAAACATGCATAATCGGATCACGCGTTACAGTTTAAACAGATTTAATATTCATAATTATTGATGTAATATAACAAAATACCCTGACACATTATTTATTGTGGCATTTGTTTTACCGACAAATACTAATGTGAAGGGATCAGATTCTTATTTCATTGACGCAAACTGCTTTTCATAGCGTGGTGTAATAAATTTGTTTACATATACTGACATATCAGATCTGTTGAAAGGAATTCAATATTTTGGAATATTATATTTTTTATTTGTTTTTTATTTCTGCTTCAAACATAGTATGTGATGCTCATTACAACCACCCCATCGAGGCTGTTCTAACGGGTACCCAGAATCTATGTTTTTGAGCATAAATAATGACAATAATATATACCCTTGTAATCCCCAAATGTCTATATAAAGTGGGGTTTACAAGGGAATTAGTCCGACCAAGTCCTGACAATTTAAACTTTTGTTCAGGTCAGATTGGCCCGGTTAAGGGGAATGGATACACCTTCAAGGGAGGCAACTCCTGCAAAAGTATTTTGCCTACCATGTCAATAGGGGTCAACTCTCAAAGGGAAGAATTTACTCCTGAGGAGCATTTTTTCCTTTAAGAGTAGATCCCTTTATCGGTGGGACTGAGTCTAGAGAAAAGTGAACATGAAGTCCCGAAAGTTGTCTCCCTTTGAAATATGGCGGAATATGTGCTAGGTGTTCCCACCCCCCTTAAGCGAACCGGAGAGAAAGCAAGTCGACACCTGCCATGCACGTTACAAGCATCCTGGTGCTATAATTTATTACCTGGCATTGTATCAAACAAACGCCTGCAAACAGCTTATTGTTACATCAGAAGTGTTATGATATTGGCCTTAAGACGCCAAACACAACACTTGTCGTCTGCTTTGCTTGTTTTTGTTGCAAACAATGATGACCCTGATCGGACTGCTTTGTTGAGAGCAGACGGATCAGGGTTCATACTGCTTGCCAAAATATGTTTGAATATTTGCCAGAAATACAGCAGACGACATAAACAGACAGATACAGTTTTTCTTGACGTGTTTGGGATAAGTAACAACAACATGAACATCTGAGGATTCATTTTATATTTCCACATGCACTCTTCGATTTCTGATCAGAATATGCTGATATACAATGTGCAGTAAAATTCCTGTATTCAGACCACCTTTGGGACTGATCCAAAGTGGTCTCTTACTAGAGGCCACTGGATGTAGAAAACACATTGATGACTTATCCGGTTTAGTTCAGTTTCTTGTTATATAACCGTAACTGAAAATGCTGTGTATGCAGTTGTCATTTTGTGACGTCTCCTAGAGAAAGGGAGAAAAGAGGTAGAAGAGACAGTAGTGAAAATGAAAGTTAAGGACAGGGAAGACACAGGCAATTGAATGGAAGTGTAGAAACTGAAGAAATAACTACATTCTCCCTCTACCCTTCTGCTACCAGGACAGAACGCCTTGCCTAACTGTAAGCCATTATCAGTTGGACGCATCAGTCACAGAAGATACATGACACATTCGCCTCACCAACCACACCAATTTAAAGATTGTGAAAATACGCCAAGTAATAAATAGTATGGAAAATGTCATTTAAAGATAATCACTGCCACGAGGTGTAGGCTATCCTTTTAAAGGCAGAATTAGTCTTAATTTTAGCTGCTCTTAATCGCGTGTGGTTCATTAAAAATCATGCCTATATCATTTTGACCCCGTAAACCCCACTTTTATATAATAAAACCTGGGCTTACAGAAATATACATTATTTTTCTTATTTTTGCTTAAAACATATATTGTGGCTACTCGTTAGAACCATCTCTCCAAGTCGATTCTAACGAGTACACCCAATCTATGTTTTGAGCAGAAATATGAAAACTATCAAAATTTTTCATCTGAAAATTCTGATTTGGTGGTAAAATTTTCAATATATTGTAATATGCGCAATATTATAGAAGATCTCAAACGTGTGATCAACGAGTGTAATAAATTTGATATGACATCGACACTATTGGAACCATATTTCTTTGCCTTTTTTTGCACAGAAACATGACAAGTATTCAACATATTTATGACGTTGTCACTGACGGCAGGATATGTCACAGGGGTGGAAATAGAACTTCGCTCGACCGGAACACGAACCTAGTGCCTCTCGCATACCTTGCGAACAACCTACTGACTGAGCTACCAAGCCACAAGTCGACCTGTTACACCCCCCTTACATGACCTTACAAACCTTGTGAACAGAAAAGAAAACATAGGTATCCTCGTAGAAGCTCCAAACCTTCCACAAATATTCCCCATGGAAAGACGATGAACCCTATTGATTTTCAAGGTCAAAGGTCTTAGGTCAAGGTCACAATGAAATTGACCTTAAAAACCTTGTCAACAAGATAGAAGACACAGTCATCATCGTAGAAGCTTAAAACCTTTAACAAATGTTCCCCATGGAGAGACGATGAACCCTATTGACTTTCAAGGTCAGAGGTCAAGGTCAAAATGGACTTGACCTTAAAAACCTTATGAACAGATAAAATACACAGTTATCATCGTAGAAGCTTCAAACTTTCCACAAATGCTCCCCATGGAAAGACGATGAATCCTGACGACTTTCAACTTCAGGGGTCAGAGGTCAAGGTAACAATGGACTTGACCTTTAAAACCTTGTGAAAAGGATAAAAGGCACAGTTATCATTGTAGAAGTTAATGTTCCCAATGGAAAGACGACTCTGGACCCTATTGACTTTCAAAGTCAGGGGTCAGAGGTCAAGGTCAAAATGGACTTGACCTTAAAAACCTTATGAACAGGATAGCAGACACAGTTATCATCGTACAAGCTTCAAACCTTCCACAAATGTTCCTCATGGAAAGACAATAAACCTTATCGACTTTCAAGATCAGGGGTCAGAGGTCAAGGTCGCAATCGACTTGACTGATAAACCTTGTGAACAGCATAGATGACACAGTTACGATCGTAGAAGCATCTGGAAGCATCAAACCTTTCACAAATGGTCTAATATGGCTAACATATTCAGATTGGATTTAGATGTTGATGAATGGTATGTAGTTGCGAGGGGATGCTACGCTTGTTACACTCTCTCACACTCTCAGACGCGGTAATGGACCCACACTGAATGTCACAGGGGTGAAAAAACATGTCTCGACCGGGACTCGAACCCAGGGCCTCTCGCATACCATGCGAAAACTGTACCGACTGAGCTACCGAGCCATACGGTCGATCTGTTACACCCCAACTGAGTAATGAGTCCCGAATCTCTAAGTCCTATCCAGTCCGGCTGCGAGACTTATTTTTCACATTCTTTCATGCTCTCAGACGCGTTGCTGTACCAACACTGCACAAAATGCCACAGGGGTGGTAAAGGGACGGAACTATTCATATGTGCATAGACATCTGTAAGCTGAACTTACGCCTATTAATGGCGCATATACAATTCCGAGAAATGAGGACCCACTTTACCCGATATATGAATACAGATTTTTCATGAAACTTGATCTTAAAGCTGGATACTGCAGGTGGAGTTAAAAGAACACGATACACAGGAGACGGCATTTCAAGTAGTATCCTGTGGTTTTACGAATAGAACCGTATGTTCTTCGGGCTTTGTAATGCTCCTGCTATATTTCAGCGTCTCATGGAGAGAGCTATCCACACTGTTTGCCACCATGGTTTTAAAGTAACCACCAATTCCAAAGGTGTTTATTAGACAAAATAATACTGTTGTCGTTCTATCCTACTGATGCCTACCCAGCGAACACTTTGTTGTTCAAACGGATGCGACGTTGAATTGACTTTGGTACGAGGTTGCATAAATGTTAATGTTTCAATTATACGCTACTATTAAACGACAATCATGACCATATGGTGGACGGTATTTTCAGTTTTTCTCTTATTTTTTGAGAGAACACAAGGCTTGCATTCCATGTCAAGCCTGATCTCCCCTGAACAATAAGTAAAAAGAGAATGAAATCTGCTGTATATTTTAGCTTAGGGTTGGCGCTTAATGGGTTAAAAAATTCCATCAACATGTCTGAAAAAGTACACGTTTAGAGTCATATACGATACCTAGGCGTAGCCGGCTCATTACGCATATTACGCATGTGCGTAATGAAGACTCTTTGCAATAAAGAGAAATCACCTGAAGTAGCATTTTCCATTACATATTATAGAGGCCACTCTTAAAAGAAAGAATATGCTCCACTTGGGAGCGAAGGAGAGCAAATTCTTTCCTTTAAGAGTAGCCTCCATCTCGGAGAATAAAAAGAAGTAATAGATGTCAATGCCACAATATTTCCAAGAGCAGATTTAAACGATCTGCTCAACACTATTTAGGGCATTTCGATCCAGTTAATTTACCTAAAACCCCAAAACAGAGCGGTTAACCAGTTCAGCGCCAGAAACCAATGGCCGTAAAAATCAGAGTACTGAGAGTACTGGTGGGTAGATTGTCTCTGAGTGTAGGTTGGGAAAATAGTCCTGAACTGAGAATCGAACTGCTCGTTTAACCCTTAAATTCCAGTATTTTAAACAAGCACAGTAGCCCTGATCAGACACTTATGTGGCGTCTGATTAGGTATACACTGTTTACCAATGCCCAAGTGCACGAGCACAGTCCAGAATTCATTTTTACGCAGCGCTCTGGCGTCTTAGGGAGGCGAAAGTAGATTTTGTTCAGGGTCGGCGGCAGTCAGATGGTCAGTGATAGTGAGGCGGACAATAGCAAGCTTTATAACGTAGTTAAAACGCTTCATTATAAGAAAAGTATTCAGTACAATTTTTGTCTGAAAAAAGTATGGTAGCCTTTTCCGTCAAAGTTTTCCAAATTATTTACTTGTCACTTGTTAATGTGTTTAATTATTTCCTTTCTGAATAGACGTATACTCAACCTCACAACAGAGTCATCTTTCTGAATTTACAATACTCCATTAATGATACCTCACATGCATCACAATCTGTGTTTGAAAAGTTATTACATATATAGCATTTTATCCAGCTGCAAACAGTGTTGATCCATCGATGGCTTCTGATCAGAGCCTACAATGTTTGTCATAGTCTCTTCTTCTCGCTCAGTCCCACCACTGCATCACAGCTCATGAATAACAGTGATCACAAACAGAACCCCTTCAGCGATATGTTTTAAAAAAGTTTATTCTATCTGCTGATGCAGACCCGCGCAGAGGGCGGGGCTGGTGGTACAAACGCCCCCCCCACACACACACACACCCCAACACACACACCTTGTTTTTTGGAAAGGCAGTTTTAACCCTCTGCAAAATTCCTGAAATTCGCACCCCTCCCGCCTTTTCAGAGTCTGCGTACGGCCTGAATCATGTTCAAAACTTGCTTTATATATATGGCGGACAGTGCCAACCCTGCTCTTAAACAAATTTACGTTCTTAGCAGAAGTACAAAAAGTTTTTGTTTACTTTTTGTACAATCGACTCTATCAAACAGTTTTATGAATGGAATGTTCCAAAAGTCGTCACGTGATAGTGTGGCCTAGATTAAGATATTGTTATTGTTTTCCTTTCATTACGTGAGCAACCTGACATTCTTATACGTTTTTATTTAACCCTTAAATACCACTATTTAAGCAAATAGTGTAGTCCCTGTGCAACCAGCGGTGCTTGCCAAATCTGTCTAGACTCTGTAAATAGCTCTGACCTGCTTGTAACATCGATAGAAATAGCAAGACTTTTTCATATTGGTTTTCAAATCAGTGATGGTCACGTGGACAACAGCATGATTATTTAGTAAATTAGGATCGATTGTAAACTCATGATCAAGAATAGTGTGCACAATCTTCAACCAGGGGAGATAATAAGAAAAGGAAGAAATTTCTTGTCTGATAATTACCAACTTCAGCTTTTCTACATATTCGCCAAATTCCGTTATAAATATTATTAAACAAAGCGCCCCAGACTAGACCTGTGGATACACTGGTGCGAGAGACCGACGTCAGAGTGTTGTGTAAAAGAGAATATATGTAAACTTAGGACTGGGCTCATGCACCGGCAAATAGTATAGACAAAGAACATGACGTCTGGTCAGGGTCTACACTGTTTGCTTAATAGGCAGGAATTCAAGGGTTAAACAAGCCTGGTACTCCTGCTTGACTATATTTCTTTGCAATTTTACTCTTTTACCTTGCCAAAACTTATCCGCCAAATATTAGTGAGGAACCCTTTTATATATAAAAAAAAAAAAAAAAAAATAAAAAAAATAAATAAAAAAACATTCTATTAATCATCACTTGGACGAGAGCCAGTCCAGGATTAACTTATCTGTTCAGGGCCATTCATCACTTAAAGAGTCCGTGAAAAGGGCGCCCCTCAAAACCCCATTCTGTATAAAGAAAACTGGTTTACATGGGTAAACATTATTTTTCTTATTTCTGCTCAAAGACATAGGTTATTGGAACTCGTCATCACGAAAACACGCCTCTATAATTCTTACCCCCTTGAACATCACTTTTATATAGTAAAACTGGGGTTTACAGGGGAAAATCTTATTTTTCTTATTTCTGCTCTAAAATATAGATTATGGGTACTCGTTTGAACCGCCTCGATGAGGCGGTTCTAACGAGTGCCCACAATCTATATTTTGAGCAGAAATAAGAAAAATATCACAATTTTTCATCTTAAAATTTTCATTTTTTTTTTTGGGCGATAAAGGTGGCAATGTATTTGTATAGGCGTGTTTGCGTAATGTTAGGACCGCCTCAATGAAACGGTTCTAACGAGCACCGACAGCCTATGTTGGGAGTGAACTCGTAAATAAGACAAAATCACATTTTCATCGGAAAAGTAACCATTTTCAGGATGTGAAAGAATGCACTGTGCCACATGGGTATGTTATCGTAATGTCTCATGCTGTCGAGCCAATATAGTGCTGTCTGTTAGTGCTTTGATTCACCAGTGGTTTCATTTCAATATCACACCCGTGTGACATAATGCTTTCTTTCATATCTCCTAAATGATTAGTTTTTCTGGTGAATATTCGTAATATTTCTTTTATTCATACTCCAAACATAGGTTGTTGGTGCTCGTTAGAACCATGTAAATCCCAGTTTTCTCTATATAAAGTGTGTTTAGAGGAGTGTTTATTTCACGGAGTTGCTAACATGGTGTGGTTGACAAAAAAGCCAATAGTAAGAGTTGTCTCGCTTGAAAGATGATAGAAATTTGCCAGGCTTTTCCATTCTTTGACGCTCGATTAATAGGGGATATTATTTCATAACGACTCGCAAGATCATGTATATATGTACTATTGTAACGTTGAGTTTACAAGAGCTTCTAATTTTGACCTCGCCCCATCCCCACTCCCCGCACCCGCACCAAATGAGTGTACGTATTTGTTAGAATCTCATTCAATGTACTTAAATATATGCGTGGTGCATACATAAAACAAGAGGACCAAGATGGCCCTATATCGCTTACCTTTGGACCAGAAAATTGTACGCGATGTTTAGAAACAAAAAACGAAGTAAGACATGTTTGTTAACCTGATTGTTATAAATATAAAATTTTAAATGGTTTCCCGATGTAAAGTAGAAGTGGAGGCCATGATCAGGAATTGATAGAATTAACCAGCAACTCCCATCAGAGACACCAAAGGGAAAGAAACACAAACATGAAACAACAGACCCTAATAGAAACATCAATAACTGAAAGCCAAAAGGACAGTTACTTTCCCACAAAATGGCCAATAGGCTATCCAAAATAAAACAATATAAGCGATACAAACACCCAAAGACAAACCATAACAAAAACAAACCGCGACAATAGAACCGCCCTAGAACGGTCAGCGGAAACGAATTCCACTAGGGGCGGGGGTTGGGGGGGGGGGGCTTGGCTTTAATCGATTTTACGTTGCATGTCTGCGTAAAATATATGTGGGGTCTGTGGTGGTGCCATCTTTGGCCCCAAGGGTATAATTGGAACAGTCTTGGTAGAGGTTCACGAAGCTTCATACCAAACACCAGAGACCTTGGCCTTCTGGTTTCAGACAAGAAGATTTTTTAAAGGTTTTTCCCTATATAAGTCAATGTAAAGCATGTGTGCCACGGAGAGGGGCCATATTTGGCCCCAAGACATTAATTTGAACAATCTTGGTAGAGGTCCATTAGATGAAGTTTCATACCAAATACCAAAGACCTCAGCCTTCTGGTTTCAGACAAGAGGATTGCATAGGTTTTACCTTTATTAGTTTATGGAAAACATGTGGGTCCGGGGCGGGGCCATTTTGGGCCGCAAGGCTATGATTTGGACAATCTTGATAGTGGTCCACAAGATGAAATTTGATACCAAATATCAGAGAGCTAGGCTTTGCAGTTTCAGGGAAGATTTCTTTTACTTTGACTTTTTCAGTTGAAAATCTTTTTTGGCTCCTTTGACCTAGATGCTCATCAAGTTAAACAACTTTGAAAGAGGATCAACTGACCATCATTCCTGTGACGTTCGGTCAAAATTCAATCAGTGGTTTTATGTGGAGATGTCGTTTGAAGAAATTGCTACGAACGGACGCACCCACGGACGCACGAACGGGCGGACGCACGACGGACAAAAAGTGGTCACAAAAGCTCACCTTGTCACCAATTGACAGGTGAGCCAAAAAAAAAAATTCTCCATGACAAGTCACACTGCCACAAAAGCTGTCACAATTCGGCGTGTTTCGATCCTAATGTTCTGATGTGTGACGTGTTTTTCTTCGGCTACTCCAGTTTTGTCAGCCTCCGAATATCGAACGGCTCAATAAAATAAAAAAAATACATAAAATAATAACGATTCTAACATCATGAAAGAGTGAACACATTTAATTAAAACAAAGAAATCTTAATTTAACCCAAATACAAACATAAACGCGCAGTACATGAACAAAGTAAAAAAAATATATATATATAAGAAGAGCAGATCGCGAAGACTAAGATCAGTTTGCGCATCAACGCAGTCTGACTAGAATCATCTGTGTTCACGTGTTGGGCCTTCTATAGACTCTGGGCTGTGCTAACTAAGCAAGCACTCAGCGTTGGATCAACTGGCCAGCCTGGCTTTGATGTAGAGGCTGATCCGAGTCTGCGCTAGTCGCTCAGATCTTCTCGTAGATTTTTCATGCTCTGTTTCATATTAACGCAAATATGCCAAGTGTCCCATTTCAAATAATGTAGTACCAGATCAAACGCCAGCGAACACGCGTCTAATTCTGGTCTGCGCTGTATGCTCTGCACGAATGAATGTAATTTTAAGAAGTGACATTAAGCAGTCTCTCCTTAACCCATTTGGTACCAGACACCCCAAAACGGGTACCCTGGCAAACGGTGGCTTCTGATCAGGGCCTACACTGTTTGCAAAAGGTTCGGCCATTTTCCAAATAAATTTTTAAGACACCCCTTAATTTTGAAATGGACTCTTACTTTATATAAGGAGGAAAATTCCATTCGGTACAAAAAAGGTTAAACTGATAATGGACCTGTCCTAAGCTATTAAGGGGAATGGATACACCTTCAGGGGAGGAAACTCTTGCAAAAGTATTTTTGTTTCTCTTGTCAATGGGGTCAACTATTAAAGGAAAGAATAATTCTTTCCTTTAAAAGTAGACCCCTTTTTCCGTGGGAAAGAGTTTGTAGAAAAGCGAACCGGAAGTCCCTAAAGTTGTCTCCCTTTGAAAAAAAAATGGCGGAAAATCTGCCAGGTGTATACATTCTTTTTACGGGGAATGGGAACACCTGGCAGATTCTTCAGATTCATTTTTCAAAGGGAAACAACTTTTGGGACTTCCTGTTCGCTTTTCTATAAGCCCTGTCCCACTGAAAAAGGGGTCTACTCTTAAAGGAAAGAATTTGCTCCTGAGGAGCAAATTCTTTCCTTTAGTTGACCCCTATTGACATAGGAGACAAAAATACTTTTGCAGGAGTTGCCTCCCTTGAAGATGTACCCATTCCCCTTAATACGTGGAAAGTTCTATGTATTATACATGCGAATTATTTGCTAAAAGGGATAGATACACTTGGCATATTTTCGCCATTTTATAGGAGACAACTTTCGGGACTTTCAGTTCGTTTTTCTATACATCTAGTCCCCACTGAAACTTAAAGGAAATAATTTGCTCCTGGGAGCCAGGAGTAAATTATTTCATGTAAGAGTTGTCCTCCACTGATAGCAGCGATACAACTATTTTGGAAGAGTTTTCTCCCCCGAAAGTAGCTTAAGTTGTCACGTGCTAATTGAGTGCTTGCTCTAACTACACCGTAACGATGGATGATTGTAGTTTACGTTACCTTTCAGAATACGAGGCCCCCGCCCATCGGGGCTTGAAGAAATAGATGGGCTGCATGTTGCTTCCACGCAGAGCTGAAACAGACAACACACGAGTACTTGCCCAGGCAAAGCGTTTTTTTGTTTTGCAAGTCGGACCGTCCGATTGGTATCATTTGGGCGACATGGATTGAGACGTCATTTCATCTCAATGTTGGGTAAAAGTCCCACAAAACTGGAAGCAACGCCTCAAAAATGACCTATACAGTGTTGACGGGGACGCTAAACCTCAAATCAAACAAACAAAACGTTCTGTATATTCGAGGTCACTTTGTTAAATGACGATACAAACAGCGCAAAGCCAGTTAAGCCATCCTATAGGGATTTGCAAGAATTTCTGTTTGCGATCCAATTTTCTTCCAAACCATTATATATACTAGCGGCAAAAGTTTGTCCCCAAAACGTTTGCACCAATCGAATATTGCTAATAAAAAAGCATAAGTTACAAGGTATACTCCAGTAGAATGTCATATTTAGTACTTCGTCCAAATTTCACATTTAGTTTTACTTTAGTTCCCTCTGGATAACCCTGACTGAAGTCGACCAGCCCCTCGTAGATATTGGGCTCAACCTGTTCCAGCTTGTTCCAGTCATCGCCCGCCTTGATCTGGACGTCCACCGCCCTCGGAAGGAAGTATCGGAACTTTACCAAAGTGTTAATCCCTTTCTGCAACATCATAGGCTCGAAAACAAAACACCCCTCCTGCTTCCACATTGGATACTGCTTCGGGAACGGCTCGACGTAGGTGTCAACGTTCTGGACAACTAGCAAGTAGTTAAAGACGTCAATAAAATGGGGCCCAGCTTCCCCTGATGGGAGGCCATATATTTCAAACTTGTAGAATCCTGTCTGAGTGACTGCAATGCTGAAATGAAACTCAGAACCCATGTTTTGCGTAAATACACAATTGTTACACTCCTTTATTGGGTCCATTCGCTTAAATTTAGTCGTAAATCGGCATTTGTCCTTCGTTCCTATTACTATGGTAACTTTATTTGTGTCCATATAAATTACAGGTTCTTTATGTGACGCGGCTTTAAGTCCGTAGGGATCGAATTTGGCCTGTGGTCCTAAGTACCCATCTGTTAAACGAGGGAGTTCAACTTGCATTCCTGCCATTTCGGAAGCAGAAAAGTTCTATTTTGCTAATCTAAATCTCAGCAAAGATATTTGACAGGTGAAATTTCAAATTCACATATATCCCTTTCGTTCAATGAATCTAATACAAGTGAACAAGGTATACCTGAATGTACATGTGATCCAAATACTTTGAACAGAAAAGTAATCCACAAACTGTCTGAAGAATGCACCAGGTTTTTTGTTTTTATTGACTCATTCGCTGCACATGTGTAGGAGAATGCATCTGTTTATGAGTTTATGAACCACATCAATTACTTTTTTGTTCTCAGTCTTAATCACATCTACTGTTCTTCTAAGTTATGAATCCATCAACTGCGTCTATGTATTTACCTTAACGATATACTTCAAGGTAAACACTGAGCCAGCGCTTGAAAAGACTTGCTTATTGGCCACTTAAACGCGCAGCCATGGATAGGTGCAGCCAAATAGATAGCTTTCAGACTGTCTTTTTTCGTGATCCGGTCACATAAGAAAAACGTGCTTTGGGAAAAGGTACGTTAATGGCTCATTAACCTCATAAACACAGTAAAGTGTGGCATTTTATGTCGTGCCTAGAAAGATAGTGGACCGTCCTGTATTATTTTTATTATTATTATTATTATTTAAAATTACTTAAAACAGAATAAGTTAACAAAATCGCAAATTTTAAGTCGCATTACGAAAACACGCCTATACAAATACATTGTAAATTCTACCACCCAAAAAACGGAGATTTTAAGATAAAAAATTGTGATATTTTTCTTATTTCTGCTCTGAAATACTCGTAGATTGTGGGTACACGTTAGAACCGCCTAATCTAGATTGTATATACACGTTAGAACAGCCTCATCGAGGCGGTTCTAACGAATACCCACAATCTATATTTTAGAGCAGAAATAAGAAAAATAAGCGTTACCCCTGTAAAAAAAAACAGTTTTACTATATAAAAGTGGAGTTCAAGGGGATAAGAATTATATAGGCGTGTTTTCGTGATGGGGCTGCAATGTTTTCATATTTATAACCTGGACACTATCTTGCCTGTGCGGACAAGCCTCCGGCGCGCCAAAATACTTTGAAAGACGAGGTTGAGGTTAGCAAAAATTGCAGGCCAAGATCAGACTGCAACCAAAAGAATCAATATCATCAGAGCGTTTTAGGATAACTTTACAGCAAATAATTATAGTTTGTCCGAAATTTTATGGTAAATATGGTGGAGGCTACAGCTGTTGTGTTATATAAAACAGTAAATATTATCTCATTTTCGCTAATAAAGCTATTTTTTCATCAGTTCATCTGACGGCTTGCAGAGTTTCCTGCTAATAGTTCCAGACGAGATTAATAAGTTTGTTTACCAATGTAAACACACTAACATAATCCAGAACCACAGACGCGGAAAATGTGGATATGAAATACTTTCTTACGCCCAAAAGGCATTTGATATATTAGTTGTGATGTGTATAGATTCAGGTACACATCATTGGATTTTGATCAAATAATTTATTTATTTATTCATGTGTCGTAACTGAACATCACGGATTCAAATTTAGTTCAGCTCCTTGACCTTGATCCCTCCTGTGTTTTTATTAAAAGAAAATTATAAAAATGTTTACATACAAAAGAATTAAAAAATATTACTCATTAACCCATTTAAATTTGTACCAAATGGAATCTTCCTCCTTATATATAGCAGGGGTCCATTTAAAATTTAGGGGTGCCAGGTTGTGTTTTCTCCAAAAACTTTTCAAAAAAATTGCTGAACTTTGTGCAAACGGTGTAGGCCCTGATCAGATGCCGCGTTCTGCGGCGTCTGATCTGGGCCTGCACTGTTTGCCAGGGTACCCGTTTTGGGGTTCTGGTACTCAATGGGTTAATGGCTGTCAGAAAAAAGAAGAATATAAAATGTTTACATACAAATGAATAAAACAAAATATTACTCATTAAATTAAGAAAATGATATCCGACTAGCCGAACGAACGCACGGGTGAACGCTCAACTGCTACCGCGCTGTTGTCGGTGGCGGCGTCTACGTAGACGCGTCAACAGTCACACTGTGTTTTTCTTCTTCTTCTTCTTCTTCTCTTCTTCTTCTTCTTCTTCTTCTTCTTCTTCTTCTTCTTCTTCTTCTTCTTCTTCTTCTTCTTCTTTATTCTTCTGATACTGTCTATTGAAACGTGGCTTGTTGAAAAATACTCGACAACCCTCATCCCGCTCAAATATCCAAATGTCCCCAGTGAGTACACAGTGCGTATGCGACGTCGTATCAACGTCGATGTAACGGCTCCCGGATACGATGTAGCTGAAACATCATGACGTTACTTCGACGCTGAAACTACGTTGCTGAAACGACATTTGCCCAGTGGACCAATGCCACAGACTCAGAAATTCACTATATACCATAAAATGAAATAAGAAAATATCCTTAAAGTATCCTTTTGGCTCCGTCTTTTCCGGAGCTATGGTTATCTCAAAAGGACTTTTTCCCTAGTAGCTGAATAATTTTTCATCACGAAAACACGCCTATATAATTTTGATCCCCTTGAACCCCACTTTTAAATAGTCAAACTGGGGTTTACAGGGGTAAACTTTATTTTATTTATTTCTGCTCTTACATATAGATTGTGGGTACTCGTTAGAACCGCCTCAACGAGGCGGTTCTAACGAGTACCCACAATCTATATCTTAAGCAGAAATAAGAAAAATATCACAATTTTTCACCGTAAAGTTTTCGCTTTTTTTTTTCGGCGGTAAAGTTTACAATGCATTTGTATATGCGCCTTTTCTTAATGTCAAGCCAAAAATCAGAGTAATTGCAACACTGGTTGGTCGGCTGTCTCTGAGTGTAGGCTGGAGAGATGGTCCCGAAAGTGGACATGTGTTTCGTTCACCCTTAAATTTCATGTACTTTAAGCAATAGTGTTTGTTTGTTTGATTTGATGTTTAACGTCCCCGTCAACACTATATAGGCCATTTTTGAGACGTTGCTTCCAATTTTGTGGGACTTTTACCCGACAATGAGATGAAATGACATCTCAAGCCCTGTCGTCCAATGAAACCAATGGGGTTTATAAGCATGGACGGCCCGACTCGCACCGCTTTCCCTGGGCAGGCTTAGAACCTCTAAGTGGGTGACCAGTACTCGTGTGCGGTCGCATTCAACTCTGCGTGGATGCATCATGCAGCCCATTTATTTCTTCAAGCCCCCATGGGCGGGGGCCGTAAGCAACAGTGTAGACCTTGATCTGATGCTTAGAACGCTGTGTTTGATCAGGGTCCAATGTTTGCTTAAAGTATAGATATACCAATGTAAAATTCACAACAAATAAAATCAAAGTACTGAAAGTACTGAGGAAAGTTGATTTATGAGGAATAATTATTATGGTAACAATGCCAGTCGTAGATCAAGTAGTTATCTAGACATTTTGTGAGGGTTAAACAATTCGACGAAGAAAATAAAAATGATTCATCGATTGTTTTGAGTTTAACGACAGGTCAACCCTTGTGGATCATTTTGCCTTCTCCAAGAGAAAGGATGGAACGAGATAGAAGAGAGAGCAGAGGAGATGAAAGTGAGGGACAGAGTGAATGGACGTGTATAAACAGACGAAATATCAACACTCACCATCTACCGTTATCTGCTGCAAAGAGAGCAGACTGCCTATTCGAAATTCGCAAAATTGCAGTATATTTCCTCTGGCTTTCTTTGCCGGATCATTACAGGGTCACTGATGAGGCTTTACTAGCCGAAAGTACGTAGTATGACCCATCTTCTTTCTTATGAATGTTTTCATTGATTTTTATTTGCCCAAATGTAAGTCAGTATCAGCTGGACTCCCCAGTGACACAAGATACACATCACCTGTGCCTCACCCAACTACCCCCACGAAGAAAAAAAAGGAAGAAAGAGAGAAAGATAAACGTGTCTGCTAATTTCTTCATGGTTTCTAAATTAGCTCAGTACATTCTGTGCTGGTTCCATCTGCTAATAATCTTACAGAGAAGTTTTCCTAGCGGGCACATTACGTCTTAGCATCGTCGCACCAACGTTGCGTTGATACGACGATGCACATACGTTGTGCAGCCGCTTGGAGCTATGTTCCTTCGGGCATCGGGACATAAAAAGGAGAATAACTTGGACGAAAATAAAAAAAAGATCATTTTTAAACCATTTGATTTAGACATTATAACCCTGATCAGACGCCGCGTTTAGCGAACTTCGACTACCCAAGGCGAATTAAAATACGTTTATTCCAAATAAAAACATTAACCCATAAATGCCAATTGTTTCAATACTGGGACATTCGGAAACAGTTAAGACAGATTAGAGGCCAATGAATGTAGCATCTGATCGGTGTCTTCACTATTTGCTAAAAGTACGGAACCTGATGTAAAACTCACAGCTTTCAAAATATGTTTTGTAATTAGAGCTCTCGAAAGCAGGTGAATAACTGTGTTTGATGTCGGTCAGTTATGAGTTGTTTAGTCGGTCACTGATAATCAGAGAGAAGCGAGCTAACCCTTTTAACCCTGTAGACCGGTGCAGACGCCGAGGTAGAAATACACTTATCTATGCAAACCTTGTAGATCCTACGGCACGTAGCTAGCACGTCTCACCAGAATCTACATGTTCACTGTTTAATTGCCATCATGTGAGTGAACTAATCAGAAATCCCTTTCTATAAGAATATATTTAAAGCGAGAAGAGTCCTGTTCAGAAACTCAGGGATGAAAGAGTAACCATAAATATCATCGGACAGCGCGTAGGAAAATAGTCCTAGAGTATTGTTTTCTGTTCAGAATATGTCTTTTTGTGCCAATTTATATTCAATCCGTATAAAGTCTCGAAAAATGAAATATTTTGAAACACGTTCCATGCCTGCAAAATTAGTTTTTAAGAGTTCCTTTGGACTATTTTATGCAGCGAACAAACAGCGTAAGTGGAGTAACGCGGTCCAGTACCGGAAGAAGAAATGTAATGACATAGAAACTTGATTTTATAAATCAACTTTCAATAAAACCGACAGCCCATACAAGGTGTCCATATATGATACACCTGACATATTTTCGCAAGGAATGCAATAAAATTCCAATATTATGACTACCTTTAGGACTGTTCAAAAGTGGTCTTTAACACCACTTTTGAACAGCCCCAAAGGTGGTCTCTTACTAACGGTCACCGGGTGTAAAATACTCAAAGAATTATAACTGAAGTCTTTTAATAATGTTTTTAAAAGTAGAATTTTTTTCGCAACTGTGGTATTTCACTGTATACCGTTGGGATTCGCCGGTCTCGGTAGCTCGGTCGGATGCGCGTCTGGCTGGTGATCAGGAGGACGCGGGTTCGATACCTGTTAGGGTCGGCAACATTCTTTCGTGGAGATTGATCATGAAATCTGTTCTACAGTCATTCTCTCCCTTCCGCTGATTCAAGAAGGGCAGTTTCTGGCGAAAGAATGTGCACTGTACTGGTTAACCGCTTACGTATAAGCCTGCCCAAGAAAAGTGTGGAAAAGTAAACTGAACGGCTCATAAATGACCTAAATAGTGTTGACTTGGCCGTTTTGTGGGACTTTTTCGGTTTCAGCTCTGCGTGGAAGCAAGATGCAGCCCATCTATTTTTTCAAGCCCCGATGGGCGGGGGCAGAACTGTCCATTGGAGCTCTGGCAAATGCAGTAGAAATTCAATGTCTCGAACACCTCATGGATCATGAAAATGTGTTCGAGGTAGGGATAGTTCGAGGTACTGAGGCTTGTTATTAGCGACAGGAGACCTAATGGGAATCATTTAGGTATTTCTGTTCGATGTTAAACAAAAGTCCCAAAAATTGGAAGCAACGTCTCCAAAATGACCCATACAGTGTTGACAGGGACGATAAACCTCAAATCAAGCACACAAACAAACCAGGGGACAGTTGTTCAAAACATCGTTAGCTTAACAAACTCGTTAGTGGTCACATTGTTAACTGTTCTAGCAAGTACAATATCTAAAATTTTGGTATTTGTGTGTGTGTGCGTGCGTACGTACGTGTGTGTGTGTGTGTGTGTGTGTGTGTGTGTGTGTGTGTGTGTGTGTGTGTGTGTGTGTGTGTGTGTGTGTGTGTGTGTGTGTGTGTGTGTGTGTGTGTGTGTGTGTGTGTGTGTGTGTGTGTGTGTGTGTGTGTGTGTGTGTGTGTGTGTGTGTGTGTGTGTGTGTGTGTGTGTGTGTGTGTGTGAATTCGGGTTAAACGTCGCTTTCAACAATTTTTCAGTCATCACGACGGTGTCTGGTTGCGACAGGGGTATTTTTGTTTAACATGAGCAGCTTTTGCATTAGCATTTGCAAAAGCTGCTCATTTTTTTAGCAAAAATATTAGCATATTTGCCATATTAAATGATCGAAGTTTTAACGATACGTTAACCCTTTACCACTCAGATACGTGTTTTTACGTGTCTGCACCCCCCCCCCCCCCCCCATTTTAAGCCCCAGAAGCACATAAAATCTGCATTTCTACCCCTGGATAGTTAAGTTTGGTATAGGATTTGTTGGGCAAAAAAGTGACCTGTTTTTTCGCGCGCCTCCCCACCAAAAATATTCCTGGGGGGGGGGGGGGGGGTTGAAGGGGGGCTATGCCACCCTCACATCCCGAAAAATTTTGGGTTTATGGCCCAACCGGCCGCTAAAATGTATATCTGAGGGTGTCTGGGGTCAAACATGCCTGAAAATTGATGCTTATAAAACATGCTGCAAACAGTGAAAATGGTTAGTGCCAACCACCTTAATGGTTGCCTTGACAGCTGTGTGAAGATTAAAATGTGGTCCAAAATTCATGTGAAAACACACTTTTTACCAACTTTGAGATGCCCCCTCTTTACCATGACAACAATGATCAAGTCATGAAAGGTTGCATTTGAAAGGCTACTGCCCAATGAACATTCATACCGAGTTTGGTATAAAACAGACCATCCATTATGAAACAATGGCTAGTTGAAGATGCTGTCAGGTGCAACACTGTGAAAATCAGTGAAATTCACAAAATCCCTCAGTGGTAAAGGGTTAACCAATGACATCGTGAGTTTTGAAGAACTGGCCCCAGGAAACATGGTGTCCCTTGCTTACATGCTTAGTAGCGCTATAGGACGATAATTTGAAGATGTTTTAACCCCTTTATTTGGAACTGGAATCAACCCGGAGGATTTCAAATGTTCCGAAAGCTCTCCTCCAGAGAATGAACGCTTTATTAACCCATATATGACAATGGAATATTCCATCCAGTAAGTTTGGAGTGGACCATTTCCAAGTATAGGGGTGTCAGGTTTGTTATTGCTTGTAGGAAATTTTACAAAAATGAGTGTTCTTTAAGCAAATAGTGAAGACACAGATCAGACGCCGCGTTTTGCGGCGTCTGATCTGTGTCTGCACTGTTTGCCAATGTCCCAGAAAAGGGCCGCGAGGCATATATGGGTTAAGATAGCTAAGGGTTTTGAAAAAAAAGTTATACATACAGCTTTTAACATTCTGTTGCATAAGGGCCGCTTATTCCCTTATTATGGTTTAGGGTTACTATAAGCAGTTGATTTCTTCTTGGATACAGTTAACATCGGACAGGGTAGTTGTTTTTTTTTTCGCTTGTCATTCGTTTGAAAATCTTAAAATTGATAATTCTAAATTGTTAAAAAAGGTTTCTTGGCATATCTTTTCCGGTTGTTTACCTTATTTCTCAGCTTTTTTATGGTTTTTTTCCAATCTGATATTTTACCTGATCGCAATGCTTTATTTTTCATTCTATCTCTCTTTTGAGATTTTGGTCTAATTTCCGAGTTATATCGGCCTCACTGTAACAACTTTAGAGGGAATACATGATTTGATCATTTCCAGGAATATATTATTGAAGAGATAAGTAGCTTCATGAACAGAACCATTTCTGAGGCAAGACCAGTCAAATTCCCTTATTTTCACATTTAAAGCATTGAAGCCAGCTTGTTTATACATCCGGGCTGTACGTTGTAACGTAATAAAAGTCGCCGAATGGTCACATATATTCAGGTACTCGGGTTGATAATGCCAGAATTATCTGAATAATATAAAGCCTCGTTAATGATAACTGGGTCAAGAAGGGCATTCAGTCTGGCTGGTTCACTTATGACATTTTTTTTAATTTATTAAGCATCATAATATCCTCTACGTTGTGGAAACTGGGGATTTAACAGGTCCTCATTCAGGGGCCAGTTGTTCAAAATATCGTTAGCTTAATGAGCTCGTTAGTAGTCAAATTGTTAACTGTTCTAGCAAGTGCAATATCAAAAGTTTTGTTATTTTTGCTGCAAAAAATGTGAGCAGCTTTTGCATCCGCATTTTCAGCAAAAAATTTAGCATATTTGCCATATTTAACAATCAAATTTTTAACGATATCGGTTAACTAACGATAATAACTTTGAGGCATAAGTCCATAGCTTTTTCAATATTATGGTTCAACCCCTCAAAAACGCTGCATCAGATGTGCGAGGACTATAGAAGGTACCCGGTAGAAATGTTTCATTGTTCGTTTTTATTTCAACCCATATGGATTGATCACTATATATTTCGAGTTCTGGTTTCCTAGTATGAAGCAAATCATTTGGAATATAAATCATAACGGCGCCTCTGTGATTTGTACTTTATTTTCTACATGGCGAATTGAACTGTTCGTGAAAAATACTCTCCGCTGTTACACCCCAGCAGGCAAATGAAGTAATTGTGACGTCACATCAACGTCGGTTCAATGTCATGACGTGTATGCAACGTCACATCAACGTCGGTGCAACGTCGTGACGTTGCACCGACGTTGATTTGACGTTGCCCTTGCGATGTGTGCCTGCTGGGACCTGGGTCTATATGTGATTCGGTGAACGTCAGAATGTTAAACTCTAAGAATCTTTCCTTTATAAAGATCACCTTATTTCTTACTTCTAATATTACTCTGTAAGATTGAAATTGAACCATTGTAAGAAGTAGTTGGACCAGGACACCAGTTTTGATAAGTAGTAATAGAACGATGCATAGAAAGTGTGCATTATATAATGATTCTGTGGGGGGGGGGGGGAAACTGAGAATAGATTGCATATCATGTGGAAAAACGCTACCATGCTTGAAAACTTCAAAGAAAAAAAGATGAAAACTTACTATAAAAGTGGTCTTTCGGTAACATGTATAAGTACTGCTGTTGAACAGTCCAATTTTTATTTATTTATACTTTATTTAAAGAGGGTAATGCTCTTAGCTATACTAGCTAGTCTTCCTTGCAGCCCTCTACAAACATATATACAAATATACAAAACAATATTAAAACATTAATACATATAACCTAAAATAGAACTAGTTTCAGTCTGTAAAATAGCATCCTGGTCTAAAACTGATCTAGTATGGTAATTTAAATAAACGGGTTATGAGGGCATAAAATCACAAATTAACAATTATCACAAGGAACGGGTCTAAAATTAATGTAGATCTAATTTTAAGAGAAGTAAAATTTGGTTAAGACATTATGCTTACGCACATTACAAAATCCACGAAAGCGCACTACTATGTTGACCTCCCCCTCAAAACCGGCATCCTATACAGTAAAACCGGTGAAGGGGTATTTATTCGCCACATCTCCGCCCAAAACACAGGCCAGGGGCACCGTTAGAGCCGCCTCGCCGAGGCAGATTCCACGGGTGCCCACAACCCATGCCCCGCACAGAAACATGGAAAATACTTTTTATTTCCATCTGAAATTGGCCAGTCCCAGACGATATAGTTTTTAGTGTACACAAACAGGCGTGCGCTCCCCATGACCTCATAAATACTGCCATAAGAAATATCGTCATTTACCAGCGTGCACACAACACCCAAGCAAGTTCACATCAGCGTAGAATCAACGTCATGACGTTGCACCGACGCCAACATAAAGCCGCTCGGACGCTACGCGATCGCAGGGCCATTGCCTTACAAAAAAGACACAGTCCACAAATAAAGATACCAGTTTTTTATGACAAGAAATGATGCTTCAAGTGAAGTCGCTGATCTGATATCTTTTGGGAGAGTATTCCATAACTTTGGTGCAGAACTTGAAAATGATCTGTCAAAGAGGGATGTTCTAGACCTAGGAACTGATAAGGAGCCATTTGTTGTCGACCGTAAATTTCTGTTATGTGTTTCTGATATTGGTTTTAGCAAATCAGAAATGTATTCCGGTGTTAGACCGTTTAAGGCTTTGTAAGTCAGTACTGCCTTATTGTACATGTGGCGTTTAGGGACAGATGACCATTTCAACTCACTGAACATTTGAGCAGAAGGAGTGTTAATATCAGCGTTTAGAATAATGCGCGCAGCACGTTTCTGCAATTTAACCAGACGTTCAATGTTGTGTTGTGAAGTTGATCCCCAAGTATTTGAACCATAGTCAATCAAAGGTAAGATATAACCTTGATAAAAAATTCTTTGTATGTCAGCCGGTATGTATAAGGACAACTGTCGCAGCAGTGAAATTTTGGTAGAGATGTTGGCACAAATATAGTCTATATGTGCTGTCCACAATAGATTTTCATCGATGATGAGACCTAAAAGTTTTTGCTTATCAACTTGCTTGATCTTAGTGTTATTGATAAAAATGGGTAATTCAGACGCATCTTGAGTTTTATGTCTTGTGCCAATCGCCATACAGGTTGTTTTGTCAAAGTTGATTTGCATGTTGTGTTGCCTTGCCCATATTTGTGAGTTTTCACCATCATGCTTTAACTTGTGTTCAATTTCAATTTTTGAAAGTCCATTAATATGGAAGGTCGTATCATCTGCAAAGATATCAGTGTGGCAGTAATCTATATGGAGGGGGAGATCGTTTATAAAAATAAGGAATAGGGTTGGTCCTAGAATGGAGCCTTGAGGCACCCCAGATTTAACAGTTGTGGATTTAGATGGGCCTTCATCGCTCACCACAACTTGTTGACGGCTATGTAAATATGACGAAAGTAGTTTAAGAGATATTTTGTTGCATTTATATAATGCTAGTTTGTGAACTAGAATAGAGTGGTCGACTAAATCAAACGCCTTCCTAAAATCAAGGAACACTGTACCTACTAAGTCACCCTTGTCGATGCACGCCATCCATTGATCAATTAATTTAACTAGGGCTGTTTGACAACTATGCTTTTGTCGAAATCCGGATTGATTTTCATGGATTAAACTATATTTATTCAAGAACGCCATCAAATGTTTATTTACGTGTTTTTCGAATATTTTAGATATTGTAGGGAGGATAGAAATGGGTCTGTAGTTGGAAGGGTCCGATTTAGGCCCGCCTTTGTGAATTGGATAAACTTTGGCTAGTTTTAGGTTGTCTGGAAAAATACCTGTTTGAATGCTTTTGTTAATAAATGCAGACTCGCCATTGCTCTTGGCTGTCACCCATTTGGTAACAGTGTATCCATTCTGAGAATCGATGTCTGCACATGGACTATTTGACAGCAATACCAATTCGTTATCCTCAGCAAGACGTCGGTGGAGTAAATGGAAGAATGAGCATGTTGGTGATGATGAATAGATATGATAAAAATGCTAATATGTCATACAATATAGGCTATTGAAGAGAAAAAAAAATCATAAGCCCTCCAAAACATTGGCACTAGGACTGACATCTACAAATTTAGCTTCATGCCTAGGACAATCGCAGATTGGAACGAGCTCCCCTCTTCTCTCTTGATGTCCGCAGAAGGTGCAGATGACTCCGATTTTCGCCAACCAATGATTAAAGTCCTGCTCGATCTTGAAAGAGCCGCAAACACATATTCAAAATCCAAGAGTGAAGCTTATCCCATTTATGACAATGGAATATTTCACCTAATGAGTTTGGAGTGGTCCTTTCGAATTATAGGGGTGTCAGGTGTGTTTTGTTTGTGTTAAGTTTTAGACAAATCACGGACCCACAAATGCGCATACTTTTAGCAAACAGTGTCCTAATCAAAGCGCCAAAGGCACTGAAATGACAGATTCTATGAAAAAATCATAACACTCTGAAAACTTACTTTTCAAAAAAAGATCTTAATATTTAGAAAGGTAGTTCTGAAAATTCTAATATATGATATGTTTGCAGATGTCTATAGACCGGTGGTATTATGAAACGCCATTCGATGTTTCAAATTTTTGAAAGAAACTATTTACGTTTTCAAAACCAAACAGTAACATTCAAGTTTTAACAATGCTACTGTCCATAAGTAACAGTTTTTGTCTGGTCGGTTGTGGATACCTCTCCCAAAAGATAAACTATGGGAAAGAGATCGGAGGAGAAAGGTTGGCTAGTCCAGTACATGAATTCCATTGGCTTGAAGACATTTTTGAGTAAGAACAGCACTATGAGCCCGCTCGCAATCCTGCTGGATAAGATATCCCGGATTCTGAGCGTAAACAAATAAATGGAACCATGTGAGGCCGAAGCACTTGATTGATGTCACGTCTCGCTGTTCAGTTCACGTCTTGGCCATGATCTTGAATGTTCTTAATGACACTAAGCTGCGTTCGCTAACTACATGCAATAGCTCGCCACACAATTACGCTTATTTCACCTGATATGTCATGCTCTATTACGCACGCGTTGCTTCGGCATACCTTACACCTATACATCGAAACACCCGGAAATGATAATCGGCGTGATTCACGCTGAAGTCCGATTTATCACTGAAACGCATATGTCAGTCGCTTAGACGCCAATTTACGTATTTCATGTACTTGCGTAAGTGTTCCGAACTGTGCCGACGCGTTAACTTTGGTCACGACAGGGACGTCCAGCTCTCAAACGTGCATCGCATAAGGGCGACTTACAGTGTCAGTGCTTATTATAGTTCATCAACGACCTTTGAGAGTTCAAAGATTAAGCGTGACAAGACTATTCCATTTTTTAGGGGAAGCAGGTTTCGGACAACATTTATACTTGATTTTAAATACATAGGTAACTGTTTTGACATTGCCATCATGTAAAAGTCTTGGCTTAGTGGTTTCGTGTGATGACTGCGAGTGAAACTAGAACCTTTTAGTCGAGTAGGGTTCGAGTCCCAGTTGCATACATATTTTTCTTTATTATTTTCTAATTACTTTTCATCTTTATTTGCTTAATTTCTAATGTTTATAGTTAGTTTCTTTAATTGTATTTTTCATATTTTGTCTTTCGGTTCCCTTATTATTTTAAAAAAATTATATTTTATTTCATTTTATAATGTTCAGATACATTTCAATAAAGGTTTCAAACATGCAGCTTCGCCATACTGACAGTATATCATGATGGTAGCCATCTTAGTAACATTTTTGATAATTTTACTAGAATCCGAGCCACAACGATTCCCTTGCGCTCGTTTCAAGTATATACACATCTAGTGTGATGACCCACGTCCATCGGGGTTTTGAGAAAGAGATCGGGCTGTACGATGCTTTTTAACAGAGCTGGAATTGATCGCACATGAATAATGGTAAATCTCTTAGTAAATCTAATGCTGCCCGGCAGGCGAAGTGTTGTGAGTTGGCCCGTTCATTCATATAACCCCTTTTGGTTTCATTAGGAGGGCAGGGGTTGAGACGTCATTTCATTACAAAAGCATGCCTATACAAAAATATTGGAAATATTTACTACAAAAGAACGAGCATTTTGATAAAAATTTACAATATTTATTTCTTATTTTTGTTCCAAACATAGATTGTGGGCACTCGTTAGAACCGCCTCGACGAAGCAGTTCTAACGAGTATCCACAATCTATTAATTAGAGCAGGTACATGTATAAAGAAAATATTGTTTAACTCCAAGTTTTACCATATGAACGTCGGGTTTGGTGATGTCAAAATTATAAGGGCGTGTTTTTGTGATGTCATCTCAATGTCGGGTAGAACCCCACAGAATTGGTAGCAACGTCTCCAAAATGGACCAATCAAACAAATAACACAATATCTTGTGTGACCCACTTATATGATTTACGCGGTAAACGCGTGATCAAATTTACGAAAACTGTTTGGGAAAAGAAAAAAAAGTAATAATACATAAATAAAAACCTCCCCCCCCCTTCCAGACGCGTTAATAGACCCTCTCGACTATACTTCTATGTTACGTAGGATTAGGAATAGGACGGTAGCTATCGCCAAGTGTGAAAATACCAATTGAAGGCGTTTTACCTAAAATATGGACGAGTCCAAAATTAAAAGTGCAATCACGTCTCACTGCGTTTTGAACGACTATAGTCGGTAGTTGAGACCCCATGTTTATCTACAGGTACAGTGTAGTCTTTCAAAATGCAGTGAGACGTTACTGCACTTTTAATTTTGGACTAGTCCGTGTTTTAGGTAAGTCGCCTTCAGTTGGGATTTCACAATTGAGAGATATAATTTACTGAGATTCGTACTGCATCATACTAACCACTTGGCCACGACTTCTATATAATGGCTTCATCAAAAAACTTATTTCTGATTTTAAAATCCTGTGAAAAAAGAAATCCGAAACCTGCTTCCCCTAAAACATGGAATAGTCTTGCCACGCTTGAACTCAAAGGTCGTTGATAAACTATAGCAGCTGCCGGCGGAAATCTGTTTCGCATATGCGTCTGACGGTTGAAACGATCTTGACGTACTGACGTCGGTCTTCCGCTACGTCGACGTCCACTAGCGTCCCCTGTATATAGTAAGATGACGCTCCAATAGGCGATAGATCATACACATGTGGCACCCAAAATCAGAGTCAACGTCATCCGCTTTCCGACCAGCTTCTAACTGTCCAGGGGCACGCTAACGATCCTTTAACGAAAATTGTTGCAATACGCTCTCACTTAATGCTTTTTTTGAGAACAAATTTCAGTTTCTTCTTTTCTAGGCACGACCTTACATTACCATCAAAAGTTTGATCCTGAACATGTGATTTCTATCCGTACTGGTGTGCAGGTGGTGCACAGGATCGACGTGGCCGGACTGGTAACGGTTGATTGATTTTACCTTTTTAGCTTAATGACATGGTGCCTAAGTGTGTTGTAATAATGTAATCGTTTGGTTTCAGAATCAAAGCACTGAGAGTGTGGGGTGTAGGTTGGAGTAATAGTCCTGGGCTGAGATTTAAACTGTTTCATTTAACTCTGAAATTCCAAACAAATAGTGACGATTTGGATAAGAAGACGCGTTCTGCAGCGTCTGATCTTGGTCTACATTGTTTGCCAAGCTCACCTTATGATTCCCAGTCTTGTGGCATACACTGGTCTCACTGCGGCTATTTTCTACAAAACAAAATGTTATTCTGACAAGTCAGACGTTAGCACTGAAGCGCTTCACTTATTAGCAACTTCGGGTCGAATGCCAATCAATCAACCCAAACATAGCCGCGTCGTTTGCCAGTGTTGGGTACATGTAAGTGTTATCTGTAAAATCTGCACATGAATCAAATGTTGGATCTTGCAAACAATGTAAACTCAGCTCAAACGCCACAGAACACGGTGCTGATCTTGTTCTACACTTTTTTTGCATTAGTTACAAACATCTTAAGTTTAAACGAATCAGTCCAAATCCCCGTTCATGACCAGCCTGCATTTACAGACAATCGACATGGGTGTTGTCAGTGCTTTGATTTATTCACTGCCTTGAGTTTCTGGAGTGCACGCTTCCATCACTGAACTTGGGCTCGTCCATTCTGCTAAATATGGCACCTAGAATTATATCACATGACCTACAATAAGTATCTGTACCATATTCCAGGGTTGAAAGGGACAGCCTTTCTTTCCAATTTCTCCACGTAAAGTTAATATACACCTAAGTTGTAACTGACCTAAACTTGACCTCGAAAGTCAGAAAGAAAACCCATTGATATTCTTGTCTGCAGCTGACTTGGTCCAACAGCAGGCTGGTCTTTAAGGATTAAATATTGACAGCACTGATAGAAAACAGTATAAAACCTGAGCAGACTGCTGAGCAGACGCCGCATTGATCTGGGTATACAGTCTTCGCCAAACCCATCGCATGATGCAGTTGATTCATATGAAATGCTGAATCGTAAGATAAAATCGTCAAGTCGTCTGCTTTAGAGTTTGTATTACGCTTATAGGATATCTTGCGTTAACTTTGATCTTTCTGCGTGTAGGTTTCGATTACTATAGGAATAACTGATCAAATTTAAACACGTATATTTCCGATAAGTTATTGAAAAAGTCTTAAAGAAATTATCATTTGAAATAGTAATTGGAAGAGTGTGAACCATCTGCTCCCTAGTTATTAAATGAATTTATTATTAATAGCACCACACAGCATCCGCACCTGTTTCAAACTTAAAAAAAATGAAACATAAATAAAAATCTGAGGAAATTCAGTTCCCATCTTGAAAAGAAATAAGCTTGAAACTTTAAAGTTTTGACTGGCCATTTAGAATGTTTAAATATACAGTGAAATTCCGCTATTAAGACCACCTAAAATTAGGACTAGTTCTACTTTAAAAAGATTACTTAGAAGGGTGCAGTTATTCTTTCTTCGTGTTTTCTGCACGCTATTTCTTCTGGTCAGAGACCATTTTGAGACTGTTCAAAAGTGGTCTTTTAGACCACTTTTGAACAGTCCCAAAGGTGGTCTTAATGTAGGAATTTTACTGTATAGTTCAGGTCATCGAACAAAATTTTCAAGATGAGAACTTTCAAATTCAGTCAAACTTTCAAGTTCAGTTAGAAGAATACTCTAGGGACTGAAAAACGAGTTCAAAACAGTCGTGGTTTTAGCCATCGGTGTTCGAGTTAATGAAGTTTCATTGTATTTTGTTTGTTTTTTGGTTTTTGTTTTACGGCCCTTTCAATATTATTTTACTTATATCGAGCCAATCGTTAATCAGAGGTGGGCGTAAACCGGAGTACCCGGAGAAAAAAACCCTGACCTTCCGATGCAGAACTTAGTGTCTTACATGTGACCCGAGCGAGGCTCGAACCACAGTGGTGAGAGACCTAATAATTAGGAGTCAGCTAGTGCTCTTATCCACTAGGCCACGGAGGCCCGTGTTGTTTCTGGAATAATTACGGTATCACTCCAGGTTTGGCGACAGTATAGGATCTTATCTGCAGATGTGTAGGTACAAAACAACATGAACCAGAAATATAGAAATCAGGTTTGGCAGACAGCCCTGTACAGACGCTGGCATAAACATGGGCATGTTCTAATTTCTGGCCTGGCCCAGCCTGGCCCGGTCTGGCCCAATCTGACCTAATTAATACCTATGACATAATACTTCGGGCCAGCCCGGGCCAGGCCAATATTTCTAACTTTCATCAGGTGGAGTGTTTGGGTCAAGAACCTTGACACTCAACCCCTTGAGACAAGCTGCTGGGTGATGGCACTGATTTACTATAGTAATCAGAGATGTGTGCAGGGATACCCTGTTAATGCCTAGCAGCCCATATAAAGTACTTTAGCAAACAGTGCAGGCCCATACAGTTAAGCTGTCATGGAATATGGCATCTGATCAGGTTCTACACTGTTTGCAAAAAAAATAGAAAAAAAGATGCAGCAACAGAACAAAAAAAAACTGATATCATGACGCATCTGATCAGACGCCACAGGTTTTCTGAGTCCATGACTTGAAATAGAGGTCATAGGTTAGGGCCAGTGTTTGAAAAAACCTTTGACCCATACCTATCATCACAATTCCATCATATGGTCTCGAAAATAGCCACCCACTGTAAAAGCTTTATATAAATATATATATATATATATATATATAAATGTATATAAGAACAATCTTTTATCAGCAATGTGTTTCTCAGTAATTTGTTTGATGTATTTAAAAAATCAATCAATCAATCAATCAATCAATCAATAATGTACCCACAGTTTAGGTTCATATCTACAACTACCTACCAAACTACTTGACTAATGCCTGTCTGTCCATCTGTTTGTCTGCCTGTATACCTACATACACAGCTATGGGTATCGACCGAACTGGCCCCTACCCCTACCCTACCCTTACCTGCTACTTTATTACTACCTACCAATTTTTATATGTACATACAACTACCTACCTCGGAGGTTTGTTTGTTAAAATATCTTTTTCTTCCGCCACACCCTTATTTCAACCCATTTGCATGCTTATACCTACAGGACTCTTCTGTCTAACATCGAAGACATTTCCAAGATCAGATGCGTCATGATATCAGTTTTTTTTTTTTGCTGCATCATTTTTTATCTATTTTTTTATTTTGGTGCAAACAGTGTAGAACCTGATCAGATGCCATACTCCATGACAGCTTTACTGTATGGGCCTGCACTGTTTGCTAAAGTACTTTATATGGGCTGCTAGGCATTAACAGGGTATCCCTGCACACATCTCTGATTACTGTAGTAAATCAGTGCCATCATCCAGCAGCTTGTCTCAAGGGGTGGAGTGTCAAGGTTCTTGACCCAAACACTCCACCTGATGAAAGTTAGAAATATTGGCCTGGCCCGGGCTGGCCCGAAGTATTATGTCATAGGTATTAATTAGGTCAGATTGGGCCAGACCGGGCCAGGCTGGGCCAGGCCAGAAATTAGAACATGCCATAAACATGTACATGTTCTGTATGTGTTTTCAATTAACATCATTCGGCACATATTCATTAACGATTCATAACTATCCGCTAATGAGCCAAGCAATCCCAAAAGAGCACTATTTGTTTACTCTGGCAACTCTTTTAATGGGAATGGGTACGCCTTCAGGGGAAGTAAACTCTTCCAAAATACTGTTATCTCCCTTAGGGGCCTACTTTTAAAGGAAAGGATTTGCTCCTTTCCTTTAACAATAGACCCCCTTTTGGAGGGTTTTGATTATAGAAAAAGCAACGCTATCCCTTGTACAAAATTTCAGAAAAAATATGACAGATATACTCATTCTCTCCTGAGGTGCCGTTTTACTATTAAGCCCCTATTTTGTGATATCACTAAATCGATTTAGTGATATCAATAAATCGATTTAGTGTTATCGCTAAATAGAGATTAATTTACGATATCACAAAATCGAATCAATCATGTCACTTAATCGATTTAGTGATATCACTAATTCGATTTAGTGATATCATTAAATCAAATTTATTATGTGATATTACAAAATCGAATTAGTGATATCATAAAATCGATTTTGTGATATCACCAAATCGATTTTGTGATATCACTAAATCGATTTTGTGCTATCACTAAATGGACATGATTCAGTGATATCACAAAATCGAATTAGTGATATCACAAAATGGATTTAGCGATATCACTAAAAAGAATTAGTGATATCACCAAATCGAATTTGTGATATCGAAAATTCAGTCTTACTTTTTGATATCACAAAACCGATTTTGTGATTTCACAAAAAAATAGTGATACCTAATAATAATTAGTGATATCACAAAATCGATCTTGTGATATCACTAAATCGATTTTGGGATCACAAAATAGGGGATTTATAGTAAAACGGCACCTAATACCAGTGATTTTGTTTTTGTTTGATTTGGGGTTTAACGGCCCCGTCAACACTGTAAAGGTCATTTTGGAGACGTTGCTTCCAATTTTGTGGGACTTTTACCCGACATTGAGATGAAATGACATCTCAAGCCCTGTCGCCCAATGGAACCAATAGGGTTTATTAGCATGGACGGTCCACCTCGCACCGCGGTTCCTGGACAGGCTTAGATCCACTAAGCGGTTTTCCAGTACTAGTGTGCGGGCCGGATTCAGCTCTGCGTGGAAGCATCATGCAGCCCATATATTTCTTCAAGCCCATATGGGCGGGGGCCGTAATACCAGTGAACTTAACGAACTTGTTAGTGGTCAAATTGTTAACTGTTCTAGCATTAAATCAGGGGCCAGTTGTTCAAAGCATCATTAACTTAACGAGCTCGTTAGTGGTCATATTGTTAACTGTTCTAGCAAGTAGAATATCGAAAATTTTGGTATTTTTGCTGAAAAAAATGTGAGCAGCTTTTGCATCCGCAAAAGCTGCTCACATTTTTTCAGCAAAAATTTCAGCATATTTGCCATATTTAATGATCAAAGTTTTAACGATACGTTAATAACGACATCGTTAGTTTTGAACAACTGGCCCCTGGTATTTAAGCTGAATTGCAAAAGCTACTCACATTTTTAGCAAAATATTAGCATAATTTGCCATCTTGAACGATCACGGTTTTAACGATATATTAACAAACGGCATCGTTACTTTTGAAGAACTTGCCCCGGTGATCCCTAGGACAATCTCAGATTGGAACGAGCTCCCCTCTTCTCTCTTGATGTCTGCAGAAGGTGCAGATGACTCCATCTCTAGATTCACCACCCTTGTGAGGTCTAGGGACTAGTTCATTCGGTCGAAGGTCCTGATGAAGGATTGTCTAGGACGTGTCACCAGTAAGCAACTCTGATTCCGACCATTATCTTGCTATTTATAGCAAAATAACGGGGTCAAGTTGCTTGAACGTCCTCGAACTTCGGCCCTCCTAGTATATCTGAAGAATTTGCTTTATTTAACTGAAGTTCTGGGGGGGGGGGGGGTAAATCTGACTGATCAAACCATTGAAATAGGTATTGTCAATGATTTCAGATTGGTTTTCAGCGGAAAGAGACATCTTGAAGTCTCTTTCATAACAAAACAAGAACAGGTCAGCCACAAGGGGTGCGCATTAATTATTCGTACCCATCGGAATACCCAAAACGTGTCTAAATAGCTTAGTACCAAATCTTATGTAAATACTGTCAAGTAGTAAGGTGAGAGTTTCACACACTTTCTGACATTACCATAAATTCTGATTTTTATTTGAACATGTCGCTTTCTTCAACCAGTTTCGGGCTTTCTGGAGACTGAGTACTTTCAAGTTTGCAAAAATGATGACCCTAGATTGATCTTGACCTATTTTACGTCAAGGTCAGATTTGGCTTCTTAGGCTTTTCAATGAGAAATAGGTAAATCAATGCATGTTTCGAAAAATATTGTGGTCTATGATATGACAATAGGCACAAAATGAATGTCTATGAACGCTTAAGGTCAAGGTCATTCTGTGACCTTGCCCGAAGATCACTTGTATTGCAGGTCCATTGACATATTAGAATACATTTTCTCTAAAAACACTGGACCAATTTCATTTAAATTTTACATGCAGCCTAAGGACGCCTGTTTGGGATTGTTAATTGGCAAAATATCTTAAAATATCTTAAGTTTTGGCCGTTAACAATTCCCATTAAATGCTTTCCTTTACCTAATGGAATATGGATGGAACTTCACAGATATATAGATCACTTCAGGCAGCCTGTTATAGCCAAGGACCACCACTC
The DNA here is from genome assembly GCA_963580285.1 of Lucinisca nassula. NCBI lineage: Eukaryota > Metazoa > Mollusca > Bivalvia > Lucinida > Lucinidae > Lucinisca > Lucinisca nassula. Next base: position 185,742,736 of record OY757010.1, read on the forward strand.
TGACCATATTTGGTCTTGAGTAATCAGCCCTAAATGGATTTTGCCTTTTTTCACCTTTGCCATATGAGCCGCCAAGCGAATTTGGGTCTTCGAGCATTCCGTCATGACAAATTTCAACTGCGCATGCCCAGCCATTCAGAGGGGCCAGGGATATGGATTTCTGTCTGAAGGTTCCTCTTGATTCACTGCTTGTATGAGCGAGCAGCGAAGGTTCTGGCGAGACTGCGCGGATGCGCAGGCTTGCCTGAACCTTCGCTGCTCGCATAGGCGATAAGTACCAAAATCGCTTGACAGGGCCCAAATGGATTTTGCCTTTTCTCCACCTTTGCCATATGGAATATCTTGAAATTTTTACAGATATATAAAACATGAAAGGAAGCATATTTTGGCCAAAAACAGTCTCTCTGCCAATTTTGGTTATTGCATCATCTGACCTTGATATTTATCAGTGCCAAAGATATAATAGTCCCTTAGATGGGGAAAAATGGGCAAAATAATACACAGGGCTCAGGGGAGCGATCAGGACCTCTATGTCCTTTTGTTTAATAGAGTAGGGTATATTCTGTACGCCTCCGTCCGCCCGTCCGTCCGTCCGTTTGTCCACCAATGTCCGTGCTTCCTTACATAATGAGAATAGCGTCCCTGCAGGCACAAAACGTTGACTCAACGTTGAACTAACGTTGAAACAACGTTATCAACGTTGTTTCAACGTTAGTTCAACGTTGATTGCTTGCAGGGGTTGTTTTGGCTCTATCAGAAGCATAGGGATTTATGATGGCGTGCCATCGACTGCTCGCTCTTTTTTTCAAATACAGTCGAACTTCAATGGCTCGAACACCTTTGGGACCACGAAAATCTGTTTGAGACAGGGGCAGTTCGAGCCACTGAGGGTTACTGCCAAGAGGGATAATGGGGTTAATTTTGGAACATCTTTTCAGTGCTCTATGATAAATATGTATGCTGTGTGTACTCATTAGAATCGCCTCATTAAGGCGATTCTAATTAGTACACACATCATACATTTGCAAGATAAAAGTCGAAAATCACTGTAATTGTCCCACAATTCTTCTTATGCAGAGGAATTCCCTAGGGACTCGAAAACGGGTTCGACTCAGCCATGGTAAACGAACCATCGGTGTTCGAGCCATCAAAGTTCTACGGTAAATGAATGATGTGTGTACTTAATAGTCTCGCCTCATTGATGCGATTCTAATGCGTACCAACAGCATGCATTTTCTTCTGTTCAACATGTGATAGCAAAATGCAAATAACAAACTGTTTTTCACGTGTTTTTCGATTGTTGAGACCGCTAAGGGAGGTCTGAAGAAGTTTAAAAATAAATGACTGTTTTGTGTACTCATTAGTCTCGCATCATTGACGCGGTTCTAATAAGTACACACAACATGCATTTCTTCTGTTTGACGTGATTGCAAAAAAAAAAAAAAAAAAAAAAGAATTTTCACATGTTTTCGATTGTTAGGGCGGCTATAAGTCCTTGCTTCCAAATGATTAAGCCTTTTTCAGAACAATTAGCGTAATTCGTTCTTTCAATACACGAAAGCAATCTGTTAATAATATGACAAGTACATAATTATCCTCCTACTCGGAGCAAATATCATTTAACCCATTCCCACTTGGGGACTTTGTGAATTTTGCTGATTTTCACAGTGTTGTCAGGGACACCAACTTCATATAACCATTATTTCATAACATAATAAATGGTCTGTTTTACATCAGACTCGGCAGGAATGTCCACTGGGCAGCAGCCTTTCAAATGGAACCGTTTTAGGCTAAATCATTGTTGCCATGGCAACGAGGTGGCATCTCAAAGTATGAAAAAGTATGATTTCACATGTATTTTTGTCCTAACTTTAATCTTCACACTGATGTCAAGGCAACAATAATATTAAGGTGTTTGGCACTGGCCATTTCCACTGTCTGCAGCATGTTTTGCCAGCGTCAATTCCGAGGCATTTTTGGCCCCAGCTACCCTCAGATATCATTTCAGCGGCCGGCTGGGCCATACCTCCATTTTTTTCGGCGGTGAGGGGTGGGGGAGGCTTCCGCAGCCCCCTTCAAACCCCATAGGTATATTTTTAGTGGAGAGCCGCGCGAAAAAAAGGCCATTTTTGTACAACTAATCCTAACGCAAACATAGCTGTCCAGGGATTGGACTGTAGATTTCATCTATCTATCTCTGTTTACTGCCAACCCCTCTCTCGAGTGTTACAGGCAGGAAGGTGCACTTTGGAGTGTTAGTAAAGAAAAGTGAGAAATAAAAGAATCTGACAGACTGTCAGTTAGAGTGATTTCAGACAAAAGGTCTTAAGTTAAAATGTTAGTGAGTGAGAAAAGTTTAAAAGTGGTGTCCAGTCTAATATTTGATACCCACCACTGCCGTCTTAAACTGGTCAAGATCAGTTAAGGTGGTATTTTGAACAGGTAACTGATTCCAGAGAGTGATGCAGTGGGGGAGAAATGAGAATTTATGCTAGTCTGAAGTAACCTGGACCTGTCTTAGGAATAGTGGATGTATGTGTCTAGTGAATTTTGTTGGTGTTTGTATGTATGATGAAGGTGGATTGCGACGATGTCGTGGTATATTTTGTAGAACATGATCAAGCCGCCAGTACTCTAGAGATCGCCACCCCAGCTTATCCCGCATAGCTGTAACACTCGAGAGAGTGGTATAATCGTTCCTGGCCCATCTGACAGCTCGCCTCTGGACCTGTTCCACTTTGTCTATGTTAGACTTTGGGTAGGGGCTCCATATGGATGACGCATACCCCAACTGTGGTCGGACGAGGGACTTATATGCAAGTTTTCTGACCCTTTGATGAGTGGTTGTCACGTTGCGCTTGCTAAATCCTAGTGTTCTGTTGGCATTAGATGTAATCCTTGAGATGTGTGTATTGTAGCTAAGGTCAGTTGACAGATCAAGACCCAGGTATTTTGCATCGGAGACCGAATCTAGGACCTCACCATGGAGATAGTACTTGTGCTTAATGACATTTTTGTTCCTCGTCACATGAAGCACCTGACATTTAGAGGGATTAAACTCCATCTCCCAGTCTCGCTCCCAGTTTTGCAGACTATCTAGGTCTTCTTGGAGAGAATGGGCGTCAGAGAGAGAGTTGATGGTGAGGTAGACAGCAGTATCGTCTGCAAAGAGACGTACTTGAGAATTTGAGATAGAAGACGGCAGTTGGTTGATGTAGACTAAGAAACATAGGGGACCCAAGACTGACCCTTTGGGGACCCCTGAGGTAACAGGAACCTCTGTTGAGCAGTCTCCATCAAGAACGACCGTTTGGCTTCTACTTACTAGAAAAGATCGAGTCCAGTTCATGATTTTGGGAGAGACGCCATATTCTTTGAGTAAGAAGAGAAGGTTTTAATGATTCACCTTGTCAAAGGCTTTGCTGAAATCTAGAAGAATGAGATCTTTTTGTTTACCAGCCGAAATGTTTATGCATGACAAGGTGATCAGTGAGTTTAGTGAGTTGTGTTTCGCATGAACGTCTCTCCCGGAAACCATGTTGGAGGTCATAAAGGATGTTGTGTCTGGAGAAGTGAGAAGATAGATGAGAGGCCATTATATGCTCGAATGTTTTACAGAGAATGCATGTGAGTGATATGGGGCGATAGTTAGTGGGATTACTGGTGTGTCCATTCTTGTAGATGGGGCAGACATTCGCTTTGGTTCAGTCTTGGGGAAGAGTAGTTGAAGAGAGGGATTTTTGAAAGAGAAGAGTGACAATCCCTGTCAGCTCATGACGTAGCTCCTTCATGACTACAGGTCTGAGCTGATCAAGGCCTGTTGTCTTGTTGGATTTTAAGTTGCCAAGAAGGTTTAGGACAACTGCCGAGCTGACAGTGATATCAGCCATCTGTGGGTGCTTGCAGAATCGCCCTGGACACCAGGATCGCAGCTTCTCTACGTAGGCACGTAGGTCTGATCCAGGGACAATGGTGCTGTACCTGAAAAGACAGATTGAAATTGGCTGTTGAGAAAGTTAGCCTTGTCTTTGTTGTCTGTCTTGAGGATGCCCGTTTCCTGGTCCTTCAGTGGGGCTCAAAAAAGTGTGTGTGTGTGTGTGTGTGTGGGGGGGGGGGGGGTCATACACGTAAAAAGACGTATCTGAGTGGGAAAGGGTTCAATTAAAAGATTCAACACTATAAAAAAAATAGTTCCTTTCGTATTAGGCCTTCCTTTCGAAATACGAATCTTTATAATCTTTTTCGGTAAAGATGGTGCTATATGTTCTCATAAATATCACTTTTCTCAAATTCCGTTTAAAATAAACAATAAAATAAAAAAGATATAGATCGACTTAATTCCCATATATTTTAGAAAAAAAATCTTCCTTTCGTAACAATATTCTTCCTTTCGCGAAAGGAAGGCTCCCAGCAATGGGTTAAGCATTATTGGAAGATGTTTATTCATGAAATTCTGTAGAAAAAAAATCGCTCAAATAGGGATAATGGTCGTAATCAAATAAATGCCACGCGTATCGATTGACCTATCAATAATTAGATTAATCGATACGCGTGTTGTTAACAACCTATCGATAATTAGATTATCGTCAAACAGAGGGCGTGAGGTCATCGCGGGCTTGAATTAAAATGGCACAGGACATCATTTTAATAACTCATAAAAATTTATAATCCGTAAACCCATGACCAGTACGAAAATACGTCTATTTAAATATATTATAAACTTTTTCTTTCAAATTGTCTGAAAAAAGAAGATATTTCTCATAATGCTGCTCAAAACATAGATTTGGGAACAGGTTAGAACCGCCCCGGCAAGGTGGTTCTAACGAGTGCCCACAACCTATGTTTCTGATTAGTTATAAGAAAAATAACGTACGTAATACCTCTGTAAACCCCAAATAAACTATATAAAAGTGTAGATTAAGGGGATTAAACTAATAAAAATAAATACGATATTTACTTTATTCAATAAGAATCTCTCTAACATTTGTGCGGTTCTAACGAGTACCCACAACATCTCGGAGAAATAAATACTTTTTCATTACAATGAGTCCTTTTCGTATTAACGAAGTCCTTTTCGGATTTCTGGGTAACCCATGATAAACCCAGGGATGAAAGGGTTAAAAAAGAAACACTTCTCTGTAAGAAAAAAAAAAAGAAGCTTTTTTTATTTCATATCTGAAAATACAAAACCCATACATCCTGTGAGATTGTAATACATTGACACGTTCGGTTTATTTTATTTATTTTTTTTTAAAATAAATACCGATTAAAATATTGAAAAAAAAAACTTCCTTTCGGGAGAAAGGAGCCTTTTGCGAAAGGAACATTTCTAACGTGGAAGGTCGGGTCATACCGTTAGTTTTAGTTGCAATTTTTATACGAAGGAATTCAACAAAAGTTTGAAAAAAAAGCAATTTGATATACGTACTTTCAGATAGTACGAATTTGACAGGATCATAGGAGTTTATGTGATTCATCTTCGTAATTACAGACCATTACCGAGGAGAAATTCCCTCCAAGAAAGGGGTTGTAGACACTATATCATATCAGAAAAAGATTTTTTTTTTTTTTTTTGGGGGGGGGGGGGGTTGGTTTTACGGCCCTTTCTAGATTATTTCACTCATATCGAGCCGATCGTTAATCAGAGGTGGGCGCGAAAACCGGAGTACCCGGAGAAAAACCACCTGACCTTCCGTTGCAGAACATGGCGTCTCACATATGACCCGAGCGAGGCTCGAACCACAGCGGTGAGAGACCTAATGATCAAGAGTCAGCGCTCTTAACCACTAGGCCACGGACGCCCGTCAGAAAAAGATTTCATATCTATAATTCGAATTTCTCCCAGTCTCCCGCTGATCCAATAAAATGTTCAGTTTGTAAGAAAGTTAATAACAACAATAATAATAACACAATATGTAAATGAAATTCGAATTATAGATATGAAATCGATTTAATTTTTTTTTTTTTGGTTTGGGTTTTACGGCCCTTTCAAGATTATTTCTCTCATATCGAGCCGATCGTTAATCAGAGGTGGGCGAAAACCGGAGTACCCGGAGAAAAACCACCTGACCTTCCGTTGCAGAACTTGGCGTCTCACACGTGGCCCGAGCGAGGCTCGAACCTACGGCGGTGAGAGACCTAATGACTAAGAGTCAGCGCTCTTATCCACTAGGCCACGGAGGCCCGTCCAATATGGAATCGATGATGATGATGATGATGATGATGAGGAGGAGGAGGAGGAGAAGGAGGATGACGATGATGATGATGGAAAGTGATATGAAATAATTTTTCTGCCAGTCTCCCCCTGATAGAAGTTTATATTGTTTCATTTTTGAAAGGTCAACATTATTTGTTTGATTTGAGGTTTAACGTCCCCGTCAACACTGTAAAGGTCATTTTGGAGACGTTGCTTCCAATTTTGTGGGACTTTTACCCGACATTGAGATGAAATGACATCTCAAGCCCTGTCGCCCAATGAAACCAATAGGGTTTATTAGCATGGACGGTCCGCCTCGCACCGCGGTTCCTGGACAGGCTTAGATCCTCTAAGCGGTTTACCAGTACTAGTGTGCGGGGCGGATTCAGCTCAGCATGGAAGCATCATGCAGCCCATATATTTCTTCAAGCCCCTATAGGCGGGGGCTTAAGGTCAACATTAATGAACAGAAATAAATATCTCGTCAACGTATAAAAGGTTTGTCTTTCCCACAGATGTTTATTCATGAAATTCTGTAGAAAAAAAAATCGCTCAAATAGGGATAATGTCCGTAATCAAATAAATACCACGCGTATCAATTAATCTTCGTAATTACAGACCATTATCGAGGAGAAATTCCCTCCAAGAAAGGGGGCTGTAGACACTATATCATATCAGAAAAAGGAAAAAAAAAAGGTGTAAAGAACTCAGTTTTACAATTAAATGTTATCGAAACATGATTTTGTCATCCAATGATTGTTTATTATCGGTAAAAAAACTTCCTTTCGTAGAAAAAACTTCCTTTCGCGAAAGGAATGTTCCTTTCGCTATTTCGAGCATGACTGGAATTCTAGGAAAATTAAGATGGGAGTCTCTAAAGAAAAGGAGAAGAGACAGTAGGCTCATAATCTTATACAAAGGTCTAAAGGGTGCTGCCAGCATTCCAACAGATGACCTTGTTCCCCCAGCTAGGCATTGTAGAAAACACCATTCAATGACGTTTCAGACCCTTACTGCAAGAACGGATATTTATAAAGAATCGTTTTTCCCCCGAACCATTAGAGATTGGAATGCCCTTCCCGATTCTATTATTTTGACGGCTGAAGGTGCTGAGGATTGTGTAGCTAAGTTTACATCTTTGGTTAGAGCTAGGGACTAACTTCCCATATCACAGGTCCTGGTGTATGAATGTCATTTGACGTGTCACCAGTAACAATTCTGATTCTGATTCTGATTCGACCAACAGATAGATAGGTTTCTTTCGCACTTTATCTACACCCGTTTACGACAATCTACTCAGTTGAATTTTTTGTTTGTTATTTCAATTAATTTTGTTTGTTCTTTTAATTATATTTTTCCTTTTCATGCCAGCTCATTCATGCTTCTGTTTTAAAACAAATCATTATGTGCGAAGATGTATCCAAAACAAAAATTTCAGCCTTTACGACTATCATAGTTCGACCATGGCTGCAAATGATATCCACGTCAGACTTTGCCTACAAGAAATTGTTAAACTCGACTTAGAAGTGAAAGCATTAATTCAGGTTGATATATTGAGATAAAAACCATAATTCTGCATTATTTGATTATCATTTCAGTATCAGAAAATCATGACAAAGTGAAAAAATCAAAGAGTAAACAAGACCTATTGGTGAAACAAGCAGAGCTTTTAGAAAAATCCGGTGGGAAAAATGTTTTCATTGACTGGTACTGCCTCTGTTAGTTTTGCAATCTTGTTTGCATTGTTTGGGATGTTCATAACCGTTGACATCCAGAGGTTAATTAGTTACAGTAATACCAATGACACCGGCCATGGCGATAAAAGAACTGTTGATCTACTTATCGCTGTTATCTCAGCCAGGAGAAACTTTGATAAAAGACAAGCAATAAGAGATACATGGATGAAATCTGTGCAGACAGCATCTAAACTTGCAAGTGTTGTAAATATACGTTTTGTTGTTGGCAAACCATGTGAGGTACATCCAGCAAATAGGCTAGACATGTATAGTTGTCAAGCAAATGAGTGGACATATCTTGAAAAGACCAAAAATATCCCTCTGGTGTCCATGATCACAGACTTGAACAAAGCAAAGACACAGAAGCAGGATGTCTTTGTCTCAAATATCTCGTTGTCTTTAAAACATTCGCTGGTAATAAACAGTCTTGGGCTTAACACTGCAATGAAGCTGTCAGAACAGTTGATGAAAATTGCCTTATATGATGATTTCCATGAAGCAGCAATCGCAAGTGTAAGATTTAGTGTTCATGATCCTGGAATTATAGTTGGTGGGTTTAGGTATCAGTCAGTTGAACCCGTTTTACTACCAGAAGGATTCCAAGGATCTTTAAGGCTTTTAAACAGAAATAACATGATTTTGAATCAGTCATTTCCCGAATGGAAAGACATGTGGAAAATAAATAATTATGGTGGCTCTCTACATATGAGATGTATAGATCATGATAAAGTGGTACCTAATATTGAAAACTCTATGCTACTGACTTCCATGCATGCATCTATTTTTGATAATGAGAAACTTCTTTCCCGTGTAGCAAGTAAACATGGTTTGAATCAACAACAAGTTGAAGAGGAAAAGAATATTACAAGTACTCTGACTCATGAAATGAAAAAATTCAACGATATTTTACTGGTTGATGTCACAGATGTTTACAGGAATCTTCCTCTGAAGCTCTTGAACGTCCATAAGTGGCTGAATTCAGAGGCAGATTTCACATCAGAGTTCATTCTTAAAACTGATGATGACTGTTTTCTTAATGTAGAAGAGATAGTTTCAAAATTAGGGGGACTTAGAAATGTGGAAAAACTTTGGTGGAGCAACTTCCGAGATGAATGGTTTGTTGAAAGGTATGGAAAATGGGCTGAGCAGGATTTTCAGGGCACAACTTATCCTAGATTTGCTTGTGGATCAGGGAACGTTGTGTCAGCAGATATTAGCCGGTGGTTAGCATTGAATTTTGCTTATTTAAAGCCTTATCAGGGGGAAGACATATCAATGGGAATATGGTTAGGTGCTGTAGGGCCTAATTTTATTTTTGACAGTTCATGGCAGTGTGATAAATCATGTACAAATGATTCCCTTGTGATTCCAGAATTGATGCCTTCTGAATTGAAAGAAATGTGGAAGTCTAAACAGAAATGTGAAACCCCTTGTGGTTGTGATTATATAACTGATCCAAAAAGCTGATTCAGTGATTCTTTTTATTTTTCATCCTGTTTTCACCTTGCACCATTTCGATTTAACTTATGCACTTACTAAAAGTCATTCTGTTTTCACCATGCACCATTTCGATTTTACTTATGCACTTTCTGAGTTACACACCCACAACATATGAGGAATTAACAAATACATGAAATAAATTCTGTAACAAGATGTCTGACAAGATAGCTGTTAATACTGTTTGATGGAGCATCTATAAAATGCAGACCAGATGATGGAAAGACAGAAGGCTATCCTTTATATGGTTAGTGATTTTTTGAAAATATGTTCTTTTTAACTCTCACACCCGTCAGTAACACAAAGTATTATTTCAATATTCTGCAACATACAAGTACACATATTGGCCACACCAGAATATACATTGTATATTTGAGTTACAACAAGCAAAAATGTAGTTTCAGCCAGGTGAATACAGAAAAAACTCTAGATCAACCTATACTCATAGCCTGGTTAGTCTTCCCTGTGTTCTATTTGGCTGCACATTGACCCAAAGATTCTCCATAAAGACAGGGAGTGCTGCCTTCAGACTTTATTACCTCCTAAGCCCAAGACGTCTTTACGTCATCTTAAACTAGGTATTCAAGAATTTCATAAGAAGTTTGTTTTGGCCCCTGCAGACAAGGCCGCTAACAACGTGGTCGTTGTGTGACGGCTCCACTATGTTAACACGCTTAAGCAGGAGCTTGGTGGTACTAAGGCCTATGAACTTCAGCCTTTGGCTGAAGAGAGAGCTATAGTAGATAAACATGTTTGTCTTTCAGCCACCAAGTTTGCTGTGTGTGTTAACGAAGGCCAAGACAAGCTTCCTACGCTATACTGGTTACCAAAACTTCATAAAAAACCTTACAAAGCACGGTTTATTGCAAATTCTAGTTCTTGCACTACCACTGAACTTTCTAAATTATTAACTTCCTGTCTTACTGCTATTAAAACGCATGTAATTAAATATTGTGATAAAGTCTTTGAAAGATCAGGAAGAAATCTGTTTTGGTCTATAAAAAATTCGAATGAGGTTTTAAATAAATTGAAATCTAGACAGTTTCGTGCTTCTAGTCTGTCTACCTACGATTTTTCCACTCTTTACACTACACATCCTCATAATCTTATTAAAGAAAAGCTTAATGATTTAATTGAATGGGCTTTTCACAGAGAAGATTCTCTCTATCTTGCATGTAATGTCAGAAATGCATTTTTCACTTCTAAAGAGCATAAGAATTATACACTTTGGTCATGTCAGAAAGTGTGTGATGCCCTCACCTTTCTACTTGACAATATATATATTAGATTCGGTACTAAGTTATTTAGACAAATTGTGGGTATTCCGATGGGTACTAATTGCGCACCTCTTGTGGCTGGTCTGTTCTTGTGTTGTTGTGGGGGGGACTTCATTTTGTCGCTTTCCATTGATAACCAATCTGAGGTTGTTGGGGCTTTTAGCTCTACTTCTAGATATTTGGGTGGTTTGTTAAATATTGATAATACCTATTTTGATGGTTTGATCAGTCGGATTTGCCCCCTGGAGCTTCAGTTAAATAAAGCAAATTCTTCTGATACCGAGGCCCCGTTTTTGGATTTGCATCTATCTATTGTAGATGGATTTGTTTCGTGCAAGGTTTGTGATAAACGCGATGACTTTGATTTTGAGATTGTAAATTTTCCTTTTTTGGATGGCGATGTTCCTCGTGCGCCGTCCTGTGGCGTTTGTGTTTCGCGGTTGGTTCGGTTTGCTGGGGTGTGTGGTCATGTAGCTGACTTCAACACTCGTAATAAATTATTAATGGCTAAACTCCTTAATCAGGGTTATCGGTACCATAAACTACGCAAGGCCTTTTCAAAATTTTATAGACGCCATTCTGATTTAATTTCAAAATTCAATATTGGACTTAAATCTCTTCTGCGGCAGGGTCTATCGGAGCCCGAATTTTATGGTGACTTAGTATATAAATTCAGAAAAATATATAACCGCAATGACTTCAGCACCTAATTTCGTAAAATCATTCTTCGATATAAAAAGATTGGGTACAACATGGATATTATACGACAGACTGCATGCATGGTAGTTAACCCAATCACGGTTGGCAACTTTGCTTCCCTCTTTAATTGCACGCCGGTGGGTCAGGCCTCAGATTCTATGACGGCTCCAACGTAAAGGCTTATTGAAAATTAAAGAGATAATGTTGGTTGGTGCCTGATGCTCTGTCTCTGGTCGGGCTCATCGGAGTCTAACTGTTGGTTTTCTTTTGCTCCAGCATTTCAGTGGTTTCTTGCTGTCGAGTCCTCACCGTTGTCTCACCTCTGTGGTTCTTTGATTTCTGTGTTCACGGAGATGTTGCACTGATGAGTTAGGAGGCCTTCATGCGGACTGAACAAATTATTTGTCTAAATCGCGACGGAAGTAAGGGCGAGGATTGTGGCCACGTAAAATCGATTTAAGCCCCCCAGTGGAAATCTTCCACTGACCGTTCCAAGGCGGCTCTTCTGTGGCGATTTATTTATGTTGTTGTTTGTTACTTACTGTCTGTATCACTTGTGTCTTTTAATTTTGGATGGCCATATGGCCATTTTGTGGGAAAGTAACTGTCCGTATGGCCTTCCTTTGTTTAGGTTTCCATTATGGTCTTGTCGCTTAATGTTTGTATTTCTTTCCCTTTGGTGTCTTTTATGGATGGAGTAAGTTAATTGTATCAATTCCTGATCTTTGTTTTACTTCTACTTTGTGGGTTTGCATGCTGATTTGATTTGTTTGTTTTGGTTGAGATTTTACATCCCCGTCAAGACTATTTAGATCATTTTGGAGATGTTGCTTTCGATTTGTTGGACTTCTACCCACTAGGGTTTAAGGAGCGGTCCAACTCGCATCTCTTTTCCTGGGCAGACTTAGACATAAGCTGTTTACCAGTACTCAAGTTTGGCCAGTTTCAGCTCTGCGCTGAAGCGCCATGCAGCCAAATTTGTTTCTCCAAGCCCAGAGGGTACACTGACTTGAGTCTTCACTGAGTGCATATATATATCACATTAATAAGTCTGTCTAATAAACACCCCTCTAAACCCCACTTTATATTGAGAAAACTAGAGTTTAAGGGATTGACCATTATTTTACTTATTTCTGCTCCAAAACATAGGTTGTGTGTCCTCGCTAGAACCGTTTTAACGAGCACCCAAAACCTATATTTGGTGTATTATTAAGTGAAATATGACAAAATTTTGTCAGAAATAGCACCGTTTTCGGGCGTTGAAAGAATGCACTATGGCACATGGATGTGTTATTGCAATGTTCATTGATGGGTCAAGTTTTCTCTGAATGTACATGTATGTGTCCACAGACACATTTTTGTTTTGCACATCTCAATTGATGAGCATAGCAACATATTAGAGATAAGGTAAGTATTTTGTGATAATTGAAGGATAGTTTTTGTCACTTCTCAATAAAAACCTATGTTGTGGGTATTCATCAGAACCACCTCGGTGAGTGGTGAGGGGGTTCTAATGAGTACCCTCAACATAGGTTTACGAGGGTAGGCTGAAAAGTTCTGAGCCTGACCAAGAAGCAGGCATCGAAGAGCCATGAAATTTTGTATTCATTAAATCCAAACCTTTATTACTTGATTTGACTCAAATGAGTTCAAGTTTACCTGCAATAACGTAGAAATTCTAGACGTCTTTGAAAATTGATACTAGCATGTTTTGAGAAAATGGACAAAATCTGGCATCGTGGTGTCATCAAGTACCTCCATAAAAAGGGGTTAGCTCCTAAGGACATTCATGCCTATATGGTTGCTACATTAGGGGATGATGCTCCTTCGTATGCAACCCTGAAAAGGTGGGCAGCAAATTTTAAGATGGGCAAGGACAGCCTTGAAGATGATGACCGGTGTGGACGACCCACAACGGCAACAACTGAGGAAACCACGTGCACAGGGCCGTGATGGATGACAGGCGTTTAACTGTGAATCAGTTAGCTAACACTGTCGGCACTTCCTGTGAACGAGTAGAGAACATTCTACACAGTGAATTAGGAATGTCGAAGGTTTCCGCCAGATAGGTGCCATGGCTTTTGACGCCTGACCAGACTGAACCTGTCACAAGCCAACTTGGCTATTTTTGAAGCAGATCAAGATGGTTTTCTTGACCGTTTTGCCACTCAGGATGAGTGTTGGGTTCATCACTTTGAGCCAGAGACCAAAAGACAATCCATGCAATGGAAGCACCCTGGCTCAACCCCTCCAAAGAAGGCAAAGGTCGTCTCTTCTGCAGGGAAGGTGATGGCATCAGTGTTCTGGGATGCCAAGGGCATAATATTCATAGATTACCTTCAAAAGGGCAGAACAGTTAATGGGGAGTATTATGCAGATCTGCTAAAACAATTGCGAAAAGCAATTAAGGCTAAACGACCCGGAAAATTGACAAAAGGGGTCTTGTTCCATCAGGACAATGCACCTGCTCATAAATCGGTTGTCGCAATGGCTGCTGTGCATGACTGTGGCTTCACACTTGTTGATCACCCTCCGTATTCACCTGATCTAGCTCCATCAGGGCAGCATTATCGGTCAGACGAGGAGGTGATAGCTTCTGTGGAGGAGTTTTTCAGGGACCAAGATGAGACCTTCTATACCACTGGGATCCAAGGACTCCAGCATCACTGGAGGAAGTGTGTGGACAGGAAGGGAGACTATGTTGAAAAATAAGGCCCTTTCAGCATGGACAAACCATTGGATCTTGGTCAGGATCAGAACTTTTCAGCCTACCCTCGTATATGGAGAAATAAGGAAAACTATCTTTCATTGATCACAAAATATTTACCTTATCTGTTGCTATGTTGATTGTACATTGCGGAAAGCATACCATGTCATGTCATATCTGTGCAATTCATAGCCCATGAGTCCAGATAAGGAGTAATGTGGATTATTTTGTGATACATTTTCTTATTTCTGCAGTAAACTGTGTTATATAGGATACTTTGAAGATTTGCCTCTGCGAAATGATTCTAGCAAGTAACCACAAGAGATATATTTCTAACTAGAAATAAATTAAATTATCCATTGACTATCCTCATTACTCACTTCTGCTGTGCATGTATGTAAATAATGTATTAATTTATATTTTGATATCTACTTAAAGAATTTCTAGATCATTTGAGTGTAACATTAAGACACTTGTTGTTTGCTTCTCTGAGTGATGTAAATTCAGTATATTTTTTTCCACAATTTACATCCTTTTTTTTTTCATCTGACATTGTAGAAGTGTGTGTCTGTTTTTCAGGATATACAAGAATGTACAGAACTAGTAGACTTAGAGGATTTGAACATCATGGCCAGGGAAAAGATGAATGCATTGAGAAGGAAAATAGAGGTAACTAGTTGTCATTTGAAATGCCTCTGCTTGGCTCCAAGCAGTCAAAACATAGACAGTCTGTTACATCTGTTCACCCCTTTCACCAGCACTGTCACTTAATCATTAGGTCTCTCACCACTGTGGTTTGAGCCTTGCTTGAGTCACATGAATGACCTTTAATTTATGCAACAGTAAGTCAAGTTGTTTTTCTCTCAGTACATGTACTTTGGTTTTTGCCCACCTCTTATTCATGATTAGCCCTGATAAAGTGAAATAAATTCTTGAATCAAATCATGATTAGCCCTGATAGCGTGAAATAATCTTGAAATGACTGTTACCCATCCCACCAAAAAAAAAACAAAAAACCGCAGTCCTGCTGTACCAGAAAATACTATCGTTTGCAAACTGTTTAGATACAGATCAGATGGCTTCTGAAGATCTGAAGAAGTCATCTGATCAGTATCTACATGGCTTGACATTCTGTTCATGACTTTGTAGCAATAAATTACAAGTACATCATTAAGTAATCTGACTGGTTTAAAGTAAAAATTGGGTGTGGCTAAATTAATTTATTCAGCAGGACAAGGGCAGAGTATTACTGAAGTCAATTCTAGTCAGAAATGTTTTCTCAGTAGCATGCCTAGGGCCCATTTAAGCCTCACATGAACAACAAAATTTGATGCCCTGATCAGATTGCCTGGCTTCACATGTTATGAAACACATTTTCTCCTGGTGTAGCATTTGTTTGATTGATTTACGGTTTAATGTCCCCGTCAACACTGTAAAGGTCATTTTGGAGACGTTGCTTCCAATTTTGTTGGACTTTTACCCGACATTGGGATGAAATGACATCTCAAGCCCTGTCGCCTATTGAAACCAATAGGGTTTATGAACATGGACAGACTGACTCATGTGCGTGTCGGTTTCAGCTCTGCGTGGAAGCATCATGCAGCTCATGTATATCTTCAAGCCCCGATGGGCGGGGTGTAGCACATTTAAAATTTTGTCCACTTACATAATCACTTTCAGATCTCATAGCTAGCCTCATTATCTGGCTTGTAATATGAGGCATAGGAACAGATAAGATGGGTATTTGGTTATAATTAACCCTTTTTGTACCAACTGGAATCTTCCTCCTTATACATGTACATAGCTGGCATCCATTTCAAAATTTAGGGGTGTCGGGTTGTGTTTCCTTCAAATTTTTATACCCTTGACATTCGAAGTAGGCTATGGTTATACCCCCTGCATACAAAGTTTGTTATGGGGATATACCTAATGTTTTCATCCTACCATTCCTCTGTCCATCCATCTGTGTGTCCGTCTTTCCGTCTGTCAGTCCGGGCGGATGATAGGACACTACGTCTGTCCATCTGTTAACATTTTGGTTAAAGTTTTGCGTCAAAGTTTCTGAGAGATTATATCTTCTGAACTCTTTGATAGATTTAGTTGATACTTACACTGAAGTTACATACTGGTCTAAATACTTCATTGATGCATGTCCCACCCCCTACAGTGACCTTGGGGCCAAGGTCACAGGCTTAGAAATTTTACGTTTGGTTAAAATTTTATGACAAAGTTTATAGATGCCTGTGTGTTCTAAACTCAATGTCAAATTCAGTTGGTACTTGCATCAATGTTGCATACCAGTCCAAAGATTTTGTTATGTATGTCCCTTTCCCCACCCAAGGTGATCTTGACCTCCAGGTCACAGACTTAGAAATTTTACATTTGGTTAAATTTTTTTTACAAAGTTTATAGATGCCTGTGTGTTCTAAACTATAAGACAAATTCAGTTGATACTTGCATCAAGTTTGCATACCAGTCCACGGATTTCATTGATGCATACCCCACCCTGCTGCTTCAGTAACATTGATGCCCCCACCCCTTCAGTAACTTTGATGCCCTCACTCCCTTGGTCCATTTAGAAATTTAATGTTTGGTTTAGCTTTTACAAGCACATTTATAGATTCTTATAGCTTCTTGACTTCTTCATTCATATTACATACAAGCTCAAAAGATATATCAGAGGGTGGCGCTGGCAGGAAGCATACGTGACCCACTGGTCGCTTTCTCTATTTATTTTTTGGAAATTGGCTTAACTGTTTGCAGTGTAGGCCGTGATCAGACGCCGCATTCGGCGGCATCTGATCTGGGCCAGTACTGTTTGCCAATTGCCCGGTTTGGGGTCTCCGATACAAATTGGGTTAAAGAAAAATTTTGGCCAATTCTGCATTTATAAAAACCAATGCTGTGGGTATACATTTGAACTACCTCAGGAAATGAATACACACAACATAGGTTTCTATTCACGTAGTTAACCTTTACCCTGCTGTAGGCGACAAGCCCTATCTTTGCAAACAGTGTAGATCCAGATCAGATGGCTTCTGAAGAAGCCATCTGATCAGGATCTACACAGTTTGACATTCAGTTTATGAATATGTAGAAATAAGCTGCATCAAGTAATCTGATTGGTTCAAAGTCAGAAATGAGTGTGGCTTAATTGAATATTCAGCAGGTTAAAGGTTAAATAAGGAAAATTATACCCGCTTTATCTGTTGCTAGGATAGGAAATCATGGGATCAAACCCTTGGTCCAGCAACTGTTTTTTGCTGACATTGGTCGTGAAATCTGTTCTGTGGCCATTCAGTCATTCAGAATGATAGGTAAATACATATTAATTCACATATCTACAAGTATTAAAATTCAACTTTTTCCAACAGTTCTATCATTTTTTTTGCTTCATACATATAGTACTCCCATCAATCGCGACTGGGAGAAATAGATTAAGCTGCAAGTCGCCTCCATGCAGAGCTGCAACTGACCAAATTGGAGCACTGGTAAACCACGGAGAATGTATAAACCTGCTCAGGAAAAGTGTTGCGAATCAGACCGCTCCTTCAACCGTAGCCGTTCCTTTGGGCGGTAGGACTTGAGCTGTCATTTCATATAGATGTCGGGTAAAAGTCCCACAAAATCTTAAGCAATGTCTCCAGAAATGTTTACAGGAATATAAATCCTCAAAACAAACACACAAAACCCTTAATTATTCTTATTACTCCGACATAGCCCCAGATAAGACAGGGTATCCACATTATTTTTTCTTATTTGTGCATGAAAACATACGTTATGGGTAGTCATTAGAAGCGCCTCGGCGAGGCGCTTCTAATGATTACCCACAACATACATGTATGTTTTAATGCAGAAAAATATCAGCATTTTTCAGATGACAAATGCACCTTATCTGGAGCTAATGGCCCCCGCCCATCGGGGCTTGAAGAAATAGATGGGCTGCATGATGCTTCCATGCAGAGCTGAAACTGACCACACATGGGTACTGGTAAACCGCTTAGAGGATCTAAGCCTGCCCAGACAAAGCAGTGCGAGTCGGACCATCCATGCTTATAACCCTACTGGTTTCATTGGGCTACAGGGCTTGGGATGTCATTTCATCGCAATGTCTGGTAAATGTCCCATAAAATTGGAAGCAACGTCTCCAAAATGACTAATTAGTGTTGACGGCATGTGAGATGCCAAGTTCTGCAACGGAAGGTCAGGGAGTTTTTCTCCGGGTACTCCGGGCTTCGCCCACCTCTGCTTAACGATATGAGTGAAATAAAACCAAAAAAAGTGTTGACGGGGACGTTAAACCTCAAATCAACCAACCAACTTATCTGGAGCTATGAAATACTCCTCCCTATCTGGAGCTACCGTATTTATGAATATTTAGCATAGAGCAGTTAACCCTTGTCCTGCTGAATATTTATATATAGCACACCCCCTACCGATTATCAATTGTGTGTGTGTGTGAATTCGGGTTTAACGTCGCTTTCAACAATTTTTCAGTCATATCACGACGGTGTCTGGTTGCGACAGGGAGCTCAATGCTCACGTTTATAGTGCTGCCTCACTGAAGTATCATGTCCCAGACACATTACATGATACCACACCCAGTCACATTATCCTGACACTGGATTGACCAGTCCTAGCTCTACCCCGTAAATCTGAGTGCCAAGCGAGGAGCAGCTAGTACCATTTTTAACGACTTTGGTATGTCGCGGCCCGGGATCGAACCCGAGACCTCCCGTTCCCCGGAGCGGACACTCTACCAACTGAGCTATCGGGGCCGGTACCGATTATCAACCAATCAGATTACTTGATGCAAATTATTGCAACAAATTCACAATCTGAATGGCAAACAATGTAGATCCTGATCAGATGGCTTCGTCAGAAGCCATCTGATCTGGATCTTCATTGTTTGGAAAATAAGGCATATCCGGGCTCAGCAGGACAAGGGTTAACACTTTTATGTATGTCATTCAGGACCTGGAAAGATTAGGAAGAGAACAAGACAGAGAAGAAGACAAACAAGTGATACTGAAAAATGTTGAAAACCACAGACAGAGACAAACAAGGTGCTTCCATTTTTTCTTACACACAACAGTTTAGCTATAATGCATGGAAATTCTGTTATGCACTTGGTCTGAGACAGAGCACATGTGATGTTAAGTCTGGGACAGCTCATATGGGTGTTAAATCTGAAGCAACTCACATGACGTGATGTAAATATGTTCTATAAAAGAGTTATCCTTTGGATGCAAGGAATACACCACAGAACTGAAAAGTATGGAGTGTACATGTTTTCTGGGCCAGACTAGCTAGTTTCGGCCAATTAGGCCTCATCAGTGACCCTCAGATATTTTCAAAATTCCACAATGGAATCAATGATCCCAAAGGACAAGAAAATATAATCTACACTATGATGTAGGGCAGGGAGACATTTTACTGCCGCCACACATGCAAAGTCTGAGACAGCTCACATACAATGTTGAGTCTTGAGACAGTTCATGTGATGTTACGTCTGAGACAGCTTACATATGTTGTTAAGTATGAGACAGCTCAAATGCGATTTTAAGTCAGAGATAGCTCACATGTGATGATAATAGCTCACATGTGATGATAAGTCTGAGAGAGCTCACATGCAATTTTAAGTCAGAGGTAGCTCACATGAGACGGCTCACATGTGATGTAAAGTCTGAGACAGCTAATATGCAATGTTAAGTCAGAGATAGCTCACATGTGATGATAATAGCTCAAATGTGATGATAAGTCTGAGAGAGCTCACATGCAATTTTAAGTCAGATGTAGCTCACATGAGACGGCTCACATGTGATGTAAAGTCTGAGACAGCTAATATGCAATGTTAAGTCAGAGATAGCTCACATGTGATGATAATAGCTCACATGTGATGATAAGTCTGAGAGAGCTCACATGCAATTTTAAGTCAGAGGTAGCTCACATGAGACGGCTCACATGTGATGTAAAGTCTGAGACAGCTAATATGCAATGTTAAGTTAGAGATAGCTTACATGTGATGATAATAGCTCAAATGTGATGATAAGTCTGAGAGAGCTCACATGCAATGTTAAGTCAGAGGTAGCTCACATGAGACAGCTCACATGTGATGTAAAGAGACAGCTAATATGCAATGTTAAGTTAGTTATAGCTTACATGTGATGATCAGTCAAAGATAGCTCACATGAGATGATAAGTCAGAGATAGTTCACGTGATGTCAAGTCTGAGACTGCTCACATGTGATGTTAAGTCTGGCTCACATGTGATGTTAAGTCTGGCTCACATGTGATGTTAAGTCTGGCTCACATGTGATTTTAAGTCTTAACTCTTATCTTGCTTTTCACGACAACCCATACTTTTGCAAACAGTGTAGATCCAGATCAGATGGCTTCTAAAGAAGCCATCTGACCAGGATCTACACTGTTTGACATTCAGTTTTTGGATTTGTAGGAATAAATTAAATCAAGTAATCTGATTGGCTGATAGTCAGAAATGGGTGTGGCTAAACTGAATATTCAGCAAGAGAAGGGTTAAGACAGCTCACAAGTGATGTTAAGTCTGAGACAGCTCACATGTGATGCTAAGTCTGAGTCAGCTTATATGTGATATTAAGTCTGAGACAGCTCAAGTGATGTTTAGTCTGAGTCAGCTTATATGTGATGTTAAGTCTGAGACAGCTCAAGTGATGTTAAGACTGAGACAGCTCACATGTGATGTTAAGTCTGAGACAGCTCAAGTGATGTTAAGACTGAGACAGCTCACATGTGATGTTAAGTCTGAGACAGCTCAAGTGATGTTAAGACTGAGACAGCTCACATGTGATGTTAAGTTGAGACAGCTCAAGTGATGTTAAGACTGAGACAGCGCACATGTGATGTTAAGTTGAGACAGCTCAAGTGATGTTAAGACTGAGACAGCTCACATGTGATGTTAAGTCTGAGACAGCTCAAGTGATGTTAAGACTGAGACAGCGCACATGTGATGTTAAGTCTGAGACAGCTCATATGCGGTGCTAAGTCTGAGACAGCTCACATGATGTTAAGACTGAGACAGCGCACATGTGATGTTAAGTTGAGACAGCTCAAGTGATGTTAAGACTGAGACAGCTCACATGTGATGTTAAGTCTGAGACAGCTCAAGTGATGTTAAGACTGAGACAGCTCACATGTGATGTTAAGTCTGAGACAGCTCAAGTGATGTTAAGTCTGAGACAGCTCACATGTGATGTATAGTCTGTGACAGCTCACATGTGATGTTTAGTCTGTGACAGCTCACATGTGATGTATAGTCTGTGACAGCTCACATGTGATGTATAGTCTGTGACAGCTCACATGTGATGTATAGTCTGTGACAGCTCATATGTGATGTTAAGTCTGAGACAGCTCACATGCGATGTTTAGTCTGTGACAGCCCACATGTGATGTTTAGTCTGTGACAGCTCACATGTGATGTTTAGTCTGTGACAGCTCATATGTGATGTTAAGTCTGAGACAGCTCACATGCGATGTTTAGTCTGTGACAGCCCACATGTGATGTTTAGTCTGTGACAGCCCACATGTGATGTATAGTCTGTGACAGCTCATATGTGATGTTAAGTCTGAGACAGCTCACATGCGATGTATAGTCTGTGACAGCTCACATGTGATGTTTAGTCTGTGACAGCTCACATGTGATGTTTAGTCTGTGACAGCTCATATGTGATGTTAAGTCTGAGACAGCTCACATGCGATGTTTAGTCTGTGACAGCCCACATGTGATGTTTAGTCTGTGACAGCTCATATGTGATGTTAAGTCTGAGACAGCTCACATGTGATGTTTAGTCTGTGACAGCTCACATGTGATGTTTAGTCTGTGACAGCTCATATGTGATGTTAAGTCTGAGACAGCTCATATGTGATGTTAAGTCTGAGACAGCTCAAGTGATGTTAAGTATGAGACAGCTCACGTGTGATGTTAAGTCTGAGGCAGCTCTCATACGTTATTGAGCCTGAGACAGCTAGTCTGCGACAGCTCACTTGCAATGTTAAGAATGACGTCAGAATTCCTGCTTTGATAAATAACGTCACATTTTTTTTTTTTTTTTTTTTTTGTGTTTGGGTTTTACGGCCCTTTCAAGATTATTTCACTCATATCGAGCCAATCGTTAATCAGAGGTGGGCGAAAACCGGAGTACCCGGAGAAAAACCACCTGACCTTCCGTTGCAGAACTTGGGGTTTCACACGTGGCCCAAGCGAGGCTCGAATCTACGGCGGTGAGAGACCTAATGACTAAGAGTTAGCGCTCTTATCCATTAGGCCACGGAGGCCCGTTAAATAACGTCACATACCATAAGAAATCCTAAAGGTACAGATGGAATGGCAAACAGTGAAGACCCTGATTAGACTGCTCCTTCAGTCTGATCTGTGTCTGCATTGTTTGCTTAGGCCTATCTGTCCCAGTACTTAGGATCATTACGATATGAGTCTTTATACCAGACTGAGTAACTAGAAGGGTTGTTATTGTATGTAAAATTATCAGAATACAAAGGGAACAGGAAACATTGGAATACATTTAATGCTCTGGGTACGAAAAATAATTAAACGTCTGTCTAAAGTAGACCCTCAGGTCAATGAAGAAAGTTGGAAACTCAGTAAAACTGTGTTTCTGACTTTATCCATTTATTATCCAGTTTGGATTTCTCAGTTTGTGTTGGAGATGGATATTGCTGTAATGATACTAAATATTGGACAGTTTTGTTTGTTTGAATTAAGATTTAATGTCCCCTCAACATTATTTAGGTCATTTTGTTGCTTTCAGTTTTGTGGGATTTTTACCTAAAATTGAGATGAAATGACATTTCAAGCCCTGCCGCCCAATGAAATCAGATGACTTATGTGCATTGGACTGTCTGACTCGCACCACTTTGCTTGGGCAGGCTTAGTTCTTCTAAGCGTTCACTAGTACTCTTGTGGTCAGTTTCAGCTCTGTGGAAGCACCATGCCATCCAATCTATTTCTCCATGCCCTAATGGCTTGGGGCGGAAATATTTGGACAGATAGGCCTAAGCAAACGGTACAGATCCAGATCAGACAGCTCCTTAAGGAGCAGTCTGATCAGGGTCTACACTGTTTGCCATTCCATATGCACCTTTTGGACTCAGTGCTGGATAATGAAACTAACTTTTTAAAGTTTCAGAAGAACGACAGCAAGTCCTCAAGGTGTCCAAATTTTTTGGACTTTAAAAATAGATTCTTTTTATTCCATGTATGCCTAGCATCCTTTATTATCCCTTAACCCATTTAATACCAGAAACCTCAAAATGGGTATTTGGCAAACAGTGCAGGCCCAGATCAGAAGCCGCAGAATGCGGCATCGGATTCTGGACAGGGCCTCCACTGTTTGCTAAAAGTTCAGTTATTTTCCAAATACATTTTGATGAAAACACAACCTGACACCCCTAAATTTTATATATAAGGAGGAATATTCCATTTGGTACAAAAAGGTTAATTATCCCCCTTGCTGGAGCTATGGTTACTGATGTGTAATGTTATGAGATTCTGGGCATAGCTGTCCAAAACTAAGATGTTTCTGGTTAACATTTGTAAAAACATTTATCGTTTGCCTGCAACAGCTATTCACATTTTTTTTTCAGCAAAATACCAGAACCTTAGATATTGTTCTTACTAGACCAGTTAACACTTTGACCCTAGCATGCTCATTGAGCTAATATTGCTTTGAAAAACTAGGCACTGATAAATAATAACTATTTAGGCAGTAAAATCCCCTTTTAAATATGTCATATGATGTGTGTGTGTGTGTGTGAATTCGGGTTTAACGTCGCTTTCAACAATTTTTCAGTCATATCACGACGGTGTCTGGTTGCGACAGGGATCTCAATGCTCACGTTTATAGTGCTGCCTCACTGAAGTATCATGTCCCAGACACATTACATGATACCACACCCAGTCATATTATCCTGACACTGGATCGACCAGTCCTAGCTCTACCCCGTACATCTGAGTGCCAACGAGGAGCAGCTAGTACCATTTTTAACGACTTTGGTATGTCGCGGCCTGGGATCGAACCCGAGACCTCCCGTTCCCCGGAGCGGACACTCTACCAACTGAGCTATCGGGGCCGGTTGTGTCATATGATAAATGGAATCTTACACTCATTGTAGTTCGTGTGAAATTTTTGAGACTTGACAAAGGTGTCTTTCGTCAGTTTCGTTTAAAATGGCCACTTGTGTGATATCCTCTATCTACTACATGTATCAACTATATTGCCCTGGTGTTATTTTCAGTAATGTGACATCATTAAGGAAAATGAATGTGGCAGCTAAGATGGCTATTGATAAAAGAGAAAAAGAAGAGCTTTTTAAAGGTGGAACAAGGAAAAGGTATGTATTCCCAAGTTTTGATATAAAAAGCAAAATCAGTTTGAAATCTAGACAAACATGTTAACCCTTATTCTACTGAACACGACGGCCCCTACCTTTGCAAATAGTGTATATCCAGATCAGATGGCTTCAAAGGGGTTTACCATTACTCGTGTGCGGGTCAGGTTCAGCTCTGCGTGGAAGCATCATACAGCCCATATATTTCTTAAAGCCCCGATGGGCGGGGGCCGGCATGAGTACTGGTAAACTGCTTAGAGGTTCTAAGCCTGCCCAGGCAAAGTGGTGTGAGTCAGACCATCCATGCATATAAACCCTTTTGGTTTCATTGGGTGGCAGGGCTTGAGATGTTATTTCATCTCAATGTACGGTAAAAGACCCGCAAATTTGGAAGCAGTGTCTCCAAAATGACCTATACAGTGTTGACGGGGACGTTAAACCTCAAATCAAACAAACAAATTCATAAGCTACGATGGTACATGTATTATGAATTACCATGTACTGAACATTAGAACTCCCAATAATTTAATATACTGTAATGATCCTAAGTATTGGGACAGATATGCCAAAGCAAACAGTGTAGACCCATATCAGACTGCTCCTAAGGGTCTACACTGTTTGTCATTCCGTCTGCACTTATTGGGCTCCTTGCTGGATTGTGAAACAAATTTGTTAAAATTTTAGAAGAATGACAGTTAGTCCTCAATGTGTCCGAATTTTTAGGATTTTTACAGTAAGCAGAACCTCAATTATTCAAAGTTTAAGGCACTGGCAGTTTGTGATTGTATTACAGTCACTTTGAATAGTTGAGGATTCAAATACACCTCTTTACAACACTCTTGTTGGGGTCCAAAGCAGAAGCTGTGCGAGTTGAACAACCATGTTATATACAAACAAAAATGTATAGATTTTACAGAAAATGGTCATTTTTCTATACAATCAATACATTTTTGTGATCCAGCTTTAAGCTGTGTTAAATCCAAACCATGTTATAATGAAGAGTGTTATAAAGTAGTTGTTGGTATGTGTCTATGATATAACAGAGACTTAAAAAGAATTAAAACAGGTCCTCAAGATGTCGGAATTGTTAGGATTTTTACGATACCCACAGTGGCTATAATTACAGCTGTCTAGAACAAATTTTCATTTGAAATCTGAAGGTTAGACTGTATAGACTGTAATACAGTAGAACTTCGATGGCTCGAACACCGATGGCTCGTTTTCCATGGCTGGGTCGAACTCATACTTGAGCCCCTAGGGAAATCCTCAAGAAAAGAAATGGTGGGGGATGATTAAGGAGATTTTAGTCTTTTATCTTGCAAATGTATGCTGTGTGTACTCATTAGAATCACCTTGGTGAGGCGATTCTAATGAGTACACACAGCAAACATTTTCATCATATAACATCGAAAGATGTTCAAAAGTATCTCGCTATGCCTCTTGGAAGTAACCTTCAGTGGCTCGAACTACCGCTGTCTCGAATAAATTTTCATGGTCCCAAAGGGGTTCGAGCCATCGAAGTTCGACTGTATATTTTGTAGGAATATCAACAATAAAGAGAGTCTAGCCAAGACAGCTACCAGTATCACAGAGAGTCTACTAGAGCTTAATCAAACTATGGATACCCAAGTCAAGAAAGGCAACTTAACAATGAATACACTTGGTAAGCCTACACAGGAATGTATTGGTCAAAATTAGTGCCAGACCAATAGCCCAACACTATGCTGCCATTACGCTTACACACCTGTGCGACATAGTGCATTTTTCACATCTCCAAAATGGCTACTTTTCTGATGAAAATCAGTGATATTTTTCTTATTTATACTAAAAACATAGGTTGTGGGTGCTCGTTAGAACCGCCTCATTGAGGCGGTTCTAACGAGTACCCACAACCTATGTCTTGGAGTAAAAATAAGAAAACTTATGTTTACCCCCATAAACCTCAGTTTTCTCTATATAAAGTGGGGTGTAAGTGGATGTTCATTTCACGGACTTGTACACGTGATGGCTTTCAGACTAACAAGAAAAGCCTTTGTCATGGTTGCAGATAAGGAGGAGTAACAATGATAATTAAGAGATAATTTTCCTTATTTCTTGTTTAAAAGAAACATATGTTGTGGGAGCTGCCTTCTAACAAGTTTTGTTTGTTTGATATGAGGTTTAACGTCCCCCGGCAACACTGTAAAGTAGAAGTAAAACAAAGATCAGGAATCGATACAATTAACTTACTCCACCCATCAAAGACACCAAAGAGAAAGAAACACAAACATTAAGCGACCAGACCATAATTGAAACCTAAACAAAGGAAGGCCATAAGGACAGTTACTTTCCCACAAAATGGCCATATGGCCATCCAAAATAAAAAAGACACAAGTGATACACACAGTAAGTAACAAACAACACCATAAATAAACCGCCACAGAAGAACCGCCTTGGAACGGTCAGTGGAATGATTTCCACTGGGGGGCTTAAATCGATTTTACGTGGCAACAATCCTCGCCCTTACTTCCGTCGCGATTTAGACAAATAATTTGTTCAGTCCGCATGAAGGCCTCCTAACTCATCAGTGCAACATCTCCGTGAACACAAAAATCAAAGAACCACAGAGGTGAAACAACGGTGAGGACTCGACAGCAAGAAACCACTGAAATGCTGGAGCAAAAGAAAACCAACAGTTAGACTCCGATGGGCCCGACCAAAGGTCATTTTGGAGACGTTGCTTCAGACGTTTTACCAGTACTCGAGTGCGGCTCGTTTTCAGCTCTGCGTGGAAGCATCATGCAGCCCATTTCTTCAAGCCCTGATGGGCGGGGGCCGCATTCTAACAAGTACCCACAACATACATTTTAATGGAGAAATAAGAAAAAATATCCCAGAATTATCCTCATTACTCTACCTTTTCTGGAGCTATGACAGACATATAAACTAGTGTGTAATAGACAGATAGACTAGTGTGTAAAAGACAGATAGACTAGTGTGTAATAGACAGATAAACTAGTATGCAATAGACAGATAGACTAGTGTGTAATAGACAAATATAGACTAGTGTGCAATAGCTGGATTATACTAGTGTGTAGTAGACAGATAGATTAGATGGTTACATCAATTAGGGTTGGGAAAACAGTGACTAGGTTTTGATGACCTTAACCTCATCTTCAAGGTCACAAATTTGGACCAAAATAACATGTTGACGCCTTATGTCCTGAATGAATTTATGTTTTATGGTCAAACCAAGTATAAATCTATTATTGCTACCTAGAAAAGACTCGATTACATGTTGGTTACACTATGTCATTACCAAGGTCCAGTCTCCCTGAAGCTATCAAATTTGAGTCCTAAATAGTTGTCTGCACCCTACTTCCTAAACCAATTTATGAATTGTAGTCACTTTTGTAGACTTAATTTTCAAGGTCACAAAAATGAAATGATAGTCAATTACTGCTTGTCTGCACCTTATCTCTTGAACCAAGTGGAGTATTCAGGCAAAACTTTGTACAGTGTATCATGACAACATAACAAAGACTTCATTTTACTCTGGTGACCTTGACCTCATTTTCAAGTACACATAGTTTATTTGGTCATATTATGGTGTGTTTGTGTGGTGGAGTCTTTTGAGGGGGGTGGGGGTAGGGTTTCTTCTGGAGGCATTTTTAGTTTGGATAGATGTTTATGCATTAAATATTTCAGGCATGTTTATTAATGACTGATGTGTAACAATAATAACAGTCACAGCTGTCCATGTCATTGGTTTTTGCAACTCTGAAAATATTTATTTTTTCAATCACTTAATATAATTATGAATGTCTAAATCATTCAAATCGCCCCCACCCATAGGGGCTTGAAGAAATATATGGGCTGCATGATGCTTCCACGCAGAGCTGAATCCGGCCCGCACACTAGTACTGGTAAACCACTTAGAGGATCTAAGCCTGTCCAGGAACCCTGGTGCGAGGCAGACCGTCCATGCTAATAAACCCTATTGGTTTCATTGGGTGACAGGGCTTGAGATGTCATTTCATCTTAATGTCGGGTAAAAGTCCCACAAAATTGGAAGCAACGTCTCCAAAATGACCTTTACAGTGTTGACGGGGACGTTAAACCTCAATTCAAACAAACAAAACAAAATCAAAGAAACCAGAAAAATATTATCCGACCCTCTTAAAGCTTAATTTGCCTTATTTCTTGCTAGAAACATTTTTTTTTTAATATTTGTTAGAATGCAATCTAAAGAATACAGTACAGGCCTCTGTGGCCGAGTTGGTAAGTTAATCATACATGTAGGTCTCACCACTGTGATTTGAGCCTCACTCGGGACAAAGGTGAGATGCCAAGTTCTGCAATGGAACGTCAGGTGATGTTTCTTGGCCCACCTGATTAACAATTGGCTCGAAATAAGTGAAATTATTTTGAAAGAAATTATTCGTTATCATTATTAGTTTGGCCCCCACCCATAGGGGCTTGAAGAAATATATGGGCTGCATGATGCTTCCACGCAGAGCTGAATCTGGCCTGCACACTAGTACTGGTAAACCGCTTAGAGGATCTAAGCCTGTCCAGGAACCACGGTGCAAGGTAGTCCGTCCGTGCTAATAAACCCTATTGATTTCATTGGGCGACAGGGCTTGAGATGTCATTTCATCTCAGTGTCGGGTAAAAGTCCCACAAAATTGGAAGCAACGTCTCCAAAATGACCTTTACAGTGTTGACGGGGATGTTAAACATTAAATCAAACAAACAAACAAATCATTATTAGTTTTTCTTATCTTGGTTTCTGAAAATATCTGTAACATTCAATAACATTTCTCTTTTCTTTTTCAGTGTCATCCTCAAATACGATAGGTGATACTCACGAAGAATTCAAATCCATGGGTGGACATATACATATATCAAAGAAGCTTATAACAAAGTATGGAAGACGGGAATTGACAGACAAATTGTTAATATTTATTGCTTTAGTGTTTTTCTTTGCAACTGTGCTTTATATATTAAAAAAGAGAATTTGGCCATTTTAGAAAATATGAGGTTCATAAACATTCTTTAGTGGACTGGATAAACTCAAAATTTTCGAAAGGGAGACAACTTGTCATTGTTCAGTTCCCCATATTCTGAGCATTTGAAAAGGCGGTCTTTTGTTAGTACTCTGAGTCTCTTAGCGTTTAAAAAGAGGGTATTCTAAATGCTCTGAGCATTTGAAAAGAGGGTACTTTTAGTACTCTGAGCATGTGAAAAGAGGGTATTCTTAATGCTCTGAGCATTTGAAAGAGGGTATTCTTAGTACTCTGAGCATGTGAAAAGAGGGTATTCTTAGTACTCTGAGCATGTGAAAAGAGGGTATTCTTAGTACTCTGAGCATGTGAAAAGAGGGTATTCTTAGTACTCTGAGCATGTGAAAAGAGGGCATTCTTAGTACTCTGATCATGTGAAAAGAGGGTATTCTTAGTACTCTGATCATGTGAAAAGAGGGTATTCTTAGTACTCTGATCATGTGAAAAGAGGGTATTCTTAGTACTCTGAGCATTTGAAAAGAGGGTATTCTTAGTACTCTGATCATGTGAAAAGAGGGTATTCTTAGTACTCTGAGCATGTGAAAAGAGGGTATTCTTAGTACTCTGAGCATGTGAAAAGAGGGTATTCTTAGTACTCTGAGCATTTGAAAAGAGGGTATTCTTAGTACTCTGATCATGTGAAAAGAGGGTATTCTTAGTACTCTGAGCATGTGAAAAGAGGGCATTCTTAGTACTCTGATCATGTGAAAAGAGGGTATTCTTAGTACTCTGATCATGTGAAAAGAGGGTATTCTTAGTACTCTGATCATGTGAAAAGAGGGTATTCTTAGTACTCTGATCATGTGAAAAGAGGGTATTCTTAGTACTCTGAGCATGTGAAAAGAGGGTATTCTTAGTACTCTGAGCATGTGAAAAGAGGGTATTCTTAGTACTCTGAGCATGTGAAAAGAGGGTATTCTTAGTACTCTGATCATGTGAAAAGAGGGTATTCTTAGTACTCTGAGCATGTGAAAAGAGGGTATTCTTAGTACTCTGATCATGTGAAAAGAGGGTATTCTTAGTACTCTGATCATGTGAAAAGAGGGTATTCTTAGTACTCTGATCATGTGAAAAGAGGGTATTCTTAGTACTCTGATCATGTGAAAAGAGGGTATTCTTAGTGCTCTGAGCATTTGAAAAGAGGGTATTCTTAGTTTTTGTTTGTTTGATTTGAGGTTTAACATCCCCGTCAACACTTTAAAGGTCATTTTGGAGACGTTGCTTCCAATTTTGTGGGACTTTTACCCGACATTGAGATGAAATGACATCTCAAGCCCTGTCACCCATTGAAACCAATAGGGTTTATTAGAATGGACGGTCCACCTCAAACCGTGGTTCCTGGACAGGCTTAGATCCTCTATGCGGTTTACCAGTACTAGTGTGCGGGCCGGATTCAGCTCTGCGTGGAAGCATCATGCAGCCCATATATTTCTACAAGCCCCTATGGGCGGGGGCAGGGGTATTCTTAGTACTCTGAGCATGTGAAAAGTGGGTATTCTTAGTACTTTGAGCATGTGAAAAGTGGGTATTCTTAGTACTCGGAGCATTTGAAAAGAGGGTCTGCTGACTACTCTCAAAGGCAAGAATTTTTCTCCTAATGAGCAAAGACTTTCCTCTAAGAGTAGACAGCTAATGTTAAGGGAGACAAAGTAGTTTTAAGAGTAACCTCCCTTCACAAATGCTGGTCACACAGGGTTTGTAGGTTTTGTTGTCCTCCAGCTGTTTTGATAACTGTGTAGCCTTTCATACTGCAAATTCCAGTGTGGAGTCTGAATATACTTTGAGCTGACTCAAGTGAGAAGGGCCTGTAGCTTTTGTTGAGTAAAGGCAAACTTTAAAGGCTCAAACACCTTTGATAGTTTGAGACAAGGCTAGTTAGAGACACTGAGGATTAATCAAGAGGCATAATAAGGATTATATTTTTACCTTCATGAAACAAAGGTATGTTGTGTGTTCTCATTAGAATCGCCTCATTGAGGCGATTCTAATGAGTACACACAACATACCATTTCAAGATATGAGAAAAATCCCCCTAAATCATCATAAATATATGGATATCTGGAAAAAATTCTATAGGACTAAAGATTGAGTTTGGATTAACCATGGAAAAAGAGCCTTCAGTGTTCAAGCCATCAAAGTTTCACCTAATAGGGGTAGTTATACCTGTTTTTCAAAAGAAGCTACCGGTAGCAAGGTCTCTTCTACATGCCTTTCGGCAGCAATGACTCTGGCAAGACCGTGTGCCTGCGCGGGCATGTCTCAGCCTGTGGTAGTCACCTATGCCATATGCATTCATATCTGCTGAGCTCGATTATTTGAGGAAATAGAAGCAATCAAATGGTATGAGATACCAATGTAGATGACAGTTATTAGCAAGTCTATGCAAAAGAACTGCAAAGCAGATTTTTAATCCCCTGCCGCGAAGCGTAGTGGGAGATTATAGTTAATCCCCCGCCGCGAAGCAGAGTGGGGATTATAGGAATGGCTTTCGTCTGTCTGTCTGTCTGTCTGTCCATCCATCTGTCTGTCTGTAACACTCTTGTCCACTCCATATCTCCTGAACCCTTTGAAGAAAGAGATGGGCTGCATGATGCTTCCATGCAGAGCTAAAACCGACCCACACACGAGTACTGATAAACTGCTTGTAGGATCTGAGCCTGCCCAGGCAAAGCAGTGCGAGAAAGACCGTCCATGCTTATAAACCCTATTGGTTTCATTGGGGGCAGGGCTTGAGAAGTCATGTTATCTCAATGTCGGGTAAAAGTCCCACAAAATTGAAAGCAACATCTCCAAAATGACCTTTACAGTGTTGACAGGGATGTTAAACCTCAAATCAAACAAACAATTCTTTAAACTTTGGTCAAGTATTCCTTTCAGTGAGCTGATGTGCAGAACCAATATATGAACCATGCCGACAGTTGAAGGTCACGAGTTTGAATCTTTGGATTTTGTTCCGTTCCATATCTCCTTTACCCCTGGAAGGATTTTCATTAAACTTTGGTCAAATATCCCCCTCAGTGAGCTGATGTGCAGAATCCATAAATAAACTATGCCGACTTAAGGCCAAGGTCACAGTTGAAGGTCACGAGTTTGAAACTGCATTTTGTGTCCATTTTATATCTCCTTTACCCCTGTAAGGATTTTCATTAAATTTTGGTCAAATATCCCCCTCGGTGAGCTCATGTGCAGAACCTATAAATAAACCATGCCAACTCAAGGTCATGGTCACAGTTGAAGGTCACGAGTTTGAAACTTCGAATTATGTGTCCGTTTCATATCTCCTTTACCCCTGGAAGGATATCATTAAACTTTGGTAAAATTTCCCCCTCATTGCGCTGATGTGCAGAACCCATAAACAAAAAAATGCCAACTCAAGGTCAAGGTCACAAGTTTGAAACTTTGAATTGTGTGTCCGTTCCATACCTCCTTTACCCCTGGAAGCATTTTCATTAAACTTTGGTCAAATATCCCCCTCAGTGAGCTGATGTGCAGAACCTATCAACAAAAAATGCTGACTGAAGGTCAAGGTCACAGTTGAAGGTCACAAGTTTGAAACTTAAAATTTTGTGTTCCTTCCATATGCTTTACCCCTGGAATGATTTTCATTAAACTTTGGTCGAATATCCCCCTCAGTGAGCTGATATGCAGAACCCATAAATAAACCATGCCGACTCAAGGTCAAGGTCACATTTGAAGGTCACGAGTTTGAAACTTTGAATTTTGTGTCCGTTCCCCTGGAAGGATTTTTTTTTCAGTCAAATATCATCCTCAGTGAGCTGATGTGCAGAACCCATAAATAAACCATGTCTTATCAAGATCAAGGTCACATTTGAAGATCAGGAGTTTGAAATTTTGAATTTTGTGTCCGTTCCATATCTCCTTTACCCCTGGAAGGATTTTCATTCAACGTTGGTCGAATATCCCCTTCAGTGAGCTGATGTGCAGAACCCATAAATAAACCATGCCAACTCAAAGTCAAGGTCACAGGTGAAGGTCATAAGGTTGAGCCTTGTTATTAAAGTGTGGCAGGGGATTTGGCTGTCCTTCAGGCTGCTTTCTTGTTTTAGCTCGCCAGAGCCAAGCTCCGGGGGAACTTTTATTTAAAGATTTTTAGGGGATTTGCATTGCATATATGGAAAATCTAATTAGCAAGTTGTCTTCATCTTTAATGCTGAAAGATGAACAAATTAATTTAACATTGTCATTCCTGAAGACCAGTACACAGTACATCCAGATAAGATGGCTAATCAGGATCAACACTGTTTGCCATCCTGTTAATTATTTTGACTATCTCCCCTAGTTATAATTATCAGTGTGTCCAAATTCAGAGATAGAAAATCCACCATAGAAACTCAGGAATGAAAGGGCGTGGTAAAAATCCCACAAAATTGGAAGCAACATTTCCAAAATGACCTAAATAGTGTTGATGGGGATGTAAAACCTCAATTCAAACAAACAAAAAGAAAAAGGGTAATACCATAAAAAATCCTAAAAATTGGGACACCTTGAGGACTTGCTGTAATTCTCCTAAAAGTTTAACAAATTTTTTACATGATACAGTAAGGAGTCCAAAAGATGCAGACAAATGGCAAACAGTGTAGTCCCTGATCAGACTGCTCCTTCAGGAGCAGTCTGATCAGGGTCTACACTGTTTGGTTAGGCCTATCTATCCCAATACTAAGGACCATTACAGTACACATACATTTTTAGCTCTGCCTGATTAAAACAGTAGATTGTAACTTTTTATTTACAACATTGTTGTCTGCTAGTTACTTTTAAAGTCAGTGTTGCAAACAGTGTGGACCCAGATAAGACTGATCAGGGTCCTTACTGTTTGACTGCAGTGTTATGCAAAAATACATTTGAAAAGTTTGCAAAAAAGATGCAGCAAACAACATAAACAGACAGCCAATTTTTGATGCTGTTTTTCTTGGCATTTTAAGGGTACAATACCCTGTTGTAATTTTGTTTACCTAACCTGGAAACAGTATGCCCTTCTCAACATAATATGCATACAGTACTAGTACTATCTTCAAATTCAGCTTCTTTGTGTAAAACATATTTAAATACTGCCAGTTACACAAGATTTGGAAGCTTCCCGGAAATGTGCTTTTTATCCCAGCTGTTGGATGGGAACATTGACAAACTGAAAAAATTGGTCTGTGAAATTTGCTTTAGACCATTTGCTTTTGTGAGTACAGCCTTGAGTCTCTTTGTATTGTTGTACATAGACAACAAAACCTCCAGTAACATTCACCTCCGTTTATCAGCCATATCTCTTCAACAGCCACAATCATTCCACCCAAAGCATTTCACAATATACTGTACTTAAACTCTACTCAGCAACCACCTCTTTCTTCAGGCCAGCAGCCACTTTACTGAATCTAAATTCCCTCTGTTAACGTTTTTTGTACCAAATGGAATCTTCCTCCTTATATATACATGATGAGTCCTTTTCAAATTTTAGGGGTGTCGGGTTTTGTTTTCAAAATCCAGAAGATGGCTGAACCTTTTGCAAACAGTGAAGGCCCTGATCTGGGCATGCACTGTTTGCCAGTAACCCATTTTTGGGTTTCCAGTACAAAAAGGGTTTGTTTGAGCTGAGGTTTAACTTCCCCGTCAGCACTATTTAGATCATTTTGGAGACATTGCTTCCAATTTTGTGGGACTTTTACCTGACACTGAGATGAAATGACATCTCAGGCCCTATCTACAAAACAGCCAGCTAACCTAATAGCCGAAAATTAGAAGTAAAGATAGGAATGAGTTCTTTTCCAATGTTTTAATTTTTCTCAAAGTTACATTTACATATCAGTATAAATAATATGTAAGTAAATGAAAAAAAAAAAAAATGATGGATAGGTGTTAGATGAGTTCTCTCTTCTGACATCTCTCCATCATTTCTTTTTTTTTTTTTTTTTTTTCACAGCTCATGTTGAGCTGTCTTCTGTTATACCTCATTCTTGTCTGTATATATCAGGTCATAACTTCAGACATTTCCTTTTGGCAAAAATTGATGAACAGCCACCTCCTTTAAGGGGAATGGGAACACCTGTTAGATTTTTCTGCCATTTCAAAGGGAGACAACTTTACAGGCATCCTGTTTGCTTTTCTATAGGCTCAGTCTTGCTGAAAAAGGAGTCTACTCTTAAAGGAAAGAATTTAAGAGTTGACCCCTATTGACATGGGAGACCAAAAAAAAACTTTTGCAAGAGTTGCTACCCCTGAAGGTGTATCTGTTCATTGAAATATCATAAACACGAAGAGAGTTCCAGCAATTCAAAAGCTGAATATCCCAGATGTATCAAAGTTTGCAGAGGGGTTTTCAAAGAATTGCTGCAGTTGCAAGCTTTAATGTTTTCGGGTGACATACATGTACAGTAGCCAGCAACAAAATGTAGTTTTGAAGGACTAATCCTGCCCAGACAAAGTGGTGCAAGTCAAATCATTCAATGTATATAAGCCCTATTGGGTTGAGATGTCTTTTCATCTCAGTGTTAGGTAAAAGTCCCACAGAATTAGAAGTGTTGTCTTCAAAATGACCTAAATAGTGTTGATGGGGACATTGAACCTCAATTCAAACAAACCAATAAAAAACAAAACAAAACAAACAAAAAAAAAAACAAATATTTTAACCCTTAAGATGCCAAAAAAATTACACAAAAAACTGCACCTAAAAATGTCATCTGTTTATGTCATCTTCTTGTGAACTTTGGAAACATATTTTTGCATACAGGCAAACAGTGTGGACCATATCGGACTGGTCCTTGTGTAACCAGCAGACAACAATTGTTGTGATTTGCATCTTAAGTGTTTATCATTTTTGTTAGCAAAAGTATATCTGTTGGATTGAAAAGAGAGGAAAAAGGTTGTACAGGCTACATTGCATAAAATATTTTGCTGAAACCTGGTTGCATATTGCAATGTAACCAGTCATCACCTGCCGAAATGTTTATGTTCACGGAACATGACATCATAGTTCGAGTTAAGAGGAGTAACAAGGGTATTTAAGGGATTCACTTTATTTCTAGTCCGAAACATGATCTTGTTACTTCTTTGAATCCCCTGGTCGAGGCAGTTCTAACAAGTACCCACAGCATATGTGTTAATGGGGAAATAATAAAAATTGATCCATAAAATGCCAATCACAACTGTTGTCTGCTGGTTACCTTAAAAGTCACTTTTTTGCAAACAGTATGGACCCAGATCAGACTGCTCCTGTAGGAGCAGTCTGATCTGGATCCACACTGTTTGCCTGTGTGAAAAAAATATTTTTAAAAAGTTTGCAAGAAGATTAAGCAGACGACATAGGCAGACGACATTTTCAGATGTTGTTTTTCCCAAAATTATCCTCCATTCTCCTACTTATTTGGAACTATGGACATAAACTGCTCAACCATTTTCAGTTGTTATTGTGATATATATAGAAAAATAAATTGTGCAATATTTTGTTTAGAGGTGCATCTTTTCGATTATTTTCCCATCTAACTTTCACTTAATACTTTGCCAGAACCACCAGTTTATGCTATGGCATGTTATGCCACAGTGACAGCTAATACAAGGTACCATAATGATACTAAGTCAGGACAGACACACAGGCCTAAGCAAACAGTGCAGGCCAAGATCAGACTGCTCCTGAAGGAGCAGTCTGATCAGGGTCTACACTGTTTTCCATTCAATCTGCACTTCTTGGACTCCTTGCTGGATTGTGAAACAAATTTGTAAAATTTTAGGAGAATAACAATTCAAGATGGCTGCCATGGGACCATCTCAA
The DNA here is from genome assembly GCA_963580285.1 of Lucinisca nassula. NCBI lineage: Eukaryota > Metazoa > Mollusca > Bivalvia > Lucinida > Lucinidae > Lucinisca > Lucinisca nassula. Next base: position 185,780,050 of record OY757010.1, read on the forward strand.
GGAGAATAACAACAAACCCTCAAGGTATCCAAATTCTTTGGATTTTTATACCCCCACAAATGAAATTTGAGGGGGTATATAGGAGTGAGCTTGTCGGTCGGTCTGTTGACTTGGTTTCCAGACGCTAACTCAAAAAGCGCTTCACCAATTTTTATAATTTTTGGTACACTGATGTAACATCATAAATACAGGTCAATTTCGATTTACACTACAATTCGTAAATTTTCGACATAGTTATGGCCCCTTTCAAGTGAAAAAATTGCAAAATGCCGCTGTTGTACTATCAAGGCAGTTTTTGTGGGGGTATTCATCACCTTTAGTGATAGCTCTAGTTATGGTATTATTAAGTCAAGAGCAAGGTTAGGGGTCTCTGGCCTATTGGCTCTCTAGTTGAGTTTTGGACTTAGCGAGCAATGGTAATTTATATGTATGCATAAGCCTCTTTATATCACTGTTCATTATAATCATATAACATTGCTTAAAGATGGACCCCAAAAATGTATAAGATAATATAGGAAAATGACCATAAATCTATACATTTTGTTTGGACAAAAACTGGTTAAGTAACAGTTTCTGCTTTGGACCCCAACAATAGTGTTATAAAGAGGTTGTGTGCCGGCCTCGGTAGCTCAGTCGGATGCGCGTCTGACTGGTGATCGGAAGGACACGGGTTCGATTCCTGCCGGTGTCAGCAACATTCCTTCGTGGCGATTGATCATGAAATCTTTTCTACGGTCATTCTCTCCCTTCTGCTGATTCAAGAAGGGCAGTTGTCAGTTTCTGGCAAGAGAATGTGCACTGTACTGGTTAACCGCTTATGTATAAGCCTGCCAATTAAAAGTGTTGATAGGTAAACTGACCGGCTCAAAATGACCTAAAATCGCATTGACTGGGCCGTTAAATTCCAATACAAACAAACAAATAAAGAGGTTGTGGTGAACTGTGATATTTGAAGTTACAATTGCATCAGTTCCTGAAAGAAATAAGCATCCTCAAAAATTTGACTATTTAATGGCTATTTAAGCTATCTTTAAGAAATTATCATTATCCCCCGACCGAATAGGTTCGGGGGATATAGCGATCAGCCTGGCGTCCGTCCGTCCGTAGACGCAACCTTGTGATGGCCATAACTCCTATACCCTTTGAGATTCATTGATGGTTCTTGGCACAATTGTTCACAAGAGCGAGAGGGCGTGTCATGCGCAAGAACAAGAACTCTGGATGCCATACTTTTTTAGTTATCTCCCCTTTTAATAAAATAGAATGACTACTTTGTGATGGCCATAACTCCAATACCCTTTGAGATATATTGATGGTACCTGGCACAGTTGTTCACAAGGCTGAGACGGCGTGTCATGCACAAGAACCACAAATCTGGTTGCCATGGTTTTGGAGTTATCTCCCCTTCCAATAAAATAATGTGACAACCTTGTGATGGCCATAATTCTAATACCCTTTAAGATATATTGATGATACCTGGCCCAGTTGTTCACAAGGCCAAGACAGTGTGTCATGCATAAGAACCACAACTCTGGGTGCCATGGTTTTTTAGTTATCTCCCCTTCCAATAATATAGAATCACTACCTTGTGATGGCCACATCTCCAACACTCTTTGAGATATATTGATGATACTTGGTACAGTTGTACATGAGGTTAAGCAGGTGTGTTACGTGCAAGAACCACAACTCTGTGTGCCCTGGTTTTTTAATTATCTCCCCTGACAATATAACCTTGTGATGGCCATAACTCCAATACCCTTTGAGATATATTGATGGTACTTGGCACAATTGTATACAACATTGAGATGGCGCTTCATGCCTAAGAACCACAACTCTGGCTGCTATGATATTTGAGTTATCTCCCCTTCCAATATAACAGTATGACAACCTTGTGTTCATTGTACCTCCAATACCCTTTGAGACATATTTGTGGTACTTGATGCAGATGTACATGAGGTTAAGCAGGTGTGTCATGCTCAAGAATGACAACTCTGGGTGCTCTGGTTTTTAGTTATCTCCCCTGGCAATATAACCTTGTAATGGTCATAACTCCAACACCCTTTGAGATATATTGAAGGAACTTGGCACAATTGTATACAAGGTACAGAAGGGATGTCATGAGCAAGAACCACAACTGTTGGTGCTGTGGTATTTGAGTTATCTACCCTTTCAATATAACAGTATGACCTGCTTGTGATCACCATATCTCCAATACCCTTTGAGACATATTGATGGTACTTTATACAGAAATACATGAGCTTAAGCAGGCATGTCATGCGCAAGAACGACATTTCTGAGTGCCCTGGTTTTTTAGTTATCTCCCCTGACAGTATAATCTTTCGATGGCCATAACTGCAATACTTTTGAGATATATTGCTGGTTTAAGTTTGGTGCACTTTCTATTGGTGAACAATCTTCTGACGGCCATATTGGCTTTTGGTCGGGGGATTTGCCATCACTTCCGATGGCTATTTTTTTCTTTTGCAAGGGCACCATTACTCTCTGTCTTGCTTAAATGCTTGTAAATGAAGCTTCATTTTGTCCATTTATCAAAAGAATGTGCATTGTACAGATTATCAACTTAATAAAAGCCTGCACAGGAGGGCTTTGTTGTTAGGTAAATTGAACGGCTTGCCATAACTGAAACAGTGTTGATGGGCCGTTAAACTCCAAACCCGACCAAAAATCATACAAGCTATGCAAAATGATTGTGTCTTTTGACATGCACCAATCGAAGACAGACCAACATGCCATAGACACAGATATGGTATTTTGTGATAACTGAAGGATAGTTTTCCTTATTTCTCCATAAAAACCCATGTTGTGGGTACTTATTAGAATCACCTCAGTGAGGCACTTCTAATGAATACCCACAACATAGATTTTTATGGAGAATTGACAAAAACTATCCTTCAACTAGAGCCAGTGTTTATGAAACACAATGCCCCCAACTGCTTGACCCTAACACTGCTTGACCCTAACACTGCTTGTCCCTAACAGTAATTGAGATATCTTTTTTTTATTTGGCTGCAATGCTGAAATTTTAGAAGAACCAGAAAGAAACACAATTGAGAGGCAAAAAATTATAAAGGGCCATAACTTTAACAAAATTTTATAGAATTGGTTGAAACTTTAATCAGGTAGTCTCCTCCTTAGTCCCAATCACTATACCATGTATCAGGGCTGTAGCTTAAATACTTTTTGAGATATCTTGCTAACGAGAATTCTATGTTTTTTAATTAAAGGGGAAATAATTCAAGAAGGGGAGATAATTTGGACAAGAAAAAAAATACGGGTCAACTATTTTTTCATGAGGAACTCATATATGAAATTTCAAAACACTAGCATACACGGTTCTGAAGATATGCTATGCACCAGAAAGCAACACAATTGAGTAGCAAAAAATTACAAAGGGCCATAACTCTAACAAAATTTTATCGAATTGGTTGAAAATTTAATCAGGTAGTCTCCTCCTTAGTCCCAATCACTATACCAAATATCAAGGCTGTAGCTCAAATACTTTTTGAGATATCTTGCTAACGAGAATTCTATGTTATTTAATTAAAGGGGAAATAATTCAAGAAGGGGAGATAATTTGGACAAGAAAAAAAATACGGGTCAACTATTTTTTCATGAGGAACCCATATATGAAATTTCAAAACACTAGCATACACGGTTCTAAAGATATGCTATGCACCAGAAAGCAACACAATTGAGTGGCAAAAAATTACAAAGGGCCATAACTCTAACAAAATTTTATAGAATTGGTTGAAAATTTAATCAGGTAATCTCCTCCTTAGTCCCAATCACTATACCAAATATCAAGGCTGTAGCTCAAATACTTTTTGAGATATCTTGCTAACGAGAATTCTATGTTATTTAATTAAAGGGGAAATAATTCAAGAAGGGGAGATAATTTGGACAAGAAAAAAAATACGGGTCAACTATTTTTTCATGAGGAACCCATATATGAAATTTCAAAACACTAGCATACACGGTTCTAAAGATATGCTATGCACAAGAAAGCGTGACGTACGAACGGACGAACGGACGGACAAGCCAGAAGCAATATGCCCCCCAACTTTTTTAAAGTTGGGGGCAAATATGCCCCCCAACTTTTTTAAAGTTGGGGGCATAATTATCTGAAAATACTTACCTTATCTGTTGCCATGTCTGCACATTGGTGCAGTCTGATGTCTTCACAGTACATGTAATGTACACACAGTAGAATTTTGATGGCTCGAACTCCGATAGATCATTTACCTGAAGGAGTCCAACCCTTTCATGGGTCCATAGGGAATGCTTCCAGATACAAAATAGTGAGGGGACAATTGAGGGAGATTTTGTTTTTTATCTTGCAAATGTATGTTGTTTGTACTCATTAGAATCGCCTCAATGAGGCGATTCTAATGAGTATACACAACATACATTAGAAACGCATCAATGAGGTGATTCTAATGAGTATACACATCATATATTTATATTAAGAACACTGAAAAGATGTCTCAAAATTATATTCATTATGCCTCCTGGTGAGGCACCAGTAGTAACTCTCCATGGCTCGAAATACAGCCGTCTCAAACAAATGTTCATGGCACCAAAGGGGTTCGATCCATCCGAGTTCAACTTAGATACCTTTTTACCAAATACTACCTCATGCTGTCAGAGAAAGCTGTTTTCTGACTGATGGATGAGCAGATTGATTTGTCTTCACTGTGTGTGCATGTCAAAAGACAAGCGTGTCAATGTTCATGTGCGAACAAAAAAGGATCGTCAGATTGCACATACAGTAAAATTTCTATATTAAAAGCACCCATGGAAATGTTCAAAAGCGGTCCTCTGGAAATGTTCAAAAGTGGTCTTACAGTCCCAAAAGTGGTCTCTTACTAGAGGACACTAGGTGTAGAAAAAGAAAGAACTAGAGCTGTCAGTGAAACTGACTAGGGCCCCGGCAGCGCTATCAGAGGAATAAAAATTTGTGGACGGACAGACGGACAGACAGACAGATGGACGGACAGAGTGATTACTATAGGGCACCCACACTTTCAGTGCGGGGCCCTAATAACTGAAACCTTTAGATAGGAGTTTTAACCCATTGTATGCTTGTGGACTCTTCCATTGCTATATGTTGGACAAGTTCATTTGTCATATAAGGGGTGGTAGGCCTATATTTTCGTTTTTATTCTATTTTTAACAGAAAATTCTGTTAGCAAATAGTGCAGGCCCTGATCAGACGCTGTGTTCTGCGGCGTCTGATCTGGGCTAGCACTGTTTGCCAAGGTACCCCTTTAGGGGTTTCCTGCATAAGAATTAGTCTTAACCTTTAACCTGCTGAATATTCAATTAAGCCACACTCATTTCTGACTTTGAACCAATCAGATTACTTGATGTAGCTTATTTCTACATATTCATAAACTGAATGTCAAACTGTGTAGATCCTGATCAGATGGCTTCTTCAGAAACCATCTGATCTGGATCTACACTGTTTGCAAAGATAGGGCTTGTCGCCTACAGCAGGGTAAAGGTTAACTTTAGCTGGTCTTAATAGCAGAATTTTACTGTCTTAATTTTTCAGTCTCACTTGAGCATTTCCTGTTTTTGTATATGAGCAGTGACAAACAACCATGTATCACCAGAAATGTGTGCACCCCACAAAGTCTTGGATTAGCCAGTGTACCCATGCAATCTGATCCGTCTTCCTGGAGCCAAAAAATGGTAGGGCACTGATGCAAAGATTGTTTGTGCAGCCTGGGAAGTGAGTACTTACACAGGGTGATTCAAGTCTTTGCTCAGTTTTTCATTACAAAGGACACTCGTTATAACAGTATTTATTCCCTTATATTTTGCTGTTATAAAGAATTTGTCATTATGAAGAATACAGTTAGGAGTATGATGACCTTTTTTAGATAATAAAGGGCCAAACAAATGTTGCAGACATTGTTAGAATCGCTGCATTGAATGTTGTAGACATTCGTTAGAATCTAACAAATGTCTGCAACATTTGTTTCTTGGAATATTAGATAACAAGAATCTTTAAATGATGATGGATTCAATATGGGTGTTTCCAACCAAAGGAAAGCCCATGCAAATCAGAGCCGTCAGGCTTAGACTTGAGCTGAGGATTCAAACCATGGAAATTGTCGTCATAACGAGTTTTGTTTTTATATCGAATGTCTGTTAAAAGAGGGTTGACTGTATTATATTCAGTGAAAAATCCCCGACTTGAACACTGATGGCTCATTTACCAGTATGATGGCCAATTCAAACTTGTTCTTGAGCCCCATAGCTTGAGAGATAATAAATACTGTATTTACCGCATGTATTCAGACAGACTGGCCTGAGCGAAGTGTGGGCCCAGATGAGATGCCGTCTATGCAAACCCGGTTGGTTTCATTGGGCGACAGGGCTTGAGATCTCATTTCATCTCAATGTCTGGTAAAAGTCCCATAAAATTGGTCTCCAAAATGACATATATGTAGTATTGAGGGAGAGGTTAAACCTCAAATCAAACACACAATATCCTGCTTTTCATGCATTTGACTCTTCATTAAATCTATGCTGATTTGATGGATTTTGTCCAAATCTTTTGCACAGTAAACATCGCATCCAACAGCAAGTCCAAGTGTCTAGAGTTTCAAGTGTTTTTGTTTGTTTGTTTTGGCATTTAACCCTTCTCTTGCTGAATATTCAGATTAGCCACACCCATTTCTGACTTTCAACCAATCAGATTACTTGATGTAATTTATTCCTACAAATTCATAAATTGAATGTCAAACAGTGTAGATCCTGATCAGATGGCTTCTTCAGAAGCCATCTGATCTGGATCTACACTGTTTCCAAAGATAGGGGTTGTCGTGAACAGCATGATAAGAGTTAACAGCCCAGTCAACACTATTTAGGTCAAATTGAGCCAGTCAGTTTACCTATCCACACTTTTCCTGTGCAGGCTGATATGTAAGCTGTTGACCAGTACAGTGCACATTCTTTTGCCTGAAACTGTCAACTGCCCTTCTTGAACCAGTGGAAGGGAGAGAATGACTGCAGAAAATCTCATGATCAATCTCACAAAAGAATTAGCAACACAACAGGTATCAAACCTGCATCCTTCTCATCCCATTCAGATGCACATCTGACTGAGCTACCGAGGCTGGCTGAATTTCAAGTGATAAAGAAAACAAGAATTCCTACTTCTGTATATTTTATTACAGAAATACCAGCACAGACAACACAACAGGCTGGGAACAATGTATAACAAGGGATGTCGGAAGACAATATAGCTCGCCTATGGGGTCTAAGTTGGTTGGATAAGTGCATGTTATTAAAAAAATTGCATTTTTTGCCCCAAAAATGACATTTTTTTTTTTGTAAAAGAGCTAAACAGACTGCAGCAATGAAATAAGAACCAGAAAGTACTTCTAAGCGCTACTGAACAAGAAACCATGTTTGAAGTGTTTTTGTTTTAAGAGAATAAATTTTCAATTTTGCAGTTTTTGCCCCAAAATGGCATTTTATATAACAGAGCTAAACAGACTGAAGCATTTGAAAGAGAACCAAAAAGTACCCCTAAGAACAAAGTCCTGTGTTGAAACCTTTGCATTTTACAAAATGAAATTTATATTTTCCATTTCTTGCCAAAAAAATTCCAAAAGAATGCAAGTCAGAATAACTGATTACATGTTTTCTTCAAGAAAAGGAAACATTTTTTTGGTCGGGTATAAAAGCCAAGGCCGCGCCGGGCCGGGCCGAGCCGCCGAGCTTACCAAAAATTTTATTTTTAGTCTCTAGGTACAAGTAAGATATATACTTTGGTGAATGTGGGATTAAATTATTATAAATTAGATATGTTATAACAACAAGTAGTTTCACTTATCTACATTGTTTATTTATCTTTTAATAACTGTTTTTCGAAATCCAGGGGTATAAAAGCCAAGGCGGCGAAAAAGTATTGACAATTCCGAATTTCTTTCAAAATCATCGGTTAAATTACTTCTTTTTGACCTTATAATATTTGAATTTGTTTATACTTATTATGTGTTCGTGATAAAATCAAATATATTCATCTGAATCACCTTAATTGATCGAATTTCTTATTTTATTTTTGTTTCTATTTTTAGAATTACCTTATTACAGGAAACGACCGAAAAGGACCGAAAGTGAGGGCACACAACGACCGAAATGATCCGAAGCGAATGACGACCCATGTTGTTAAGTGACATCAGACCGTTATCCCAGTGGACAAAGTTTGTATATGCAGCCTTCTTTCATGGAGATTGAACATGAAATATTTTCTTCAAGAAGGGCAGTTTTCAGTTTTTTGCGAAAGAATGTGCACACTCATTTATAAGGAAACAATGGACCAGGACAACTCGTTCTAATTTTCAATTTCTACATCCATCACACATCCACAGTAAGCTGTCTGACTGAAGCATATTAATAAGCAATAATAATACAATAGGTAAGTATCAAAACATAATTAAAATGTCTAAAACATGATTAAGAAATATGATGAGTTTCATAAAGCTCCATCTTTAGTTCCTACCATTCAGATAGTATATTTAAATGCCCTTATCATTTATCTGGCATTGCCGTCCGTTGCGGTTCATTACGACGTGGCCTACATAAAACCACCAAAAATACGGTTATTACAGATACTAAAAGGAATTGACTGAAATTATTACAATAAAAGGTTTAGAAAATACTTTTTTGGGGTTGCCATGTACATTTTTTCACACATCCATGTCTATTTCATTCAAATTCGATCAAAACGTACGATAAAAACAGCCTTGGCTTTTATGCCCCTAAAAAATTGCAAAATTGCAATAAAACAAAAATTAGGGCACTAAAAAGAACAAAAACTATGCTGAGTATCACATTTGATATAATTAACATTATCATATTGAAATTTACCACTAACATTTCTTCTTCGGTTAGAATTCCGAAAAATAAAATCTTGGGATCGGCAATTTTTGGCTCGGCGGCTCGGCCCGGCCCGGCCCGGCGCGGCCTTGGCTTTTATACCCGACCCATTTTTTTTAAATTTCCTCAGTTGTGATTTGAACTACAATTTTCTGGTTCAAAGTTCAACACTATCCCAACTCCCCCACAGAGCATGCAGGTAAACTTTAATTAAGGGAGGCAATACAAATGAAGACATTAACTTCTAAAACAAGTCTAATTTAAGCCAAAAATCTTGTGAAATGGAGTATTAAAGAAAAACTATGCAAGTTATTGCCTTTTGTTGAGCTGAAAATAAATTTGTGAAATAAGAACTTGCAGGTAAATTTTAACCTAATGCGGATGCCAATGCTGATACCTGGGGTATGGCAATAGCTCCCCCTTACTTTCGTAAGGCGAGCTAAAAATGACCAGCAAACATTTAGCTGTTTCATACACAAATGGACAAGACAATAGTTTAACATCACTTTTCACATGACAATTATGAGTAGGCAAATGGAGGATAGTACACAGCTCATAAGAGTTAATCATTATTCTCAATGAATACTTGTATCCTGCAAATAATATTTGAACACAGTTACTTTCCTTTCTGGCACATGTTAAGTTAATGCAGTATGTTTAACAGCGCAGACCCAAATCGGATGCTCCTTGGTCTGGGTCTACATTGTTCATTTAAAAAGCATTTGTCACTGCATTTTGGGCAATTGTGGTAAGACTTGATTTCACATTATTAAACTCCACAATCTCTTTAAAACTGTTCACTATAACAGTTTTCAATATAAAATGGTTTAAAGATGGATCCCAAAAATTTATAGATAACATGTACACCACAGCCTCATTATAACATGGTTATGGATATAACACGGTTTCAAGATGGATCCCAAAAATGTATAGCTTATATAGAAAAATGACCATAAATGGTCATTTTTCTATATAATCTAAACATTTTTGTCTGGATATAACATGGTTGTTTAACTAACACAGATTCTGCTTTGGACCCCATTAATAGTGTTATAAAGAGGTTGTGGTGTATGTAGAAAAATAGTTTTCCCAAATAATCTTTTCATATACTCACCGGAAATAGAAACTATACACTCATTTTGGAGTTGTCACTGGCAAAACATTTTAATGAAATTTGAATTACAGTTATATCAATTATCATCATTGGCATGTCTGATTTATCGAATAATATGTTTAATGTTAGCTACGATTTAACGGGTAAAGCCACAGGTTCAAGGCAAGGGTCCAAATCTTGCTGTTCAAGTTTCCATTGGGTCAATCATGTTGTGTTGAGAATGTGATTCCCATTTTTACCAGTTATTACGTATCATCTAACGTTGGGAACATTGTTTACAAAATGAAAATTTTCACAATGGTTGAAATGTTATCGAGGTGTAGATATTGGACCAAACCACCGGAAGTGAGCGAACAGTATGGCACTTCTGATTGTGGTTTTTGGTTTAATCAATATTTAAGACACAGCTGAAGATGATAAAACGATTGAAGGCACTTTTGGCTCGATTTTTGGCTTGAAACATTATTTTGAAAATTTCGCTGAAAAAAGCAGTTTTTGAGATTTTAATAAAATGTTTCTCGATAATTTTTAGATGTTATGTTATTTTTTATTCCTTGCTTTTAACTTGTTACCTACACGCAAAAATGTTGAAGTCAAAATTTGATTACAAACAGATTTTGTGAAAAATGCACTATTTTACACTTTCCCCAAAAACTTTTATTTTGAAAACCAGATTTTCTTAAAAGTGTTACAGGATTAATGTCTATAGTTAGTCAAATCCTTAATCAGTAATTTTTAACTGAATTATCCACTTGTTTTGTCAGGCGAAACAATTAGAAGCCTCTGTGGTGTAGTGGTTACACTACTCGCCTTGTAAACCAGGGGTCGCAGGATCGATCCCGGGCTTCTCCAGACTTTCGGATGAGTCTTTAAACCGAGGTCCCGTCTCCGTATGACCTTAGCTGTTGGTGGGACGTAAAACTCAATCACTCACTCAGGCGAGACAATTTAGAAGTGTATAGTTTCTATTTCTGGTGAGTATATTTCTTTGGATGGATATAACACAGTTACTGCAGTGGGCCCAAACAAGTCTGAATAAAGAGGTTGTAGTGTGTTCTTATGGCAACTGTTAGAATCACAAATGGTCCAGCCAGAGCATATGGTGGGTGAATAAAGTTTTCACTGATAAATGACTAACTGCTGTAAACGCTTCATTTGTTCCCATAATAGGTAAGCTTATGCTGTGGCCTTTGTCCATCTGACTGTCATTAACTTTCACATTTTTAGCATCTCATAAAACTTGAGTGGGATTGAGCTGTCATTTGGGCAACATTGAAATTCAAAATTGCTAACCGATATCCCAGATGGCTATTGGTGGGAGTCACTGGGGCGCTAACCGATATCCAAGATGGCTATTGGTGGGAGTCACTGGGGCATTATGGAGATTCAGAACTGCTAAAAATGTATCATTCTGCTATCCAAGATGGCCATCATAGCAGCCATCTTGAAATTCTTCAAACAACATACCTCTCCCAACCGAAAGTTGGATTGAGCTGAAACTTCATGGGATGCATGGATGCAACATGGAGAAAGATTCAGACTTTTGTTCCAATATCTCAGATGACAACCATAGCATCCATCTTAAAAATCTTCAAATCACATCTGCTCCCCGACCAAAAATTGGACTAAGCCAAAACTTCTTGGGAGGCATTTTGGCCACATGGAGAGTAAGAATTGCTAAAATTGTTTGCTCACTAATATCCGAGATGGCTCTCCTCCCAATAGGAGAATGGGAACACCTTCAGGGGAGGCAGCTCCTGCAAAAGTATTTTTGTCTCCCATGTCAAAAGGGGTCAACTCTTAAAGGAAAGAATTTGCTCCTGAGGAACAAATTCTTTCCTTTAAGAATAGACCCCTTTTTTCAGTGGGACAGGGCTTATAGAAAAGTGAACAGGAAGTCCCGAAAGTTGTCTCCCTTTGAAAAATGGCAGACAAATATGCCAGGTGTTCCCATTGAGCTTAAACTTGATGGGAGGTATTGGACTGACATTATGATTCAGAATTTCTAAAATAATTTGGTTCCAATATTCAAGATGCGTATTGTTGATTAAAAGAGCATTTGTCTCTGCATTTTCGACAATTGTGGTAAGACAGGATTTCACATGATTAAAATGAATACATAACAACCGCTTTATAAATGTTCATTATAAGACCATTTTGAATATAAGACAATTTAAAGATGAACCCCCAAAAATGTAAATATTCTATAGAAAAATGACCACAAAGGTCTTTTCTGGGTTTATTAAGATTGTTTAACGACCGGAAAGACCCTATTGGGACAGACAGGCTGGAGCAAACAGTGTAGACTGAGATCAGACTGCAGTCTGATCAGGGTCTACACTGTTTGCCATTCTGTCTGCACCTTTTGAACTCCTTGCTGTACCGTGAAAACATTTTTACAAACTTTTAGAACAACAGCAAGTCCTCAAGGTGTCCCAATTTTTAGGATTTTTGTTACATTAAAAAGGTTTCTGCTTTAGACATCAACAATAGTGTTATAAAGAGGCTGCAGTGTGTTTGCTTTACTTGCAATAATATAATCATTTTAGTTCACATGATTTGCAGTAAAGGTAAGTTTGTTCAACAGGTTAAACATGATCCACACAACAATTGTGGAACACCAGCACCACTACACATCATGCTAGCAAGTCTCTGTAATGAACACCACTATAAACCCCACTGCTTACACAGAAAGGGGTTCACAGGGGTATACAATATTCGTCTTTTTTCTGTTTTAAGTTGTTGGTACTAGTCAGAACCAACTGAATGAGGCGGTTCTAATGAGCACCCAAAACCTATGTTTGGACTATAAAAAGGAAAAACATCACAAATTTTTAGGAGAAAACAGTTTTAGAGATATGAAAGAATGCATTTTCTCACATGAATGTGTTGTCATAATGAAATGAACTTCATGAATTGAGGTTTTACAGAAAGTATGTTGATATAGATTGCTTCAAGCAAGAAAGTGTCTGTGAGCATGTGTGTCAAACAAACTCAGATCAGCCAGCACATCTGAACAGAGACTTCGCTGTGTGCTATTCAGGTACCCCAAGTTTCTTTGTACAGCCTGAGAAGGCTTTATAATATGAATGTCTGTGCAGGTTGATTTTAATGTTTTAAACGAGTGGACATGCTCAACGACCACCTGAAGCGGTCCATGTGTCCCTGATAGTGCACCAGTTCTAAAGGGAGTTCACTCTTACAGAAAAAGCATCTTCAGTGAAATTTCGATGGCTTGAACACCGATGGCTTGTTTACAGTGGCTGTTTCCAACTCATTCTTGAGTCCATGGGAAACAAATCCGTAACTGCAGATATAAATATATTTAGGATAATTGTCAAATTTGATCTTGAATATTATGTTGTGTGTGCTCATTAGAATTGCCTCATTGAGGCGATTCTAATGAGTACACACAACATACATTTATTTTGAACTAAAGTGAAAAGATGCCATATTATGGCTCCTGACCTGGCTCTAAGATCAATCCTTGGTGGCTTGAACTACAGGTCTCGAACAAATATTTATGGTCCACCATTGAAGTTTGACTGTATCGGTTTTCTCATTTTTTAGTCCAATCTCAAATTGAGAATTCTCTTGCATGAAAGAACATGGTCAACATTAAGAGTAGCCCAAGTGAGATTTTCTGCTTTCAGAGTAGTCTCCTGAACAAGGGAAAGCTAATACATTCACAGGCATTGAAATTAACACCCTTGCAAAACTCCATTCATAAATGTTCCAATGATGAGTGGACAATTTACTCGCCATGTGAAGCAGAGGTAGTGAATCTGGTCCTCTTTTCTATCATTTTGTCAGATGAGGCGATAAATGTCCCATCTCCACAGTCTCGCTGGAAGGTAAAGTATGAATATACTCTCAACCCCTTTCTTCCTAGACACTTGTGCATCTCATTTTGACGTTTTCAGGCCAGATACTGTTCAAGCCTTGTGATTCAGCATGCTTAATACTGGAGGGCATATGATGCTGTTAATGGTATATGGCAAGATGTGAACACTTTCACCCATAGATGGAGGAGTATGTTGGAACTTTTGACTTGATCAGAGGGAGTGATTCCTGAAAAAAAGAATTGAATAAGAGCAGTTTGGTCCACCATCCAAAACAGAATAGAAATATTAAGTTATTTGAAAAGTCAGTGCATCATATAACTTTTGCAATAATTACATTGTCATTGTGCCTCAGTGTAATGAATGCTATGCTAGCCTTGCTAAGATTCAAAGCAGTTAAACATGTGGTGACCAAATAAACTTTAGATTTATTGACTCATGAGAAAACAGCGCAGTCTGATCAGCACCGTACAACCACGCAACTAGCAGTTTAGCAATACGACATCTGTGCAAATGTGTTAAAACATAATGGCAGGCCGAACATCACCAGTGACATGTCTGTCAAAGTACAAAGAAACTGTAATCCATATTAAGCAAATGGAATACCTATAAAGTCCACTTCACACAGAAAGTGGGGGTGGAGCTTAGCAATTGTCAAAAAAAGTCTATACAACTGCAATCACGCATTCTTCAGGTTTTCGCTGCATATTCAAAATGTTCTTAGCATTACATCAATTGTCTGCAAGTTTCGCCCAATTAACTTAAAAGGACTAGCTTCCACATCAGTCATCTCTTAGACCTGTTCAGAAGCACATGATAGAAAGTTCAACATGGTGCAGGTCTGCACTGATTGCTTAGACCTATCTGTCACAAAACTTAGGATCGTTACGGTATTGTCTTTTTTTTCTACATTGTCAAAAAGATTTTTAAATGTACTGTTAGAAGAAATTAAATGTGCTCGATGAATTATTTGTAGCTTATTTTTCCATTTGCACAAGATGTTCACTTAAATTGTTTCAGTTTTGAATCAACTACATATAATCTTGATCAAGTTTATTTATAGAAGCCTCTATGGTGTAGTGGTTACGCTACTCGCCTTGTAAACCAGGGATCGCAGGATCGATCCCTGGCTTCTCCAGACGTTCGGATGAGTCTTTAAACTGCGGTCCCGTCTCTGTATGACCTTAGCTGTTGGTGGGACGTAAAACTCAAACACTCACTCACTCAGATCAAGTTTATGTAAGTACCTGAAAAAGATGGCTGAATAAACTAGAACTGTAAGAGGAGTTGCGGTCACAAGGTAGCTACTCCCTATACATTTTAACATTAGTAGATCTCAAAAATTGTCTTAGTTACAAAAAGGTGAAATAAGTGAAAAAAATTATTTAAGGATAATGAAAAAAGAATATGCACATCTTCAGACCTATATGAAAACACATGTGAAGTTTCAAAAGGATTGACCTAGAACTGTAAGAGGAGTTGCAGTAACAAGGTAGCTACTCCCTATACATTTTAACATTAGTAGATCTCAAAAAATTGTCTAAGTTAAAAAAGGTGAAATAAGTGAAAAAAATTATTTAAGGATAATGAAAAAAGAATATGCACATCTTCAGACCTATATGAAAACACCTGTAAAGTTTCAATAGGATTGACCTAGAACTGTAAGAGGAGTTGCGGTAACAAGGTAGCTACTCCCTATACATTTTAACATTAGTAGATCTCAAAAATTGTCTTAGTTAAAAAAGGTGAAATAAGTGAAAAAAATTATTTAAAGATAATGAAAAAAGAATATGCACATCTTCAGACCTATATGAAAACACCTGTAAAGTTTCAAAAGGATTGACCTAGAACTGTAAGAGAAGTTGCAGTAACAAGGTAGCTACTCCGTATACATTTTAACATTAGTAGATCTCAAAAATTGTCTAAGTTAAAAAAGGTGAAATAAGTGAAAAAAATTATTTAAGGATAATGAAAAAAGCATATGCACATCTTCAGACCTATATGAAAACACCTGTAAAGTTTCAATAGGATTGACCAGAACTGTAAGAGGAGTTGCGGCAACAAGGTAGCTACTTCCTATACATTTTAACATTAGTAGATCTCAAAAATTGTCTAAGTTAAAAAAGGTGAAATAAGTGAAAAAAATTATTTAAGGATAATGAAAAAAAAATATGCACATCTTCAGACCTATATGAAAACACCTGTAAAGTTTCAAAAGGATTGACCTAGAACTGTAAGAGGAGTTGCAGTAACAAGGTACCCACTATCAAATATTACTGACAGACAGACAGAAAGAAAGACAGACAGACAGACAAACAGAATTCCGGACAAGCCAAATCCAATATAGCCCCCACTTTTTCAAAGCGGGGCTATAACTAAAATGCATAAACCGGACTACATACATTCCATGCCGAGCATGATTTGAAACTAGCAACACATGTTTGCCTTATGACATCAAACATGCAGTTGAGTAAAAATTAGTGCTCAAATGAACATACCTTAACCCATTGTATACTAGTGGACTCCTCCATTGCTATTTGTGGGACATGTCTGTTTGTCATATAAGGGGTGCCTATTATTTCATTTTTATTCTATTTTTGATGGAAAATTCTGTTAGCAAATAATGCAGGCCCTGATCAGGAATCTGATCTGGGCCTGTACTGTTTGCCAAGGTACCCCTTTAGGGGTTTCTCGCATGCAATGGGTTAAAAAAAATTGTAACCTATAAGACTTGACTTTTGGTTCTTACCCTTCCACCATTCTCTTCCACTGCATGCAAGCAGTCTATGACTTTTTCCCTGAACTTTTTATCCATCATCCGTTTTGCTACCTGTCAATAAAAGATGTTTTGTTTCAATAAAAAACATTAACATCCCCGTCAACACTGTTTAGGTCATTTTGGAGACTTTGCTTTCAGTTTTGTGAGACTTTTACCTGGTACTGAGACGAAATGATATCTCAAGTCCTACCACTCAATGAAACCAATAGGGTTTATATGCAGGGATGGTCCAACCCACACCACTTTGCCTGAGCGGTTTTCCAGTACTCATGTGCAGTCAATTTCAGCTCCGCATGAAAGCACCATGCAGTCCAATCTATTTCTCCAATCCCCGATGGAAAAAGATATAAAGAGAGTGTAAAGAAAGCCATTTTTACTAAAATTTATTAAAAACTAAGCTGTCAGATGCCCACTGCAGCACTATTAAAAGAGAAAGACCCATGAACACATGCTTACAAGATAACATCAAGAGTTATTGGCCCTTGGTCACTTTTCTGCACTTACACCTTCCTTACCTTAGAGACCATGTGTAGTATAATTTTCATTGAAGTAAGACCACAAATAGATATTAAGCAAAATGCATTTTCAAATTTGAAACCCTAGCAAGGGGCATAACCCAAAGAGTTGTTATCCCTTGACCTCTATTCCAGTATACACGATACATCTGGTCATTGTCCATATTTATATGAAGTTTCAGCTGTCTAGATTTCATAGTTCCTGAGAAACCTGTTCTGAAAATTATCAAGAATGGCAAAATTAAAAAACCTACCAAAGTTATGGGACCTTGGTCACAATTCTGCAACTGCACCTTCTTTACCTTAGAGACCAAGTGTAGTATAAATATCATTGAAGTAGGACCACAAACATTAAAGTTATTAAGCAAAAAGCTTTTTCTTTAATTTGAAAACATAACTCAAAGTCAGGGCCTGACAAATCCACTGCCCAGCTGCCCAGGACAAGTCTAAATTTTGGCTGGGTAAGTAATTTTTTATTTCACTTGCCCAGAAAAATGTATTGAACCTAAGGAATATGGTAATTCTAAGCTCTTTTCAAGTTGCTGTGGAATGCTGGGCAAGTGGTTGAAAATTTGATCTGTCAGGCCCTGTCAAAATGTAATCGACTGTTGACCTCTATTACAGTATACACAATACATCCAGTCATTGTCCATCTACACCTCAACCTCGTTATAACACGGAACTCCGGGTCCAACCAACGGACCGTGTTAGTTAACCGAATCGTGTTATAAACGCCGACTGTATTTGTCACAGATCAACCATTGACACAATGGTGATCAATAGTTTCCCAAACACGATGATGTGCATGCCGGTTAATGACCGTATTTCCCGACTAAAATGTGTTTAGAACTAATCAATGGCAGTAAATACCATGGCCCATCAAGTCAAACAAGTCACTTTAATCGAAACCAGCTGATAAACCATGTTTTATATCCAGAAATCGTCCGATCTGACAGCGAGTATGACGCCATTTTGATAGCTGGTTAACTTTGTTGTAACTGAGCGTCCGGAACCGTACCGAACTACAGTACCGTTAATACATTTTAATGGTGAAATTACCGGGTGTGGGTTCGGAACAGGACAATGATCAACGCTTACAAGAAATTTGAATTACTTCCCTTGAAATGTCTTACCCTTAATATTTTAGCCATTTGAAACGATTTTTAATGGCGCACGTTGACTTTGAATGATTTTTTTACCGCGAAAATCGATCTTGAATATGTTTTATCATTTGCTTTTAAGCTGGAATAAATTTGACTTTCTTTTACATGTGGCTCTAGAAAATGAGTTTTATTGCAGTTGACCGATCACATCGTCTGCATCGATGTTTAAAATTTCTGCTGAGCAGTGATCCTTAACAAAGCGTGATAAATATTTTTTTCCGGTTGCGTAACTGAATTCTTTAATCTCTTTATCTCACTTTGCCAACACTTTTGATTGTGCCGATGGCAGTTCATGTTTATCATGCGTGTCAAGCTAGACAAGTTTATATACTGTATATTCAACTCTGCGGGAGGCCTGCAATAAATATCAAAAAGTACCGTTATAAACCGTGTTAGCTACCGGGTTAGCTACCGTATTACCGCAGTCAAAAGTGAGAGGAAAATAAAGTTGTTGTGCTTAAAACCTGATCCAGTCCATGGATTATATTTATAAATGTTGGTTGGGGAAAATTTGGGGTCCAAACCAAAACCGTGTTATATCCGAATTCGTGCTGTAACGAATCGTGCTATAACAAGGTCCAAGTGTATATACGAATTTTCAGCTTTCATATTTTTTTAGAAATCTGTCACGAAAATTTTCAAGATTGGCAAAATTTGAAAACCTACCATGGGACATAACTCCAAGAGTCACTATTCTGCTACTACACCTTCCTTACGTAAGAGACCAAGTGTAGTATAAGTTTCATTGAAGTAGACCACAAATATAAAAGCATAAATGCATTTTAAATTTGGAAGCCTGTCAAGGGCCATTACTCAGAGAGTTATGGACCCTTGACCCCAATTCTAGTATAATGCCATTGCCCATATTTATATGAAGCTTCAGCTTTCTAGCTTTCATAGTTCATGAAAAATCTGTTATTAAACTTTTCAAGAATGACAAAATTTGAAAACCTACCAGGAGTTATAAGCCCTTGGTCACTATTCTGCTACTACACTTTCCTTACCTCAGAGACCAAGTAAAGTATAAGTTTCATTGGAGATGGGCCGCATACATGAAAGTTATTAAGCAAAGTGCATTTTAAAAGTTGAAAACCCATCAAGGAACATACTGGTATTCATGACACATCCAGTCATTATCCATGTTTGTACAAAGTTTCAGCTTTCTAGCTTTCATAGTTCCTCAGAAATCTGTTACAAAAATTTTCAATAATGCCAAAATTTGAAAACCTACCAAGGGACATAACTGCATGAGTTATGGGCCCTTGGTCACTATTCTGCTACTACATCTTCCTTACCTTAGGAACCAAGTGTAGTATAAGTTTCATTGAAGTAGGACCACAAAGTTAACATAAAATTATTAAGCAAAATACATTTTAATTTTGCAGTCACAGAATCATGTTATGATGGAATCATGGAATGACAGAGTCATGGAATAATGGAAGGACATGGCAAATGCAGTATAGGCTTATAGCCCAACTTTTTCAAAGCGGGGCTATAAATTTAAATGAAGTTCTGAAAGGTAAAAATTTGCCTAATCAAACAGAATTAAAATATTGTCAATATTTAATAAATCATCCAAAATAAAACCTGAACAATATCCCCAAACAGTTGTCCGCTGACAGATTTTCAGTCTGCACCTTACAAGCAACATTTTAAGGGGGCTGTATACACCTGACATATTTTCTGCTGTTTTTTTTAAAGGGAGGCAAATTTTATGACTCAGCAGTGTAAGTTGTTCCCCATTGAAATTGGACTTTACTCTTAAAGGAAAGCAATCTAACAGTAGCAATCTGCTCTTTTAGGAAAGAATTTGCTCCTCATTCTTTCCTAAAAGAGCAGATTGCTGCTAATAATGGAGACAAAAATATTTTTGAACAAGAATTCCGCCAAAGGCTATATCGTGCATGTAGTAAACTTGGCCAGCTGGGTGACCGCTAGGGTGGTCACAAATGTTGACAGTTTGACAAACAAACGGAAATTTGGACTCCTATATCGCGCCATGCTAATACATGTAGTAGATGCGACAAAAACTTGCCTCGCCTGAAGGTGTATTTATTCCCCCTACAACCCATTGTTCATTAGTTTTACTTACTGGCACCAGTAACTTATTAAGGTGTGGATTTAAATCTGGACCAACAACACTACTAAGTTGTACCATTGCATCAAGGCCTCCTTCAAATACTGCTGCATCAGTGTGCGCCAGGGCCCCACGTACAGCTATAGTTAATTTTGGCAAGAGAGGAATGGCCCTGGCATCTGCATTTGGAGTTTCTAGTAATTCTTTAAAACCATGTCTTGCTACAAAGGTGTATGGATGAACTGTTTCTTTCAAACCCTGGAATGGAATTATGCAATATAATCAGCATGTAACTAAGCAATGCATGTCACTTCTACTTAGCACTCTTTGATAGTGGTACACCAGGTTCTATTTAACCCATTTAGTACCGGACACCCCTAAAACAGGTACCAGGGCAAACAGTGCAGGCCAAGATCAGATGCCGCAGAACGGGGCGTCTGATCAGGGCCTACACTGTTTGAAAAAAGTAAAGCCATTTTCCAAATAAATTTTGAAGAAAAAACAACCTGACCCCCTTAAATTTTGAAATGGACTCCTGTTATACATAAGGCGGAAGATTCCATTTGGTACAAAAAGGGTTAATGCTTATCCTGCTGAACACAATAACACCTTCCTCCTCAAACAATGTAGATCCAGATCAGATGGCTTTTGAAGCAACCATATGATCTGGATCTACACTGTTGTGAACTGAACCAATACATTTTATCAAGCAATTTGGTTTGTTAATAGTCAGAAATGGGTATGCTAAATAAATTTATTCAGCAGAATAAGGGTTAATTGTGGGAGCAGTCTGATCTGGGTCCACACTGTTTGCAAAAATGACTTTTAAAGTAACCAGCAGATGACAAAACCGGCTTCTTATGGGTTAAACTACATGTATATCAAAGTATGCAACATCCAACAATGTAGGGGGATTTGTAGACACAACATACACAGACTGAAATTCCAACTCTTAAAACACTGCCATCACTGAAATCAAGATCTGAAATCATATCCTTGCAAGAAAACATGAAGAATGAACATGAATCTAACTTAAAATTAACAGAAGACTTTGGATGGCTGAATACAGCTCACACTGCACACAGCTCACATTTCACCCAATTTATTAATAAGACTTAACATGCTTAAGTTGTGTTAACATGGATATACATTACAATTATTGTCTTCTTTGATGATAAAAAGACATTGATTTTGGGTACTCATTTCTAGTGTTTCAATTAGACCGTTCTAGCAAAAATTGGGTTTACATGGATATACCGGTACATTATTTTCAATTTTTTTGGAACGTAAACATAGATTCTGGGTACTCAATTCATTACGAAACTAGAAATGCGTCCATAGGACACGGATGCCCCCGCCTGAAAATGTGTCTATGTTCGTATTCATCCATTGAAAGTTTAAGTTTTGGACCATTTTTTTACCTTGGAGGTACGGATCTGGGTTTGCACGTGACACATTGTCTAATGATGGTTAACATTTCTTCAAAGTAATTTCAAAATCCATCCAGAAATAAGTAAGTTATTGAAGTTTAAGTTTCGGACCATTTTTTTTTACCTTTGACCTCTAAGTATGACCTTGACCTTGGAGGTACGGATCTGGGTTTGCACGTGACACATCGTCTCATGATGGTTAACATTTCTTCAAAGTAATTTCAAAAAATCCATCCAGAAATAAGTAAGTTATTGACTGCGTTTAAGTTTCAGACTCTTTTTTTGACCTTTGACCTCTAAGTATGACCTTGACCTTGGAGGTACGGACCTGGGTTTTGCATGTGACACGTCGTCTCATTATGGTTAACATTTCTGCAAAGTAATTTCAAAATCCATCCAGAAATAAGAAAGTTATTGACTGCGTTTAAGTTTCGGACCCCTTTTTTTGGCCTTTGACGTCTAAGTATGACCTTGACCTTGGAGGTACGGACCTGGGTTTTGCATGTGACACGTAGTCTCATTATGGTTAACATTTCTGCCGAGTAATTTTAAAATCCATCAAGAAATAAGGAAGTTATTGACTGCGTTTAAGTTTCGGACGCACGGACGGACACACGGACGGACGCACGGACGAACGGACGGACGGACAGGGGCAACACTATATGCCCTTTCCACCATTCTTCGAATGGCGGGGGCATAAAAAAAAAACACCCGTGCAACTTAGTGCATTTTTCACATCTCTAAATTGGCTACTTTTCTGATGTAAGTCCTTAATGTTTTTCTTATTTATACTGCAAACATAGGTTGAGGCAGTTCTAACTTGTACCCACAACCTATGTCTTGGAGCAGAAATAAGAAAAATAATGTATACACATGTAAACCCCAATTTTCTCTGTATAACGGTAGGGTTTAGGGGGTGTTTATTTCAAGAAAATGTTCATGTAATGTTAGCTGTAACAATGTGGCAGTTATAGTGAGCATGACAATTTATGTTTATTGCAGAAATAGCTTTGACTGAATAGCTCAGAAATCGCGTTATAAAAACCTAAAGAGGTTCCATTTACAGTAGAACTCCGATGGCTCAAACACCGATGGCTCGTTTACCATGGCTGAGTCGAACTCATTCCTGAGCCCCTAGGGAAATCCTCTACATAAGAAAAAGTGGGTGATAATTTAAGAGATTTTAGTCTTTTATCTTGCAAATGTAAGCAGTGTGTGCTCATTAGAATCGCCTCGATGAGGCGATTCTAATGAGTACACACAGCATACATTTTCATTATAGAACACCGAAAAGATGTCCAAAAGTGTTTTGTTATGCCTCCTGACAGTAACCCTCGGTAGCTCGAACTACCCCTGTCTCGAACAGATTTTCGAGGTCCCAAAGGTGTTCAAGCAATTGAAGTTCGAATGTATACAAATGTAAACCCCAATTTTCTCTGTATAACGGTAGGGTTTAGGGGGGTGTTTATTTCAAGGAAATGTTCATATGATGTGAGCTGCCACAATGTGGCAGTTATAGTGAGCATGACAATTTATGTTTATTGCAGAAATAGCTTCGACTGAGTAGCTCAGAAATCGGGTTATAAAAACCTAAAGAGGTTCAATTGGGCCCCGCCAAGCGATTTTGGTACTTATCGCCTATGCGAGCAGCGAAGGTTCAGGCGAGCCTGCGCATCCGCGCAGTCTCGCCAGAACCTTTGCTGCTCGCTCATACAAGCAGTGAATCAAGAGGAACCTTCAGACAGAAAGCCATATCCCTGGCCCCTCTGAATGGCTGGGCATGCGCAGTTAAAATTTGTCATGACGGAATGCTCGAAGACCCAAATTCGCTTGGCGGGGCTCATTTTATTTACCTCAGCCAATGTTACAAGAACAGGATCAAATGCTACACTCTCTGGTGGGGTACTCCAGGCTAGCTTGTGTTTTACAGATCCATGAACCAACCTGTAATGATACCGTATTTATCCTGAGTATTTGGATGCCTCAAGTCCTTACCATACTTGCTCTAAAAGTTGATTGATTGATTTTTTGGGGTTTAATGACACATCAACCTCTGTGGGTCATTTTGTGTCATCTCCAATAAAATGAAGAAAAGAGATATGTAGTAGAGGAGGTGAAAGTGAGGGACAGAGGAGAAAGAGGAAAATGAATGGAAGTGTAGAAACAGAAGAAATAACATCACTCTCTACTCTTACCTGTTGCAAGAACAGCAGGCATTGCCCAACTGTCAGCCAATATTAGATGGATGCCCAGTGACACAAAATACACATCACTTTTGCCTCACCCAACTACCCCCTCTAAAAGTTGAACAAATACATTTTACTACGTGGAGTTTTGTTGGAAAACAGCTGTGCTGTAAGAGTTGCAAACTAGAGCTGTCAGAGGATCTGACTATAGCCCCGCTTCAGCGCTGTCAGAGAAGAAAGTTATTTAAGCTGCAGAGAAAACAGTTATGAACAAGAAATAACTGTTGAAAATTTTACATTATCTGGAAAAACTCTAAGAGTTGTGAGCCCTTGTCCCTCATTTCAATGAGCATGATACATTACCAGAATGTCCATGTTTATACTAAATTTCATCTTCCATTTTACAATGTTCAAAGGGTAATAACTCCTAAAGTAGGCAAATCAGAGTCAGGGTTCCTGCGCTCTGCACATTGTCTCATGGTGCTTTACACTTGTGTGAAGTGTCATGAAAATATCTCAAATGGTTTGTGAGTTATGGAGCCGACACAGTCAAAATTGCCTTTTTAAATGTTCAAAGAGCAATAACTCCTAAACTAGGCAAACCAGAGTTATGGTTCCTGCACTCTGCACATCATCTCAAGGTGCTTTTCATTTATTTGAAGTTTCATGAAAATATCAGAAACGGTTATGGAGCGGACATAGTTAAAATTGCCATTTTTTAATATTCAAAAGCCTATAACTGAAAAAGTAGACAATCCAGAGTTTGGGTTCCTGCGCTCTGCACACGTAATATGGTGCTTTACATTTGTGTGAAGTTTCATAAAATTATCTCAAATGGTTTTTGAGTTATCGAGCAAAGACGGCTAAAATTGATATTTTTCAATATTCAAAGGGAAATAACTCAAAAATTAGGCAATCCAGAGTTATGGTTCCTGCACTCTGCACACCATCTCATGGTGTTTAATGTTTGTGTGAAGTTTCATGAAAATATGTGAATGGGTTTTAAAGTTATGGAGCGGACACGAAAATTGTTAACAGACACAGACAGACACACAGAAAATACGAAAACCAGAGTTATGGTTCTTGCGCTCTGCACATTGTCTCATAGTGCTTAACATTTGTGTGAAGTTTCATGAAATTATCTCAAACGGTTTTCGAGTTATGAAGCGGACACTGTTAAAATTGCCATTTTTCAATGTTCAAAGGGCAATAACTCCAAAAATAAGCAATGCAGAGTTATGGTTCCTGCGCTCTGCACATCGTCTCATAGTGCTTAACATTTGTGTGAAGTTTCCTAAAAATATCTCAAACGGTTTTCGAGTTATGAAGCGGACACAATTAAAATTGCCATTTTTCAATGTTCAAAGGGCAATAACTCCAAAAGTAGGCAATCCACAGTTATAATTCCTTCGCTCTGCACATTGTCTTATGGTGTTTAACATTTGTGTGAAGTTTCATGAAAATATGTTAAGCAGATACAAAGTTATGGAGCCAACACAAATTAACGGTATCACGGAATTACGGAATTACGGAAAATGTTCAAAGGGCAATAACTCCAAAAGTAGGCAATCCACAGTTATAATTCCTTCGCTCTGCACATTGTCTTATGGTGTTTAACATTTGTGTGAAGTTTCATGAAAATATGTTAAGCAGATACAAAGTTATGGAGCCAACACAAATTAACGGAATCACGGAATGACAGAAGGACATGGCAAATCCAATATAGCCCCACTTTTTCAAAGCGGGGCTATAACAATGTAGTTCCAGATGAGATGCAGTGTTCTGAATGCCTCATCTGGGTCAACACTGTTTGCTAAGGCCTGTCTACATATGGTAAATGCACCCCTGTCCATCGGGCCTTGGAGAAATATATTGGGCTAAATGATGCTTCCCCGCAGAGCTGAAACTGACCGAACTTGAGTTCATGTACGGATAAACCACTAAACCGCTTAGAAGGTCTAAAGCTGCTAAAGAAAAGACATGCTAATTGAACCCTTCCTTAAACCCTAGCAGTTTCTTTTGGGCAGTAAGTCTTGAGATATCATTTCATCTCAATGACAGGTAAAATTCCCACAATATCAGAAACAGTGTCAGTGTCTCCAAAATGACCTAAATAGTGTTGATGGGGATGTAAAACCTCAACATAAACACGGTAAACACAATAGCTAATGAAAATCAAATTCAGGAATATCAAAGTCTGATTTCATTGATTTAATATGGCAGTCATCCTTTTCATATTTCAGGAACATTATACAGATAGTGCCCAAGTTCAGAATTATTTTTATTCATCACTGTCACTAGTTTCAATATTTCCTTAAACTTCATTATAACACTGATCTTTTTTAATGTAACAGCTTAAAAATGGATAAAAAAAAAAGTAGATTTCGTGTGATTACATGGCAAAATGGCCATTTTTCTATATAATCTTTACATTTCTGTTTGCTTAGCTAACATTGCTTCTGCCATGGCCCCTTAATGACACTGTTATAGAGAGATTGTGGTGTGTATCGAAATCAGTCATTGCACTGTGTTCAATGAAACTGAAGATATTTTCAACAGCGATTAATTTTTTCCAAATACTTGCATTCAATGTAATATTAAATTTTACCTGCAAGGCACTCCACCATTTGAATAAACTGCAGCAAATGCTGACTGGTTCTTGTTTGAGGTACTGAACTGTAGATACAGAAAAGTTATAAAAACAGTCTCGAAGCACATGTACATTGTATATATAGAGGATATTTACCTTTTTAAGATGAATACCAAAAATATTTCTAGTGTGTGCTTTGTACTCGTGAGAATTCTAATGTTTTCAACACACAAGATGAAATATTTTTGGTATTTATCACCAAAAAGTAAATTTTCATTTTATTTTATACGTGAATTTGGCAATGTTTTGTATTGAACAGCTGTCAGAGGGTTTACTGTAAATAACCTCCATACCAACCCAGTTAACCTTTAAAATGCACCCTTACCAGTCTGCATAAAAAACTTTGGTTCACCAGCTAACCAGTCATCTACATGTATATTGAAGTGCACAGCTAAGACACTGGTCGGACTGTGTGTTTGAAAGGCTCTACACTTCACTACACATGTTTCTTCCCTACACATGTTTCATGATGCTTGTAGACACTTTCTCACTTGTCACAGCACATTTATACTGCAACGAGGCATTCTAGTAGCATAATAAAGGGTGTCGAATAACTGCACGCTATAATCGGTAGTTATCTTTAATACATTCTACTGACCTATAATACATCTGGGGACCATTTATAGACCTGACCTACTTTTCAAGTCCCTAATTTGCAAATGTAAACAATAACATGCACCATTTTATACATGAGAAAACAACCAAACAGTAAGTTATAATCTCTGAAATATTCAGATTTTCAGAAATTTAAGCTAAATTCTTATCTTCTCGGGCTTTGCTGGTTTGAATGGTCCGTTAGAATAATTGCGCACTGCATTGAGGACCTGGACCTAATCCTGAAAGAGAGAAGGCTCCGCTGGTATAGACATGTGGAAAGCTCCAACGGTGCAGTCAAGACTGCTTGTGACATACAGGTAGGTGGAAAGCGGGGCCTGGAAAGCCCAAGATGACCTGGAAGCAGCTGACAGAAAGAGATTGCAGAGATTGGAAGCTCTCTGCTATTGATCCTCGTGACAGACAAGCCTGGAGATCTGGTGTAAGATCTGCCATGCATGCAGCAAGCCAGCTACCTGGTGGGGGGCCCACTTATGTGGACGTTGCCCCTGTACCTGCATGTTAATCAAAAATCTGTTGATGATGATGATGATGTTATCTACTGTAATGATCCTGAGTATTGGGACAGATAGGCATAAGCAACAGTGCAGACCCAGATCAGCACTCTGAGCAGTCTGACCAGTGTCTACACTGTTTGCCATTCCTTCTGCACCTTTTGGTATCCTTGCAGGATCGTGGTACAAATTTGTTAAAATGTTATGGTGTCCGAATTTTTTGGATTTTGATGTTTGATTATTTCCAGTTCAATTATATCCAAAAAATTCATTATAATGGAGTCAGCACTGTAAATATTTCTAGCTGCTTCATTTGAGCCCCGCCAAGCGAATTTGTGTCTTCGAGCATTCCGTCATGACAAATTGTAACTGCTCATGCCCAGCCATTCAAAGGGGCCAGGGATATGGCTTTCTGTCTGAAGGTTCCTCTTGATTCACTGCTTGTTTGAACGAGCAGCAAAGGTTCTGGCGAGACTGCGCGGATGCGCAGGCTCGCCTGAACCTTCGCTGCTCGCATAGGCGATAAGTACCAAAATCGCTTGAGGGGCCCATATACAAGTGCATAAAATAAATACTGCTGTCTACTACCTGTTTTCAGTCACGAAAAATTGCCAGCCTCAGTAGCTCAGTCAGATGCGCATATGAGTGGTGATCAGGAGGACGCGCAAAATCGCTTGATGGGGCCCATTTATCAATCTTTGATTACTCATACTGTAAAATCCTAAAAATTAGGACACAGCTTGAGGACTTGCTGTAATTCTCCTACAATTTTAACAAATTTATTTCACGATCCAGCATGGAGTCCAAAAAGGGCAGAAGGAATGGCAAACAGTGTACATCCTGATCAGACTACTCCTTCAGGAGTAGTAAGGAGTAGTTTGATCTGGGTCTGCACTGTTTGCTTAGGCCTGTAGGTTCATTTTGATACATTTGTAAGCCACATCCATAATCTGAAGACTGGCCACAAAAAAAAACACTGGTAACTTGTAAGCCTCCCTGTATTTACCATAAGTATGCAGACACCTCAACACCTTACCACATGGTGACATCTGTTCTAAAATTGGAACATGTACAATTTACTACTGGCTGTTGTGTCGAAAAATAGCTACATGTGTGGCAGACACTGTAGACGCTGATGCGATGCCGCATTTTGCGGCATCTCATCCGGGTTCCCCCAGACCTGTCTATGGTAAATACAGCAATTACGGAGTCAGTCGAATGAAATAATACTAATTACTTACTGGATCTACTGTTCTGGGATTCAAAACATCTGATGGTCTGGCCTGTCTCCCTGATGCTGACTTTGCTGGATGTGGTCCAGCCTTTTTCCCTGCACTGGCAGGTGGTGTTTTAGAGCCTCGAGATCCCCTGGAACCTGCAGACCCTAATGAACTGGCACTCTTAGCACTTCCTGGGTAAGAACTTGCCATTTGAAAATACACCTGTTAGCCAACTCTGCTATAATAGACCTACTACTGCTGAAAGATGAAAATAACATGAGTTCAATATCCAAATGCTGAGTTAACAATATTCATGCACGCCCCCAGACCTCAGGTCAAAAAGTAGGTCAGTAGGTCAAATCATAGAAACACCTTGTGAACACACTACAGGCCAGAGTTTTGGTCCGATCATTATCAAACTTGCTCAGAATGACCATCTTGACAAAATCTGGGTCAAGTTTGAATATGAGTCATGTCGGTCAGTAGGTACGTGAACACTAGCCTGTTTGTGTTTTAAGCTCACCTGTCTGAAGGTCATGGTGAGCTTTTGTGACTGTGAGATGTCCGATGTTGGCGTTTTGTTGTGTGTCGTCTCTGCCTTAACTTTTCTTGTGAAAACACTAGAGGACAAAGTTTTGGGACAATCATCATCAAACATTCAAGTCAGAATGATCATCTTGACAATATCTCTAGTAGGTCTGTATCTTCTATTCCCTGGATCACTCCAGAGATAAGAAGGAAAATTCGCAGAAGGAATAAGATTCATGCAAAGGCAAAAAAGACGGGAAGTGGTAAACTCCGGACAAAATTTGAAAACTTGAGACGTGAAATCAAGACTGATATAAAAAATCAGCATGATTTGTATGAGAATAACTTGGTAGGTGATGTAAAGGCAAATCCCAGAGACTTCTACCGATATATTAATAGCCGGAAGAAAGACAGGCAAGATATCCCGCCCCTTAATAAAAGAGGAGGGGACGGGGTTGCTGAATCAGACTCTGAAAGGGCAGAGGAACTAGTTGGTCAATTCAATGATGCGTTTAATAAAACTGAGTTCACAGAGGTTCCATTTACTGGCAGATCGGCCCCATTCATGAATAATATTGTTGTGACAGCTGCAGGAGTGATCAAATTACTTCAAGGCTTAAACCCCAAAACGGCCTTAGGACCTGATGAGCTTCATCCTAGAGTCCTGAAGGAACTAGCAAATGAGTTGGGTCCAGTTTTTGCACACTTGTTTCAACAGTCTCTTGATACGGGTGAAATCCCCAAAGAATGGCTCTTAGCAAACATCTGTCCACTCTTAAAAAAAGGAGATAGGGCTCTTGCCCATAATTATCGCCCTGTGTCACTGACTTGTGCTCTGTGTAAATTGCTGGAACATATAGTCTGCTCAAACATCATGGCCCACTTGGACGAACATAAACTTTTGTCAGACAGACAACATGCATTTAGGAAAAGGCACAGTTGTGAAACTCAGCTAAGCACAGTTAATAATGACTGGGCAAAAATCTTGGACAAAGGGGGACAGGTGGATATATTTATTCTGGACTTCGAGAAGGCTTTTGACACCCCTCGTCATGAACTACTTAAATCTAAGCAAGGTTGGCAAAAAGCCGGTCAATATGAGTATTGACCAGGCCGGTGGTTAAAACCGGTTTTATCCGGTCATTACTGGTCAATACTGGTCGATTGGTGGTGGATTAAATCACTGGAGTATATACCTCTGTCCTGTTGCTAAACTGGTCTTAAAAACTTTCCCCCTACATCATGTACATGATGTTAGACTATATTTTCATCACTGAACAAGACAAAATAGTTTTTATTAATAACTAATTATTTAGACGGGCCTCCGTGGCCTAATGGATAAGAGCGCCGACTCTTAGTCATTAGGTCTCTCACCACCGTGGGTTCGAGCCTCGCTCGGGTCATGTGTGAGACGCCAAGTTCTGCAACGGAAGGTCAGGTGGTTTTTCTCCGGGTACTCCGGTTTTCGCCCACCTATGATTAACGATCGGCTCGATATGAGTGAAATAATCTTGAAAGGGCCGTAAAACCCAAACCAAAAAAAAAAAAAAAAAATAATAATTATTTGAGGTAACTTTTATTTCATCAAAAGTCAAAAGACATTATTGCTGGTCGATTGACTCACTGAACTGTAGACAGGCCTGTTCTTTTCAATCAAACAATCTTTTAGTTATTCTTTTTTTCCTTTATAGGTTAGATTGATTGATCATATTTTGATTTACAGGAATATGAATAAGCTGAATGTATCATGGATTTTGAAGGATTTATTTAAGGTCCTTTATTTATTAACCAAACAATATTTGAAGATTCACTGATGTCTTTGAATATTTAAAAGTATCTGCAACACCTGTAAATTGCTGTAAAAACAGACTAACTCATGCCACTGCAGTGGGTGTGGCAAAGATCTGATTGCTAAATTGACCAATTACATGTCCCTAATAGGGGTATTATAAACTGACACCAGACTTTATTCATAATGTGTGAAATTTTGATTTATATGCAATATGGACAGTATCTTATCATCAAGCTTGTACTGAAGGTGTCAAAAATGAATGAAACCTAAAGACCCAATTTGAACTTCTTCACCATCATCATCAGTCATCATTCGTCATCGAGTATTCACTCAGTCAACATGTCTTATCCTATGAAGGAATACCGACTACCAGAACCTCTGGTAGTCTTCTTGAAGTCCTGTCGACTTCATGGCGTGCCTCAAGTACACACAGAACTTGAGCCGCAGAGGGTAGCTGTCTCCCTCACCTGGGACTTGAGCCTTCCAGCTCCTGAAAGACCCAGGAAACCAGCAACACAGATCCGGCCACAGACCTGGCAAGCAGCGCCTCCAAGAGAAGAGATCGTGACAACCGCACCAGCGACGATTACTTTTCAGCGCCAGCCAACAACCGACGCCGCACCAGCGCCCGCCGCACCCACCATCCAGCTACCGACGCTCCCGCCAACGCCGTCATCGCCAGCACCAGCTCATCCCCAGCCCGAAGATAGTCCACAGCCAGCGATCACCGTTCCATCACCCACAGAGAGACCACCCCCGCCTAAAGCACAACGACGCTCGTCACCAGCCCAACCCACTAGAAGAGGGAGGATCTGGACATCGGAAGAAAAAGACTTCGAGAAGCTGCCACCCAACCCACAACAACCATGGCATGAGAAGTACCACCTGGGTAGAGCCTGGATGGCAGCTACTTCCGACTCCCCCACCACCATCCTAGAACTGCACCGCCTGAAAAGACCTAACGAAACGATCAACGTGGACCTTGCCGTATATGCCTTCAAGACTAAAGATACGCCCATCTTCATAATCTACAAGGGACCCACCTCAAAGTACTACGACGAGCACATCTACAATTCCATCGAAAAACGCACCGAAGAGACCCCCCTGAACAAGAAGAAAACCCGGAAGGTCCACAAGCTATTCCTTGATACGGCGATGACGGAGGGAGTGGTAGTTAGGAGGGCGCATCCCTCCTAAACCTGCACCGGACCGAGATCGTGAACTTAGGGCCGCATGTCCGAAAACCCTGTTTACCATGGGTATTGCAAGGCTACTTCATGTGTAGCCAGTCCGACGCCAATCACGCGGCCCTAAGAGAGAGCAACATGACCTAGTTTGCTCGGGCGAAACAGACAAATCGCGATTTGCAGCCGAAATTGGCATTGATTTCTCTGTTGCTTCATGCCCATTTTCGACCTGGCGTTCAAAATTCAAAATTAAAGTGCTTCTATTTTACTAAGGGAAGGGCACTGGCAGATCAGCACGATTCGTATTCCGCTGACCACTGCCGCGATTCGCAGCCCAGAAGCACTAAAACTTAGCCTCCTTGCCTTTCACCTCTACCACGGCCAGACGGGCAATGGCTATGGAACACGATTTGCAGGTCGGAATTGACCAGGTTCCATAGCCGCGTTTGACAGCCCACAACTATTTGGAAACTACGTCAAAAACCACGGTAACTTACAGACCACTTTCACCTTTATTGCACGGCGAGAGGAGTACACCGGAATTAGTGTACAACTCCATGTGAAAGCCTTTCAGAAAGTGGGAAAACTAATCCTGGACACGTTCTAGGGGTAGCCCCTATGTGCTTATAGCGCCCGGTTACCTTAAAAACCAGTTCAGTCAGTCAGAACTTCTTCACTATTTTTGAAGATAACAACAACAACAAAAAAAAAAAAAAAACAGTGCAAGGTGTTGAAGTTAGTGCTAAGGTCTTAAGACTGATGAGTCATAGACAAAAATGCCTTGGGCTAAAAAGGCCAGAAAGTATTGGTAAGAGGCCACATGAAGAAATAACATCTGAACCTGAAACTCTTTCAAATGATCAGCCTCCAGCAAAGAGAGCAAAACTTCAAAACAGTTTCAGTAGCTTTGGTTTTTTAACACTATAAAATTATTCAATTGACCACTCAATATTTCAATCGACCAGTATTGACCAATTTGGGAGTATTGACCGGGACGGTTTTAACCGGTTAAAACCGCCCCTGGTTTTGACCGCCCAACCTTGAATCTAAGTTATTTGGTTATGGAATTGGGGAAAAGACCCTCAAATGGATAGATTCCTTTCTTTGCTACAGAAAACAGCGGGTTGTTGTTAATGGTGAATCTTCGGAGTGGGCAAGGGACCGTTCTTGGTCCACTTTTGTTCTCCCTGTACATCAATGATATTTCCATGACGGGCCTCCGTGGCCTAATGGATAAGAGCGCTGACTCTTAGTCATTAGGTCTCTCACCGCCGTGGGTTCGAGCCTCGCTCGGGTCACGTGTGAGACGCCAAGTTCTGCAACGGAAGGTCAGGTGGTTTTTCTCCGGGTACTCCGGTTTTCGCCCACCTATGATTAACGATCGGCTCGATATGAGTGGAATAATCTTGAAAGGGCCGTAAAACCCAAAAAAAAAAAAAAAAAAAAAAAATGATATTTCCACTGACATTGACTCAGAGATAAGACTGTTCGCAGATGACTGTGTTTGTTACCGGGAAATTAGAGATACAGATGACTCATTGAAACTTCAGGCTGACATAGATAGATTAGGACGTTGGGCACGTAAATGGGGCATGAGATTTCAGCCAGTTAAATGCAATATTATGCAGATAACTAGGAAGAGATCTAATAAAGTTGAGGCTTCTTACACCTTAAAGGGAACGGTCCTCGACAATGTGGACTCCATTAAATACCTTGGAGTGACAATCTCACACAACTTGAGATGGAATACTCATATTAGCAACATGTGTACTAAGGCAAATAGAATGCTTGGTTTCCTTTGGCGAAATCTTCATCCGTGCCCTCAGGATGTAAAAGAGGCAGCATATAAAGGTCTTGTTCACCCAATCTTGGAATATGGTAGTTGTATCTGGGACCCCAGTGGAGTGGTCCTTAACGATGAAATTGAGAAAGTTCAGAATAGAGCTGCTAGATTTGTAACAGGCAATTACTGCTTTGAAACTGGGAGCATGACTGGAATACTTGGAAAATTAAAAAGGGAGTCTCTCAAGAAAAGGAGAAAAGACAGTAGGCTAATCCTATTATACAAAGGTCTAAAGGGTGCTGCCAGCATTCCAACGGTGACAGGACATCTCGGCCCCTAACAAACTCGGCCCCTGACAAACTCGGCCCCTAGCCAACTCGTCCCCTACAAACTCGGCCCCTGACAAACTCGGCCCCTAAAATTTGAATATGTATATATTAGTGTTGGAATTGACTTATTATCAAACTATTACACATATTTTTAATGTACATATGCCTAATTACCTTTTGAACTCATTTTGTTGAAATTATGAGTAACCCATCTCACATGAGTTAAATGAACCTAATGCCATTGATTGAACTAGTGTATGACACGCTGCTGTGGGTCCACTGTCACTCACCTTCCGATGTAATTAATAAACTAATTGATTGATTGGCATGTAATTACACCTCTGCCACTTAAAAGAGACTAGTAGTATGTTCTGTTGCGCACTTACAAAAATTGAACCATTTTGTTTTTATTATCATTTACAGGGTTTGACCATTCCACATCCATTAGCCTTTTTTTCTATTAATACCAATGATTTTGATTGTTTGACGTCCCCGTCAACATTGTATAGGTCATTTTGGAGTCGTTGCTTCCAATTTTGTGGGGCTTTTACCCGACCTAAACCCATGCGGTAGTGGTGTGTTCATTTAAGAAATGTATTTTATTTTTCTGCTGTTCATGAAAGTATGACGGCCCCCGCCCGTCGGGGCTTAGAAAAATTTATGGGCTGCATGATGCTTCCACGCAGAGCTGAAACTGACCCGCACACGAGTACTGGTAAACCGCTTAGAGGATCTAAGCCGGCTCAGGCAAAGCGGTGCGTGTCGGCCCGTCCATGCTTATAACCCCTATTGGGTTCATTGGGTCCAACAAAATTGGAAGCAACGTCTCCAAAATGACCTTTACAGTGTTGATGGGGACGTTAAACCTAAAATCAAACAAAAACAAATCATGAAAGTATGAAAGCAACGGATCGACTGCAAAGTAACTTAACAACAAAGGGGTTCATATAAACTTTGCTAGCGCTACGCTGTCATTCATACTTTCATGAACGGCAGAAAAATTAAGTTTCTTTCTTCAAACATTATTTTTCTAATATCTGCTAAAAAAACAGATTGTCAGTA
Source organism: Lucinisca nassula (assembly GCA_963580285.1). NCBI lineage: Eukaryota > Metazoa > Mollusca > Bivalvia > Lucinida > Lucinidae > Lucinisca > Lucinisca nassula. The sequence continues at coordinate 185,815,732 of OY757010.1, forward strand.
CTCGATAGAACCGTCGAGGCGGTTCTATCGAGCCCCTAGTCTATGTTTCGAGCAAAAATAAGAAAAAATATCACAATTTTTTATCTTAAAATTTCCAGTTTTGGCAAAAAAAAATGACAATGTATTTGTATTGGAGTGTTTTCGTAATGAACGTCGCCAACGCACAATCAGATCGTGGAGAACCATGAATATCATGAACTATATTGTTTCCTATTTGTTTGTTTGAATTGGGGTTTAACGACACCGTCAACACTATTTAGGTCATTTTGGAGACGTTGCTTCCAATTTTGTGGGACTTTTACCCGACATTGAGATGAAATGACATCTCAAGCCCTGCTGCCCGATGAAACCAGAAGGCTTATATGCATTGGACGATCTGACTCACACCGCTTTGCCTGGGCAGGCTTAGTCCTTCTAAGCAGTTTGCCAGTACTCGTGTGTGGTCAGATTCAGCTCTGCGTGGAAGAATCATGCAGCCTAAACTATTTCCCCAAGCCCCGATGGGCGGGGGCGAATATTGTTTTCTATAGGTTTACATTTGGTTTTACACTGGAAATGTTAATATCACAAAAAAAAAAAAAAAACGCCTATTCTAAATTATTGAATTTTTCACCACCCAAATATGAAAATTTTCAGATGAAACATTTTTTTTTCTTATTTCTGTTATAAACATATATTTTGGGTACTTGTTAGAACCACATTGACAGGGTGATTCTAACAAGTACCAACAACCTATGTTTTTGAGCAAAAAGATTTGGGTACTTGTAAAAACGGCATCGATGAGGCGGTTTACAAGAACCAACAATCTATGTTTTTGAGAAGAAAAAAGTAAATTGATATAAACCCTTGTAAACCCCAGTTTTACTATATAAAAGTGTGGTTGCAGGTGATCAAAATTATATAGGCATGTTTTCGTGATGCCACACTCAATTCCAACATGGTCCCAATTGCAGCATGTGTTTCTGCGATCTTTTATCGTGGATAAAGTTTCGTATTAAAAACGGTAAATATGCTCAAACTTTCTGTGAAACTACCTATCCACCTTCCAAATTGATTCGCGGAAACAAAAACATTGTATTTTAGGACCTAAATTCTGATAGGGACTGAGTTTTTAGGGACGGAGTTGAATTGGGGCCGAGTTTGCTAGGGGCCGAGTTTGTCAGGGGCCGGGTTTGTCAGGGGCCGAGTTTGTTAGGGGCCGAGATGTCCATAAATCATTCCAACAGATGACCTTGTTCCCCCAGCTAGACACTGTAGAAATCACCATTCGTTGGCGTTTCAGACCCTTACTGCAAGTAAGTAAGTAAGTAAGTAAGTAAGTAAGTAACGTCTTTATTTAACGAGGCTTGCGCATTCAGTTTCCCGATCTTCCATGCGGGCCTCACATATATACAACATATACACAGTCAACATAATATACAACATATAAACAGTGAACCAGTTACAACAAAAATTTTCTTAACAACAATAAAATAGCTGTAATAGCTATATAAGGAGTCATTGTAATGCAAATGATTCAGCTGGTGAATAACCACCTGACATAGGCAGTTTGAAATTTCCAGAGAGTATCAGAATTTCGTACATGTGTTGGTATGTCATTCCATAACCTTGAACCAGAGTAGCTGAATGATTTCCTAAAAAGTTCTATTTTGGGTTTTGGTATAACTAAGTCTGCATTCTGTACTGATCTGAGGTTCAAGTTATGCCTGTGATTTACTGTTTGGAATTTATGTTTCATATACATTGGAAAAGATGGTTCATTTATAGATTTATACATGAGAATTGACTTTTTGTACATAATTCTTTGGTCAAAGGTCATCCAATTTAGTTCTTTGAATAATTCATTTGAAGGGGTATCAAAACTTTTGTCTAAAATGATTCTGGCAGCTCTCTTTTGAAATTTGATAATGTCGGAGAGTAATTCATTGTTGCAGTTTCCCCAGATAGTGCAGCAGTAGTCCAAGTGTGGTAGTATGTATGAATTAAAGAATAACTTTCTAGAATGCAGATCAAGGTATTGTTTGATTCTGAGAAGTAGGTAGAGCTGTGCATTGCATTTTTTAATAGTTGATTGTATATGTGTTTTCCACTTAAGATTGTTGTCTACATGTACTCCTAGTAGTTTTTCAGTGTCTGTCAGTTCAATTTCTTGGTCTTGAATGTGTAGGGTAGGTGATTTAGTATTTTCTGATTTTGTGCTTTTTGTTGATATGTTCATTGTTTTAGTTTTTTGAGCATTGAGTACCATTGCATTTTGTTTGCACCATGTGTGAACATTATCTAGGTCGGTTTGTAGATTATTGATTACTTCTTGTAGAGAAATTCCAGTAGCTGTGAGAGAAGTATCATCAGCAAACATATCAGTCTTAGACATTTTTACATGGAGGTTTAGATCATTAATATATATGATGAAAAGAAGGGGTCCAAGGACTGAGCCTTGTGGGACTCCTGAAACAACTTCTGCTGGCTCAGATAAGACACCAGAAACATTTACTTTTTGTGACCTTTCTGACAGATATGATGTTATCCAGTTTATAGCTTGTGATGAGATATGATAGAAAGGAAGTTTTTCAATGAGTATTTTGTGGTTTACTAAATCAAAGGCCTTAGAAAGGTCCAGGAATAGTGTTCCAACAAGTTTGCCTTCGTTCAGTGCATTGATCCAATTATCAATTATGTTTGTAAGTGCTGTCTCGCATGAATGTTTTGCTCTGAAGCCTGATTGGGTGATGAAAAGCAAATTGTTTGTTTCTAGAAAGCTCTTCAAGTGGTCTGATACATGCTTTTCATATATTTTAGAGATAAGTGGAAGTACCGAAATTGGTCTGTAATTATTTTTGTCTGATTTTGATCCCTTTTTGTAGATGGGTGTTACCTTTGTTTGTTTTAGTTGTGTTGGAAATTTTCCACTTTTAACACTTAAGTTTATCATGGTACATATTGGTTTACATATAACATCTGAGGCTGTTTTTAAGAACTTGGCACTAATGCCATCCATACCAGTTGCTTTTGTTACATCAAGACTGTTCAGCTTTTGTTTAACGTAACTTACCTCTACATAAGGAATTTCAAATTTGTTATATTGCCTGGCATCTTCAGTGCCAAGAGATTCTTTCAAGACAGTTTTCATTTCATGTGATAATTCAGTGATATTTTCCGCTTTTTTAAATACATTTGCAAAAAATGAATTAAATATGTCTGCTGTTGACTTTGGATCAGTGATTGGCGTACCATTTTCATCAGCTATGTAGTTTGTTTGATGTTTTTCCGTTTTGCCTGACAGACTTTTCAGGTTTTTCCATAACTTTTTTGGATTTTTCTGGTTTGAGTTTATTTCCTGGAAAAAAAAAGTCTGTTTTTGCTTTATGGGTGAGTATTTTTACTTGTGATTTCCAGTATTTGAAGTCACTGATATTATTTTTCTTTTTTGAAATGTCCCTCTTGTGCATTGCATTTGCTATATCCCCATTGAACCAATCAGCTTGGTTTTTATGTTTTACTCGTTTCTGTTTATATGGGGCATGTGCATCTAAAGTTTGTAAGAATAATTTGTTGAAGGTATCTAAAGCATCATCTGGATCACTGAACATGTCAATGAGAGACCATGGCTGATTTGATAAATCATGCAAGAAATTATCAGCATTAAAGTTTTTTAAGTACCTATAGTTTATTGTAGTGTGCACTGGACCTTTTTTAACATTTTTATTTGACCGTCTTGTGAAAATTACAGGATAATGGTCACTAATAGACAGTATAGGAACTGCAGTGTATGATATATTCTGTGGTTCGTTGCTGTAGATGTGATCAATGGTAGTTGATGATGTTGGTGTAACTCTTGTAGGTTGTGTTATAAGTTGAGAAAGATTAAAAGTGTTAATGATATTGTTCCACTTTGAGTTATTTGAGCCTGTAGTTACGAAATTATAGTTAAAATCACCAAAAATTACTATTTCTTTGTTTTCAATAAATATTTTGTCAAGATTCTCTTCAATTTTGTCATTCCAAGATGCTAGTGATGATGGTGGCCTATAAATGTAGCCTATAAGAAAAGGTTTCTGCTTATCAAGCTTCATTTCAAGCCATATTGCCTCAATGTCTTCAAATTCTAAATCAGATCTTAATTCGCACGGCAATGTAGACTTAACATACAATACAATACCACCACCATTTGATTTTCTGTCACGTCTAAAAAGTTGAAAATTATTTAAAGCTATCTCCGAGTCAGAGAAGATATCGCTTAGAAAAGTTTCTTGTAGTCCCATTACATCAATATCTGGGTATGTGTCCACAAGATATTTTATATCATTCATTTTAGGATAGAGATAATGAATGTTCAAGTGCATAAAATTAATTCCTTTTTTGTCAAAAGTTATTTCATTTAACACAGGGTGTTCATTTCCAATTATGTCCTTATCTTCAGAGGGTATTTCCAGTAATGTAGGGTCACTATCATTTTCTTCTAGAAGTATTGAGGACGCTGAGGTTGAAACATCCACATCCATGGTGGGGGAGGCATTGAGTACATTTCTTGTCTGCCTCTCCAATTTCTTCGTTGATGTTGATCTGTCTTTTTCCAGAGGCGGGGCCGAGGAAAATTTCCGGGACTTGTTGATGTTGATGATTTTGCATTGTGTCCAGTTTTTAGACAATTGAAGAACTGACATTTATAAAATGTCATTCTTCCCCAGAACCATTAGAGATTTCTTTCTATCTATCTATCTATCTATCTTCCAATACATCTTAACCTCCTTGGAGGACTTCAGATGGTGATTCCGGTAAAACCAAGAGCTAAAGGGGGTTAGTCGAACAAAAAAGGGGGGATAGAAAAGTGGGTGAAATGAGTTTGTACAGTGCGAGTGAGAGTGTTAGTATAGTTAAAAGATAAAAACAGTAACTGGCGTTTAAGGTGATGAGTGGAATACCTGGCAAACGGCTGTACTAAACTGTGCCACAGTAGGGAGAACTGGTATGTGGGCTGGTAGGGCGTTCCAGTGGATGATTGTGCGGGGGAAAAATGTGTACTTATAGTAGTCCTTTAGAGTCGTGATCTGTCTGTATGCTAGAGAATGATTTCTTGCAGAGGAGCGGGTGTTCCGGATCAGGTAGTCAGTAGCAGGTATGGCAACAAGGTCATATGTGACCTTATATAGGAGGACCAGACGGCTGTCTATGCGCCGCTGGTCAAGGGTACGCCATTTGAGGTCATGAAGCATTTTGGTAATGCTAGACGGGTACTGATAGTCTCTGGTTGCCCATCTAACAGCCCTACGCTGGACTGCTTCTAGTTTATAGATGTCAGAAGCAGTATGGGGGGACCACACAGTAGAAGCATATTCTAACTGTGGGCGGACAAGGGTTTTGTAAGCAGTGGATTTCAGGTCCCTGTTGTATCTATCTATCTATCTTCATATACTGAGTCGGTCACATTTGGCCATTACCTCAGTTGGGTGCGTAGCTAAATTTAGAATTTAGCTGAAAAAAAAAAAAAAAAAAAAGAGAAGTCACTGGATGAGTCATTAAAACTATTTACAATCTGAATAACAGAGGTATACTAAAACGCATACCTCTGAGTCTCAATCTTACACTGTATGGGCTTTGAACTCCTCTGCAGTCTTAGCATTCACCACAGAAGAGGGAAGACTATTCCACTGGGGAATAGTCCTAGGGAAGAAGGAAGGACCCGAATATTCTGTTTTAAAAATCCTAAAGTCTGATTGGCCTTTTTGCTGATATTGTTAATGTGGTCTGTCCATCTGAGGTCTTCCGAAATGGTGACCCTAAGGTATTTAGATGAGGGTACACTTTCAAGGATACAGCCATGCAGGTGATATACAGTTTCAAAGGGGTCTTTACGTCGGGTCACATGAATGACCTGGCATTTAGAGGGGTTAAAACTCATATCCCAGAGTTTTTCCCATGATTCAAGTGACTTAAGGTCTTTTTGGAGGGTCTCAGAGTCATTTTTGGCATCAAGGGCTAGGTACATGGCTGTGTCATCGGCGAATAACCTTACTCTGGATCTAACCTGATCCGGTAGATCATTAATATAGGCTAAAAATAACATGGGTCCGAGAACCGAGCCCTGTGGGACACCTGAAGACACTGGAATGTTATCCGAGTTGGAACCATTGAGTAAAACTGATTGAGTCCTGTTATCAAGAAAATCTTTTATCCAATTTAGAGTTGTCCCCCTTATGCCATAAAAGTGTAATTTCTGGAGAAGTTTTTCGTGAGCCACTTTGTCAAAAGCCTTGCTAAAGTCAAGGAGGACAAGGTCTGTTTGCTTTCCTGATTGCATGTTTTTTGCGAGTTCGTCAATGAGCATAATAAGTTGTGTCTCACAGGATCTCTTATCTCTGAACCCATGTTGCAGTTCATACAGTATATTTAGATTGGTGAAATGTTTGGAAATGTTGGAGGCCACAACATGCTCAAGCACTTTGCAGAGGACACAGGTTAGGGAAATTGGCCGGTAGTTGGCAGGGTCTGTTTTATCCCCTTTTTTGAAGATAGGGGATACATTAGCTTCTTTCCAAATGGATGGAAGCTTACCAGAATCTAAGGATCTCTGGTAAATAAATTGTAGGATGGGGGCAAGTTCTTTATGAAGGGTCTGAAGGACTACAGGTTTGAACTTATCAGGGCCTGCAGCCTTATGCGGGTTGAGACCTTGAAGCAGTTTTTCTATGCCTTTGGATGAAACATGTATATCAGGCATTTTGGGGTGTGGGCTGGGTGTGAAGCTGGGTTTCTTATTTGTTCCATATAAATTCTGGGGTCCTGTGTATGGGTGGGGCGTTGAGCAAGGATTCATACCAGAATCATATGCATCTTGGAGGGCCCTCTGCGCAAGTTGCCTGAGGCTTGTTGGGCTTTTAGGGCTAAAAACTGAATTAAACTGCCATTCGCCCTCGCGGACATTCTAGTGTAGCTAAATTTACCTCTTTGGTTAGAGCTAAGGACTAACTTCCCACATCACAGGTCCTGGTGTATGAATGTCTTTTGACGTTTCACCAGTAACAATTTTCATTCTGATTCATGTTGACCAGTACGAATTCACATGGTGGGGAATCTGGAATATTAAAAAATATTGTTGTTGAAAAAATAAAAAGAGTGGGCGTAGCTTTTAACGGTATCTCAGTAAAAACAAATCTGACCAAACAAAAGCATCCCAAAAATTACTGAAATGCATTTATCCGCTTCAAATGTCTTGAGAAGCTATTTGTCACATTTTTTTCCTAAACCGGAAGTTAGGTTCTTCTTGAGGGTCGGGTATGAAACACCCTTCCCGGTCCCGATCCCGATCCGAAAATCCCCGATCCAAAATTTTCTATTTGCCCTAATTCATTAATTAGAATATATTTTAAACACTTTTTGTGTTTATTTTATTACTTTTAAGTATTTTAATCATTATTTATGTATATTTTGTTTAAATGCGTCCAATTTGTGATTTTATCCTAAATTATTCCTCTCTTAGGGGTATGAAAGACCCTGCCTGTGATTTTATCCTAAATTATTCCTCTCTTAGGGGTATGAAAGACCCTGCCGATTTTTCGTAAAAATATTGTATTCTTCCGCCTCTAATTAAAAAAATAAACAAAAACCAAATGATAAAATCAGCATAACGGAATTGCTATATACTTTTATGGCTTTTCTGGAATAAAATAGAACTTAAAAAGAGTTTCGGAGGTGTTTTGTGGCTTATTTTTATCCAAAACGATAACCGATCATTGTTGCTATTTATAGTTACGTAAATTGAACGGAATGTGAAAGAAATGGCCGGAAACGAACCGATCTTGAGTTTCACATTGTCTCAAAAATAAAAAATAGAGAAATAGGAAATGGTGAAACTTCTGTCACTCGCACAATAGTCATTATATATAACATATACGATTTTTGAGAAAATGTGAAACTCAAGATCGGTCCTTTTCCGCCCATTTCTTTTACATTCGGTTCAATTTTTGTAACTTTAAATAGCAATAATGATCGGTAATCGTTTTGGATAAAAATCTGAAAAAAAAACCTCCGAAACTCTTTTTAAGTTCCCTTTCATTCTAGAAAAGCCATAAAAGTATATAACAATTCCGTTATGTTGATTTTATCATCTAGTTATTGTTTATTTTTCAATTAGGGGCGGAAGGATACAATATTTTTACGAAAAATCGGCAGGGTCTTTCATACCCCTGAGAGAGGTATAATTTAGGATAAAATCACAAATTAGACTTATTTAAACAAAATATACATAAATAATGATTAAAATAATTCAAAGTAATAAAATAAACACAAAAAGTTTTTTAAATATATTATAATGAATGAATTAGGGCAAATAGAAAGTTTTGGATCGGGGATTTTAGGATCGGGATCGGGATCGGGAAGGGTGTTTCATACCCGACCCTTCTTGAGCGGAAGTTGATACTATCTGTTGCTACGCCTTGTAAAAAAATAATTCGCGTATTTAATTGCGAATAAATAATACATCAGGCATAGACAGATTTGTGTATAATGAGGTTTTCCGAAATCTCAGTATACAATAGGTTGTCGAGAATACGCTTTTCTTAGTGATTAATGTTGAAATTTGATAGACCTACTTCTTGTTGGAAACCAAAATGGCCGCCGTACACGCAAGTGCGCGTCCTTAGCAGCATTCTCCTTAAAAAAGATTTTCCGTGTTACTGATAGAACGTTATCCCAAGTGATCATTTGAAATGGATACCAGTATCAGATCTCTGTTGATAGCAGCACAGAAGATTGTTGGTCAGTAATTTTAATGACGATAATAACGTGTGTTATTTTTATGCATGAGTTTGAGTTAATGATCGTGTGTTACCAGTTACCGGCCTAATTATTGTAATTATTCAGTTTTTTAATTACCAATAATTTCCTACAATAAAATCTATTTCATTACTACTGGAGATGGAATGTGATAGCTCAGTGGTTAGTGCACTTGCCTCTGATGTTAGAGGTCCGGGTTTGATCCCCGGAAGCGGCGATAAAATTTCGGTGTCCGAACACGCTCCATTGGCATCATTTGCTATCTATCTTCTTATATTGAGTCGGTCAAATTTGGCCATTACCTCAGTTGGGTGCGTAGCTAAATTTAGAATTCAGCTAAAAAAAAATGGAGGAGTCACTGGGTGAGACCTTAAAACTTTAGGCACCACTACCGCAACATCAAGGTCACAATCCGGGAATTTTCCGGACAAATTAACTTCAGAAATGGACCCTTAAAATGTTAAAAATGAAAAATGATTTTTAATAATCTTTTTAGAATGGAGACTCAAATTTTTTTGGTATTAATTTTATTAATTTCTGACCACCCGAAGTGGAAATATTAGGGATAACGCACCACTAACCCGCTTTTCCCGGACATTAGTATTCGCCCGTATTGCATGGTTACTGATTCCATTTCCCATCTCCGTACATATACTGGAATTGCATTTTCTCGCGGCATGCATATTCTCGCGGTAAACCATGCTTTCCCAGTAAAAAATTGGAAGAGCCACCCAGCGGTACGCAAATCCGTCACGGAAGAGTTACACTAAACTGTCATCCATATAAAATCCAAAATGTTCCATTCATCGGCAAGTTGTGATTGGAAAAAATGTGGAGAACAATAGTATAAAACACACCAACCTGCTAACCCCCTGCTATAAATATCCCAATTTTTATGAGAAATAAACAGAAAATAACTTAAAAATTTGAAGCATCTTGATCGTGTTCATATCAATGTTTATCAATGAAAAGTAAACATGCCTCGTCTAGATACATCACGGTCACTAAACGCGGGAATATGACGTCAGCTTCCAATATGGTGACTGTCTGGGTGGTATTGTTTGCATGGGGAAACGTCAGGAATTGTTACTGAAAAATGACAATTGACGGCATGTAAGGAGGATTTGAATAAATATAGTGACAACATTTATGCATAATTTTATTGATATTTAAATGCTTTTCTTATTATTTACTGTATGATCGTAAGTGCCACGGAAATAGGCAGTGCCAGGCTACAATCTGAATAAGATCAATAACAGAGGTATACTAAAACGCATACCTCTGAGTGTACGGGCTTTGAACTCCTCTGCGGTCTTAGCATTCACCACAGAAAAGGGAAGACTATTCCACTGGGGAATAGTTCTAGGGAAAAAGAAATTTTTCAGGGCATCACTATAGGACTGGTACCTATGGTATTGTGAGTTGTTTACTTTTGATGCCCTTGTTCGGGTTGAAACTGTCGCAGGGGTCAAGTATTTCATCATCAACAGATTTTTGATTAACGTGCAGGTACAGGTGCAACGTTCACATTTAAAAGTGGGCCCCCTTCCAGGTACATTGTAGCTGGCTTGCTGCACGCATGGCAGATCTTACACCAGATCTCCAGGCTTGTCTATCATGAGGATCGATAGCAGAGAGCTTCCATTCTCTGCAATCTCTTTCTGTTAGCTGCTTCCAGGTCATCTTGGGCCTTCCTGACCCCCGCTTTCCACCTACCTGTATGTCACAGGCAGTCTTGATTGCACCGTTGGAGCGTTCCACATGTCCATACCAGCGAAGCCTTCTCTCTTTCAGGATGAGGTCCAAGTCCTCAATGCCAAGACGCTCAAGTAACTCACTGGACCTGATGGTGACAGTGTCCTGTAGCTTGACATTGCAGATCTGTCTGATCATTCCCTGTCATTTCGCTGTAGACGTTGGAGGTTTGGCTTTGTCAATGGCCATGTCTCACTGGCATGGAGCATTGTGCTCCGCACACAAGAGCTGTACACACGGCCACATGTCTTGAACTAGAGATAATGAGAAGAGAGAACTGGTAGCAACTCCTTGAATTTCTTCCAGGCTGTTTTCACACGTGATGTAGTTGAAAGGTCGCAACCACCCGCTGCAGAGAGCATATCACCTAGGTAGCAAAAGGAAGCTACAACCTCCAGCTTGTCAGATCCGACTTGGACTTCCCTCTATGGTCTGCCATCTAAGGGGCGTGCAGTTCCTTGGCACCGTGTACACCTGTAATCAGGTTCCTCAGTCAAGCGTTTGAGCCCACTGCATTTCTTATGCACCCAGAACTTGCAGCCATTACAAAAGATACTGTTGCTGCCCACTCCAGTGCGACATACAGCGCATGGGAACTGGCCTGTACTCTGCAAGAGGTCCAGACCTGTACCACAGATCATGATCTTTGTCTTTCCTGCATTCACTCTCAGCCCTTTCGCCTCCATTGCGTCTTTCCAAGTTAAGAGCCTCCTGACACATTCCTCAAGGGATTCAGCAATGATGACAAGGTCATCAGCATACAGGTCCTCCCAGGGGACTCCAGAGCGGAACTTGCATGACAAGACTTCAAGCACAATGATGAAAAGCAGTGGGCTGAGATTAGAGCCTTGCTGAACACCCACCTTCACCTCGAATTCTTCACTGTAACCATCACCAACGCGAACACGGCTCCAGTACATCCCTTGGACCAGTTTCACAATCCACTCTTCAACTCCAAGTTTTCTTAGGGCCCACCAGATGACTTTCCGAGGCACTTGGTCAAATGCCTTCTCCCGGTGTACAAAAGCCATGTAGAGTCTCCTGTTGACCGCTAGATACTTCTCTTGCAGCTGCCGTACAACAAAAATTGCGCCTGTTGTGCCTCTTCCTGGGACGAAGCCAAACTGGGAATTGTCAATGGACACCAACTGCCTAATGAGGCCATCCACAATCCTCTCCAGGACTTTCATGACCTGTTCTGTCAGCTTGAGACGACGGTAGTTGCCCCGTTCCAATGCATCGCGCTTGCCCTTGTAGCGACAGACAACGACACTTTGTTCCCAGTCAGAGGGTACCTTCCTATCACGGATGATTGCAGCTGCAAGGTCGCGGATCATCGAGGCACCCGCATCATCTGCAGCTCTTATCATCTCCACCACTATGCCAGAGGGACCCGGTGCTTTGCCAGTCTTCATCTGAGAGATAGCCTTCTTAACCATATCAATAGTGATTGGGATGAGTGGCCCTTCCACTAGTGGTTCATCAGACAGGTGGTCTGGGTCCCAGTCAAACTCAACATTGAGCAGCCTTTGGTAGTGTTCTAACCAGGCCCTCTGCTTTGAGTCTTCACTCATTGACATCTCCCCTGCATCATTCTTTACTGGTTTGTCACCTACAACATCAGCATTCTCTCTTCTCATCTGGTAAGCAAGGCGGTATACTTCTGAGGACTTAGGGTCAATATTCTTGTAGATCTCCTCAGCTTCTTGGCGAGCATGGTGCACCGCTCGTCTGGCTATGCATTTGGCCGCAAGATATGATACACGGGTGCCCTTACCAGTCTTCATGCTTTAAAGGCTTGTCGCTTGGCTGCAATGACCTTATTAACATCCTCGTTCCGCCACCAGGTTTTGCAACGCCAGCGGTGGGGCTGAGTTGTGCCACACACCTCTTCAGTTGTCTTGAGCAGACCGGTCTTGATGCTGTTCCATATATCCTCAGTGGTAGCATCTGCTACACCTGCTGAAGCACTCACATGCTGGCTGAAAACCTCCTGGAAATGATTTCTTGTCTAAGATTCTTTCAGCTTCCAAACTTTTAGTCTGGGGGTGAACTTGCGCTTGGGTTTTGGTGGCACATCAATCCTCATGTCGCATATGAGTAGCTGATGTTGCAGGGCTACTTCCTCACCAGGGATCACTTGAACACCTGTGACAAGTTTGCGCATTCCCCTGCGATAAAGGATGAAATCAATCTGCATCGCTGCACTTCCTAACTTGTATGTGATAAGATGACTGTCACGTTTCTTGAAACATGTGTTTCCAAGAAGCAGGTCAAATGCCAGGGCATACTCTAGAATTCTCTCACCCTCAACATCTGGTTCAGGTCTACCATACCCGATCCCACCATGCACTTCCTTGTATCCAGTGCCTGCGCGGCCTACATGGCCATTCCAATCTCCGCATGGGATCAGGAGTTCTGATCCTGGGATCCTGGCAGTTATAGCACGCAGTTGGTCAAAGAACAAGTCCTTGACTTCAGCACTTAAACCACTCTGTGGGGCATAGACAGACAGAAGGGTTACCACGCACTGGCCGACTATACATGTAAGCTTCACCACCATGATTCTGTCTGAGACTCTTTGCACTTCAAAAACTTTCTCTACCCACTCTTCTGCCACAAATACCACACTGGTCAATACATACGCACAGGCTGCGTAGCGGTCGTATAGGCTTCATATTTTGGACGCATAGGCTTCGATGAAAAATGGCGGCTGACAGTTCATCGCGGCAGGTAAGAAACTGTTTTTATTTAATCTAACTGTTGTATAGCGTTGCCCAATACTGACATCTGCCTTACAGACCACTTTATTAATGTGCGGCTTCGTCTGTTGCATGAAAAAGTTTGAAAAACGGAATATGGAAAAATAGACCCCAAAAGAAATTTTGCATTCAACACAGATTCACCTGTATTTTCACTTTGGTCCGGTCGTCCTATGTAACTACACGTTTTTGGCTGGTGTTCTGGCCGATAAATTGTGAATAACGATAATGAAATCTAAAAGCAAATATGCAACTTTCGTCACATCTTTTGCGAAAAAGAAAAATATTGATATTTCGATACAACGCACGTAGCTTCGTGACCGATTACAACGCAGAGGCTGCGAACTAAATTTGAAAGCCCTGTATTATGTAGAAAAATAGCGTATTATATTAAATTAATATCGAGAAATCAATCAACCAGCGTTGGTTGGTGATGCTAAAGGCATTCTGTATCATTTATACCGAACACATTTTCAGTCTCAGCTATGCAAATACTACATTTTGATTCAAATGCACAAAATCTATCAAGTTACAATTTTTTACACTACCGTTGATAATCTTGGTAAGTCTTCGTCAAATCTGTTAAGAATTTAGCCAAATATTATTTGCACTGTATGAATTTCTGTTGTGTATTTTTATTACAACGCACGTGGCTCAAGTCACTGTGTTAGAAGTTTGCGACCAGAAAGTCATTAAAAGTGGTCATCTCACCCACTGAAGCCAGTCTGAATTTGATACATACTGGCTTGATAAGTTTTGCAAATGCTCCTATGTTATGCTACATAATGTTTTGCCATTATGATTACACACCCGTGCGAACCAGTGCATTTTTACATCTCCAAAATGGCTACTTGTTAGATTAAAATCCGTGATTTTTTTTCTTATTTATACCGCAAACATAGGTTGTGGCTCGTTAGAACCGCCTCATTGACGATGTTCTAACGAGTACCCACAACCTATGTTTTGGAGAAGTAATAAGAAAAATAATGTATACCCCCCTTAACCCCAGTTGTCTCTATATAAAGATATAAAGTGGGGTTCATTTCACAGACGTGTTCACGTGATGCCCATTTTTAGCTCGTCTGTTTTTTTAAAAAAACCTTTCGAGCTATTGTCATCACTCCGGCGTCTTCGTTGTCGTCGTCTTGCGCCGTCGTTCCAAAAAAACTTAACTTTGGCTATAACTTAAAAACTATTAGACCTAGCCTCATGAAACTTCATACACACACTCATCATCACAAGAGCTACATTTTGACCAAGGACCATAACAACATTGTTGATTTTGGCTGAATTATCTCCCCTTTTCCAATTTTTTTCTGAAACACATTTTTTGCTCTCATTTTAATACTATTCACAACAGAGCCTTCAAACTTCACATGAATGTTCCTTGGGACAAGACCTTTTCAGTGATACCACACTTTTTGATCTGTGACCTTGACCTTTGAACTTTGACCTATTTTTCGAAAATTTAACCGAAAACCTTAACCTTGACCATATTTCCAAAAGTCTTTGGCCTACCTTCATGAAACTTCATACACATACTCACCATCACAAGAGCTACATTCCCTACAAGTTTTATAACTCCATCTTGCAATTTGATTGCTCTTGTTTGACTTAGAACTTTGGCTTTCTAAAAGAAACTGCAAACGAGCTTTGGCACCCGCATGCGGTGCTCTTGTTTCCTTGTCTTATACATACATGTATTCTGTACTACATAAATCCATTTTCTAATTCTACTTACAAGTCAGTGTCGTCAGATATAACAATACGGAGAAATCGAGAATTCCTTTTTTTTTTTTTCATTGTTTCCTTTTTTCGTTACTTTCAATGTAGTCAGTGACGTCACCACTTTTTTGTTGCTATGAATAGAGCACAATTTACTCTATCAAGTCCGTGAAATGAACCCCACTTTATATAGAGAAAACTGGCGTTAACGTTGGTATAAATTATTTTTCTTATTGCTTCTCAAAAACATAGGTTGTGGGTACTCGTTAGAACCGCCTCAATGAGTGAGGCGGTTCTAACGAGCACCCACAACATATGTTTGCAGTATAAATAAGAAAAAAATTACGGATTTTAATCTGAAATGTAGCCATTTTGGAGATGTACAAATGCAATGTGTCGCACGGGTATGTTATCATAATGGCAAAACATCCTGTATCATAACATAGGAACATTTGAAAACTTAGCCTAAACCCGGCTACACTTTGATTTCTTTGGCCAATTCGTGTTATCGCTGCTCGCTATCTTGATATATAACGCTTCAACTTCCTATGTATCAAATTCATACTGGCTTCAGTGGGTGAGATGGCCACTTATACAGACTTTATGATCGCAAACTTCTAACACAGGGACTTGAGCCACGTGCGTTGTAATAAAAAAAACACGACAGAAATTCATACCGTGCAAATATTATTGGCTAAATACTTAACAGATTTGACGAAGACTTACCAAGTTTATCAACGGTAGTGTAAATAATTCTAACAGATTTTGTGCATTTGAATCAAAATGTAGTATTTGCATAGCTGAGACTGAAAATGTGTTCGGTATAAATGATAAGAATGTCTTTAGCATCACCAACCAACGCTGGTTGACTGATTTCTCGATATTAATTTAATAGTATTCGCTATTATTCTACATAATACAGGGCTTTCAAATTTAGTTCGCATAATACAGGGCTTTCAAATTTAGTTCGCAGCCTCTGCGTTGTAAACGGTAAAGAAGCTACATGCGTTGTATCGAAATATCAATATTTTTTTTTTTGCAAAAGACGTGACGAAAGTTGCATATTAGCTTTTTTATTTCATTATCGTAATTCACAATTTATCGGCCAGAACACCAGCCAAAAACGTGTAGTCATAAAGGACGACCGGACCAAAGTGAAAATACTGGTGAATCTGTGTTGAATGCCAAATTTCTTTTGGGGTCTATTTTTCCAAATTCCGTTTTTCAAACTTATTCTTGCAACAGACGAAGCCGCACATTAATAAAGTGGTCCGTAAGGCAGATTTCAGCATTGGGCAACGCTATACAACAGTTAGATTAACGTAAAGTCAGTTTCTTACCTGCAGCGAAGAACTGTCAGCCGCCATTTTTCATCGAAGCCTATGCGTCCAAAATACGAAGCCTATGGGACCGCTACGCAGCCTGTTCATATGTATTGACCAGTGTGAATACTCCTACACCAGCAGTGCCTTTATCGTTTCCAGACCAGTAGAGCTTTATTTGGTGTCCTTGATGCAGGGATGAATGTCATAAAGTGCACTGTCCTGTAGATCGGGACGTT
Source organism: Lucinisca nassula (assembly GCA_963580285.1). Lineage (NCBI taxonomy): Eukaryota > Metazoa > Mollusca > Bivalvia > Lucinida > Lucinidae > Lucinisca > Lucinisca nassula. The sequence goes on from OY757010.1 coordinate 185,832,307, forward strand.
AACTGGAGGCCCCTGCGTAGGGAGAACCATCCCCTGTGCAGGTTAAAGAACCCTACCATAATTACATAATTACTGACTTTACTGTGTAGTTCATCCTGCAAAAACTGGAGTCACTCCTAGTGTATATAATATATACACCTGCCTAGAATGTCCACGAGGGCATATGGCAGTATATAAAGAAAGAATAGAGGTTGGAATGCCCTTCCCGATTCGATTATTTCGATAGCTAGAGGTGCTAAGGATTGTGTAGCTAAGTTTACAAATGTACCTCTTTGGTTAGAGCTAGGGACTAACTTCCCTTCTCAGAGGTCCTGGTGTATGAATGTCATTTGCCGTATTCTATTCCATAACCCAAGATCTCTGGCTGTAGTGACCTATAGCCGAATGTTCCTGGTGTATGAATGTCATTTGACGTGTCACCAGTAACAATTCTGATACTGCAGGACAAAATGTTCCATGCCATTTTTAACCAGGTGGACAAAATGCCCCAACACATTTTTTAAGGGTGAACAAAATGTCCCACAACATTTTGACAGGGTGGACAAAACGTCCCATGCTATTTCGACAGGATGGACAAAACATCCAAACTATCAAACAATTGCTTGAAGTTAATTGTTGCAAATTTATTTATTTTTACTTTCTTTCTTCCAGTTTCGCCTTAACCCCAGACGGGGACACAGGCGGTGTATAATACATAAGCTCCAGTTTTGCAGGATGAAAGCCTACACAGTTATCATGTAATTATGGTAGGGTTCTTTTACCTGCACAGGGGATCAGAATCAGAATTGTTACTGGTGACACATCATTCAAATGACATTCATACACCAGGATTTGTGGTGTGGGAAGTTAGTCCCTAGCTATAACCAAAGAGGTGTGTGTGTGTGAATTCGGGTTTAACGTCGCTTTCAACAATTTTTCAGTCATATCACGACGGTGTCTGGTTGCGACAGGGAGCTCAATGCTCACTTTTATAGTGCTGCCTCACTGAAGTATCATGTCCCAGACACATTACATGATACCAGTTTACCATATTCCAAGACCAAGACCGTTATATACTGTCTATTTTACATCCTGATGGCACTGATGAAGATTTCGCCTCAGGAAACCAAGCGTTCTATTTGCCTTAGTACCGGTACACATGTTGCTAATACAGGTTGTGTGATTGTCACTCCAAGGTATTTAATGGAGTCCACATTCTCGAGGACCGTTCCCTCTAAGGTGTAAGAAGCCTCAACTTTATTAGATCTCTTCCTAGTTATCTGCATAATATTGCATTTAACTGGTTGAATTATCATGCCCCATTTTCGGGCCCAGCATCCTAATCTATCTATGTCAGTCTGAAGTTTCAGTGATTCATCTGTATCTCTAATTTCCCCGGTAACAAACACAGTCGTCTGCGAACAGTCTTATTTCTGAGTCAGTGTCAGTGGAAATATCATTGATGTACAGGAAGAACAATAGTAGACAAAGAAGAGACTCCAGACAAAACTGGAGCCCACTCCGAAGATTCCCCATTAACAACAACGGGGTGTTTTTTTATTTTGGTTTGTTTGATCTGAGGTTTAGCAGCCCCGTCAACACTGTATAGGTCATTTTGGAGACGTTGCTTCCAATTTTGTGTGACTTTTACCCGACATTGAGATGAAATGACACCTCAAGCCCTGTCGCCCACGAAACCCATAGGGTTTATTAGCATGGGTGGTCAGACTCGCACCGCTTTACCTGGGCAGGCTTAGATCCTCTAAGCTGTTTACCAATACTCATGTGTGGCCGGATTTCAACTCTGCATGGAAGCATTATGCAGCCCATCTATTTCTTCAAGCCCTGATGGGCGGGGGCCAAAACGCTCTGTTTTCTGTAGCAAAGAAAGGAATCTATCCATTTGAGGGTCTTCCCACCCAATCCCGTAACCAAATAACTTAGATTAAGTAGTTCATGAGGAGGGGTGTCAAAAGCCTTCTGGAAGTCCAGAATAAATGTGTCCACCTGTCCCCCTTTGTCCAAGATTTTTGCCCAGTCATTAATAACTGTGCTCAGCTGCGTTTCACAACTATGCCTTTTCCTAAATGCATGTAGTCTGTCTGACAAAAGTTTATGTTCATCCAAGTGGGCCATGATGTTTGAGCAGACTATAATGTTCAAGCAATTTACTCAGAACACAAGTCAGAGACACAGGGCGATAATTACGGGCTGGAGCCCTATCTCCTTTTTTTGAAGAGTGGACAGATGTTTGCTAAGAGCCGTTCTTTGGGGATTTCACCCATATCAAGAGACTGTTGAGATTGCTCTCCCTGCATAGGGGGGTCTCCAGTTAACGTCCCGATCTGAAGGACGGCACACTTTCTGACATTCATCCCTGCAAATGATGCCATTGGAGCGTGTTCGGACACCGAAATTTAATTGCCGCTGTCGGGGATCGAACCCGGGACCTCTAGCATCAGAAGCAAGTGCACTAACCACTGACCTATCACGCTCATAATTAGTGTGACGTTCCTGAACACCGGGCTGCATCCAAATACATTCCATTGCTACAAGCGATACATTCCATTGCTACTGGTGATACACCCAAATACATTCATTAACTGACAACTGACGAGGAGCATGATAGCTTAGTGGTTATAGTATTTCCCCCAGCCCTTTTTAGCATGGTGGGGCGCCATGCCCCTTTTCTCTAGCGCCATGCCCTTTTCCAAATACAGTAAAATTTATTAATGTTGTCCTACATTTTGGTACAAAAATCACTGAAATTGACCAAATAATAACACAGTTCTGCCTGTGTACAAATAAGGACTATTTTAGACACTTTTCAGCAATAAATTGTTACCTATTTGACATTCACCATTTATGGTTGACTGCTTATCCTCCTGTTTATTGTACTTAATTAACTCACTTTCAGAAGTGGTAACTGTGTTTTGATAACAGGAGTAAGTGACACCAATTAAACAATTGAGGTGTGAAAGTGTGCCTGACCAGTGTCATGTCGGTGTTAGTGTGTATTAATAGAGAATGGGAGCTGTGGCCCAAACATGTACCAAACCTATCTTGTTTGTATCAGTGAGCAGCTTGCTTACAAAACTTGGTGTAGGTGAGGAACTTCTTGTCACCAGTGGTGAATGTGACATATCTCTTCACTTTATAGCATAAGAAACATGGTAAGAGAAGGATCTTTTTATTTAAAGTTGAGAGATGTGCCCTTTTAACAAGGTTGTGCATGTGAATGTGCCCTTTTTAAATGGCTGTGCATGTCTAAAAGTGCCCTTTTTGTCGCGCCTGCTATTAGCATGGCGCGATATCAGGGCATGTTCTGCCTGTTCAGCAGGGCCGATATTCGGCCCCATTCCCAATGCCAAGTAGCCTAAAATTTTCCCAATTTCACCATATTTTTTTCCCCAAAAAGGAAAAAAATAAAAGCCACAAAAGAACAGAGAAAACAATACTTAACATCAGAGGTTAACACTGGATAGTCAAGATGAAAATTCACCACAGTGAAGCTACAGCTGTATTGCACTGCTTCACTATCAAATTCATGAGCAAAATTCATCTTCCTGGCATTTCTCTGATGAAATTGTGTTCCCAATTTTGGTATTTTGTCGGTAATTTTTTTCCCAATTTTGCCCAGGGGCCTTTTCCCAAAATACCTGGATATAGGCGTCCGGTTTTCCGTCCGTTCGTCCATCCGTTTGTCAAGGCGTCAACATTTGCGGCCACCCTAGTGTTCACCCAAAGGTTCAAGTTTATTTCTCAAGAAATATAAGAGCTTCATTAATGATACTTGGTACAAACTTGAATCTGGGGATGGCAACTTAAATGTAAGCATCCATATTTGACCTTGACCTAAATTTCATGGTTCCCTGACTTTCAAAAATATTGCGACCACCCTAGTGTTCACCCTAATGGTCAAGTTTATTTCTCAAGAACTATAAGAGCTTCATTAATGATACTTGGTACAAACTTGTATCTCGGGATGAGGACTTAAATGCAGGCATCCATATTTGACCTTGACCTACATTTCATGGTTCACCGACTTTGTAAAACATTGCGACCACCGTAGCGTTCACCCAAATGATCAAGTTAATTTCCCAAGAACTATAAGAGCGTCATTAATAATACTTGGTACAAACTTGTATCTGGGGGTGGCAAGTTAAATGCAAGCATCCATATTTGACTTGACCTACATTTTATGGTTCACTGACTTTGTAAAATATTGCGACCTGGGTCACCACCCTAGCGTTCACCCTTATGGTTAAGTTCATTTCTCAATTAATTAATGATACTTAGTACAAGTTTGCATTTAAGAATGGCAATTCTTATGCAAGCATCTATGTTTGACCTTGGCCAAGATGTCATGGTTCGGTGACTTTGCACCCCCACAGGCACGACATAGCCTTTGGCAGAATTCTTGTTTACATATTTTTGCGCGTTGAAAGTACCCTTTTTTCCTGACCAGCACCATGCCCTTTTTAGGAGCTTGGGGAAACACTAAGTTAGTGCACTTGCCTCTGATGCTAGAGACCCCTGATTTGATTCCCAGCGGCAGTGATAATTTAGGTGTCCGGACACGCTCCATCATTTGCAGGGATGAATGTCAGAAAATGCACCGTCGTTTGGATTGGGACATTAACTGGAGGCCCCCTGTGCAGGGAGACTAATCCCCTGTGCGGGTTAAAGACCCCCTACAGTAATTACTTGATTACTGTGCAGGCTTTCATCCTGTACATAATGGTCAAATGTGACCAATCACAGTATAAGTATTAGATAGAGGCCCCCAGCCCATCAGGGCTTTATAGAAACAAATTTGGCTGCATGGTGCTTCCAAGCAGAGCTGAAACTGACCGCACATGAGAATGGCAAAAGTGGTGCAAGTCTGAGCATCCAGTGCATGTAAGCTCTATTTGTACATTGGGCGGCTGGGATTGACATATATCATTTCACCTCAATGTCGGGTGAAAGTCCCACAAAAATGAAAGCAGCATCTCCAAAATGACCTAAATACATGTAGTGTTGATGGTGATATTACTCAATTCAAACAAACACAAATCATTAACTGACTGATTCTTCTTCGTCTGGTACTGGACAAGCCATTTTCTAATTCTACTTACAAGTCAGTGTCGTCAGATATAACAATACGGAGAAATCGAGAATTCCTTTTTTTTTTTTTCATTGTTTCCTTTTTTCGTTACTTTCAATGTAGTCAGTGACGTCACCACTTTTTTGTTGCTATGAATAGAGCACAATTTACTCTATCAAGTCCGTGAAATGAACCCCACTTTATATAGAGAAAACTGGCGTTAACGTTGGTATAAATTATTTTTCTTATTGCTTCTCAAAAACATAGGTTGTGGGTACTCGTTAGAACCGCCTCAATGAGTGAGGCGGTTCTAACGAGCACCCACAACATATGTTTGCAGTATAAATAAGAAAAAAATTACGGATTTTAATCTGAAATGTAGCCATTTTGGAGATGTACAAATGCAATGTGTCGCACAGGTATGTTATCATAATGGCAAAACATCCTGTATCATAACATAGGAACATTTGAAAACTTAGCCTAAACCCGGCTACACTTTGATTTCTTTGGCCAATTCGTGTTATCGCTGCTCGCTATCTTGATATATAACGCTTCAACTTCCTATGTATCAAATTCATACTGGCTTCAGTGGGTGAGATGGCCACTTATAAAGACTTTATGATCTCAAACTTCTAACACAGGGACTTGAGCCACGTGCGTTGTAATAAAAAAAACACGACAGAAATTCATACCGTGCAAATATTATTGGCTAAATACTTAACAGATTTGAAGAAGACTTACCAAGTTTATCAACGGTAGTGTAAATAATTCTAACAGATTTTGTGCATTTGAATCAAAATGTAGTATTTGCATAGCTGAGACTGAAAATGTGTTCGGTATAAATGATAAGAATGTCTTTAGCATCACCAACCAACGCTGGTTGACTGATTTCTCGATATTAATTTAATAGTATTCGCTATTATTCTACATAATACAGGGCTTTCAAATTTAGTTCGCAGCCTCTGCGTTGTAAATGGTAAAGAAGCTACATGCGTTGTATCGAAATATCAATATTTTTTTTTTTTGCAAAAGACGTGACGAAAGTTGCATATTAGCTTTTTGATTTCATTATCGTAATTCACAATTTATCGGCCAGAACACCAGCCAAAAACGTGTAGTCATAAAGGACGACCGGACCAAAGTGAAAATACTGGTGAATCTGTGTTGAATGCCAAATTTTTTTTGGGGTCTATTTTTCCAAATTCCGTTTTTCAAACTTATTCTTGCAACAGACGAAGCCGCACATTAATAAAGTGGTCCGTAAGGCAGATTTCAGCATTGGGCAACGCTATACAACAGTTAGATTAACGTAAAGTCAGTTTCTTACCTGCAGCGACGAACTGTCAGCCGCCATTTTTCATCGAAGCCTATGCGTCCAAAATACGAAGCCTATGGGACCGCTACGCAGCCTGTTCATATGTATTGACCAGTGTGAATACTCCTACACCCTCAGTGCCTTTATCGTTTCCAGACCAGTAGAGCTTTATTTGGTGTCCTTGATGCAGGGATGAATGTCATAAAGTGCACTGTCCTGTAGATCGGGACGTTAACTGGAGGCCCCTGCATAGGGAGAACCATCCCCTGTGCAGGTTAAAGAACCCTACCATAATTACATAATTACTGACTTTACTGTGTAGTTCATCCTGCAAAAACTGGAGTCACTCCTAGTGTATATAATATATACACCTGCCTAGAATGTCCACGAGGGCATATGGCAGTATATAAAGAAAGAATAGAGATTGGAATGCCCTTCCCGATTCGATTATTTCGATAGCTAGAGGTGCTAAGGATTGTGTAGCTAAGTTTACAAATGTACCTCTTTGGTTAGAGCTAGGGACTAACTTCCCTTCTCAGAGGTCCTGGTGTATGAATGTCATTTGCCGTATTCTATTCCATAACCCAAGATCTCTGGCTGTAGTGACCTATAGCCGAATGTTCCTGGTGTATGAATGTCATTTGACGTGTCACCAGTAACAATTCTGATACTGCAGAACAAAATGTTCCATGCCATTTTTAACCAGGTGGACAAAATGCCCCAACACATTTTTTAAGGGTGAACAAAATGTCCCACAAAATTTTGACAGGGTGGACAAAACGTCCCATGCTATTTCGACAGGATGGACAAAACATCCAAACTATCAAACAATTGCTTGAAGTTAATTGTTGCAAATTTATTTATTTTTACTTTCTTTCTTCCAGTTTCGCCTTAACCCCAGGCGGGGACACAGGCGGTGTATAATACATAAGCTCCAGTTTTGCAGGATGAAAGCCTACACAGTTATCATGTAATTACATGTATGGTAGGGTTCTTTTACCTGCACAGGGGATCAGAATCAGAATTGTTACTGGTGACACATCATTCAAATGACATTCATACACCAGGATGTGTGGTGTGGGAAGTTAGTCCCTAGCTATAACCAAAGAGGTGTGTGTGTGTGAATTCGGGTTTAACGTCGCTTTCAACAATTTTTCAGTCATATCACGACGGTGTCTGGTTGCGACAGGGAGCTCAATGCTCACTTTTATAGTGCTGCCTCACTGAAGTATCATGTCCCAGACACATTACATGATACCAGTTTACCATATTCCAAGACCAAGACCGTTATATACTGTCTATTTTACATCCTGATGGCACTGATGAAGATTTCGCCTCAGGAAACCAAGCGTTCTATTTGCCTTAGTACCGGTACACATGTTGCTAATACAGGTTGTGTGATTGTCACTCCAAGGTATTTAATGGAGTCCACATTCTCGAGGACTGTTCCCTCTAAGGTGTAAGAAGCCTCAACTTTATTAGATCTCTTCCTAGTTATCTGCATAATATTGCATTTAACTGGGTGAAATATCATGCCCCATTTTCGGGCCCAGCATCCTAATCTATCTATGTCAGTCTGAAGTTTCAGTGATTCATCTGTATCTCTAATTTCCCGGTAACAAACACAGTCGTCTGCGAACAGTCTTATTTCTGAGTCAGTGTCAGTGGAAATATCATTGATGTACAGGAAGAACAATAGTAGACAAAGAAGAGACTCCAGACAAAACTGGAGCCCACTCCGAAGATTCCCCATTAACAACAACGGGGTGTTTTTTGTCGCGCCTGCTATTAGCATGGCGCGATATAGGCGCCCGGTTTTCCGTCCGTTCGTCCGTTGGTCCGTCCGTTTGTCAAGGCGTCAACATTTGCGACCACCCTAGCGTTCACCCTGAGGTTCAAGTTTATTTCTCAAGAACTATAAGAGCTTCATTAATGATACTTGGTACAAATTTGTATCTGGGGATGACAACTTACATGCAAGCATTCATATTTGACCTTGACCTACATTTCATGGTTCACTGACTTTGTAAAATATTGCGACCACCCTAGCGTTTACCCTGAGGTTCAAGTTTATTTCTCAAGAACTATAAGAGCTTCATTAATGATACTTGGTACAAACTTGTATCTGGGGATGACAACTTTTATGCAAGCATCCATATTTGACCTTGACCTACATTTCATGGTTCACTGACTTTGTAAAATATTGCGACCACCCTAGCGTTCACCCTGAGGTTCAAGTTTATTTCTCAAGAACTATAAGAGCTTCATTAATGATACTTGGTACAAACTTGTATCTGGGGATGACAACTTACATGCAAGCATCCATATTTGACCTTGACCTACATTTCATGGTCCACTGACTTTGTAAAATATTACGACCACCCTAGCGTTTACCCTGAGGTTCAAGTTTATTTCTCAAGAACTATAAGAGCTTCATTAATGATACTTGGTACAAACTTGTATCAAGGTATGGTAACTTAAATGCAAGCATCCATATTTGACATTGACCTATATTTCATGGTTCACTGACTTTGTAAAATATTGCGACCACCCTAGAGTTCACCCTAATGGTCAAGTTTATTTCTCAAGAACTATAGGAGCTACATTAATGATACTTGGTACAAGCTTGCATTTAAGAATGGAAACTTTTGTGCAAGCATCTATGTTTGACCTTGACCTACATATCATGGTTGGGTGACTTTGCGCCCCCACAGGTGCGACATAGCCTTCGGCGGAATTCTTGTTTATTTTGGTTTGTTTGATCTGAGGTTTAGCAGCCCCGTCAACACTGTATAGGTCATTTTGGAGACGTTGCTTCCAATTTTGTGTGACTTTTACCCGACATTGAGATGAAATGACACCTCAAGCCCTGTCGCCCACGAAACCCATAGGGTTTATTAGCATGGGTGGTCGGACTCGCACCGCTTTACCTGGGCAGGCTTAGATCCTCTAAGCTGTTTACCAATACTCATGTGTGGCCGGATTTCAACTCTGCATGGAAGCATTATGCAGCCCATCTATTTCTTCAAGCCCTGATGGGCGGGGGCCGAAACGCTCTGTTTTCTGTAGCAAAGAAAGGAATCTATCCATTTGAGGGTCTTCCCACCCAATCCCGTAACCAAATAACTTAGATTAAGTAGTTCATGAGGAGGGGTGTCAAAAGCCTTCTGGAAGTCCAGAATAAATGTGTCCACCTGTCCCCCTTTGTCCAAGATTTTTGCCCAGTCATTAATAACTGTGCTCAGCTGCTTTTCACAACTATGCCTTTTCCTAAATGCATGTAGTCTGTCTGACAAAAGTTTATGTTCATCCAAGTGGGCCATGATGTTTGAGCAGACTATAATGTTCAAGCAATTTACTCAGAACACAAGTCAGAGACACAGGGCGATAATTACGGGCTGGAGCCCTATCTCCTTTTTTTTGAAGAGTGGACAGATGTTTGCTAAGAGCCGTTCTTTGGGGATTTCACCCATATCAAGAGACTGTTGAGATTGCTCTCCCTGCATAGGGGGGTCTCCAGTTAACGTCCCGATCTGAAGGACGGCACACTTTCTGACATTCATCCCTGCAAATGATGCCATTGGAGCGTGTTCGGACACCGAAATTTAATTGCCGCTGTCGGGGATCGAACCCGGGACCTCTAGCATCAGAAGCAAGTGCACTAACCACTGACCTATCACGCTCATAATTAGTGCGACGTTCCTGAACACCGGGCTGCATCCAAATACATTCCATTGCTACAAGCGATACATTCCATTGCTACTGGTGATACACCCAAAAACATTCATTAACTGACAACTGACGAGGAGCATGATAGCTTAGTGGTTATAGTATTTCCCCCAGCCCTTTTTAGCATGGTGGGGCGCCATGCCCCTTTTCTCTAGCGCCATGCCCTTTTTCAAATACAGTAAAATTTATTAATGTTGTCCTACATTTTGGTACAAAAATCACTGAAATTGACCAAATAATAACACAGTTCTGCCTGTGTACAAATAAGGACTATTTTAGACACTTTTCAGCAATAAATTGTTACCTATTTGACATTCACCATTTATGGTTGACTGCTTATCCTCCTGTTTATTGTACTTAATTAACTCACTTTCAGAAGTGGTAACTGTGTTTTGATAACAGGAGTAAGTGACACCAATTAAACAATTGAGGTGTGAAAGTGTGCCTGACCAGTGTCATGTCGGTGTTAGTGTGTATTAATAGAGAATGGGAGCTGTGGCCCAAACATGTACCAAACCTATCTTGTTTGTATCAGTGAGCAGCTTGCTTACAAAACTTGGTGTAGGTGAGGAACTTCTTGTCACCAGTGGTGAATGTGACATATCTCTTCACTTTATAGCATAAGAAACATGGTAAGAGAAGGATCTTTTTATTTAAAGTTGAGAGATGTGCCCTTTTAACAAGGTTGTGCATGTGAATGTGCCCTTTTTAAATGGCTGTGCATGTCTAAAAGTGCCCTTTTTGTCGCGCCTGCTATTAGCATGGCGCGATATCAGGGCATGTTCTGCCTGTTCAGCAGGGCCGAAATTCGGCCCCATTCCCAATGCCAAGTAGCCTAAAATTTTCCCAATTTCACCATATTTTTTTCCCCAAAAAGGAAAAAAATAAAAGCCACAAAAGAACAGAGAAAACAATACTTAATATCAGAGGTTAACACTGGATAGTCAAGATGAAAATTCACCACAGTGAAGCTACAGCTGTATTGCACTGCTTCACTATCAAATTCATGAGCAAAATTCATCTTCCTGGCATTTCTCTGATGAAATTGTGTTCCCAATTTTGGTATTTTGTCGGTAATTTTTTTCCCAATTTTGCCCAGGGGCCTTTTCCCAAAATACCTGGATATAGGCGTCCGGTTTTCCGTCCGTTCGTCCATCCGTTCATCCGTTTGTCAAGGCGTCAACATTTGCGACCACCCTAGTGTTCACCACAAGGTTCAAGTTTATTTCTCAAGAAATATAAGAGCTTCATTAATGATACTTGGTACAAACTTGTATCTGGGGATGGCAACTTAAATGCAAGCATACCAATTTGACCTTGACCTACATTTTATGGCTCACTGACTTTGTAAAATATTGCGACCACCCAAGCATTCACCCTAATAGTCAAGTTTATTTCTCAAGAACTATAAGAGCTTCATCAATGATATTTGGTACAAACTTGAATCTGGGGATGGCAACTTAAATGTAAGCATCCATATTTGACCTTGACCTAAATTTCATGGTTCACTGACTTTCTAAAATATTGCGACCACCCAAGTGTTCACCCTAATGGTCAAGTTTATTTCTCAAGAACTATAAGAGCTTCATTAATGATACTTGGTACAAACTTGTATCTCGGGATGAGGACTTAAATGCAGGCATCCATATTTGACCTTGACCTACATTTCATGGTTCACCGACTTTGTAAAACATTGCGACCACCGTAGCGTTCACCCAAATGATCAAGTTAATTTCCCAAGAACTATAAGAGCGTCATTAATAATACTTGGTACAAACTTGTATCTGGGGGTGGCAAGTTAAATGCAAGCATCCATATTTGACTTGACCTACATTTTATGGTTCACTGACTTTGTAAAATATTGCGACCTGGGTCACCACCCTAGCGTTCACCCTTATGGTTAAGTTCATTTCTCAATTAATTAATGATACTTAGTACAAGTTTGCATTTAAGAATGGCAATTCTTATGCAAGCATCTATGTTTGACCTTGGCCAAGATGTCATGGTTCGGTGACTTTGCACCCCCACAGGCACGACATAGCCTTTGGCGGAATTCTTGTTTACATATTTTTGCGCGTTGAAAGTACCCTTTTTTCCTGACCAGCACCATGCCCTTTTTAGGAGCTTGGGGAAACACTAAGTTAGTGCACTTGCCTCTGATGCTAGAGACCCCTGATTTGATTCCCAGCGGCAGTGATAATTTAGGTGTCCGGACACGCTCCATCATTTGCAGGGATGAATGTCAGAAAATGCACCGTCGTTTGGATTGGGACATTAACTGGAGGCCCCCTGTGCAGGGAGACTAATCCCCTGTGCGGGTTAAAGACCCCCTACAGTAATTACTTGATTACTGTGCAGGCTTTCATCCTGTACATAATGGTCAAATGTGACCAATCACAGTATAAGTATTAGATAGAGGCCCCCCGCCCATCAGGGCTTTATAGAAACAAATTTGGCTGCATGGTGCTTCCAAGCAGAGCTGAAACTGACCGCACATGAGAATGGCAAAAGTGGTGCAAGTCTGAGCATCCAGTGCATGTAAGCTCTATTTGTACATTGGGCAGCTGGGATTGACATATATCATTTCACCTCAATGTCGGGTGAAAGTCCCACAAAAATGAAAGCAGCATCTCCAAAATGACCTAAATACATGTAGTGTTGATGGTGATATTACTCAATTCAAACAAACACAAATCATTAACTGACTGATTCTTCTTCGTCTGGTACTGGACAAGCCTTATAGTCGTTGGGGTACCTATGAGACTCCAGGGCTGCTCATCTTGTACAAGTCAGGTACGTTGTGTCCAAATTTTGAAGACTTTTACAGCATTTTGTATCATCTGACCATGCACATAATTGAAGGACTTTCTTAGGCCTGTTTTCTTGATTTAAAATGAATTGTCAAATTAGTGCACTGCTCTTATTATGGAGAAAAGGTTAGGTTGTCAGTGACCATAAATGGTCATTTTTCTGTAAATGCATTTTCCCTGGGATATAACATGGTTGTTTTATCTAATATGGTTTCTGGTTTTGGCACCAACAACGTTTTAAGGGGAATGAATACACATTCAGGGGAGGCAATGCCTGCAAAAGTTTTTTTTGTGTCACATGTCAAGAGGGGTCAACTCTTAAAGGAAAGAATTTGCTCCTGAGGAGCAGGAGCAAAGAAGCAAATTCTTTCCTTTAAGAGCAGACCCCTTTTTCAGCGGGACGGGGCTTAAAGAAACGTGAACAGGAAGTCCCAAAAGTTGTCTCCCTTTAAAAATTGCAGAAAAATCTGCCAGGTGTTCCCATTTCCCTTTAGAGGCTGTGTATGATATTTTTCAGGTCAAGATAAAAATCCAGCACTTCTGCAAGCCTACAGCTTATTACGTAATGTTGCTGAAAGTAAGCCGGCTGTGGATACACCAGAGTCCTTCAGTCCAGATCTCTATGTTCTTTGTGCAGAGATTGCATTTCAGGTAGTATTTCGTTTTTAACCATTATCCTGCAGAACACTCCAACCCCTACCTTTGCAACCAGTGTAGATCCAGATCAGAGGACTTCTCAACCAGAAGTCACCTGATTAGGATCTACACAGTTTTTCATGCAGTTTGTGAATTGAAGAAATACACTATATCAAGTCATTTGATTGGTGGATAGTCAGGAATGGGTGTGGCTAACTTAATTTATTCAGCAGGATAATGGTGAAATTATTTTCTTTGATTTCACAATAATTATTTGAACTGTGCCATAAGAAAACATGTCTTTGGCGTGCTCCCCAGTGATGATACAGATCAGCTTGTACATCTAGAGAGCCAAAATGGCTTAATTGCTGTTTGCTCGGAAACATATGTTGTGGGTACTCATTGTTATTGAATCATATGTTGTGGATTCTCATTAGAAAGGCCTCAAAGAGCATGTTTTCCCATGAAATAAGAAAAATAATATGTGGATACCCTCTCTTATCTGGGACTATGTTGTGGGTACTCAGAAGCATCTCAAAGAGCCACTTCTAATGAGGGCCCGCACATTTGTTTTCCGGCAGAAATAAGAAAAATAATATGTGGATACCCCCTTTTATCTTCATGTTGACAATGAAAGCTCTGATCAGATCACATAGCTCCAGATAAGGTGAGTAATGAGAATAATTGTGGGATAATTTTTCTCATATCTCCAATAAAAATATGTTGTGCATATTTGTTAGAATCATGTCATTGAGGTGGGTACTTCTTAGAAACGTCTCATTGAGGCTATTCTTAACAAGCACTTACAGCCTATAATTCTAGCAAGAAATGGCCCCATTACCGGTACTCCTCCATAACCTTAATAGTGTTGACTGGGCCATTAAATTCTAGAAACCAAATCAGACTCCAGATAAGGAGGAGTGCTGAGGATAATTATGGGATAATTTTCCTTATTTCTCTTTAGAAACATTATGTTGTGGGTACTGATATTTTGATAGATAAATTAGAAACATTATCTCCAAATTATCCTCAATTCTCCTATTTATCTTGTGCTATGCAGGAAAAACATCTCAACCCATTGAAATTACAGAGGAATTCTCACCCTCTGGGACTTAAAAAAAATTCCTTTTGCACTAATAATTTCAGAGGCTAATTTTGGAGATATCTATTTATCTACTCATACTGAGTTGGTCACATTAGGCCATTACCTCATATGATGCTTAACACATTGTATGTGGGAAGACCCTAAAGCGGGGACCTTGGCAATCAGTTTTGTTTGTTTGACTTGAGGTTTAACGTCCCCGTCAACACAGTAAAGGTCATTTTGGAGACGTTGCTTCCAATTTTGTGGGACTTTTACCCGACATTGAGATGAAATGACATCTCAAGCCCTGTCGCCCAATGAAACCAATAGGGTTTATTAGCATGGACGGTCCGCCTCGCACCGCGGTTCCTGGACAGGCTTAGATCCTCTAAGCGGTTTACCAGTACTAGTGTGCGGGCCGGATTCAGCTCTGCGTGGAAGCATCATGCAGCCCATATATTTCTTCAAGCCCCTATGGGCGGGGGCTTTAGTTGGTCACATTTGGCAATTACCTCATATGATGCTTAACACATTGTATGTGGGAAACCCCTAAAGTGGAGACCTTGGCAATCAGTGCAGACCCAGATCAGACACCACTAAATGCGTAAATATACATGTATAATAAAATATTGTTGGACTGAAAATATAATAAAAATGAAAAAAAAAAATTAGCCTGACACCCCTTATATGTCCAATGGACTTGTCCGACAATTAACCATGGAAGAGTCCACTAGTATACAATGGGTTAAATTTTGATTCATTGAATTAATTATCCAGTGTGATCCTCAGCTCCCTTAAACAGGAATAAAACCAGTAGGTGTATTAACCCTTTTTATACTGAAGAGAATCATCATCTCCATATTTAGCAGGAGTTCATTTCCAAGATCTAGATGTTTATTTAATAACTTATTTAAATGTATTTAGAAAATTGCTTGAATTTTTGTGAACAGTAATTATGTTGAGCTGTATTTTTATTTCAGAATGGCTTATTGGACATGGCTAAAGAGTGCCTTAAGATGTACTTCATGAAGCCTCCGCCAAGCAACCAGTTCCTCTGTAGAGCCTATCTGTGTCAGGCACAGTTACTGGCTCCTACTGCTACAAACCCAGTAAGTTACCATACCTACCGTAAAAAAACCTGAAAAATTCGGACACCTTAGGGACTTGCTGTAATTCTCCTAAATTTTTGACGAATTTGTTCGAGGATCCAGCAAGGAGTCCAAAAGCTACAGGCGGAATGACAAACAGTGTAGATCATGATCAGACAGGAGCAGTCTGATCTGGGTCTGCACTGTTTGCTTAGGCCTACCTGTCCCAATACTTAGGATCATTACGGTAAATGTCTTTATGATACTGTTTCTTGCAATATGATTTTGGATATTACATGATTTGAAGATGGATGCCAAAAATGTATAGATTCATTTTCTATATATTCTATACATTTTTATTGTATAGAAGGGTATTGTAGTGAATTAGGAAACACACGCCCTTGTAAGATGAAAAAATACATTTTCTTAAGACAGTTTGTCATATTTTTCTCATGAAATCTCCATCATAGATTGACAGTGCCTGTTAGATCTGCAGATACCCCCTCATTAACAAGTTTCCTTAATATATATATGTTCTTGAACAAAAATAAAGAAAGAACAACATGTATATACCATAGTAACCCCCATACCTTTTCTCTGTGTAAGGTGCTGTTTAATGCAAATGATAGTGCAGTGGTTAACACGTTCGACTCATGATCTAGAGGTTGTGCTTTCGAATCCGGCGCTCATTATCAAGGTGTTTCCTTGGGCAAGACACATACCGGTAATAACACTGCCTCACTCCACCCAGGTGTAAATGGGTAGCAGTGGTGTAACAGTCACTGCCTCTCTCTCGCCTGTGTGAAAACATCCCGAATGAGTGTTCGAGGGCGATTAACACGTTCATCAAACTAAAATAAATTTGTATAAACTAAACATTATAACACCATACATATGATATATCCCTGTTTCAAAGGGACCTCCATGTCCCTTTTTCGTATATTTTGCGTTTTTTGTTGTGAAAATATTCCTGTCAGGATTTCCTTGTATGTGTATATACATATCTCCCAATTTGTGATTTCAGATCACTCTGCCAAAAATAACGAATTTTCTTTCACACAAGTTGAATAAGAAAAACACCCAAATTTACATTAATTCCTTTCCCTGTGTCACATACATGTAACAGTGTACATTAAAGTAAATCGGGCATGAAGATGAATCCCCAAAATGATGCTTCCAAAGAAAAACACACAGGGTATATAAAAATATAAATGGTCATTTTTCAGTATAATTTATCCTTTTTATTGGGATAAAGCACAGTGGTTAATACTGTCTTTTTGCTTGCCTTAGCTAATACTGCCTGTTGCTTACCATAGCCAATACTGCATGCTGCTTACCGTAGGTTCTTAGCCAATACTGCCTGAAATCTTGGAAATTTTTCCCAGAGGGAAATGGGTTGGGGGGGGGGGGGGAAATTTAGTGGTGAGGATACCTAGACAAGGATTCCTGGGGCAGGAAAATGGGACGGAATTTAGTGGTGAGGATACCCAGATGAATAGACATCCAAATAATCCCAACCTGTGGGAATGTAAATAGAGAATCTTACATGGGTGTTCATGTATTCTTGAATTAATTAAACGACTTGAGGAAAAGTGATAAAATGCCAGGCTATGCTGAGCAATTTATCTTTTTTCCTCAACGAGTTTAATAAATTAAATAATACATGAGCACGAATGCATGATTCCATTTGTCATATGACATTTAAAACACATTTTATTCACAATTGTTTACAATAATGTCAATATTCTGCCATTAGTAAACGCGACGTCATTAAGGATGTCTTTCATGTAACTTTTTGGGACGTATCTACAAGGCCGTAGGAAGGATTTTGAGATTGGGGCGGCGGACTGGGGTAGGTTCGGAAGGGGCTGTCCCCCTTCCGATTGGAGATTTTTGAAAATATGACTCTAAATGGTGCGATTTCCTGCAAATTCTGACATAAAACAACAGTAAATTTCATTGTGTTTATTCCTTTTAAAGTCAAGCATTCAAACAATAGAGAGCACATTTATACCATACTTTCAAAAGTGCGTTTCAGTTAACCAATGTTATATTCCCTAAAATGGTAACTTGTTTTACCGCAATAGACCATTAAACCGGAATTGTCTTTATTGTCAATGAAATTGTCAGTATACTATACATCAACTTCTCATATGAAGGTGCTTTAAATAAATAGTTTGTTAAACATGTTTCATGAAATAAAAACATAATAAACGTATATAGATCATGTAAATAGCTGCACTATATATTGTTTCACAAGCTTTCACTTAAGTAGGTCTACATATTACTGCTGTTGTAGTTTCAAAGTGCTTTTTTTCACAGATCGCTTACATGTATAACACAAAATAAATACATAGGCTGACACTTAATTTCACTTTTCCAACTTTTTTCTACCAGTATTTAGAACTTTCCAAAATTGAACAGTCGCCTATCGTTACCATCACAGAATGTGTTTGCTATGGATTTCAGATCAAGAGCGTCCGTGCGTTCTTTATGAACATGTAGAGTCATAAGATGGTTCAATCTCTGTTGTGACATAGTTGTTCTCAGATAGGTTTTAGCTCGCCTGAGTGCTGAAAATGACCACCCACTAGTTGCATTTGTAGCTGGCATGACAAGTAGCAAATTTTCAACTGTTACAATTTCTGAGTACAGACCCCTAAAGGCAGATGATAGTTCTCTTAGAAATTTGAGTATGTCAACAATGGTCACAGAACACACGCACGGATTGATGTAGATTTATGTTAAATAAGAGATCAGGTGTCTTAGGTTTTAGATTTTTCCATTGAAAAAAAAAATGCCCCTATTCCTACGGCCTTGATCTAGCTAATTTGCATATTTAGTCCACAAGTGGATTATTGAAAATATTACATGGCGTTATTATATACTCTGAAGTGACGTCATATGATAAAAGAATATTTTGAGTCAGGAGCCTGTCATCTCCCCTTTGGGGTAAAACATTGATAGCCTCGATAGCGCAGTGGTTAACACATTCTACTTATGATCGAGAGATAGTGCATTCGAATCTGGCCACCAGTATTGAGGTGTGTCCTTGGGCAAGACACGTAATGACACTGCCCCACTCCCCCCAGGTGTAAATGGGTAGCAGTGGTGTAAAAGCCACTGCCTCTCTCTCTCGCATGTGTGTGAAAACACCCAAAATGAGTGTTGGAGAGCAATTCAATAAGCTTGAAGCCGTGTTGGAGAGCAATTCAATAAGCTTGAAGCCGTGTTGGAGAGCAATTCAATAAGCTTGAAGCTTTCATCACAATCAAACTAAAATAAATTAGTATAAGCTAAACTAAACATTGATAGGTGCATAATATTAATTTTGGGTGTACATTCCAAATTTAGATTCTTGTTAAATTTTTCTCTTTCTTTACCAGGATCAACTAGAGAAGGCAGTTGTATACTTACTGAAGGCCATTTCATTTGCTAAAGAAAATTCAAGGTAAATATGAACTTACCGGAAACCCCAGCCAGAAGTATAATGTTTTGAAATGATTTTCTAACCTTATTGGAACTTAATTATAGCTAAAGATAAGAAGTACTGTACAGCTAACATGTATAGTCATTTGTGAAAAAAGAACCATATGCTGACTGAAATAAGGAAACAACTATGGAAGCCCTGGAGAGACGTCCAACTTCATCACTTCTTATTTCTAACTTCTTACTTTGAACTTCCAACTTTTAATTGCATGACATCTTACTTCCAACTTTTTACTTTAAACTTCCAAGTGGGAAGTGAGAATATAGAACATGGCAAGAAATAAAGAAAATTGTTCCAAATTATCCTAGTTATTCCTCCTTATCTGTAGCTATGTACTAGGTCTTTTTTCCTATTGTGAAATTATGTTCCAGATACCATTTCCTGGTGTACAATGCCTCTGTAATCTACTGGCAGTTCTGTAGACCATTCTTGAAGCAGAATTTTCGACAATATTTGACGAGAAGTCTACACGCTGTTGTCAAGGCTCTGGATGACATTGATGACAAGGATTATGAATGGAGAGCTCAGTTGATGATGTAAGACAATATAAATCATAATAGTGTTTCCTCTTATGAGTTAAGTCATAGCAGGGCACTGGACCCTCCTGTCCATATGGCCCACCCTGCTGTCCTGTGTTGGCCTGAAATCATTTTTATGGAGAAAATCTACCAAAAACGACTTATTGTTTATAAAAGGAGCCTTTTGATCACCGTAACAGGCTAAAGGTTCCTGTTAACCCATTGTTTACCAGTGGACACTTCCATTGCTCTATGTTGGACAAGTCCATTTGTTATATAAGGGATGTCAGGCCTATTTATTCGTTTTTATTCTATTTTTGACGGAAAAATTTGTTAGTAAATAGTGTAGGCCCTGATCAGACATGCGTTCTGCGGCGTCTGATCTGGGCCTGCACTGTTTGTAATTGTACCCCTTTAGGGGTTTCCCACATGTAATGGGTTAAGTATTGGTTATAGATTATGTAAAGCCTTTGTTTAGCCTTTCTTGAAAACATGGTGGTAATAAACTGCCCGTACAGACAGGTTTCATGCCTTAAAAGTGCCCTTGTTTCTGGACAAGCACCTTGCCATCTGTCTGCTGGGGGAAACATTACATAGCTCCATATAAGGAGCAGTACTGACAATAATTTTAATAATTTGATGATAGTTTTAATATCTCTATTATAAAAATACATGCTGTGGGTACTTGTTAGAATTGCCTCAATGAGGTGATTCTAACTAGGACTACAACATTATGTTTCTAACATTTCTCTTTATTATGCTAATAAATTATTACTCATTATCTGCAGCTATGATAAGCCAGCTTTTGCAGCAACCAATGGAAAACAAAGATTTTCTAAAGAACATAGAATTGACCAATAGCTAGATGTTTCTTCAAACTGATAAAAATGTTCTGAATAGTTAGATCCTTTGGAAGCAAAGAATACACCAAATAAAACAAAATAGCAGACTCAGTTTTATTGAGTCTGTTCATGACCAGTACTGAAATGTGCAACACCTGTTTAAGCAGAACTCCATTTTCAAAATGATTCTAAATGAACTCAGTGATCCCAAAGGACCAGAAAAGGTCTGCTTGATTATAGAGCTCTAACCAAATTTGGCCGTATCACCCAACATTGACAGGCTGTGCAATCCACTCTTACTTTGGCTGCTGTTTTTGTTTGGATAAAATTATACACGTTAAAGATTTTGTAAACAAATCCTTTGGGTTATGATATACTCGTATGAATTGAGATAATTCAAAACAACGGCTCCCGCCCATCGGGGCTTGAAGAAATAGATGGGCTGCATGATGCTTTCAGGCAAAGCTTAAACTGACCGCACATGACTACTGATAAACTGCTTAGGGGATCTAAGCCTGCCCAGAGAAAGCTGTGCGAGTCAGACTGTCCATGCTTATAAAACCTATTGGTTTCATTGGGCGACAGGGCTTGAGGCGTCATTATAGCCCCGCTTTGAAAAAGTGGGGGCTATATTGGATTTGGCTTGTCCGGAATTCCGCCTGTCTGTCTGTTTGTCTGTCTGTCTGTCAGTCTGTCTGTCTGTAATATTTGATAGTGGGTACCTTGTTACCGCAACTCCTCTTACAGTTCTAGGTCAATCCTTTTGAAACTTTACAGGTGTTTTCATATAGGTCTGAAGATGTGCATATTTTTTTTTCATTATCCTTAAATAATTTTTTTCACTTATTTCACCTTTTTTAACTTAGACAAATTTTGAGATCTACTAATGTTAAAATGTATAGGGAGTAGCTACCTTGTTACCGCAACTCCTCTTACAGTTCTAGGTCAATCCTTTTGAAACTGTACAGGGGTTTTCATATAGGTCTGAAGATGTGCATATTCTTTTTTCTTTTTCATTATCCTTAAATATTTTTTTTTCACTTATTTCACCTTTTTTAACTTAGACAAATTTTGAGATCTACTAATGTTAAAATGTATAGGGAGTATCTACCTTGTTACCGCAACTCCTCTTACAGTTCTAGGTCAATCCTTTTGAAACTTTACAGGTGTTTTTATATAGGTCTGAAGATGTGCATATTCTTTTTTCATTATCCTTAAATAATTTTTTTTCACTTATTTCACCTTTTTTAACTTAGACAAATTTTGAGATCTACTAATGTTAAAATGTATAGGGAGTAGCTACCTTGTTACCGCAACTCCTCTTACAGTTCTAGGTCAATCCTTTTGAAACTTTACAGGTGTTTTTATATAGGTCTGAAGATGTGCATATTCTTTTTTCATTATCCTTAAATAATTTTTTTTCACTTATTTCACCTTTTTATTCTGTCTGTCTGTAATATTTGATAGTGGGTACCTTGTTACCGCAACTCCTCTTACAGTTCTAGGTCAATCCTTTTGAAACTTTACAGGTGTTTTCATATAGGTCTGAAGATGTGCATATCCTTTTTTCATTATCCTTAAATAATTTTTTTCACTTATTTCACCTTTTTTAACTTAGACAATTTTTGAGATCTACTAATGTTAAAATGTATAGGGAGTAGCTACCTTGTTACCGCAACTCCTCTTACAGTTCTAGGTCAATCCTTTTGAAACTTTACAGGTGTTTTTATATAGGTCTGGAGATGTGCATATTCTTTTTTCATTATCCTTAAATATTTTTTTAACTTATTTCACCTTTTTTAACTTAGACAATTTTTGAGATCTACTAATGTTAAAATGTATAGGGAGTAGCTACCTAGTTACCGCAACTCCTCTTACAGTTCTAGGTCAATCCTTTTGAAACTTTACAGGTGTTTTCATATAGGTCTGAAGATGTGCATATTCTTTTTTCATTATCCTTAAATAATTTTTTTCACTTGTTTCACCTTTTTTAACTTAGACAATTTTTGAGATCTACTAATGTTAAAATGTATAGGGAGTAGCTACCTTGTTACCGCAACTCCTCTTACAGTTCTAGGTCAATCCTTTTGAAACTTTACAGGTGTTTTCATATAGGTCTGAAGATGTGCATATCCTTTTTTCATTATCCTTAAATATTTTTTTCACTTATTTCACCTTTTTTAACTTAGACAATTTTTGAGATCTACTAATGTTAAAATGTATAGGGAGTAGCTACCTTGTTGCCGCAACTCCTCTTACAGTTCTAGGTCAATCCTTTTGAAATTTTACAGGTGTTTTCATATAGGTCTGAAGATGTGCATATTCTTTTTTCAGTATCCTTAAATAATTTTTTTTACTTATTTCACCTTTTTTAACTTAGACAATTTTTGAGATCTACTAATGTTAAAATGTATAGGGAGTAGCTACCTTGTTACCGCAACTCCTCTTACAGTTCTAGGTCAATCCTTTTGAAACTTTACAGGTGTTTTCATATAGGTCTGAAGATGTGCATATTCTTTTTTCATTATCCTTAAATAATTTTTTTTCACTTATTTCACCTTTTTTAACTTAGACAATTTTTGAGATCTACTAATGTTAAAATGTATAGGGAGTAGCTACCTTGTGACCACAACTCCTCTTACAGTTCTAGGTCAATCCATTTGAAACTTTACAGGTGTTTTCATATAGGTCTGAAGATGTGCATATTCTTTTTTCATTATCCTTAAATAATGTTTTTCACTTATTTCACCTTTTTTAACTTAGACAATTTTTGAGATCTACTAAAGTTAAAATGTATAGGGAGTAGCTACCTTGTGATCGCAACTCCTCTTACAGTTCTAGGTCAATCCTTTTGAAACTTGACAGGTGTTTTCATATAGGTCTGAAGATGTGCATGTGCTTTTTTCATTATCCAAAACTTATTTTTTAACTTAGACTGTTTTTCAGATCTAATAACGTGAAAAGTCTATAAGGCGTAGGTACCTTGTTAGGGATTTAACCCTCCCACAAGTCTTTACCTTTAATTCATGAGTATTTCTCCTCTGACAGTTCTAGTTTCATCTTAATGTCAGGTAAAAGTCCCACAAAATTGGAAGCAACGTCTCAAAAATGACCTATACAGTGGTGACTTTAAACCTAGAAAAAAAAAAGATTCAAACAAAATATTAAGGTTTATGTCCCTATCAAACAATAGTAAATGCTCAAGCTTTCTGATGAGGATCCACACAGTTTTCCATTCAGTATGTGATTTTGGCAAATACATAATATCAAGTAATTTGATAACAGAAATGGGCGTGGCTAAATTAATTTATTTAGCAGGATAAAGGTTACCAGTAAAAATTTTCCATGTTCTATTTGGTCATCAATTAGTGTTATATTTATCAGACTGTATAAATATGTACCAACAGCATTCATTTCCAGAAGAATTATTCCAGTATTATCTGCAGGAAATTGATCTTATCTGTTGGGCTAGTTGTTCAAAGCATCATCAGCTTAACAAGCTCGTTAGTGGTAAAATAGTTAACTGTTCCATCGAGTACAATATCTAATACATGTATAGTGGTAGTTTTGCAGAAAACATGTGAGCAGCTTTTGCATGTGCAAAAGCTGCTCACATTTTTTTTCAGCAAAATATTAGTATATTTGCCATAGTAAATGATCAAAGTTTTAACATTTCTTTAACTAACGATGTTGTTTGTTTTGAACTGGCTTGATATGCCTCATTTTGCTGTGCTTTCAGAGCTTTGATAGAGTGCAATTTAGATGGAGGGAAGAAAACAGATGCATCCCAAATAGCAGTTACAGCTTCATCATTTATAAAACAACATGTTCCTCATCTCTACAAACAAGTCTTTGGGTTGATTGTAAGTTATTACTAATCTGCAACAAAACTGAGACACTTAACCCATTTAGTACCGGAGACCCCAAAACGGGTAGTTGGCAAACAGTGCAAGCCCAGATCAGATGCTGCAGAATGCGGCGTCTGATTAGGGCCTACACTGTTTATGAAAAGTTAAGCCATTTTCCAAGTAAATTTTGAAGATACCACAACCTGTCACCCCTAAATTTAGAAATGGACTCCTGCTATGTATAAGGAGGAATATTCCATTTGGTACAAAAAGGGTTAAAGCAAAGACTCAGAGTAGAAGTGATATTGATACTGATATGCCTGCAGCAAGTAATCATTGAAGTTCTTTATCAAGCTACCCATATGCAGATTACTGACTAATAAGAGCTTGTACTGTTTTCAAGTGCTACTCTATTGCTTCCTTGTTGTATCCTGTAGCAAAAAATAACTGGATAGATTCAAGGGATGGCTGTATTCAAAATTGTCTTTTTGGGAGGTAAATTGGTGGTTTATGGTCAGAAACTTTGTTGTATAGCAATGCATTAACAGAGCTGTCAAACATAATTTGTGACCACAAAACAGATAAATGACAATTTTTAATTCTGTTATCTCAATACTTCTAAAGATCCTATGCTTTTGTAATGTTTAAAAATTGTAAACTTTTGCCAAAACCAGAAAGAGCTGTTACCTGCATAAAATTCAATGTCAGCCAATAATAAAGCAGCCAGTAAAATGTGCCGTTACTTGATGATGCCAGGTTTCTTACAGTATCGCGCAGAATGAATTGTTGCAAATTTTTTCATGATATTTAATCAGTGTTGCATTATATTCATCAAGTGCATTAAAATAATATGTTATACTTCATGTCAAAATGAGACCATTATTAGAAAAGAATTGGTATCTCCTATAAATCACTTTAGCTTAGATGCTTCTTTTAAACAGGGATCAAATTCTTTCTTTATGAATACATGTACCAATAATAAAAAGCGGGGGGGGGGGGGGGGGGGGGGGGGACATCATGATTAGAGTAATCTTTCCTGTAACTGAAATTATTTCACATGGATCCATGCATGTACTATATTGTAAGTGTGTAAAGATCAGCTTGTTCTTTTAGAGACCTTTTTACAAAACAGAAAAAAAAACTTGAAATTTCCAAATGTGTCCGTTCATGAACTGTATCTCACAATAATAAGATGCCATGGAAAATCCTCAAATGTTTGTCCAATTATATCTGATAGAATGACAAAATTCTTAAACAGAATTTTGTCCATTTTTTCATTGCTTTCAACCTTGTTAAATTCTGGGAAAATAAAAATTTACTTTTCACTTCTTGGGATACTGTATGTTTACTTTTCACTTCTGTCAATATTTTTTTCACATTTTTTGAAATCATTTTAGGTGAGAAACCAGCTGATTGACTCGTCAAAGCTTCATAAAGACGTGAAGAGTTCTCCTGAGTTAGCTGTATTCTATCAGATCTGTAAACTCAAAGTGTGAGTAGTAATTATAGTGAGAAGGAGTAAAGATGTTTTTGGATGATTTTACAGTGTTGACAGGGACGTTAAACCTTAAATCAAACAAACAAACAAATTATCTTATTTCTTCAAAAAATCGTATGTTGTGGGTATTTACTGCTGAAGCAATTTGAACAAGTATCCACAACATATGTTTCTAACAAGAAATAAAAGAAAATTATTTGATTATTAGCCTCATTACTCCTCATTTTCTGGAGCTTTGGTCTGGAGTTTAACAGCCCAGTCAACACAATTTAGGTAACATCAAACAGGTCAGTTTACCTAATAAAACTTCACCTGGGCAGGCTAAGACATAAGTGGTTAACCAGTACAGTGCACATCCTTCCCTTATATAACTGACAACTACCCTTCTTGAATCAGCAGAAGCAAGAGTCTGACTGTTGAAAATATTCCATGATCATTCTCTATGGAAGATTTCAAGACTGATGTTGTCTGTGTATCTGAGCAGGTTAGTTTGTGTCTTACCTGATTGCAAGTCATGTGGATGCAAAGCCTGACAGGGTTTAAATGAGCTACGAGAACCTGCATGAGCAAGTCAGTTTGTGTCTTACCTGATTGCAAGCCATGTAGATGTAAAGCCTGACCAGGTTTATATGAGCAGCGAAAACCTGCAAGAGCAGGTCTTTTTTGTCTTACCTGATTGCAAGCCATGTAGATGTAAAGCCTGACCAGGTTTATATGAGCTGTGAGAGCAGGTCAGTTTGTGTCTTACCTGATCGCAAGCCATGTAGATGTAAAGCCTGACCAGGTTTATATGAGCTGTGAAAACCTGTGAGAGCAGGTCTTTTTTTGTCTTACCTGATTGCAAGCCATGTAGATGTAAAGCCTGACCAGGTTTATATGAGCTGTTAGAACCTGCGAGAGCAGGTCGGTATGCATCTTATCTGATTGCAAGCCATGTAGATGTAAAGCCTGACCAGGTTTATATGAGCTGTGAAAACCTGTGAGAGCAGGTCGGTATGCATCTTATCTGATTGCAAGCCATGTAGATGTAAAGCCTGACCAGGTTTATATGAGCTGTGAAAACCTGTGAGAGCAGGTCGGTATGCATCTTATCTGATTGCAAGCCATGTAGATGCAAAGCCTGACCAGGTTTATATGAGCTGTGAGAACCTGAGAGAGCAGGTCGGTATGCATCTTATCTGATTGCAAGCCATGTAGATGTAAAGCCTGACCAGGTTTATATGAGCTGCGAGAACCTGTGAGAGCAGGTCAGTTTGTGTCTTACCTGATTGCAAGCCATGTAGATGTAAAGCCTGACCAGGTTTATATGAGCTGCGAGAACCTGTGAGAGCAGGTCAGTTTGTGTCTTACCTGATTGCAAGCCATGTAGATGCAAAGCCTGACAGGGTTTATATGAGCTGCGAGAACCTGCGAGAGCAGGTCGGTATGCATCTTATCTGATTGCAAGCCATGTAGATGCAAAGCCTGACCAGGTTTATATGAGCTGCGAGAACCTGCGAGAGCAAGTCGGTATGCATCTTATCTGATTGCAAGCCATGTAGATGCAAAGCCTGACCAGGTTTATATGAGCTGTGAAAACCTGTGAGAGCAGGTCAGTTTCTGATTGCAAGCCATGTAGATGTAAAGCCTGACCAGGTTTATATGAGCTGTGAAAACCTGTGAGAGCAGGTCTTTTTTTATCTTACCTGATTGCAAGCCATGTATATGTAAAGCCTGACCAGGTTTATATGAGCTGTGAGAGCAGGTTGGTATGCATCTTATCTGATTGCAAGCCATGTAGATGTAAAGCCTGACCAGGTTTATATGAGCTGCGAGAACCTGCGAGAGCAGGTCGGTATGCATCTTATCTGATTGCAAGCCATGTAGATGTAAAGCCTGACCAGGTTTATATGAGCTGCGAGAACCTGCGAGAGCAGGTCGGTATGCATCTTATCTGATTGCAAGCCATATAGATGTAAAGCCTGACCAGGTTTATATGAGCTGTGAAAACCTGTGAGAGCAGGTCGGTATGCATCTTATCTGATTGCAAGCCATGTAGATGTAAAGCCTGACCAGGTTTATATGAGCTGCGAGAACCTGCGAGAGCAGGTCGGTATGCATCTTATCTGATTGCAAGCCATGTAGATGCAAAGCCTGACCAGGTTTATATGAGCTGCGAGAACCTGCAAGAGCAGGTCGGTATGCATCTTATCTGATTGCAAGCCATGTAGATGCAAAGCCTGACCAGGTTTATATGAGCTGTGAAAACCTGTGAGAGGAGGTCAGTTTGTGTCTTACCTGATTGCAAGCCATGTAGATGTAAAGCCTGACCAGGTTTATATGAGCTGTGAAAACCTGTGAGAGCAGGTCGGTATGCATCTTATCTGATTGCAAGCCATGTAGATGTAAAGCCTGACCAGGTTTATATGAGCTGTGAAAACCTGTGAGAGCAGGTCGGTATGCATCTTATCTGATTGCAAGCCATGTAGATGTAAAGCCTGACCAGGTTTATATGAGCTGCGAGAACCTGCGAGAGCAGGTCGGTATGCATCTTATCTGATTGCAAGCCATGTAGATGCAAAGCCTGACCAGGTTTATATGAGCTGCGAGAACCTGCAAGAGCAGGTCGGTATGCATCTTATCTGATTGCAAGCCATGTAGATGCAAAGCCTGACCAGGTTTATATGAGCTGTGAAAACCTGTGAGAGGAGGTCAGTTTGTGTCTTACCTGATTGCAAGCCATGTAGATGTAAAGCCTGACCAGGTTTATATGAGCTGCGAGAGCAGGTCGGTATGCATCTTATCTGATTGCAAGCCATGTAGATGCAAAGCCTGACCAGGTTTATATGAGCTGCGAGAACCTGCGAGAGCAAGTCGGTATGCATCTTATCTGATTGCAAGCCATGTAGATGCAAAGCCTGACCAGGTTTATATGAGCTGTGAAAACCTGTGAGAGGAGGTCAGTTTGTGTCTTACCTGATTGCAAGCCATGTAGATGTAAAGCCTGACCAGGTTTATATGAGCTGCGAGAACCTGAGAGAGCAGGTCGGTATGCATCTTATCTGATTGCAAGCCATGTAGATGCAAAGCCTGACAGGACTTATATTATATGAGCTGCGAGAAGCAACTAAAAATGTGTACAGATGTGTGCACAGTGAATACTCATATTAGTCTACACATTTGTATGCAGTGTCTTTGTTGTGGTCTCTATGGTTGCATGTGGACCCAAAGCTTCTTCTTGCAGACAGGAAACACTGTATATGGAGTGGGTGGGTACCCAGACTGATCTGAGTTTTCGCTGAACACATTATATGTAAGAACTCCTTATAATACTTGTTCTAGAATTTGAACTAATACTACAATGTATTTACTACCCAATGTTGTGTCTAATAGTAGGTTGATGGGTGTCAAACAATTTGAATCTAATTAGACATTGTATTTTGCGATGTCTCAGCTGGGGTTACACTGTTTGCTCAGGCTTATCTGTCTGAATATGTACAGTATATATACTGTTGGTTCTTTGGCAGTTAGAAGAATTTGTAAATTTTGCCTTCATGATTTAGGGAGCACTAGACCTTCAAGGGAAGCACCCGTTTTACTGAAAATCATGCAATAACAGAAACAATACCTCATTGATCCTGAGCAGTCTGATCTGGGTCCACATTGTTTTTCATTAAGCCAGCACATTTTTGACAAAGTCAGTAAACCTTCATGGCCAACTACATGTTTACTCATAACAGTATGTTAGTATTGACATTACACCCCTACCGTGTTATAACAATATTTTTGGGATCCAAAGCAGAAATCAAACAAAAATGTATAGACTGTAGAAAAATATTATCCATTTATGGTCATTTTTCTATTTAATCCAGATATTTATTTTGGACCGATCTCTAAACCTTGTTATAACCCAAACTGTGTTATAATGAACAGTGTTATAAAGAGGTAAATATGTTTTTAAGGGGACTGGATACACCTATATTTTTTTACAGGGGAGACAGCATTTGTTTTTTCCTGTGCACTTTTCTGTAAAATGAGCCCCTCTGAAGATGGGATCTGCTCTGTAAGCTTGAGGAGCAAATTCCTTCCCGTAAGAAAAGACCCCTATTGAAAAGGGAGACATATAAGTAACTGGCTTCCATTAACCCCCAAAATACCAAATGGAATCTTCCACCTTATATATAGCATGAGTTCATTTCAAAATTTAGAGGTGTCAGGTTGAGTTTTCTTCAAAATTGATCAGGAAAATGGCTGAACTTTTTGCAAACAGTGTGGGCCCTGATCAGACGCCGCATTCTGCGGCGTCTGATCTGGGCCTGCACTGTTTGCCAGGGTACCCGTTTTGGGGTTTCTGGTACTAAATGGGTTAACGTGTATTTATTCCCCTTATGGAATATATCTGTTTCCAGTTCTCTTGAGAATTCCGAGCCAAAGGAGTACTATGCTGAGATACAGCGGATCTTAAATCAGATGGGTGTGCCACATAGTGAGCTGAAGAAATCCAAGAAACAGCGTTCTCAGTCACCAGTGCCATCAGTCACAGATGGAGACAGGTAATTTAGAGTTTTTATAGTGTGCTATGGTTATAGTTATTGTTCAGGTGAATGGATACACCAAAAAGATTTTTGTGATAAATCTTTAAAGGGGGACAACTTTAGCAAGAATAAAGATGCTACTGTAACATATGTTACTCTTGTCATACATCATGTATTGCAGTGGCAGGTATTACAGCAGCAACGGATGTATTATACATGTATTGGTTTTGTAAAACTTGCTTTGTCACAGTGATACATGTAGTACTATAATGTTATTAATCAAGTAATTTCGTATTGGCCCAGGTACAGGTCCGAGGTCGATTATATTGTTGCTGTTATTCATGTAAAACATACATTACTTCTGTAATACATGTAATAATCAATTTCTGCTGTAATACGTATTGTTGTTGCAATACATACATTGCTGTATTACATGCTGCTTTTATATATGAAGAAAATATATTTGAATCCATTCAAAAATAAATATGTCTGTCAAAGAAATGAATTTGGAAGCAAATTCTTATCCTTGAAAGTAGTTCCTTGGTTACAGGGAGTAAATTCTTCCCCATAAAAGCAACTGTTTGAAAAGATTCATTTTACATTAGACTGCTGTGATAAGGAAGCAAAGACTTTCCAGTAACCTGCTCTGGAGGTGTGTTCATTCCCTTTAACTTAAGGGGAATGGGAACACCTTCCGAGGAGGCAACTCCTGCAAAAGAAGTTTTGTCTCCCATGTCAATAGGGGTTAACTCTTAAAGGAAAGAATTTGCTCCTGAGGTGCAAGTTCTTTCCTTTAAGAGTAGACCCCATTTTTAGGGGGACAGGGCTTGTAGAAAAGCGAACAGAAAGTCCTGAAATTTGCCTCCCTTTGAAAAAATGGCAGAAAAATCTGCCAGGTGTTCCCATTCCCTTAATTCTCATTATAGTTCTCACTTTTGAAAGTAGTTGCATTTTGTGAGATACAGTAGATTTTATTACGATTTGTTTGTTTTAATTCATGGTATGAACATGAAGAATGAAGAAGGCATATATAAAGTGCTTGAAAACAGAAGGCCCTCAATGGTGCCGAATGGTAGCATTTTGTGGCTTCTTTCATCCCTTTATATCTTATTCTAACACAGCGCGCCTATATAGGCAATGCAAAATAACTGTGTTTTATTCTGCAACAAATCACAGCTCGGAAGAGCGTGACGTGTGACGTCATTAAAAACTGCAAATTTATGACGTCACTAGTCGATTTACTTGAAGTGAGACGGTGTAACGTCATTTTCTCGCATCGAAAACCTTAGAAAAGGATATAAATGCAAGTGTTTCAGTCGATAATTTTAGCGGGATTTCTTCTAACAATGGCGAAAAGTTTTGAGATTTTGAAGCAAACAACAACATTACTGCCGATTTTCAGCGTGTTAGAATCGAAATAGATCAGCTCTAGCCAGTGATTTGTTGGGTAATAAATCACAGTTTGTCGGTCAGTTGTAAGTAGACAAATCACGTGCGCTACGCGCTCGTGATTTGTCTACTTTACAATTGACCTCCAAACTGTGATTTATTACACAACAAATCACAGTTAGAGCTGATCTATTTCTTAAATGAAAAAGGTTCTAATGAAGTTTGGTGAAGAGGCAGTTTTGCTGTCATGTCATATTATATCACATTTTATTTAGATCAACCTCAGGTGGTCGGAGTGAGCGAGGCTCTGTCAATTCCTTGGGAACCAGTAGGGGTGGCAATACATCTGCTGCACCCCAGTAAGATTTTAAATCCTCTACCTGAACTAATCATTGTTTCCCCTATTTTCCTGTCATGAAACAATTGTTCAAAGCTAATTATGGTAAAATTTCAGCCATGATTCAGTTCACAAAAAAAAAAACAAAAAAAAAAAAAACTAAGAACTTATATTTCTGCTGGAAAAAGGTGAGTTGCTTAACTACTCACATTTTTTCAGCAAAATTCCACTATACTATATATTGTACTGGTTAGAACAGTGATCATGTTGACCACTAATGAATTCATTAAGCTAACGATACTTTGAACAGCTCTGTGACTTGTATGCTAACCCAAAATGCACTGGGAGACATGTGGATTTAATCCCTTAAAAATAAAGAGGAAAAAGGGATGTTACCATGGAAAAGATAATTTCCTAAAACCTGCTTACAGAAAGCAGATATTTAAATTTAACCCATTGCATGCGGGCCCAGAAAGGTGTACCTTGACAAACAGTGCAGTCCGAGATCAGATGCTGCAAAATGTGGCATCTGCTCAGGGTCTGCTCTATTTGCTAACAGAATTTTCCGTCTAAAATAGAGTAAAAACGAAAAAATAGGCATACCACCCCTTATTATACCCCACCACATGATAGTGGCGGGGTATTATGATATACCCTCCGGTGTCCGTCCGTCCTTCCGTCCGTCCGTGCGTACGTGCGTCCGTCCGTCCGTCCGTCCGCACCATTTCCGATCGATAACTTGATTAATTTTTAACGATTTTTTTTTCAAATTTTGCATACATGTATATATCGGGAATGAGTGGTATGGGATTGTTAATGGGCAAAATCCGTTAACATTTGACAGAGTTATGGCCCTTTTTAGTTCAAAATAAGGGGTTTAGGGGCGTTTCCGATCAATAACTTGAATATTTTTTCACGGATTTTCTTCAAATTTTGTATACACATTGGCATTGGGTATGAGTGGTTTGGGATTGTAAATGGGCAAAATACATTAACATTTAACGGAATTATGGTCGTTAAAAATTCCGATTAAATGGTTTTTGGGGACTTATTCCTTTACTATATGGAATATTTGGATGAAACTGCACTGATGTATAAACGACCATAATAAGCAGGTTTTGTGTTGTGAATACACAAAATGCGTTAACATTTAACGGAAAATTGGTCGTTAACAATTCCCATTAAATAGTTTCTGCGCATTTATTCCTTTAATTTATGAAATATATTGATTATCACTGCCAGTGTAGTGGTTAGAGTGCTGGACTACAAATCCTATTGTTGACTATGAATCTGAGGGGCGTGAGTTTAAATCTCCGTCGAGGAATGGAATTTTTTTTTTTTTTTTTTCGTTTTTTCTTCTTTTTTTTTTGTGTGTGTTCATTTTTCTTTTTTCTTTTTCTTTCTTTTTCATTTTGGCAATGAATTTATTTATTTTTTTTTTATTTTTTTTAATTTTCCTCATTTTTGGTTTTTCATTCCTTTTTTTTCCCTTTTTTTTTTTCACCCTTTTCTTCTTTTTGTTATACCCCATCACACGATGTTGCTGGGATATTACAATAAACCGACCGGTGTCTGTCCGTCCGTCCGTCCCCACCATTTCCGACCAATAACTGGATTAATTTGTGCTATGAATCTGAGGGGCGTGAGTTCAAACCTCCGTGGAGGAATGGAATTTCCTTTTTTTTTTCCTTTTTTTCTCGTTTTTTCTTTTCTTTTTTTTCCGTTTATTTTTCTTTTTTTTCTTTTTGCAATGAATTTTTTTTTTTTCGTTTTTTTTTCTCATTTTTTGTTTTTCATTCCTTTTTTTTACCTTTTTTCCTTTTCTTCTTTTTGTTATACCCCATTACACGATAGTGCTGGGATATTATAATATACCCTCCGGTGTCTGTCTGTCCATCCGTCCGTCCGTCTGTCCGTCCGTCCATCCATCCCCACCATTTCCGACCGATAACTTGATTAATTTTTCACATTTTTTTTTTCAAATTGTGCCTACATGTTTATATCGGGAATGACTTTTTTTCTTTTCTTCTTTTTGTTATACCCCATCACACGATAGTGCTGGGGTATTATAATATACCCTCCGGTGTCTGTCCGTTCGTCCGTCCATCCACACCATTTCCGACCGATAACTTGATTAATTTCTCACAATTTTTTTTTTGGAGTTTGCGATCAATAACTCAAGAATCTTTTCATGGATTTTCTTCAAATTTTAAAACACTAAAGGACACATATTATTGCCAAGGACAGTCACTCTGCTTTTCTGGTTATTGTATTATCTGCCCTTTTGATATACATGTATGTAGTTCCTTTACTATATTGAATGCCTTAGTGAAGTTTTACAGATAACTATAACACTTAAAAGTACCACTATTATGGGCAAGGCTATAACCATATTATCTTGCAGTGGTGGGGTATCATGCAGTGTTAGCGTGCTTTTATATGACAAATGGACTTGTCCAACATATAGCATGCCCCCGCCCATTGGGGCTTGAAGAAATATATGGGTTGCATGATGCTTCTACACAGAGCTGAAACCGGCCTGCACACGAGTACTGATAAACCGCTTAGAGGATCTAAGCCTGGCCAGGCAAAGCGTTGCAAGTCGGCTTGTCCATGCTTATACACCCTGTTGGTTTCATTGGGCGACAGGGCTTGAGATGTCATTTCATCTCAATATCGGGTAAAAGTCCCACAAAATTGGAAGCAACATCTCCAAAATGACCTTTTCTGTCTTGACGGGGACATTAAACCTCAAATCAAACAAAACAAACCAGCATATAGCAATGTAAGATTCCTCTAGTATACAATTGGTTAAAATGTGTATTAAAAATTCTACCTATTTTGTTTGTTCTTGAACAGCGGTATGACTTCAAGGGAGGTAAGCCTAATATCAAGAGAAATGACTGAGTTATCTCTACCGGAGTCTCTACGAGAATCCCCAATGGTCCGATCAAAGACTTTTACCCCTGATAATAGGAAAACCCTTGCACCAGAAAAATCAGATGAGAAATTGAAGCCAGGTCCAGACAATAGAAAAATGCTTGCTCCAGAAAAATCTGGTGACAAACTGAAATCAAGGTCAAGGTCTCGATCTCCCTTGAGAAGAAGTCCATCATTTGGATCGAAGACTCCTGCAGAGGCTTGGGTTACAAAGGGCCCAGGGGGTGTAGTTGTACCTATGTAAGTTAGGCACTTTCATGGCTTTGAGTGTGGCTAGGAGGCAGGATGCACAAGGACTTCATAATTTCTTGCAAGTTTCAGAGAACACAGATCGGTGGATTGTGTGAAATTGAGAATGCTAGGTTAGAGGTGCTTGAATGTTGCACATTCATTTGCAAGGCATAGCCCTTTCACCCCTGAATTTTTCAAGTGGATGCGCCATCTTTGAATTTGGATAATAGGGGGTTAGTCAAAATTAGTTAAAAAGATAACAAATAGTTTGATTCTCATGAGATCTGTTCATGAGATATACTATACCGTAATGATCCTGACTATTGGGACAGATAGGCCTAAGCAAACAGTCGGATCCAGATGCTCCTGGAGGAGTAGTCTGATCAGGGTCTTCACTGTGTGCCCTTCTGTCTGCACGTTTTGGACTCCTTGCTGGATCGTGAAACAAATTGTTAAAATAAGGAGAATTACAGCAAGTCCTCAATTGTCTGAATTCTTAGGATTTTTACAGGACACAGTTTGCATAGGTAGCAGTCTACAGCGTTGAAAGAGTTAATAATTTCTGGCAGCCTTACAGGACTTAATGCTTTAAAACATGACAACTACTTGGTACAATGAAATTCTGCTATTAAAACCAGCTAATATTACAATTATTTCTTCTTTTTAAACACATTTAAGAGGTTTTAGTTTTCTTCCTTCATGTTTTTACTTGTAAAGAACCACCTTTAGGACTGTTCAAAAGTGGAATTTTAAGTACTTTTTTTTAACATTCCCAAGGGTGGTCTTAATAGCTAAATTTCACTACACATGCATTTGTTAAGTTTTTCATTTTTTCAGGTAGAAAATTTTAGTTTTACTTGGATTCTTGCACAGGTTTCTATGTTTCATTTTTAGCTCACCTGAGCCAAAGGCTCAGCGGTGAGCTTATAGTATGGCAAGGCTCTGTCGTCTGTCAACATTTTCGAACATCTTCTCCACTAGAACCTCTGAGCCGAATTTCATGTGGAGCATCCATGGGATGGGGGAACGAAAATTTGTTCGTGGGGTCATGGTCACATGACCAGGATGGTTGCCACGCCCATATATGGTAAAATCCCACCAAAAAATCTTCTCCTCCGGAACCAGTGGGCTGATTGCCTTGAAACTTGGTATGTAGCATTGGGGACTCAGGCCCATTCTAGTTTGTTCAAATGATGTCCCTTGGATGACCTTGACCTATTTTATGCCAAGATCAGATTCAGTCACATAGACTTTTGTTTGGGAAAAAGTCAAAATCATGTATTTTTCGAAAACTATTGCAGCCTGTGATCTGAAAATTGGTAGTTGCAGTAAACTAAGTGAGTGAATGAAGCGCCAGGATTATTCAAGGTCAAGATCATTCCTTGACCTTGGTCCAAGGTCATTCAGGTGTGAAAATTAAAACATTTTTTCCTCAGAAACCACTGGACCATTTATAACTAAATTTTACATTAATATCTTTAGGAAAAAGAAAATGAAAATTAATGAAAATGAGTATGGTCACATGACCAACAGGATGGCCATGTCCATATATGGTAAAAACCCCTCAAAAATCTTCTTCTCGGAAACCAGTCTGCCAATTGTCATGAAACTTTGTAAGTAGTGTTGGGTCCTTGGGCCCATAAAAAATTGTTCAAATGATGACCCTTGGATGACCTTGACCTATTTTTTGCCAAGGTCATATTCGGTTGCATAGACTTTTGTATATGAAAAAGTCAAGACCACTGGACCAGTTGAAGTCAAATTTCATGTCGAGCACCCATGAGATTGGGGAATGAAAGTTTGTTCAAGATGTCCAGGTCACATTACCAAGATGGTGGCCATGTCCATATATGGTAAAAACCCTTTAAAAATCTTTTCTCCAGGACCCGTGGGTGGATTGCTTTGAGACTTGGTATTTATCATTGGGGCCTTTCGCCCATCATAGTTTGTTCAAATGATGACCCTTGGATGACCTTGACCTATTTTACGTCAAGGTCAAATTTGGTTATTTGGTTGCATATGCTTTCATATGGAAAAAGTAAAATTTATGGATTTTTATGAAACTATTGCAGCCTCTGATCTGAAAATGGGTAGTTACAGTTAGCTTAATGAATGGAAGAATCTCCATGAGTATTCAAGGTTGAAGTCATTCTTTGACCTTGGCCTAAGGTCACTCAGATATAAAAATTAAAACTTATTTTCCTCAGAAACCATTGGACTATTTATAACCAAATTTCATATGAATGTCTTTAGAATTGTGTGTGTGAATTCGGGTTTAACGTCCCTTTCAACAATTTTTCAGTCATGTCACGACGGTGTCTGGTTGCGACAGGGAGCTCAATGCTCACTTTTATAGTGCTGCCTCACTGAAGTATCATGTCCCAGACATATTAAATGATACCACACCCAGTCACATTATCCTGACACTGGGTCGACCAGTCCTAGCTTTACCCCGTAAATCTGAGTGCAAAGGGAGGAGCAGCTAGTACCATTTTTAACGACTTTGGTATGTCGCGGCCCGGGATCGAACCCGTGACCTCCCGTTCCCCGGAGCGGACACTCTACCAACTGAGCTATCGGGGCCGGTATAAAAATGTCTTTAGAAAGAACGAAATGAAAATTAGTGAAAATGAGTTTGGTCACATGACCAAGAGGGCAGCCACATCCTTATATAACGGGCCTCCATGGCCTAATGGATAAGAGCGCTTACTCTTAGTCATTAGGTCTCTCACCGCCGTGGGTTCGAGCCTCGCTCGGGTCACGTGTGAGATGCCAAGTTCTGCAACGGAAGGTCAGGTGGTTTTTCTCTGGGTACTCCGGTTTTCGCCCACCTATGATTAACGATCGGCTCGATATGAGTGAAATAATCTTGAAAGGGCCGTAAAACCCAAACCAAAAAAAAAACAAAACATCCTTATATGGTAAAACCCCTTCTGAAATCTTCTGCGGAAGGGGTTGGCCAATTGTATGGTTCCACATTTACTCAGTTTTCAGGTGAGCAATACAGGACCATTAATCCTCTGGTTTATTTTGGTCACACTTGGTTAGACAACAGTCAGAAGTACCTGGGATAACTTAGGGATAGTTACACACCCATATCACTGCCCACTGTTAAATCTGGTGCACAATAGCTTTATCTGGTCTTGATTAATTGAATGGGAAATGTGAACGCTAAAATTAACCCTTATCTTGCTGAATACAGTATAGCTCCAATATATCGCGTTCCGATATTTCGCGATGGCCAAGCTATCGCGGTCTCGCCGTGGATCTCTCTTTTTTTTTTTTTTTCCCCTTAAAAATTCATAATTAAAAAAAAATAGAGTTTTAAGTTGTTAAAATTTATTTAAAACCAGGTTAAACCAGGCGCCAACAGCTTTTGACTTTTCCCGCCCAGCGTCTGCTATTTGGCGCCAAAACATAACCATTCACGAGATCGCAGAAAAGTCTGTTTTTATTATGCAAACATCTACCGTTAGATTCAATGAGGAGGCTAATTGTCTGAGGAGTGATTAAATCATTTTCACATTCATTGTGGATTAAGTTTTATGATTGGAGGATAAACGCCAATTAGAGACATAACTTGACCATATTTTCACAAGTTATCAACACTCACCGCAGGGTGGCAAATATATCACAGGGATTAAAAATAGTGTCATACCTGAACCGTAATAAATACACAGATGGTTTGGCTCTCAATTGACAGTGCAGCAATTATTGCGATTTACTTACTGGTCTAGTTTTACCATATTTAAGGACTCAAAAAGACTGACAGTTGTAGACGATTTTTTTACACTTGCCCGAAATCAAAACACAATAAAATGATAGTTTTGTTGTTGTATAGTTTTTCGGCCCGTGGTAGACGTTAAAAATTTTTTCCAACCGCTACTTTTAATGATTCTGAGATCTGGAAAGCCAAGGAAACAACTAGAATTGCTTTAGCGCTTATGGTAGTTGGGCCCCTTGGCCGTCACCGTTACAGACAACCAGGGGAACCCGCAAATCCAAAATGGCGTCCTGTTTCGACATTTTAGCAATCACGTGTTTTCAGACGCAGATTTTCAGCTGTTCTCGAATGTAAGATAATTGGTAGACATAGTCCCCTTTGTTTGTTCCGTCATTGAGTAATTCTGAACCTACTTTAATGCTGAAATACGGCCGATAGCATTACTGACAGCAATTAGTGTGGATTGATAAACGGTATCTCTTTTAACTATCACCGGGACTTGTATTGGCATCTCGGCAAACTACTGCGACTTATATTGCGCTCCGACCACATCGCGGTTTTTGGGCTATGGACCCCGACTACCGCGATATATTGGAGCTATACTGTATTCAGTTTAGCCACACCCATTTTTGACTTTGAACAAATCAAAATATTTGATGTAATTTATTCCTACAAATTCATAACTTGAATGTCAAACAGTGTAGATCCTGATCAGATGGCTTCTTCAGATCTGGATCTTCACTGTTTCCAAAGATAGGGGTTGTCGTGAACAGCAAGATAAGGGTTAACTAAGCCTTGATCTTTATATGGGTGTCACTGCAAGTAAGAACTATCCTCGTCAGAATTGTTGTGTATTCTGTGAATGCCATGAACTTAAATGATGCATTCTTTGGCCAAAGAAATATATATGAGATGAAAATCTACTTCATATAGAAAAACAGGTCTATATCAAGAAATAGTATTTGAACATGTGCACCCAGTGTTTGCACAGTCTGATTGGAGTCTTCATGGTTCAATCATCATCATCATTACTTGATTTTTGATTAATGTGCAGATACAGAGGCAACCTCATCATCAGTGGGCCCCCTTCCAGGTAGCTGGCGTGCTGCACACATCTCTCATGAGGGTCGATAGCAGTCATCTTTGGCATTCCAGGCCCACGCTTTTCATCAACCTAAATGTCACATGCTGTCTTGACTGCACTATTGGAGAGTTCCATGTGTCCATACCAGCAGAGCCTTCTCTCCTTCGTGATGTGATCCAGGTCCTCAATGCCAAGCTGTGCAAGTAGCTCATCAGACCTGATGGTGACAGTGTCTTGCAGCTCGACATTGTGGATCTGTCTGACCATTGCCCTGTCATTCTGCTGCAGATGTCGGAGGTTTGTCTTGAAAAAATTTATGAAACCAAATATGGATAATTATTGACAAAAATCTTAGTCTTGCCATCAGGGAAATTGTATTCTGACCAAGTATTTGTGCAAACTAGTTTGCAACATCATTGAGCTTGAAAACCGGTTTTTGCTTGTCATGGCCCAGTGATATATGGACTTGAAAGTGGTCTTATGCAGAACAACATACATGTAGCTTCTGTTGTTGATTTCTAGTTATTATATGGATTTGCCCTGTCATTCCGTAATTCTGTAATTCCGTAATTCTGTAATTCCGTAATTCCGTTATTCCGTTATTTTTTCGTCACAGTTTTCCCCGAAACTAAGAGAGCTAGAAAACTAAAACTTTGTATACACGTGGACAATGGGTGCCTCCACGGACCTTACCGAAATTATGACCAAGGGCCCATAACTCTTGGAGTTATCTCCCCTGATAGGTTTTTTTAAATGAAAATGTTTGGTCACAGTTTTCTCAGGAACGAAAGAAGCTAGAAAGCTCAAACTTTGCATAAATGTGGACAATGGGTGGATATAGGGAGCTTACCAAAATAATGGCCAAGGGCCCATAACTGTTGGAGTTATCTCTCCTGATAGGTTTTTTAAATAAATGAAAATATAGGTTTTTTTTAAATGAAAATGTTTGGTCACAGTTTTCTCAGGAACTAAAGAAGCTAGAAACCTCAAACTTTGCATAAATGTGGACAATGGGTGGATATAGGGAGCTAACCAAAATAATGGCCGAGGGCCCATTACTTTTGGAGTTATCTCCCCTGATAG
Organism: Lucinisca nassula; assembly: GCA_963580285.1. NCBI lineage: Eukaryota > Metazoa > Mollusca > Bivalvia > Lucinida > Lucinidae > Lucinisca > Lucinisca nassula. The sequence continues at coordinate 185,873,535 of OY757010.1, forward strand.
TATAGTTTTTTTTAATAAATGAAAAGGTTTGGTGACAGTTTTCTCAGGAACTAAGAAAGCTAGAATACTGAAACTTTGTATGAACATGAAAAGTGGGTGGATGTATGGCCCTTACCAAAATAATGGCCAAAGGCCCATAACTCTTGGAGTTATCTCCCCTGATAGGATATTTTCTGCAAGTAAAAAAATCATTTCACTTTTCTAACCATCAAACCATGAAAAATATTTTCGATACAGTTTTCTCAGGTACTAAGAAAGCTAGAAAGCTGAAACTTTGTATAAACATGAACATTAGGTGGATGTAAGTAAATAATGGCCAACAACATTACTCTTGGGGTTATCTCCCCAGCAAAGAAAAAAAAAATATTAAAGTTTTCTCTGGAACTAAGAAAGCTCCCCTGATAGGTTAAAAGCTTTTAGAGTCAATGTGTCTTACTCCTCTGATAGCGCTATAGCGGGGCTATAGTCAGATCCTCTGACAGCTCTAGTTATGGTTTTGGTTGTCAAAAAATATATTTGAAATATTGAAAATCACTTGTGTGTGCACATTAATTTCCCTTTTTTCAGCACATGATCACACTAACACTTATGTTTTCAGAAAGACAGATAGCACCAGATAGTCATGTATTTGGTCATTATTGTTTAAACAGAATGCACCACTCAGCAATTTTTGGACACAGAAGTAAAACTTCTGTGAACCCTCAAGATTCCAAGAAAAACTGCATCTGAAAATGTCATCTGTCTATATCTTGCCAACCTTTCAAACATATTTTTGCATACAGGCGAACAGTATGGACTCTGATCAAACTGCTCCTACAGGAGCAGACTGATCTGGGTCCACACTACTTGAAAAAATGAAAGTATCCAGAAGACAGCAAAGAAGACGAATATTTACAGCAAACTGGAAAAAGATGTTCCAGTCTAATATAAGTATTCTTAAACTTTAGATATACCTTTTAATTTACTGTATTTGTCATACTTATTGCACATGCTCTAATAAGCTCCATAATGATTTTAAGTATTGGGACAGACAGGCCTAAGCAAACACTGCAGACCCAGATCAGACCAGTCTGATCAGGGTCTACACTGTTTGCCATTCTATCTGCCCTTTTTTGACTCCTTGCTTGATCTTGAAACAAATTTGTTAATATTTTAGGACAATTACAGCAAGTCCTCAAGCTATCCAAATTTTTTAGGATTTTTACAGTAGGTTTGGCACCAATTACCGGTAAGAGCACAGTACTTTGCAGTGAAGCTATTAACCCTTCTCTTGCTGAATATTCAATTAAGCCACACCTATTTCTGACTCTGAACCAATCAGATTACTTCTTGTAATTTATTCTTACAAATCCATAAACTGAATGTCAAACAGTGTAGATCCTGATCAGATGGCTTCTTCAGAAGCCATCTGATCTGGATCTACATTGTTTGCAAAGATAGGGGTTGTCGTGAACAGCAAGATAAGGGTTAAAGTTGAAATAGTGCTAAAATATCACACTAAAATATTGATTGTTCTTGAAATGTCTGTGCTCTAATTGTGGTGATTATGTTATAAACATTTTAAGTGGAATGGATACACTTGATATATATCCTGCCATTTTGTTTCAAGGGAAGCAACTTTTATAATCATCTTGTTTGCTTTCCTATAGACTGAACCATGTTAAAAGGGGTCTGTTCATAGGGAAAAGGAGTACAGTACTCCTATTGATAATGGAAGCAAACTATTTTTGAAAGATTTGCCTATTTTGTATGGGTGTCCATCCCTTTAATTACTATTGGGGAGCAAAAGGAAATCACTGATGTGAAGTAACTAGCAGTTGAACTCCAGTGGTCCAAACCTTTTTTGCAGCATGAAAACTACCTAATGGGTAAGAGCGTTGACTCTTTATCATTTTGTCTCTCACCCCTGTGGGTTCGAGTCTTGCTTGGGTCACATGAGGCGTTTTACTCTGGGGACTTTGGGTTTCAGGGGGGAGTCTGGGTTTTTCCCACCTCTGATTAACAATCCACTCTAAATAAGTGAAATAATCTTGAAAGGGCCATAAAACCAAAAACATCATAAAAATTTGTCAGCGGCAAGAGTTGGTTGGGTTATTGAGGGTTTATCATAATGCCAACCCAGGGCCCAGTTGTTCAAAGCATCGTTAGCTTAACGAGCTCGTTAGTGGTCATATTGTTAACTGTTCTAGCAAGTACAATATCTAAAATTTTGGTATTTTTGCTGAAAAAATGTGAGCAGCTTTTGCAGAAGCAAAAGCTGCTCACATTTTTTCAGCAAAAATCTTAGCATATTTGCCATAATAAATGATCAAAGTTTTAACGATACGTTAACTAACGATGTTGTTAGTTTTTAAAACAACTGGCCCCAGGTGGCTAAATGGGGGTAGTTTAGGAATATCTTCATGTTCTTCCTTAACATTAAGGTATATTGTGAGTATTCATTAGAATCAAGGCTCCACCTATCGGGGCTTGATGAAACAGATGGGCTGCATGATGCTTCCACGCAGAGCTGAAAAAGACGGCATACAAGGACTGGTAAACCGCTTAGAGGATCTAAGCCTGCCCAGGCAAAGCTGTGCAAGTCGGATCATCCATGCTTATAAACCCTATTGGTTTCATTGGGTGAAAGGGCTTGAGATGTTATTTCATCTCAATGTCGGGTAAAAGTCCCACAAAATTGGAAGCAATGTCTCCAAAATGACCTATACAGTGTTGACGCGGACGTTAAACCTCAAATCAAACAAACAAACAATTCATTAGAATCGCCTCATGAGGTGATCCTAATGAGTACACACATCATACATTTTCAAGATAAATAAGAAGTCACTATTTCTTATCTTGAGCTATATATGAAGAATTTCCTAAGGACTAAACAACAGGTTGGTGCTGGTGTCACTGAAGTTTACAATTTCAGACACCTTTAGGACTTCTGTAATACTCCATAAAGTTTGACAAATTTGTTTCATGATCCAGAAAGGAGTCCAAAAATGCAGACGGAATGACAGACAGTGTAGACCCTGATCAGACTGCTCCTTCAGGAGCTGTCTGATCTGGGTCTACACTGTTTGCTTAGGCCTGCCTGTCCCAGTACTTAGGATCATTAGAGTAACTGTATGTTGCAAAGGGACAGTTAAATCAGATTGCCTCCTTTTTAGAATTGTTTGCTTCCTTAACTCTTCTCCTGCTGAACCAGGATGTGCTCTGTCTTTGCTTCCTTTCCAAACAGTGTAGATCTAGATCAGATGACTTATCTTACCTGGATCTTCACTGTCTGTCATTCAGTTGGTGAATTTTATTATATCAAGTAATTTGATTGGCGGATAGCCAAAAATGGCTGCGGCAAAATTAATTTATGCAGCAGAACAATGGTTAACAGCAGTAACTAGGGATTCAATTTGCTCACTATCCTGATAATTTGGAGTGCCAAAATTTTCAGGGTCTTTTTGTTACTTAGTAATTTTCAAAACATTTATGTTGCCATAACAGACCTGATTCCAGGAAAACACCGAGCCCGGACCAGAAGTCAAGGTATACTTCTAATGCTATAAGAGATAGTTTGCAAAGAGCCTTATAATGCTGAACTCAGTTTAACCCTTATCTTGCTGGTCACGACAACCCCTATCTTTGGAAACAGTGTAGATCCAGATCAGATGGCTTCTGAAGAAGCCATCTGATCAGGATCTACACTGTTTGGCATTCAGTTTATGAATTTGTAGCAATAAATTACATCAAGTAAGTTGATTGGTTGATAGACAGAAATGGGTGTGGCTTAAATGAATATTCAGCAAGATAAGGGTTAACATGTAAAGCAATTGACTGAGAGTGAAAAAAAATATCTCAGTATTCAATTCTGTTCATTCTGTGCCATTCATAGCACCTCAGGTTTGTGGTGCTTTCATGACAAATAGTTTTGTATCTATCATTATTTTGCTTATTTGGGGTATTTGACACCAAAATTTGAAAATCTGCTTCCCTGGGACAATCTGACCATCCCAACTCTGGGTGTCAACACTGACATTAGTAATCAGAGGTGTCTAGAACCTGTCATATCCTTGGGAGTCCTCGATGCATAAACTAAACTAATCATTTCTTGAATGTCTGTTTGCAGGTTTGAATTTTAAAATTCAAATCTTGAGGTGTTTCGATTGATTGAGTTTGTCTCAAGTTATTGTCTTTTGGAGTCATTATAAATAAAAGTTATTTTTGTAGTTAGTCTTCATTCTTAGATTTATAAGGCTTTTTGCAATGAGGAAATGGGATTGGGTGCTGCATGAACTAAATCTGTCTTATTATTCCCTTTTACAAGTGTCTTTGCTGTTCATTTTGATAGCTTGTCATGTCTAATACTGTCACTTGTTTTCATGCTTTAGCTTTGTTACATTTGTGAGGTAAATAAATATGCATAACAGCATGCATTGTTCTCCTGTACTTATTTGAAATTGGCCACTTCAAATAATAAAGCGAATATGTCTTTGTTTCAGTAACATTTTTATGATACAGTTTTTTTATCTGTTTGCTTTAAGCACGGTGTGATACAGGAGTCCAGTTTTCCATTCATCCATATGTCCATCCATCTTTTCAACTGTTTATCAAACTGCCAACATTTGCATCGCGAAATCCTCAAGTCCTTTCCCCAAAAACTATAATCACAGGCACAACATACTTTTTCAGCAGAATTGTTGTCATTTTATTTAACTCTTATCTTGCTGTTCACGGCAACCCCTATCTTTGAAAACAGTGTAGATCTGAAGAAGCTATCTGATCAGGATCTACACTGTTTGATATTCAATTTATGAATTTGTAGAAATAAATTACATCAAGTAATCTGATTGGTTCAAAGTCAAAAAATGGCGTGGCTAAACTGATTATTCAGCAAGAGAAGGGTTAAATGTGTCCCTCATTTTTAAAAGGGACATAGCTCCAGATGAGAGCTAGTAATGAGGATATTTAAAGAATAATTATTCTTATTTCTTCATAAAAATCTGTGTTCTGTGATCTTGTTAGACTTGCCTTGATGAGGCAGTTCTAACAGAAAAATTAACCCTTATCTTGCTGAATATTCATTTAAGCCACACCCATTTCTGTCTGTCAACCAATCAAATTACTTGATGTTATTTATTGCTACAAATTCATAAAATGAATGCCAAACAGTGTAGATCCTGATCAGATGGCTTCTAGCCATCTGATCTGGATCTACACTGTTTGTAAAGATAGTGGTTGTCGTGAACAGCAAGATAAGGGTTAAAGGAAATTTTTTCCCAATAAAAATCTGTGTGCTTTGATCTTATTGAACTTGCCTCCATGAGGCAGTTCCAACAGGTTAATTAAAAGAAAATTTTCCTTATTTTTTTCATAAAAACCAGTGTTGCAGGTAGTTATTAGATCAATGGGGGCAATTCTAACAAGTACCCATAACACAGGTAAAAAAATAATCCCCAAATTATCCTTCCCCATATCTAGAGCTTTGAAGAGAGCTTGGTACATCGTGATGTTGACATTTAGTTTTTAACTTTGACTGTGAATGATATAGGTCCAAATAATTATGGCTTAAGAATACATTGAAGCTGCTGTTAAAAGAAAGACTAAGTCAAGCAAGAACAGTTTTGACATATGATATTTGCATGTATTATTTTACTGGTGCTGGCTTTTGTTTTTCAGGCTTAAACTGTTTCTTTTAAATATTTGATAACCTTTTTTCTGTAGAAAATGTCTTTGGTTACATATGTGCTCATGGTCTTTGGTTGTTTCTAATTTTCTATATATTTACAATTTCTTTGATACTTTTGCTTTATCTTTTGATAGATTTAACCCTTGTCCTGCTGAATAAAGAAATGCTCAACCTTTGCAAACAGTGTAGATACAGATCAGAGCCGGAGCCATCTGATCAGTATCTACACTGATTGACATTCAGTCCATGAATTTGTAGAAATAAATTACATCAAATAATCTGATTGGTTGAATGCTAGAAATGGGTGTGGCTGAATTAATTTATTCAGCAAAACAAGGGTTAATGGGAGTAGATGCAGCTAGTTTGTGTAATTTCTTGCAAGGGAGGCAATACCCATACTTTATTCTTCATTCGTAAATGTAAAGCAACATCAAATCAAATATCCGATGGTATACTTTGATATATTGTCGGAAACTCAGCATCATCCTGCTACATACCTTTTACATTCACAGACATTTGGGTTGATGCCACAGGCAGCCCTTGTGCTTTTGTGACAGTTATAAGACATTTTTTTTAAAATCACAACAAATTAATAAGTGCATTAGGATGAGGATATCTGGGGCGCGCAAGATTTACCTGAACCAGAATCAGGATTTGAATTCTTGTTTCTGTTTCTGCATTTTATTTGTAAGAAATAGAAACATGATACTGAATAAGGCAAATCATACTACGCTCATGTTTCAAAATGAAACAAGTGCATCCAAAATGGCAGAATCGTAGAATCGAAACATACTGTTTTTAAAGTGGCAGAATCATGTTTGTCATTTAGAAATCATGATTTGAAATCACCGGATTCTAATTTTGGTAAATCAAAAACTCCCTGCATTGAAAAATGTATTTGGGTAGGTAAATCATTGCTTTTACTGCCACAAATTCCATTTCACAGCTCTGCTGAGGCATCATTGAAAAATAAATTTGTGAGCATAAACCTGAAAATTTGCCTCCCAAAATATCACTTCTGGGTAAAGCTATCCCCTAATTTTCAGTTGTATAAGTTCCAGTTTAACCCATAAAATGCCAATCACGACTATTGGCGTCTGCTTTTCCGTCTGCCAGTCACCTTAAAAGTATTTTTGCAAACAGTGCGGCCCAGATCAGACTGCTCCTGTCCTGTAGGAGCAGTCTGATCTAGGCCCACACTGTTTGCCTGTGTGCAAAAAATATTTTTAAAATGTTTGAAAAAAAAATTCAGCAGACGACATAAGCAGACAACATTTTCAGCTGTAGTTTTCTCGGCATCTTAAGGGTTAATACTGTCAGTTAGTCATGTTTTGTAGATAGATTTTCTTTCGTTTCCCTTACACATGTTTTAATTTTCTCTTTTATATTTTCTGTTACAAAGGAAAACTAATAGAGGAAGAGAATCAGATCGGTAGATAGACTTATTTTAAGCACATTTGATATATGCACTTGCACATATAAAGAAAACATGATACATGTACTTGTTTGTTTTTGTTTTTTTTGTTGCTTTTTTTTAGCTCACCAGAGCCAAAGGCTCAGGGGGAGCTTATAGTATAGGCATTGGTCAGTCGTCGTCGTCAACATTTTCAAACAACATCTCCTCTGAAACTACTTGGCCAATTGAAACTAAATTACATGTGGAACCTCTATGGGAAGGGGGAATGAAAGTTTGTTCGTGAGGACTGGGTCACATGACCAATATGGCTGCCATGCCCATATACGGTAAAAACTTTAAAAATCTTCTTCTCAAGAACTTAATAGCCGATGATCTTGAAACTTGATATGCAGCATCGGGGACTCGGGCTCGACCAAGTTTGTTCAAATGATGACCTTTGGTTGACTTTGACCTGTTTTACTTAGAAATTTGTATGGAAAAAAGGCAGAACAGTGGATTTTTCTGATTGCATGGTAGCTAGTGGCATCAGAAATTGTATTTGCAGTCAGCTGAATGGAAGTTTATCAGATGAAAAGGTCAAGGTCATTTACCGACCTTTGTCCAGGACGGCTCAGATTTAGAATTTTTATCTTCTTCTTCACTTAAACTACTTGGCCAGTTGAAACCAAATTACATGTGGAGCCTGTATGGAATGGGGGAGCGAAAGTTTGTACGTGAGGACTGGGTCACTTGACCAATATGGCCACCATGCCCATATCTCGTAAAAACCTTTGAATATCTTCTTCTCAAGAACCGAATGGCCGATGATTTTGAAACTTGGTATGCAGCATCGGGGACTCTGGCCCTACCAAGTTTGTTCAAATGACGACTTTTGTTTGACCTTGACCTATTTTATGTCAAGATCAAATTTGTTCACTTAGACATTTGCATGGAAAAAAGGCAAAATAGTGGATATTTCTGATTGCCTGGTAGGCTGTGACATCAAAAATGATATTTGCAGTTAGCTGACCTTTATCCTGGATGCCTCAGATTCAGTTATTTTTTTTTATCTTCTTCTCCACTGAAACTGGTGGGTTGATTGAAACCAAATTACATGTGGAGCCTCTATGGGTAGGGGGAATGAAATTTGTTCGTAAGGACCGGGTCACATGACCAATATGGCTGTCATGCTCATATATGGTAAAAAACTTTAAGCATTTTCTTCTCAGGAACCAAATAGCAGATCACCTTGAAATTTGGTATGTAGCATTGGGGACTCAGGCCTTACCAAATTTGTTTAAATGATGACCTTTAGTTGACCTTGACCTGTTTTACATCAAGGTCAAATTTGTTCACTTAGACATTTGTATCGAAAAAGGGCAAGACAGTGGATTTTACGGATTGCATGGTAGCCGGTCGCATCAGAAATATTATTTACAATCAGATGAATGGAAGTTAATCTATTTCAAAGGTCAAGGTCATTACTGACCTTTGTCTTGGATGGCTCAGATTCAGTATTTTTATCTTCTTCTCCAGTAAGAGAGCTGTGCTGATTGAAACCAAATTACATGAAAAGCCTATATGGGGGTGAGGCAATTAAACATTATTCATGGTATAGTTGTCACATGACCAAGATGGGCACCTTGCCTGTATATGGTATAAACCACATGACCTCTGGTGAGCGTAGTGGCCCATGGGCCTCTTGTTTTCAAGATATTGGGCCATTTGTTTAAAACTAACAGTGTCATTAGTTAATATATTGTTAAAAGTATGATCAGTTTGTCTGGCAAATACCCTTATATTTTTGCTGGAAAATGTAAAATCCAAAAGCTGCTCACATTTTTTTTTCTGCAAAAATACCACTCATAGATATTGTGCTTACTAGAACTGTTCATATTTCAACCACTGACTGACAAGCTTGTTAAGTTAGAGGTGAACAACTTGGTCACATGGATGCATCTTAAAAACATTTTGTTATGTTTGTGTTTGAGTGTGTGTATCGTTTAATATCTTTTTGTTTTGGATAGCCAATTGACCATTTTGTGGGAAAGTAACTGTCCTTTTGGCTTTCAGCTATTGATGTTTCCGTTAGGGTCTTATAATTTCATGTTTCTTTCTCTTTGGTGTCTCTGATGGGAGGTGTGTGTTAATTGTATTGATTCCTGACCATTGCCTTCACTTCTATTCACTATACCACATTGATGTGTTATCCTATCTTACTGTTTTTATTTGTTTTGTTTGTTTGATTTGAGGTTTAACGTCCCCGTCAACACTGTAAAGGTCATTTTGGAGACGTTGCTTCCAATTTTGTGGGACTTTTACCCGAAATTGAGATGAAATGACATCTCAAGCCCTGTCGCCCAATGAAACCAATAAGGTTTATTAGCATGGACGGTCCGCCTCGCACTGCGGTTCCTGGACAGGCTTAGATCCTCTAAGCGGTTTACCAGTACTAGTGTGCAGGCCGGATTCAGCTCTGCGTGGAAGCATCATGCAGCCCATATATTTCTTCAAGCCCCTATGGGCGGGGGCCGGCTACTGTTTTTAGCTCCACTGGCCGAAGGCAAGCGGGTTCGGCCAGCGGGGCTATTGTCATGGCCCTGTGTCCGTCGTGCGTCCGTCCGGCCGTGCGTCCGTGCGTTAACTTTTTTCTTTAAACATCTTCTCCTCCAAAACTACTGGGCCAATTGTAACCAAACTTCACATGAATGTTCCTTACATAGTCCTCTTCTAAATTCCTTCAAAGAATTTTGTTACACCCAGAACTCTGGTTACCATGGCAACAAAACCACAAAAAAAATAAAAATCTTTAAAAATCTTCTCCTCCAAAACCACCTGTTGGATTTCATTTTTATTTTGCATGAATGTTCCTTGGGTGGACCTCTTTCAGATTCCTTGAAGAAATTTTGATCTGACAAAAAACATGGCTGCCATGGGTGGGGCTTATTTTCCCTATTTAACATATAGTGTAATGCTAAAACATCTTCTCCTCCTAAACTACTGGGCCAATTGTAACCAAACTTCACAGGAATGTTCCTTACTTAGTCCTCTTCTAAATTCCTTCAAAGAATTTTGTTATACCCAGAACTCTGGTTGCCATGGCAACAAAACCACACAAAAAATTAAAAATCTTTAAAAATCTTCTGCTCCAAAACCACCTGTTGGATTTCATTTTTATTTTGCATGAATGTTCCTTGGGCGGACCTCTTTCAGATTCCTTGAAGAAATTTTGATCTGACAAAAAACATGGCCGCCATGGGCGGGGCTTATTTTCCCTATTTAACATATAGTGTAATGCTAAAACATCTTCTCCTAAACTACTGGGCCAATTGTAACCAAACTTCACAGGAATGTTCCTTACTTAGTCCTCTTCTAAATTCCTTCGTAGTGACGAGGTGAGCTTATGGGATCACTTTTCGTCCGTCGTCCGTATTTCGTCCGTGCTTCTGTGCGTCCGTGCGTCCGTAAACAATTTCTTTAAACGACATCTCCTCCTGAACCACTGATCGGATTTTGACCAAACTTCACAGGAATGATCCTTAGGTGGTCCCCTTTCAGAGTTGTTCAAATGGTTCCGGTCCGTTGCACATCTAGGTCACAGGAGCCAAAAATAGATTTTTTTCACCAAAAACTTAAAAAATCTTCTTCTCTGAAACCGTAAGGCCCAGGTGTTTGATATTTGGTATGAAGCTTCATCTAGTGGACCCCTACCAAGATTGTTCAAATTATAGTGCTGAGGCCAAAAATGCCCCCGCCCTGGGGCCCTTTGGTTTTACATGGGCTTATATAGGGAAAATCTTTAAAAATTTTCTTCTCTGAAACCGTAAGGCCCATGTCTTTGATATTTGGACCTCTACCAAGATTGTTCAAATTATAGCCCCCGCCCCGGGGCCTTTTGGTTTTACAAAGACTTATATATAGAGATAATCTTTGAAAATCTTCTTCTCTGAAACAGCAAGGCCCAGGTCTTTGATATTTGGTGTGAAGCTTCATCTAGTGCACCTCTATCAAGATTGTTTAAATTATGGCCCTGAGGCCAAAATTGCACATGCCCCAGGGACATTTGGTTTTACATAGGCTTATAGAGGGAATATCTTTAAAAAATCATCTTCTCTGAAACCCCTAGGCCCAGGTCTTTGATATTTGGTGTGTAGCTTCATCTAGTGGACCTTTGCCAAGATTGTTCAAATTATAGCTTTTGTTGATATTTGGTATGAAGCTTCACCTATTTAGACCTCCCTCAACATTATGCACATTGTAGCCCTCTTGTCAATAATGGCCCTCCCCGATGCCCACTTGTTACTCTATCATTTGGATCAGGTGAGCGATCCAGGGCCATCATGGCCCTCTTGTGTTTTATATTAGGCAGGGTGGCCACACACTCTGGAAAACAGGGAAAATGGTGAAAAAAAATTCCCTGCAGGGAAAAATCAGGGAATTTGAAATTTTGCTGAAAATCAGGGAAAAATCAGGGAATTGCAAAAAATCTTATCTTTGTAAGGTCAAAATATTCAAATTGTATAGCTTTTCCGGAAGAAAGTTTTCTTTCTTCATGGCTGTTTCATTAAAAAGCTAATATAAAGCAAAATTTGCTTTAACCCATTTCAGACTGGAAACCCCTAAACGGGTACCGTGGCAAACAGTGCAGGTCCAGATCAGACACCGCAGGATGCAGCGTCTGATCAGGGCCTACACTATTTGCTAAAAGTTCAGCCATTTTCCAAATCAATTTTGAAGAAAATACAACCTGACACCCCTAAATTTTGAAATGGACTCCTTTTATATATAAGGAGCAAGATTCCATCTGGTACAAAAAGGGTAAAACTGACATATGATGAGTATGTAATTGCATAATCAATTGATATCAAGACGTGTTCCCAATTTAAAAATTCTAGTCTTCATACCCACCCCTTGAACACACGATAAAATAAAATCCCAACCTGTCTATCCATTCCTTGAACACCTGAATAGGTAATTGCAAACAAGCAATTTTTAAGAATGGCCTTAGACAGTCTACCATGTAAGCAAAAAAACAAAAAAAAACAACACCTACTGTTTTAATAAATTGGAGGTGATGGTGTGGCTACAAGGGGAGGTCGGAGGGGAAATATTTTACCAGTTTTGATTTTGACTACCATGAAAATAAATTAGCACATTTACATCATATTTTAGATAAATTTTCATTTAATTAAGAATATTGTGACAGCATTGTGTATAAATATGTCACTTGACAGCATTTGAATCAGTATATGACTTCTAAAGGTAGGGGCCATTGCGATAATATCAAGGTTTTTAATCAGGGAAAATCAAATCAAATCAGGGAAAAATCAGGGAAATATCAGGGAATTTGATTGCTAAAAATGTGTGGCCACCCTGATTAGGATCACTTTTTGTCTGTCATCCGTGCATAAACAATTTCTTCAAACTACATCTCCTCCTAAACCACTGATTGGATTTTGACCAAACTTCACAGGAATGATCCTTAGGTGGACCCCTTTTAGAGTTGTTCAAATGGTTCTGGTCTGCTGCACATCAAGGTCACAGGGGCCAAAAAAAGATTTTTTTAATGAAAACTTAAAAAATCTTCTTCTCTGAAACCATAAGGCCCAGGTCTTTGATATTTGGTACGAAGTTTCATCTAGTGGATCCCTACCAAGATTGTTCAAATTATATTGCTGGGGCCAAAAATGCCCCCGCCCTGGGGCCCTTTGGTTTTACATAGGCTTATATAGGGAAACTCTTTAAAAATCTTCTTCTCTGAAACCACAAGGCCCAGGACTTTGATATTTGGTATGAAGCTTCATCAAGTGGACCCCTACCAAGATTGTTCAAATTATAGTGCTGGGGCAAAAAATGCGACCGCCCCGGGGCCCTTTGGTTTTACATAGGCTTATATAGGGAAAATCTTTAAAAGTCTTCTTCTGTGAAACCAGACTGTGTTTGAGTAGAAATAAGAAAAAATAAAGTACACCCCTGTTAACCCCTTTTTACTATATAAAAGTAGGGTTTAAGGGGTCAAGATTAAAAAAAGGTGTGTTTCCATGATCTGCTGCTCTTTTGATAGCCCAGAATCTGTAAATGGCTCATACAAACAGTAAAGATTCTATCAGGTGGCACAGATTCAAATTGCGTCGCACAGTAGTAGGGCTCCATGCTGGGGAGGAGTATCTTGTATGGATCTTGTAGCTTTTGTCATGCACCGTTTCAGTTTGAATTCACTTTGAGGTCTTCTAACCTGTATTCAATTCAGAATGTGTTCAAGATTGTCTCTGCGTCAGGTATTTTATTATGTGACAGAGTCATTTAACACATACAGACCACACATCTCAACAAATCTATTTTAATAACACTTATGGAATATGATTTTATGGAAAGTTACAAGCATGCCCTTCCAAAGCCCACTACCATTACTTATTCAGCAAATCTGGAGTTCTTTTCTTTCACAGTGTTTATTACAGTCACATTTGAAACAGTTGTAGCACATATTAACCCTTTTTGCACCAAATGGAATCTTCCTCCTTATATATGGCTGGAGTCCATTACGAAATTTAGGGGTGACAGGTTGTGTTTTCTTCAAAATTTATTTCGAAAATGGCTTAACTTTTCACAAACAATGTAGGCCCAGATCAGACACTGCATTTTGCGGCATCTGATCTGGGCCTGCACTGTTTGCCAGGGTACCCATTTTGGGGTTTCTGGTACTAAATGGGTTAAAGCATATGTTTTCCTATGTTAGCTGTTGTCCTTGTAGCCATGCCCATTTTTGACTGTTAACCAATCAGGTAAATTGATGTAATTCATTCCTGCAAAATTCATGAACTGAATCAACAGTATAGATGGATCAGATGGCTTCTTCAGAAGCTATCTTATCTGTACCTACACTGCAAACGGTAGTGTATATGCTGGCTAAGCAGGGCAAGGGTTAGAAATGGACAGATATGCATTTTGAGTTCATATCAAGATGAACCCGATCGGCCTTATGTCTTTGTATCTGACAGATTCAAAGCCGTTTATGTTTTGGAGTTCGGAGTTGGGGTGTTATTTTTCTTCCACTACAGTTCACAAGTACGGTATCTTGGTGCATGAAGTTGAACATTTCTTACAAGCATACACTCTTATTTCACCCTAGTGTTGTGGTTTTGTATTTCTACACTCGAATGCACTTCTAGCCATATATTTTACATATACAATGTAGTCTTGAACTCTGATGGCTTGTTTACTATTGATAATATTGAACTAAGAAACTCGTCTGATTGCTGCAAGTAACAAATATTTATGAATAATGCGGCAGTTTTTACTTATTTGATCATGAAAATATGTAGTATGTATTCATTAGATTCACCTCGATGAGACAATTCTTATGAATACAAATTACAAATATTACAAACATCATTTTCGAGGAGAGGAAACCATTACGGTAACACACCCATGCAACGTAGTGCATTTTCTCACATGTCCAAAATGGCTACTTTTCTGATGAAAATCTGTGATATTTTTCTTATTTATACTTCAAACATAGGTTATGGGTGCGTTTTAGAACCGCCTCATTGAGGCGGTTCTAATGAGTTTCCACAACCTATGTATTGGAGCAGAAATAAGAAAAATAATGTATACCCCCATAAACCCCTGTTTTCTTTATATAAACTGGGGTTTAGGGGGTGTTCAATACATGGACTTTTTCACATGATGATATCCCTAAATTATCCCAACAAAGCTTAACCCTTGTCCTGCTGAGCCCGGATATGCCTTATTTTCCAAACAATGGAGATCCAGATCAGATGGCTTCTGACGAAGCCATCTGTCGCCCCCGCCCATAGGGGCTTGAAGAAATATATGAGCTGCATGATGCTTCCACGCACAGCTGAATCCGGCCCGCACACTAGTACTGGTAAACCGCTTAGAGGAGCTAAGCCTGTCCAGGAACCGCTGTGCGAGGCAGACCGTCCATGCTAATAAACCCTATTGGTTTCATTGGGCGACAGGGCTTGAGATGTCATTTCATCTCAATGTCGGGTAAAAGTGCCACAAAATTGGAAGCAACGTCTCCAAAATGACCTTTACAGTGTTGACGGGGACGTTAAACCTCAAATCAAACAAACCGATCAGGATCTACATTGTTTGCCATTCAGATTGTGAATTTGTTGCAATAATTTGCATCAAGTAATCTGATTGGTTGATAATCGGTAGTGGGTGTGACAGATTAAAATATTCAGCAGGACAAGGGCTAATATGAGCTGGCATTATGATTAACCCTCAGTTGCTGGAACTACCCCTCAGTTGCTGGAACTACCCCTATCTAAAATTTTCATGATCCATAAGGGGTTTTAGCATTACGAAAGCACGCCTATACAAATACTTTGGAACCTTAATCGCCGAAACAAATGAAAATTTTAAGATGAAAAATTGTGATATTTTTCTTATTTCTGCTCAAAATATAGATTGTGCGTACTCGTTAGAACCGCCTCAGTGAGGCAGTTCTAACGAGTACCCACAATCTATATTTTAGAGCAGAAATAAGAAAAATAAGGTATACCCCCAGAAACCCCAGTTTTACTATAAAAAAGTGGGGTTCAAGAAGGTCAAAATTATATAGGCGTGTTTTCGTGATGCCTATCTCAAATTTTAATTTTCCATAAGGGGTTTTAGCCATTAAAATTCAATTATATAAGTACAGTTTTCACCAGTATGTTCTTCTGTTTATTTATTTATTTTTTCATCTAGAAGGAGACATAAAGACAGTTCATATTGACATAACAAGGAATTGAAAATTAGTTTACATTTTATGTTGATATTTCCTCATTTACCAAAATATCACTAGGGCCCAGTTGTTCCAAAGTCAGTCATTCAGTTAACATACTCATACCAGTAAAACTTTGATAATTTAAAATGGCAAATACACCAATATTTTGCTGAAAAAATGTGAGTTGCAAAAGCTACACACATGTTTTTAGCAAAATTATCTGTGTATTAGCTATTACACTTACTGGACCATTTAACATTTTGGCCACTTACAAGTTTGTTAAGCTAAAGATGCTTCGAACAATTAGGCCCAGATGTTTCTTTAATAAATGCCAGTGTTCGCAATAGATTTCAGACATGCTTGGAGACTGTTGGTAATGTCACAAGGTTTTCTAGAATGCAAGCAAACTAATTACGTAAAGAACAACTAGCCATAGTATTCTAGTTTACTGCACTGTATTTAAAACATAGTTTAACAACTATCCAGAATTTATTATCTAGACATTATTACACTAAAATCTCTTTATAACACTTTTCTTAGAGTCCAAAGCAACTATATGTCAGAAACCGTGGAGGTTTAACACACAGTCATGTCCAAACAAAGAGTATAGATTATAATATAATCTATGAGTATATTATAGGATGGCCATTTTTCTATATAATCTATACATTTTGGTATCCAGTTTATACTATGTTATATCCAAGTATGTGTGTTATAAAGAGGTTTGGGTGCACTGCAAATCAAATACAAGAAGAAATATGTCAGATTCATTTTTATTGGATTTTATGATTTGATTTTATGATTTTATTTGCATAAACCAAAACTTCTCTTAATACAGGAAAAGTCCAAGTAAAGGAGCAGGTCGACGGACCCCTACCCCAGTGTCAGTGAAGAAAATAGGGGCTGAGAGTGCAGAAAAGTGAGTCCTGCACAGTGATAACCTAGATCTGCCTATTTGCACTCTTTGACCAGCCTTTCGCACCCATTTAGCACTCTATTAGCATAACTTTAAGATAAACTCTTGATCTGTTGAATAAATTTTCCACACCCATTTTTGACTATCAACCAATCAAAATACTTAATTTAGTTTATTCCTATAAATACATCTGTTGCAGGACAAACAATGAAGATCCAGATCAAATGGCTTTTTCCTTGAGCAGTCTGATCTGGATTTACATTGTTTGCAGAGGTAAAGCCTATCCAGGCTCAGCAGGACAAAGGTTATTTGATACACTTTAAATTAAATAAGTCATTGCCATTTTTCAAAGGGGGACTTCTAACATAGACAGTAAGTTTCTCTGGAAGAAAAGAATTGGCTTTCTATGACAAAAGAAAAGAATTGGCTCCCTTTGATGGCTAATTCTCTCCTGTCAGCTAATGTCTCCCGATTGTCTACTGTCAGCTAATTGTCTCCCAAGTGCCATCACGAAAACACAGCTATATAATTTTGACCCCCTTGAACCCACCTTATATATTGTAAAACTGGGGTTTACAGGGGTAAACCTAATTTTTCTTATTTCTGCTCCGAAATATAAATTGTGGGTACTTGTTAGAACCGCCTCCTATATAGATTGTGGGTACTTGTGTTCCCACAATCTATATTTTGAGCAGAAATAAGAAAAATATCACAAATTTTAACATAAAATTTTTGTTTTTCTAGCGGTAAAATTTACAATGTATTGCTATAGGCGTGTTTTTTGTAATGACGGGGGAGGGGGACAAACATTTTATTCTTGTAGGTGTAGTTATTGGTTTGGTCGCCATGAGGCGGGCAAACCGGGTCTAATGACCAGATTGTATCTGTTCCATGGAGGGGCACGTGACACGATCATCTAATCAGCTTTAACGATGATGCAATACTATACTGCAATTACAGGAAACAGCCTGTCTGAATAGCGAAACAGACCAAAAAGCAAGCGTTTCAACTCCATAAATAAATATATTAAGGGAAATGGACACACCTGGCAGGTGTGGCAGTTAGTCTGCCATTTGTACCGTATTTCGAAACACACCTATTCAAATACATTGACATTTTTTGGCCAAAGAAAAAGAAATTTTAAAAAGAAAAATTGGAATATTTGCCTTTTTTGCTCAAACATAGATTGCGGGGAGTCGACAGAAACGCCTCGACGAGGCGATTCTATTGAGTACCCACAATCTAGTGTCTCAGAGCATGAATACGGAAATTAATGTATACCCCTGCAAACCCGAGCTTTACTACATAAAAGTGTAGATTATATTTTCTTCTCCTTTGGGATCATTGATTCCATTGTGGAATTTTGAAAATATCTGAGGGTCACTGGTGAGGCCTTATTGGCCGAAACTAGCTAGTCTCGCCCAGAAAACATGTACACTCCATATTTTTCAGTTTTGTGGTGTATTCCTTGCTTCCAAAGGATAGCCATTTTATAGGACATATTTAACTTCACTACAGCTGGTGTGTGGGAATGTGTGGCGGCGGTAAAATGTCTCCCTGCCCTACATCATAGTGTAGATTATATTTTCTTGTCCTTTGGGATCATTGATTCCATTGTGGAATTTTGAAAATATCTTAGGGTCACTGATGAGGCATAATTGGCCGAAACTAGCAAGTCTGGCCCACCAAACATGTGCACACCATATTTTTCAGTTCTGTGGTGTATTCCTTGCTTCCAAAGGATAACCCTTTTATAGAACATATTAAAGGGGATCACAATTCTATAGGCATGATTTCGTGATGGAAATACAACTTTAAGGACCTTATGGTTGCTACTCTTTTGACTCTACCCAACTGAAAAAGGGGTCTACTCTAAAAGGGGAAGAATTTGCTCCTCAAGGGGTCTACTCTAAAAGGGAAGAATTTGCTCCCCAGGAGCAAATTCTTTCCTTTAAGAGTATACCCCTTAGACATATCAAAAGAGAAACTACTTTTGCAGGTGTAGCAGTCATTTTCGCAAATTTTACGTCTTGCAATGCAATTATTGAGTAAGTCCATGGGGCCATGGAAACGAAAAACAACAGAACATAACTACTACTCACAAAGGATTGTAAAACCAAACATAAAAAAGATCGCTGGGTGTGTAAAAACATTTTCATATCTTTGCTACTAGAATTAACGACAGTGCCAAGGTCGAAGGTTCTATCTCTTCCAAATATATAAAATATTTAGAGAACGAAACAAAGTCATAACGTTGATGGGTCGTTGTTTATTGTTCTTGAGCCCAGCACAGATAGCAATAGTTTCTGTTCAAAAACTTCATGACTACTAAGTGACCTGCCACCAGTTACAGACTGAGTTGTTAAAATACTTTTTGGCACATTCGATGGGAGCTATTGTATCTGATAAGCCGAGAGTGGTGCTCTTTATTTCCACTCAATACTTTACATTTTTCTAATCGGTTTCTTCTACAATTACAACAACGCAATCGGCAAGTTAGCAATCGGTCTTCTCCCAGACGTACTTTTGATGTTGTTTGAGACGAATATCAAATACGTGCCGAAAGCTTTGTTGCACCGTTTTGAACTTTCCATCACGTGCTTCTGAACCGGTATTTTAGATGATTGACACACGTCTTTGGACGTTTTAAGCGTGGGCGGGATAATAGCGCTGTCAGTTAATGTTACGATCGATTTTAATACTGCTCAAAAGAAGATTGTGGATACTCGTTAAAACCTCGAAGCAGTTCTAACCAGCAGTACCCACAATCTATAGTCTGCTCAAAACAGAGATTGTGGATACTCGTTAAAACCTCTAGGTGGCGACATGGCTTGAGATGTCATTTCATCTCAATGTTGGGTAAAAGTCCCACAAAATTGGAAGCAACGTCTCCAAAATGACCTATATAGTGTTGACGGGGACGTTAAACCTCAAATCAAACAAAATACACAAAACCTCGAGGCAGTTCTGACCAGCAGTACCCACAAGCGAATATATATTCATCTCAAAACAGATTGTGGATACTCGTTTAAACCTCGAGGCTGTAGCAGAAACAAGAAAGAACAATGGATGAACCCCTGTATATACATGTATTAAAGTGGTCGAGCCGGCACTCGACAATGAATCAAGCGTGGTAGCTCAATGGTATAGTGCACCTGCCTGTGATGCTAGAGGCCCCCGGTTTGATTCCCGGCAGCGGTAATAAAACTGCGGTGTCCGAACATGCTCCGGGTGAATGCCACAAAGTGCACCGTCCTCCGCATCGGGACGTTAACTGGGAGGCCCATTCTGTGCAGTTTAAAGATTTCTTCGTTATTACATGATTACTGTGTATGTTTTCATCCTGCAGACCTGGATCAGCAATGACCGATCACACTAGAATTGAAAACGCTCCAATGTTGATTCGACCGATATAGATAGAAATAGTAGAAAGAATAAATTGGAGAGGAGCAAATTCTTTCCTTTAAGAAAAGAAAATAAATAAATAAAAAAATCAGAAAATAAATAAATAAAAAAAATATTTGTCACTTAATTGCTCGACTCGACGGTTACTGATTTTTGCGTGCCCCCCAGGAGACCTGTTGGGTCCACACTTTTAAATCTTGAAATCTTCCTGCACAACTTCATTTTCATATCTGTCTAGTGGTTACTGAGAACTTATCGGGACAAAAATTGGGCGGAAAAAAGAGAAGAAACCCAGAAAAACTAATGTCTCGTTTTGGAGACTTAACCCTTATCCTGCTGAATAAATTAATTTAGCCACACCCATTGTTGGCTACCAAAGCATCATGCAGCCCATGGATTTCTTCAAGCCCAGATGGGCGGGGGCCACAACACTGTATAGGTCATTTTGGAGACGTCACTTCCAATTTCGTGGGACTTTTACCAGACATTGAGATGAAATGACTTCTCAAGCCCTGTCGCCCAATGAAACCTATAGGGTTTATATACATGGACGGTCTGACTCGCAACACATTTCCTAGGCAGGCTCAGAACCTCTAAGCTGTTTACCAGTACTCGTGTTCGGTCAGCTCTGCGTGGAAACATCATGCAGCCCAGTCTATTTTTGCAAGCCATGATGGGCGGGGCTATTCACAGAAACAGTAGGAAGTTCCAACTTTGAGCGGTAGGGGTCAAAATTAAAAAGGTGTGTTTGTATGGTTCGTATCAACTACGAGACTATGAAGATGTAATCACAGTGTTGGGAACAGAACTTTATTGAGCATCAATGATGGGAAATGCCGGATCCGGCGTATTTTTTACGCCAGTTTTGTTTGTTTGATTTGAAGTTTAACGTCCCCGTCAACACTGTAAAGGTCATTTTGGAGACGTTGCTCCCAATTTTGTGGGACTTTTACCCGACATTGAGATGAAATGACATCTCAAGCCCTGTCGCCCAATGAAACCAATAGGGTTTATTAGCATGGACGGTCCGCCTCGCACCGCGGTTCCTGGACAGACTTAGATCCTCAAAGCCGTTTACCAGTACTAGTGTGCGGGCCGGATTCAGCTCTGCGTGGAAGCATCGTGCAGCCCATATATTTCTTCAAGCCCCTATGGGCATTTTTTACGCCAGATTTTGCGTAAAGTTTCCAGTCGTGGCCAGTATTTTTTCTCCTGTCGCGTTCGTCTTTGTAAATGACAGCGAGTGCTCAATTGATCAAAGGATTTAACAGTCTCAGGTCTGTAGGCTGGTGGGTATTGCCTATCGCGACTGCGGAAAAAAATGACAGGTCCATCTTGCGACACTCGGGTGTGCTGTGACAAATCAAGCATGTGTCTGATTAACACTTATTGAATGTTTTGCTTCCCGGATTTTTGTACACACACTTGGATTATCGGTAATTTGATTGTTGAGAAAATGTCGGGGTATAATTAAAGAAAGCGCTCATTACCTATATTTTGATTAAAAAAAAAAACAAAAAAAAAACAGAATCGTCGATATTGCGATTCCCTATCTAACACCATTATCCATACCATCAACAAATAACAAAATGCGTTAAACTGGCAAATAAATCAATTTTTGGCTATTAAACTTTAAAAATAGAATAACCAAACTAATCATAACTGAACTTTATTTTATCAGATGCATTAGTTTGAATTTTAAAAATTGATTCGAAAATAAACATTTTTTATGTGGAAGTTCGCCATTGCGACTGACCGGAGAAATGACCCGAATTACATATGGTTCAAGCCCCAAAGTCTTTCGGATCCTTACGCGACACATGTTCATGGTGCTGCCTGACACAACAGCCTATAATACTGGCGCTTCAGATGTCTGTAAACTTTAGCCATA
This sequence comes from Lucinisca nassula, assembly GCA_963580285.1. Lineage (NCBI taxonomy): Eukaryota > Metazoa > Mollusca > Bivalvia > Lucinida > Lucinidae > Lucinisca > Lucinisca nassula. Next base: position 185,895,551 of record OY757010.1, read on the forward strand.
AACTCCCAAAGCCTGCCCTGGCGAGTCGGACATGCAACGCTTCAGATGTCTGTTAACTTTAGCCATAAACTCCCAAAGCCTGCCCTGGCGAGTCGGACCATCCGAGCATATAAACCATATCGGTTTAACTGGGCGGCAGGGATTGAAATGTCATTATATCTAAACGTAGGGTAAAAATTTCACACAAAACTGGAAGTAATGTCTCCAAAATGACCTAAATAATGTTAATGGGGATGTTTAACCTCAAATCATGTAAACAAACAATCTAACAGAAAAGCAGAACTATTGGTCAATTAAAGTCCGTTATTGGTCACATGAAATCTGATGGGAATGACTTGGCAGATTTTCCACATTTTTCAAAAGGGGGCAACTTTCGGAACTTCCTGTTTGCTTTTCTTTAAGCTTTGTCCCACGAAAAAGGGGTCTACTCTTAAAGGAAAGAATTTGCTCCTTCTTTCGTTTAGAGTTGACCCTCATTGACATGGGAGACTAAAATACGCTTGAAAGAGTTGCCTCCCCTGAAGGTGTATGCATTCCACTGAAAGTCTGAAAAAATATATTTGTCACTTAATTGCTCGACTCGACGATTAGTAAAATATTTGGGCGGATTTTTGCGTGTTATTTCGTGATTTTATGGGCCCACCTTTTTAAATTTTGAAACCTTCCTCACAACTGGACAAAAAATGGGCGGGAAAAAGAAACCCAGAAAACCCAATAAGTCTTAACCCTTATCCTGCTTAATATATATATTTAGCCTCAGCAATTGCCGACTGTCAAACATGAAAATTTCTTAACATTATTCACAAGCTGCTTGGCAAATAGTGTAGGACCTCATCTCTGTTTGCAAAAGTAGGAGTTGTTGTGGGTTAAATATACACTAAAGCCACTTTATAACTGAGCCTCCTGTTGTGCCCATTTCTGTTTGTTTATTTGATTTGAGGTTTAACGTCACCTTCAACACTGTATAGGTCATTTTGGAGACGTTGCTTCCAATTTTGTGGGACTTTTACCCGTCATTGAGATGAAATGACATCTCAAGCCCTGTCACCCAATGAAACCAATAGGGTTTATAAGTATGGGCGGGCTGCCTCGCATCGCTTTGTATGGGCAGGCTTAGATCCTCTAAGCGCTTTACCAGTACTCGTGTAGTCTGCGTGGTAGCCTCGTGCAGCCCATCTTTATCTTCAAGCCCCGATGGGCGGGGGCCGACCATTTCTGTATGCATTGGAATTGCACAGGGAGGGTAAATTACAAGGATTCGTGTCAAAAATACATTGTGTATAAAGAAGTTGTTTTGTGAAAGCAAAATGTAGGACAAAGGGTTAATTCTTTCATGGAGGTTTAAAATATTAGGCAATAGTAATTATATATCAGTTCTCAACAAGCTGTTGTATGATAAGCACTAAATCAAGGCGAGATGCAAAGGACTAAACTCAACCATTATAGATAAAGGTATGCACATGTATGTAATCAGACCGGACAGTCGTCGGCAGTCGCGAGCGGACGACAAAGGCGACCAGCGGAAAGGGGAAGCGTTCCCGACTGCCACCGAGTGTAGGCTGGGAAATTATTTTTTTTTTGGTTTTACGGCCCTTTCAAGATTATTTCACTCATATCGAGCCGATCGTTAATCAAAGGTGGGCGAAAACCGGAGTACCCGGAGAAAAATCACCTGACCTTCCGTTGCAGAACATGGCGTCTCACATGTGACCCGAGCGAGGCTCGAACCACAGCGGTGAGAGACCAAATGATCCAGAGTCAGCGCTCTTAACCACTAGGCCACGGAGGCCCGTGTAGGCTGGGAAAATAGTCCCGGACTGAGATCCAAACTTTCGTTCAAGCCCTAAATTCCACTTTCTTTGTAAACAGTGTAGACCCCGATCAGACGGTGCGTTCTGTGGCACCTGATCTGAGTCTCCATTGCTTGCCAAGCCTCTCACAGCGAACATTCTCTACTGAAATCATATACGCTAATTGGTGATTGATTTTTTACATGACCCGTGGCGTCATGCAGTAGATTTTTGACAATCGCTTAGCTCCGCCCTCTCCTGTGGGTTAACCGGTATTGGATGGTGATGTTAAATATTGATTACGGTCAGTTTGACATTCTTGTCTCTTGATACACCTATTCTGGTGTAGCGTGTCAGTGTTTTTTGACGTATCTGCTCTTTAATGAACCGACGGGACATGACGTATTGCTAACTTGGTGGGTGCGCGGTTGTAAATTGTGATCCAGAAAGATATACAAAAGGATGTTAAATTTCAGGTTTTTGCGGCGGTACCGCTCAAAGAAACTGCCGAGTTTTAAGATACAGCCTGATTCGCAGCACTTTGTCTGGGCGGGCTTAGATCTTCCTAAGCGGTTCAGCAATACTTCAAAGTTTGGTCTGTTTCAGCTCATGCAGTCCAATATATTGCCTGAATGTCTGATCGGCCCCCGTCCATCGGGATTGAAGAAATAAATTGGGCTGCTTGATGCTTCCACGCAGAGCTGATACCCGCCGCACATGAGTAGTGTTAAATCGCCTAGAAAGTCTAAGCTTGCCCAGGAAAAGTGGCTCGAGTCGGACCGTTCATGCATTTCAACCTTTTAGTTTCATTGGGCGACAGGGCTTGAGAAGGAGTTTTATCTACCCGTTTTATCTCAGTACTGAGTAAAAGTCCCACAAAATTGGAAGCAATGTCTCAAAAAAGACTCATACAGTGTTAACAGGGACGTTAACAACAAATGAAATAGATAACCAAGGCCCTATAGAAGGCCTGATGACTTAGGAAAAATCTTTTTATATGCCTGTTTGAAAACCACCACCACCACCACCACCACCAACAACAACAACAACAACAAAAAAAAAACGGTTTTATTAAGTTATGGGGTTGGTGTCCATTTAGTCTGTTCGTAAACATTTTTTTTTTTGTTTCCGTATAACTCCTCCTATACAGTTTTCATCCGATCAAGCCTAAAATGTGTATGTTGTAAGGCTAAGATGTGAAGATATGCCACCAAATATTAACAGAGTTATGACCCTTTGAAAAATTTGGTTTACATTTTCGTTTGGTTAAGTTTTGTGCTATACATGTGTAAACCATATGTAAGTTACATTTAGTTTATACTTGCCATGGCGTTAAACAATTTACCACAGAATACTCATCACTACCTACCCTTCCTGCTCATCACTACCTACCCTTCCTAATACCAAGGTCACAGACTTCGAAATTTTATATACACGTTTTGTATTAAAGTTTATTATTTTTATTCAAAAAATGCATTAAGTGGGATAATGATATCAGCTGGCTCAAATCAGAATGTTGACTGACAAGACCAAACCTATTGGATGCTTTTTGAAAGCAGCCAACTTGTTTACCTCAAGTATGTACTATATAGCCCTTCAAGCAAAATCACAAGTCGCAGACAAAACTTTCAAAACAAAATTTCTTAATTTTTCGGAGAATATTTGAAATATAAGAAGAAAAATATAAAAAAGAAAGAAAAAAATTATCAGTGCTAAGGGTTACCTGTTATCACAGAACTTTCTGTTCTATGAATGGAGACAAGAACTTAACCCTTGTTCTGCTGCATAAATTAATTTTGCCACACTCATTTTTTGACTATCAGCCATTGAAATTATTTGATGTACATCATTTCTTTAAATTCACCACAGCTGAATTACAAGTAGTGAAGATTCAGATCAGATGGCTTCTCCAGAATCCATTTGATCTGGATTTTAACCCATTGCAGTTGGGAAACTCCTAAAGGGGTACCTTGGCAAACAGTGCAGGCCCAGATCAGACGCCACATTCTGTGGCGTCTGATCAGGGCCTGCAATATTTGCTTACAGAATTTTTCATGAAAAATAGAATAAAAATAAAAAAAGAGGCCTGGCTCCCTTATATGACAAATGGACTTGTCCAACATATAGCAGTGGAAGAGTCCATCAGTATACAATGGGTTAACTGTTTGCAAAGGTACATCATATCCTGGTACAGCAGTACAAGGATGAAGATGAATAGATTTTCTTCCCTATTCAGAGGAAGACTTGTCTAGCCGATAATCGCCCATAGGGGCTTGAAGAAATATATGGGCTGCACGATGCTTCCACGCAGAGCTGAATCCTGCCCGCACACTAGTACTGATAAACCGCTTAGAGGATCTAAGCCTGTCCAGGAACCGCGGTGCGAGGCAGACCGTCCATGCTAATAAACCCTATTGGTTTCATTGGGCGACAGGGCTTGAGATGTCATTTCATCTCAATGTCTGGTAAAAGTCCCACAAAATTGGAAGCAACATCTCCAAAATGACCTTTACAGTGTTGACAGGGAAGTTAAACCTCTAATCAAACAAACAAAACTAGCCGATAATCATTTGATATTTGGTACATGTGTGTAGCTTTATCTGGTGGACCTGTTCTAAGATTGTTTAAATTATAGTTCTGGGATGAAAAATGTCTCCAACCTTCAGTCTTTATATACCGTAATGATCCGGCTATAAGACGGGGTTTTTTACCAATATTAATGAAGCGAAAGTTGTGACGTTAATAAACTCAAATTTCAGACACAAAAAATAAGTGATTACAGTTTCTAGGTAAGAAAATTTATTCAGGGACTTGCTAGGTACCTAAAACTGTCTGTTTATCATTGAAGTCGGTCTAATATAAATTTTATTTTAGAAAAGTCGTCATTGTCATTAGATTTCGCGACCGCAAAACACCGAGCATAATTGATCAACCAGTGTCTCACTCTGAAATGTTCGGCACTTTTTACATCGGCGCAACCCCCGTCAGATTGTTAGAATTTATACCCGTCTTATAGCCGAGACTAAGCAAAAATCACCCAAAGAAAAGCCAAAAAATACTCCCCGTCTTATAGCCAAATCGTCTTATAGCCGGATCATTACGGTAGGTAAAAACATATTATATTTTTGTCAGAAACTAGATGGCCCAGGCCTTTAATATTTGATTTGTAGTTTCATCTTCTGGACCACTACCAAGATTATTCAAATTCTAGGGGTCACTTTTACACAGACTCGTAAAGGGAATCACTTTAAAAATCTTCAGAGTTCAGGCCTATGATGTTTGGTATGTACCTTCATCTACTGGACCTCTACCAAGATTGTTTAGATGGTTACCCTGGTGTCAAAAAGGGTCCCACCCTGAAGATTACATGTTTTCATTGACATATATGTTGGGTAAACAATTCACCTGAAATATCAAGCCTTATTTTGCTGAAAATAATGAAAAGATAAAATAGATCACTTGCTCTAGAATGTTTTGCAGTGCTTGTGGGGTTAGATGAGTCTAATGATTATAATATTATGTTATATAGTATTGAAAGAGATATTCTTGGCAGATTTTCCACTATTTTTACAGGGTCCTCAGAACTTCCTGTTTGTATTCCTGTAGACTTAGCCCCTTAGAAAGGGGCCTTCTCTTAAAGGAAAGAATTTGCTCCTCAGGAGCAAATTCTTTCATTTGAGAGCAAACCCCATATTGATAGGAGAGAACAATACATGTATACAGTAAAACTTCAATAACTCAAATACCTTTGGGACCATGAAAATTTGTTCGAGAAATGGGTAGTTCGAAATACTGAGGTTTTAGCATAGAGCCAGGTCTTGAGGCATGATCAGATAAGATATTTTATAAAATAAAAGTATGTTGTGTGTACTCATTAGAATCGCCTCTTTGAGGCGATTCTAATGAGTGCACACAACATTCCTTTTCAACTTTAAACCAGAAAGCAAACTCCATATAAATATACTAAACATATGGGTATCCAGAGCTTTGGAAAGAATTCTAAGGGACTCCACCACGAGTTCGAATTTGCCATGGTAAACGCACTATCCGTGTTCGAGTTATCGAAGTTTTACTGTATATTTCTTTTTTTTTTTTTAAAAAGTGATTCCCCTTTATGCTCCTGTCAGTTAACTGTTAGTTGTCATGTATTTTAGACTTTATTTGTTGCTTTTATTGCCAGTTCTAATATTCCTACTAACATCATTTCTGTATAAGTTTACTTAGTTTTCTCTGACCAGTGATGATGTTGATCAACATGGGTGTCTGAGTCCAGTAGGAGCCATTCTTGTTTGCCCCAGAAAAAGACTGGGTTACACTGATCCTGCAGACAGACTCTGATCAGACAAAGGTTCATATCAGACTGGGTGTGTATGTGTCCAGGCTGATCTGAGCCTTTGCAGGCTGGCCATGTCTTCATGATGTGACACATTAAAATGCATACATTTGTAAAATAGAAAAGTAAAATTAACCCATTTTTGTACCAGAAACCCGAAAATGGGTATCCTAGCAAACAGTGCAGGCCCAGATCAGATGCTGCAGTTTGCAGCGTCCTATCTGGGCCTAAACTGTTTGCAAAAATTTCAGCTATTTTCTGAATAGTTTTTGAAGAAAACACAACCTGGCACCCCTAAATTTTGGAATAGACTCATGCTATATATAAGGTTGAAGATTCCATTTGGTACAAAAAGGGTTAATGCACGTTACTGATAGCAAATTAGCCCCCGCCCATCGGGCTTGAAGAAATAGATGGGCTGCATGATGCTTCCACACAGAGATGAAACTGACCCGCACACGAGTACTGGTAAACCGCTTAGAGGATCTAAGCCTGCCCAGGCAATGCAGTGGGAGTCAGTCCAATGGCTTTCATGCTTATAAACCCTATTGGTTTCATTGGGCGGCAGGGCTTGAGATGTTATTTCATCTCAATGTTGGGTAAAAGTCCCACAAAATTGGAAGCAACGTCTCCAAAATGACCTTTTCAGCGTTGACGGGGACGTTGAACCTCAGCTCAAACAAACAAACAAATACTGATAGCAAATCAGTATAGAAGCTGCCAACTCAAACAGTGGCTTGGTATTTATAAACATGGGATGTAAAAGGAAATTCTTCTTATAGTAATCCTGATTTCATTTGAAATCATCATTTTGTTTTGTACATTAATCCAGTGATTTCTTTGAATATAGTACATTGTTTCCCTCTCAGCAGTTTCTTGACAAAAATGTAAATTTTTCTGAGAACATGATCAAACTTGAGCATTATCAGCAAACAAACAATCAAACATTTTCTACTCCAAATATTTGTTATTGTTCAGCTATATTATGTTATGTAAATAACAAGCCTCTGTGGCCTAGGGATAAGAGCGCTGACACTTAATCATTAGGTCTCCCACCACTGTGGTTTTGAGCCTGGCTCGGGTCATATGTGAGATGCCAAGTTCTTCAATGGAAGGTTTTTGCCATAATCTGGCTAACAATTGGCTCAAAATAAGTGAAATAATGTTGTTTGTTTTGTATTTTTTTTCCACTGAAAAATAACAGTAATAGATTGTCATCTACTCTAGAATTTTTGGTAGCCTTTGAAGTGACAGAAACCTTACCAACATGCTTGTTGAAAAAAAAAAGAGAGTCAGTACCTTTACATCACATGCGACATTGCAGACAAACCTGAGTGTCATTTGCAGTAGTCACAACTTAAAATGGCAGGTTATGGCATTCCAGGTTCCAAAGGCAGGTGCTGCCTGCCAATGTTAAATGATATGACTATACTTTTCTTTTGCTTTTTTAGACCGTTCCTTCTGTTAGAGTTAGCAAGATTATGTTTAGAGCTAGACTTTCCTGATCTTGCCCATGACTGTGCTGAACATATGAAGACATGTAATGTTAAGGTAAGGTTGTTTTATCCCACTCACTTTGATAATAACCGATACCATCTTCAGAACAGAACAAGCATAAATAGCACTGCGGCACTGCCCATGTAATCCAGCATCCATACAAGTTGATTTTTTAAGAATACACGTACATAGAGCATATATACTTTTTTGAGATGAATACCAAATATATTTCATCGGGTGTGTAGAAAATATCAGAATTTTCATGAGTGCGAAGCACGATTGAAAATTCTGATGTTTTTCAACACACGAGATGACATATTTTTGATATTTATAAAAAAAAAGTAAATTTTCTCTCTTTTCTTATAATGTTTTAGGACACTTACTGTAATTGATCAACTGGAGCTTTGACTTGGCTATGATGTCACAACTGTCAGTTTCAAAACATAAACATATCGCTATTTTGAATACAGCATTTTTACAGTACAAAGAGTGCTTTTCAAGGTATTTTACAGAATTATTTTATAGATAAAATATATGAATTTTGGCAAGAAAAGTAGTCGGGGCTGCTACTGTGAAATAAGACGGTCATGTTATTTTTAACACTGTGAAAATATCCTTTATATTTTCACACTGTGAAAATATCACTTTTATTTGTTTCAGATATGCATTGATTTCACTGCTATGTATAAAATAAATATTATTTTTCTCCCCCTTTGTTTCATTTAATGGGATTCATACATAGTTAATAGAATGCCATTGCTGGTTAAGGTCACAAATATTGAATATATAGTTTTGCTGTAAGACCATGTCCGTAGCCTCAGACTTCAGCCCTTTGATTTATGACATTATGCTATTTACTTAATAAGAGTGACATTATAAGTTATTTTGATTCTTGACTGGGAACATGGAATCACATTTCCGGCCTGAAAGCAATATTTGCCAAAGCCATAAGGCGAAGGTAAATATCGCTTTCAGGCAGGGAATGTGATCCCATGTTCCCTGTCAAGAATCAAAATAATGAATTTGTTATATTGGAAAACTTTTTGATGACATTTTGTACATTGTTGCAATGTTTTCCAAAGGATTCTTCTGTAGCAGATGTCATCAGAAGTACATGTTTACATGTGACGTCATCAAATGCGCCCTTCTGCATCATGTTAGAGAGTTTTATATCAGAAAACAATAAAGTTCTGAAGGAATGAAAAACAATCAATAGTATTTATTTGTTTGCTTGAAATAATTGTGGTGCATGAAATTATTTTGCTTATATTTCATATCAACTGCAGTAAATCCAAGATGGCGGACATCACAATTCGGCAATGATGAGTGGGTTATGTTTTTTTGCTCACATGGTATCTAGAAAATAATTGCCATTGCTCTGACCAGTTAAAAGCCTTGGAATTTCTTTGCAGGATACAATATATGATATCTTTTACCGCATTTTTCTGTTCTCATAATGATCATCGTGATAATAAGTCTGTGAAACAAAGACCCCCCCCCTCCTAAACCCCACTTTATACAGAGAAAAGTTGGATCTATGGGGGGTAAACATTATGTGCCTTATTTTTGCTCAATAACATAGATTGTGGGTACTCTAACAAGCACCCACAATCTATGTTGAAAGCAGAAATAATAATGGTGTTATCATTTTTACCTAATATTTATCATTTTCTGACACCATGTTGGACGCCATTATTTCTTACAGACATGTTTTCCTGATGTAATAACTCTGTTTTAGTTCTCATAATGATAATAATTCTGTTTTATAACTTAAGGAGCAGGGGTTTTACCTGGAGCTGGAGTTTCTGGGATGTGACATTATGGTGAAAGACCTTACCAAAAGACAGGAATCACTGCAGAAAAATGTTGTGGATGTAAGTACAGGGAAACTTTAATGACTCAAATGGCTGAGTTGAACACATGCTTGAGTCCCAAGGGAATTCTTTCCATTAGCAAATTCTTTCTTTAACCCATTGTATGCTAGTGGACTCTTCCATCGCTATATGTTGGTCAAGCCCATTTGTCATATAAGGGGTGGTAGGCCTATCTTTTAGTTCTTATTCGATTTTTGATGGAAAATTCTGTTAGCAAATAGTGCAGGCCCTGATCAGACACTGCATTCTGCAGCGTCTGATCTGGACTTGCACTGTTTGCCAAGGTACCCCATTAAGGGGTTTTCCGCATACAATTGGTTAAGAGTTTAGCTCCAGATGCTTGAGTCTCTTGACACAGTCTTGCCGGTCAGGATGAGAGAGTGAGGTTGACTTTATGACACGTCTTCACTGTCTTGCCTATGGATCCAGCTAGGTCAGGATGAGAGAGTGAGGCTGACTTTGTGACACTGCCTTGCCTCTGGATCCAGCTAGGTCAGGATGAGAGAGTGAGGCTGACTTTGTGACACGGCCTTGCTTCTGGATCCAGCTAGGTCAGGATGAGAGAGTGAGGCTGACTTTGTGACACTGCCTTGCCTCTGGATCCAGCTAGGTCAGGATGAGAGAGTGAGGCTGACTTTGTGACACTGCCTTGCCTCTGGATCCAGCTAGGTCAGGACGAGAGAGTGAGGTTGACTTTGTGATACTGTCTTGCCTCTGGATCCAGCTAGGTCAGGTTGAGAGAGTGAGGCTGACTTTGTAACACTGTCTTGCCTCTGGATCCATCTAGGTCAGGACAAGTGAGTGAGGTTGACTTTATGACACTGTCTTGCCTCTTGATCCTGCTAGGTCAGGACGAGAGGGTAAGGATGACTTTATGACACTGTATTGCCTCTGGATCCAGCTAGGTCAGGAAAAGAGAGAGGTTGACTTTGTGACACTGCTTGTATCTGGATCCAGCTAGGTCAGGACGAGGGAGTGAGGTTGACTTTGTGACACTGTCTTGCCTCTGGATCCAGCTAGGTCAGGATGAGAGAGTGAGGTTGACTTTGTGACACTGTCTTGCCTCTGGATCCATCTAGGCCAGGACAAGTGAGTGAGGTTGCCTTTATGACACCGTATTGCCCCTGGATCCAACCATGTTTAGGATCAGAGAGGATCCAGCTCTAAGGTCAGGATGAGAGAGTGACACTGTCTTGCCTGTGGATCCAGCTAGGTCAGGAGGAGAGAGTGAGGTTGACTTTGCACACCTTAGGTCGGGATGATGAAACCTCTTTGACAAGAAGGGTTCAATTTACCGGAAGGCACAAAGTTTGTAAGAGGTTGTCTCCTATGTAAAGAATGGTGGAAAACGTGTCAGATGTATTCAGGGGAATGGATACTCCTGCCAGATTTTTCTGCCATTTTTCAAAAAGAGACAACTTTTTGGACTTCCTGTTTGTTCTATAAACTCGGCCCCATGGAAAAGGGGTCTACTCTTAAAGGAAAGAATTTGCTCCTCAGGAGCAAATTCTTTCCTTTAAGAGTTGACCCCTATTGACATGGGAGACAAAAACACTTTTGAAGGAGTTTCCTCCCCTGAAAGTATATCTATTCCTCTTAAACGTCTGTAATTAGAAAAAAAAAACACATTTTGAATTTCAGTTTTGTCATTGTTAATGAACAACATCTGTAGAATAACAAGAGATATCATATTGACACACAGAAGCTGCTTTTAGGATGGGCTGTATAAATCTCTGCTTTTCTGTCCAAGCATTTGATAGTTCAAGTATTGTTCACCTTACGTTCAAGTTCATATTTCAAAAGCTGTTATTCAGATTACCTCATGCCCCCAACCACAGGCTTGACATGGACATGGAATTGTTGTGATGTTACTCATACAACATATTATAATAAATATCCATCCAAATATATGCCATTTTATTTATTTTTTTTTTTAAAGATAAACTTTGACATATCTTTGAAATTGAGAGCTGACAGTTTGAAGATAATGTCAGGTGTTGTTTGCACGAAAAAGTAATGAAAGTTCGAGTTGCTATTATAATTCAGTAGGATGGCAGATACTTTCTTCAGATGAATAAAGTTCATTAAGAGTAGAATTATTGTGATACTAATGTGATACTTTTTCTTTTAATCTTACATATTATGTACCTAAACCTAAAACTCCTTCAAAAGTATTTTTGTCTCCCATGTGAATAGGGGTCAACTCTTAAAGGAAAGAATTTGCTCCTAGGGAGCAAATTCTTTCCTTTAAGAGTAGACCTCTTTTTCTTTAAGAGTAGACCTTTTTTTCAATGGGACAGAGTTTATAGAAAAGCAAACAGGAAGTCCCGAAAGTTGTCTCCCTATGAAAAATGGCGGAAAAAATCTTCCAGGTGTTCCCATTCCCCTCAGACTTTTTTTTTTAGAAAACCATGCTTGAAATTTCATGCAAATAGTTTGCATGGCAGAAAATTCATTTGAAATATAAAGCCTTATTTTCTGTATAACAAATAAGACTTTTGTCTGCAAATAGTCATGTTTGGGCTTTACGGGTTAAAAAAGAAAACATGTTAACTTTAATTTATTGTCTCTAAAATGTGCTGGCTAAATGGATAAAATAGATTGTGATCAAAGTGCTCTCCAGTTTAAACTGCTTGTTCCATCATTCAGAATCATAAAGGTACATTATATATCCAGATTCGCCTTCAAGCCATCAAGAGATGTGAAGAAGCCATTATGAATGCCGTCCGCCTTGGGGATCCAAATGTGATACAAGTTGGCTGCGTTACCCAGTGGAACCTTTGCCTACCGCTGTTACAACAAAATCTGAGGCGTCATGTGAGGAAGCCACTCTCCCAGGTGGCTGAGGCTCTTGAAAATATCCAGAGGTATGTACAGTCAACCCTCATTGTCTCAAACTCTGGTTTATCATATGAGCCAGCGCATGACAAAATCTACAAGAAGGCATGAGCAACCTGCGAAGACTCAGATCAGCCTGTGCATTTGTGCAGTCTGATAAGAGTCTTTGTTGAACCCATGTACCCACTTTAGGCTAATGTCTATTCAAAGAGACATAAACAAAAGGTCTTGTCATAGTGGATGGGTGCGCAGATTGATTTGAGTCTCTGCTGGTCGCAGCGGTCTTATTGAGGGCCCCCGCCCATCGGGGCTAGAAGAAATAGATGGACTGTACGATGCATCCGCGCAGAGCTGACACTAACCACACTTGAGTACTGGTAAACTGCTTAGAGGATCTAAGCTTGCCCAGGCAAAGCAGTGCAAGTCGGAACATCCATGCTTATAAACCCTATTGGTTTCATTGGGCGATAGGGCTTGAGATGTCATTTCATCTCAACGTCAGGTAAAAGTCCCACAAAATTGGAAGCAGCATCTCCAAAATGACCTATATAGTGTTGACGGGGACGTTAAACCTCAAATTTTTAACTTTATTCGTGACCATAATATACTAACATCTCTTCAGTCAAGATTTATTCCTGGAGACTCTACTGTTAATCAACTAGTTCATATCTACAATACATTTTGCAAAGCTCTCGACGAAGGTAAAGAAGTACGTGCGGTCTTTTGCGACATTAGTAAAGCCTTTGACAGAATATGGCATAAAGGCCTTCTATACAAACTTCACAGCATTGGTATTTCTGGTTCGCTACTGCAATGGTTTACAGATTATTTGCATAATAGACAACAGAGAGTAGTGCTACCTGGAGCTGCATCGTCTTGGTCTGTTATCAAGGCAGGAGTCCCACAAGGCTCCATCCTTGGCCCACTTCTGTTCCTGATTTATATTAATGACATAGTTGTAGACATACATTCTTCTATCAGGCTCTTTGCAGATGATACTAGTCTGTACATAGTGGTGGAGAACCCCATGCATGCGGCAGCCCAGATCAACTCTGATCTGGCTAAGATTCACTCATTGGCAACGAAATGGCTTGCTTCTTTTAATCCTGCAAAATCTGAGTCAATGATTTTTTCGCGAAAAATAAATAAACCCTATCATCCTCCTATATCAATGAACCAGCAACATATAAACAAAGTACATTCTCATAAGCATTTAGGTCTTATTTTCTTGACCGATTGCACCTGGCATGACCACATAGACAACATCAAAACGAAAGCATGGTTTCGGATTAATATAATGCGCAAACTTAAATTCACACTCGATAGAAAATCCCTACAAACAATATATACTTCTTTTATAAGGCCACTTCTTGAATATGCCAATGTTGTCTGGGATAATTGCACCCGATACAAGGCAAACCAATTAGAAAAAATCCAAAATGAAGCCACACGAATCGTTACTGGGGCAACAAAACTAGTATCAATCAACTCTCTTCTCTATGATCTTGGATGGGAATCTCTGGAAGCTCGGAGACAAAAACACAAACTTGTACTCTATTACAAAATGCAGAATTTTCTCACACCTGAATACCTATCTTCATTAGTACCCCTCACGGTTGGCAGTAGCACAGCTTACGGTTTGCGAAATAATGCCAATTTACAGACTGTCCGAGCCAACTCGCAGCTTTATTACACATCATTTCTCCTGTCGGCGACTCGCAACTGGAACGATTTGCCAGATGACAAGAAAAATGCACCCTCATTAGCAGCTTTTAAGCACAAACTACAATCTAACGAAAGAAAACCACCATCATACTTTTGTGCAGGTAAAAGATTTGGGCAAGTACATCATGCCAGACTAAGACTTAATTGCAGCTCGCTACACGATCATCTTTCAAAAGAATATTCTAAATAACTCTTTATGTGCTTGTGGAGCTGTTGAGGACACGCATCACTACCTCATGGCCTGTGAACAGTACACTGACGTTAGACAGGACATGTTAAACATTGTCTCAGCTATTTGCCAACCTGCTTTAAACATCCTTCTATACGGCAGTACTGATCTCTCTGTGAATGATAACATACAAATATTCTTAGCAGTACAAGATTTTATTCTTCAGTCTAAAAGATTTTGTACCTCAAATTTATAATCACAGATTTCAAATGCCTTACTAGTACTTATCACAGATATATAAATATGTGTAGTTTTTCTACATGGGCACACATACATATATCTACACACGTAAATATATACATGCGCGTTCTTACCCGAAAAAGTTTGAATAACACATCTACTAACTTGAGTTAAACAGCTACAGCGTCCAACCGAACCGATCTTCAGCCTCTGTCTCACATCACGATTCGAAGAGCGCAACTGAGTTTCTACATTGTATTGTTTCTCTTGAGACAGCCCCAAATCACACGCCCAAGACTTGATTCATCAGTGCTAATGAAACAAAATAATTACCTTAAAATCCATTCCCCGTGGAGCCATATATCTATGCTTTATTTCACTACTATACTATTCATTTTGTAACCAAAATGAAATTCACCTAGAATATCTTCACAATAACTTGCAAATTCGAACAAACTTGACAATCACAACTATACTTAGTACATTGATATTGTAATCGAGGGATACAGATTTGAATAAGTCATTTGACTTTTTTCTGAATCCCTATGTATGATACTTGTATTCTTTGTCAACATTATACGTGTAAAAAATGTATGTATTATACAAAGAAATAAAGTTTAAACCAAACCTCAAATCAGTCTTATTGTAGGTTTTGTTATGCGGCAGCTCATGTCAAACAAACAAAAACTGGTCTTATTGTAGGTTTTGTCATGCAGCGGCTCATATAATATCACTGTATTTAGTGGATAATGCTATGTTATATGACCACACATAAACAGTAGAACTTCAGTGCCTTGAACCCCAGTGGCTTGTTTACCATGGGTGATTTGAACCCATTCTTGAGTCCGCAGGGAATTCCTCCAAATATGATATAGGGATAAAAAGAGATTTTCTTCTTTTATCATGCAAATGTTTGCTGGGTGTATTCATTAGAATCACCTTGATGAGGCGATTCTAATGAGTACACACAGCATACATTTATATTATAGAACACTGAAAAGATATCGAACAATAATCTCCATAATGCCTCCTGGTATGGCACTAATAGTAACCCTCAGTGGCTCAAACTACTTAATGCTGTCTCGAAAAAATTTTTATGGTCCCAAACGGGTTTAAGCCATCAAAGTTCGACTGTAGTACTACATGGTTTCTTGGGTGTAACATCACAACACTATCCATGACAGCCCTATAATTCTATTGAATTTTTAGCTCACCAGAGCCGAAGGCTCTGGGGGAGCTTATAGGATAGGCAGTTTAGTCCGGTCAAACTGTGTGGGGACCTAGACAAAATTGCAACACAAATGTCCTTTTTAGTTTTAACCACCTCTGATATATGTTAATAACATATAAAAAGTAGGACGGAATCGGAGAATATGAAATTTGATTTTTTCCTTCATTTATATTTATGGATGATTTTATCACTGTGAAACTATTATAACTGGAGTTGTAAGCTTGTATAGATTACAATTTAGTTCTGAAATGGATTCTATTGCATATATGTTGATAATAAAACTTTCATGTCATGTTCCATCTATTAAGTCTATGTTTAGTATGAGAAGGAATGTGTTACAAGCCAATGCTTTTAAATATTCGTGTTGGTTTACCCCACCCACTAACGCAATTTTGATTTTGCTTAGTTTCTTGGGCAGTTTTAGTGTCAGCGTTTTCGCTGTGAAGAGATTATTATAGGTTCTTTAAAGAAATGTCTCTCTTTCAGTATAAACATATGTTATTGCAACTAATGCATATACATGTGTACAATGGGGTAGGGTCACAAGTTCTCTCAACATTAGTTACGACCCTTCCCCTACAAAATGACATCAATAAATTATAGTCACGTGAAAATGATATGAATGAACAAATATATAAAAAAATAGTGTGTGCCTTCTCGGGTGAGCATGGAGTGATTGGGATCTACTAAAATACTAAACAGAAAATTGTTTTGTGTTTTAATGTAACTCCTGGCAGCTCTAAAAAGTGTAGTATATCTTTTGAGGGATATGCGATCATCTCTAAATAAAATCAGGTTGATACTCAAAGGGTTAAACTCGCGCGTTTCATAGAGAAATGTCAACCGTTCTTTTTTATATTTAGAGCATCGAACGAAGTAGTGCTCTGCGTTTTCTCTTTCTTGATTACAGGCACAAAGTGGATTCATTGTTAAATGGTTAATATACAAATCATTCGATAAGTTACTACAATTGTTTCTAATTCTAGAATGCATAACTGACAAATATCTGTCACCATTAAAATAGTGATGCGGTACTCTTTGAACATCTAGATGGTGTCTTTTTGTCTGATATTTAAAATTAATTTAAGGAGGGGCTGTTGCGTAAGTTTTCGTCCAGAGAATTCCACAACGTTATTCCTGACGGAATACAAGATTTCCTAAATAGTTCGGTACGACAAAACGGTTGAGTAATATTATTTTGATTTCTCGGACGATAATTGGTGGTTTCCCTTATAACAGGAGGAATTAAATCAGTTTTGTAGCTTGGAACTAACTGTGAGTTTTGCATCAAGTCCCGTACTTTTAGCAAATAGTGAAGACACCGATAAGACGCTACTTTCTGAGGCCTCTAATCTGTCTTAACTGTTTCCGAATGTCCCAGTATTGAAACAATTGGCATTTATGGGTGAATGTTTTTATTTGGAGTTCGCCTTGGGTAGTCGAAGTTCGCTAAATGCGGCGTCTGATCAGGGTATAATGTCTAAATCAAATGGTTTAAAAATGATCTTTTTTTTCGTCCAAGTTATTCTCCTTTTTATGTACTGATGCCCAAAGGAACATAGCTCCAAGCGGCTGCATCGTCGTATCAACGCAACGTTGAAGCGACGTTGCTAAGACGTAAAATGCCCGCTAGGAGAACTTTTCTGTAAGATTATTAGCAGACGGGACAAGCACAGAATGTACTGAGCTAATTTAGAAACCATGAAGAAATTAGCAGACACGTTTATCTTTCTTTCTTCTTTTTAGTCGCGCCTGCTATTAGCATGGCGCAATATAGGCGCCCGGTTTTCCGTCCGTTCGTCAATGCGTCAACATTTGCGACCACCCTAGCCTTCACCCTAATGGTCAAGTTTATTTCTCAAGAACTATAAGAGCTTCATTAATGATACTTGGTACAAACTTGTGTCTGAGGATGACAACTTACATGCAAGCATCCATATTTGACCTTGACCTACATTTCATGGTTCACTGACTTTGTAAAATATTGCGACCCCTAGCGTTCACCCTAATGGTCAAGTTTATTTCTCAAACACTATTAGAGCTTCATTAATGATACTTCATACAAACTTGTCTCTGGGGATGGCAACTTACATGCAAGCATCCATATTTCACCTTGACCTACATTTCATGGTTCACTGACTTTGTAAAATATTGCGACCACCCTAGCGTTCACCCTAATGGTCAAGTTTATTTCTCAAGAACTTTAAGAGCTTCTTTAATGATATTTGGTACAAACTTGAATCTCTGGATTGCAACTTCAATGCAAGCATCCATATTTGACCTTGACCTAAATTTCATGGTTCACTGACTTTGTAAAATATTGCGACCACCCTAGCGTTCACCCTACTGGTAAAGTTAATTTCTCAAGAACCATAAGAGCTTCATTAATGATACTTGGTACAAACTTATATCTCAGGATGGCAACTTAAATGTAAGCATCCATATTTGACCTTGACCTACATTTCATGGTTCACTGACTTTGTAAAATATTAACATCACCCTAGCAGTCACCCTAATGGTTAAGTTCATTTCTCAAGAACTATTTGAACTTCATTAATGATACTTAGTACAAGCCTTTTTGGCAAGCATCTATGTTTGATCTTGGCCTAGATGTCATGGTTCGGTGACTTTGTGCCCCCACAGGCGCGACATAGCCTTCGGTGGAATTCTTGTTTCCTTCGTGGGGTAGTTTGGTGAGGCACAGGTCATGTGTATCTTGTGTCACTGGGGAGTCCAGCTGATACTGACTTACATTTGGGCAAAGCCTGCTGTCCTTGCAGCAGGTAACAGTAGATGGTGAGTTGAAATTTCTTCTGTTTCTACATTCACTCTGTCCCTCACTTTCATCTCCTCTGCTATCTCTTCTATCTCCACCCCCACCCTTTCTCTGGACGAAGACAAAATGACCCACAAGGGTTGACCTGTCGTTAAACTCAAAACAATCGATGAATCATTTTTATTTTCTTCGTCGACTTGAATATAGGCAATTTTGTTTCGTATGCTCCTAATATTTAGATGAAGGATAGATAACGAGTGCTCATTGTCTGGACCTGGATTGCTCTCAACATCTCCAGCTTCTAATAGTAGAAGGAACAAAACTAGAGAAAAGTGCACATTACATAGCGTATTTAGCTATAAATAAAAGCTTTGTCAGAAACATCCACCCAAAACCTATATCTAATCATGAAGGTATGATAGCTGTCAATAGTGCAACAATGAAATAGGACTATGGAGACATATGCACCTGCAGAAAACTGGGGTTGGGCAGTGAAAGGTAACAAATTGCTGGCGGTACATACAGATAAACCATCAGCACCTGAGAGGCTGCTCAAGGTCGTCAGGTGTAAATGTAAGGCTGATTGCAAAACTCGTCTCTGCACTTGTCGCAAGCATGGCCTTACATGCTCCCAAATGTGTGGAGTATGCAAGTGAACTAGCTGTCTGAATTCCATTCAGATTGATAATGCAGATGACACCGAAGACTGTGATTAGAATCAAGCTTTAGCAGAACAGTGTATTGAAGGAAAAGATGTACATCATGTCTGTATTGTGATTTGACATAAAGGGTCTAGTAATATGAACATTCATGTAGCAAAGCCAACAATGTGGTATGCGCACCCACTAACGCATGACATCTCCCCAGGCATCTGGCCAGTCTTATCACAGTCTTGGATGTGCACTAAATGGGTAGCTGAGGATCCTAGCTTACTTCAAGTGTACACTGATTTTGTTTGATGTTAGGTTTAACGTCCCCGTCAACACTGTAAATGTCATTATGGAGACGTTGCTTCCAATTTTGTGGGACTTTTACCGGACATTGAGATGAATTGACATCTCAAGCCCTGCCGCCAAATGAAACTAGGGTTTATAAGCATGGACGGGCCGACTTGCACTGCTTTACCTGGTCAGGCTTAGATCCTCTAAGCGATTTACGAGTACACATTTGCGGGTCGGTTTCAGCTCTGCGTGGAAGCATCATGCAACCCATATATTTCGTCAAGCCATGATGAGTGGGTCAATCAAGTGTACACTGAAGGCTGTTAAGACCAGATGGATGACCAGGCTTACCGTAAAAATTCGGCTATAAGACGAGGACTTTTCCCTCCAATATGAGCCCAAAAAAACGACCCCGTCTTATAGCCGAGGTCATGGACTGCAGGCTTTTTTCCGGCAATGTCTGGCGAAGACCAGACATACGGAAAAAGCCGATCGGTGATTTATGAATTGATATAAATCGCCGCCCACAAACCACCACTACGATTTTTCTGCACGCGATCGGAAAATGACGTCATCCGACGCCATTACCCCCACACGTGTTTAATGTCATTGCATGTATCTCTTTCATAAAAAAATGTTTGGAACCGGTAAAAAAATATTTTCCCGATAGCTAAGCGGTTGTGAATAGAGGTGGATAGAAAATCAGTGCTTTGCACAGCTCCAGAATTATCCCCAGAAGCTCCGTGTCTATAACCAACAACAGCGTTCGACTTTTCCGCCAACGTCTATTTGGCGCCAAAACATAACCATTCATGAGATCGTAGAAAAGTCCGATTTTATAATGCAAACATTTACCGTTAGCTGTAGCTAATAGTCTGAGGACCAATTAAATCAGTTTCACACTGATTGTAGATTAAATTTTAATACTGGAGGATAAACGCAAATTAGAGACATAACTTGACCATATTTTCACACCTTATCGACACGCACCGCAGGGTGGCAATTATACGACAGGGATTAACAATAGTGTCATACTTGAACCGTCATAAATACACAGATGGTTTGTTTCTGAATTGACAGCGAATTACTTACTGGGTTACTTTTACCGGCCTACTTTTACCGTATTTAAGGACTCAAAAAGACTGGCGATTTTTTTTTGTTTGTTTGCACTTGTCCCGACCGAGCGTCATAAGGTCAAAGTGCACCTGCCCGGCGTGATTTCGGTCTTGTCCCGGACGGCCGGGAAATGGATTTGTCAGCCCCTGTCGTCTATTAAATAGAAGTTTGTGTAGCCTAAGCCAGCAAAGCATGTACCGGGCCGACAGCGATACGACGTATCGGCCCGACGTTTGCCGCTATTTTGTGCTAGCTGGGGCGTTGGTTCTGAAACTGAATAGCTAGGTGTTGTGTTCCCCGATAAAAAAAAAAACAAAAAACGTTCAGTTACTTATAAAAAAGCTGCAACAAATATTTCTAAATTTTGTGGCTGGAAATGAGGGGTAAGTAGAGGGGTTTTCTGACGAAAAAAGGCCGATTTCTCACATCTAAATAGCATCTGGTGGTAGCAGATAGGCCCCGACAGATATGGCAAAAATTTGACCCGTCTTATAAAAGAGTATAAGCAAAATCCCACTTAAGAATAACTGAAAAAGGGGTCCCGTCTTATAGCCGAATCGCCTTATAGCCGAATTTTTACGGTAGATTAGTCTGATTAGCTTTTGGTTGCATGATGTAAAACCCACCACTGGGTTATATGTATGTGAATTATACACATAAGTATAAGGATAAGAACCTTGAAATTTTCATTTTGGTGATCTAATTATGACTTCAGTCCAATTTTAGTGTTATATGATTTCAGCGAGTAAAGAAACATTGATCATGACAGTTCGTTTTTGTTGTACCTTGGAATTTCCAAACATTTGCTACTATTTGTATCGGTAGAGACATATATTCTGTGTTGTTTCTTGGTGTTTTTATCCTTTAAGTTTCAATGCAGTAGTCTTGCTGGTTTGTGGTATGCATTTGATAAGGAACACCATCATTAGTCGATATAAATTGTTAAGAGTTCAGTCACAAGGACAAAAAAGTGGGTGGGGTAATTTTACCCCTGTTTTATCCATAAAGGTCATCATGTAATTAATAATAATAACCATTTTACATGAAAAAGTTTCCAATCTGGTGTAGAAAAATGAGATTTGAAGAAATAAAACTCAACGATACCTTGTCAGATAGCAAAATATTGAATTTAAACACTAAATTGCTTGCCAAACCTAGGTGCTTTCAAAATGCTAAAAATAAACAAATTTCATATCGTCCGATTCCGTCCTACTTTTGATATGTCTTTAAGGGAAGGTAGTCCAGTACAAAAAGACTAAAAATTTGTGTTGCAATTTTGCTTGGGTCTAGGCCAAATATCGCTAGTTTGCCTGGACTAGTTGTCCGTCGTCGTCGTCTGCGGCGTCGTCCGTCAACACTTTTAAACATCTTCTCCTCTGAAGCCACTGGGCCGATTGGGTCCAAATTTTATCTGTAACATCCTTGGGCTGGGGGATTGAAAGTTTGTGTTTTTTTATGAAAATCGGCTCATTAGTTTGGTTGCTATGGCAACTTAAGAGTTTCCATAGACTTATAATGGGGAAAATTGAAAAATGGCATTTACTGCCAAGTCATTGCAGATATTTTGACAAAACTTTTATAGAAATGTTTCTTGAGTAAACTTCTCTCAGCCATATGCTTTTATGCCAACCTGAGGGTTCCCCAAGTTGTGCCGGGGCCATGCCCCACCCCCTCCACTTCATAATAGGCCATATATCACAGAAACCATTCAGATCCCGACCCCTAAACCATATATATTCTTGTTCCTATTGATAAGACGCATTCAGTGACACCAACCTGGGGGTCCTCAGGGATGCGCTGAGGCCATGCCCCACCCCCTCCACTTAATAAAAGGCCCAATATCTTGGAAACCATTCAGATCCCCACCCCTAAACCATATATATTCTTGTTCCTTATGATAAAACCCATTCAGTGACATCAACCTGGGAGTCCCCAGGATGCCCCGGGCCATGCCCCACCCCCTCCATTTCATAAAAGGCCCAATATCTCGGAAACCTTACATATCCCCGCCCCTAAACCATATATATTCTTGATTCTTATGATAAGACACATTCATTGACACCAACCTTGGGGTATTCAGGGATGCACCGGGGCCTTGCCCCACCCCTTCACTTCACAAAAGGCCATATATCTCAGAAACTGTTCAGATCCTCATCCCTAAACCATATATATTATTGTTCATTATGATTAGACACATTCAGTGATACCAACCTGGGGGTCCCCAGGGATGTGCTGGGGCTATGCCCCACCCCCTCCATTTCATAATCTCACAATATCTGGGAAACCCTACAGATGGCTACCCCTAAACCATATATATTCTTGTTCCTTATGATAAAGACACATTCATTGACACCAACCTGGGAGTCTCCCGGGGCCTTGCCCCACCCCTCCACTTCACAAAAGGCCTTATATCTCAGAAACTGTTCTTAGCCCCACCCTAAACCATATAATTCATCTTCCTTATGATAAGACACATTCAGTGACACCAGCTTGGGAGTCCCCGGGGCATGCCCAGGCCATGCCCCATCGCTTTACTTCATTAAAAGCCATATATCTCAGAAAAAGTTCAGATCCCCACCCCTAAACCATATACTTGTTCCTTATGATAAGACTCGTTCAATCACACCAACCTGGGGGTCTCTTTGTGCTGAGGCAATGTGCCCCGCCCTTCCACTTCATAAAAGGCTTTATATTTCAGAAGCCATTCAAATCCCCACCCCATAATCATGTATGTTCTTGTTCCTTATTATTAGCACACCTACTGTAGGGGGGTCCGCAGGGGACATTCCTATTCTTTCCACTTCATAAAAGGGCCTCAAATCTCAGAAACCATTCAGATTCCCACCCCTAAACCATATATATGCTTGGTCCTTATAATAAGACACATTTAGGGACAACAATCTTGGGCTTTCCTGGGATCAACAGGGCATGCCCCAACCCCTCCACCACTTAAAGAGGCCTTACAGATCCCCACTGCTAAACCATATATATTCTTGTTCCTTATGATAAGATGCATTTAGTGATACCAACCAGGGCTCCATTGGGTCCATGCCCCACCCCCTCTACTTCATAAAAGGCCTAATGCTTCAGATACTGAGTCCGTCCACATGGGTGCTCATTTGGACATGGGGGTTCATTTGGTAGATTAAAATGATACCATGTTAAAATACATGGCTGCCATTGGCCAGTGCCCACCTGAGCTCTGGTGAGCATAGTGACCCATGGGCCTCTTGTTTTTAATTTCTTTGGCAATAACATTCATTTTAAAATCAGTGTATGGTAAACAGACTCTTACACTTGTGGTCATTTCATATGAAATTTATGGAACTAGCCTGGGGCTCATTTTATGAATTTCTGTGAAATGACCACACTCGTGTATGATCCTCTGAAACTACTGGTTAAGTCAACTTAGATTTAGGACAGTGTTCATTTAGTTTGCTATATACAGTTGAAACTTGTTATCTCAAACTACTGCTTAAGTCAAACTAGATTTTGGGCATTGTTATGTTAGTTTTGCTATATGTTTGTTAGAATTTGACTCCTTTTATCTCAAACTACTGTTATCTTAAAGCAAACTTTTCAGTCCCTTGGAGTTTGTGATAACACTTGTTGACTGTATTCTTTTTTACATCTCAACTTCTATTTCAAACTACTCATATCTCAAACCATCTATTCCAGTCTTTTAGCATTTGAGATAATGAGACTGTAGATGAAATTCTTCAATGCTTTCCAATGAAAAACAGATTTTTCAGTGACTAAAACTTATGATTTTATTGATGGTGAAAATATAGTTTCTTTATCATTTCATCTATTGATGAAAAATAAATCTTCATAATAAATTGAACTTATTGCAGTTGAATGGCGCTAAGAAATTTTATACTTCTTCTTAGAAGTAATGTTGGCTGAAATACACCTAAGCCTTTTTATAATACTGCTCTGTATAACATGGTTTTTGGTTACAACACATTTTAAAATGGAACCCATGAATGGTCATTTTTCTATGTAATCTATACCTTACTGTTGGAACTAACACTGTGTCTGCTTTGCACTCCAACTGTAAGTTTGTTGGTCCAGCTAAGATGTCAGATACACACAGAGCTCTCAAAATGTGTGTTTGGAACTTACACTGTGTCTGCTTTGCACTCCAACTGTAGTGCACACTGTGTCTGCTTTGCACTCCAACTGTAGTGCTATAAAGAGGTTGTAATATATTATTTTTGATGCAGTTTGTTGGTCCAGCTAAGATGTCAGATTCACACAGAGCTGTCTAAATGTGAGGAAGATGAAGAACAGATTCAAGTCGCAATGGAACATTTGAGAAAGGTAAGATAAGAAACAGATACAATAATCAGGGACCTGTTGTCCAGGCTGTTTAATGGGAAAATTGGCAGAAAATTCTGCCAGGTGTTCCCATTCCCATTAACACTAGGCACAATTTTCTGCCATTTTTCAAAAGAAGACAACTTTCGGAACTTCCTGTTCACTTTTCTATAAGCTCTATCTCACTGAAAAAGGGGTCTACTCTTTCCTCTACTCTTAAAGGAAAGAATTTGCTCCTCAGGAGCAAATTCTTTCCTTTAAGAGTTGACCCCTATTGACATGGGAGACAAAAATATGGCTGCAGGGGTTGCCTCCCCTGAAGGTGTATCCATTCAGCTTAAAGAAATACAGTCAAACCTGTCTTAACCTTTTTACCCTGTGTTTCTGAAGTGGATTCTTCCATCTTTGAATTTAGAAAAGTCCAGTCTTGAAAATTTGTAGTCAAAATCATTAACATGATGGCAAACAGTGTAGATTCTGATGATGAAGGTGATGGTTGATTGAGGGCTCAGCCTTAGAGCCACAGGCTGTTGTCAGTTGCTATTAGGGAACATTATTACTAAGTACTTGTGAATGACTTAGAGGGTCTATGCCTTTCAAGGAACTGTACGTATGTGTGGGTTACTGTCTGGACCAGCATGACCATAGCTGCTTACAGGGTTGTAAACCCACAACACAGTGATGTTTTACTGGAAAATATGATTGAGTGCTTGAAAGCTACTCATATATTTTATTGCAGAACATATCAGTATATTTGATATTAAATTTCTTTTGAAAGTTTACTGTAAAATTAAAATATTGCTCCATTTTATACTGTGCAATTTGAGGATGTAAGATTTTGATAAGTAATATTTAAATATTATCTTTTTTAATGCAGGCATTATCCCTTGATGATGGTCAGGTCTACAAAGAACGTCTAGAGGTAATGTTACATCGCCTAGAGCTGAGATCAGAGCTTTACAAACAACCAGAGAGACCAGAAGACATTGCTGGAATGATCATAGAACAGGTGCTATAATTTCCTCATTACCATAACAATCGGAAAAATTCAGAGACCTTGAGGACTTGCCGTAATTCTGATAAAATTTTGTTTCATGATCCAGCAAAGAGTCCAAAAGGTGCTGACAGAATGACAAACAGTGTACATCCTGATCAGCCTGATCAGGATCTACACTTTTTGCTTAGGTCTATCTGTCTTGATACTTAGGATCATTACGGTACACCTGTATATAGCAGGAGTCCCAATTCAAAATATAGCAGCCTGGATAGCTCAGTGGTTAGTGTGTTCTACTTATGATCGACATCGGGGCTTGAAGAAATAGATGGGCTGCATGATGCTTCCACGCAGAGCTGAAACTGCCCCGCACAAGGGTACTGGTAAACCGCTTAGAGGATCTAAGCCTGCCCAGGCAAAGCGGTGCGAGAGTCGGACCGTCCATGCTTATAAATCCTATTGGTTTCATTGGGCGGGAGGGCTTGAGATGTCATCTCAATGTCAGGTTAAAGTCCCACAAAATTGGAAGCAATGTCTCCAAAATGACCTTTACAGTGTTGACCGGGACGTTAAACCTCGAATCAAACAAACAAAACTTATGATCGAGAAATCATGGGTTCGAATCTGACCTCCGGAGGCAAGGTGTGTCCTTGGGCAAGACACGTAATGCCACTACCCCACTCCACCCAGGTGTAAATGGGTAGCAGTGATGTAAAAGTCACTGCCTCTCTCTTGCGCGTGTGATAACATTTGGAACTAGATCTGCAGTCGATGGTATACCATCGCAAATACCCGCTTTTTCTATTAATAACACTAATGACTATGTATTAGCTAGCCAAAATTACATATAAGTTAAAAAAAAGTTGCAAAGAACATTCTAACTGATAAGCAAGTTTCAGAAGTGTAACTCTTATAGTTTAGAAGATATAGCAAAGTCATACTTTTTGACCTTTGACCTTTGGGTTATGTTGAGGTCCACCTAAAGTATCCCAATTTATTCTGTATTCCAACAGCCATCCAATAACCAAGTTTCAGAAGTGTAACTCCAATAGTCTAGAAGATATGGCAAAGTCATACTTTTGACCTTTGACCTTTGGGTCGAGGTCACACCAAAAGTAGCCCAACATATTCTATATTCCAAGGGCCATCCAATAAGCAAAGTTTCAGAAGTGTAACTCCAATAGTTTAGGAGATATAACAAATCATAATTTTTGACCTTTGACCTTGGGGTCATGTTGAGGTGAAGGTCACACCAAAAGTATCCAAATTTATTCTATATTCCAAGGGCCATCCAATAACCAAAGTTTCAGAAGTGTAACTAATAGTTTAGAAGATATGGCAAAATCATACTTTTTGACCTTTGACCTTGGGGTCAAGGTCACACCAAAAGTAACCTGACATATTCTATATTCCAAGGACCATCCAATAAGCAAAGTTTCAGTAGTGTAACTCCAATAGTTTAGGAGATATAACAAATCATAATTTTTTACCTTTGACCTGGGGGTCATGTTGAGGTCAAGGTCACAAAAAAGTTGCCCACTGCCATCTACATTCCATGTACTATCCACATGCAAAGTTTCAAAAGTGTAACTTCAGTGGTTGCAGAGGAGATCCAATCACAAGAAACCGGACGGACGGACGGACAGACAGACGGACTGACGCCGGAGTGAACTGTGGTAAGAAAACAATATACCCAATTTTTCTTCAAAAAAAGCGGGTATAATGAGTCTTCGAGAGCGATCAAATAAGCTTGTAGCTTTCATCGCAATCAAACTATAATAAATTAGTATAAACTAAACTAATAGGGGTCAACTCTTAAAAGAAAGAATTTGCTCCTGAGGAATCCTTTCCTTTAAGAGTGGACCCCTTTTTGAGTGGGACAGAGTTTATAGAAAAGCAAACAGGAAGTCCCAAAAAGTGTCTCCCTTTGAAAAATGGCGGGAAAATCTGCCAAGTGTATCCATTCCCCTCAAGAGTAGCCCCTATAGAAAAGAGAAACAAAATAGTTTTGAAAGTGTTGCCTCCCTAAAAGGAGATTTCATTCCCCTTTATGTTTTAGGCCAGGGGCCAGTTGTTGAAAGCATCGTTAGCTTAACGAGCTCGTTAGTGGTCATATTTTTAACTCTTCTAGCAAGTTAAATATCGTAAATTTTGGTATTTTTGCTGAAAAAATTTGAGCAGCTTTTGCATCTGCAAAAGCTGCTCACATTTTTTCAGCAAAAATTTCAGCATATTTGCCATATTTAATGATCAAAGTTTTAACAGTACGTTAACTAACGACGTCGTTAGTTTTGAACAACTGGCCCCAGGTGTTTGTATGCTGTGCTTGTGAAGTGGATTTTATATTTTTATAGAACAGTACCTCAGAGAATGTTGGTACATATATGTCATCTTTGAAAATTTAAGGGATTACTTGAGCCAGTGTGCAATGAAATCTTCCCTAAGGTTTGTATGATGTTACGATAACACTCATGCGACATTGTGCAGTTTTTTCACATCTCGAAAATTGATACTTTTCTGATGAAAATCTGTGATGTTTTTCTTACTTATACTGCTAACATAGGTTGTGGGTGCTCTTTGGAACTGCCTCATTGAGGTAGTTCTAACGAGTACCCTAAACCTATGTCTTTGAGCAGAAATAAGAAAAATAATGTGTATCCCCGTAAACCCCAGTTTTCTCTATGTAGAGTGGGGTCTAGGGGGTCTTCATTTCACTGACTCGTTCACGTGATGAGCAGTGAAGACTCAGATCAGCCTTGCAGCCGCGCAGTCTGATTATTGCCTTCATGACTCACATGAGTGTTTTCTGGTCCTTGGGCTATCCAGTGATCAACAAATGAAGATGAGTTTGATCTACAGGGCCAGAGGTTATGAAACGTTTTTTTCATGCTCAACTCACTTGAGCATGACATTTATCCTGCTCAAAAATTTTAAAATGACAACAAATGAGCATGAAGGAAAAATGTTTTTTAACTTCGGGGCTAGGCTGATTTTTAGTCTTGGTTGCCAAGGTCTTATTGTAGTTTTTTTGGTGTGATGTCTTATTGATTACATTTTAGGCCCGTAAAGCCAACTCTGGTACAATGAGGATGAAGCGATCACTACTGGTGAAAGCAGGAGAAGCTCTTGCACCTGATGCTTTCTTACTGGTGCTTGACAGTGAAAGTGATACAAAAGGTCAGTGAAAAATGTGGTCAACTGCATGAAACCAAATACCGAGCAATGAAAGGTTTTGGGTTTCGGATAGTATGTTTCAGAATATATCACTGCAAAGTTATGAAGTTATCCAATCAGAGGTCTCGTAACACTCACAAGAGCATTAGAACTAGCTTTCTGTAAGGCAGATATCCGGGGTATTGATTAAAATCCCTAGTTTTTTTGTGGTTGGGGGTGGGGAGCAGTTGATGAGTTAATGTATTGTTAAATTGTTAAACATTGATCATTTAATATTTTTACTGAAAAAAAATGTGAGTAATCTTTGCACTGCAGAAGCTACCCACATGTTTTTCAGCAAAAGTACCACTCTATCAGAAATTGTTCTTACTTGTACAGTTTACATTTTCACCACTAATGGTCTTGTTAAGCTAATGTTGCTTTGAACAACTGAACCCATAAAGTTTTTATTGGAATTTCTTTTTCTTCTTGTTTGTTAGTATGGTATCACCAGGCAAGCACCTATATTAAGTGTGTGTGTGTGTGTGTGTGTGTGTGTGTGTGTGTGTGTGTGTGTGTGTGTGTGTGTGTGTGTGTGTGTGTGTGTGTGTGTGTGTGTGTGTGTGTGAATTCGGGTTTAACGTCGCTTTCAACAATTTTTCAGTCATATCACGACGGTGTCTGGTTGCGACAGGGAGCTCAATGCTCACTTTTATAGTGCTGCCTCACTGAAGTATAATGTCCCAGACGAATTACATGATAATACACCCAGTCACATTATCCTGACACCGGGTCGACCAGTGCTAGCCATACCCTGTAAATCTGAGTGCCAAGCGAGGAGCAGCTAGTACCATTTTTAACGACTTTGGTATGTCGCGGCCCGGGATTGAACCCGTGACCTCCCGTTCCCACCTATATTAAGCAATTGCCTCTTGCAACAAAAGAAGGTCAACATCAGAACCTCTGCGAAGACATACTAGAAATGAATGTACTTGCTCTGATTTGGTTTTCCATAGGTGTGTGCTTTATAAATACAATGTATTCTGTAAAACTTTGAATAAATCCATTAGATAGATGCTGATCCAGTCTGGCATATGAATATTGAAGTATCTGTTAATTGGCAGATGTGACTGGTGGAAAAGCCCCACTTACCCTGATCAAGAAGTTATCCAACAAGGCGAGACAGTACATTAAGTGTGTGAAGAAAGCCAAAGGTCACTTGCAGAGACTTGGAGATGAAAATGACAGAGAAAGGTATATTATTTAGATTCCCAAAATGTATAGATTATATAGAAAAATGACCATAAATGGTCAATTTTCTATATAATCTATACATTTTTGTTTGGATATAACACATTGTGTAATGGCCCCCACCCATTGGGGCTTGAAGAAATAGATGGGCTGCATGATGCTTCCATGCAGAGCTGAAAGCGGCTGCACATGAGTACTGGTAAACCGCTTAGTGGTCTAAGCCTGCTCAGGCATAGTAGTGTGAGTCAGACCGCCCCGACATATTAACCCTTTTGGTTTGTTTGGGCAGCAGGGATTGAGATGTCATTTCATCTCAATGTTGGGTAAAAGTCTCACAAAATTGGAAGCAATGTCTCCAAAATAACCTAAATAGTATTGACGGGGATATTAAACCTCAATTCAAACAAACAGACAAACACATTGTGTAACTGACACGATTGCTGCTCTGGAAGTTAAAAAGCGTTTGGCATGAATCAGAGAATCAGAATTTTCTTTTTTGAAGTGGGCTGTCTCCTTAATATAAAAAATGAACACTTGAAAATAATGATGTGAAAAACATTATTTCTGCATAAAAGAAAGAAAATACATGAAAGCTGTCTCCTTCCTGAATTCAATAAAAAAGCAACACAAAGGGGTTCAACTCAGTTCAGACAGCTTCCTTAAGATATTCAAATGTTACTACCAGCCCCTGGCTCAGCTGGATGTCCATGTGACTGATGATCAGGTCATTAATTTGATCCCCACCTAGTCCAGCATCATTGTTTCATAGAGATTAATCATGAAAATGTTTTTTATCATATGACGTCGCATCTGAGAATGTAATAATGCCATGTGATAAATTTGATAATCCACTAGTGGATTAAAAATGCAAATTAATTAGATAAGCCCCATTATTTTACATGTATGATCTCAACGAGGTCACGTTTTCTAATGGCAAAATATTGACATTTATGTAAAACAATTGTGCATAGAATGCGTTTTAAATGTCATATGATAAACAGAATCTTGCATTCGTGCTTATGTAGTATTAAATTTATTAAACTCCTTGAGGAAAAGGCATCAAATGCTCCACAAAGCCTCACATTTTATCCCTTTTCCTCAACTTGTTTAATAAATTCAATAATGAACACTCATGTAATATCCTCTATGTCTTTTCCCTCAGCTGATTCAAGAGAGGCAGTAGTAGCCCCCTAAAACTGTAGTTAGGTTAACTAACCTAAATACTGTTGATTGGGATACCAGATTCCAAAACAAACAACTAAAAAGTGAACGTTACTCTTGAATATTTATAGAGAGAAATATTTATCATAACATGAATTTCAGGGCGAGACTATGGGGTGATTTGGCCAAGACTGCACGTAAACAAGAAGTGTGGGATGTTTGTCGTGTTGCTGCTCGGTTCTGTCTGCTCTATGATGATGGCAGGTGGAAAAACATACTGCCTGAGAAATTGGAAAGGTATAATTTTAATGCCAACAACCCAGACACTAGTGGAGCAGATCACATTTTCAGATATTATTTCATGTTTTCGAGTGAAAATGGGACATGACTTATAATGTGAATTGTCTGCTTTTTAAAATTAACAGGTACAAATTACTAACAAATGTTGTGTCTTAAAAAAACTGGATAAGTGGTAAACAGTGTAGACCCTGATGAGATGCTGCATTCTGCAGCATCTCATCTGGGTTTACACTGTTAAGAATGCATAGAAGCCTCCGTGGTGCAGTGGTTACACTACTCTCCTTGTAAAATAGGGGTCGTAGGATCGATCCCGGACTTCTCCAGACTTTCGGATGAGTCTTTAAATCGAGGTCTCGTCTCTGTATGACCTTACTTGTTGGTGGGACGTAAAACTCAAACACTCACTCACTGTTAAGAATGCAGCATCTCATCTGGGTCTACACCGCTAAAGCCTGTCTGTCCAAATACATACTGTAAATATGGTATTGGTAGATAAGAAATGCTGTTGTTCTTACTTTTCTTTGAAACAGAGCTTGAACTTTCCATGTGTCCACTTTTTTTTGGGAAAATTCATATATGTCAAACCCTCATTTCAAAAGAAATAATATGAAGAATTTTAGAATCAAATATTATTTTTGTTAAAATGACATCTTTCATCTTTTGTACCAAACTCCAGCAGTTTAAAGTTTCTCGGTACCAACTAGGTCATTATGCAATGACTTTGACTAAAAGATTCAATTATCAAGGTCAGATTGAAAGCTGATAATGTTTAGAAAAATAAAATAAAAATATTTGTAACATATTGTGTCATAATATTAAAATGCAAAACAAAGCAATGTAAAGGCAATTGCGACCATGCATATATACACTGTATATGTAATTCTATTGTGTCACCACTATTATATGTAAATATATTGTGTCACCACTACTTGTAAAAAATGATTCACACAATAAATTGTATATACTTGTGTTTTCAGTTTGGATTGGGAAGATCTCTTCCTGTAAAAAAAAAGATTTTTATAAATTGGTTTTATAAATGTGTGTTAAACTTGCTCTTTGATTTCCATCTTTTATTTTCAAGTCACAGTTCTAAGTCTATAGAAAAAGCAAAGACCTCAGATTCCAGCCTAGTGGAAGGTTCCCAGTCCCAGATAGATAGACAGCCTTCCCAGCTGACAGTTGGAGCCTCAAGCACAGGAATCGGTGGGAGCAGGCCAGCCTCTCCAACTCCAATTGTTCCCCTTTATGATAAAGATCTTATAAGGATGCTAGCTGAAGTGAATTTTATACAAGGAGAGGTAATGTCATTCTAGACACTATCAATCTATGTGTATGTGTGGGTGCATGCATGCATATACATGTGTGGGTGCATGGAATGCATGCATGTGACATGCATGCATTGCATGCACCCACACATATATATGCATGCATGCAAATGACGTGTGTTCATGTGCGTCTGTTAAGATGCAAGAAATTAGGACTGTTCCCTGTTTGAAATCAGGATTTACACATGTCAGTAGTTTCAAAGCTAGCTGCTGACCAGTGATAGAATGTGTTTGAGCACTAACTAGTCTACCTATAGTTGCTGGTACTTTTGTCAGACTTTACTCTGTTGTAAAAGAAACGACCAGTCAATGCCGACGAAATAAAACTACTGGCTCAAGTGTTCTGTCCTTCAGGTAAAACTTGAAACCAGTCAACCATAGTCTGACCATCCTATTAGACTGATCAAACCATGGTTGACAGGTTCATAGCAACTATAGTCAGGCTGGTTAACGCTCGAACTCAGCCATATTTACATAAACCATTTTCGTGACAGTTTTCTAGAACTCAGAGAAGAAGTGTGTTTGTTCAGGAGTCATACACATTATTACATGAAACACACCTTTGTGAAATAGTGCATTTTACATATCTCTAGCACTAATGTTTTGATAAAAAATTGATAAATTTTTCTTATTTCTGCTCCGAACAAAGATAGAGTGTACTCATTTGAACTGCCTCGCTTTTCACCTAGATTGTTTGTACTTGTTAGGACTGCCTCATTGAGGCAGTCCAAACGAGTACAAACTATCTTTGTTTTGGATCAGTAATAAGAAAAATAATATATAGCCCTGTAAACCTCAGTTTTCTGTATATCAAGTGTGTTCCAATTTAGACTAATTAAGGTAAATCAAAGAAATTTAATTCTCCAAATATTTATGGTAATTATATATATTTTTTTTTTTCCTTAAAAGGCTAAAAATAATATATAGCCCTGTAAACCTCAGTTTTCTGTATATCAAGTGTGTTCCAATTTAGACTAATTAAGGTAAATCAAAGAAATTTAATTCTCCAAATATTTATGGTAATTATATATATTTTTTTTTTCCTTAATAGGCTATGGTACATCTGATGCGTAGTGAAGGCATTCAGTTGAATGACATGCCAATACCACCTGTAGATAAAAGTAAGCGGCCAAAAGGTTATGTTGCTAAGAAACCAGAGGAGGATCCTGATTGGCTGGAATACTGGTAAGTCAAAAATCAAAGCACTGACAGCACTGGTGGGTCACTTGTCTCTGACTGTAGTCTTAGAAAATGGCCCTAAACAGGGACTTAGACTGTTCCATTTAATCCTTAAATTGCTGTATTTTAGGCAAACAGTGTAGACACTGATCAGATGCCGCATTATGCGGCATCTGATCAGGGTCTTCACTTGTTTCCAGTGTCCCAGTACATGAGCCAGGGGCCAGTTGTTCAAAGCATTGTTATCTTAACGAGCTCGTTAGTGGTCATATTGTTAACTGTTCTAGCAAGTTTAAAATTCAAAATTTTGTTCTTTTTTTGCTGAAAAAATGTGAGCAGCTTTTGCGAATGCAAAAGCTGCTCACATTTTTTTTCAGCAAAAATATTAGCATATTTGCCATAATAAATGATCAAATTTTTAACGACACGTTAACTAACGACATAGTTAGTTTTGAACAACTGGCCCCTGGTCTTTAATGATAACTCTCTTTACACAGCACCTAGACATTGACAAGTAATATCTGTTACCTGGATTTAAATAAATGCTGTTATTTGCCTGGTCAGGATAATCAGGTGGATATTATTAATACAACTCACATTCATATAGTAATTTTGGGTCAGTTGACAAACAATCAACCTAAATTGCAATAGTCGGTAAGAGCTCTTTTTCTTAATCATGAGGTCTCTCACTGCTGTGGTTCAACCTCTCTCCGGTCACACATAAGACGTTAAGTTCTGCAATGGAAGGTCAGGTGGCTTTTCTCTGGGGACTCCGGTTTCACCCACCTTTGATTAACGATTGGCTCAAAATAAGTGAAATAATACTGAAAGGGCCATAAAACCAATTTTAAAACAAAAAAAAAAGAAGAAAAACAATATTTTAAAGGCAGTTCCACCTTTTTAACATGGAAGCAGATTTAACCTTGTCCTGCTGAATAAATAAGTTTGCCACTCCCATTCTGTCTATCAGCCAATTAAATTACTTGATGAAGTGTATTCATTCCAATTTGCACTGTGAATGGCAAGCAGTATAGATCCTGATCAGATGGCTGATCTGGACTTACACTGTTTGCTAATGTAGGGGTTATCATGTTCAGCAGGTCACGGGTTAGTTATTTTGCTGCTAAAATAGTTGTATGTAGTAAATTAAGGTGGGTGGGAACACCTGGCAGATTTTTCTACCAGTTTTCACAGGGAGACAACTTTTGTGACTTCCGATTCGCTTATCTATAAGCCCACCCACTGAAAAAGGGGTCTACTCTTAAAGGAAAGAATAAGATTTTCATGGGTAAATTCTTTCCTTTAAGAGTTGATTACTATTGACTATTGACATGGGAGACAAAAATACATTTGCAGGAGTTGCCTCCCCTGAAGGTTGTATACATTCCCCTTAAAGGTCGAACTTTCAACCATTCACCCTAGAATTTAGAAAAAAAACTGTAAAATTTCTTCTCATCCTGTTACAGTGAATGGATAAAGTCTCTATCTGAATGTACTACCAGTAGTTTTCTCCGAGGCCTAGACCTAGGAGTAGAGCTAGACGAGGCCTGGCTAGTGTGCTGTGCCACAGCTTACATCTGGAACTATAACAACCACATCCTGACACAGCTGAGACACAGAGAAATCATGACAACATTGACGGCAGTGTTTAATGGACTAAAGAAAGTTGGTCATGCAGGGTAAGTTGGAATTTAAATATTTTTGGAATATGTTTTTACAATTAAAACAGTTATAATAATTGCAACAGAAGGTATTAGTCAAATACAAAAAAGGACCTGGCATTTCATGTGAATTGTCTGCTTGGCATTATCTGCGAAAGTAACATACCTGCCAACTTTGAGAAAATCCAAAGAGTGAGACTGGGCGTGACGGACCATTTTTCACCTTTTTTTAAGTTTTTTGCGTGCGGGGAATTTTCAGGAACAATTTAAAAGAGTGAGATTTGTTTTCCTAAAATGCTAAGGGTTGTTCCAGAATTAATCATATGGGGTGGGGGTGGATGGGTACCAACTTTTTCAAAGACCCACCACCCATAAAAATAAATTGAACCCCATCACCAAGCACTCATAAAAAAGAAAGTGCTAGCTTACCCACATAGTATAAAAAAAAATGTGGATTTCTAGTAGGGGTGACCCAGTCCTGTGGGGTATTTAGCCTCAAAAGAAAAAAAAAAATAAGTGCTGAAATGTATGAAACAGTGCACGATCTGAATATATGTTACTTAGTTTTAAAGGTCGCTTCACAAGTCAGATAAAACGAGCCATTTTACCACAGAACTTCATCAAATCTTATTGAATAATGAACATATTTATGCTAAAGTGGATAATTGATCAATAGTTTGAGTGAGTTTGCTGATGTTTTACATTATCATAGATCCATAAACAAAATAACCATTTTATTCATCGGTCTCCACACGAGGTTCTGAATGCCTTGTAAAATGTCGAAAAAAAAATGAAAAAGATCGTTATAATGAAAGATTATTACAGTATAGCTCCAATATATCGCGGTAGTCGGGGTCCATAGCCCGAAAACTGTGATGTGGTCGGAGCGCGATATAAGTCACGGTAGTTTGCCGAGATGCCAATACAAGTCACGGCGATAGTTTGGTGAGATACAGTTTATCAAGCCACATTAATGGCTGTCAGTAATGCTATCGGCCGTATTTCACCATTAAAGTAGGTTCAGAATTACTCAGTGACAGAACAAACAAAGGGGTCTATGTCTACCAATTAACTTACATTCGAGAACAGCTGAAAATCTGCGTCTGAAAACATGTGATTGCTAAAATGTCAAAACAAGACGCCATTTTGGATTTGCGGGTTCCCTTGGTTGTCCGTAAAGGTGACGTCCAAGGGGCGCAACTACCATAAGCGCTAAGCGCTAAAGCAATTCTAGTTGTTTCCCTTGGCTTGCCAGATCTCAGAATCATTAAACGTAGCGGTTGGAAAACAATTATTTAACGTCTACCACGGGCCGAAAAACTATACAACAACAAAACTATCATTTTATTGTGTTTTGATTTCTGGCAAGTGTAAAAAAAAATCGTCTACTACTGTCAGTCTTTTTGAGTCCTTAAATATGGTAAAACTAGACCAGTAAGTAAATCGCAATAATTGCTGCACTGTCAATTGAGAGACAAACTATCTGTGTATTTATTAAGGTTCAAGTATGACACTATTGTTAATCCCTGTCATATAATTGCCACCCTGCGGTGCGTGTCGATAAGGTGTGAAAATATGGTCAAGTTATGTCTCTAATTGGCGTTTATCCTCCAGTCATAAAATTTAATCCACAATCAATGTGAAAATGATTTAATCGCTCCTCAGACAATTAGCTACATCTAAGGGTAGATGTTTGCATAATAAAAACGGACTTTTCTGCGATCTCGTGCATGGTTAAGTTTTGGCGTCAAATAGCAGACGCTGGGCGGGAAAAGTCAAACGCTGTTGGCCCCTGGTTTAACCTGGTTTTAAATAAATTTTAACAACTTAAAACTCTATTTTTTTTTAATTATGAATTTTTAAGGGAAAAAAAAAACGGGATCCATGGCGCGACCGCGATAGATTGGACATCGCGAAATATCGGAACGCGATATATTGGAGCTATACTGTAGTATGTATCGACGAAATTATAGGGCTAAATATGATTTCTGTAATATTTTGTAACACAGGGATGCCTGGATATCTGATTATTATGAGGGCCAAACTTAGAAATTTACCGATAGATAGATTGTAGACAGATGGACAGTTTGGTTTATTTACCTACCCAATAATAGATTTGCTATTAATAGCCCAATTATACCTGTGACTTTGAGGTGATTTTCCAATATTGTGGACCCTGAGTACAGGTGTACACGGTGCCAAGGAACTGCACGCCCCTTAGATGGCAGACCACAGAGGGAAGTTCAAGTCGGATCAGACAAGCTGGAGGTTGTAGCTTCCTTCTGCTACCTAGGTGATATGCTCTCTGCAGGGGGTGGTTGCGACCTTTCAACTACATCACGTGTGAAAACAGCCTGGAAGAAATTCAAGGAGTTGCTACCAGTTCTCTCTTCCCGCCACCTCTCGTTCAAGACACGTGGCCGTGTGTATAGCTCTTGTGTGCGGAGCGCAATGCTCCATGCCAGTGAGACATGGCCATTGACAAAGCCAAACCTCCAACGTCTACAGCGAAATGACAGGGCAATGATCAGACAGATCTGCAATGTCAAGCCACAGGACACTGTCACCATCAGGTCCAGTGAGTTACTGGAGCGTCTTGGCATTGAGGACCTGGACCTCATCCTGAAAGAGAGAAGACTTCGCTGGTATGGACATGTGGAACGCTCCAACGGTGCAATCAAGACTGCCTGTGACATACAGGTAAGTGGAAAGCGGGGGCCAGGAAGGCCCAAGATGACCTGGAAGCAGCTAACAGAAAGAGATTGCAGAGAATGGAAGCTCTCTGCTATCGATCCTCATGATAGACAAGCCTGGAGATCTGGTGTAAGATCTGCCATGCGTGCAGCAAGCCAGCTACCTGGAAGGGGGCCCACTTATGTGGACGTTGCCCCTGTACCTGCACGTTAATCAAAAATCCGTTGATGATGATGATGATGATCCCGGCTCTAATTGCATACATTAGCGATTCAGATAAGCCGATAATAACCAGTTTGCCTTGGTAAAAATATCCGGTATGGTAAATTTATTGTAGCCCGGTTTGAATGTAGGCGTTAGATGCATTAAAATTCGTGAGATTTGGGCCGTTTTCAAAAAACTATTGTGGGGGAGTGAGACACACAATAAATCGTGAGAGTCACACCCAAATCAGGAGTGTTGGCAGGTATGAAGTAAGGCTTCACATTTCATGTCACTCATCTGTCAAAGCCTAAGGTTTGCCTTTTCACATGAATGGTCTGCCTTGCACCATCGCTTAAAAAAGGTTTCACATTCAGTGTGAATCATCTGTCTAAGATACTATTTTATACCTGAAATGTAAAACCATATTTCTTCAAATAAAGAACAAACATAAAAAAAATCACTTCATATTTGCAAGATGTTTTAAGGGCTAAAACATTTTATAATACAGTAAAATTCCTATATTAAGACCACCTTTGGGACTGTTCAAAAGTCGTCTTAAACACCACTTTTGAACAGTCCCAAAGGTGGTCCTTGAATAGAGGACAAGGTGGGTGAAAAACACAAAGAAATATTAAGTGCACCCTTCAAAATAAGCTTTTTAAAGCAGAATTAGTCTTAATTTAAGGTGGTCTTAATAGCGGAATTTTACTGTACATTATATAGATCTATAAATTGCATTCACATTTCATTTTTGATAATGATCAATATTCATCCAAATTATCAACTTTGGAGACATTAGTTTCAACAGCTTCTTTATCTGTCTTTAAAATCCCAAGTTTTACACTTTCTGTTTTTACTGCTGCAGAGAGACCATGGCACTTGTCAATGTCTGCAATGCACTTTCCTATGCCTTGATGAAACCCTGGATCCCTGTCCCAGCTCCCAAAGACCCAACACCAGCTACAAGCCCAGCCCCAGGGGAGTCTCCAACAGGAAAGAAAAAGCCTGACCCAAAGGCTCAAAAGAACAAATCAACAACTGGTCTTATAACCATATCTCCCGATGCCACACCAGATCTGAAACAGGCTATTGAGGTAAGTCACAGCATCTTTCGTTTTAAGTCGTACGTGAGTCCTGTCACATCATGAAAACAAGCCTATATAATTTTGAGCCCCTTAAACGCCACTTTTATATAGTAAAACTAGGGTTTACAGGGGTATACATTATTTTTCTTATTTCAGCTCAAAAACATAGATTGTGGGAACTTGTTAGAACCGCTTCGCCGAGGCGATTCTAACAAGTTCCGACAATTTGTGTTTTGAGCAGAAATATGAAAAAAAATCAAAATTTTATATCTGTAAATTTTTATTTTTTGGTGGTAAAATTTTCAATATATTTGAATAGGCATGTTTTTGTAATGACGAGCTTACCTGTCTTCATAAACTGGTCTGCTAAGCTACACAGACTAGCGAGAGCCTTGAAATATTAGATATGAAAACTACAGGTATTGTACTATTCAAGCAGTGAACTCTAAGGTGCTGATCAGATTGCACCTTTGTTGTTTGCAAATGGCAAAAATAGGTTTTCTGTTGACATGTCTCTTGAAGATTACATATATATATACCAACAGTTTCTACTGGCCCCCACCCATAGGGGCTTGAAGAAATAGATGGGCTGCATGATGCTTCCACGCAGACCTGAAACTGACCGCACATGAGTACTGGTAAACTGCTTTAGAGGATCTAAGCCTGCCCAGGCAAAGCGGTGCGAGTTGGACCGTCCATGCTTATAAACCCTATTTGTTTCATTGGGGGTTATTCCATCTCGGTGTCAGGTAAAAGTCCCACAAAATTGGAAGCAACATCTCCAAAATGGCATATAAACTGTTGATGGGGATGTTAAAACTCAAATCAAACAAACGAACAAACCAACAGTTTCTACAGATTACCCTCTTTACGATACCGACATTTGATATGACGACAAAACTCGTCACAGTGACAAGTTCAGTGAACCGAATCCTTGGCTCAGGATAAGATATATTACAATATATTGAATTTATAACTCCAAAAATCAAATGTTGTGGATAGAATCGCCTTGCCAAGGTGATTCTAACAAATGTCCACAACATTTGTGTCATGGAGTAATTTAAGGGAAAAGTCCCTTTATTGCTTTTTATATAACACCATATTGAGATTCTTAAGCCTTATCTTGGTGAATATTCATTTAAGCCACACCCATTTCTGTCTATCAACCAATCAAATTACTTGATGTAATTTATTTCTACAAATTCATAAACTGAATGCCAAACAGTGTAGATCCTGATCAGATGGCTTCTTCAGAAGCCATCTGATCTGGATCTACACTGTTTGCAAAAATAGGGGTTTTCGCCAACAGCAGGCTAAAGGTTAATAACAGTAAAGTGTTGGGAAACAATACCAGTTATAATAAGGGTCCTCTGTATTAAGGTGGATTTATTCAGTTTGACTTATAAAAAGTGTGCTTCTATTATGATAGAAAGTGGCACATGCATTTCTGTCAGCCATTATGCTTCTGACATATTTTCAACTTGATCAGTTTAAAATTGGTGCATTTGAACAGTATTCATTTCACCTAATATTTTATAAGGGAATAATCTTAAAGTATGTTGCTTTTGAATTGCTGACATACTTACTGATAAACTAATGCACTGTTTGCAAAGGTAGGGGTATTGTGGTCAGTAGTCCATGCTGGTCAACCTGCTGGGGTTGGTTCTCTGCATTTTGTCTGAATCTTTATTAATTGATTATCCTATATTACACAAGGTCAATCAATATTCAAAAATTATAAATCATGTTTTTAATTGCGTCAATTAATAAAAGTCATTAATCAAGTAATTTCGTATTGGCCCAGTTACAGGTCCTCGTTAGCTGTATTGGCCTCGGCCTTCGGCCTCGTGCCAATACAGCAGACCTCGGACCTGTACCTGGGCCAATATGAAATTACTTGATTAATAACATTATATTATTCAGGCCTGTATTGCATTTATTAGCAGT
Source organism: Lucinisca nassula (assembly GCA_963580285.1). Classification (NCBI taxonomy): domain Eukaryota; kingdom Metazoa; phylum Mollusca; class Bivalvia; order Lucinida; family Lucinidae; genus Lucinisca; species Lucinisca nassula. Next base: position 185,937,355 of record OY757010.1, read on the forward strand.
GCAGACATGGCACTTTGATAAAATACAGTGTTCATTTGGGCTGATCATTTATCATCAGGTTAACAAGTTAACCCTTGTCCTGATGAATATTCATATCTGCCACACCCACTACTGATTATCAACCAATCAGATTACCTGATGCAAATTATTGCAACAAATTCATAATCTGAATGGCAAACAATGTAGACCCTGATCAGATGGCTTCGTCAGAAGCCATCTGATCTGGATCTTCATTGTTTGGAAAATAAGGCATATCAGGGCTCAGCAGGACAAGGGTTAATATTATGAACACCCCTCTTAACCCCACTTTTTGTAGAGAAAAGTGGAGTTTACAGGGGAATACATTATTTTCTTTACTTTTGCTCAGAAACATAGATTGTTGATACTCATTATAACTGCCTTAATGAGGAGGTTTCAATGAGCACCAACAAACTATGTTTGGACTAGAAATACTGTAATGATCCTAAGTATTGGGACAGACAGGCCTAAGCAAACAATACAGACCCAGATCAGACTGGTCCTGAAGGGTCTACAGAGTCATTCCATCTGCACATTTTGGACCTCTTGCTGGCTTGTGAAACAAACTCAAGTCGTCCGAATTTTTAGGATTTTTACATTAAAAAAAATGGCAATCATTTACATCTGAAAAATGCTTGTTCTAAAGATATTAAAGATGCCATGTTAGGACACAGATGTGTTGTCATTTTACATCAGAAAAATACAAGTTCTAAAGGTATCAAAAACGCCATGTTAGGACACTGATGTGTTATTGAAATGACATTCACAAGATGAGGTTGCTGATATTGATAAGATTATTACAGGTGTGTGAGTATGCTATGGAAGTGACAGGAGGTAGCAATCCCCAGGATGTTGTACCTATTCAGATCAGGATGCCTATATTGCAGACCTGGGTCAGTGCTAAACAGATGGCCCAGCAACAGATTTCAAGGAACCTTGGCATTGAGGAGGAGGTGAGAATAGTTTTCATTTAACCTATTTATCTGGAGAGTTCTCTTTGGTAATACAGGGAAAATTCCACTATTAACATAAATTCAGCTTTTAAAAGTATATTTAAAAGGTTTCAGTTAATCTTTTTGTTTGATTTGCAGGGATGCAGACTAATCATTTTGCTTTAGGCACCCAGACTGCCATAAATCCAAATTTTACATTAAGTTAATAGGCATTTTTATTCAAAACTTAGGCACCCAGGCAAAAATTTAGGCATCTTGGGCGACTGGGCGCCTGTAAGTCTTATCCCTGATTTGTATGCCCAGTGTCCTCTAGTTAGAGACCACTTTTGGGACTTTTCAAAAATGGTTTTAACCCTTCTCTTGCTGTTCACGACAACCCCTATCTTTGGAAACAGTGTAGATCCAGATCAGATGGCTTCTGAAGAAGCCATCTGATCAGGATCCACACTGTTTGGCATTCAGTTTATGAATTTGTAGCAATAAATTACTTCAAGTAATTTGATTGGTTGAGAGACAGAAATGGGTGTGGCTTAAATGAATATTCAGCAAGATAAGGGTTAAAGACCTCTTTTGAATAGTGCCAAAGATAGTCTCAGTATATGAATTTTACTCTTTTTACTCCTATCAATGGAAGTAAATATATTCAGGTCTGACCACCGTTGGAGCTTGGTTTGATTAAGGTTGCAGGTCACAGATATGTTTCCTACACAGAGCAGATATCAACAGACCAGGGTCAAAATCAGCCTAATAGATATCTAGCCTTGACAAAATAAGGATACGAGGACTGATCAAATATGAATGCAACTAAGCACATAAAAATGATTCTGTGATAGATTTTGATGAAAAATTTATTTTGTCCCCTCAAAGTATTCCCCTTTAACAGATATACAAACTTTCAGTCTTCTGATCCAATCATTGAATGCATTTTGGTAGTCTTTTCGAGGTATACTATGAAGGCAATGGAATATTGCAGAACCGAGGTGTTTGCGCTGTACAAATTTTTTACCATAAAGGTATTTTTTCAGCCGTGGGAACAAAAAAAGTCACATGGGGCAAGGTCAGGGGAATACAGGGGGTGAGGGAGTTCAACAACCTTTTCCTGCTTCAGATAGTCTTGCACAATGAACGCCTTGTGTGATGAGGCATTGTCATGTAGCAATCTGACATTGGCCAAACCAGTTGCGGGTCTTCGTTCTTTGAAATATTTCTTCAATTTTCGAAGAACTTTATTCTTGTAAAACTTCACATTTACAGATTTGCCTTTAGGCACAGCAACCTGAATAGCAGGGCCCTGATTTGAAAAGAATATGGCATACATTACCTTCTTGATGCTCATGGTCTGCTTTGCAATGCATGGTCTTTTGCAATACTTTGTTGCCCATATTTTGTTCTGAATCTTTTGTTTTGGCTCAAAAAAGTGAACCCATGTCTCGTCACCTGTGACGACATTAGCAAAAGACCGTGCATTATAATTTGGAAACTTTTTAAGCAACTTTTTGGCGCACTGAACGCTTGTCTTTTTCTGCTCATCTGTCAACAGATTGGAATCCATCTAGCACAGATCTTTCTCATTTTCAAATCCCGTTTCAGAATTGTATGAGCTGCTCCTAATGAGATGCCAACCATACTAGCTATTTGCCTAGTGGTGTATCGTGCATCGGTAGCAACAATTTCTTTCACTCTAGCAACCATCTTGGCAGATGTTGCTATTTTCGGCCGACGATCATGTGGTGCATCTTCTGTTGAGCCTAGCCCACAGCTGAATTTCTTACACCAACGAAAAACTGTCGGAAAAGACATTTCATTGTGCCCATAAACCGAACATATTTCATCAAAAATGTCTTTGCACAGTATACCAAGAATACAACGATTCTTAATATAGGACCGTATTTCAACAGCGTACTCTGACCTTCTTCCAACCATGTTTTGTATTAGTATACAAGAGTAGACAGTGTTTATCGAACAATATACATGGCTAAATTGCACGGATTTTAACAGGTTTGGTATCAATGTATAGGTAAAATGTTTTTCTACGCTGTGATATTTATTTCCAGGTGATTTTCGCATTAGTGCATGAGAAAACGTTCTACTTGCATTCATATTTGAACAGTCCTCATAATTAAAATTAATGGTCTTCATTTTTTGTTTCTTAATTCTGAGAAAAAGATTTGTTTAAATTATAAGAAAGAAGATGGTATGCAGTGAAGATACATTACAATGATACTAAAAGAGTTCTTCAGGATTTAATTTATTATAAAGAAGCAACAAAAAATAATATTTTGGTTCATCTTTCCCAGAAAATAGTTACATCAGTGCTAATATAATGAGATATCAGATGTTCTGTTACTTGTATAACTACACAGTAAATATTTTGTACTCATATTTAATCTTATTCAGCCATTTACTGAAGGTCAAAAGCCAATGTCAAGGTCAATAGTTGCCGTGGAGATGATGACCTTGAACAGAAATGGAATCATGGAATTCAAGGATGTTCCCCCACTTTCAGAGGTAGGTTAGAAATTGAAGGGGTCAGTGCAACAAGGGACCTAAATCCATTTTTGGTAAAAATGGAGAAAGGCCCTTTGTGATTTAAAAGATACTTTTTCCCGCCAGATTAAGTCCCCTACATAAAGGTATTCTTCTTTTTAGGAGGTAAAAACAGCTTTTAAAAATTGCACAAGGGGCCTAACTCCACCCATGGATTTAGGACCTTTGTTGCACAAACAAATGTCATGTGAGCCTTGGATCACAGAAGTTCAAGAATGGTTGTTTTTTTAAGAATAAGGTGAGTAAAACACATTAGTGAATAAGAATTTTATTGTTTTCTAGAAGGATGTGTGCCTTACTAAGGTAATGACTAAAATATCCTCTAGTTATGCCTTGTTGTCAGCGAGAAATTAAAAAATAAACACTCATGTTATCATGGAGTTGGGACTTTTGTTGCACAAACATAGTTCGGTAAATTTCTGTCCGGGTTATTGTGGCAAAATAAGCTTTTTTGTAATGCTGTCTTACAATAATTTATTCACAAACAAAAAGTTTCTAAAGCGAATTATATCCATTGAAATGCCAATCCATCCTTACAAAGCATGCAACAGCCAAAAATGGAGATAGGACCTTTGTTGCACGGAAAGCTGCAGCTTATTTTGGTATTCTGATGGGTACGAATTGCGCACCTCTTGTGGCTGATCTGTTCTTGTATTGTTATGAACTTCATGTTGTCGCTTTCCATTGATAACCAATCTGAAATTATTGAAGCTTTTAACTCTACTTCAAGATATTAAGATGATTCATTAAATATTGACAATGCTTACGTTGATGGTTTGATCACTCAGATTTATCCCCTAGAACTTCAGTTAAACAAGGCAAATTCCTCTGATACCGAGGCCCCCTTTTTGGATTTTACATTTATCTATTGTAGATGGATTTGTTTCTTGCAAAATTTATGATAAACGTGATGATTTTGATTTCGAGATTGTTCCTCGTGTGGCATCGTACGGGGTTTATATTTCGCAGTTAATTCGATTCGCTAGAGTGTCTAGTCATGTATCCGACTTCAACACTCGTAATAAATTATTTACCGCTAAACTTCTTAATCAGGGGTATCGGTATCATAATTTACGTAAAGCCTTTTCTATGTTTTATAGACGCCATTCTGATTTGGTTTCAAAATTCAATGTTGGACTTAAAACACTTCTGCGACAAGGCCTATCGGAACCCGAATTCTATGGTGACTTAGTATATAAATTTAGAAAAATACATGCCTGTAATGACTTTAGTACCCAATTTTGTAAAATCGTCGATATATAAAGATAAGGTACAACATAAATGTTATAAAACCGACTGCATGCATGGTGGTTAACCCAATCACGGTTTGCAACTTTGCTTCCCTCTATGACTGCACACCGGTGGGTCGGGCCTAAGATTATATGACGGTCCCAGCGTAAAAACATAAATGGAATTTTATTTTAGTATTCTTTATGTTGGTGGGCGCCTGATGCTCCGTCTTTGGTCGGGCCCTTCGGAGTCTAACTGTTGGTTTTCTTTTACTCCAGCAATTCTGTTGCTGTATGCTGTCGAGTCCTCAACCTTGTTTCATCTCTGTACTTTTTGATTTATTTGTTCTCGGAGATGTTACTCTGATGAGTTAGGAAGCCTTCATGCGGACTAAACAAAATTAGCGTATACCGCGACAGAGGTAAGGGCGAGGATTATGGCCATGTAAAGTCGATTTAAGCCCCCCCCAGTGGAATTCTTTCCACTGACCGTTCCAAGGCCGTTCTTCTGTGGCGGTTTATTTATGTTGTTGTTTGTTACTTACTGTGTGTATCACTTGTGTCTTTTTATTTTGGATGGCCATTTGGCCATTTTGTGGGAAAGTAACTGTCCGTATGGCCTTTCTTTGTTAAGGTTTCTATCATGGTCTGGTCGCTTCATGTTTGTGTTTCTTTCCCTTTGGTGTCTTTGATGGGTGATGTAAGTTAATTGTATCGATTCATGATCTTTGTTTTACTTCTACCTTAAACGTGTGTTCTAATGTTGTTACCTAAATAACAATGGCTGTTTTGGTACCAATATGCCTTTACGATGTTTCCTTCTTTTAAGCTCACCTGAGCAAAGCTTAAGGTGAGCTTTTGTGATCACCTTTTGTCCGTCGTACGTGCGTCTTGCGGTGTGCGTCGTCAACATTTACCTTGTTAAGACTCTAGAGACCACAATTTTGCTTCAGTCTTCATGAAACTTTACCAGAATGTTTGTCTTGATGATATCTTGGGTCTTGTCAGGTCAAAAAGTAGGTCAGTAGGTCAAATCATAGAAACACCTTGTTAATACTCTAGAGGCCACAGCTTTGGTCGAATCATCCTGCCTTTATTACTCAAGTAGTGGTTTTTGTGCCAAATATGACCATAATATGGCGCAAACACTGCTTTTTTCAATGTTTCAATGCAACAACGGTCCTAAATCCATGTGGAGTTAGGTTCCTTTTTGCATAAATAGATTTGCCAAAAAACAGCATTTATCGCTATAAAAGCGCATAAAAGGCTTTCATGAATCTACACTTGCATTTTTTGGCATATGCTAGTCAAAATATAATATTAGAATGCAAAAGATCAACCCAATATCTACCAAGTAGAAAATTCACTAAAATCGTGTTTTTCTCAAAACTATGAAAAGTGAACTTAGGTCCCTTGTTGCACTGACCCCTTCAATTTTATGCATACACCAGAATGGCCCCCACCCATCAGGGTTTGAAGAAAAAGATGGGCTGCATGATGCTTCCATGCAGAGCTGAAATCACCCACATGCAAGTACTGATAAGCCCCTTAGAGGATCTAATCCTGCCCAGGTAAAGCGGGGCGAGTCGGACCATCCATGCTTATAAACCCTATTGGTTTTATTGGGCGAAAGGGCTTGAGATGTCATTTCACCTCAAGCGCGGGTAAAAGTCCCACAAAATTGGAAGCAAGTCTCCAAAATGACCTAAGTCATTTGAACTCAAATTCAAACAAACAAATACACCAGAAGTACCGAAAGAGATTAGATAATAAAAGGGGAATGGTTACACTTGGCAGATTTTTCTGCCATTTTTCCAAAGGAGACAACTTTTGTGATTTCCTGTTTGCTTTCCCTTTTGAAAAAGAGGACCTACTCGCAAAGCTTGAAAGAATTTGCTCTTTTCTTTGAGAGTAGGTCCAGATTGATAAGGGAGATAAAAATATTTTTTAAAGAATGACCAACCCTGAAGATGTATCCATTCCCCATTCAGTTGCTAAAAGCATTCTTAATGATGGAAATTTTTAGTTTAGCACTAACATTCTGTTGCTGATCTTAGTGGTCAGATTGGTATTCAGTTTAAAAAACTACTCACATTTTCTCAGAAAAATTACTGGTATAGATAATTGCGATACTAAATGATGAAAGTTAATGATGAAAGTTTTAATATTACATGAAGTTTAAATGTTGTCCCATGTCACATTCCTTTTCTTATATAAAATGGATTATTAGCTCACCTGAGAACAAATTGCTCATGGTGAGCTATTGTGGTCGGTCGTGCATATTGTGTTGTGCAGCATCAACGGTTGCTTTAAATGCTAACTCCTCCTGAACCCTTGGGCCAATTTCAATCAAGCTTCACAGGAATGTTGCTTAGGTGACCCGCAACCAAAATGGCTAAAATTTTTCTGCTCGGATGAACAAGATGGCCACTACAGCTAAAAATAGAAAAACATCAACTATTGTCTTTTAATGCCATCTCCTGAACCCTTGGGCCAATTTCAATCAAATTTCATATAGTCTGTGTCGAATGGGAATCTCGTGCAAAATTCATGACGATTTTTGACGACCTATACCAAATTAAACTTTCGGGCATATGAAATAATTTCAACCAGTTCGTCGCCCTGAGACCCGCGTCTGGGAAAAATAATGACGTCATCAAAATGGCGGCCATTGCGCTATTTAAACACATTCATATTTAATGAAACTGAAAGTATGTAAGCTTGATAAAAGTTATTTTTATCACTTTAAATGTCTTTGTGGGTCCTTATGTGTGATACGAAACTGTTTGTATCATCAACATGTGCACCAAAACGCAATACCGTACTCGCTCCATAAAACGCCCCGGGCGCTTAAAATTTGATAAAAAGCAGGGGTGCTTAATATACACAAAGCTTCTACCAGATTGTGCATTTAAGTCTGTTAAAATGTAAAAATGCAATTATCTAAACAGCATTGCAATTTTGTTGCTTTAGAATCCAATCCCATATTTGCTCCAAAAATGCCCCGTGCACTTAACATTTGATAAAAAGAAGCGGTCCATAATATGAAGAAAGCTCCTACCAGAATGCACATTCTAGACTGGGAACTAAGTAAAATGTCACTTGTCAAAAGCATTTTGATGTTTACGCATATCAAGTGAGAAACAGTAACCACAGACTCATTGGGATGGTTTGGTCATAGAATGCAGAGACCCTGAGATATAGGGGGGACACAAACATTCCTTGCATGATAAATTCAAAGTAGATTAAGGCTACTGATTCAGAAATATTCACTTTTGGTTAAGTAAGTAAATTGTTCTTTAAATGCGGAAAGAGCTATCCTTACATTTTCTTGGGAAACAGGGGCGCTTATAGAAGCAGGGGTGATGCCTGAGATGAATACAGTATGCTATCACAGGTACATTACCACAGTATTGTACGTTGTACTCCACTCACACAAAACAGTAACATACTATTTTGATTAATGACCGAAGTTTTTGCTATCATTAAGATACATTTCCCTGAAAGGACATAACTTGCCAAACTAAAGGCACGCTAGACTCCTCAAAAGTCGCCGTCATAAAACTCAGCAACAATGTTCTTGCATGCATCTGCCTCAGCTCCACAAGAGCACAAGTCAGTGCAAAACAAATTATTGGACTTGCATTTGCAGCGCGAAGTGTCGCAAGCAGATTTACTGCAACCACATTTTACCAGCTGGAGCAGGGTCTCTGGAGCAGGAGGCAAGGTAGTCATATTAGGGATATAAATGTCACCATCCTGTCTCCAACCATGGTTTTCAGGCAATGGTATATTGGGAGTAGGTTCAGTAGCAGATTTCCGTATGATGCACTGATAGTGGGACCTCTCTACACTTTCCAGGAAAGCAGCTCTAGTTGGTGGTAACTTGTTGGATTCGGCCTGTTTTCGACGAAACATCCATCACCTTAACTCAGTGAGATTACTTATTGATGTTCCTGGTTGGTACAGCAGACAAACATATTTTTCGAGAGCTGTCCTAGTGTCGTCCTCCAATGGGACCTGGCCAAGCTTGTTGAATGCTTCATTAATAGAGGATTCTGCATTACTGAATGCCTGCAAACATGATATTTTACCCTTGCCTGACATTGACCCAGTAATATCTGCACTGGAAAAGGCATGCAATCCAATAAGAGCTCTGCTTTTGAGATCACCAAGGGCATCGCATATAGCTGCTAGCTTTATTTTCCTTCTCCTCTGGCCACTTCCTGTGACAAAGAGTGTATCCTCTGGTAATTTGTCAAAATGGGCAAGGCACAGAATGAAGACATCCGTGTCAGCTAAATGAATATCAATTTTAGATACTTCTTGTCTGGACACGTCGACTGCATGGAGGATTATTTTCGTTTCTGCTTCTTCCTGACTACTGGCGAGGTGCTCATAGTCACCTTTAGTAGCTAGGACCTTGTCCCGATACGTTACCACATATGATTTGTCTGTTTCTTCCACATATTCTATCAGATTGACAGAAAGATAAGCTGTCAACTCATCCTTTGTTGTTGAACTTGACAGCAGCACTTTCATAGATACATTCTCAATTCGACTTGAGTCTGTGATATGATATGCAATGCTTTGTTTACTGCCAAGTCTTCTTGTTCGAGTTTCTGTCTTGAGTGATCTTTCAACATCGTATCTGTCAAAAATCAAATGCACTTCTTCGTAACTGTTGAAAATCGTGTTACTTTCTGACAAAAATGATCTGAAAGATCTTTGCATGTCTTGATGGACTTGGGCTTGTCCCGGCCTTGCACTATAACCATCGCGTCAACAACTGCAACTCTGCCTGTTTCGCTGGTTACAGTAGGTGCGTCGTTTGACAAAACAGGTTGCACCGCTTGTTTCTCCAGAATAGCCATTAGTTGACTTTTGTCAGAGCAATGTATCATTAATCCATCTGCTGCAAACAACGACCTCGGCACAACTGATAGCTCATAAGTGCCTTGTCCCGATACGTTACCACGTATGATTTGTCTGTTTCTTCCACATATTCTATCAGATTGACAGAAAGATAAGCTGTCAACTCATCCTTTGTTGTTGAACTTGACAGCAGCACTTTCATAGATACTTTCTCAATTCGACTTGAGTCTGTGATATGATATGCAATGCTTTGTTTACTGCCAATTCTTCTTGTTCGAGTTTCTGTCTTGAGTGATCTTTCAACATCGTATCTGCTGCAAACAACGACCTCGGCACAACTGATAGCTCATAAGTGCCTATAGTTCTCTCCAGGCTTATGTCAGGACTAGAATTAGCGACAATGAGCATTCTTGCAAACAAACCCCTGTCTTCTTTCAACTCCACAGTTTTGTCGCCAACTTTAAGCTTTGTTTCCTTCAATGAAGCCTTCCATGTTTTAAGTGAAATCTTTTTCATGGGGTCCCAGACATTTATTCGCTGTGTCTTCAGTCTTGATTCAAGAAGTCTGATCCTACTTTCTCGATCTTTGCCAGGTCACTTTGGACATTTTCAGGAACTACAGCTTTTGTTACTATATTGACAATGTCATCACCCTCGTATTCAAACGGGTTTGTAAATCCTTGTAATGTCGTTGAAAGAGACAAAGCTGAGAAAAACAACTTATTACGAGCTGTGTTTGACAGTTCGTAATGCTTTGATGAGGGCTTTTGGTCAAGGTTGTCTAATTGTTTTGACTCTGCCTTAAGTCTCGCTAACTCTGGGACTACCAAAAAGAACCTTGTCCTTGCGGTCTGATTCTGAGTTATTCCAACTATTCCACCAGCTACCTTCATCCAACGATTTACCTGCTCCAATGCATGATCTGCACCAAGCACACAAGAAGCAACTTGGGTTTTGTTCACCACCCAATTTCCTGTTGAGAACTCGTGCCATAAAGCGGGATCGCTTTCCTGTAATGCAAACATTTCTGAAATATAGAGTGGCGTCATTCTAGCGTAGTTCAGTTTGTCAAATGCAAAAAAGTACTTGACAAATGCTGCGAGGAAATACAAATGCCCTTCCCAGTCACCATTATGAACTGCTCTGATAAATTTTAACATCAGGGTAACCATTCTCATATACACCAAAATGACTTGATGCATCAAATTGCCTTCCTTGTTAAAATTTGCAAACTTTGCCTCAAAGTCTGAAGATCTGATATAGTCTTTTACCACTTCATGCCCGCTGGAAATTTTCTCAAGGGTTGCAAATCATTGCAGTTCTCAACGAATTTCCTGAACTCAGCTTTGCATTCATCGACGACTTCTGGGGCTCGCTTAGAAAATGCTTCCATATTCATAGTGAACAATGACAGGAGGGTCAAGGTATGTGCTCTCACTCCCCTTTTCACATGGTTACCATCTAGTTTCTGTTTCATAGTAGTTTGACCATACAGGTCGGCATGAAGCCAAGCTGCGTCAATTCTCGAATTGTCAATGAAACAACCAATTGTCCATAGCATAGCAATAACTATGTGGAGTTCACCCGGACGTAGCACAATATTTTTGAGTTCATTCTTCTTTGCCAGGAGCAGTTTTTGAGCAGGTTTGTACAGACCCATGTCAAGTGTTACAGCAGTCTTGTGCTCATCTCCAACAAGAACTGTGTTTATCTTCTGAGCTTGTTTTAGTACCGTGAGAAGTGTGGAAAATTCATGTGCTGGAGCAGCAGTCAATGGTGGTGTAGCAACTCTGGTCAAAGGCAATTGCTTGTTCAAAATAGAATTTAGAGCTGACCATGTTGGTGGACAACCAGCTTGCCGTAGAGTCCCAGAGTCCGGTTCTAACTCCGGTTCCATTTTGTTTTTGAGACCAACAAAAGCTGCTGCAAGCCAGCACAATTCTTTGGTATTTGCAATCTCAGTTCCTGTCTGATTTGGAAATGTGCTAAATTTAACACAGTTTGGCTTCGTATCGTTTGATAAATTGCATTCTTCAATCTCAGTGATGGTTTTGGCGATCTTCAATCTTGTCATCAAAGGCAAAGCTGGTTACTCCATCGTTGTCACTGATTCTCTGATATATATTCATGACTGTGCCATGCAATGTATTTTTTCCATCCGCAGTATCTTCTTGAAAGTCACAGTTGTCTACAGCAAAGAAAATATGTCTCCCAGGAATGAAGCTTCTAGGGACATACACTCCTTCGTTTCCATACATGCTTACTACAGCTTGATTAGCGAGCTGAGTTTCAACTGCTATGATACGCCTGTAATCTACTGATAGGCAAAGTCCATGCAGAAAGTCTATAAGTTCCTTGCTGTGGAATGTTGTATGTACCGTCAAACCAACACTTAATTGTAATGGCCATTCATTAGAATGCTGCAATGTTAGGGTTTTCTTATTTTCACTGAGCTGCTTTCTTGTTAAACAAGCATACATTGCATGCTGAGCTAGGGTCAAAGCTCTTTTGTGAACCTGCTCATCAACATTGTCGTCATCCATGGCAAGTTTTGAAGGTCCTTGAATTAACCATCGTAAGAAAATTACGAGCGATTTAGGTTCACACTTACCAAGTATCTCGTTGTTATCTACAGAGCCGGAGAACCTCCCAAGACTCGACATTCAACATTTGTTTACGTAAGGTTTTGGCAACACTGAACATATTTTGCGTGTCAGGTTCTAATTAGGTTTCCTCAAAAGCCTGAATGGCCCTGTCACTTGTCTTTTTCAGAGTTACCCTTTCAGATTCATTTAATCTGCTGGGCTTACTGAATTGTATGTCATCAATATTTTCTGTCAAGATTTGTTTCATTTGAATTTTCGAAATTCCTGATTGTTCAACCCCATTGCTTTTTCTAATTTCTCGGAACTTTATTACTAAATCGTTCATTGTTAAAATCTTGCCTCTGTTGAGACTTTTCTCAACTTTGCCAAGAAATTCAATTTTGGCTGCCAATTCAGATTCCACCGTTTTAGACTTCGAACTGTCTTGGGGCTCAGCCCGCAATACATTTGTTACATGGTTAACGTAACAGTTGTTATGGTACCTTACATCAATTGCATGAGCATCGTCAGGATTGATGGCAGTACTAAGACGAACACGGAAAACTTCATTCCCTGACTTCTACACTGCTTTGCGTAATTCTTACCAGCACTGTCTGTTTTCAGTTTAATCAATGCATGCTTTTTTGTCTCGCCCTTTTGGCAAAAGAAACATACTCTGTTATCAAAAGGTTCAACAGACCGACGGGTTAGTATCGGGCTAGCCCGACTTTGTTTAGATTCCTCTAAAACATAGCTTGGTCCAGCAGGGCTTGCTATCGCTTTCTCATATCGAGCTTTCGCTCTTGCAATATTGTTTTTACTTGTGGTGTTTTTGTAACACTCTTTATGCCAAGTTACACCTTTTTCTTTCAGCAAAGTGGTTGATATATCACCAAGCTGCCTACTTCTCACTGGGTATATCCCATCCCCGTATTTCCCGCGAGTATGGATGGAATCAAGTATTTGTTCGTAAGAGCTTGGTTTCTCCCACAGAAGCTTTGCTTTATCGTCTGTTTGACAGACAATACAAAGGTTCCAAACAATTTCCATACGCGGCCTCTTTGGGTCACTTGGTCCACCCTCGTCGACGTCGGACATAGTTCAGAACAAATATGAATCAACAGGAAATAAACATACACAAAAACTAGTTCAACTGATCAGATTGGGGAAGACAGGCTCACAGGAAATAGGAATAGAAAAAGGTACAACGGACAGACAGATTGACAGACAGATAGACATACATATAGAAATATTGATAAAAGAGTAAGTTATATTAAAGGAATAATGTAGGTAGACAAAACTGTCACAAAAACAGCACGAAAATGAAACATAAACAGCGAAATAACACTTTCAATGCGTGGTTATTTGTCAAACAAAAGGATTGAAATCAATCAATTACAAGGCTACAAGCGTGGTCTATGGCTCGTGGCAACAGACAAAACAAACGCGTAGTGAATTACGTCACGCAAAGAAAACAATATCCGGCTATTAATAGATGGTGCAAATACATTGTACATATATTGTCACGGAAAGATTTGTGGCGTTCTAGATACCCAAAAATACCCCTGTATAATATATGAGCCAGTGCATGACAAAACATATAAGAAGGTTTGAGCGGCCAGCGAAGACTCAGATCAGCCTGCGCGTTCGCTGATTGCATGTAACTACTATAGGCTACGATCTATGCAGAGATACATAAGCAAATGGTCTTGTCATAGTATATGGGTGTGCAGGTTGATTGAGTATCTTCTTATTGTATGTTTTGTCATGCACCGGCTCATATAGGCCCTATGTTCTCTTGCATTAAAAAAGTCATTTTTGTATAACTGTCGTTTCTTTGATAAAATTTTAGAAGGCAAAGACTTTTAAAACTTTTCAATCTCAATTAGACTCAATTACTTGAAATTCCATTACTATTTATAAACGTATATTTATAGACAGCGTTAAAGCCGCCATTTTGATGACGTCATTATTCAGCTCAGACGCAGACCTCAGAGTGCCGAACTGGTTGACATTGTTGCACATGCCCCAAAGTTTAATTTGATATAGGTCGCCAAAAATCGTCATGAAATTTGCACGGGACAGGTTTTCTGTCCCATTCGACATAGACTAATAGGAATGTTGCTTAGGTAACCCTCTACCAAAATAGCTAAAATTGTTCCACTCGGATGAACAAGATGGCAGCCAGAGCTAAAAATAGAAAAATCAAACAAACTTCATAAGAATGTTGCTTAAATGACTCTGTACCTGACGCTAAAGTGGTTCCGCTCTGATGAGCAAGATGGCCACCAGAGCTACAAATAGAAAAAAAAACATCAACAATTGGCTTTAAATGCCAACTCCTCCTGAACCCTTTGGCCAATTTTAATCATTACTTCGGTAACCCTCTTCAAAAATAGCCCAAATCATTCTGCTTGGATGAACAAGATGGCCGCAAGAGCTAAAATCAGAAAAAAATCTTTAAGCGACCCATCCTCCTATACCCACGGATCAGTTTCATTCAACCTTATAGGAATGTTGCTTAGGTGACTCACTTCCAAAATAGCTAAAACAGTTCTGCTCTGATGAGCAAGATGGCCACCAGAGTTGAAAATATAAAAACATCAACAATTGGCTTTAAATGCCAACTCATCCTGAACCCTTCGGCCAATTTTAATCAAACTTTATAGGAAAGTTGCTTAGGTGTGCCTCTACCAAAATAGCTAAAATCGTTCTGCTTGGATGAACAAGGTGGCTGCCAGAGCTAAAAATTGAAAAGTCTTTAAACAGCAACTCCTCCTATACCCTTGGGCCCATTTCATTCAAACATAAAAGGAGCGTTGCTTAAGTGACCCTTTACCGAAACAGCTAAAGCTGCTGCACATCAATTGAGCAAGATAATCACCTGAGCTATGTAAAAATAGAAAAATGTCAACAAATCGTTTTAAATGCCACTTTGGGGCATTTTCAATCTTCATTGGAATGTTGCTTAGGTGACTGTCAGTAATCCACATGACTTTAAGAAGCTATGTGACATCTTGAAATCAGGTGAGCGATTCAGGGCCATCTCGGCCCTCTTGTTATGTGTAGATGATCTCCTGCACTCTTTTCTGCATTTTTCATTAAGATTGCCAATATGATAGAAGAATGTCGCTGGACAGACAAGTTTATAGAGTTACAGTTGTGGACAAGACTAACGTCCCTGGCATATGATCAGAAATTACATAACCTGGTGATCCGCTGTAGTAAGAGGGCTCTTAGATTTGCAACGGTTGGCACGCAGCCAAAGAACAGACCAATGGAAGTGTAAGAATGCAGATTTACCCTTAACTTTTTGTGTAGGAAGAATTTTTGTAAACCTCTTTCTCTGATGAAGACAAGGGAAGCAACCAGTTGTTCAAAGGAGGCAACTACCCTTAAAATCCTAAACATTTGGATACCTTGAGGATTTGCTGTAATTCTCCTAAAATTTTAACAAATTTGTTTTACAATCCAGCAAGAGTCCAAAAAGTGCAGATCGAAAGGCAAACAGTGTAGACCCAGATCAGACTGCTTCAGAAGCAGTCTGATCTGGGTCTGCCCTGTTTACTTTGGCCAAATTGTTCAAATACTTACTCAATACGGTAATCCATATTTCAAATGTTCTTGTAATTTCTGTTTTAATCCTTATCATGCTGTTCACGACAACCCCTGTCTTTGCAAACAGTGTAGATCCAGATCAGATGGCTTCTGAAGAAGCCATCTGATCAGGATCTACACTGTTTGACATTCAGTTTTTGAATTTGTAAGAATAAATTACATCAAGGTATCTGATTGGTTCAAAGACAGAAATGGATGTGGCTAAACTGAATATTCAGCAAGATAAGGGTTAACTATTTTGTGGATTCAATTTTCATAAGGTATACTGTTTACTGTGTATTTTGCTAGCCTCTGGAGTTGAAGCAAACACAACTTCCTCCTACCCCCATACCCACAGAGCCACACAGCCACAACCCAGATACAGTCGAACTTCAATGGGACCTCGATAATCTGTTCGAGACAGGGGTAGTTCAAGCCACTGAGGTTACTGTCAGGAGGCATAACGACATACTTTTAGACATCTTTTTGGTTTTCTATAATGAATATGTATGATGTGTGTACTCATTAGAATCGCCTCGATGAGGCGATTCTAATGAGTACACACATCATACAGGCGATTCTAATGAGTATACACAGCATCCATTTGCAAGATAAAAGACTAAAATCTCCCTAATGATCCCCCACTATTTCTTATGTAGAGGATTTATCTAGAGGCTCAAGAACGGGTCCGACACATCCATGGTAAACGAGCCATCGGTGTTCGAGCCATCGAAGTTCTACTGTAGTTTTTTCTGGTGATGTTCCTTTGTTAAGTTGATTTTATGTTAATTGGCTCCATTTTGGTGCATGTGTTGTTGTGCTTTCTTTTGGAGGCTTAAGATGACTATACTTTGTTTTGCGGCTTTTTCTCAGTGACTTTGTCTTTCTATTATAAAAATCATTGGGCCATATGAGTTTACATAGAAAAAAACAATACACAAGGCACAAGTAAAATGACAATGGCAGACTGGTTCTACTGTAAAATTTAATTGTGACATTATGAGCGCTAGGTTTCAAAGTGTTGTAGTATTTTCCCTGAACATTGAGTGCACAGGACCATTAAAGGGACTGAATACTTTTTCAGGGAAGCTTTGATTTCACAAATATTCTGTCTCCCTTTCCAATAGAGGTATCCTCTTAATGGAAGGAATTTTCTCCCAAGCAAATTCTTGCCTTTAAGAGCAGACCCCATATAAGGAGAGACACTGTTTACAGCAACGGGCACATTAGGTCCCCGCTCTGTGGGGCTTGAAGAAATAACTGGGCTGCATGATGCTTCCAGGCAGAGCTTAATCCGACCACACACGAGTACCGGTAAACTGCTTAGAGGATCTAAGCCTGCCCAGGCAAAGCGGTGCAAGTTGGACCGTCCATGCTAATAAACCCTATTAGTTTCATTGGGCGACAGGGCTTCAGATGTCATTTCATCTCAATGTCGGGTAAAAGTCTCACAAAATTGGAAGCAACGTCTCCAAAATCACCTATATAGTGTTGACAGGGATGTTAAACATCAAATAAAAAAAAAACGCAAAGGACACAAGAAGTTATAAAAGTTGTCTCCCTTGTAAAAATGGCAGAAAATATGTCAAGTGTGTTCATTTACTTAAATTATTTCAGACATCGCTACATGGTGGAACAGGAAATGTTGAGCTATGCCAGTGGCATTCTGGGCCAGAGTTTGATGGAGAATATGGGAGGGAAAAATGCTGTCAGACGTGAAGCACTGGAGGCTTTCCTTAAAAGTGCCAGGTAAGGAAGGGTGAAAATGAGGTTTTAAAATGTACCGTAGGTGCTCAGGTGAACATGAGGTCAGTGTGGAAGCATTTCACATTTTCAAGACAAAAGATCACAAAAGTATGAACATGCAAAAAGGAGTTCCATTTTAAGCTTGAAAGAAATTTGGGTATGCTTCTGGTAAAATACAATAGAAGTTCATTATTATGGTGCCCAGCAGCGGTCTTGTTAGTGCTATGGCCTTGATATTGCATATAAAATACTTAATAAGACTTTTTAGACCGGTAAAATTTGATCTTAATAGCAGTGTATTCTTAATTAAAGGTTGTCTTAACTGCAGTTCTCCTGTAAATGTGTGTGTGTGTGTGTGTGTGTGAATTCGGGTTTAACGTCGCTTTCAACAATTTTTCAGTCATATCACGACGGTGTCTGGTTGCGACAGGGAGCTCATTGCTCACTTTTATAGTGCTGCCTCACTAAAGTATCATGTCCCAGACACATTACATGATACCACACCCAGTCACTTTATCCTGACACTGGATCGACCAGTCCTAGCTCTACCCCGTAAATCTGAGTGCCAAACGAGGAGCAGCTAGTGCCATTTTTAACGACTTTGGTATGTCGTGGCCCGGGATCGAACCCGTGACCTCCAGTTCCCCGGAGCGGACACTCTACCAACTGAGCTATCGGGGCCGGTCTCCTGTAAATGAAAATCATATATATGATTATCTAAGATTTTTCTTTTTGCTCAATCATGAAAGGAGGGCTTGAAATTCCATTCCAGCTGTTTTCACATAAAATAAAGATATAATCAAGGGCTGATATTACCAATGGCATGATTATTTTGCATTTATATTTTATAGGTTTGCTGCCAATGCTGACAATTACGAGATGGTAATGACAGCAGCCAGGCATTACTGGAATGCTTGTTGCCCATTGGTCAGTCAGCCAATAGAACGGGAATTGTTGAGAGAACCAGTCAGACTTATTCTACAGTGTATCACAGATACAGCTGAAAAAGTCAAGAAGAAGGAGGTACAGTCACCCAAATTAGTAATTTTGTAAACAAACTAGAGTAAACGGCCCCCGCCCATCGGGGCTTGAAGAAATAGATTGGCTGCATGATGCTTCCACGCAGAGCTGAAATCCGACAATACACGAGTACTGGTAAACCGCTTAGGGGATCTAAGCCTGCCCAGGAAAAGTGGTGCAAGTCGGACCGTCCATGCTTATAAACCCTATTGGTTTCATTGGGCGACCGGGCTTGAGATGTCATTTCATCTCAGTGTTGGGTAAAAGTCCCACAAAATTGGAAGCAACGTCTCCAAAATGACCTATACAGTGTTGACGGGGAGGTTAAACCTCAAATCAAACAAACAAACAAACTAGAGTAAAACTAAAGACTCAAACACCCATGGCTTGATTATCATTAAAATCACCTTGAGGACTTGCTGTAATTCTCTTAAAATTTTAAAAGATTTGTTTCATGATCCAGCAGGGAGTCCCGGCCCCCGCCAATCTGGGCTTAAAGAAATAGATGGGCTGCATGATGCTTCCATGCAGAGCGGAAACCGACTGCACACAAGTACTGGTAAACAGCTTAGAGGATCTAAGCCTGCCCAGGCAAAGCGGTGTGCGTCGGACCGTCCATGCTTATAAACCTTATTGGTTTCATTGGTTGACAGGACTTGAGATGTCATTTCATTTCAGTGGTAGGCAAAAGTCAAACAAAATTGGAAGCAACGTCTCCAAATGACCTATGCAGTGTTGACGGGGATGTTAAATCTCAAACAAAACCAGCAAGAAGTCCAAAAATCATAGACAGAATGGCAAACAGTGTAGACTC
The DNA here is from genome assembly GCA_963580285.1 of Lucinisca nassula. Lineage (NCBI taxonomy): Eukaryota > Metazoa > Mollusca > Bivalvia > Lucinida > Lucinidae > Lucinisca > Lucinisca nassula. Next base: position 185,956,739 of record OY757010.1, read on the forward strand.
TGATCAGACTGCTCCTGATACTTTTATTTTATTTAAGAGAGAAATATAATCCCCATTACGCGTCCTGATCTGGCACTATAAGTAACCCTCATTGGCTCAAACTACTCCAATTTTGAACCCTTTTTATTAGGGCCCCGCACTGAAAGTGTGGGTGCCCTATAGTAATCACTCTGTCCGTCCGTCTGTCTGTCTGTCTGCACCAACGAAACGACATTTAGGGGGCAAAAAATTTGGACAGTTTGACACTTAAGTATATATTCGTGAGTCCAAATGCGGTTTATTCCGTTATTTGGGTACTTAAGTGGCAAAAATTTGCTCTTAGGTGGCTTGCCGCTTAAGAGAATCTGCCGCTTAAGTAGTCAATATGCCGACGCCTAGCCACTTAAGTATCCGTTCGTGAGAACGTCCGTCTGTCCGTCCACAAATTTTTTATCCCCCCGCATCATATGATGCCGGGGGCATATAGTTTTTCGGTTTTCCGTACGTGCGTACATGTGTACGTCCGTCTGTACGTGTGTGTGTACGTACGTACGTGATCCTGTAACCTCAGGTTAAAGTTTTTGTAACAGGTAGAGCCTGAACTTTTAGAACTCATATTTTCCTAACCATTTGATGGAACTGGTTCATCTTTGGTATGATGATAGATATAGGTCCAAAGTTTTATTAAGCAATACCCCCACCCATGCCTGTGACCTCAAGGTCAAGGTCACAGACTTAGAAATTTTCAATGTTAAAGACTCAGGTTAAGGTTTTTGTAACAGGTAGACTTGAACATTTTAGAACTCATATTTTCCAAACCATTTGATGGAATTGGTTCATATATGGTATGATTATATATATAGGTCCAAAGTTTTATTCAGCGATACCCCCACCCATGCCCATGGCCTCAAGGTCAAGGTCATGGTCTTAAAAATTTTCCATGTTAAAGACTCCAGTTAAGGTATTTGTACCTGGTAGAACCTGAACTTTTATGATGGCTTTGGTTCATATGATGATAGATATAGGTACAATGTTTTATTCAGCAATACCCCCACCCATGCCTATGACCTCAAGGTCAAGGTCACAGACTTAGACAATTTTAATGTGAAAGATTTTAAAGAGCTCAATTTTTTCAAACTATATTATGGATTTGGCTTATGTATGCTATGATGATAGATACAGGTCCAAATGTTTATTTGGCAATACCCCCACTCATGCCTATGGCTTTAAGGTCAAGGTCACAGACTTAGAAATTTTTAATTAGATATTTTAAGAGTTGATATTTTCCAAATCGTGCAATGGATTGAGTTGATATTTGGTATGATGTTAGATACCTGTCCATTTTATTCAGCGATACCCCCACCCATGCCTATGAGCTCAAGGTCAAGATCACAGACTTAAAAATTTTTAATTATCCCCTCGCACAACATAGCTCTAGCGTCTATATTTCTTCACTGATTTCAATATAACTTCACACAAATGTTCCTTATGACAATATCTGGAGCAAGTTCGTCTTTCAAGGTCATGACCTCAAGGTCAAGGTCACTGTGGCTATTTTGAGAAAAACTTTGTCATCACTCTAGCCCCTACATTTCTTCACCAATTTCAATATAACTTCATACAAATGTTCCTTATAAAAATAGCTGGAGCAATTTTAACTTTCAAGGTCATGGCCTCAAGGTCAAGGTCACTGTGGCTATTTTTAGAAAAACTTTGTAATCCCTCTAGCGCTTACATTTCTTCACCGATTTCAATATAACTTCACACAAATGTTCCTTATGACAATATCTCTAGCGAGTTCCACTTTTAAGGTCAAGGTCACTGTGGCTATTTTTAGAAAAACTTTGTCATCACTCTAGCGCTTACATTTCTTCACCGATTTCAATATAACTTCACACAAATGTTCCTTATGACAATATATATCTCGAGCCATTTCGACTTTCAAGGTCAAGGTCACTGTGGCTATTTTTAGAAAAACTTTGTCATCGCTCTAGCGACATTTCTTCACTGATTTCAATATAACTTCACACAAATGTTCCTTATGACAATACCTCGAGCGAGTTCGACTTTCAAGGTCAAGGTCACTGTGGCTATTTTTAGAAAAACTTTGTCATTGCTCTAGCGCTTACATTTTTTCACCATTTTCAATATATAGCTTCTCAAAAATGTTCCTGATGACAAGGTCACACACTTAGAAAATTTTGTTGCAACATGGATTTTCAGGGTGAGGCGGGGCCCTTGGCGGGGGCATCTGTGTCGTCTGGACACATTTCTAGTTTATCCTCTGATAGCGCTGCCGGGGCCCTAGTCAGTTTCACTGACAGCTGTAGTTACCCTAAGGGTGTTATAAATATTAAAAAATGACTATTTCTTTTAGCTGTTATTCAAATTTTTAGGAGAAAACAGAAGAAGCAGAAGAGAAGACCCAAGAAGAAACAGGGACTGGAGGAGTTGAAGGGGCAGAGACAAAAGAGGAGCCAGAGAGGACTGTGGGTGGGATAGGGGCTGTGGAAGATGATCTGACACTAAGAGCAGCATTGTATGGAGTCCTCTTCCAGTCCTATACTGATAAGGTAAATATAGCATATCTTCAGATTTGGAGGAGTACCGTAAAAATTCGGCTATAAGGCAATTCGGCTATAAGACGGGACCCCTTTTTCAGTTCTTCTAAGGTGGGATTTTGCTTATACTCTTTTATAAGACGGGTCAAATTTTGCCATAAATCGGGGCCTATCTGCTACCGCTAGATGCCGTTTAGATGTGAGAAATCGGCCTATTTTTGTCAGAAAACCCCTCTACTTACCCCTTATATGGCTTTGTTTATGTCTGTTGACATAGTGTGTCTTCGTTTGTGAGAGTTACAAAGACAGACAACTCTTACTGAATCTGAATCGGTAGGTCTATTAAGCGTCGGGGGAAAAGGGGGGGAATATATTTAGATATATTTGTTGCAGCTTTTCAATAAGTAACTGAACGTTTCTTTTACCAGGGAACACAACACCTAGGTATTCAGAATCAGAACCAACACCCCAGCTATCACAAAATAGCGGGCAAACGTCGGGCCGATACGCCGTATCGATGTCGGCCCAAAGTTGGCCCGGTACATGCAAGGCTAGACAGCTTCACAGACTTCTATTTAATAGACGGCAGGGCTGACAAATTTATTTCCCGGCTGCCTGGGACAAGACCGAAATCGCGCCAGGCAGGTGCACTTTGACCTTATTACGTCCGGTCGACCTAGTGCAAAAAAAAAAAAAAAACTTGTACAACTTAGTCTTTTTGAGTCGTTAAATCCGGTAAAACTAGACCAGTAAATAAATCACAATAATAACTGCACTGTCAATTCAGAGACAAAACCATCTGTGTATTTGTTACGGTTCAAGTATGACACTATTGTTAATCCCTGTCATATAATTGCCACCCTGCGGTGCGTGTCGATAAGGTGTGAAAATATGGTCAAGTTATGTCTCGTATTTGTGTTTATCCTCCAATCATAAAATTTAATCCACATTGATATGTGAAAATGATTTAATCGCGCCTCAGACAATTAGCTACATCTAACCGTAGATGTTTGCATATCAAAAATGGACTTTTCTACCATCTCATGAATGGTTATGTTTTGGCGCCAAATAGCAGACGCTGGGCGAGAAAAAGTCGAACGCTGTTGTTGGTTATTGACACGGAGCTTCTGGGGATAATTCGGGAGCTGTGCAAAGCGCTGGTTTTCTATCCACCTCTATTCACAACCGTTTAGCTATCGAGAAAATATTTTTTACCGGTTCCTAACATTTTTTTAATGAACGAGATACACACAATGACATTAAACATGTGTTGGGGTGCTGGCATCCGATGACGTCATTAACCGATCGAGTGCAGAAAAATGGTAACGTCGGTTTGTGGGTGGCGATTTATATCAATTAAAAAATCATCGATCGGCATTTTCCGTATGTCTGCTCTTCGCCGGACATTGCCGGAAAAAAGCATGCAGTCCATGACCTTGGCTATAAGACGGGGTCAATTTTTCGGGCTCATTTTGGAGGGAAAAATCCTCGTCTTATAGCCGAATTTTTACGTTAAAGAGAATAATTATGGAATAATTTTCACTATTTCTTGTTAGAAACATGTTGTGGATACTTGTTAAAATTGCCTTTTTGTCGCACCTGCTATTAGCATGGTGCAATATAGGCATCCGGTTTTCCGTCCATTCGTTTGTCTGTCCATTCGTTCGTCTGTTTGTTCATTCATCCAACCACCCTAGCGGTCACCAAAATGGTCAAGTTTATTTCTCAAGAACTATAAGAGCTTCATTAATGATACTTGGTACTAACTTGTATCTGGGGATTGAAACTTAATGGCAAGCATCCATATTTGTCCTTGACCTACATTTCATGGTTCACTGACTTTGTAAAATATTGCGACCACCCTAGCGTTCACCCTAATGGTCAAGTTTATTTCTCAAGAACTATAAGAGCTTCATTAATGATACTGGGTACAAACTTGTATCTGGGGATGGTAACTTAAATGCAGGCATCCATATTTGACATTGACCTATATTTTATAGTTGACTGACTTTGTAAAATATTGCGACCACCCTAATGGTCAAATTTATTTCTCAAGAACTATAAGAGCTTCATTAATTATATTTGGTACAAACTTGAATCTGGGGAAGGCAGCTTAATTGCAAGCATCCATATTTGACCTTGACCTAAATATCATGGTAAAATATTGCGACCACCCTAGCGTTCACCCTAATGGTTAAGTTCATTTCTCAAGAATTATTAGAGCTTCATTAATGATACTTAGTACAAGCCTGCATTTAAGAATGGAAACTTTTATGCAAGCATCTATGTTTGACCTTGACTTACATATCATGGTTGGGAGACTTTGCGCCCCCACCGGCGCGACATAGCTTTGGCAGAATTCTTGTTATATGTATATATGCCCATGGAAAAATCAAATCATGCAAGATTGGCCTGCAGACATTTCTTACATATAGGTTGATATGCTTAGATTAAAGACGTATTCTGGAGTGAAAAAGGAATGTATCAAGCATTTTTGTCGCGCCTGCTATTAGCATGGGGTGATATAGGTGCCCAGTTTTCCATCCATTCTTCTGTTCGTCTGTTTGTCCATTTGTTCATTCGTTTGTCAAGGTATCAAGATTTCGACCATCCTATCGTTCACCCAAATGGTCAAGTTTATTTCTCAAGAACTATTAGAGCTTCATTAATGATACTTGGTAAAAACTTGTATCTGTGGATGGCAACTTGAATGCAAGCATCCATATTTGACCTTGACTTACATTTCATGGTTCACTGACTTTGTAAAATATTGCGACCACCCTAGCGTTCACCCTAATGGTCAAGTTTATATCTCAAGAACTATAAAAGCTTTATTAATGATACTTTGTACAAACTTGTATCTGGGAATTATTACTTGAATACAAGCATCCATATTTGACCTTGACCTACATTTCATGGTTCATTCTGTAAAATATTGCAGCCACCCTAGAGTTCACCCTAATCTTCAAGTTTATTTCTCAAGAACTAAAGGAGCTTCATTAATGATATTTTGTACAAACTTGTATCTAAGGATGGCAATTTTAATGCAAGCATCCATATTTGACCTTTTATGGTTCACTGACTTGGTGAAATATTGTGACCACTCACCCAAATGGTCAAGTTAATTTCTCAAGGACAATAAGAGCTTTAGTAATGATACTTGGTACAAAACTGTATCTAGGGATGGCAATTCTAATGCAAGCATCCATATTTGACCTTAACTTAAATTTTATGGTTCACTGACTTAGTGAATTATGGCATCAACCCTAGTGTTCAACCTAATGTTTAAGTTCATTTCTCAAGAACTATTCGAGCTTCATTAATGATATTTGGAATAAGCTTGCATCTAGGAATGGCAAATTTTATGGAAGCATTAATATTTGACCTTGGCCTAGATTTCATGGTTCGGTGACTTTGGGCCCCCACAGGTGCGACATAGCCTTTGGCAGTATTCTTGTTTAAAAGCTTAGTACCCATCTAATTAGTTAGTAGCTTTTGTAGGTGAAATTTAACCCAAGTCTTTTTGAATATTTCAGAAACAATGGGAAGAAGGACTTATGGCCATGGATCAGGCAATTACTGATATGCCTAGAACTAAACACAGACTGTGAGTATTTTAAATGACACAATTCATTATTTACCCTAAATTTTCAGACACTTCAGCTTCTTACCATACTTGTTCTAAAATTTGAAAAAGCTCAATTTTCTTCTCAGTAAATCATCTAAAAATATCTGAATGAGTGGCAAACAGTGTAGATCATGTTCTGCAGTGTCTTATCTTGCTGTACAATGTTTGCTTAGGCCTGCCTGTCCAAATACATACAGTGAATACAGTAGATATTGAATACATACCTGGTAGTCTTTAATTAGGATTGTTCCGGCAAATAATGCACATTTGGACAGGTATCCTAAAAATAAGGTAGAAAATTAATAAAGGCGTTTTTAATCATATTTATGTTGTGCCTCTGAGAAAAATTTCAGATCCAATCTGAAATGCATGTTTTGACAAGAGCCCTTAGTTGCATATAGTTAAAACTGTTTCCCGCAAATTATGCCTTGACCATTTTTTATTCTGAATAAAACCTTCCACCTTATTTATAGCAGGAGTCCATTTTGGAATTAAAGGGTGTTTTGTTGAGTTACTTATAGATTTTAATTTTGAAAATGCTTAACTATTTGCAGTGAAGGTTCTGATGAGATGCCCCATTCTGTAGCTTATCTGGGACAGCATTGTTTTCCAATGTCTCATTTTGGGGTTTCCTATCTAAATAAAGTTAAGAGAAGTTCTTAATGAGGAGAAAGGTAAAACACTCCCATTTTGGAGTGCTATCCTTTTCACAGTTGTCCCATTAACCTTAAAAGGAATGGATACACTTTCAGGGGAGGTAACTCTTTCAAAAATATTTTTGTTGTCCTTGTTCGCACGGGTCTATTGTGGAGCATATTCTTTCCTTTAAGGGCTGACCCATTTTTCTCACAGTAGCTCAACAAACAGGAAAACTGCAAACAGAAGTTCCTAAAAAGAGTCTCTATTGTAAACACAACAGACAAAATATCCCAGTTTTGTATGTTCACCTTAAGAATTTTCTCAAACAGTATTTGAGCCATTTCATGGGAAAAGGGAACTTATCACAGAGGTGATCAGCAAAGGCTCAGGCAGACCTTGAGGTAGCTTTATGCGGGAAGTTTTGCCTTTAGCCCTGTTAGTTGACTGCACAGACACATTTGAAGAAAAAAAATTAAAGAATGCTAAGTGAACTTCTCTCATGGCTCAGCTCCTTTCTTTACTTACAGGTTGATATTTAAACACCGGGTTATGACCAAAGCAAAACTGGGAAGAAGTGTTGCCATGGATATACAGAAGTTTAAGGTACAGAAAAATACATATGCATCAACCTTCTTTATACTGACATCCCATATAACAACAAAATTTGTTATAACGACAATTTCAGTGGAATGACTCCTAGTTCAAGATGAGATCGATAAATGATATTCTAATACTCCAAGAAACAAATGTTGTGGACATTAGTTCGACTCAAGTCACCTGTTCAAAGCATTTGTTTCTTGAAGCATTAAGGAAAAGAGGCCCTATATTACCTACTGTAATACTACACCTGATGGGATTCTTTATTGCAGCCAAATTTTAGTGAACAAATAGTGTCGTAATGACAAGGATCGTCTGTATAATGGCAGTCCCATGTAAAAGGTAGGATACTATCAGCTGTGAAAACAGCAAAAGATCCTTGATCCATTACAGCTCCAGATAGGGAGTAACAAGGATATTTAAGGGCTAATTTTCCTTATTTCTTGCCAGATACATATATTGTCGGTACTTGTTAGAATTGCCTAAATGAGGCAATTCTAACAAGTACCCACAACATGTGTTTTTATGGAGAAATGAGAGAGAAAATACCAAAAAATTATCGTAATCACGTCTCCCTATCCGGAGCTATTCTGCAGTGACCCACAGTCTTGCCTATGAATTGACTGTTTGCAAACATGTAATTATGTATACCTATAGACACATCCAAACACTACGTCATCGCTCAATAATACTATTTGCCGGGACGTACCGGTGGTGGGCAAAAAACGTATTTGGCCGTTTATCGCCATTGTAAATGCGATGTTATTTTCTGTAAACTTATATTTTGTTTGGACTCGAAACAACAAATTTGAGCTTTAAACTTTTATAATAGACATTTTTCAAGCTAGTAATTATTGGTTTCTAGAAGATTTGAGGATGTTTTTGATGAAACTTACTTGTTAAACTTATGCAGGTAACGGGGCGGGACGGTCTTAATTATTTGTAATAAAAATGCGCAAAACTAATGACTTAATACGGAAGATGCATGAATGAACTCTAAAATATATATATCTACCCATTTAAAGTGTAATTCGATCGATTTTCTGTGACAGTCAACTAAAATATGCCCGTAATATTAAACCAATTTACAATGTGTTTATATGGAACCAGGGGCTTTTTGCCAACCACGAAAGATCGTTATCGGTAGGAAAAGTAATTTTGCGCATGCGCAATGACAGGTAAACAAGGTCACGTGTCAAAACATTGGATCCGTCTATTACTCTCACTTTAAGAATTCATTTTCATGCACTGACTAACTGTGTTCTACATGTATGGAAAGGCTGTCTACACAGAACGTTTTGCATTCACAATCATGTTTAGGTAATGACAGCCATCAAAGACAAAGTTTTAACCTTATATAACATTACTGTAAAATTCCTAAAAATTCGAACACCTTGTGAACTTGCTGTAACTCTCCTAAAATTTATACAAATATGTTTCACAATCCAGCAAGGAGTCCAAAAGTTGCAGTCGGAATGGCAAACAGTGTAGACCCTGATCAGACTGCTCCTTCAGGAGCAGTCTGATCTGGGTCTGCACTGGTTGCTTAGGGCTATCTGTTCCAATACTTAGGATCATTACGGTACAACAGCCTATCATTAACTTTTATAAAACTATGTATAATCAAGTTCATCACCTTTGAAACCTTTCATGATGATCAAAATCTGAAGCAGTATGCTAACATCATATCAGCCACATCATGATGAAACCTCTTTTTGGCATTTTCGAACACAAAAGATACGTATCAGCTAGTGCATCTGTTTGGATAGTACACATAGAACAGTGCCTCTAGTTTCTGCATGTAAAACTACAAGAGTCTACTAGTCTGTGAAGATGAGTAGGCCAAGATGAGTAGGCCAATTTGTGTCCTATCTGGCCACAAGCCCAAAGGACAGGTTTTCTTGTGACAGAGCTTATGTAACAAAACTATGCACTCATATTGCTTTTCAGCTAGTTATATTCAACGTTATGATTCAGTCAAGGACAGTTGCATTTTTTGTCAAAGCTTTGTCAGTTTCAGAAAAGGACAAAAAAGAATAAACAAGAACAAAATACTAAGAATAAACAAAAATAGGAATTAAAATCCAGGGTGCTTTTGTGCAGTGATAAAACATCAGACATGAGATCAAGAGGTAGCGGGTTTGATCCTACCAGCACCTAGTTTTGTTTCCTTGTGCAAGGCACTTTATCCACATTGCTTAGTACTGGTTCTCACCCAGGAAGATCTGCCTAGAATGCTCACAGTGGCATTTAGCAGAAAGCATACCACTTTATTAGCTCGGCTGTTTTTGAAGAAAACGACAAGGTATTGTCATAGCTCTGGCGTCGTCTGCGTCCTCGTGCAAAAACTTGGACATTTTGTAATATCTCTGTCATTACTGAACATATTTACTTGAAACTCGGACCAGTTGTTCATTTTGAAAAGGGGAACTCAAACCAATAGGTGAGGTAACCTTCAAAATATTTTTGGCACAGTTATGCCGCTTTTTCGACTTTGAATTTTTGCTGCTGAGCGTTGGCACCAGCATGCGGTGCTCTTGTTTTTAAGCTTGCAGGGAGTTAGGTTTTTTGTAAATTTCATATAATGGTCAGTGTTATGACCCTCTTTTAAATATGTATAGTTAAATGTAACACATGATGAAACCTTAACAGACATCATATGAACTTTGTCACTGTATTTTGTGTAGCATGAGTTGAAATACACAAGAACAAAGGATCCACAGAAATGGCAGGTCTGGTGTTTAGATATTTTGTTGCATTGGTAGATGTTCACAATCACAACAATTTGATCTCCAGATCATTGCAATGCTCAGTTCACAATGTCATTGCTTGCTTTGTGACGGCTGATAAGCCAACATGGTTTGGGTAGATGTGAATCACCTTGACAAGTCTGTGTTACAACAATCCTTGTTAACTCTTATCATGCTGTTCACGACAACCCCTATCTTTGGAAACAGTGTAGATCCAGATCAGATGAAGAAGCCATCTGATCAGGATCTACACTGTTTGAGATGAAGTTTATGGATTTGTAAGAATAAATTACATGAAGTAATCTGATTGGTTCAAAATCAGAAATGGTTGTGGCTAAACTGAATATTCAGCAAGATAAGGGTTAACCCCAGCTTAGATCGGCAAAAATGGTAGACAGAAATACCCTTTTGGGTTGATAGTTTATCAATTGGCCCAAATTTAGCATACAAATCTGAGTTGTGTAGCTTCTGTTCATGTGACCATCACTGTAGAAATGAATTCCAGGGGCCAGTTGTTCAAAGCATCGTTAGCTTAATGAGCTCGTTAGTGGTCAACTTGTTAACTGTTCTAGCAAGAAAAATATCGAAAATTTTGGTATTTTTGCTGAAAAAATGTGAGCAGCTGTTGCATCCACAAAAGCTGCTCACATTTTTTCAGCAAAAATTTTAGTATATTTGCCATATTTAATCATCAAAGTTTTAACGATATGTTAACTCAAGACGTCGTTAGTTTTGAACAACTGGCCCCAGTTTTGCAGATTTTATCGATGTGTAAACTCTGAAGAATCACTCACAAACTGCATGAAGCCCGAAGGACTTTATGCTAAGTTTGCATGAAGCCTGAAGGGCTTTATGCTTGGTTTGTGAGTGATTTTGAGTTTCATGCAGTTTATGAGTGATTCGCCAGCGTTTACATATTAATAATATCCTCAATAAAGATAATTCATTCCTTATAATTCCAACTTTGTCATTGAAATGTTAAGAATGCAACAAACAAATGATAAATTTTAGGAGTTCTATCGTAAGTGTAAGAATGGCCTTATTAACAGCCATGGCGGAATGATTATTCAATTAGAAGCTGCCGTTTTTGAAAGAATTCAAAGCAAAAAAAGTTAATTCTTTAAATTCAGTGAATTTATTTTCTATATATACATTTTCAATAGTATCCCATCTTTTAATCAAACTCTGTTGCCGTTGTTGCATTTTCAATGATGTAACGCACGGGCTCTAAACATACTCTTTGATGCCATGTTACATTACTGCCGGTCTCTGTGTGAAACTGTTGAGATTTTTGCTCATGGAATTAATCAAAATATAAAATTCTCATTTCAACCAATCATATCGCTCAAAATGTACATAATGATGGAGAATTGGAATTACTGACTGCACAAATCAGGTAACGACTATACAGTCAAACTTCAATGGCGTATGCTGTGTGTACTCTTTAGAATCGCCTCATCGAGGCGATTCTAATGAGTACACACAGCATACATTTGCAAGATAAAAGACTAAAATCTCCTTAATCATCCCCAACTATTTCTTATGTAGAGGATTTCGCTAGGGGTTCAAGAAGGAGTTCGACACATCCATGGTAAACGAGCCATCGGTGTTCGAGCCATCGAAGTTCTACTGTATGTAATTGTGCTATTCTTGTCCCTGTGAAATCAGGGTCTTGTGTAAAAAGGGTTGGTCATCTGAATAATCTGAACTGGGCTTGAGGGCATCAGACACTGCATCTGATCAGGGTTTATATTGACTGCTTAAAATATTGTAATTTAAGGGTTAAACAAAACACTTTAAGTCTCAGTTCAAGATTGTTTCCCAGCCCACACTCAGAACCAGTGTTGTCAGTGCTTTTGATTATTTCTTATTTCTGCTAAAAATATAAAATAGGTACTAATAAGCACCAACAGTCTATATTTGGGCCATAAATATACAAGCTGTTGCATATATTTTCCAGATAAAATGCCAGTTTTAGATCCATGAATGATATTGTTTCTCATATGGTTGTGTTTTCATTATGGGTTGGAATTTTTACCCTTTCTTACATTTTTTCCTTGTTCCTAAATTGTTTTTGTCAGTCTTAAAATCACATAGGTACCACAGCTAGACTTTGCTTCAAAAAATCACTGGAATAGGTCACTGCTATTTGTTGTTTTGTTTTGGAGTCACATCAGTTAGGTTAAGGGGAAGCATTAGCCTGGTGGATCACAGTGTATTTTCCTTTTCATATTTTACAGGTACTATTTTACAGCAGTACCTGTGATGGTGCCATGTTTTATTTCTCTCTTGAAATAATTTTGTAGCTCCAGATAAGGAGGATTAATAAATAGAGGATCTTACATGAGTGTATATGTATTATTGAATGTATTAAACGAGTTTAGGAAAAGGGATAAAATGCAAGGCTTTGCCGAGCATTTTATCCCTTTTCTTCAACGAGTTTAATAAATTCAATAATACATGAGCACGAATGCAAGGTTCTATTTATCATTTGACATTTAAAACGCATTTTATTCATGATTGTTTAACAAAAATGTGAATATTCCGCCATTAGTAAATGCGACGTCCTTAAGGACATCGTACATGTAACGTTACGGGAGGTATCTAGCTAATTTGCATATTTAATACACTAGTGGATTATCAAATTTATTACATGGCGTTATTACACTCTCAGACGCAACGTCATATGATAATACTCTTTTTTGAAAAGTCTGTTGTGGGTACTTGTTAGAATTGCCTCAACAAGGCAATTCTAACAAGTACCCACAGCCTATGTTTTATGGAGAAATAAGTAAAACATCCTCATATTTATCCTCTTTACTCCTTACCTGGAGTTATGTTGAACAGGGACCTGCTTTAGTTTCTTTTAACCCTTCTCTTGCTGAATATTCATTTAAGCCACGTCCATTTCTGACTTTGAACCAATCAAATTACTTGATGTAATTTATTCTTACAAAGCCATAAACTAAATGTCAAACAGTGTAGATCCTGATCAGATGGCTTCTTCAGAAGCCATCTGATCTGGATCTACACTGTTTCCAAAGATAGGGGTTGTCGTGAACAGCAAGATAAGGGTTAAGTGTAAGATTGCTGCTCACTTTTCAGCAATTTATGTGGCAGTTTTTTCCTCCTGAATTAGTAATATGCTCAATTTGAAGAGACATATTAGGAAGTGCTTGTTAACACTTCATATGATGTGGAAAATTGTAGAATGGGTGGCAGCCTTTTTGTTTTCCGTTTTTTTTTCACAGGAAAAATAGCTTGACATCTCATGTAATGTCAAACCTTATTTTCTCCGAAAAAATGCAAAAATACTTCCAAAGTGTCATCTGCTTATGTGATTAACACTTGAAGAGTTGATAGAAATTAAATGAGTAAAGAGTCAACATTTTTTTGCTGTTGAAATAATATCTATGCTCCAGAGCCCAGTTTTAGCAGATGTCATTTTAAGGGGGACACATACACCTGATATAGTCACCATTTTTTCACAAGGGAGACAATTTTCAGAACTTTCTGGTTGCTTTCCTGTAAATAAAAATCAAAAATGAGTTCCTTTAAGAGCAATGAAAACATTCATAAGAAAGAAGATGGGTCATACTACGTAGTTTCGGCTAATAAAGCCTCATCAGTGACCCTGTAATGATCCGGCAATGAAAGCCAGAGGAAACATACTGCAATTTTGCAAATTTCGAATAGGCAGTCGATACAAAGACTGATATAAATCAAATTGGGGTCCAAAAAATTAAAAACCTGTCTAGAATATGGGTCTAAACCAATAATTTATTTCTGATTTCTCAGAATATTCACACTGATCTCAAAGGACCAAAAGTAAAGTATAAACTACACTATGGTTGATGTACGGGGAGACGTTTTACGGCCGCCACACGGCACAACACCAGCTGCAGTGATGGCAAATAAAAATCAAAAATGAGTTCCTTTAAGAGCAATGAAAACATTCATAAGAAAGAAGATGGGTCATACTACGTAGTTTCGGCTAATAAAGCCTCATCAGTGACCCTGTAATGATCCGGCAATGAAAGCCAGAGGAAACATACTGCAATTCAGCCCCAATATGAATCTACTCATAAAGGAAAGAATTTGCTCCTGAAGAGCAAATTCTTTCCTTTAAGAGGAGATGGAATGAAAATATTTTTTAAGAGTTGGCTCCCCTGAAGGTGAATCCATTCCCTTTAAAGTACATGTATATTTATTTTAAATGACAATTTTGTGTATATTTTATTTATAATTTGTGAACTGATGAATGATGAACTATAGTATTAAATCTGCTAAACAATAAAGTAGAACATCCAAACTGTATGGTAAATTTTTTTTGGATGATAGGATATGCTGGTAAGTAGTTGACAGGCTGTTTGTGTTGCATATCATGGCTATACTTTATAGAAAAATAGACATTTTGGCCAGCTAGGAAGTATGGTTGATTTACAATTATAGTATATTTTTGTGATGGAAGAAATGGGGCAAAACATGCTATAATCATGTGTATGTTTGAAAAAACTTTAATATGACTTTGCAGCCTTGTTGTTTCCTTTTCTCCACCAAACAAATTGTATGTAATCACAGCAATAGATAAATGGTATTTGATATGGCCTAGTGGTAAAGAGCCCTGACATTAAGTCTCTTACACAGTGAATTACCCTAAAAACCCTCAAAGTTAGGACACCTTAAGACTTGCTGTAATTCTCCAAAAATTTTAAATTTGTTTCATGATAAGCAGGGAGTCCAAAAGTGCAGACAGAATAGCAAACAGTGTAGACCCTGATCAGACTGCTGACTGCATGTCTGTCCTAGTATTTAGGACCATTACGGTAGAGCCTCACTTGAGTCTCATATAAGCGCCAAGTACTGCAAAGTGCCTTTTCTCTCTGTGTACCCCGGTTCTTGTCCACCTCTGATTAATGGCTGGCTGGATATAAGTGAAATAATTTTAGAAGACCATAAAACTCAAATGAAAATCATCAGGATAAGGGGATTGGGGTGTGTGTTTAGAGGGGTGCAAATGTTTTACCTCCATTATCAAAGATGCCGTGTGGCGGCCGTAAAACGTCTCCCCGTACATCAACCATAGTGCAGTTTATATTTTACTTTTGGTCCTTTGAGATCAGCGTCAATATTCTGAGAAATCATAAATAAATTATTGGTTTAGACTCATATTCTAGACAGATTTTTAATTATTTGGACCCCATTTTGATTTATATCAGTCTTTGAATCGACTGCCTATTCGAAATTCGCAAAATTGCAGTATGTTTCCTCTGGCTTTCTTTGCCGGATCATTACAGGGTCACTGATGAGGCTTATTAGCCGAAACTACGTAGTATGACCCACCTTCTTTCTTATGAATTTTTTCATTGCTCTTAAAGGAACTCATTTTTGATTTTTATTTGCCTTCACTGCAGCTGGTGTTGTGCCGTGTGGCGGCCGTAAAACGTCTCCCCGTACATCAACCATAGTGCAGTTTATATTTTACTTTTGGTCCTTTGAGATCAGCGTCAATATTCTGAGAAATCATAAATAAATTATTGGTTTAGACTCATATTCTTGACAGGTTTTTAATTATTTGGACCCCATTTTGATTTATATCAGTCTTTGAATCGACTGCCTATTCGAAATTCGCAAAATTGCAGTATGTTTCCTCTGGCTTTCTTTGCCGGATCATTACAGGGTCACTGATGAGGCTTATTAGCCCAAACTACGTAGTATGACCCATCTTCTTTCTTATGAATTTTTTCATTGCTCTTAAAGGAACTCATTTTTGATTTTTATTTGCCATCACTGCAGCTGGTGTTGTGCCATGTGGCGGCCGTAAAACATCTCCCCGTACATCAACCATAGTGCAGTTTATATTTTACTTTTGGTCCTTTGAGATCAGCGTCAATATTCTGAGAAATCATAAATAAATTATTGGTTTAGACTCATATTCTAGACAGATTTTTAATTATTTGGACCCCATTTTGATTTATATCAGTCTTTGAATCGACTGCCTATTCGAAATTTGCAAAATTGCAGTATGTTTCCACTGGCTTTCTTTGCCGGATCATTACAGGGTCACTGATGAGGCTTATTAGCCGAAACTACGTAGTATGACCCATCTTCTTTCTTGTGAATTTTTTCATTGCTCTTAAAGGAACTCATTTTTGATTTTTATTTCTCTTATATTGATTTGCACCCTTTTGGCTGGGGTCCAGTTTGCATGGACAACAAAATCATGTAAGTTGACTGCCTTTGAAAAATTGCAGAAAATGTGTCAGGTAATCCATTCTTGTGAAGAGTTAGTCAGATTTAGCTGAAACTTGATGGGAGGCATTGGGAAGATATGGAGAATCAGAATGGCCAAAATAGTTGTGTTCCAATATCCAAGAAGAGAAGACAGGGCAAAAGTCCCTCATTTACAGTCTTGTGTCCAACACTCCAGTCTGAACCAACATTATCTACTCCTGAATCCTAAATCGGATTGGGCTGTTCAAAAACTGAATGGGAGGCATCAAGGCAACATGCAGATTCAGAGTTTCTGAAGGCAATCTGATCATATAGCCAAGATGGTCACCATGACACAATGTAACATGATTAGCCTCATCCAGGTGAGTCATTTCTGGCCCACATGATCCTTTAGTTTCTAATTAAAAATCCTTCAGATGAACAAGATGGCCACCAGAGCTATAGATAGAAAAACCTTTAGTCTTCTCATCTGTCATCAATTTACTTCACATCTCCTCTTAAACCAGTGAACAGATTTTGAAATGATTTTACAGGAATGTTGGTTGAGGACTCCTACCAAAATTGCATAAATGCGCCCACTCTGCTAAACAAAATGGCTGCTTGAGCTAAAATAGAAACACCTTCAAACAACATCTCCTCCAAAGCCACTGAGCTAATTTCAAAATGATTTCACAGGAATATTCTTTGGGTGACCCTCTACCAAAATTGCTCAAATAATTCTGCTCAGATAAACAAGATGGTTACCAGAGCTAAAATAGAAAAAACCTTTAAATGACTTCTCCTTAACCAGTGGATGGATTTTGAAATAATTTCACAGGAATGTTTCCTGGGTTACCCTCCACCAAAATTGCTTTAACCGTTCTGCTTGGATAAAGCACATGATAAATATGGGCATCAGTGAACTTGATCAAATCTGCAGTATTTGTTTAACCCTTTTACCCCAAAACAACCTGCATCTATGGGCATGTCCAAAGTCAACAAAGAAATTGCCCATTGTCTACTTATTGAAAGTACAGAGTGAAAGGGTAATGAACCGCACAGTGTCTTTGAACTTCCATGAATCATCCATCTAGCAGGTTGGAAAAATCCATCTGCTGAATATAATTTAAAGATATATTTCAGCAGAAATTGGATTTATCAATAGAAAACATGTCAAGCCTGGTTACTTTCTGTAGTTTCTGACTTGGCTCTGTTATATGGTTTTCAAAGGTCCATGAAATGGTACACTGGACATTAAATGATGAATAAGTACATGTATTAATTAAGCTATATATCATCATGTATCTCAATATGTGGAGAAAAAAAAAAAAAAAAACATTTTACAGATTGTGAAAGTTTCATGCAGGCATTGTACACTGAATATCTATTTAGCACTCTATGTCTCAATCAGTAACATAGCATAAAGGCGAAATATCGCATTTGATGAAATTCCATTACTTGACATAGTTTTCATTATTATGTGACTAACACAGGCCTCCGAAGCCTAGTGGTTAGGAATCTCACAACCATAGGCTCAAGCCTTGCTGAGGTCAAATGTGGGATGTTGAGTTTTGTAACGAAAGGTCAGTTGTTTTGTTTTTTGCTGGACATGCTGGTTTTTGTCCACTTCTGATTCACAGTCAGCTCGATATAAGTGAAATAATCTTGAAAGGAAAACAAAACCAAAATAAAAGAAATCAGATGACTATCATAGTAAGCAGTACATGGCACATACCATTCTTAGTTACACTGCAGAAAGATATTACATAGTCCGACAATACAACCTGATGTTTTTAAGGTAGTATAAGTTTTTTTGTATGGAATAGACATGAAAAAGCAGTCATATGATAAACAGAATCTCACACTCTTGAACATTTCATATGAAATTTATGAAACTTGACAAAGGCTCATATCATAAGCTTCATATGAAATGACTAAAAAGTGTGAGATACTCTATATGGCATGTATCTGCTGTTGTTAGCCCTGCAGTTAAGATTTCATTTTCTTTCTTTAATTTTATCAGAATGACTTCCAGGTAGAGTATATGAGAATATACACTCGTATAGTGGATTGCCATTACACATAAAGAGCCTTTATGGTGTCAGAAATCAAAAACTCTGCAACCCTCCAACGTACAGAGATAATCTATACACCATTTTTAAGGGAATATTTAATATTGGTACTGTAAATCAAACAGGTCTCCTGTTTTTAGCTCACCAGAGCAGAAGGCTCCGGGGGAGCTTATAGGATAGGCAGTTGTCCGTCTGCGTCGTCTGTGTCGTCGTGTGACGTCAACACTTTTAAACGACATCTCCTCTGAAGCCCTTAGGCCCATTGGGCCCAAATTTCATCTATAGCATCCTTGGGTTGGGGGATTGAAAGTTTGTGTTTTTTTATGAAATTCGGCTCATTGGTTTGGTTGCTATGGCAACTTAGAGTTTCCATAGACTTATAATGGGGGAAAATTGAAAAATGGCATTTACTGCCAAGCCACTGCAGATATTTTGACAAAAGTTTCATAGAAATATTCCTTAGGCAATCTACTATCTGCCATATGATTTTAGGCCTACTGCTCATTTGTATTGGTTGCCATGGAAACCAAAATGAAAAAATAGAAAAAAAAATACTTAAAAAATCATCTCCTCAGAAACCGTATGCTCTATGAGGCTGAAAGTTTATGGAAATATTCACCATATTTGCCTTTACAGGTTTTGTGTTTTTTTATGAAATTCGGCTCATTAGTTTGGTTGCTATGGCAACTTAGATTTTCCATAGACTTATAATGGGGAAAATTGAAAAATGGCATTAACTACAAAGCCTTTGCAGATATTTTGACAAAACTTTCATAGAAATGTTCCTTTAGTAAACTTCTCTCAGCCATATGCTTTTATGTCAACCTGGGGGTCCAGTAGGTTGTGCAGGGGCCATACCCTGCCCCCAGTACTTCATAAAATGACTTATATCTCAGATACCTTACAGATCCCCACCCCTAAACCATATATATTCTTGTTCCTATTGATAAGAGGCATTCAGTGACACCAACCTGGAGGTCCTCCGGGATGTGCCGAGGCCATGCCCCACCCCCTCCACTTCATAAAAGGCCCAATATCTCGGAAACCATTCAGATCCCCTCCCCTGAACCCTATATACTCTTGTTCCTTATGATAAGACCCATTCAGTGACATCAAACTGGGGGTCCCCCGGGATGCGCCGGGGCCATGTCCCGCCCCTCCATTTCATAAAAGGCCCAATATCTCGGAAACCTTACAGATCCCCACCCCTAAACCATATATATTCTTGCTCCTTATGATAAGACGCATTCATTGACCCCAAATTGGGGGTCTTCCGGGGTGCACCTGAGCCATGCCCCACCCCTTCACTTCACAAAAGGCCATATATCTCAGAAACTGTTCAGATCCCCACCCCTAAACCATATATGTTCTTGTTCATTATGATGAGACACATTCAGTGACACCAACCTGGGGGTCCCCAGGGATGTGCTGGGGCCATGCCCCACCCCCTCCATTTCATAATATCACAATATCTCGGAAACCTTACAGATCCCCACCCCTAAACCATATATATTCTTGTACCTTATGATAAGACACTATCATTGACACCAACCTGGGGGTCTCCCTGGGCCTTGCCCCACCCCTGCGCTTCACAAAAGGCCTTGTATCTCAGAAACTGTTCAGAGCCCCACCCCTAAACCATATATATTCATCTTCCTTATGATAAGGCACATTCATTGACACCAACTTGTGAGTCCCGGGGCATGCCCGGGCCTTGCTCCACCGCTTGACTTCATTAAAAGCCACATATCTCAGAAATAGTTCAGATCCCCACCCCTAAACCATATATATTCTTGTTCCTTATGATAAGACTCATTCAGTCACACCAACTTGGGGGTCTCTTTGTGCTGAGGCAATGTGCCCCGCCCTTCCACTTCATAAAAGGCCATATATTTCAGAAACCATTCAAATCCCCACCCCATATTCATATATATTCTTGTTCCTTATTATTAGCACACCTACTGTAGGGGTGTCCGCAGGGGCCAGTCCTCTCCTTTCCACTTCATGAAAGGATATCTTGGAAACCGTTCAGATTCCCACCCCTAAACCATATATATACTTGGTCCTTATGATGAGACACATTTAGGGACAACAATCTTGGGCTTTCCTGGGAACGACAGGGCATGCTCCAACCCCTCCACTTATATCTCCAGCCATGCAGATCCCCACTGCTAAACCATATATATTCTTGTTCTTTGTGATAAGACATATTTAGTGATACCAACCAGGGCTCCATTGGGTCCATGCCCCACCCCCTCTACTTCATAAAAGGCCTAATGTTTCATATACTGAGTCCACATTGATGCTCATTTGGATATGGGGGTTCATTTGGCAGATTAAAATGATATCATGTTAAAATACATGGCTGCAATTTTGCAGTGCCCACCTGAGCTCTGGTGAGCATAGTGGCCCATGGGCCTCTTGTTTTAAATGATATTTTTTAAATTGGTGAAATAAAAGTCGAAATGATGAAGGTAAAATGAAGTTTCAGATGTATATTCAACATAAATTATGCAAATGTATGCAAATCATTTGATGTTCTGAAGTGTTTTTCTCAATAAGGTATTTTTTTATTTTAAAGACAAATATACATTCAAAAAGCTGACAGTGTCCTTCTTTGCTTCAGTATATAATGAGAAAGTGACCTAAATGTACTTTTTTTTTGCATTTGCACTTTTATGCAAATGAGTAACTCCATTGTGGACAGTACCAGTAAAAAGGATATATGCATCATTTTAGTAGCTTAAATGGTTATGAAATTATGGCCCCATAAGGACCGTTTAGTGTGATGGCAATATTATATTTTGTTCAGCTGGTGACATGATATTTTCCCAAAGCTCTTCTATATTTCAATCATGCAGGTATGTTACAGTAAAAATCCTAAAAGTTGGGACACATTGAGGACTTGCTGTAATTTTACTAAAATTTTAACAAATTTGTTTTACAATCCAGCAAGCAGTCCAAAATGTGCAGGCAGAATGGCAAACAGTGTAGACCCTGATCTCCTTCAGGAGCAGTCTGATCTGGGTCTGCACTTTTTGCTTATGTCTGTCAGTCCAAATACTTAAGATCATTACTGTACTTCTGCATTATGAGCTTTTACCCATTTTGAACTGAATTGAATCTTCCTCACTATATATAGCTTGAGTCCATTAAAATATATAGAGGTGTCAGTTTGGGTATTTTCTAGAAATGTATGTGGAAAAAGACTGAAATTTTTGCATTCTGCAGCATTTGTTCTGGGCCTGTACCATTTGTTAACATCCTAGTTTGTGGTTTCACATATAAAATGTGTAAACACACTTCCTGCTGGGACAAAGTTCAGCCATTTTCTGTATAATAATAACTCAGCCTGGCACCCCTAAATTTTGAATTGGACTACTACTATATACAAGGTGGAAGATTCAATTCAGTACCAGGGCTGGGGGTGATAGGGTGAGGCAAAGGTGTTGTGTATCTTGTGCCACTGTGGCATATCCAACAGATATTGGCTTAACTTTTGGGTAAGGCCTGCTGTCTTGCAGCAGATAACAGAAGAGGAGGAGTGTGTAATTTCTTTTCTCTCTATACTTCCATTTATTTTCCTCTTTCTTCCTGACCCTCATCTCCTCTACTTTCTCTTCAATCTCTTTTCTCCCTTTCTCTAGGAGAGGATACAAAATGACCCACAAGGAAACCCCAAACAATCAATCAGTATCAGGGCACAACAAAACCTACTCATCAAGTGAACAAGTCCGTAAAATGAACACCCCCCCAAAACCCCACTTTATACAGAGAAAACTGGGGTTTAAGGGGGTAAACATTATTTTTCTTATTTTTACTCCAAGACATAGGTTGTGGGTACTCGTTAGAACCGCCTCAATGAGGCGGTTCTAACGAGCACCCACAACCTATGTTTGTAGTATTTATAAGAAAAATATCGCATATTTTAATCAGAAAAGTAGCCATTTTGGAGATGTGAAAAAATGCGCTATGCCATATGGGCGTTTTATCGTAATGTGAAGATGTCTGCACCAGCAAAGACTCGCTGGTGGTCAGCATCTGTGCTTATTTCTCTCTGCATAGTCAAGAGGCTTAAGTGCCTGTGCATAGAGCAAAGACTCTCATCAGGCTGCACAGATGCAGAATCTGATTGGAGTGATTACTGATCACCAAGGTCTTGTAGGATATTTCATGGCCTAGCTCAAATATTTTTATTTCTGAGTAAAAGTATTATCCTGGTGGTTTTATTTTATTTGCAAACTGGTTTTTGGCTTTAAATTTTCATATAGTCTGTGTGGTAAGAAGATCAGATAATATCCTAAAAATTTGGACACCTTGAGGACTTGCTATAATTCTCCTAAAATTTTAACAGTTTGTTTCATGATCCAGCAAGGAGTCCAGAAGAATCAGATGGGATGGCAAACAGTGTAGACCCTGATCAGACTCCTCCTTCAGGAGCAGTCTGATCTGGGTTGGCACTGTTTGCTTTGGCCTATCTGTCCCAATAATTAGGATTATTACAGTAGTCGGTATGGTAAGAATATTGGATTCTTGCATATCTCCAGATAAGGAGGATTAACTGGGAATCAAGGAATCTTGTCAGAAAAATATTTTCTGGGTATGTGCTAGAAATGCCTTGTGGAGGTGATTAACCCTTATCTTGCTGTTCACGACAACCCCTATCTTTGCAAACAGTGTAGATCCAGATCAGATGGCTTCTGAAGAAGCCATCTGATCAGGATCTACACTGTTTGGTATTCAGTTTATGAATTTGTAGCAATAAATTACATCAAGTAATTTGATTGGTTGATAGACAGAAATGGGTGTGGCTTAAATGAATATTCATGAAGATAAGGGTTAACCTGTGAGGTGATTCTAGTGTGTACCCAATGATATGGATTACTGTATTTACTGTATGTATTAGGACAGACAGGCCTGAGCAAACAGTATAGACCCTGATGAGATGCCACAGAATGCACCATCTCATCTGGGTCTACACTGTTTGCCATTCATCTATCTTTAAACACAACATCAGACAGTGTTAATGTACTTAACAAGTATGTTAAAGCATTGAAGTGTCCAAATACTTAGGGTAAAATATAATACGGGCCCCGTCAAGCGATTTTGGTACTTATCGCCTATGCGAGCAGCGAAAGTTCAGGCGAGCCTGCGCATCCGCGCAGTCTTGCCAGAACCTTCGCTGCTCGCTCATACAAGCAGTGAATCAAGAGGAACCTTCAGACAGAAAGCCATATCCCTGGCCCCTCTGAATGGCTGGGCATGCGCAGTTAACATTTGTCATGACGGAATGCTCGAAGACACAAATTTGCTTGGCAGGGCTCATACGGTAATTGAGAAAATAAGAAAATTTATCCAAAAATATTCTTGATACTCCTCTGTAGCAGGAGCTATGTTCATCAGCATTCCTTATGATTTTAACCCTTATCTTGCTGAATATTCATTTAAGCCACACCCATTTCTGTCTATCAACCAATCAAATTACTTGATGTAATTTATTGCTACAAATTCATAAACTGAGTGCCAAACAGTGTAGATCCTGATCAGATGGCTTCTTCAGAAGCCATCTGATCTGGATCTACACTGTTTTCAAAGGTAGGTGTTGTCGTGAACAGCAAGATAAGGGTTAAAGGGCAGAGCCAAGTTGTTCATTGCCTTGTTTGCTTAAGGATGCCCATTAGTCATTAAACATTAATTTTTCTAGCAATTATCTAAAACATTAGTAAAATACAGTATCTAATTCAGTGGCATTTTACTGAAAAAAAAATTGAGTAGATTCTTACATTTTTATCACGGCCCCCGCCCATACAGGCTTGAAGAAATATATGAGCTGCATGATGCTTCCACGCAGAGCTGAATCCGGCCCGCACACTAGTACAGGTAAACCACTTAGAGGATCTAAGCCTGTCCAGGAACCGCGGTGGGAGGCGGACCGCCCATGCTAATAAACCCTATCGGTTTCATTGGGCGACAGGGCTTGAGATGTCATTTCATCTCAATGTCGGGTAAAAGTCCCACAAAATTGGAAGCAATGTGTCCAAAATGACCTTTTCAGTGTTGACTCAAATCAAACAAACAAAAACAAAACATTTTTATCAGCAAAAATATCAATGTTTTTGCCAAACTGAATTGATTTCAGTTTTCACTAATGTTTTGATTAGCTTTGAACATCTGCCCAGTTTTATTTAATTTCTTTTGTAAATAAATGTCTAGAAAATTATTTTGTTTCAGATTCCAACATACTTGGGACAGGTAGTGAAGGTTGAATGTGACCTTGGCATAAGAAATCTTAAGAATGGCTATGCTTTTCTCTATTTTTTTTTTTTTTTTTTTGTTCAAGGAAGGAATTTGCTTCACGGGAGCATTTTCTTTTCTTAAAGAATAGTCCCTTTTTTTCTCACCTGGACAAAGTATTATTTCATGTTGAATTTTTTGGACATGTATTTTGAAAACGACTGATCTTTCTACAACCTGTGAAGGCCCTGATCAGACTCTGCATTCTGTGACATCTGAGCTTGGCCTTCACTGTTTGCCTTTGACCTGTTTAGGGCTTTCCTGTATTCTTCTCTGGATACTTTGCTGTAATCAATTTGTAACATGGTAATGAAAGAATACATGTATTGTTTGAGCCCCGCCAAGCGAATTAGTGTCTTCGAGCATTCCGTCATGACAAATTTTAACTGCGCATGCCCAGCCATTCAGAGGGGCCAGGGATATGGCTTTCTGTCTGAAGGTTCCTCTTGATTCACTGCTTGTTTGAGTGAGCAGCGATGGTTCTGGCGAGACTGTGCGGATGCGCAGGCTCGCCTGAACCTTCGCTGCTCGCATAGGCGATAAGTACCAAAATCGCTTGCCGGGGCCCGTTTATAAGGTAAAATCTTGAGTAGATTTTCTCATGCTAAGGCCTGCAATTTATGATGATTCTTAAGGGTTAGACATTTTCAGATGTTGATTTTGTTATTGATGGTGGTACACTGTTTAGTTTGTTTTGGTTTGTTTGTTTGTTTTTTTCGCTTATTTATTCCATTTCAAATATCAAGCACTGTTTTTGTCACACCTGCCTTTAGCATGGCGCGATTTAGATGTCGAAATTTCCATATGTTCATCCATCAACATTTGCGACCACCCTAGCATTCACCCTAATGTTCAAGTCCGTTTCCCAAGAACTATAAGCGCTTCATTAATTGTACTTGGTACAAACTTGCATCTAGGGAAAGCAACTTTAATGCAAGCATACATATTTGACCTTGACCTACATTTCATGGTTCACTGGCTTTTGGAATTATTGCGACCAGCCTAGCATTCACCCTAATGTTCAAGTCCATTTCTCAAAAACTTAACCCTTATCATGCTGTTCACAACAAACCCTATCTTTGCAAACAGTGTAGATCCAGATCAGATGGCTTCTGAAGAAGCCATCTGATCAGGATCTACACTGTTTGACATTCATTTTATGAATTTGTAGGAATAAATAACATCAAGTAATCTGATTGGTCCAAAACCAGAAATGGGTGTGGCTAAACTGAATATGCAGCAAGAGAAGGGTTAAGAGTTTCATTATTGATACTTGGTACAGACTTGCATCTATGGGTTACAATTTTAACGCAAGCTCCCATATTTGGCTTTGACCAATATTTCATGGTTAACTGACTTTATGAACTATTGCGTCAGCCCTAGCGTGCACCCTACCGGTCAGTGCTCCCGCCCATCGGGGCTTTGATAAATAGATGGGCTGTATGATGATTCCAACCAGAGCTGAAACTGACAGCACACGCGTACTAGTAAACCGCTTAGTACATACTAAGCCTCCTCAGACAAAGTGGTGTGAGTCAGACTGTCCAGTGCATATAAGCCCTATTGATTTCATTGGGTGGCAGTTATTGAGATGTCATTTCATCTCAACGTTGGGTAAAAGTACAACAAAATTGGAAGCAATGTCTCCAAAATGACCCAAATAGTGTTGATGGGGACGTTCAATATCAAGTCAAACAAATCATCCTAACGGTCAAGTCTATTTGTTAAGGACTAAAAGAGCTTCATTAATAATACTTGGTACGAAGGTGCATCTAGAGATGACAACTTTAATGCAAGGATCCAGGTTGGACCTTGACCTGTAATTCATGGTTTGATGACCTTGAAGCCCCACAGGCGCAACATAGCCTCCGGCAGAATTCTTGAAAAGAATACCTGAATATAAATTACCAACAATATTTGGATACCTTACCTGTGTATTTACCTCAGTTATCCTAAAATTTCAGCAAGTTTATTCTGCTGTCAGCTGATGTGTCAAAACTTTCTGACTGAATGACATACCATGTACATGCACAATTTAACTCTTGTCCTGTTGAATAAATTGATTTAGCTACATCTGTTTTTGACTTTCACCTAATCAGATTACCCAATGTCACCACTGTACTTGTTTTCAATTTGACAGGATGAGAGTGAGGATTATGTGGCTCACATGTGGAGACGTGTGGCTCTCAGCTCCAAGGAAACAGCAGAGCAGCTATTGTCATACCAAAATGCTATTGAAGCTCTGAATGTAAGTGCTGTTTTAGATACATTTTGCTTATAACTATTACACTGAGTTTCTGAAGTGGTCTCTTCCAGTTTTGCATCTGGACCTGTCCATTTTTGAAATTTGGGATAGAGTTTTACGTCCCACCAACAACTATGGTCATACGGAGATGGGCCTCGGTTTTAAGACTCATCCGAAAGTCTGGAGAAGCCCGGGATCGATCCTGCGATCCCTGGTTTACAAGGCGAGTAGTGTAACCACTACACCACGGAGGCTTCTGAAGCAAATGATGTTGATTAGTGGAGCATTGTCGGGCAGTGGTAAAGCATCGGATTTGAGATCGAGAGGTAACTGGTTCAATCCTTGCAAGCTCTAAGTGTTGTTTCCTTGAGCAACAGACTTTATCCACATTGCTTAGTACTGGTTTCTACCCAGGAAGAGGAAAAAAGGAGGGCCACATGGAAGATTAGTATAAGTTTACTAAATGTGTTACCCTCTATAAATAAAGTTGATTATTGTTATTAGCTCCCCTGTACAAAGTACAAGGAGAGCTATTGTTGTCACCCCCATCGTCCGCATTTTTGTTGCCCTTCCAATTCCCATTTCACTGTTAAAGTTTTTCAAATGCTTATATCTCAGCAGTCATTGGTCACAGAGCAATCATATTTGGAACTTGTGTACCTGGGAAGGTCTTCTGAGATTCCAAGAGAATATGCCCCTGAGTTTATGCCCCGGGTTGGGGCTAGGGATCAAAATCTAGGACACCTTTGTTTTACCGTGTTAAAGTTTTTCAAATGCTTATATCTCGACAATGACTCATCACAGAGCATTCATATTTATATTTACAATTTGGGTACTTGGCAGGGTCTTCTAAGATTCCAAAGGAACATGCCCTTGGATTCATACCTGGAGGGTTGGGGACTAGGGGTCAAAATCTAGGACACCATTGTAATATGTTATATGCATTTCCATTATGTTAGTAAGTTATAGACACACTGGGTTATGCATCAGCCAACTCTGTGACATTGGTTCAAGTGTAAAATGGTGATGGTCATGGTGACCTACATTTCATGGTCCAGTGATTTTACCTTATATCTTGAAGAGTATTTGTTGTAGAAATGTCATACCAGATGATTGACCTCAAAATATATCTAGGTCAGGGTGAACTATATTTCATGGTTCAGTGATTTTGTCTCATATCTTGATTACTATTTGACAATTGAAAACAATCATCTCAAGCCATTAATTGAAAAAAAGAGAAAGAGTTAGTGACAAGATGACACATGTACACACACAAACACGAAACAAGACATGCACCAACTCTCAAATACATTGTATTTGTAAGAAATCTCAAAGAAACAACCACCATGGGACAGCAGAGAAACTGCTGTTGGGGGTGGGGCTTCAATTCCATAGTTAATGAATATTCAACCCTCATGCAGATTCATACATAATAAGAATAAAAAAGTTGAGCCACAGCCAGGAATCCTAGTTGAACTGTGAGTCAGTATAACAACATGAAAGGAAAATACAGAGTTAAAACACCTATGCATGACTCCACAACAATATGATGTCAGAACAGAAGAAAAAACACCAGTTAGATTATTATACAGTTCAAAACATGGCATTGATCAACCTAGTAACATTCCACTTTTTATCATTTCCAGAGCCAGAGTAATGAATGGTTGAAGGTTGAGTTGCTGATAGAATTTGGTCAGTGGCTGTGTGTGAAAGACTTCCCCCTACAAGATGCAGTTGACCAGCTGGAATGGGCTATTGACATCATGCTCAACATGCAAGTAGAGGCTGATGCTAGGAAAGAAGAAGGTACGCATGTCTGCTTCCAGGGCCCAGTTGGTCAGAGCATTGTTAGCTTCATCACTCATTAGTCATCAAAATGTCATCACAAAAACACGCCTTTCTAATTGTGATCCCCATGAACCCTACTTTTATATAGTAAAACTGGGGTTTACAGAGGCAAACCTTATTTTTCTTATTTCTGCTCAAAAATATAGATTGTGGGTACTGATTAGAACTGCCTTGATGAGGTGGTTCTAACGAGTACCCACAATCTATATTTTGAGTAGAAATAAGAAAAATATGACACTTTTTCAGCTTAAAAATTTTCCTTTTTTCGGTGGTAAAGTTTGCAATGTTTTTAGATAGGGCTGTTTTTGTAATGTTGAGTGTTCTAGCAAGTGCAGTATCTAGTTTTAAAGTGTCCAAATATATGGAGTAAATATGGTACATGGTTATTTTTGCGGACAAAAATGTGAATAGCTTTTGCAATTGCAAAAGCTATACACATTGTTTCAGCAAAATGTTAGTGTATTTTCAGTATATAAATCATCAACGTTTTTTACCAATTTTACCAATGCATTAACTCATATTTCATGTGCAAGTACAAGTTTGATCAAGCTTATGATGTCTAGGGGAGCTGGGCCTTGTTTATTTGTCTGTTTCTGGGTTAATGTTTAAAATAATGCTATTGGTCTTAATTTATTTATTTATTTGATATCGCTGGGAATAATGCTACTTTTGCTTGCTTCGATGACTGAAATTTGATTTAAACATATTTATTCAATAAGTTCAAATATTAATATAACATACAAAGTTGATTACATTCAAAGGATTAAAAGGAAGCAAGGCTTATAGTGTTCCTTTCCTTGCATGTGACAATGTTAGGAAATTACATGACTAAAATTTGATGGTTAAACTAATCTTTTTTTATCCTCTTTGTTGAAGTAGTCACGGAAACTGGAATTTTAGCAATTAAGAATCAGCAATCTTAAAATAATATGCATGAGAGGCCTGAAGAAATTAACCCTTATCTTGCTCAATATTCATTTAAGCCACACCCATTTCTGTCTATCAACCAATCAAATTACTTGATGTAATTAGTTTATTGCTACAAATTCATAAACTAAATGCCAAACAGTGTAGATCCTGATCAGATGGCTTCTTCAGAAGCCATCTGATCTGGATCTACATTGTTTGCAAAGAGAGGGGTTGTGGTGAACAGCAAGATAAGGGTTAATATTGTCTTATCATTTCATTTGACATTTTTAAATCTCTGTAACAAAGAAAGGTGTTTGTTTCATTAATGTCTCTAAGAAAACATTTTTCATAGAATGTTTGTTAAATAGGTACCGTTTTTGCAAATGTTGCACTGGGTTTGCAGAGCATCTTAGCATGGGAATTTTAGCTTATGGATAGAGATTGACTTTGGAGCTTGATAGTACATGTAATTTGGGATTTGCTAAGCTTTCTCTGTTACTTCAATTTCATTATCTGGTTCTGGCATAACAGTTACCAAATTGATGTAATGTTCATTAACCTTTGTCCTACTACCTTTGCAAACTGTGTTGATCAAGATCAGAAGGCTTCTGAAGCAGCCATTTGATCAGGATCTATACTGTTTGTCATTCAGATTGTGAACTTGAATATAGGGATCAACCATGGTTTTTCATGCATTAACATTGGCCGTGTCCAGAGGAAGCTGTTTGAACATGAGGCCACCAGGCTGATTGTTCAAATATCTTCCAAGGGAACCGGCAAATGTTAATGCAATGAAATAACCATGGATGATCGTTGTTCTTGCATAACTTATGATTCCAATAGCAAATTTTGACGAAAACGCCCAGAAGCTCCATATAAACTCCATATAAACTCTTCAAATGCGACCGGTGAACCAACATGGGGGCCATTTCAGAATGTTGTTTACAATGACATTGTTAGGCAGTAACCATCTGACGTCATCATAGAATCTAAAAGGCTACGTTCAGGGCGATAATGTGACGTCACTCAGCATAACATAAACAAAGCAAGGCCAGTCTTGTGATATCAAAAGCCCAAAATCCATGTTCAAACAGCATATGAATTTCATGATTTGAACATGGCTTTTGCTGTTGAGTACAGCTTTTGGTCCATTTGACAATGGCTTCAAACAGCCATGCACATAGATATTTATGCAAGAATGTATAATTTATATTCTAACACAGCGCGCCTATATAGGCAATGCAAAATAACTGTGTTTTATTCTGCAACAAATCACAGCTCGGAAGAGCGTGACGTGTGACGTCATTAAAAACTGCAAATTTATGACGTCACTTGTCGATTTACTTGACGTTAGTCGGTGTAACGTCATTTTCTCGCATCGAGAACGTTAGAAAAGGATGTAAATGCATGTGTTTCAGTCGATAATATTAGCGGGATTTCTTCTAACAATGGCGAACAGTTGTGAGATTTTGAAGGAAACAACAACATTTTTGCCGATTTTCAGCGTGTTAGAATCGAAATAGATCAGCTCTAGCCAGTGATTTGTTGGGTAATAAATCACAGTTTGTCGGTCAGTTGTAAGTAGACAAATCACGCGCGCTACGCGCTTGTGATTTGTCTTCTTTACAACTGACCTCCAAACTGTGATTTATTACACAACAAATCACAGTTAGAGCTGATCTATTTCTTAATCAAGTTATCTGATTGGTTGATAGTCAGAAATGGTTATGACAAGTAATGTATTCAGCTGGACAAGGGTTAACTGCTACATTTTGTAATGTTTATGTTTTTGTCTCTAGAGTTGAAAGCTGCTGCAGCGGCTGCAGAGGCCAAAAAAGCTGCTGCAAAAGGTAAAAGTATCTGCACTAACAGCTGAATGTGGCTCTAGTTACTATCAACTATTCTGACTCCTAGCTTCAGATAAGGATTAATAAGGATAAGCAAGGGATTTTTTCCTTTTTTCTTGTAAGAAACATACGTATGGGTACTTGTTAGAATGGCCATGTCAAGGGGTTTTAATAAGTACCTACTGTAAAAATCCTAATAATTAGGACACCTTGAGGTCTTGCTGTGCTTCTCCTAAAATTTTAACAAATTTGTTTCCTTATCCTGCTAGTTGTCCAAAATGGGCAGATGAAATGGCAAACAGTGTAGATCCTGATCAGCAGTCTGATCTGGCTCTGCACTGTTTACTTCTTCATGAGCAGTGTAATCTGGGTCTGCACTATTTGCTTAGGCCTGTCTGTCCCAATACTTAGGACCTTTAACCCGTTTAGTACCGGAAACCCCTAAAGGGGTACTTGGCAAACAGTGCAGGCCCAGATCAGACGCCGCAGAATGCGGCGTCTGATCAGGGCCTCCACTGTTTGCTAAAAGTTCAGCCATTTTTCTTATCAATTTTGAAGAAAACATAACCTGCCACCCCTAAATTTTGAAATGAACTCCAGCTATATATAAGGAGGAAGATTCCATTTGGTACAAAAAGGGTTAAGGTACAACATAGGTTTTCGTTCACAAATGGGAATAATTATTCTTTTATTATCCCTGTTTCTCCTCCTTGTCTGGAGCTACATGTGTGCTGTGTGACTCTTAACAGTCTGATGCTGTTGCATGTGTTTCCGTATCCTTAACCCTTATCTTGCTGTTCACGACAACCCCTATCTTTGCAAACAGTGTAGATCCAGATCAGATGGCTTCTGAAGAAGCCATCTGATCAGGATCAACACTGTTTGGCATTCAGTTTATGAATTTGTAGCAATAAATTACATCAAGTAATTTGATTGGTTGATAGACAGAAATGGGTGTGGCTTAAATGAATATTCAGCAAGATAAGGGTTAATACTGCAAACCTAGAATAGACTAGACTATAGATATACAGTGGAACATAAATGAATATTTGATGATATAGGGGGTGATATAAAAATTCTGAGCACTGGTAGCTCAACATATACACTTGCCTTCAAGCTGACAATGTCCCTTTAAAGTATGTCACTGTCATTTGAGGCATTGCACACCAAAACCTACCATAGTTAGACCTGTGCAGTGTGCAACCAGCAAACACTCTGATCAACCTGCACATCCGGTCTGCCTGACAATCTTCACTTATAGCTCAACAATTAGCCCAAAGGTTATAGGAGGCTTATTCAAACAGTGAACAACACAGTCTGAACTGACTCTTCTTTATTGTAGGTTTTGTTGGCCATCTGCTCATTTAATCCAAAGGTTGACATTCTGAAGTTCTGTTCAAAAGATCTAAAACCATAAGACATAGCTCTGTGTGATTTATTTATTTCACCATGGAAATATATATTTTATGGGAAGTATGCTTCTAGGGGACTTGTGAACTAGTATCAAATATTCACTGCATGTGTTCCTCTGAAGAAGACAGGTTAGATATTTGTCAATCTTGAAACTGCACTTGATCACTGTCAAATGTGCACAGAATAACTTGTATGCAACCCCAACTCCTGAATAAATTCATGCATTGTGGTCAGACTTGGTACCCTCTCTGCACTATATATCTTGAACCAATGGATGAATTCTGGACGAATTTAGTGTAATATACTAACCAAAAGTTCTAACCAGACATCAAGTTTTGATCACTTTCTTGAAAATGTCAGTATACCTGCCACTAAAAGGCACCGATGCATGAGTACCGGTACCCCATTTTCAAACTTGGCAAGAATTTAAGGTGGGATAAGTTGCCACATCTTGACGTAACAAATAATAACCACAGTGACTCTGGAAGAGTGTTAACTTCTGCAATCATCTGTTTCTTAAGCCATATTCTTGAATAATGACATGATCTGTCTGATGAAAATGGGATATTTCATAAAGTGACAAATTGTGACAAAATATGGTTTATGCGAGGTAAACTAAGTAACACAAAGACGGTGTCTAGATAGTGTTTATTGACCTAAACCACATTATTCTTCTCAACATCAGTTTGGCATCACAAATCAACCTAGTTATGAATGTCCTAAGACTAGCATCAAGCTGTACATCCCCAGTGCAGGGCAACGCAACACGAGAGCCAATATGTCTCAGCTAGTCTGATCTTTGTGCCCAATTGTGCATAGAGATGCTGACACGGCAAAAGCTTGAACATGCCCATTGACATGGCTATGTAACAGTTCTTGCATGAAAGAATCCTGCAGCTCAGGTCAAGGTTGGTGAATCAGCATTCAGCCAAGTAGTGTCCCTTGACTAATGCAGAAAACTAAGACCAGCAGTTTGGCTCAAATGCATCCAGAAGCAACCAAAAATTTAAAAGAAAGACCCAGGGAGCACCGCAATCACAAGACAGCCCACTCTTGACACCAAGAGGAAGAGGAAACATACACAAAACAAGAAAAATTAAGAATGTTTATGAAATGGAACAATCAGCCCTCTCTTCCCCACATGGGGTGATCAGACCATTAGAAAACACTAAACAACAACTCACAACAAATTCGCAGACATACAACAAAAATAAAAGAAAAGACAAACACCAAAACTACCGCCTACCACCTTAGAACAAGTCTTGTAAAGGCTGAGTTACTTGTGGAAAAACAATTTGTTTAATTCAGATTAAAAAAATAGTGAAATCCCCCAAAACCAGGTTGATTCAATCACAAATGCTGAATAATGGTGGTGAAAGGGGCCATGGAGGATTTCTTCTAACTGACAAAAGGTGTTATCATAAAGAACTAGAGCTGGAAACTGATGCAGTCTCTCAGGCCTGGATAAAAAGGGAAGGTGCTGCCTAATTTGCATACAGCATATGTAATATTAGCTGGTTCCTGTGAATCCAGGGAGGGCAGTGGCCTACTCCTTAAGGATGTTCTGCAAGACTGCAAACCTCCAAACCTCATATAAACCATATTTAGTCTCTTGAATAAATAAAACAATTTTGTGAATTTTAAAATTGGGATACCTGTGACATCAGGGTATCCTGGATGTAATGTAATGAAGTTTGTCAAACCGTCAACAGATATGTGTGCTTATTTGTTGATATGAATAGAATTGCATGATTGTTTTTGTTTTGTAGAAATTTGATAAATAAAATGCATGTGGCCAGTTAGAAGTTTTGTATGGTATATATCACTTCAACATAAAAAAAGACTTGATTAGATTTTGATTAACTTGTCCTTAAGTTTTCAAGGTCACATGAGCCAAAAGAGTGTTCCATTTTTACTTGTCAGTACCATATTTCCCGAATCAATGGAAGAATTTTGGTGAAACTCTAGATCTGTACAGACACTATATCATGGCAGCATAACAAAGACTTGATTGTACTTTGGTGACCTTGACCTTAATTTCAATGTCAAATACATGTTTGGGTGATATATTTAGGGTGGCAGAACAAAATTTTCTTTTGAAAATATTTCTAGTTGTTAATTGGTCCAAAAATTTTGAGACTATGTCCATATCTCTGAATACTAAGGCAGATTAACCTCACATTCTGAAAGAAATGCAGGCTTATCTGCACCTATAATCTGCATCCATGTTTTTTTTTTATTTTTGGCAAATTCTCATGACATGACTTGCTTATACTGAACAGGTTCTTATCAATTTATGTTACTTCTTTATGTTACTTCCTGACATCAAGTCTCATTGAGAGTTTTACAAATTTAATGATTGAGTATTATATTCACAAATAATATTATATTTGTGCTTACTTAGTAAATGCTGTGCTTTTCTTCTAACCATTAGACATCTGCTACAAAGCTACTAACACTTATCTATCTGGCTTTATTGTATTTTCTATTATGCAAAAGAATGACCACCTTAGGACAGTTCAGACATGCATTGAACATGTGCATAAAGGAAACAGGATTCTGATCGGGCCCCTTATTGCAGAATTATGTCCCCTTTTGTTATAAGCTCACCTGTCATGTAATGATGAGGTGAGCTTTTGGGATCACTTTTCGTCCGTCGTGCGTCCGTGCGTCCGTCTGTGCGTCCGTAAACAATTTCTTCAAACGACATCTCCTCCTAAACCACTGATCGGATTTTGACCAAACTTCACAGGAATGATCCTTAGGTGGTCCCCTTTCAAAGTTGTTCAAATGGTTCCGGTCCGTTGCACATCTAGGTCATAGGAGCCAAAAAAAGATTTTTTTCACCAAAAACTTAAAAAAAATCTTCTTCTCTGAAACCACAAGGCCCAGGTCTTTGATATTTGGTATGAAGCCTCATCTAGTGGACCCCTACCAAGATTGTTCAAATTATAGTGCTGGGGCCAAAAATGCCCCCGCCCTGGGGCCCTTTGGTTTTACATGGGCTTATATAGGGAAAATCTTTAAAAATCTTCTTCTCTGAAACCGCAAGGCCCAGGTCTTTGATATTTGGTATGAAGCATCATCTAGTGGACCCCAACCAAGATTGTTCAAATTATAGTGCTGGGGCCAAAAATGCCCCCTCTCCGGGGCCCTTTGCTTTTACATGGGCTTATATAGGGAAAATCTTTAAAAATCTTCTTCTCTGAAACCACAAGGCCCAGGTCTGATATTTGGTATGAAGCTTCATCTAGTGGACCCCTACCAAGATTGTTCAAATTATAGTGCTGGGGCCAAAA
This sequence comes from Lucinisca nassula, assembly GCA_963580285.1. Taxonomy (NCBI): domain Eukaryota; kingdom Metazoa; phylum Mollusca; class Bivalvia; order Lucinida; family Lucinidae; genus Lucinisca; species Lucinisca nassula. Next base: position 185,993,033 of record OY757010.1, read on the forward strand.
ATGCCCCCACCCTGGGTCCCTTTGGTTTTACATAGGATTATATAGGGAAAATCTTTAAAAATCTTCTCTGAAACCGCAAGGCCCAGGTCTTTGATATTTGGTATGAAGCTTCATCTAGTGGACCCCAACCAAGATTGTTCAAATTAAAGTGCTGGGGCCAAAAATGCCCCAACTCCTGGGCCCTTTGGTTTTACATAGGCTTATATAGGGAAAATCTTTAAAAATCTTCTCTGAAACTGCAAGGCCAAGGTCTTTGCTATTTGTTATGAAGCTTCATCTAGTGGACCCCTACCAAGACTGTTCAAATTATAGTGCTGGGGCCAAAATTGCCACAAAGCCTAGGTCTTTGATATTGGTGTGAAATTTCATCTTGTGGACCTCTTATCAAGATTGTTCAAATTATAGCCCTGGGGTCAAAAATGCCCCCGCTCCGGGCCCTTTGGTTTTACATAGACTTATATATGGAAAATCTTAGGCCTTGGTCTTTGATATTTGGTATGAAGCTTCATCTAGTGGACCTCCACCAAGAGTGTTCAAATTATAGCCCTGAGACCAAGCATACCCCTGCCTTGGGGCCCTTTAGTTTTACATAGACTTATATAGGGAAACTCTTTAAAAATCTTCTCTGAAACCACAAGGCCTAGGTCTAGGTACATGGGCTTATATAGGGAAAATCTTTAAAAATCTTCTTCTCTGAAACCGTAAGGCCTAGGTCTTTGATATTTGGTATGAAGCTTCATCTAGTGGACCTCTACCAAGATTGTTCAAATTATAGCCCTGAGACCAAAAAGGCACCCACCTCGGGGCCCTTTGTTTTTACATAGATTTATATAGGGAAAATCTTTAAAAATCTTCTTCTCTGAAACCACAAGGCCAAGGTCTTTGATATTGGTGTGAAATTTCATCTTGTGGACCTCTATCAATATTGTTCAAATTATAGCCCTGGGGTCAAATATGCCCCTACCCCGAGACGCTTTGGTTTTACATAGACTTATATAGGGAAATCTTTAAAAATCTTCTTCTCTGAAACTGCAAGGCCCATGTCTTTGATACTTGGTATGGAGCTTCATCTAGTGGACCTCTACCAAGATTGTTCAAATTATAGCCCTCGGGCCACAAATGCCCCACCCCGGGGCCCTTTGGTTTTACATAGACTTATATAGAGATAATCTTTGAAAATCTTCTGTGAAACAGCAAGGCCCAGGTCTTTGATATTTTGTGTTAATCTTCATCTAGTAGACCTTTATCAAGATTGTTAAATTATAGCCCTGAGGCCAAAAATGCCCCCGTCCTGGGGCCATTTGGTTTTACATAGGCTTATGTAGGGAATATCTTTAAACAGTTTTCTTCTCTGAAACCGCAAGGCCCAAGTCTTTGATATTTGGTGTGTAGCTTCATCTAGTGGACCTTTGCCAAGATTGTTCAAATTATAGCCTTTGTTGATATTTGGTATGAAGCTTCACCTTTTTAGACCTCCCTCAACATTACGCACATTATAGCCCTGGGGTCAATAATGGCCCTCCCCGGGGCCCACTTGTTACTCTATGGATCAGGTGAGCGATCCAGGGCCATCATGGCCCTCTTGTTTCAGTACATTTCAGTATGAATATATGAGTGTATTTTTAGTTTAAATATATTGTAGGGTCTGTGAGGAGCTTGTTTTAACATTAAGGTAGTCTTTCCTTCCTGCATTGATGAGTCATAGTATATAAAAATGTATTTTATTAGTACGAATTGAAAGCTGTAGATTTTACAAATGTTACAGTTTTGAACTCATCAACACTAGATACTAACAGTTTAGTGATTTTACTTAAATACAGTTAAATTTAATGTTACTATTGTTTGTAGCATATTTGCTTGATGAAGTCTCTCTTTACCTTATTGCTTGTACTCTTTTTATGAGTTGTTTGTTTAAGTGCAGGTTTGATTCTTAACATGTTAGTATGTATACTATAAGACAGTTGATGAGATAAAAAGATAAGCTACATACCTGTTTGCTTTGTTGTTTTGTTGGATTTTTACCTCCCTGTCAACACTGTTTTGGTCATTTTTGGAGATGTTGCTTTGGATTTTGTAAGTCCTGGCAATTAGATTGTATGGCATCTGAAACCCTACCACCCAAAGAAACTGCTAAGCTGTTCCATCTCGCATCTATTTGCCTGCCTTTTTACAAATTTTCTGCAATTTGTAGCACTGCGCGGAAGCACCATGCAGCCCAGTCTGTCTCTCAAAGCCCCGCTTAAAGTTTAGGATAAAAGTCTTAGAAATATAGTAAAGAACTAGAGAATTCAAACAGTAAGATGAGTTGCTACAATATTCTAGGTGGAAAGAAAGATAAGAAGGGTGCACCACCACCAAAGCCACAGAAACCACCATCTCCTAAGAAAGAGGAGATTGTGGAGAAGAGGGACCCAGCAGGAAAAGTACAGGAGAAGACAGAGAGGAAAACCCCTGGTCAGGAGGGAGAGCTTGATGCTGGGGAATATATACCAGTTGTAAAAGAGGCTGTTATAGGTAATTCTTTAGCTCAAGATAAGGCGGAGTAGCAAGAATAATTTTAGGATAACTTTTCTAATTTCTTCATTAACCTTTATCCCACTGAATAATTTGATTTAGCCACACCCATTTCTGATTTTGAACCAGTCAGATTACTTGATGTTATTTATTCCTTCAAATTGACAAACTGAATATCAAACAGTGTAGATCCTGATCAGATGGCTTCTTCAGAAGGCATCTGATCTGGTTCTAACTAGCACCGACAACCTATGTTTGCAGTATAAATAAGAGAAAAATTATGGATTTTCATCAGGAAAGGGCCATTTTGGCTTTAGGTCACATATGTCAGTATGTTATCGTAATGTGTCTGCATAGTACTGCTTTCCATTTCCAGCTAACTTCTCCAAGAGTTTACATCTGATCAAGCTTGAACTTGATTTACTGTTAGACCTTGATGTGGAGCAGAGCATATTGTTTTGAGGTTATGATACGCCATGTGTTAGCAGAGTTATGCCCCTTTGAAAATTTCTTTAAATATTTACTCTTATTGTTACCATCCAGTGAAACTGACACTTAGTGGTAAATAGGTAGCAGAGCATATTGCTTCAAGGCTTCAGGCCACCTAACGTTAGCAGAGTTATGCCCCTTTGAATGTTTCTGCAAACTTTTCATTTCCGTCTTGCTCCTTAGCAGATGAATGTATGTTTAGGCATAGGTTACCACATGTCAAGATATAGCTGTAAACAGTTTGTCAATCCATTTTCATTACAAATTAATCTTTTTATCAGAGTTCATTATAACTTAATCTTAGATATAGCACAGTTAAAAGATGGATGCTCAAAATATATAGCTTATGTGGAAAAAGGACTGAGTGGTCATATATAATCAGTACATTTTTTGTTTTGATATGACATATTTGTTTAACTAACATCATTTCAGCTTTGGTCTGTAACAATAGTGTTATAAAGTGGTTGTGGTATATTCTGTTATTTTCCAGGAGTTCTGCCAGCAAAACCTGACCAAAAAGTAGAAGACATCACAGATATCAAGATTCTAGATGGTCTGATAAGAGCTCATGTTCTAATAGCCGAGATCATTGGCAGAGGATCAAGATATTATGTAGATTATCTCCTCATGGCACATACCTACCTTATGAGGCTTTGGCAGGTAAAACATCCGAGTTCATTTGCATGTATATAGGGGGTCTTAAACGTGTCTGTGTTCATTTTATTAGGGCCCCGCACTGAAAGTGTGGGTGCCCTATAGTAATCACTCTGTCCGTCCGTCTGTCTGTCTGTCCGTCTGTCCGTCCACAAATTTTCCTACTCCTCTGATAGCGCTGCCGGGGCCCTAGTCAGTTTCACTGACAGCTCTAGTTGCCTAGCATCTCCAGCCCTTCTCTTTGGGTAGTTGCTGATATAACAAACTTACTACATTTTCAAGCTTTTTAGGGCTTTTACAAGTAAATAATTAACATGCCTTACTATTGAAATTATTTTTCGAATAACAACAAATACTCATCACAGCCCGCATCTAGTACCTCAGATTGTTTTTGATTATGTTCCCTCACCAAGTTGAGGGGGCCATATTGTTTTTAGTGCCGATCCTGTTTGCATCAGTGTTGGTGTTAGCATTGCCTGTTTGAAGCATTATATCTCTTGAACCAGTTAGTGGATTCTGACCAAATTTGCATGGTTACGTCAATAGGATGGAAGAAAACAGGCTCCCTAAAACTGTCAATTTTTGGCAAAAAGGATTTGTGTGTACCCTATCTCATGTATGAATCAATGGGTTTTGGTCAGTTGATCAAACTTTGTACACCTATCAAAAAATTGTTCAAATTTTGGTGACTTTGATCTCATTTTCTTGTGTCTTGTGTTGTGCAATATGTCATTTCAAAGACTTGACTAGCTTTTGCTGGTCCTTTATAAGGGAACAAAAAACACTTAGATGTGTGTGCCCAGCTGTTTTATTGGGATCAGTTTTTCCAACCATTGTGAATCGCTTTCCATAGGACCTTTGTTGTGAATGTGGGGGTGGAAAAAGCAGACTTATACTTTGACTGGCATAGAATGTGGAGCCCCTCACTGAGTTTCTGTTGGTCCCATATGTAGTAAATGAGCAGGTGCTTGCCAAAAACTACAAAGAAACCTGTGGGACAGATGAAGACTCAAATTAGCCTGAGCATTTGCACACTCTGATCAGAGGTTTTTTCTTCTGGACAGGGCTATCAGAAGAGCAAAAATTAAAGACTCTGACCAGACTGACTTGATGCAAATGGCTGATCTCTAAGTCTTTGCTGATGACACAGGCCTTCTTGTAGGTTTTCTTGTGCACAGGCTCAAATGTCTTTTGAAAATGGGTCAGCTATATTGAGAAGCACAGAAGACCTATAAAAATTCTAAAAATTTGGACACCTAGCTGCTATTCTCCAAAAGATTTGATAATTTTTTTTCACAGTCCTGCAAGGAGTCCAAAAGGTTCAGACAGAAAGGCAAACAGTGTAGACCCTGATCAGATTGCTCCTTCAGGAGCAGTCTGACCTGGTCTACACTGTTTTCTTAGACCTATCTGTCCCAATACTTTGGATCATTACGGTATGTAGATAAATTTTACGTTTTATATCTGTAGGTAACTATCCCAGTGACAGGTCCTACAATTAAGGAAATTGCCAAAAATCCACCAGCTCCCCAAGACGCCAAGGAGAAACAGGGATCAGCTAAGAAGAAGGGTGATAAAGGCGCAGAGAAGGCCTCTGTGAAAGAGAAGCCCAAAAGAAAAGGGCCACTTGATGTTCTTCCCCATACAACAGAGGAGTGGGCTGTTTATGATGTCCCAGATGAAGTAAGAGTTTTGTTTTGTATTTTTAACCTTTTCAGCTTTAATATTGAGGAAGAGCTGTAATGCTATATATATAATAAGATGAGCTAATCTGTCTTTCAACTGATACAAGTACCTATACATTTGGAGGGAATCGATATGCTTCCAGGGGCAGCAACTCTTTAAAAAATATACCATGTACAGAGGGCCTTGTTATAACGACAGCATCTGCTCCTTACATTTTGGCATTGTAAACAATTTGCCGCTATAGTAAGGAGTAGGATAATAGGTAATAAAAAACTTTTTCTCCTTGATTACTACATAAAATAAATGTGGTGGACATTTGTTATGTTTGTTTGTTTGATTTGAAGTTTAACATCCCAGTCAACACTGTAAAGGTCATTTTGTAGACATTGCTTCCAATGTTGTGGGACTTTTACCCGACATAGAGATGAAATGATATCTCAAGCCCTGCCGCCATTGAAACCAATAGGGTTTATAAGCATGGACGGGCCGACTCGCACCGCATTGCCTGTACAGGCTTAGATCCTCTAAGCGGTTTACTAGTACTCGTGTGCAGGTCGGTTTCAGCTCTGTGTGGAAGCATCATGCAGCCCATCAATTTCTTCAAGCATTTGTTAGAATTACCTTGAATAATTCCATTGATCCATCTTGTCTTAAGCTAAGGGTTTGTTTCCTTAATATTATTTTAGAAGTAGCAAATTCAGTATTATTGAATATCTCCATTAACCTCTCATATCTTTAGCTAAGGAATCGTTCTATTAAAATTATCATTGTTTCGAGTTTTGTCATTATTTCAAATGTGGGAGTAAAGAGGGTTATCTGTATATGCTTATTTTGTGGCCTAGTTAATGTTATTACAATCAGTTAGCACTCACGCTGTTCTTGTGCAGACTTCTAAAGTTTTTGATTTCTAAAAGTACAGTAAAATTCCTATATTTAGGCCACCTTTGGAACTGTTCAAAAGTGGTCTTTTAAGACCACCTTTGGGACTGTTCAAAAGTGGTCTTTAAGACCACTTTTGAACAGTCCCAAAGGTGGTGTCTACAGAGGACACTGTGTGCAGAAAACACAAAGAAAGAATAATCGTAGTCTACTACAATAAGCTTTATAAAGCAGAATTAATTTTAGGTCGTCTTAATAGCGGAATTTCACTGTACAATGTATATTCTTTACCAATCACTGACAAATGTTGTTCTTTGATCAACAGAAGGAAGAGAACAGCTCTTGAAAGTATTTATGGTTTTTCTACACAAAAATTGTGTTGCTTTCCTGTCGCTGACAGTTATAATCACTGGATTTGCAGTCAAAGAGGCTGCCACCTAGACTTTGGAGCCTGGCTACAGGAATTTTTTAAAAATGTATTTGTATATTTCAGGTCATTGAAGCATTTAAGCATGAGTTCATGGTTGAAAGTGGAATCAATTCCCACACTATAGTGAAACCGGTGAGTTCATTATTATAGTGTTTAGAGGGAATGGATAGTCTTGCACACCAGACAAGGAAATCCGTGATTTTACCCTGGGATAGAAATTTATGTTCTGACCCTGGTGTTCCGACCCCAAATCGAATATAATCGCATGTTTGATAAATGCACTGGTTGATTACAACCTCATGTGCGGCGTTGTCATGCGTGACGTCACTAAACATTCCTGTTGTGTCATCACAAAATGGCGGACGTCGGTAACCGAAGTGACAGCAGCATTAAAAATTCGCAATAGAAATGGAAGGTTTGCAAGAAAAAGAATTCAATATGGGTGTGAGGGGTGGATAGAAAAATCCGTCCCTCGGGATCACTATCCGGCATCACTCGGCAAGCCTCGTGATGCCGGACAGTGTCCCTCGGGACGGATTTTTCAATCCACCCCTCACACCCATATAAGATTCTTATAGTCTGGTAGCTGGTTAAGCAATGGTGTAACACTGTCAAAAAGGCTTTTCTGAGGAGCTGATTGTTATTTTCTAGGGTAGAGCCCTTTCAGATGGGACTTTGTGTACATAAAAAGCAATTAGGAAATTACAACAATTGTCTTGTGTTGTTGAAATGGAGGCAAACATTTACCAGGCATATCCCTTGCCCTTGATAACTGAGAAAGCATATTTGACAGTTATTACAATGTCACCTGTTGGGAAGTCAGACTACCATTTCACCACAATAAGAGTACAGTGCACTTAGACACTTCATTTTAATCATGAAAACAAGCCTTAGAAAATATTTCTATTCAGCACATGGTCAGTGCCATTATATGATTCTTGTGCTGACTTTGGAACCAAACATGTCCAAAGCTTGCATTAGGAGCAAATACAGTGAAATCCTATGTAAAAATATATAGTATTGATCAGAGCATGTGCCATAATTATGAAGAATATTATAAATACCATTAATAATGAGGAAAGACCTCATCACCTTTGGTAACTTATATTCATGTACAAAACATATTTAGTAAAATTCTTATTGAGCATGTTTTAAAGATAACGTAATGATCCTCAGTATTTGGACAAATAGGCCTAAGCAAACAGTGCAGACCCAGATCAGACTGCTCTTGATCAGGGTCTTCACTGTTTGCCATTCCGTCCCAACTTTTGGACCTCTTGCTGGATCGTGAAACTATTTTGTTAATCTTTTAGAAGAATTACAGCAAGTCCTCAAGGTATCCGAATCTTTAGGATTTTTATGGTACTGTTCATTTTTCAGTTGCTGACCCTTTATTATCTGGACTCTCTGGTACATCAGCTAAGAGAGCTTGGCTACAATCACTTGACACTTCCAGTTCTGGCATTTGAGGACCTTCTTGCAAGAGATCTCCTACCAAGTGAGGCATTGAAGTTCCTGGCACATACCAGAGCCCTTGAAGTTTGTCTAGAACTGAACCTGAAGAACGGTTACAATTTTCATGAGAAACTCAGTGGTCAAGTGATCATCAGTGAAAATGACCAAGCTATGTAAGTGTTACACACATTAACCTCTTTATGTGACTGTTTTTACTCGTATATCACAGTTTTGGATATGGCACAGATGAAAGGGTTTAGATTATATAAACATGGTTGTTTAATTAACCCATTTAGTACCGGAAACCCCAAAACGGGTACCAGGGCAAACAGTGAAGGCCCAGATCAGATGCCGCAGAACGCGGCGTCTGATCAGGGCCTACACTGTTTGCAAAAAGCTAAGCCATTTTCCAAACACATTTTGAAGAAAACACAACCTGACACCCCTTTACTTTGGAATGGACTCCTGCCATATATAAGGAGGAAGATTCCATTTGGTACTAAAAAGGTTAATAGATACTGTGTTGGAATTCAACAATAGTGTCAGAGGGAGAAACACAGAACTCTAGAAACAATGTACCGTATTCGGGTGTGTATTACCCGCATTTGCGTACTACCCGCACCCCCCTTTTTTGGCCAAAATCTGGGGGAAAACTGTTATTCTGTTGTATTACCCGCATGGAACATTTGCTGAAATTTTGGTGGATTCGTAAGTGAGAAAAAGTAAGAATTTGGCCAGTTTTTGTAACACACAACGGAACGCGCGATCGTCTTCAAAAGGCGGGAAAATGCACGTGCGTGCGAGTATCACCAGAAAGCATGTATTTTGCATTAAAATGTTGAAAAAACTTTACCTGTTCACCATTGTAATTTATTTATGAACCCACATATGCCCGCGGCCCTTTTTGTGACATCGGCAAACAGTGCAGTCCCAGATCAGACACCTCAGAAAGGCGCCGCAAACGTCTCTTTCTTGGACATCGGCAAACAGTGCAGTCCCAGATCAGACACATCAGAAAGACGCCGCAGACGTCTGATTTGGATTTACACTGTTTGATGATTTATAACGGTTCAATTATGACACTATTGTTAATCCCTGTCATATAATTGCCATCCTGCTGTGCGTGTCGATAAGGTGTGAAAATATGGTCAAGTTATGTCTCTAATTTGCGTTTATTCCCCAATCATAAAATTTAATCCGCAATCAATGTGAAAATTATTTAATTGCTCCAAAGACGAGTTGCTACGACTATTCTACTGTCTCGTAAATGGTTATGTTTTGGCGCCAAATAGCAGACGCTTGGTGAGAAAAGTTGAATGATTTAACTTGTGTTAACACATCTGTATGCTGTTGTTGGTATTGACACGGAGCTTACGAAAAACGCTGTTTTCCCCAACCGTTTTGCTATCGAGAATATTTTTACCATTTCGAAACATTTTTTTATGAGAGAGATACGCCCCATTAAGATAAAACAATAGACACGTGTGGGCATTGCCGGAGTCCGATGACGTCATTTACCGATCGCATGCAAAGAAAAAAAACAAACTGTAGCAGTTGTTTGTGGGCGGCGGTTTGGATGCCGGAAAACTTTGATGTTCGCATTGAACTTGCTTGTTTATTTCGTTTAAAATTAGGAATAATACTCACAAAATCGGGCTTGCTAGTAATGGAGATTGTTATATTACTCATGTGTTAGTAATATTGTGTGGACAATTAAACGTTTTTTATGTCGGGAATTGTAAAAGGATAGAGCATAACATGAGATGCATCGTATTTTCAGCCGACAAAAGTAAAAATAAAATGGTCCAAAAATAATTCAGGCGGATTACCCGCACCCCGAACTTGGGCCTGTAATTTGAGGGAAAAAAATGTGGGTAATACACGCCCGAATACGGTATATGCTGTTATAAGGAATTAACAGTTACTATTGTAATTTTGAAATTTAGGAACTTTGTAGAATACCTGAAGTCATGCCAAAAGTTATCCAGCTCTTTGAAGCCTTGAGATGCAGATTGGCAGTATGGTAAAAGATAAAGATAAAGAAGCTTTATTTAATGTTGCATATCAAATAATATAAGCTCTGTAGAGCTTTTATTGCGGCAAACAAAGTATCCTTTAACAAATACTTTCCTGCCTTCATTTATCTTCCTAGGACTACCCCTGATAATGCGAGCGTCAGCCAAGGGAGTGCCTAGTACCATTTTTCACGCCTTTGGTATGGCACGGCTGGAGATCAAACCCGCCACCTCCCATTCCCGAAGCGGACGTTCAACCACTGAGCTATTGGGACTGGTACAGTGTAGTTATAACAGATATGCCAGAGCTCAGTGTTATTTATTTAAAATTAAGTAGAAAATATCACAGATTCACTGTACTGAAATATAGCAGACAGGGAATTTAAACCCAGTCGGCTTAACCAAGTTCAAACCTTAAAATGTCAGGACCCAGCTGTTCAAAGCCGATGAGCTTGTTAGTATTACAATAAAACCTCAATCATTCTCATATTATGGTAAAAACTCAAATTTTTGCTGAAAAAAAAAAAAATGTGAGCAAAAGCTGCTCACATCTTTGTTAGCAAAAATATTACTGTATTAGATATTGCACTTGCTAGAACAGCTAACCTTTTAACCCATTTAGTACCGAAAACCCCAAAAGGGGTACCTTGGCAAACAGTGCAGGCCCAGATGAGACGCCGCAGAATGCGGCGTCTCATCAGGGCCTACACTATTTGCAGGAAGTTCAGCCATTTTACAAATCAATTTTGAAGATACCACAACCTGTCACCCCTAAATTTAGAAATGGAATCCTGCTATATATAAGGAGGAAGATTCCATTTGGTACAAAAAGGGTTAACCGCTAACACTTCACTAACCTTATATGTTGTATTGAGGCATTGAACAACAGAGCTAAAAATGTTCACTTTTGAAACCAATCTACTTGATACTGCCCACTGTTACAGGTCTCGAGATGAGATAGCTATGTGGAAAGAAAAACAATCTCAGGTGATCAAAGAAGAAATGAGAGTGAAAGAAACTATAGCTAAGATGGCTGCCAGCAGTAAAAGCTCATCCAAGATGTTGTCAAAAAAGCACACTGCCACTACATCAGTTAGTGAGGTAAGAGAGATTTGGGCGAATTCTCTTTTTAAGGGGAAGGGATAAACTGCAGGGGGAGCAACGCCTTCAAAAATGTGTTTGTCTCCTTTGTCATTGAGGGTGTCTACAAATTCTGCCCTTTAAGAGTAGGCCCCTTTTTCGTAGGGGCAAATAAAAGAATAAATACATTGGAAATAGCCCTGCAGACACACAAGGTTGACTCAACTTTGAATCAACATTGAAACAATGATAATTCAATATTTAATGCCTGCTGGGTCTAGCAGTCTCAAGGGTAGAAAATTCTGTCCTCCATTCTGGTTTGATGTTTATTTTACAGACTGATTTGGGTGCCCCCGCAGTGGGGCTTGGAGAAATAGATAGGGCTGGATGGTGCTTCCATGCAAAGCTAAAACCAACCTAACATGATTACTGGTAAACTGCTTAACCCTTGTCCTGCTGAATATTTTAATCTGCCACACCCACTACCGATTATCAACCAATCAGACTTCTTGATGCAAATTATTCCATCAAATTCACAATCTGAATGGCAAACAATGTAGATCCTGATCAGATGGCTTCGTCAGAAGCCATCTGATCTGGATCTTCATTGTTTGGAAAATAAGGCATATCCGGGATCAGCAGGACAAGGGTTAAGTATAAGCCTGCCCAGGCAAAGTGGTGCGAGATGAACCATCCATGCATATAAATCTTATTGGTTTCATTCTGTGGCAGGGCATGAGATGTCATTTCATCTCAATGTCAGGCAAAAGTTCCACTAAATTGGAAGCAACATCTCCAAAATGACCTAAAAAGTGCTGATGGGGACATTAAATTCAAACAAACAAACAGGTTGATTCAAACTATGATTTCAGTGTTTATTCATCTTGAATGCCTGTAGGGTAAAAAAGTCTGTCCATCATTACTGTACTGGTTTGATGCATGTTTTACAGACTGAGGTTAAGATAGAGTCTCACCTGGGAAAAGTGCTTGGAGCAGTAACATTCCGAGATGTCTGGACAGATACAGCAGAAATACTCATCAGACAGGTACAGTCAGTCCTCTTTGATAGCAATAAAACTCCTTTTAACAACAGTTTCAGTGGCACAAGCCCTTAGCCCAAGATGAGAATGATTAATGAAGATGTCCAAGAATGTTTTGAATATTTCTTAGATTCGCCTAAAGATGTCCACAACGTTTGCTCCTTGAAGTAATTAAGTGAGACTCTGCAAAATTGCAGAATGCTGGGCCATAAGGGTCTAAACAGTTTGCCTCTCATCCAGCTATTTTTAGACACAGTAAATTCATCTTCTTCCAATTTTAGAACAAGTGTGGTATACCTTAATGATCCTAGATAGGCTAAGCAAACAGTGCAGACCCAGATCAGACTGCTCCTGAAGGAGCAGTCTGATCAGGGTCTACACTATTTGCCATTCCGTCCGAACTTTTTGGACTCCTTGCTATATCATGAAACAAACTTACTAGAGCTTTAGGAGAATTACAGCAGCTCCTGAATGTGCCCAATTTTTGGGGGGATTTTTATGGTATATTTGAGGTGTCAGAATATTTGGAGTAAATACAGTAGCTTAAGTTAACCCATTTTGTACCGGAAACCCCAAAACGGGTAGTTGGCAAACAGTGTAGGCCTAGATCAGATGCAGCAGAACGCGGTGTCTGATCAGGGCCTACACTGTTTGCAAAAAGTTGAGGCATTTTCCAAATAAATTTTGTTAGAAGAAAACACAAGCTGACACCCCTTAATTTTGAAATGGACTCTTGGTATATATAAGGAGGAAGGTTCCATTTGGTACAAAACGGGTTAACCATAGCTCCAGATAAGGAGGTTTTTTATGCCCCCGCCATTCGAAGAATGGTGGAAAGGGCATATAGCGTTGCCCCTGTCCGTCCGTCCGTCCGTCCTTCCGTCCGTCCGTCCGTCCGTGCGTCCGTGCGTCCGAAACTTAAACGCAGTCAATAACTTCCTTATTTCTTCATGGATTTTAAAATTACTTGGCAGAAATGTTAACCATCATGAGACGACGTGTCACATGCAAAACCCAGGTCTGTACCTCCAAGGTCAAGGTCATACTTAGAGGTCAAAGGTTAAAAAAAGGGTCCGAAACTTAAACGCAGTCAATAACTTTCTTATTTCTGGATGGATTTTGAAATTACTTTGTAGAAATGTTAACCATCATGAGACGATTTGTCATGTGCAGACCCAGATCTGTACCTCCAATGTCAAGGTCATACTTAGAGGTCAAAGGTCAAAAAAATGGTCCGAAACTTAAACGCAGTCAATAAATTAATTATTTCTAGATGGATTTTAAAATTACTTTGAAGAAATATTAACCATCATGAGACGATGTGTCACGTGCAAACCCAGATCCGTACCTCCAAGGTCAAGGTCATACTTAGAGGTCCAAGGTAAAAAAAATGGTCGGTCAATAACTTTCTTATCTCTGGATGGATTTTGAAATTATTTGGCAGAAAGTTTGGCCATCATGAGACAATCTGCCTCACACAAAACCAAGGTCCTTACCTACAAGGTCAAGGTCATACTTAGAGGTCAAACGTGAAAAAAGGGTCCAAAACTTAAACACGGTCAATAACTTTCTATTGATGAATACGAACAGACATATTCTCAGGCGGGGGCATCCGTGTCCTATGGACGCATTTCTAGTTTTTTATTATTATTTTCTGTAGTTCTCCATAAAAACATGATTGTGTTGTGTGTACTCGTTAGAATGGCTTTGTGGAGGCAATTCTAACACATACCCACTAGGGTGTGTCTAACAAGAAACTGGGAAATTATCCCTTAATTATCATCGTTACTTATCTGGGGCTATGTATAAAGATTTTCAGAAATTAAATTTGCCTTCTCTCCAATATTTAATCAAAGCACTGACAGTATGGGTGGGTTTATTGTCCCTGAGTGTAGGCTGGGAAAATGGTTCTGAATCGGGATTTAGACTGTTTCTTTAAACCTTTTAATTCCTGTACTTAAAGCAAACAGTGAAGACTGATCAGATGCCGCTTTCTGTGTCATCAGATCTCGGTCTACATTGTTTGCCAAACACAACACATGAGTCCAGTCTAGATAGATTATACAAGTAAACCTGTTGACACAACACTTTGACCTCACAAAAAGAAGAAAATTGCAGCTATAAATAGCAATTACCTGGATTTCATAGAAATAAGCTGCTGTGCTTTGTAACTTTGGGTCAGTTAACAAACAAGTGACCCAAAACTAAATGTCTGATTGTTATTTCAGGGTCACTACCAAAGTGCCAGAGAGTTCCTCAATGAGGCTAACATAGCTGCAACATCATTTGATGATGTAGCCCTTCAGGCCAAGATACTCTATCTTCTGGGCATGTTGTCTTATGAAGAGGCCCAATATGGTCAGGCCGTGAATCTCTGTAAGAAAGCACAGGTAAGGTTACATGGTGTAAATGGCCTTGGATGGGTTATTTAAAGCAGGGTTAGATTAACAAACTTGTTAGGAATAGATACTTCAAATGTTCTACCAAAATGTTTAATATGATCATGTTGCAAGAGCTAGCTTTTGCCATGCAAAACATTTTTCAGCAAAGTAATCACTGTATTTGCTATATTGAGTAATGGAAGTTTTAACATTTTGTTTACAACTGACTGCATTAGTTTTAAGCAACTGCCCTTGTAAATACCTGCAATTTGGACAATTTCATAACCATTCTTATCTGTATTTGAACCCAGAGTAACTACCATACCATACAGGCACTTTCGATCCACGCAGAGCTGAGTCTGACCACACACGATTGCTGGTTAACCGCTTAGTAGGACTAAGCCTGCCCAGGCAAAGAAGTGTGAGTCAGATCGTCAAATGCATTTAAGTCTTCTGGTTTCATTAGGTGATAGGGCTTGAGATGTCATTTCTCCTCAGTGTTGGGTAAAAGTCCCACAAAATTAGGAGCAAAGTCTCCAAAATGACCTAAATAGTGTTGAAATCGTTCCTATGTAGCAAATTTGTTCCTTCAAGAAATGACACCTTTTCCAGAATTACAAATATAGGAGAGCAAACAGGAAATCCCAAAAGTTGCCTCCTATATGAAAGTTGTGAAAAATATGCTAGGTGTAACCATTCTTATTAACCCTTGTTCTGCTGAATATTTATATATGCCACACCCACTACCGATTATCAACCAATCAGATTACTTGATGCAAATTATTGCAACAAATTCACAATTCTGGATCTACATTGTTTCAAAGATAAGGCATATCCGGGATTACCAGGACAAGGGTTAATGGTGGATGATGAGTTTTCATCTTTTTCCATTAGATAAACACCTCTGATTTTCTTTTTCAAACTTGAGTCTTTATTTCCAGGCTTTATACTATGGAGATGAGCAGTTCTGGTATGACACGACAATGCTGATGGTTAACTCTACACTGCTTGACTATGAGAACAGAAAAGCCAAGAGAGTGGTAAGATATACTGTTACTTTATAGCAGAGAAAGTTATAGAAGAGTAAGGATAACATCAAAGACCTTTGGTAGGCCTTGTTTCTTGGAGGTTTCTGTCATTTTATATAATCCAGTTCAAAAGAAAAGCTTAATTATTGCATTGGTGAGCAGCACAGGCTCAGCCAAGACTGCACATACGTGCAGTCTTGGCTGAGTCTGAACTGCTCACAGACATGTAGTGGAGGCCTTGATGAAACTTCTTGCAAGAATTCATGCATCTAGCTCTATAAGTTGCCTTTTCAAGTTGCTTATGGGGTAAGTACCTTTTTCTCCTGAGCTGACTCTTATGTATTTAACCCTTATCCTGCTGAATAAGTTAATAAGCCACACCCATTTCTGACTATTAGCCAATCAGATTACATTATATAATGTTTTTGTTCAAATTCACAAACTGAATGACAAACAGTGTTGGTCCTGATCAGATCTGATCAGAATTTACATTGTTTGCAAAGGTGGGGGTTGTGGTGGACAGCAGGATATGGATTAAAATAATTTGGATGTTTCTGTGTTTGTATATTTAACTTCATAGTTTACTTTCAGAAATTGATAATGCAGGTATTCATTATTAACATTCAGAAGTTGATAATGCAGTTGTTATCCCTAGTAGAAGATTGTGTAGATGAACAGACTGGTGTGTGGCAAAACCTTCAAGTATACATATAGCCAGCAAAGAGTCTGATCAGCCTCTGCATCCACCCAGTTTTGCCAGTCTTTATTTATTGCTCATTAGAAGACAGTGAAAACTCATACTGCATTGGATCTGAGTCTTTGATTGTTTTGCACGTCTTCCTGTTGGTTTCATCATTCCCCTGCCTCATGTTGTTCATCAGATCGGCTGAAAGTGATTTGAGTTGTGAGCTTATGTTTTATCAATGGCTCAAACACCAATAGCTAAATAACCATCACTGAGTAGAACCCTTTCTTTAGTACCTAGGGGATTCCGAATTCCTCTAGATAAGAAATTGTGAGAGATAATTCAGAAAGATTTTCTTTTCTTATCTTGCAAATGTATGCTGTGTGTTCTCATAAGAATTGCCTCACTGAGGCAATTCTAATGAGAACATACAACATGTATGCTGTGTGATATGTTGATCTTATAGAACACCGAGAAGTTATCTCAAAATAATCCTCATTATGCCTCCTGGCAAGCTGCCTTAGCAACTCCCAGTGACTCAAGCTACTTGTGACTTGAACAAATTTTAATGGGGGACTACCGCAATACGGAGATATCTACCCGATTGCTTCCCTTGTCCGTTAGGTGGCGCTATTATTGGGTAGTTCCGGTTTCGTGTTGTTTGGGTAAACAAACATAGTAGAAGTGAGACTGTACAGTGGCCTGCGTATTTGTGCAGCCTGATCTGTCTTGTCTAATATGTCGGTGACTGTACTATGATGAGTCTTGCGTAGCCGCAGGACAATCAGATATAAGCAAACATAGGTTCTGCATGTTGATCTGACTCTTTTACCGGTACGGTTGTGTGCGACCAACAAAAACGCAGCTCGGCCTGTGAATCCAAACAGTCTGATCAGTGTCACTGATGATCGCATAAGCCTTTAAAAGCACCTAGGACAATGAATATCGCAACTGAAATTAGCGAAATCCAGTTGCGCATAAGTCTATGCAGGTAAATGAACGACCATCAAAGATGCAGCTCAGCCTGTGAATCGAAACAGTCTAATCAGTGTCATCAATGATCGCAAGAGCCTGCTAATGGATATCGCAACAGAAATAAGCGAAATCCAGTTGCGCATATTGATATAAGTCTTTGCAGGTAACTGAACGAACATGGAAGACGCAGCTCAGCCTGTGCATTGCATCCAAAAGGTCTGATCAGTGTCATTTATGACTAAATTGTTTTATAAAGCCACACGGATAATAAATAATGCAACAGACATAAGCGGAATCCAGTTGCACATATTGATATAAGTATTTGCAGGTAAATGAAGGACCAACGAAGACGTAGCTCAGCCTGTGCATCCAAAAGGTCTGATCAGTGTCATCGATGATCGTATGAGCCTTACAAAGCCGCACGGATAATGACTAAAGCAACAGAAGTTAAATAATTCCAGTTGCGCATATTGGAATAACTCAATGACCAACGAAGACACAGCTCAGCCTGTACATCCGCGAAGTCTGGTCAGTGTCTTCGATGATAGCATAAGTCTTACAAAGCCGAATGGATAATGGATAAGCAAGTCTCCATTTGCCTATGTTGATACAAGTATATGCAGGCAACTGAACGACCATCGAAGACGCAGCTCAGCTTGTGCATCCAAACAGTCTGATCAGTGTCCTCGATGATCGTATGAGCCTTACAAAGCCGCACGGATAATGACTATAGCAACCGAAATAAGCGAAATCCAGTTGCGCATATTGATATAAATCTTTGCAGGTAACTGAACGATCATCGAAGACGCAGCTCAGCCTCTGCACCCAAAAGGTCTGATCAGTGTCATTTATGATCGCATGAGCCTTACAAAGCTGCACGGATAATAAATAATTCAACAGAAATAAGCGAAATCCAGTTGCGCAAATTGATATAATTCTTTGCGCGTAACTGAAGGACCAACGAAGACGCAGCTCAGCCTGTGCATCCGCGAACTCCTGTAAGTGTCTTCGATGATGGCATAAGTCTTACAAAGCCGCATGGATAATGGATGTCGCTAAAGAGATAAGCGAACCTTGCGTTGCCTATGCTGGTATATGTCTATGCAGGTAATTGAGCGACCAGCGAAGACGCAGCACAGGCTGCACATCCGTGCAGATGTGCAGTATGATCAGTATTCGTTGCTCTAGCAAAACAGTGCTATTCAAATTAAGATAAGTGTAAACATTTGCTGTAGTCCATGTTGATCTGAGTCTTTGCATGTCAAGCCGAGCGTACTGATCAGTCTTACATAGCCGCTGGAATATTGCAATAGAGGTTTACAAGTGAAATTACAATTATTGTGCATGTTTATTTGAACGACCAGCGAAGTCGTAACAGCATGCGAATCCGTGCAGTCTGGTCAGTCTGCACTGTGTGTTAAAGAGATGCATCTACTATCAGAAGCACCGAATGTGTTTTCGAGTTATGCTTAAAACCGGAACTACTCATTTGTGGCGCCCCTAGCGGCCAAGACGCGATAACGGGAATTAACTCTTGATATCGGTAGCCAGCCATTGTCCCAAAGGTTTTTTAGCTCACCTGGACCGAAGGCTCCAGGGGAGCTTATAGTATAGTGGGTCCTCCGTCGTCCGTCGTCCGTCTGTCCGTCGTCCGTCCACACTTTTGAGCAGCTATATCTCTGTATCCTGCAGGCTGATCTCAATCATTTCTCACCTGTAGCATGCCTCTGGTGGGGCATTGATGACATAAACTTTTTTTTGAAATCGCTCTAAAACTTTGGTTCCTATGGCAACCACAAGGTCCCATAGACTTACTATGGGAAAATGCTTGTCATCACCGTGGCGCCTTCAGTTTTGATCGGATCTTTCTGAAACTTATATGTAAGGTGACTGGGGATAAAAACTCGGATGAGTTCGAAAACCGGCCAAGTCGGCCCATTTATCATAGAGTTACGTCCCTTTGATTGCTGAAAATGCCCATTTTCGACCTTGTCATCACCGTAGCCCCTTCAGTTTTGATCGGATCTTTCTGAAACTTATATGTAATGTGGCTGGGGATAAAACCTCGGATGAGTTCGAAAACCGGCAAAGTTCGCCGATTTATCATAGAGTTAAGTGCCTTTGATTGCTGAAAATGCCGATTTTTGACCTTGTCATCACCGTAGCCCCTTCAGTTTTGATCGGATCTTTCTGAAACTTATATGTAAGGTGGCTGTGGATAAAATCTCGGATGAGTTCGAAAACCGACCAAGTCGGCCCTTTTATCATAGAGTAACGTCCATTTGATTGCTGAAAATGCCGATTTTTGACCTTGTCATCACTGTAGCCCTTTCAGTTTTGATCGAATCTTTCTGAAACTTATATGTAAAGTGGCTGGGGATAAAATACCGGATGAGTTCGAAAACCAGCCAAGGTGGTCCATTTATCACAGAGTAACGTCCCTTTGATTGCTGAAAATGCCGATTTTTGACCTTGTCATCACCGTAGCCCTTTCAGTTTTGATCAGATCTTTCTGAAACTTATATGCAAGGTGGCTGGGGATAAAGCCTCGGATTAGTTCGCAGACCGGCAAAGGTGGCCTATTTATCATAGAGTTAGGTCCCTTTGATTGCTGAAAATGTTGATTTTTAGCTCACCTGAGCCGAAGGCTCATGTGAGGTATTAGTATACCACGAGCCGGCGTCCGTCGTCGTCCGTCGTCCACACTTTCAAAGAAGTATATCTCCGGAACCAGTGGGCCAATCTTGATCAAATTTCTTGTGAAGCATTATCAGGTAGGGGGAAAGGCTGCATACTGTTTTCGGGCAGATCGGATTGGAACTCTGGTTGCCATGGCAACAAATAGCTCCCATAGACTTAACATAGCAAAAAGTTTGTCATCACTCTAGCTCCGTCAATTTTTTTCTGATTGTCTTCATTCTTGCAGATAACAAGGACAGGCATGAAATCTCGATCAAGTTCGATTTTGGGCAAAATCGGATCATTCACTTAGGAGTTACCTGCCCTTGTGTGTTTTTGCATTAGGGTTAATGGGAATTAGGAAAAAGCTTGTCATCACTCTAGCTCCGTCAATTTTTTTCTGATCGACTTCATTCTTGCAGATAACGAGGACAGGCATGAAATCTCGATCAAGTTCGATTTTGGGCTGAATCGGATTATTCACTCAGGAGTTACGTGCCCTTGAGCGTTGAAAAAATTGCCTATTGACTTAACATGGGGAGAATGTTGTCATCACCGTAGCTGCTTCAATTATTTTCAGATTGGCTTTATTCTTGCAGATAACCAGCACAGCCATGAAATCTCGGTCAAGTTCGATGACTGGCAGAATCGGATCATTCACTTAGGAGTTACCTGCCCTTGTGTGTTTTTGCATTAGGGTTAATGGGAATTTCAAAAATGTATATCTTAAAGACTACTTGGCCAACTTTGATCAAATTTCATGTGTCGCATTATTGGGCAAGTGGAATGGCTTCATTAGGTTTTCAGGCAGATCTGAGTGGAACTCTGGTTGCCATGGCAACATCTAGCTCCCATAGACTTCACATAGGAAAAAGCTTGTCATCACTCTAGCTCCGTCAATTTTTTTCTGATCCACTTCATTCTTGCAGATAACCAGTACAGGCATAAAATCTCGGTCAAGTTCGATTTTTGGCCGAATCAGATAATTCACTCAAGAGTTACGTCCCCTTGAGCGCCCGAAAAATTGCCTATCGACTTAACATGGGGAAAATGTTGTCATCACTGTAGCTGCTTCAATTTTGTTCGGATTGGCTTCATTCTTACAGATAACCAGCACAGCCATGAAATCTCGGTCAAGTTCGATAATTGGCAGAATCGGATCATACACTTAGGAGTTACCTGCCCTTGTGCATTTCTGCATAAGGGTTAATGTGAATTTCAAAAATGTATATCTTGAAGACTACTTGGCCGACTTTGATCAAATTTCATGTGTAACATTATTGGGCAAGTGAAAAGACTGCCTAAGGTTTTCATGCAGATCTGAGTGGAACTCTGGTTACCATGGCAACATATAGCTCCCATAGACTTAACATAGGAAAAAGCTTGTCATCACTCTAGCTCCGTCAATTTTTTTCTGATCAACTTCATTCTTGCAGATAATAAGGACAGGCATAAAATCTCGGTTAAGTTCGATTTTGGGCAGAATCGGAATATTGACCTCGGAGTTACGTGACCTTGAGCGACAAAAAATTTGCCCATAGACTTAACATAGGGAAAATGTTGTGACTACGATAGCGACTTGAATTTTTTTCAGATCAGCTTCAAACTTGCAGGTAACGAGGACAGACATAAAATCACGGTTAAGTTTGATTTTGGGCCGAATCGGATTATTTGCCTTGGAGTTACCTGCCCTTGAGAATGAAAAAATATGTTGTGACCACGATAGCAACTTTATTTTTATTCAGATCAGCTTCAAACTTGCAGGTAACGAGGACAGGCATAAAATCCCGGTTAAGTTCGATTTTGGGCCGAATCGGAATATTGACCTCGGAGTTACGTGACCTTGAGCGACAAAAAATTTGCCCATAGACTTAACATAGGGAAAATGTTGTGACTACGATAGCGACTTGAATTTTTTTCAGATCAGCTTCAAACTTGCAGGTAAAGAGGACAGACATAAAATCTCGGTTAAGTTAGATTTTGGGCCGAATCGGATTATTTGCCTTGGAGTTACCTGCCCTTGAGCATAAAAAAATACGTTGTGACCACGATACCAACTTTATTTTTATTCAGATCAGCTTCAAACTTGCAGGTAACGAGGACAGGCATAAAATCTCAGTTAAGTTCGAATCGGAATATTGACCTCGGAGTTACATGACCTTGAGCGTCAAAAAATTTGCCCATAGACTTTACATAGGGAAAATGTTGTGACTACGATAGCGACTTGAATTTTTTTCAGATCAGCTTCAAACTTGCAGGTAACGAGGACAGACATAAAATCTCGGTTAAGTTCGATTTTGGGCCGAATCGGATTATTTGCCTTGGAGTTACCTGTCCTTGAGCATAAAAAAATACGTTGTGACCACGATAGCAACTTTATTTTTATTCATATCAGCTTCAAACTTGCAGATAACGAGGACAGGCATAAAATCTCGGTTAAGTTCAATTTTGGGCCGAATCGGAATATTGACCTCGGAGTTACGTGACCTTGAGAGACAAAAAAATTTGCCCATAGACTTAATGTAGGGAAAATGTTGTGACAGAAATAGCGACTTGAATTTTTAGCTCACCTGAGCCAAAGGCTCCAGTGAGCTGATGGTATACCAAGGCTCCGGAGTCCGTTGTCTGTCGTCCGTCCATCCGTCGTCCACACTTTCAATTAAGCATATCTCAGAGGGCAGTCGACCAATCTTGTTTAAATTTTATGTGCAGCACCATTGGGCAAGGGGAAAGGCTGCATTAGGTTTTGGAGCTAGTCTGGTTCATTTGTTCCTTCATTCTTCTTTCTCTCCATATAGAGATAATAGACCAATGTTAAATTTTTAACCAAAGATTTCTCAGGAACTATAAAAGCTAGAAGCATCAAATTTGGTATTCAATAGAATAATGATGACTTATTTTGTGTAAGAGACATTGGGCTTTCTCAGCTTATTTGTTCATCTGTTCTTTCATTCTTCTTTCTCTCCATTTTGACCAATGTTAAATTTTCGTCAAAGATTTCTCAGGAACTATAGAAGCTAGAAGTCTCAAACTTGGAATGCAATGCAATAATGATGACTTATATCCTGTAAGGGTCAATGGGCTGGATTCTATTAGCAGATTTAGTAGTCAAGTCTGTGAATTGTTAAAACTTAAGTTCCTCAGGTGAGCAGTTTAGGCTCATTGAGCCTCTTGTTTAACTATATACTGACATGATTATGAATATATTCCAGGCCAGAGGTATACTTGTCCACTCACTGAATGAGTTTACCAGGATAATGGAAGAGAGACCAAACAGAGCTGGCATGATTGGTTATGTTATTGCTATGCTAGAATACAAGTAAGTAATTGTTTGAAAAATCAATTTAGAAAAACCATTATTGACTGTTGTCAAAGGGAAATCACACTTAAAACTACCATTTATCATCATATTTGGACACCTCAACACCTTATCATACTTGCAATGTTTACTACCCTATGTTGTGTCTGAAAGTAGCTGGATAAGTGGCAATGACTCTAATGAGATGCTGCATTCTGTGGCATCTCACCTTGGCAGACTCTGTTTGCCCAGGCCTGTCTGACGGGCGGCATACGGTTATAACGGTAATTGCTTCTTTTCTGAGGGGGGAGAGATTTTTGTTCCAAAACAAAAAAAAAAAAAAACAGAACATTTTTGCATCAGCAGATTTATTTTTCTTTGGTGAAAAAGTATTAAAAAACCAGGAAACCCTTTAAATTTACATACATACACAAAGATTGTTCTTATGTTGTGCAGCAACATTCTTTCATGCAGACTGAGCATGAAATATTTTCACAACATTCTTTCATTCAGATTGAGCATGAAATATTTTCTATGGTCATTATTGCTTTTCTGCTGATTCAAGAAGAGCAGGGGCCAGTTGTTCAAAACTTATAACGTCGTCAGTTTAAACTTTGATCATTTAATATTGGCAAGTATGCTAATATATTTGGTGAAAAAATGTGAGCAGCTTTTGCAAATGCAAAAGCTGCTCACATTTTTTCACCAAACATGTAGCTGCTCAAACAGTTAACAATTTGTCCACTAATGAGCTCTTTAAGCTAACGATGCTTTGAACAACTGGGCCCAGGTGTCTCTTACTTGCAAAAGAATACAGTAAAACTTTGATGGCTCAAACACAGATGGCTTGTTTATCATGGCTGTTTTCAACTCATTTTTTAGTCCATAGGAAAAAATGCAATATTTGCAGATATAAACATATGTGTGATAATTTTCTTATTTGATTTTGAAAATGAATGTTGTGTGTAATCATTAGAATTACCTCAAGGTGATTATCATTAGAATAGCCTCAATGTGATTCTAAAGAGTACACATAACATACATTAATTTTGAAGAAAATTGAAAAGATGACCAGATTATGCCCCCTGAACTTGTTGATCAACTCTTGGTGGCTCAAACTACTCCTGTGTCAAACCAATTTTTATGGTGCCAAAGGTGTTCTGACTATATGTGCTGTCCTTGGTAACCGCTTAAGGACTAAGCTTTCCCACACAGAAAAAAGTTTTGTTAAGTTAACTGACTGGCACATTATGTATGACCTTGACAGTATTGACTGGGCAGTAAACCCTTATCCTGTTGAATAAATTAATTTTCTGACACACTTTTCTGACTATCCACCAATCAAATCATTGAATATAACAGACATTATGAAAACATGCCTATATAAATACATTGTAAATTTTACCGCTGAAAATCGAAAATTTTAAGATGAAAAATTGGGGTATTTCTCTTATTTCTGGTCCAAATATAGATTGTGGATACTCGTTAGAACCGCCTCATTGAGGCGGTTCTAACGAGTACCCACAATCTATATTTTAGAGCAGAAATAAGAAAAATAAGGTTTACCCCTGCAAACCCCAGTTTTACTATATAAAAGTGGGGTTCAAGGGGGTCAAAATTATATAGGCGTGTTTTCGTGATGCATGCCTGTTTTATTTACCAGGCTAGCCAGTACTCAGTGGTCTATCATAGAAGAAGAAAACCCTGATCTCAATGAGCCAAAGGTTATGAGGAGAGTACATGAGGTTTGTGAGGTGAGTGTCACAGTTGTCTGTTCTCCAGTAGTTTAAAACTAACAAACATACAAGGTAATGTAAAGTTAATATTTTTTTTTTTATTCAACAATTTCACTACAAATATTTTTCCATGGCAAAAACTTCTCACATTTTAACTAGCCATGCAAAAGCTGCATGAGAGCAAAAACTTATGCATACATACAGTGATCTGAGTAAGAGAAGTAATTTATTTGTATGGATATGCAATTGATTTTTCCTCCCCTCGGGAGGTTTGGGACAAGCAGAACCTTGGCTGTGTTTTCATTTGCTGCAGACTTGGGGTAGAAATCCTGTACCAAATACAATGTAACCTCATTAAGTAGCCACCAAGCTGTCCACCTTTAATTATGAAGGGGTGTCAGATGACTCTTTAAACTGAGGTCCAGTCCCCATATGACCTTAGTTGCCGCTGGAAGGTAGAACAACATATATTACCTATACTGATATAAATATATGGTAATGTAATTTTGGCTCTGTCTTTTTAATCATATTAAAGTAGCTGCTGGCCAGGAGAGATTGATGGCTGTTCAGCAGATGTTAAATATATTGTAAAATGTTTGGGAGAATAATTATGGCTGCTGAAGAGAGGTGGCTGTTAAACATAGGTGACTGTTAGCAGAGGTTTTACTGTAAATATTCATAAAAGGATTCTTATAATACCACACTGTAGAAGGAAAGGAGTGAAATACTTTGCCAGTACCATTAGAAATTGTTGACATGCTTCTCCCTTAAACAAAAGTAGTGAGGCATTTGAGCATTTTATGTTAAAATAAACTATCCTTCTAGAAATTTGATGAAGCTACCAACAAGATCCTTCAGCTACGCTACAGACGTGAAGCTCTACCTATCATGAAAGAACATGTTGGAATACTGCACAGAATGGCAACAGTTTCATTGGAAAAAGAAATCAGACATACTTACTATCTCCAGGTAAGAAGATTTACCTCCCTTTGACCATCCTCTTTCTCAGCACAAAAAAAAACATGCAGCGTTATGCAGAAATAGTCTTTAGCATTATCTTTGAGTACATTGCCTGATTTCTGATTCTTGTACAAGAGATTATGGTTCAGATCTCAACATTATCTTCATGACTATTGCATTACAGGCATCACTCTTGAGATAACAGAATGTGTATATGTGATGACCTGGAAGCAGCTAACAGAAAGAGATTGCAGAGAATGGAAGCTCTCTGCTATTGATCCTCTTGATAGACAAGCCTGGAGATCTGGTGTAAGATCTGCCATGGGTGCAGCAAGCCAGCTACCTGGAAAGGGGCCCACTTATATGGATGTTGCCCCTGTACCTGCACGTTAATCAAAAAATATGTTGATGATGATGATGTAAATGAATGATTCATGTGTGACCTTGGGCATGTCACATGCTATATTTACCCCAAGTATGTGGACATCTCAACTTCTTACCATGCTTATTCTTAAATTTAAACAAGTACAATTTACTACCCGATGTTGTGTCTAAAAATGTATGTCCCCAGCAGATGATTCACATTTATTTCCATTTTTTTTTTTCAGCAAAAATATTAGCATATTTTCTATATCAAATGATCAATGTCTTAATAATATGTCAACTAATGACATCGTTGGTTTTGAACAGTTGGCCCCTGAAGAACAAGTTTGAGACAGCCATAATAAATGAGCCATTGGTTTTCAAGTTATTAAAAGTTTTACTGTAAATGTGTTGCTGTAACTCAAGCTGTTCATGAAATATTCTAGTGCTGTACAGCAAGAAAATTCTAGCAAGAAAATTGTCTAGTTTAAGATAAATTGTGCTTGCTAGCTGGCCTTTTTTTTTCACAGCATTAAAAGTTGGTGCTACTATCAGTTATTGATGATATTTCTAACGTAATTCAGGATGACAATACATTGCTTAGCAATGTACTATATTTTGATAGAAAATATTGTCTTTATATATTTTTCTCTTCTTTTCTTCACTTTTTTTTATACATTGTCCATGCATATTACAGGCAATGATGGTTCTTAAAGAAGCTGTGAGTGTTTCAGAAGATGTCATGCAGGACATACAGACTTTATACACTCTTCAAGAGGTAAGGGATATTTTATTTTATTTAGTCTGTTCGTTGTAACTAGGCAATTTAACCCTTCTCTTGCTGAATATTCATCTAAGCCACACCCATTTCTATCTGTCAACCAATCAAATTACTTGATGTAATTTATTGCTACAAATTCATAAACTGAATGCCAAACAGTGTAAATCCTGATCAGATGGCTTCTTCAGAAGCCATCTGATCTGGATCTACACTGTTTGCAAAGATAGGAGTTGTCGTGAACAGCAAGATAAGGGTTAAATGTTATTGATCTTAGACATAAGACACTTTGGAAAGCTTTGAGTCGTTAAGCTTTCAGTCTTTGAGACATCATGAAAAAAATAATTCCACATATGTTAACAAAGAAATTCTGATCCTTTGGTTTTAGTGTTTTAATTTGAATATGCAATTGATATTCCATCATCATACGAAAATAAAGATATAAAGAATATAAAAAATTTCGCTCTTTCGGCATATTTGCATCTTAAACTGAGCAGAATTCTGCATTTATAGGCATTGTCTATAAATGTGATGAATTGTTTTTGGAGTGAAATTTTATTGCTTTGGTATTATGGTAAAATTCCACTATTAGGACCACCTACAATTAAGAAAAAGTATGCTTTTAAAAGCATATTTAGAAGGTTTTAGGTACATTTTCTTTGTACCAGCACATTTTCTTTATAGCCAGTGTGCTGTGGTGGGAGACCACCTTTGAGACAGTCCCAATGGTGGTCTTAATATAGGAATTTTACTGTATATACTTTCCAGTCCTTAAAAATTTTGGTTACATTTTGGGCTCACTTCAGTTCTTTGCACGGAATCATAAGAGTGATAAGACTCCAAAAGCTCCTGATTTTACACCTTTAAAAGAGTATTGGACTATATCTATTGTAAAACAAAAGGAAGCATCTTTTATCCCTGACAATGTAAGATATAAATGTCTGGGCCCCGCTGTTCAGAGCTAGCAAAGGCATTGATTATGCTTTAATATGTCTTTGCTGAAAAAATAGAGTAGTACTTATTTTTTCAGAAAAAAAGAGTATTGGATATGGTACTTTATAGAACATTTAGTGCTTCCATTACATGAAACTGGCAGTGCTTTGAACAAACAAGGCCTTGGGTTGTTTCTATTTTGCATTCATATTTGCGGTGTCATTAAACATGAAGTCATCATCAACATTCATATTTGTATGAATCTGACAGCATAGCTCCAGATAAAGAGGCATAATTAGGATAATTTGGGGATAATATTTGTTGGAATTGCCTCATTGAGGGGATTCTAAAAAGTGCCTACAACATCAGTTTCTTGTTATTAAAATCATGTCTTGGGGATGCTTGTTAGAATCACCTCAGTGAGGCATTTCTAACAAGTGGCAACAACATATGTTTCTTGTTATTAAAACCATATCTTGTGGGTGCTTGTTAGACGCCTCATTGAGGTGATCCTAGCAAGCACCCACAACATGTTTTTAGATAAGATTCTAACAAGAAATAAGGAAAAATAACTTTTAATTATCCTCCTCATCAGGAGCTAGGTATATGACAGTTTCTATGAATTTCACAGATTCGACAGCTATCACTACCCATCCAGCGTGAAGTTGCTGATATAAAGATAAAGTATGGAGACATGATGTTAGAGGTCTTCCGTGTTCATGCCAAGGAATCAAGAAACAGGCAGCTAGAAGACCAGAGGAAAGGATCTGTCCTCAAGGTCAGTCAGATTATATGCATGTTGAAATTTATTTATTTATTTATTTAATGGTCTTTTTAGCTCACCTGAGCACAGGCTGCTTAAGGTGAGCTGTTGTGATTAGTCATTGTCCGTTGTGTTCAGTAATAATAATGAAAATAACTGACTTTATTTATAGAGGGTAACACATTTAGTAAACTAGTACTAATCTTCCGTGTGGCCCTCTTTTCTTCCTCTTCCTGGGTAAAAACTAGTACCAAGCAATATGGATAAAGTCTCTTGCTCAAGGAATCAACACTTGGCGCTCGCAGGGATCAAACCGGCTACATGTGCCTCTCAATCTCAAATCCGATGCTTTACGATTGCCCCACAGTGCTCCACTTCAATTTGCTTTAAATGACAACTGCTAAATCATTTTACCAGTTTCATTAACAGGAATATCGCCTACATGACTCTCTACCAGAATGGTTCCTCTCTATTGAACAAGATGGCCACCAGAGCTAAAAATAGAAAAAAACTTTTTAAACTTTATTTTATTTGTATCACAATGTATAATTCAAACATAGAATGACAAAGCAATGTATGAATACAAATGGGATTCAGAAGGAAGTAATTTGACTCTTGAAAAATATTCAAATAACAAGCCCTCCTAAACCTTTGGTCCAATTTCATTCAAACATCACAGGAATATTACCCAGATAACTGTCTACCAAAATAGCTAAAGCAGTTCTGCTCCATTGAACAAGATGGCTACCAGGTCTAAAACTAGAAAAATATCTCAGAATGAAATTTCATAAACCATCAGGTCAATTACATTCAAACACACAGAGGCTCTCAACTAAAATACAATACTGTTTCAATCTATTGAACAAGATAGCTGCCAGGGCTAAAATAAGAATTTTTTTTAAATTGTTTATTGTCTCAAGCCTATTGCTGGATTTTAATTCAATATCCTAGCAATGTTTCTGTCATGGCTCTGTATCAGATTTCCTAAAATGGGTTTGCTCCAGTGAACAAAATGACTGTCAGAGCTAAAATTAGAAGAAAAAGAAATTTTAAACGACAAGTCAGTGGCTCAATTTTAAATTAATTTCACAGAAAGGTTTTTAGCTCACCAGAGCCGAAGGCTCCAGGGGAGCTTATATGATAGGCAGTTGTCCGTCGTCGTCTGCGTCTGCGTCGTCTTCGTCAACATTTTCAAACGACATCTCCTCTGAAGCCACTGGGCCGATTCAGCCCAAATTTCATCTGTAGCATCCTTGGGCAGGGGGATTGAAAGTTTGTGTTTTTAATGAAAATCGGCTCATTAGTTTGGTTGCTATGGCAACTTAGAGTTTCCATAGACTTATAATGGGGAAAATAGAAAAATGGCATTTACTGCCAAGCCTCTGCAGATATTTTGACAAAACTTTCATAGAAATGTTCCATAGGTAATCTACTATCTGCCGTATGATATTAGGCTTTCTGCTCATTTTTATTGGTTACCATGGAAACCAAAATGCAAAAGATAGAGAAAAAAATACTTAAAAAATCATCTCCTCAGAAACCATATGCTCTAGGAGGCTGAGACTTTATGAAAATATTCACCATATTTGCCTTTACAGGTTTTGTGTTTATTATGAGATTTGGCCTTTTAGTTTTGTTGCTATGGCAGCTTAGAGTTTCCATTGACTTATAATGGGGAAAACTGAAAAATGGCATTTACTGCCAAGTCATTGCAGATATTTTGACAAAACTTACATAAACATGTTCCTTGTGTAAACTTCTCTCAGCCATATGCTTTTATGTCAACCTGGGGGTCCCCTAGGTTGTGCCGGGGCCATGCCCCGCCCCCTCCACTTCATAAAATGCCTTATATCTCAGAAACCTTACAGATCCCAACCCCTAAACCATATATATTCTTGTTCCTTATGATAAGATGCATTAAGTGACAGCAACCTGGGGGTCCCCCGGGATGTGCCGGGGACATGCCCTGCCCCCTCTATTTCATAAAATGCCATTTATCTCAGAAACCATTCAGATTCCCACCCCTAAACTATATATATTCTTGTTCCTTATGCTAAGATGCATTAAGTGACACCAACCTGGGGGTCCCCCGGGATGTGCCGGGGACATGCCCCACCCCCTCCACTTCATAAAATGCCATATATCTCAGAAACCATACAGATCCCCACCCTAAACTATATATATTCTTGTTCCTTATGCTAAGATGCATTAAGTGACACCAACCTGGGGGTCCCCCAGGATGTGCCTGGACCATGCCCAACCCCCTCCACTTCATAAAAGGCCAAATATTCCAGAAACCTTACAGATCCCCTACCCTAAACCATATATATTCTTGTTCCTTATGATAAGACACATTCAGTGACACCAACCTAGGGGTCACCCAGGGTGCTCCCGGGCCTTGCTTCACCCCTTGACTTCACAAAAAGACCATATATCTGAGAAACTGTTCAGAGCCCCACCCCTAAAACATATATATTCTTGTTCCTTATGATAAGACGCAATCAGTGACACCAGAATGCAGGTCCACCCAGGGTGCCGTGGGCCATGCCCCACCCCTTTACTTCATTAAAATCCATATATCTCAGAAACCATACAGATCCCCACCCCTAAACAATATATATTCTTGTTCATTATAATAAGATGCATTAAGTGACACCAACCTGGAGGTCCCCTGGGATGCCGGGGATATGCCCCGACCCCTCCACTTCATAAAAGGCCATTTATCTCAGAAACCATTCAGATCCCCACCCCTAAACCATATATATTCTTGTTCCTTATGATAAGACACATTAAGTGACACCAACCTGTGGGTCCCCTGGGATGTGCCGGGGACATACCCCACCCCTTCATAAAATGCCATTTATCTCAGAAACCATTGAGATCCCCACCCCTAAACCATATATATTCTCATTCCTTATGATAAGTTGCATTCAGTGACACCAAATTTGGGGTCCCCTGGGATGTGCAGGGACCATGCCCAACCCCCTCCTCTTATTAAAAAGCCAAATATGCCAGAAACCTTTCAGATACCCACCCCTAAACCATATACATTCTTGTTCCTTATGATAAGACACATTCAGTGACACCAACTTAGGGGTCACCCAGTGTGCGCCCGGGCCATGCTCCACCCCTTGACTTCACAAAAGACCATATATCTGAGAAACTGTTCAGAGCCCCAACCCTAAACCATATATATTCTTGTTCCTTATGATAACACGCAATCAGTGACACCAGCATGCAGGTCCCCCCGGGGTGCCACAGGCCATGTCCTACCCCTTTACTTCATTAAAATCCATATATCTAAGAAACCTTCCAGATCTCCACCCCTAAACCATATTATATTCTTGTTCCTTATGATAAGACGCAATCAATGACACCAGCATGCAGGTCCCCCCGGGGTGCCACAGGCCATGCCCCACCCCTTTACTTCATTAAAATCCATATATCTCAGAAACCGTTCAGATCCCCACCCATTAACCATATTTATTCTTGTTCCTTATGATAAGACTCACCTTCATAATAGGCCATATATCTCAGAAACCATTCAAATCCCCATCCTATAATCACATATATTCTTGTTCATTGTTATTAGACACATTCAGTCAACCCCGTCTTTGGGGGTCAGCAGCGGCCATTTCTCTCCCTGCCACTTCATAAAAGTGCCTCATATCTCAGAAACATCCCCACCGTTTAACTGCATATACTCTTGGTCCTTATGATAAGACTTATTCATTGACAACAATCTTGGGCTTCTCTTGGATCTGCCATGCCTGATTCCCTTCATTGCTTAAAAGGCCTTACATTTCAGGAACCATACATATTCCCACTGATAAACCATATATGTCTTTGTTCCTTTTGATAAGATGCACTTAGTGACACCAACCAGGGCTCCATTGGGTCCATGCCCCGATCTCTCTACTTTATAAAACACCTAATATTTCAGATACAGTCCACATGGGTGCTCATTTGGGTATGGGGTTTGTTTGGGAGACTTTATAATTGGTATAATAAAATCATATCATGTTATATTACATGGCTGCCATTGGGCAGTGTCCACCTGAGCTCTGGTTTATGAACTTTGGCTCTTTGGTTTGTTTGCTATGCCAAGTAATGAGTTTCCATTGTCCTATAATTGGGAAAATTGAAAAATGAAATTAATGCCTTTCAAGATATTTTGTTACACTTTCATAGAAATGTTCCTTTAATAATGTTCTTGTTTGCCTATTTGTTGCCACAGATGGGAAATTGTCAATTGTCATCTGTTTTCCTGCAACAACACATTCAAGCGACATCGAATCTAAAGCCACGAGGCTTATTGGGTCCAAATTTTATCTGTAGCATCCTAGGGCACAGGGCTTCCATGGTTGATTAAAATACATTGCTGCCAGTGGGCAGTGGCCCCCTGAGCTCTGGTGAGCATTGTGGCCCATGGGCCTCTTGTTATTTTGGCCTTGTACCAAAATTACTAAAATGGTTCTACTTCATTGTATTTAATAACTTCACAGAAATATTCCTTATATAATCCTCTACCAAAATTTATAAAACATTTCCACCCCAATAAAAGTAGAAAAAATATTTAATTTACATCTTGTCTTAAGCCAGTGACCCTATCACTTCAATAAGCTATGACACACACTGAGCTCAGATGAGACATAAAGGGCCAAGATGACCATTTTGTTGCAAGATACTGTCCAGTAGGATAAAATCCATCAATGTAACAGTTCATGAAATGGAAAAATCACATACGTATATTATATCATAGAATGAAAATTGCTAGTATACTTTTGTTGCACCTGCTTTTAGCATGGCATGATAGGGGGCTCCATTTTTCTCATCACCATAACATGTCCATGTGATAAACACCCCTCTAAACCCCATTTTATACAGAGAAAAAGGGGTTTGGGTTGTATTCATTATTTTCCTTATCTTTGCTCAGAAACAAAGATTGTGGATACCTGTTAGAACCCCCTCAGAACCCCCTCCTCTAACGAGCACCCACAATCTAAGTTTGGGCTGGAAATAAGAGAAATATCACAAACTTTCGTCAGAAAGATTGCAGTTTTGGAGACATGAAAAAATGCATTAAGCTACATGGATGTGTCTTTGTAACGGTTTGTTTGTTCATTTGTTCATCCAGCCATCAACATTTGCCTCAAACTTAGCATAGACCCTAATTATCAAGTCAATTTCCCAAGAACTGTTAGAACCGCATTAATGATACTTGGTAAATTTTTGCATCTAATGATGGCAACTGTAATGCATGCATCCAAACTTGAACTACATTTCATAGTTCACTGCTTTTGTGGAATAATGTGTCAGCTACAGCATTGACCCTAATGTGGAAGTCCATTTCTTAAGAACTGTAAGAGCTTTGTTAATGATACTAAGTACAAACTTGCATCTATGGATGGCAACTTTAAAACAAGCATCCATATTTGACTTTGTCCTATATTTCATGGTTCACTGATTTTGTGGACAGGTTATCCAACCTTAGGAATTTGCATCATTCACATGTAATATCAAGGCTTGTTTTCTCAGAAAAATGGGAAAAAAGGTTTGAAAGAGTCATCTGTAATTGGGACTTCAATGCTTAGATTAATGGTACACATATGACATTGTTTTTTCCTGGTTTATTTGTAGATGGTGGAAGATTTCATCAGAGCAACTCCGCAATACACACATATGGAGAAGGAATGGGAGGACACAGTAAAGTAAGATAATTACACCTCAACCTCGGTATAACAGGGTTCATTATAACACAGTTATGGATATGACACGGTTTCAAGATGGATAGCAAAAATGTATATATTATATAAAAAATGGTCATTTTTCCATAGTTATGGTCATTTTTCTATATAATCTATACATTTTTGTTTGGCTATAACACAGTTGTTTCGCTAACACAGCTTCTGTTTTGGACCCCATTGATATTGTTATAAAGAGCTTGTGGTGTATTTGTATTTCATCACATAAACATAGCTGTGTTATGGACGCCTGTCTAAACCCCACTTTATATTGAGAAAATGGATTTACAAGGGTTTACATTATCTTAAGTAATTTGCTCCAGAACACAGATTGTTGGTATTTGCACTACTGTACATAAAATAATTGTTCCTCAGTAAAATGTTTTTCATTCTACAACACTTTTATCCCTTGTTCTGCTGAATAAATTAATTTGCCACACCCATTTCTGATGATCAATCAAGCAAATTATTTGATACAATGTACTCATTCAATTAAAAAAACTATATTTCAACAGTGTAGGGCTTGAGACATCATTTCATCTCAGTGTCGGGTAAAAGTCTCACAAAATGGAAGCAACGTATCCAGAATGATCTAAATAGTGTTGAAGGAGATGTAAAACCTCAACACAAACAAACAAACTAGGGTTAATGAGTTTGTATTGAAGAAGGGAATTAAAACAGCCTGGTATCAGTTGTGCCAAGTATCTTTTCTTAACATTTTACTCCTTACTGGCCAAAACATTAAATGTTTCAGCAAGTACAATAGCTGATACACAGATATTTTAGCTGAAAAAATATGAGTAGCATTTGTATAAGGTACTGTCAGGTTTTTTTTTAGCAACAATATACATGTATTTTTGGGTGGTGTGATTATGATAAAATATATTTCTGTTTTCAGAGTTGCCATTGAGGATGCTGTGATGAAGTTTGTTGATGCTCACAATATGGCCAATAGCATACCTAAGCTCAAAGCTAAGGTTTGTTGCTTCAAAACAAGTACACCTAAACCTTTTTAACTAACACTGGTCATTATAACACAGTTTTGGCTATAACCCAAGTTCAAGATGGATCCCCAAAATGTATAGATTATACAGAAAAATGACCATAAATGGTCATTTTTCTGTATAATCTATATATTTTTGAAATGGTCATTTTTCTGTATAATCTATATATTTTTATTTGGATGCAACATGGTTGTTTAACTGACACAGTCTCTGCTTTCGACCCCAACAACAGTGTTATAAAGAGGTTATGGAGTTTTCTGTTCCCAGTTATTATGAACCCTTGCAGAACTTAAATGGGGATGGCAACTCTTCAAAAAATATTTTTGTCTATCATTAATAGGGCTCTGCCTTTATAGAAGGCCCTTTTCCAGAGGGGTTTTCTTTAAAGTTAAGCGAGACAGGAAGTCCCAAAGTTGTCTCTCTTGTAAAATGGTGGAAATTCTACCAGATATATGCATTCCTCCTAAGGGGAATGGGAACACCTGCCAGATTTTTTGGCCATTTTTCAAAGGGAGACAACTTTTGAGACTTTCTGTTCGCTTTTCTGTAAGCCCTGTCCCACTGAAAAACGAGTCTACTCCTTTGGAGCAAATTCTTTCCTTTAAGAGTTGACCCCTATTGACATGGGAGACAAAATAATTTTGAAGGGGTTACCTCCCCTGAAGGCGTTCCCATTCCCCTTAAATACAAGCTCTGATCCCTCCTTAACTTTACCTTTTTTGTACTGGAAACCCCAAAACAGGTAATTGGCAAAGAGTGCAGGGCCAGATCAGATGCTGCGGATGTGGCATCTGATCAGGACCTACACTGGTTGCAAAATGTTCAGCCATTTTCCAAATAAATTTTGAAGAAAACGCAACCTGTCACCCCTAAGTTCTGGACTCATGCTATATATAAGGAGGAAGATTCAGTTTGGTACAAAAAGGGTTTAGATATACATGTGTGTTACATATACTGTTATTGCACTGCTTTGCCTGGGCAGGCTTAGATCCTCTAAGCTGTTTACCAGTACTCGTGCGCGAGTCGGTTTCAGCTCTGCCTGGAAGTATCATGCAGCCCATACAGTCAAACCCATGAAAAAAGGCCATCTGTGGGACAGGACAAATTTGGCCTTTATTCACAGGTGACCTTTATTCAGAGGTTTGACAAATACCATCAGGCCGACAGTGTCCAAAACTCTTACATTTATTGATGAAATTGCAAGCTGTCACTGGATGAAGAAGCATATTGTTTTCCAGACATACGGAAAAAGCCTATTGGTGATTTTTTAATTGATATTAATTGCCGCCCACAAAACACTGCTACCTTTTTCTGCATGCTATCGGTAAATGACGTCATCCGATGCCAGCAACCCCACACGTGTTTAAATCTTTCATAAAAAAATGTTTGGAACCGGTAAAAAAAATTTTCTCGATAGCTAAACGGTTGTGAATAGAGGTGGATAGAAAACAGCGCTGTACAGCTCCCGAATTATCCCTCCCTGTCAATAACCAACAACAACGTTCGACTTTTCCCGCCGAGCGTCTGCTATTTGGCGCCAAAACAAAACCATTCATGAGATTGTAGAATAGTCCGTTTTTATTATGCAAACATCTACCGTTAGATGTAGCTAATTGTCTGAGGAGGATTAAATCATTTTCACATTGATTGTGGATTAAATTTTATAACTGAAGGATAAACGCAAATTAGAGACATGACTTGACCATATTTTCACACCTTATCGACACGCACCGCAGGGTGGCAATTATATGACAGGGATTAACAATAGTGTCATTCTTGAACCGTAATAAATACACAGATGGTTTGTCTCTGAATTGACAATGCCGCAATTATTGTGATTTACTTACTGGGCTAGTTTTACCGTCTTAAGGACTGTCCGCCAACTTACAAAAAAAAAAAGAATGCAATGAATTTATTCAATTCAACTCACTCACAAACCGTAACATGTTTGACCAGATCGCCAGGATTAGGGACAGCAATACCAATCAAGCAGGCCAATTATATGCCAATCAATGGCGATTATTACATCAAAGCTAAAATCATGAGCGTGATGGATTCAATTATAGACCGTTATTCAAGGACAACAACTCAGTTTGGGACTGAATAACGTGACCGTTGACCGTAGTGCACAGTGGACCGCTATTCCCAGTTAAATTATTAGGGAATTTCGATGGGAGGGGTTGAAAATGACCGTTGTAATAAGGGGACCATTATTCGGAGGTGACCGTAAGCATAGGTTCGACTGTATATTTCTTCAAGCCCTGATGGGCGGGGCAAGAAGTTGAGGTGTCAGAATACTTAGGATAAATACTGTATGCATCTGAAGCTTTCAAAGATCTGTATATGATGAAGTTGCATTCAGAGGAAATGTAGAGGTGTAATTAGTCTGTAATTACGACAACACACATTTTTATGATAATGTTGTCTTTATTGTCTCCACAATGATCATTCTGTGATTGACATTTGTGATATTTTCCCTTTGTCTGTTCCATCCCAAACATAGAGTGTGGCAGTTCTAATGAGTACCTCGCAGTCTATGTTTTTGTAGGAAATAAGGCAAATACACAGGGTTTTCATTAAGAGGTGGCAGGAGGCAACAATGACTGCCTCAATTTATTTTCTAGTCATCTCTATTGTTATTTTTGTAAATTAACCCTTTACCACTCAGAAAATTATCCAATACAGCATCTTAACAGAACACTGATATAGGTAAATCAATAACCAATAGTCCATATATGGCTGATAGGCCTGACAGTCTTATCTGAACAGAGATATTGGCATTTTTGTGTGATTTTCACCCTTATGTTACAAAAATGATTATTTTAGTATTTTCTGTACATTTGACAATATTTATGTAAATGTAAAGTTTCTAGGAAATTAAATTTTCTTTCCAATGGTACTAAATTTATTATAGTTTCTCTTTGCGTTTTGAAAATATGAAGTGTCAAAGTAAGCAAAATATTTTCTTCAGCAAAAATTTCTGTTTTGGGTTGGTCAGAGAAAGTATTTTTAACCACCATAGCCCCAGAAAAGAGGGGGTATCCACGTATTATTTTTCTTATTTCCGCACAAAAACGTATTTGTAGGTAATCATTAGGGCATGTCACTGAGGGTCTTCCAGCAAGTTTCCATAACATACTTTTTATGCAGAAATAAGATCATGTTCATAAGTCTGTGAAATGAACATCTATCTGAACCCGGTATACATTATTTTACTTATTACTGCACCAAGACCAAGGTTGTGGGTACTCGTTAGAACTGCCTCAATCGGCACCCACGACCTATGTTCTGAGTATAAATAAGAAAAATATAAAAGTTTTCAATGGAAAAGTAGCCATTTTGGAGAAATTAAAGAATGTGCTATGACACATGGGTGTGTTCTGTTTATGAAAAAATCAGTACTTTTGCATAAGATTAAAATAACTATTACAGCCTATCTATCCATTTTTGAACCCCCATCCCCAACTTTACCTTTTTTTTTTAGCTCACCTGTCACGTAGTGACAAGGTGAGCTTTTGGGATCACTTTTTGTCCGTCGTGCGTCCGTGCGTCCGTGCGTCCGTGCGTGCGTCCGTAAACTTTTCTTCAAACGACATCTCCTCCTAAACCACAGATCGGATTTTGACCAAACTTCACAGGAATGATCCTTAGGTGGTCCCCTTTCAAAGTTGTTCAAATGGTTCCGGTCCGTTGCACATATAGGTCACAGTAGCCAAAAATAGATTTTTTTCACCGAAAACTTAAAAAATCTTCTTCTCTGAAACCGCAAGGCCCAGGTCTTTGATATTTGGTATGAAGCTTCATCTAGTGGACCCCTACCAAGATTGTTCAAATTATAGTGCTGGGGCCAAAAATGCCCCCGCACGGGGGCCCTTTGGTTTTACATGGGCTTATATAGGGGAAAATCTTTAAAAATCTTCTTCTCTGAAACCGCAAGGCCCAGTTCTTTGATATTTGGTTTGAAGCTTCATCTAGTGAACCCCTACCAAGATTGTTCAAATTATAGTGCTGGAGCTAAAAATGCCCCCGCACGGGGACCCTTTGGTTTTACATGGGCTTATATAGGGAAAATCTTGAAAAATCTTCTTCTCTGAAACCGCAAGGCCCAGGTCTTTGATATTTGGTATGAAGCTTCATCTAGTGGACCCCTACCAAGATTGTTCAAATTTTAGTGCTGGGGCCAAAAATGCCCCCACATGGGGGCTCTTTGGTTTACATGGGCTTATATAGGGAAAATCTTGAAAAATCTTCTTCTCTGAAACCGCAAGGCCCAGGTCTTTGATATTTGGTATGAAGCTTTATCTAGTGGACCCCTATCAAGATTGTTCAAATTATAGTGCTGGAGCTAAAAATGTCCCCGCACGGGGGCCCTTTGGTTTTACATGGGCTTATATAAGGAAAATCTTGAAAAATCTTCTTCTCTGAAACCGCAAGGCCCATGTCTTTGATATTTGGTTTGAAGCTTCATCTAGTGGACCCCTACCAAGATTGTTCAAATTATATTGCTGGGGCCAAAAATGCCCCCGCACCAGGGCCCTTTTGTTTTACATAGGCTTATATAGGGAAAATTTTTAAAAATCTTCTTCTCTGAAACCCCAAGGCCCAGGTCTTTGATATTTGGTATGAAGCTTCATCTAGTGGACCCCTACCAAGATTGTTCAAATTATAGTGCTGTAGCCAAAAATGCCCCCCGCACCAGGGCCCTTTGGTTTTACATGGACTTATATAGGGAAAATCTTGAAAAATCTTCTTCCCTGAAACCGCAAGGCCCAGGTCTTTGATATTTGGTATGAAGCTTCATCTAGTGGACCCCTACCAAGATTGTTCAAATTATAGTGCTGGGGCCAAAAATGCCCCTGCACCAGGGCCCTTTTGTTTTACATAGGCTTATATGGGGAAAATCTTGAAAAATCTTCTTCTCTGAAACTGCAAGGCCCAGGTCTTTGATATTTGGTATGAAGTTTCATCTTGTGGACCTCTACCAAGATTGTTCAAATTATAGCCCTGGGGCCAAAAATGCCCCCGCTCCGGGGCCCTTTGGTTTTACATAGACTTATATAAGGAAAATCTTGAAAAATCTTCTCTGAAACCACAAGGCTTATGTTTTCAATATTTGTTATGAAGCTTCAGCTAGTGGACCTCTATAAAGATTGTTCAAATTATAGCCCTGAGACCAAAAATGCCCCCGCCATGTGGCCCTTTGGTTTTACATAGACTTAAAAAGGGAAAATCTTTAAAAATCATCTTCTCTGAAACACAAGGTTTAGGTCTTTGATATTTGTTATGAAGCTTCAGCTAGTGGACCTCTACCAAGATTGTTAAAATTATAGCCCTGGGGCCAAAAATGCCCCCGCTCCAGGGCCCTTTGGTTTAACATAGACTTATATAGGGAAAATCTTGTTTTACATAGACTTCTATATGCAGGGTAAACCTTTAAAATCTTCTTCTCTGAAACCAGAAAGCCCAGGTCTTTCATATTCGATAAGAAGTTTCATCTTGTGGACCTCTACCAAGATTGTTCAAATTATAGCCCTTGGGCCAAAATTGACCCTGCCCGGGGCCCACTTGTTATACATTGGATCAGGTGAGCGAACCAGGGCCCTCTGGGCCCTCTTGTTTTAAATAAATGTATCAACCACCCCATAGCCAGCTCACCCCAAAGAGCCGTCTCTGTATTTTTTTATTTTTTTATTTTTTTTTTTATAAATAAGATTTGTTTGTTTGATTAGAGGTATAACATCCCCATCAACACTATTTAGGACATTTTGGAGATATTGCTTCCAATTTGGTGGGACTTTTACCCAACACTGAGGTGCAATGACATCTGATGCGCATGGTCATTGTACAGCGTCTGGTCTGGGTCTGTGCCATCGCATGTGCTGTCTACAACCCTGTAGACCCTGATCAGACGCCCTATAATATTTGTCTGGGCTCTGATCCCGATCTGCACTGTTTGCACCTTTGTGTTCTGTCTATTGTCATACAGACTAACGGGTGGATGACGTCAGGTTGATAGCTACTGGTCTGGGTCTGTGCCGTCTACAATCCTGTAGACCCTGATCGGACGCCTTATAATAATTTTCTGGGCTCTGATCCCGAACTGCGCTGTTTGCACCTTTGTGTTCTGTCTATAGTTATACACACAGACGGGTGGATGATGCCAGGCTGATCACTATATCCCCCGAACATGTTCAGACTAGGGATAAAAAACACCACCGTCGGCAATGAGTCCCTGATCAGACGCCGCATTACCTTTGTGCAGTGTCTTGTCCGGGTCTGTGCCGACCCATATGCCGTCTACAAACCTGTAGACCCTCATCAGACGCCGTTTAATAATTGTTAAAGTCTGATTCGAATCTGCATTGCTTGCATCTGTCTGTTGTGTCTACGGACGGACGGACATGTGAACGGACGCCAGACTCAATTTTGTTTGCGGACAGACGGACGCCAGGCTGATTGTTATATCCCCGAACCTATTTGGTCAGGGAATAAAAAATAAAACGCACCGGCGGCGGTCAGACCATGATCAGACGTCGCATGGTCTGTGTCGTCGCATATGCCATCTTCAAACCTGTAAACCCTATCCAGACGCCTTATAATCATTGAATGGCGTCTGATTCAAATCTGCACTGTTTGCACCTTTGTGTTCTGTCTATTGTTATACAGACGGTTGAGTGGATGACGCCAGGCTGATCGCTATATCCCCCGAACATGTTCAGACTAGGGATAAAAACACCACCGTCGGCAATTAGTCCCTGATCAGACGCCGAATTATCGTTGTGTGGCGTCTTGTCCGGGTCTGCGCCGACCCATATGCCGTCTACAAACCTGTAGACCCTCATCAGACGCCGTTTAATAATTGTTAAAGTCTGATTCGAATCTGCATTGCTTGCATCTTTCTGTTGTGTCTACGGACAGACGGACATGTGAACGGACGCCAGACTCATAATTTTGTTTCCGGACGGACGGACGGACGCCAGGCTGATAGTTATACCCCCGAACCTATTTGGTCAGGGGATAAAAATAAAACGCACCGGCGGCGGTCAGACCATGATCAGACGCCGTATGATCATTGTACAGCGTCTGGTCTGGGTCTGTGCCGTCGTATATTCCGTCTACAAACTTGTAGACCCTATCCAGACGCCGTATAATAATTGTATGGCGTCTGATTCAAATCTGCACTGTTTGCACCTTTGTGTTCTGTCTTTTGTTATACAGACGGTTGGGTGAATGACGCCACGCTGATCGCTATATCCCCCGAACCTGTTCAGACTAGGGTTAAAAAAAACATCACCGTTGGCGATAAGACCCTGATCAGACGCCGCGTCGTTGCGCAACGTCTTGTCCGGGTCTGCGCCGTCTCAGATACCGTCTACATACATGTAGACCATCATCAGACGCCGTTTAATAATTGTACATCTGATCCGGATCTGCATTGTTTTCATATGTTTATTGCGTCTACGGACGGACGTTTGAACGGACGCCAGGCTCCGAACCTGTTCAGACTAGGGATAAAAAACACCACCGTCGCCGATATGACCCTGATCAGACGCCGCATAACCGTTGCGCAGCGTCTTGTCACTCATAATTTTGTGTCTACGAACGGGCGAATGAACGGACGCCAGGCTCCGAACCTGTTTAGACTAGGGATAAAAAACACCACCGTCGCCGATAAGACCCTGATCAGACGCCGCATAACCGTTGCGCAGCGTCTTGTCCGGGTCTGCGCCGTCTCAGATGCCTTCTACAAACATGCTGACCTCATCAAACTCCGTTCAATAATAGTACGGCGTCTGATCCGAGTCTGCATTGTTTGCATCTGTCTGTTGTGTCTACGGACGGACGGACATTTGGACGGTCGCTATATCCTCCAAACCTATTCGGTCGCGGAAAATAAAATAAAATGAACCGTCGGCGGTTGGAGCTGAATCAGACGTCGCGGCAATAATTGTGGAGGGTCTGATCCGGGTGCCGTAGCATTATAAGGTCCAAAAACCTGAAGACCCTGATCAGGTGCCGCTTAATAATTGCATCTGTTTGTCTGTTAACGTGTCGGCGGTGAGACCCTGATCAGACGTCGCATATTTTTTTTTTTTAGAAATTAATATTCATTAAAGGGGCTGAAATTATTGACCAATGAAAGGCCTTCTACCCATCTGTGGGTTTTATTGCCCTTCCAATGACCACCTGGGTACACTTTTGGGTACTGTTACGTAATTTATTGCGGCTCAAAGCTCGCACGCTCCGTGTGGCATCCGCTGTATAAACATTCCTAGGGTATCATAATCCCCAATTAACTAATTATCTTGAACCATAAATCCCTTGAATCTAACTGATTATACAGCGCTAATTGTCTTTACCTAAATCATGCAAATCATGCGCGACCGACACACAAATATTGCGTCATTCAGTAATTTTCCATTACGGTCAGGCAAGGTCATCGTGATTCAGTAGAAGAAACCCCTGGTGTGTTTGGTTGTAAATTACACAAAAACTTTGTATAGAAACATATTTGTTTTTTTCGCAAATATTGTTGGCAAAAGACCAAACTTAACATTAATAAACATCCTGCGTTTTTATATTTAGGAAAAAGGTAAAAATAACGCGATTGATTTTGAGACACGGGCAAACACGTATTTGTTCAAATGGCGACACACGGGGAT
Source organism: Lucinisca nassula (assembly GCA_963580285.1). Taxonomy (NCBI): domain Eukaryota; kingdom Metazoa; phylum Mollusca; class Bivalvia; order Lucinida; family Lucinidae; genus Lucinisca; species Lucinisca nassula. Next base: position 186,037,265 of record OY757010.1, read on the forward strand.
ATACGTATCTGTACGTTAATCGATAAAGTCGTAAATATACGGGTCTGAGTGGTAATGGATCGAGTCGGGAATATACGTATCTGAGTGGTAAAGGGTTAAAGTCTTTTGAAATTCTAGAATTTGGCCGCCTCAAACTGGTAACTGGCCTCTTAAGAAAAATCTTATTGAAAACCCTGAATACATGTAATATGTAGCCTTGTAGCCGAAGTTTTCTTTTATATAAAGTGAGGTTTACGAAGGTAGTAATCACACAGACTAATCATCATGTTAAGGTACATTAGTTGTGATGATACTGCAAAGATGCAGTCTGATCAGTGTCTGTGTGTTTGCTGCTTGGATAGTCTAATAACCCTACTTGCTATATTTAAGGGGAATAGGTACACCTGGGGAGGCAACTCTTGCAAAAGTATTTTGTCTCCCATGTCAATAGGGGTCAACTCTTAAAGGAAAGAATTTGCTCCTAAGGAGCAAATTCTTTCCTTTCAGAGTAGACCCCTTTTTCCGTGGGCCAGAGTTGATAGAAAAGTGAACAGGAAGTTCCAAAAGTTGTCTCCCATTGAAAAATGGGGACATATCTGCTGGGTGTTCCCAGTCCCCTTAAAATTTCAAGAACCTATCTTGTCTATGTAACTTATTAGGCAAGTTGGTGTCTTTTCCAGGATGCATAGCCAATAAATAGGTTTTCTCATAATGGGGTTCATTAGTATAGTCAAGTAAGTTTCCCATCAGTTCATGCTGCCATGCGTTTTTGGTAATTCTTTGTACTCTTGCTTTCCTATTGTCAAGTTGCATGGAAATGCTACATTTCTACTTGTTCAGAGTGTAATATAACTTTTAGTAATACGAATTCAACAAGTTGGTATCGACACTGATCTTGTAGAGTGTTAGAAGTCATATGAGTTACAATCATGAGAAATACAAGAAGAGAAAAATATGAATGTATAACAAATACAGCATCATAGGTTTCCATTACGATAACTCACCCGTACGACATAATGCATTTTTCACATCTCCAAAATAGCTACTTTTCTGATGAAAATCCTTGATGTTATTCTTATAAATGCTCATAACATAGGTTGTGTGTGCTCGTTAGAACCGCCTCATTGAGGCGGTTCTAAGGAGTATCCACAACCTATGTCTTGGAGCAGAAATAAGAAAAATAATGAATATCCCCGTAAACCCCAGTTTTCTCTGTATAAAGTGGGTTGTAGGGCGGGTCTTCATTTCACGGACTTGTTCACGTGATGATACATGAATTTTGATGCAATCCTGCTTATTTCTTTTTTCAATAAGTAAATTTATGCATAAACCTCTTCATAACACCATTCATTGTTTTTCACTGCTTTGGATATAACAGTTTAAAGATGGACCGAAACAATTTATAGATTATACAGAAAAATTACAATAAATGGTCATTTTTCTGTAAAATCTGTACATTTTATTCGCAATTAATAAACATACACAGTTTCTGCTTTGGACCCCAACAATAGTGTTTTGAGGGGTTGTGTGTGTACCAAAAGTATTTTTACTATTTCCCTTCACGCCTTCTACTGATACAGTGATTGATATATTCTCTGTACTTCTATCTAGGCACTGTGTGGTGTTGGCCAATGTTTAAGAGCTCTATCGACACATAAAAGTCCAGATCCACCAGTACAATGGATTGTACAAGAAATGGTAAGATACATGTATTTGCAAAGGTAGGGGTTGTCATGTTCAGCAGGATAAGGGTTAAGTTTCTCTTTAATCCCTCTGTCTCTTTTCTACCTTTTCTCGGGCGGCCCCCACCCATAGGGGCTTGAAGAAATGTATGGGCTGCATGATGCTTTCACGCAGAGCTGAATCTGACCCACACACGAGTACTGGTAAACCACTTAGAGGATCTAAGCCTGCCCAGGCAAAGTGAAGTGAGTGTCAGCCCATCCATGCTTATAAACCCTATTGGTTTCATTGGGCGACAGGGCTTGAGATATCATTTCATCTCAATGTCGGGTAGAAGTCCAACAAAATTGGAAGCAACATCTCCAAAATGACCTTTACAGTGTTGATGGGGACGTTAAACAAACCTCGAATCAATCAAACAAAACAAAAACCTTTTCTCAGAGACAACCATTGTTCCAGACAAGGATTTATAATAACAAGAATAATCTTGGGATTAGTTTTCTATTTCCCTTTTAAACCATTTTTTTTTTTTTTTGCTGATGCCTGTTAGAATTGCCTCAACAAGGCAATATTTACACATACCCACAACATAATGTTTCTATCCAAACAAAAAAAAAAAAAAGAAAAAATATATGTTGATTACTTCTTATCTGGTGCTATCAACAATGTAAAATGACCCTCAAATGTTGACCTGCCATAAACTCCAACACAGCAATAATAGACAGTGTCTGATTAGTGATAGTTGTCTGATTCCAAGAATTACAGTAAAATTCCTATAATAAGACCACTTTTGAACAGTCCCAAAAGGTGTTCCCTGACCAGAGGACATTGCATATAGTTAACACTTAGAAATAATAAACACACCTTTCTTGATAAGTTTTTTAAAGTAGAATTAGTCTTAATTTTAGGTGGTCTTAAGGGGAATGGGAACACCTGGCAGATTTTTCTGCCATTTTTCAAAGGTAGACAACTTTCGGGACTTCCTGTTCGCCTTTCTATAAGCCCTGTCCCATAGAAAAAAGGGTCTACACTTAAAGGAAAGAATTTGCTCCTCAGGAGCAAATTCTTTTCTTTAAGAGTTGACCTCTATGGGCATTGGAGATAAAAATACTTTTGCAGGAGTTGCCTCCCCTGAAGGTGTACCCATTCCCCTTAATAGCGGAATTTCACTGTATTTTGCTCTGGTGGTTCACATCAGTCTAAACTGAACTGGTTTGTGGTATTCTAGGAGCTTGCCAAGCTGTCGCGTGATGTTGAAGAAGAAGATGAAGAGGATGAAGAGCTAGATCAACATTCTCGTCACTTCCTCAAGTATGCTAAACAGATAAGAGAGATGAAGGTAATGCTAAGGATGTTCTTTCTGGTTTTAACTTTTAACCATCCAGAAGCGAAAAGTAAAGACATTATTAGTTTAAGTACCATTAAAACTTTGATCAATACATATGGATACCGGCCTCCATGGCCTAGTGGATAAGAGCACTGACTCCTAATCATTAGATCTCTCACCACTGTGGTTTATGCCTCGCTCGTGCCCCTTGCGAGATGCCAAGTTCTTCAACAGAAGGTCAGGTGAATTTTCTCTGGGTACTCCAGTTTACCCTCACCTCTGATTAACATTCAGATCAAAAAAGTGAAATAATCTTGAAAGGGCCAAAAAAACAAAATCCCCTAAAATATCATTAAATATGGCATGTCCACTAATATTTTTGCTGAAAAAAATGTGAGTATCTCTTAAATTTATTTTTGCTGGAAAATTGTGAGTAGCTTCTACTCACATTTTTTCTGCAAACATTCTATGTATTAGATATTGTATTTGCTAGAAAAGTTAACATTTTATTTAGCCATGAATGAGCTTGTACAAAGCTATTAAGGGGGATGGGTACACCTTCAGGGGAGACAACTCCTGCAAAAGTATTTTTGTCTTCCATGCCAATAGGGTCAACTCTTAAAGGAAAGAATTTGCTCCTGAGGAGCAAATTCTTTCCTTTAAGTGTAGACCTCTTTTTCCGTGGGACAGGGCTTACAGAAAGGCGAACAGGAAGTCCCGAAAGATGTCTCCCTTTGAAAAATGAGCTAACAATGCTTTGAACAACTGGATCCAGTTGGCAACTCACAGTGCTTAAATTTGCTTTAAGACTTTGGTGATACCCGTTAAGCTATATACAGTCAAACACCTGGAATAATGTTAATTTATTCTAGACAGGGGGAGTTCTAGCCACTGAGGGTAAGGAACATAATGGGATTATTTAATCTATAATCTTGTCAGTCTTGTTGTCCCACCCTGTTTGAAGAAAAAGTGGGGACCATGTCATTCCATCCGTCAGTATGTACATCTATAATGTCACATAGTTGCTCCAAGACCATTTAAGATACAATCTCTAAACTTTTCACAGGCAATAGCCCTATGGCTGAGAACTGCAGCATCGTATTCAGAATTTTGATGTGACTCCCAGACTCCAAGGGGTCAAAAATCGTTTTGTACAACATAGTCATGTTGGATATCAAATTAAATGTAATGAAGAGTAGAATACAGTGGTGTAAATATTTAGCCCCAGGGGCAGGTCTGGGGTCATAAGAGGTCAATAAGTAGGATTTTAGGGCCTTTTTTCCATTGTCAGAAATCCTCCTAGACCAGTTTACAATTATAGAAGTAAAGGCAATGATCAGGAATAGATACAATTAATCCACAGCTCCCATCAGAGACACCAAAGGGAAAGAAGCACAAACATGAAACAACTAGACCCTAATGGAAACACCAATAGCGGAAAGCCAAAAGGACAGTTACTTCCCCACAAAATGGCCAACTGGCTGTCCAAAACAAAATAATATAAGCAATACACACACTAAAAGACAAACCATAATCGAAATAAATCATGACAGACCGTTTAAAAATCAAAGCACTGACCACACTGGATGGTTGTTGCCTCGAGTTTAGGTCAGTGTAGAACCTGACCAGACACCATTTTCTGCATCTTCTGATCTTGGTCTGTACTGTTTGACAAAAACAAAAAAATCAAACAACCCAAAAAAAGCAAAGTGTTAGATGATAGTCTTTTAAAGTTCTGTCATGGGACAGTGTGGCTTGCCTGTTTGTAGCTAGATTTTAACCCTTATCTTGCTGAATATTCAATTATGCCACGCCCATTTCTGTCTATCAGCCAATCAAATTACTTGATGTAATTTATTGCTACAAATTCATAAACTGAATCCCAAACAGTGTAGATCCTGATCAGATGGCTTCTTCAGAAGCCATCTGATCTGGATCTACACTGTTTGCAAAGATAGGGGTTGTCGTGAACAGCAAGATAAGGGTTAAATGGAAGAAAAATTCTATGTCTGTGACCTTTACTGTAATATGGAATGGGGCAAACATTACTATGTAAACCTTTTTCTAGTTTGCTGATGAAGAAAGTCGACACTACATAGTCCAGGCAGTGGAATGTTTGATGCAAGCTCTCAACTTGTCACTTCAGAAGAAATATATTGTAAGTAGATTTACATCCACCCATTTGCCATTACGATAACACACCCATGCGACATAGTGCATTTTTTCACATCTCCAAAATGGCTATATCCATGATATCTTTCTTATTTATACTGCAAACATAGGTTGTGGGTGCTCGTTAGAACCGCCTCATTGAGGAGGTTCTAACGAGTACCCACAACCTATGTCTTGAAGTAAAAATAAGAAAAATGTTTACCCCCGTAAACCCCAGTTTTCTCTATATAAAGTGGGGTGTAAGGGGGTGTTCATTTCACGGACTTGTTCACGTGATGCTATTGTTTGAGCAGGACAAAACCTACAAGAAGATCTGTGCCACCAGTAGAGACTCAAATCAGTCTGCAAATGCACAGTCTGATCAGAGTTTTTGTTGTTTGCATGAGCCTTAATAGGCTCTGTTGTATCTAAAGAGAGAAATGAAGGCTCTGGTCAACTTGGCCTGATTTGGAGCCTGATTAGAGTCTTCTTGTAGTTTTTGTATGGTGCCTTGTCTCAAATTAGTTTTCTTCTTATTTGAGTCCTGTCTTTGTTGTTTGCGGCCATTTAATCTTTATCCTGTTAAAAAATTTACACACACCAATTTCTGACTATCAGCCAATCAGGTGACATGATATATAATGTTTTCATTCAAATTCTAAAATTGAATGACAAACAGTGTAGATCCTGATCAGATGGCTTCTTCTTCAGAAGCCATCTGATCTGGATCTAAACTTGTTTGCAAAAGTAGGGGTTGTTGTGAACAGTAGGATAAGGGTTAATCAGATACACTGAGCAGCTCAGCTACACAGACAGGCGCCCATAGGGGCTTGAAGAAATATATGGACTGCATGATGCTTCCACGCAGAGCTGAATCCGGCCCGCACACTAGTACTGGTAAACCGCTTAGAGGATCTAAGCCTGTCAAGGAACCGCGGTGCGAGGCGGACCATCCATGCTAATAAACCCTATTGGTTTCATTGGGCGACAGGGCTTGAGATGTCATTTCACCTCAATGTTGGGTAAAAGTCCACAAAATTTGAAGCAACGTCCCCAAAATGACCTTTACAGTGTTGACAGGGACGTTAAACCTCAAATTAAACAAACAATACACAGACAGGCAATAGTCTTGAAATTTTAGGTGAAGAAACTAGTGGCATTGTAATATTCAAGCTACAAATACTATGATGCTGACCTGGGGTCAGTTGTTCAAAGCATCGTTAGCTTAACGAGCTCGTTAGTGGTCAAATTGTTAACTGTTCTAGCAAGTACAATATCATAAATTTTTGTATTTTTGCTGAAAAAATGTGAGCAGCTTTTGCATCTGCAAAAGCTGCTCACATTTTTTCAACAAAAATTTTAGCATATTTACAATATTTAATGATCAAAATTTTAACGATATGTTAACTAACGACATCATTAGTTAACTAACGACATCATTAGTTTTGAACAACTGGCCCCAGACTGCATGGTTTTCTAATGACAAGTCTCATTTGTCCTTGGTAGATAGAAGACCGGACTTCTAATCATCAGGTCACTCGCGCAGAACATTGCCTGAAATTACTGTCATCTGAGACTGAGACATACCAAAGAAAAGAAAATAGCCTTATATAGAAACTGCAATTGTAAAATGTTTACATTTGTTTGTGAACTTGGAAACACAGATTTAATGAATTACTTATATGCACTGTAGATTTTAACCATCAACTTAATCCTCCCCAATTTTCAGCCATTTCTGTTGCATATACAGTCGAACTTCAATGGCTCGAACACTTTTGGGACCTCAAAAATCTGTTCGAGACAGGGGTAGTTCGAGCCACTGAGGGTTAATGTAAGGAGGCATAACGAGATACTTTTAGACATCTTTTCGTTGTTCTATAATGAAAATGTATGCTGTGTGTACTCATTAGAATCGCCTCATTGAGGCGATTCTAATGAGTACACACAGCATACATTTGCACGATAAAAGACTAAAATCTCGTTAATTATCCCCCACTATTTCTTATGTAGAGGATTTCACAAGGGGCTCAAGAATGGGTTCGACTCATCCATGGTAAACGAGCCATCAGTGTTCGAGCCATCGAAGTTCTACTGTATTCAGTTTTTATGCCCCCGCATCATATGATGCCGGGGGCATATAGTTTTTCGGTTTTCCGTACGTGCGTACGTGTGTAAGTCCGTCTGTACGTGTGTGTGTACGTACGTACGTACGTACGTACGTACCTGATCCTGTAACCTCAGGTTAAAGTTTTTGTAACAGGTAGAGCCTGAACTTTTAGAAGTCATATTTTCCTAACCATTTGATGGAACTGGTTCATCTTTGGTATGATGATAGATATAGGTCCAAAGTTTTATTAAGCAATACCCCCACCCATGCCTGTGAGCTCAAGGTCAAGGTCACAGACTTAGAAATTTTCAATGTTAAAGACTCAGGTTAAGGTTTTTGTAACAGGTAGACTTGAACATTTTAGAACTCATATTTTCCAAACCATTTGATAGAATTGATTCATATTTGGTATGATTATAGATATAGGTCCAAAGTTTTATTCAGCGATACCCCCATCCATGCCTATGGCCTCAAGGTCAAGGTCATGGACTTAGAAATTTTCCATGTTAAAGACTCCAGTTAAGGTATTTGTACCTGGTAGAACCTGAACTTTTTTGATGGCTTTGGTTCATATGATCATAGATATAGGTACAATGATTTATTCAACAATACCCCCACCCATGCCTATGACCTCAAGGTCAAGGTCACAGATTTAGACAATTTTAATGTGAAAGATTTTAAAGAGCTCAAATTTTCCAAACTATATTATGGATTTGGCTTATGTATGCTATGATGATAGATACAGGTCCAAATGTTTATTTGGCAATACCCCCACTCATACCTATGGCTTCAAGGTCAAGGTCACAGACTTAGAAATTTTTAATTAGATATTTTAAGAGTTGATATTTTCCAAATCGTGCAATGGATTGAGTTGATATTTGGTATGATGTTAGATACCTGTCCATATTATTCAGCGATACCCCCACCCATGCCCATGAGCTCAAGGTCAAGGTCACAGACTTAAAAAAATTTAATTATCCCCTCGCACAACATAGCTCTAGCGTCTATATTTCTTCACTGATTTCAATATAACTTCACACAAATGTTCCTTATGACAATATCTCGAGCGAGTTCATCTTTCAAGGTCATGACCTCAAGGCTCAAGGTAAAGGTCACTGTGGCTATTTTTAGAAAAAACTTTGTCATCGCTCTAGCGCCTACATTTCTTCACCAATTTCAATATAACTTCACACAAATGTTCCTTATAAAAATAGCTCGAGCAATCAAGGTCATGGCCTGAAGGTCAAGGTCACTGTGGCTATTTTTATAAAAACTTTGTCATCGCTCTAGCGCTTACATTTCTTCACCGATTTCAATATAACTTCACACAATTGTTCCTTATGACAATATCTCGAGCCATTTCGACTTTCGAGGTCAAGGTCACTGTGGCTATTTTTAGAAAAAACTTTGTCATCGCTCTAGCGCCTACATTTCTTCACCAATTTCAATATAACTTCACACAAATGTTCCTTACAAAAATAGCTCGAGCAATCAAGGTCATGGCCTGACGGTCAAGGTCACTGTGGCTATTTTTAGAAAAACTTTGTCATCGCTCTAGCGCTTACATTTCTTCACCGATTTCAATATAACTTCACACAATTGTTCCTAATGACAATATCTCGAGCCATTTCGACTTTCGAGGTCATGGTCACTGTGGCTTTTTTTAGAAAAACTTTGTCATCGCTCTGGCGCCTGCATTTCTTCACTGGTTTCAAAATAACTTCACACAAATGTTTCTAATGACAATACCTCGAACGAGTTTGACTTTCAAGGTCAAGGTCACTGTGGCTATTTTTAGAAAAACTTTGTCATTGCTCTAGCGCTTACATTTTTACACCAATTTCAATATTACTTCACACAAATGTTCCTTATGACAATATCACTAGTGCAAGTTCCACTTTCAAGGTCAAGGTCACTGTGGTCATTTTTATAAAAACTTTGTCATCGCTCTAGCGCTTACATTTCTTCACCGATTTCAGTATTACTTCACACAAATGTTCCTTATGACAATACCTCGAGCGAGTTCGACTTTCAAGGTCAAGGTCACTGTGGCTATTTTTAGAAAAACTTTGTCATTGCTCTAGCACTTACATTTTTTCACCAATTTCAATATTACTTCCCACAAATGTTCCTGATGACAAGGTCACACACTTAGAAAATTTTTTTGCAACATGGATTTTCGGGGTGAGGCGGGGCCCTTGGCGGGGGCATCTGTGTCGTCTGGACACATTTCTAGTTTTACCAAGGATTCCGAAGCAGAATAGGAAACATTATGCCATTAATTCTGCTTGATGCCTTAAGAGTTAATATGTTTTATGTTGTTATTTTTTACTGGCACATACACATCCCACTCACATTTCTTTATTTACAGGACATAGCTGCCAGAGTGTCACTAGAACTTGTGGAATGTTTTGGACAGTTTGATCCAGCCACTAGCTGTCAATTCTTAGCACTTTTCCAGGTAGGTTTATAGATATATGAGACACATCAGATGAAAATGTGTCTTTGGAAATGTTTGCCCAGTGACTACTAAGATTAGCCTTCGTGCATCTACTTAATCTAATCAGTCGTGGCTATGGCCCCTGACCTAAAGCACCTCTATGCAATCAGAAAAGGCTGCATTCTGACTAAGTGCAAAACCCAGATTGATTTGAGATACTGTGTAGATACCCAGGTAGATTGAGATACTGTGTAGATACCCATGTTAATTTGAGATGCTGTGTAGTTACCCAGGTTGATTTGAGATACTGTTCAGATACTTAGGTTGATTTGAGATACTGTGTAGATACCCAGGTTGATTTGAGATACTGTGTAGACTCCCAGATTGATATTAGATACTGTGTGCATACCCAAGTTGATTTGCGATACTTTGTAGATACCCAGGTTGATTTGAAATACTGTGTAGATATCCAGGTTGATTTGAAATACTGTTTAGATACCCAGGTTGATATGAGATACTGTGCAAAATCCAGATTGATTTGAGATACTGTGTAGATACCCAGATAGATTGAGATACTGTGTAGATACCCAGGTTGATTTTGAGATACTGTGTAGATACCCATGTTGATTTGAGATAGTTTGTATACCAGGGTTGATTTGGGATACTTTAGTAGATACCCATGTTGATTTGAGATACTGTATAGACACCCAGGTAGAGTTGAGATTTTGTGTAAATACCCAGGTTTAAAAAAAAAAAAACAGTTGATTTGAGATACTGTGTGCAAAGCCAACTTGATTCGAGATACTTTGTAGATACCCAGGTTTTATTTTTTAATACTGTAGATACTCAGGTTGATTTGAGGCACTTTGTAGATATCCAGGTTGATTTGAGATCTTATGTGGATACCATGGTTCACTTGAGATACTGTGTGGAAACCAGGGTTTATTTGAGATCTTATGTGGATACCATGGTCCACTTGAGATACTGTGTGGAAACCAGGGTTTATTTGAGATATTGTGTGGATACTCAGGTTAAGTTGATATTTTTGCTTGACATGACTTGTATACAATAGCACTTCAATGGCTCAAACACTTAGGACCATGAGAATTGGTTTTAGATTGGAGCCTATCTCAGTGCGGCCAGGATAGGAGGCATAATAAGGATCACTTAGGGCTATGTTTTTTTATCTTTGAAATAAGTATACAGTCGAACTTCAATGACTCGAACACCTTTGGGACCACGAAAATCTGTTCGAGACAGAGGTAGTTCGAGCCACTGATGGCTGCTGCCAGGAGGCATAATGGGGTTCATTTGACTATTTTCGGTGTTCTATTATGAAAATATATGCCGTGTGTACTCATTAGAATTGCCTTGATGAGGCGATTCTAATGAGTGCACACAGCATATATTTGCATGATAAAAGTCGAAAATCCCCTTAGTTATCCCGTACTACTTCTTATGCAGAGGTCTTACCTAGGGACTCAAACATTGGTTCCAATCAGCCATGGTAAACGAGCCATCGGTGTTCGAGCCATCGAACTTCTACTGTATGTAGTGTGTACCTATCAGAATCACCTTCAGTATAACATATGAAAAAATATCCATCAATCGTCGTAAAAAGTTGCTATGTAGCATTATCAGAAAAAAATCGGTCCGAACTCAAATAAGAGTTTTGAGTCATTTTCTTTGTAAGCAAGCCTTACATATTCAAGAAATTGAAGTTTTATTTTATGTTAGAAACCTGTTGCGGGTATTTGTTAGAATAACCCCATTGAGTCTGTCAGTAAGATAAGGTGGAACTAGATTGCGCAGTTGATGGCGTGCCATTGCAAGTCCTCACGTTTTGACCTCTTCCAGGGACCCCTGGGGGCTGGTCCAAAAATTAATGTGCTCTTGCAGAAGCCAGTCATGTAAGTAACTCACACACCAAATTTGGTTGAATTCCAATGAACAGTATAGGAGGAGATAGCCGGACAGATGGACGGACAGACAGACGGAGGCGATAACAATATCCCCACTTTTCTTAGAAAAACGTGGGGATAATAATAAGGATAGTCAAGAGTCAATATTCTTAATCATATGTTTGATGCTTGTGTTGAGAGTACTTGTTAGAATCATATGACAATGGGATTTGAAAAAGTACCCAGAATGTGGTTTAATGCTGGACTGGGTAAAAAAGTAGCTGAAAATAGTCCTTTTACTCCTTCTTATCTAGGGTAGTCAGTCTGTTCAAGGATTGCACTTGAGCTTAGTGGACTTTTGATTTACACCTAAAAATGTCATTTTCCAGGGAAAGGATAGTCAAGTTAGGTGAATTCTAAAACATTTTAAATTACAACATGTTTGATAAACATTTGTCCTGCTGAACCAGGACATGCTCTACCCTTGCAAACAGTGGAGATCCAGATCAGATGGCTTCTGGGGAAGCCATCTGATCTGGATCTTCACTGTTTGTCATTCAGATGGCAAATTTATAGGAAATAAATTACATCTAGTAATTTAATTGGTTGACAGTCAAAAATGGTTGTGGGAAAATTAATTTATTTTGCAGAAGAAGGTTTGAAATTCTGCTATTGAAATTGTTCTTCTAACTACAGTCGAACTTCGATGGCTCGAACCACTTTGGGACCATGAAAATTTGTTCGAGACAGGGGTAGTTCGAGCCACAGAGGGATACTATTAGTGCCATACCAGGAGGCATAATGGAGATAATTGTGGATATCTTTTCGGTGTTCTGTATTATAAATGTATGTTGTGTGTACTCATTAGAATCGCCTCATCGAGGCGATTCTAATGAGTACACACAGCATACATTTGCAAGATAAATGAAGAAAATCTTACTAAATTACCTGTATATCATATTTGGAGGAACTCCCTAGGGACTCAAGAACAGGTTCGACACATCCATGGTAATCGAGCCATCGGAGTTCGAGCCATCGAAGTTTTACTGTACTATATTTCAGAGTTGTAATGCATCTTTACGCCTTGAGGATCTTTTAACTAAAGCCCAGCTTGATCCTATCCAGTCCAAACTTGCCGCATTGCTTAGACAGCGAAGTAATCTTCTATCAAGGGACATAACTTATAATACTTCCAGCAGCAGTGTTCTTACTACAGTTCAGAGTGCGCTGGAAAATGACTGGCAGGTGAGTTACATCCCTTTGGACCACTAATTTTGTAAAATTTCATAAATAAGAGGATCTTACATGAGTGGTCATTTCATATGATATTTATGAAACGAGCCTTTGGCTCGTTTCATAAATTTCACATGAAATGAACATGAGTGAAGATTCTGTTTATTATATGACCATATTAAATTGGATTTTGTCACCTTTGAATTTGGCAATTTTTCCACACAAAAAATGCATCGTTGACATGGATGTCGTCATGACATTACTGAATTCGGCCAAAGTGTTATTACACATGTGGTCGCCGGCCTCCGTGGCTTAGTTGGATGCGCGTCTGACTGGTGATCAGGAGGACGCGGGTTCGACTCCCGCCGGGGTCGGCAACATTCTTTCGTGGAGATTGATCATGAAATCTTTTCTACGGTCATTCTCTCCCTTCCGCTGATTCAAGAAGGGCAGTTGTCAGTTTCTGGCGAAAGAATGTGCACTGTACTGGTTAACCGCTTACGTATAAGCCTGCCCAGGAAAGTGTTGATAGGTAAACTGACCGGCTCAAAAATGACCTATATAGTGTTTACTGGGCCGTTAAACTCCAATACAAACAAACAAACACATGTGGTCATACAATTTTTATTACACAATGTTATCCGCTGCTTATCAATGACGTCATATGATAAAATTTATTCATCCAGAAAGCAATAATAATAATGCTAAATGACAGAAATAGCAAGGCATACAATGTAAATACATGAGTGAACAAAAACAAACATCTTACATCTAAACCCATTTCTACTGAATAGAATCCACCAGGAGTTACTTAGTGGTGTCAGGTTCAATTATTTTTAGAAAATTGTTCAGTTTTATGTAAGCAGTGAATGCCCTGACCAGAGGCTGCATTCTGTGGCATCTGATCTGGGCCTACCTGAAAGACCTGATCATGCACCACATACTGTGGTGTCTGACGTGGGCCTGCACTACCATTCCTAGTAGAGATAAGATTAAACATATTTTATTGCAATTTCACACTGGCATTGGGCTCAAGCTATTCAACATTGTACAGTCCTATCCTAAGAACAGTGAAGCAGTACAAAAGGTACAATAAGTCATGAAAGATGAAAATAATTCTGTTGTGGGTTTGAGCATTATTGTAAAATGATTAAAACTTGGTATGAAAATAACCAAGCTCTGGCTTAAATCTGATCCAGGTTTAAGCCTGGTTTAGACCCAAATTTGATTTATTTTTGATCATGTCAAACATTTTTCTCATTTTTTCTGCTCTCCTACTGTATTAATTCAGAAATTATGTACATATACACAGTAGCTATATAATAATTCCTCATATCTAAACACTTCAAACTATAACATATATGTACATTATTACATAGCTGTATTAATATTTTAAATTGAGGCTACTCATTAGAAAAAAGATACTTATCCAATAAGTGAACAGAAAAAGCTAAGATAAGTCTGCACATAAGTCCAGTCTCAGATGTGCCTTTGCTATTCACAGCAATGCAGTGGAAACCTTAATGTAGCTTCATGCAAGAAGTCTTACATGTATCCCTATTAGGTAGCTTATTACGAAAACATGCCTATACAAATACATTGCAAATTTAACTACCGAAAAAACGACAATTTTCAGATGAAAAATTGGGATATTTTTCTTATTTCTGCTCAAAATATAGATTGTGGGTACATGTTAGAACCGCCTCATTGAGGCGGTTCTAACAAGTACCCACAATTTATATTTTAGAGCAGAAATAAGAAAAATAAGGTTTACCCCTGCAAACCCCAGTTTTACTATATAAAAGTGGGGTTCAAGGGGGTCAAAATTATATAGGCGTGTTTTCGTGATGTGTACAGGCATTACCATAACACACTTGTGTGCTTTAATTGTGGCTTTCATATCTCTAGAACTACTGTTTTTTCAGATGAAAAGTTTTGATGTTTTTTCTTATTTCTAGTCCAAACATAGATTGAGGATACTCGTTGAGGCGGTTCTAACAAGTACCCACAATCTATATGGTTTGAGCAAAATTTTGGAAATAATGTATATCACTGTAAACCCCATTTTTGTCGCGCCTGCTATTAGCATGGCGCGATATAGGCGCCCGGTTTTCCGTCCGTTCGTTTGTCCGTCCGTTCGTCAAGGCGTCAACATTTGCCACCACCCTAGCGTTCACCCTAATGGTCAAGTTTACCACAGGCGCGACATAGCCTTCGGCGGAATTCTTGTGCTTTATATACAGTGGGGTTTACAGGGGTGTTCATTTCATGGACTTGTTAACGTGATGGCATTGCCTTTTGTGATTGCTCATATGATAAGTGTTCTTTTCTTGCGAGCTTGCTCAACTTATTGTTTTGTAGGCTTGGAAGAAGATGGAGATACTGCCCACACATCTTGAGTTGTTGAAAGAGTTTCCTGCCAACTTTAACTTCATTATTCTTCAACATTCCCCAGATAAGTAAGTATCTGCTCTTAACCCTTAAGACGTCGAGAAAAACTACATCTGAAAATGTCGTCTGCTTATGTCTTTGCAAACTTCTTAAAAATATTTTGCATACAGGCAAACAGTGTGGACCCAGATCAGACTGCTCCTCTAGGAGCAGTCTGATCTGGGTTCACACTGTTTGCAAAAATGACTTTTAAAGTAACCAGCAGACGACAAAGCAGAGGACAATTGTCGTGATTGGCATTTTATTGGTTAACATTTTCTTCACATTAGGATAACTCAGCTGTGACTAAGAAAATTCTTTTATGTCTCCAAAACGTTTTTTCTGATAAAATTTTGTGATATGTTTCTTATTTGTTTGTTTGTGGTTTGTTTGAGGTTTAAAGTCCCTGTCAACACACTATAGGACATTTTGGAGATGTTGCTTCCAGTTTTGTTTGACTTTTACCTGACATTGAGATGAAATGACAACCCAAGCCCTGTCATCCAATGAAACCAATAGGGTTTATAAGTATGGATGGTCCGTCTCACACTGCTTTACCTGGGCAGGCTTAGATCCTCTAAGAGGTTTACCAGTGCATCTGTGTGGTGGGTTTCAGCTCTATGTGGAAGCATCATGCAGCCCAATCTATTTCTTCAAGCCCCAACTCTAAACAAAGTTGTGAGTGCTCCTTAGGACTGTCTCATTGAAGCAGTTCAAATGGATAGCCACAACCTATGTCTTTGAGCAGGAATAAGAAAAAAATGTTTATCCTCATAATTCAGAGTTTTTGTCACAGTTTTCTCTTGTGGGTATTGCAAGGGTAATCATTTTGCAGACTTTTCCCTTTTTGTTTTTGAACATATACATCACGAAAACACGCCTATATAATTTTGACAGCCTCGAACCCCACTTTTATATAGTAAAACTGGGGTTTGAGGGGGTATACCTTATTTTTCTTATTTCTGCTCTAAAATATAGATTGTGGTACTCGTTAGAACCGCCTCGATGAGGCGGTTCTAACGAGTGCCCACAATCTATATTTTGAGCAGAAATGAAAAAAATATCACAATTTTTCATAAAATTTTCATTTTTTCGGCGATAAAGGTGGCAATGTATTTCTCTAGGCGTGTTTTCGTAATGTCTCCCACTGAATTATGGATTATAAACCCATCAGGCAGTAAGCATATTTGACAGACAGGATTTTCATAGTATTTTTATACCCGCTTTTTCGAAGAAAAATCGAGTATATTGTTTTCGTACCAGAGTTGAGTGGTCGTCAGTCCGTCTGTCCATCCGTCACGTTTCTTGTAAATGGATCTCCTCTGCAACCACTGAAGTTAAACTTTTGAAACTTTGCATGTGGATAGTACATGGTATGTAGATGGCAGTGGGCTACTTTTTTGTGACCTTGACCCTAACATGACCCCAGTGTCAAAGGTCAGAAAGTAGAAAAATAGGAAAAAGTGGGTATTTGCGATGGTAAACCATCGACTGCGCGACCTAGTTTTTAGCTCACTTGTCACGTAGTGACAAGGTGAGCTTTTGGGATCACTTTTTGTCCGTCGTGCGTCCGTAAACTTTTTCTTCAAACAACATCTCCTCCTAAACCACTGATCGGATTTTGACCAAACTTCACAGGAATGATCCTTAGGTGGTCCCCTTTCAAATTTGTTCAAATGGTTCCGGTCTGTTGCACATCTAGGTCACAGGAGCTAAAAATAGATTTTTTTACTGAAAATCTTTGAAAATCTTCTTCTCTGAAACCGCAAGGCCCAGGTCTTTGATATTTGGTATGAAGCTTCATCTAGTGGACCTCTACCAAGATTGTTCAAATTATAGCCCTGGGGCCAAAAATGCCCCCGCCCCGGGGGGCCGTAGGTTTTACATAGGCTTATATAGGGAAAATCTTTAAAAATCTTCTTCTCTGAAATCGCAAGGCCCAGGTCTTTGATATTTGGTATGAAGCTTCATCTAGTGGACCTTTATCAAGATTGTTCAAATTATAGTCCTAGGGCCAAAAATGCCCCTGCCCCGGGGCCCTTTGGTTTTACATAGGCTTATATAGGGAAAATATTTAAAAATCTTCTTCTCTGAAACCACAAGGCCCAGGTCTTTAATATTTTGGTATGAAGCTTCATCTAGTGGACCTCTTCCAAGATTGTTCAAATTATAGTCCTGGGGCCAAAAATGCCCCAGCCCTGGGGGCCTTTGGTTTTACATAGGCTTATATAGGAAAAATCTTTAAAAATCTTCTTCTCTGAAACTGCAAGGCCCAGGTCTTTATACCCCCACAAATGAAATTTGGGGGGGTATATAGGAGTGAGCTTGTCGGTCCGTCGGTCGGTCTGTCTGTCGGTCGGTCTGTCGGTCGGTCGGTCGGTCTGTTGACTTGGTTTCCAGACGATACCTCAAAAAGCGCTTCACCGATTTTTATAAATTTTGGTACACTGATGTAACATCATAAAATACAGGTCAAGTTCGATTTCCACTACAATTCGTCAATTTTCGACATAGTTATGGCCCCTTTCAAGTGAACAAATTGCAAAATGGCGCTGATGTACTATCAAGGCAGTTTTTGTGGGGGTATTCATCACCTTTAGTGATAGCTCTAGTTGATATTTGGTGTGAAGCTTCATCTAGTGGACCTCTCTCAAGATTGTTCAAATTATAGCCCTGGGGCTAAAAATGCCCCTGCTCCAAGGGCCTTTGGTATTACATAGGCTTATATAGGGAAAATCTTTAAAAATCTTCTTCTCTGAAACCACAAGGCCCAGGTCTTTGATATTTGGTATGAACCTTCATCTAGTGGACCTTTACCAAGATTGTTCAAATTATAGCCCTGGGGCCAAAAATGCCCCCGCCCCGGGGCCTTTGGTTTTACATAGACTTATATAGGGAAAATCTTTAAAAATCTTCTTCTCTGAAACCGCAATGCCCAGTTCTTTGATATTTGGTGTGAAGCTTCATCTAGTGGACCTTTACCAAGATTGTTCAAATCATAGCCCTGGGGCCAAAAATGCCCCCACCCCGGGGGCCTTTGGTTTTACATAGACTTATATAGGGAAAATCTTTAAAAATCTTCTTCTCTGAAACCGCACGGCCCAGATCTTTGATATTTGGTGTGAAGCTTCATCTAGTGGACCTCTATCAAGATTGTACTAATTATAGGCCTAGGGCGAAAAATGCCCCCACCTGCAGGCCCTTTGGTTTTATATAGCCCTAGGAAATAGAAGTCAAGGCAATGAAAACCTTTGAAAATCTTCTTGTCTGAAAGCAGAAGGCCAAGGTCTTTGATATTTGGTATGAAGCTTTGTCTTGTGGATTTCTACCAAGATGGTTCAAATTATAGCCCTGGGTGCAAAAATGGCCCGACCCGGAAACCCCAAGGTTTATAAAGACTTATATAAGGAAAACGTTAAAAAATCTTGTCTGAAACCAGAAGTCTCCATTCTTTGATATTTGGTATGAAGCTTCACCTTTTAGACCACTACCAAGATTAATCATATTATAGCCCAGGGCCAATAATGGCTCTCCCAGGGACCCACTTGATACCCTATGGATCAGGTGAGCGATCCAGGGCCATCATGGCCCTCTTGTTTCTTATTTTTCAGCCAAAATAAGATTTGACCTTTCATGTAAATCAGATGATTCACATAATTTCAAGCCTTATTTTCACTGAAAAATAATAAAAACAATGCAATATGCTCTAGAATTTTCTGCTGTGCTTGCTGAACCAAATAAGAAATAAATACTTTAAGCACTGCTCATGACTTAAATAGATGACATTTTCAGATACACCACAACTTCTTTAGAAACCGTGTTAGTTAAACAACCATGTTATATCCAAACAAAAATTATAGATTATATAGAAAAATGACCATTTATGGTCATTTTTCTATATAATCTATACATTTTTGAAATCCATCTTAAAACTGTGTTATATCAAAACCATGATATAATGAATCATGTTGTAATGAGATTGGTGTGTAACTTTATTTTTCTTGTATTTTAAAGAAAATCAGGCTTGACATATCATGGATACACGTGAATATTCACATGAAATATCAAAATTGATTTTTTTTTTGTCTGAAAAATAATAGTACAAAAAATATAGAATGTCTTTCTGTGCAACTTTCCTTTGGCAATTTAACCCTTATCTTGCTGTTCACGACAACCCCTATCTTTGCAAACAGTGTAGATCCAGATCAGATGGCTTCTGAAGAAGCCATCTGATCAGGATCTACACTGTTTGGCATTCAGTTTATGAATTTGTAGCAATAAATTACATCAAGTAATTTGATTGGCTGATAGACAGAAATGGGTGTGGCTTGAATGAATATTCAGCAAGAGAAGGGTTAAGTTGCCAAGAAAACTACATGTGAAAATGTCATCTGTTTATGTCATCTGCTGCAGCCTCTTAGAAACATTTCAAACATAGTTTTGCATACAATGTGGACCCTGTTAGAGGAGCAGTCTGATCTGGGGCCACACTGTTCGCAACAATGAGTCTTAAAGCAACCAGTACACAGCAAAGCAGATGACAATTGTTGTGATTGGCATCTTAAAGATTAACATGATTTTTTAACCCATTCTAGGACATTCTTGTATGGTGCTATATTAGACAAACCAAAGGGTGCTGCAGGAGGCTCTGGAGATAAGAAAGCAAATCCTAAAACCTCAGCCCCAGGTAAGGTTCTTGATATATTGATTGTATTCATACAAATTTGTTGTGTAGATCCTGATCAGATGGTTTCTTCAGAAGCCATCTGATCTTGAGATACTTTGTTTGTAAAGGTAAGGTTTATCCTGTTCAGCAGAAAGGGGATAAGCATTTTATATCCACATCACGCTAACAAGACCGTGAAATGAACACCCCCATTTTTTATAGAGAAAACTGGGGTTTTGGGGGTATACATTATTTTTCTTATTTCTGCTCCGAGACATAGGTTGTGGGTACTCGTTAGAACCTTAATGAGGCGGTTCTAACGAGCACCCCAAAACCTATGTTTTAAGTAAAAATAAGAAAAATATCACAGATTTTCATCAGAAAAGTAGCCATTTTGGAGATGTGAAAAAATGCATTCTGTCACATGGGTGTGTTATCGTAATGAAAACTCAAGCTGTTATGATTAGTTAAAACACAGTTTCTTGACATCAACTCCCGAATCAAAGGTCAGATCAAGCTGAAACTTGATGGGAGGCATCAGGGTGACATGGAGATTCAGATTTGTTAAAATCATTGTGTTCCGAAATCCAAGATGGCCACTATGACGGCCATCTTGAAATTCTTTAAAAGACATTACCTCCCAAACCAAAAGCCGGATCAAGCTGAAACTTGATGGGAAGCATCGGTGTACATGGAGATTCAGATTAGTTAAAATCATTTCATTCCGATATCCAAGATGGCCATCTTGAAATTCTTCAAACAACATCTCCCAAACCAAAGGTGGGATCGAGGTGAAACTTGGAGGGAGGCATCAGGAAGACATGGAAATTCAGATTTGTTAAAAAAAATTTTGTACCGATATCCAAGATGGCTTCCATGGCAGCCATCCTGAAATTTTTCAAACGACATCTCGTGCCCAACCAAAGGTCAGATCGAGGAGGAACTTAATGTGAGGCATTGGGGTGACATGGAGATCCAGATTTGCTAATGCTGTTCCATACTGATATCCAAGAAGGCCTCTATGATGGCCATCTTGAAATTCTTCAAACATCATCTGAACAGAAGGTCAGATAGAGCTGACACTTGATGGGAGCCATTAGGGAGACATGGAGATTCAGAATTGCTAAAATTATTCAGTAAACCGTTATCCAAGATGGCTGCCATGGTGGCCATCTTGAAAATCTTCAAACCACATCAAGTCGAATTGAGCCGAAACTTGATAGGTGACATTGGGGCGACAGGGAGATTCAGACTTGTTAGAACCATTCTGTTCTGTATCCCAGATAGCTGCCATGGTAGCCATCTTGAAAATCTTTAAACCACATCTACTCCTAAATGGAAATTTAAATTTGTTGGGAGGCATTTGGGTGACATGGGGATTCAGAATTGCAAAAATTCCAATATCCAAGAAGGTGGCCATCTTAAATTTTTTCAAAGCACATGTATAGTAATCACAGGAAAGATTTGCAGGGAGGGGCAGTTCAGATGTTGTCAATAAATGTCAGATTCACTGAGTCCGCAAGAAGATTCAGTAGAGTGCCATTTGCATGCTTTTTACAAGCAGCCATGTACACCTTAGGTTCATGCTGCAGTTGAATTCACATGATCGAGTGGCTTGGTTGACCTTTTTGTTAATAGAGTATTCCAAAGGCAGGTTAATAGAGTATTCCAAAGGCAGGTACGGCCCCCGCCCATCGGGGCTTGAAGAAATATTTGGGCTGCATGATGCTTCCATGCAGAGCTGAATCCGACCCGCACACGAGTACTGGTAAGCAGCTTAGAAGATCTAAGCCTGCCCAGGCAAAGCGGTGCACACAAGTCGGACCGTCCATGCTTATAAACCATATTGGTTTCATTTGGGGACAGGGCTTGAGATGTCATTTCATCTCAATGTTGGGTTAAAGTCCCACAAAATTGGAAGCAATGTCTCCAAAATGACCTTTACAGTGTTGACGGGGACGTTAAACCTCAAATCCAACAAAACCAAAGGCAGGTGCAAAGGACAGCTCCACCCTGCCAAACTACACAACCCCCACTCTGCATTAACATCATCTCTTCCTGAATCATAAATCAGATTGAGTTGTTCAGAAACTGTGTAATATCACGATCAGCCTCATCCAGGTGAGCGATTTCTGGCCCATTTGGGTCTCTAGTTTTTATGGTGCGGGTGTGGGGGGACATAGTTTTGTTTTGAAAACATTTCTAGTTTTAATAAACTTGTCGTGCCAAGAAAATAGTCGTCTTCGAGCACTCAGCAATGTCTCAAAACAGTGTGAACACAAACTTAATCAGAAAACACATCAAGCAAACATGCCAGTTTAATGACCAACTTAAAATCCGACTTTTATACTGTAAAACTGGGGTTTACGGGTATACATTATTTTTCTTATTTCAACTCAAAAACATAGATTATGGGTACTTGTTAGAACAGCCTCAGAGGCGGTTCTAACGAAAACCCACAATCTATGTTTTGAACAGAAATTCGAAGAATATCAGGATTTATATGTGAAAAAAAAAATCTTTTTTTTGGTAAAATTTTACCAATACATTTGAATAGGCGTGTTTTTGTAATGTTTTTCACTGACTGCATGAAAAAGCTTTGTGACAGTGGACATCAAATGGATGTGCAGGCTGATGTAAATCTTGCTTGAAGAGCCCTTTTTAGCTCACCTGTCACGTAGTGACAAGGTGGGCTTTTGTGATCACTTTTCGTCCGTTGTCCGTCGTCAGTGCGTGCGTGTGTGCGTGCATGCGTAAACTTTTTCTTCAAATGACATCTCCTCCTAAACCACTGATCAGATTTTGACCAAACTTCACAGCAATGATCCTTAGGTAGTCCCCTTTCAAAATTGTTCAAATGGTTCCGGTCCATTGCACATCTGGGTCACAGGAGCTAAAAATAGATTTTTTAAATGAAAACTTTAAAAATCTTCTTCTCTGAAACCGCAAGTCCCAGGTCTTTGATATTTGGTATGAAGCTTCATCTAGTGGACCTCTACCAAGATTGTTCAAATAAATGCCCTGGGGGCCAAAATGCCCCCGCCCCGGGGGCCTTTGGTTTTACATAGGCTTATATAGGGAAAATCATTAAAAAATCTTCTTCTCTGAAACCACAAGGCCCAGGTCTTTAATATTTGGTGTGAAGCTTTACCTGGTGGACCTCCACTAAGATTGTTCAAATTATAGCCTTAGGGCCAAAAATGCCCCCGCCCCGGGGGCCTTTGGTTTTACATAGGCTTATACAGGGAAAATCTTTAAAAATCTTCTTCTCTGAAACCGCACGGCCCAGATCTTTGATATTTGGTGTGAAGCTTCATCTAGAAGACCTCTACCAGGATTGTTCAAATTAAAGCCCTGGGGGCCAAAATGCCCCCGCCCCAGGGGCCTTTGGTTTTACATAGGCTTATATGGGGAAAATCATTAAAAAATCTTCTTCTCTGAAACCACAAGGCCCAGGTCTTTAATATTTGGTGTGAAGCTTTACCTGGTGGACCTCTACTAAGATTGTTCAAATTATAGCCTTAGGGCCAAAAATGCCCCTGCCCCGGGGGCCTTTGGTTTTACATAGGCTTATACAGGGAAAATCTTTAAAAATCTTCTTCTCTGAAACCGCACGGCCCAGATCTTTGATACTTGGTGTGAAGCTTCATCTAGTGGACCTCTACCAAGATTGTTCAAATTATAGCCCTGGGGGCCAAAATGCCCCCGCCCTGGGGCCTATGGTTTTACATAGGCTTATATAGGGAAAATCATTAAAAAATCTTCTTCTCTGAAACCACAAGGCCCAGGTCTTTAATATTTGGTCTGAAGCTTGACCTAGTGGACCTCTACTAAGATTGTTCAAATTATAGCCTTAGGGCCAAAAATGCCCCCGCCCCGGGGGCCTTTGGTTTTACATAGGCTTATACAGGGAAAATCTTTAAAAATCTTCTTCTCTGAAACCGCACGGCCCAGATCTTTGATATTTGGTGTGAAGCTTCATCTAGTGGACCTCTACCAGGATTTTTCAAATTATAGCCCTGGGGGCCAAAATGCCCCCGCCACAGGGGCCTTTGGTTTTACATAGGCTTATATAGGGAAAATCATTAAAAAATCTTCTTCTCTGAAACCACAAGGCCCAGGTCTATAATATTTGGTGTGAAGCTTTACCTGATGGACCTCTACTAAGATTGTTCAAATTATTACCTAAGGGCCAAAAATGCCCCCGCTAGGGGGCCTTTGGTTTTATATAGGCTTATACAGGGAAAATCTTTAAAAATCTTCTTCTCTGAAACCGCACGGCCCAGATCTTTGATATTTGGTGTGAAGCTTCATCTAGTGGACCTCTACCAAGATTGTTCAAATTATAGCCCTGGGGGCCAAAATGCCCCCGCCCCGGTGGCCTATGGTTTTACATAGGCTTATATAGGGAAAATCATTAAAAAATCTTCTTCTCTGAAACCAGCAGGCCCACGTCTTTAATATTTGGTGTGAAGCTTTACCTGGAGGACCTTTACTAAGATTGTTCAAATTATAGCCTTTGGGCCAAAAATGCCCCCGCCCCGGGGGCCTTTGTTTTTACATAGACTTATACAGGGAAAATCTTTAAAAATCTTCTCTGAAACCGCAAGGCCTAGATCTTTGATATTTGGTGTGAAGCTTCATCTAGTGGACCTCTACCAAGATTTTTCAAATTATAGCCCTGGGGGCCAAAATGCCCCCGCCCCAGGGGCCTATGGTTTTACATAGGCTTATATAGGGAAAATCATTAAAAAATCTTCTTCTCTGAAACCAGCAGGCCCACGTCTTTAATATTTGGTGTGAAGCTTTACCTGGAGGACCTTTACTAAGATTGTTCAAATTATAGCCTTTGGGCCAAAAATGCCCCCGCCCCGGGGGACTTTGGTTTTACATAGGCTTATACAGGGAAAATCTTTAAAAATCTTCTTCTCTGAAACCACAAGGCCCAGATCTTTGATATTTGGTGTGAAGCTTCATCTAGTGGACCTCTTTCAAGATTGTGCAAATTATAGCCCTGGGGCCGAAAATGGCCCCACCCTTGGACCCTTTGGTTTTTCATAGCCCTTTAAAGGGAAACCTTTAAAAATCTTCTTCTCTGAAACCACAAGGCCCAGGTCTTTGATATTTGGTATGAAGCTTCACCTAGTGGACCTCTACCAAGATTGTTCAAATTATAGCCCTGGAGCCAAAAATGCCCCCGCCCAGGGGGCCTTTGGTTTTACCTAAGCTTATGTAGGGGAAATCTTTAAAACTTTTCTTCTCTGACACTGCAAGGCCCAGATCTTTGATATTTGGTGTGAAGCTTAATCTAATGGACCTCTACCAAGATTGTTCAAATTATAGCCCTGGGGCCAAAAATGCCCCCGCCCCTGGGGCCAAAAATGCCCCCGCCCCTGGGGCCTTCGGTTTTACATAGGCTTATATAGGGAAAATCTTTAAAGAAACTTCTTCTCAGAAACTGCAAGGCCAAGGTCTTAGATATTTGGTGTGAAGCTTCATCTATTGGACCTCTATCAAGATTGTTCAAATTATAGCCCTAGGACCAAAAATGCCCCCACCCTGGGACCCTTTGGTTTTTCATAGTCTTATAGGGAAAATATTTAAATTCTTCTTCTCTGATACCACAAGGCCCTGCTCTATGCCATTTGATATGAAGCTTCAACTAGTAGACCTCTACCAAGATTGTTAAAATTATAGCCCTTGGGCCAAAAATGCCCCCACCCCTGGGGCCTTTGGTTTTACGTAGGCTTATACATGGAAAATCTTTATAAAACTTCTTCTCTGAATCCGCAAGGCCCAGATATTTGGTATTTGGTGTGGAGCTTCATCTAGTGGACCTTTTTCAAGATTGTTCAAATTATAGCCCTGGGGGGCAAAAATACCCCCACTCTTGGACCCTTTGGTTTTTCATAGGCTTATATAGGGAAAACCTTTAAAAATCTTGTCTCAAACCAGAAGGCCCAGGTCTTTGATATTTGGAATGAAGCTTCATCTAGTGGACCATTACCAAGTTTGTTCAAATTATAGCCCTTGGGCCTAGAATGTACTGGAGACACTAATTCTCAGATGAGCCCTTTGGTTTTACATAGGCTTATATAGGAAAAATCTATAAAAATCTTCTTCTCTGAAACTGCAAGGCCCAGGTGTTTGATATTTGGTATGAAGCTTCATCTTGTGGACCTCTACCAAGTTTGTTCAAATTATAGCCCTGGGGCCAAAAATGTCGCTGCTCCGTAGCCCTTTGGTTTTAGATAGGCTTATATAGGGAAAATCTTGAATAATCTTCTCCTCTGAAACCACAAGGCCTGGGTCTGTGATATTTGGTATGAAGCTTCATCTAGTGGACCTCTACCAAGATTGTTCAAATTATAGTCCTGGGGCCCACAAGTTTTACATGGACTTACATAGGGAAAACCTTTAAAAATCTTGCTGCCTGAAACAAGACGGCCCAGGTCTTTGATGTTTGGTATGAGTTTCTACTCTGATGAACAAGATGGCAGCCAGAGTTAAAAATAAAAAAAAAAATCTTCAAACGCCATCCCTCCAGTACCATTGGACCAATTTCATTTAAACTTTGAAGTAATGTTGCTTAGATGACCCTCTACCAAAAAAGCTAAAACAATCCTGCTCAGATGTACAAAATATCGGGAGCTAAAAATAGAAAAATATTGAAAATATGATTCAAACATGAACTCCTCCTAAAACCTTAGGCAAATTTGATTAAAACTTCACAGGAATGTTGCCTATGTTACTCCCTACCAAATAAGCTAAAATCACTCTGCTGATGGCCAAGATGGCCACCAGAGCTAAAAGTAGATTGTCCTCGAGGCAGTGACACTCAGGTGAGCGAACCAGGGCCCTCTAGGCCCTCTTGTTTCTTGGTGCAACCCATGCTTGTTTTCTAGATGTTTACAGATTATTTAATTATTATTGTATCGACCAATTCTGTGCTTGTTCACCAAAACCTCTATATAACGCTATTGTTTGAGTATGAAGCTGAAACTTGGTTGTTAAACAACCATGTTATATCTGAACAAAAATGTATAGATTAGATAAAAAAAAATGACCATTTATGGTCATTTTTATACATTTCTATACTTTTTAGCTCACCGTCACGTAGTGACGAGGTGAGCTTTTGGGATCACTTTTTGTCCGTCGTCCGTCGTGCGTGCATCCGTCCGTCCGTCCGTCCGTCTGTCCGTGCGTAAACAATTTATTTAAACGACATCTCCTCCTAAACCACTGATCAGATTTTGACCAAACTTCACAGGAATGATCCTTAGGTGGTCCCCTTTCAAAGTTGTTCAAATGGTTCCGGTCCGTTGCACATCTAAGTCACAGGAGCCAAAAATAGATTTTTTTCTCCAAAAACTTAAAAAATCTTCTTCTCTGAAACCGTAAGGCCCAGGTCTTTGATATTTGGTATGAAGCTTCATCTAGTAGACCCCTACCAAGATTGTTCAAATTATAGTGCTGGGGCCAAAAATGCCCCCGCCCCGGGGCCCTTTGGTTTTACATAGGCTTATTTAGGGAAAATCTTTAAAAATCTTCTTCTCTGAAACCACAAGGCCCAGGACTTTGATATTTGGTATGAAGCTTCATCTAGTGGACCCCTACCAAGATTGTTCAAATTATAGTGCTGGGACAAAAAATGCCCCCGCCACGGGGCCCTTTGGTTTTACATAGGCTTATATAGGGAAAATCTTTAAAAATCTTCTTCTCTGAAACCACAAGGCCCAGGTCTTTGATATTTGGTATGAAGCTTCATCTAGTGGACCCCTACCAAGATTGTTCAAATTATAGTGCTGGGGCCAAAAATGCCCCCGCCCCGGGGCCCTTTGGTTTTACATAGTCTTATATAGGGAAAATCTTTAAAAATCTTCTTCTCTGAAACCACAAGGCCCAGGACTTTGATATTTGGTATGAAGCTTCATCTAGTGGACCCCTACCAAGATTGTTCAAATTATAGTGCTGGGACAAAAAATGCCCCCGCCACGGGGCCCTTTGGTTTTACATTGGCTAATATAGGGAAAATCTTTAAAAATTTTCTTCTCTGAAACCACAAGGCCCAGGTCTTTGATATTTGGTATGAAGCTTCATCTAGTAGACCCCTACCAAGATTGTTCAAATTATAGTGCTGGGGCCAAAAATGCCCCCGCCCCGGGGCCCTTTGGTTTTACATAGGCTTATATAGGGAAAATGTTTAAAAATCTTCTTCTCTGAAACCACAAGGCCCAGGACTTTGATATTTGGTATGAAGCTTCATCTAGTGGACCCCTACCAAGATTGTTCAAATTATAGTGCTGGGACAAAAAATGCCCCCACCACGGGGCCCTTTGGTTTTATATAGGCTTATATTGGGGAAATATTTAAAAATCTTCTTCTCTGAAACCAAAAGGCCCAGGTCTTTGATATTTGGTATGAAGCTTAATCTAGTGGACCCCTACCAAGATTGTTCCAATTATAGTGCTGGGGCCAAAAATGCCCCCAACCCGGGGCCCTTTGGTTTTACATGGGCTTATATAGGGATATCTTTAAAAATTTTCTTCTGAAACCACAAGGCCCGTGACTTTGATATATGGTATGAAGCTTCATGTAGTGGACCCCTACCAAGATTTTTCAAATTTTAGTGCTGGGGCAAAAAATGCCCCCGTCCCGGGGCCCTTTGGTTTTACATAGGCTTATATAGGCAAAATCTTTAAAAATCTTCTGCTCTGAAACCGCTAGGCCCAGGTCTTTGATATTTGATGTGTAGCTTCATCTAGTGGACCTTTGCCAAGATTGTTCAAATTATAGCCTTTGTTGATTTTTGGTATGGAGCTTCACCTTTAAAGGTGAATTATTGAGCTACCGGGTGTCAAAATTTTTTTTTTCTGTTTTTTATCTTCAATGCATACTCCTTTGTCATGTGTACACTTTTGGAGCCAAATACAGCTTCAGAACTGTGTGAAAATGGTCGTTTTCATTTGTGTTTACCCTTCGCTCTGAACATGTGTTCGGAATTTCTGTTCTAAAAATAAATCTGTCAATTTACACATACATGACGACAGTATCTTCTCTGAGTGTCACTACTTATTGCATGGTATTCAGCGTCATATTTCTTCCGATTCAGGCATGGCCTAAGCAAACAAGGCCAAAAATGAATGTCGCATATTAAACGTCATATATGGGGATTCTATTTTTGTCACGAACTAACAATAGATCTAACTAGTGTGCGAAACCTAGTTAGGGAATCCCTCTCAAACTCGTTTACCTGTCATCATAATTGTTCGCATTTTTGCATAAAATGCATTCATTTGTATTGTTTTAAAGAAAAATACCGGCTATATGTATTTTATTTTTGGAAGCTTTTTTTCCAGATAGCTCAATAATGCACCTTTAAGACCTCCCTCAACATTATGCACATTAAAGCCCTGGGGCCAATAATGGCCCTCTCTGGAGCCCACTTGTTACACTATGGATCAGGTGAGCGATCCAGGGCCATCATGGCCCTCTTGTGTTTTATATTAGGATCACTTTTTGTCTGTCATTTGTGCGTAAACAATTTCTGCAAACGACATCTCCTCCTAAACCACTGATCTGATTTTTACCAAACTTCACAGGAATGATCCTTAGGTGGTCCCCTTTCAAAGTTGTTCAAATGGTTCCTGTCCGTTGCACATATAGGTCACAGGAGCCAAAAATAGATTTTTTCACCGAAAACTTAAAAAATCTTCTTCTCTGAAACCACAAGGCCCAGAGCTTAGATATTTAGCATGTAGGAACGGCAAGTGGTCACCTACAGAATTCCTGCCAATCATGCCCCTGGGTTCCAAATGGGCCACGCCCCGGGGCCCCTTCGCTCCCATAGACTCATAATAGAAAAAGCTTCAAAAATCTTCTTCTCTGAAACCACAGGGCCCAGAGCTAAAGTTTTTAGAATGTAGCAACGGCAAGTGGTCACCAACATAATTCCTGCCAATCATGCCCCTGGGGTCCAAATGGGCCACGCCCCGGGGCCCCTTAGCTCCTGTAGACTCATCATGGAAAAAAAAGCTTCAAAAATCTTCTCCTCTGAAACCACAGGGCCCAGAGCTTAGATATTTAGCATGTAGCAAGGGCAAGTGGTCACCTACATAATTCCTGCCAATCATGCCCCTGGGTTCCAAATGGGCCAAACCCCGGGGCCCCTTCGCTGCCATAGACTTATAATGGAAAAAGAGCTTCAAAAATCTTCTTCTCTAAAACCACAGGACCCAGAGCTTCGATATTTAGCATGTAGCAAGGGCAAGTAGTCACCTACATAATTCCTGCCAATCATGCCCCTGGGTTCTAAATGGGCCATGCCTCGGCGCCCCTTCGCTCCCATAGCCAATAGGAAAAAGCTTCAAAAATCTTCAAAAAACCAAAGGGCCCAGAGCTTACATATTTAACATGTAGCTACAGCAAGTGGTCACCTACATAATTCCTGCCAATCATGCCCCTGGGGTCCAAATGGGCCACGCCTGGGGCCCCTTAGCTCCTATAGACTCATATTGGAAAAAAAAAGCTTCAAAAATCTTCTTCTCTGAAACCACAGGGCCCAGAGCTGAGATATTTAGCATGTAGCAAGGGCAAGTGGTCACCTACATAAATCATGCCAAACATGCGCCTGGGATCAAAATGGGCCACTCCCCGGGGCCCCTTCGCTCCCATAGACTCATAATGGAAAAAAGCTTCAAAAATCTTCTTCTCTGAAACCACAGGGCCCAAAGCTTAGATATTTAGCATGTAGCAACAGCAAGTCGTGACCTACATAATTCCTGCCAATCATGCCCCTTGGGTCCAAATTGGCCACACCCCGGGACCCCTTAGCTCCTATAAACTCATAATGGAAAAAAATGTTCAAAAATCTCCTTCTCTGAAACCACAGGGCCCAGAGCTTAGATATTTAGCATGTAGCAACGGCAAGTGGTTACCCACATAATTCCTGCCAATCATGCCCCTGGGTTCCAAATGGGCCACGCCCCGGGGCCCCTTCGCTTCCATAGACTCATAATGGAAAAAGCTTCAAAAATCTTCTTCTCTGAAACCACAGGGCCCAGAGCTTATATATTTAGCATGTAGTCACGGCATGTGGTCACCTACATAATTCCTGCCAATCATGCCGCTGGATTCTCAATGGGCCACG
This sequence comes from Lucinisca nassula, assembly GCA_963580285.1. NCBI lineage: Eukaryota > Metazoa > Mollusca > Bivalvia > Lucinida > Lucinidae > Lucinisca > Lucinisca nassula. The sequence continues at coordinate 186,068,331 of OY757010.1, forward strand.
CCCCTGGGCCCCTTTGCTCCCATAGACTCATAATGGAAAAAAGCTTTCAAAATTGCTCAACCCGTTGTGCTTGGATGAACAAGATGGCTAAAGTTATAAAAACCTCCTTGTGTCAACCAAAATTGCTCAAACCCTCTACTGTACCATATATTATCTTCAATTCCATTTGTACAATATGGATCAGGTGAGCGATCCAGGGCCATCATGGCCCTCTTGTTTATGCAAAATCTGGGTTGTAAAACAGTGTTATAAAGAGGTTGTGGTGTACATGAATATAAACTTAGTGTTTGAAGGTGTAACAAAACCTATATCAAATTATATGCCACCAGTGAAGATCAGATTCCGTGCAATCTGATCATTCTTGGTGTTTGCAAGAGCTTTTTGTAGTCTGTAAGCTTTCCAAAGATTGATGAATGAAGACTGACTGGACTAGATCAGTCAAGTGGAGAGGCTGATCTGAGTCTTTGCGATGTTCAGGTCTTTGTATAGGTTTGATTGTGCCCAGCTTGTATATCATTATTTTAATCATTTAATCATCAATGTAAGAAATAGCTTTATAGGTTGTTTTTTTTTTACCTTAAAAAAAGAAAGCATAGATAATTTTGATATATTTTATCTTCTACAGTACATGATGTTCTCAATGGTATATTTTTGTTCCTTTAATATAAACATTACCCCTGTCACCTTTTGACTGCCTCCACCCCCACATCCCATCCCTTTGTTACACAAACTAATTATACTGCACTGGAATAAAATGCATGCTAAAGACAATAACTATAGAACTTTTTCATAGGTTTAACCCTTATCTTGCTGAATATTCATTTAAGCGACACCCATTTCTGTCTATCAGCCAATCAAAATACTTGATGTAATTTATTGCTACAAATTCATAAACTGAATGCCAAACAGTGTAGATCCTGATCAGATGGCTTCTTCAGAAGCCATCTGATCTGGATCTACACTGTTTGCAAAGATAGGGGTTGTCGTGAACAGCATGATAAGGGTTAAAGTACAGACAGAATATCCATTCCACAAGTCACTGGTTGGCATTGTGGAGTTACATGAATAGATGCCAACTAGTGATCCTGAGGAACAGTACCAAAAACACATCACAGAATTGTTTTTTCCCACATAACCTGAAACAGTTGTATATGTTAAGTGTATAAATTACTTTTATTCACTTTTTGTTCTATTTTCTTTTGCTTAAAATGTCCATGAAGCTGATTAATGTTCAACTTTCTATAACAGAGGTTTTTGAATTGCATCAAGTGGATTTGTTTGATGTTTTGACGCCATCACCTGTTCACCCAAAGCTTTTTCACATGCCTATAAACACCACTTTTTGTGTTATATAAATAGTGTATATAGAGTATAATGCAGAGGCAGCACTTGAATATTTCCATGGAATAAAGACACTTGTAAACCACACTTTACATATTTTATATATGGAAAAGTGGGGTTTACAAGGATATACATTATTTTCCTTACTTTTGCTCAGAAACTTAGATAATGGGATGTCAATGTAGTGGTTCTCATGAGCACCTACAATCATTGTTTTTGAGGAGACATGAAGAAAATAAGAAACTTTTTCATCTAAAAATACTCAGATATGGAAGATGCCATTGTAGCAAACAGGGGCTAGGTGTCAAAAAATAATGATGTTAGTTAACCCTTCTCTTGCTGAATATTCATTTAAGCCACACCCATCTCTGTCTATCAACCAATCAAATTACTTGATGTAATTTATTGCTACAAATTCATAAACTGAATGTCAAACAGTGTAGATCCTGATCAGATGGCTTCTTCAGAAGCCATCTGATCTGGACCTACACTGTTTGCAAAGATCTACACTGTTTGCAGGTGCAAAAGCTGCTCATATTTTTTCAGTCAAACTACAACTGCATTAGATATTGAACTTATTGTACTTACTAGAACAGTTAACATTCTGGGGCCAGCTGTTCAAAACTATTGACGTCATTAGTTGACATTAGTTTGGAAAAACAGGCCCTGATGAAACTTTATGAAATCGTCAGTGCCCAGTTGTTCAAAGCATCGTTAGTTCAACAGGCATATTAGTGGGCAATAGTTAACGAATTGTTAAAACTTTGATTATTTAATATGGCAAATATGCTAATAGTTTTGCTGAAAAAATGTGAGCAGCTTTTGCAGATGCAAAAGCTGCTCACATTTTTTCAGCAAAAATAACAAAGTTTTAAATATTGTACTTGCTAGAACAGTTAACAATTTGACCATTAACGAGGTCGTTAAGCTAACGAGGCTTTGAACAACTGGCCCTGTTTTTTTTGGTGGGGCTCAGAATACAGGAGAGTGAACAAGTTAAAAAATCGGTCTACCTTGCAAAATATGGCTGGACAAGTCAGATACCATAAAAATGCTTAAAATTCGGACACCTTGAGGTCCTGCTGTAATTCTCGTAAAATTTTAACAATTTTGTTTCACAATCCAGCAAGGTGTCCAAAAGGTGCAGACAGAATGGCAAACAGTGCAGACCCAGATCAGACTGCTCCTTAAGGAGCAGTCTGATCTGGGTCTGCACTGTTTGCTCAGGCCTATTTGTCTCAATACTTGACCGGCCCTGATAGCTCAGTTGGTAGAGTGTCCGCTCCGGGGAACGGGAGGTCACGGGTTCTATCCCGGGCCGCGGCATACCACAGTCGTTAAAAATGATGCTAGCTGCTCCTCGCTTGGCACTTAGATTTACGGGGAAGAGCTAGGACTGGTCGACCCAGTGTCAGGATAATGTGACTGGGTGTGGTATCATGTAATGTGTCTGGGACATGATACTTCAGTGAGGCAGCACTATAAAAGTGAGCATTGAGCTCCCTGTCTCAACCAGACACCGTCGTGATCTGACTGAAAAATTGTTGAAAGCGACGTTAAACCCGAATTTACACACACAACACTCAATACTTGAATCATTATGGTATATCAATTTACCTCAAAGAGAAATACTGTATTTACAGTATTTATTCAGATTGACATTCCTGAGCAAACAGTGTAGACTGCAGAATGTAGTGTCTCATCAGGGTGTATACTGTTTGGCACCAATTGAGCTACTGGGTTAGTAAATTTAACTTGTTCAAATTTTAGAACAAGATTATGTTAAGGAACTGAGGTGGCTGAATACTTTAGGTAAACACAAATTAGGATTATGCACAGGATGGCAACTAATGAAATCCTGACTTGATTTTTATACTAAATAGATTTACATACTCCTGTGAGATATTTCTTGTTTCTTGTTTCTAGAATGACCTTTTTCTGATGAAAATATTTAATATTTTTCTTATTTCTGCTACAAACATAGATTGTGGGTGCTTGCTTTAATTGCTTCAGTGAGTTGATTATTGAGGGGTTCTAATTAGTACCCACAATCAATGTTTAAGAGCAAACAATAATCAAAGAATATTTGCCCCTATTAACCCCGTTCTCTGTATATAAAGGTCTACAAGAGTATTTATTTCACAGACTTGTTGAGATGATTGTATGTTGTCAAATCTGACAGGAACCCAAACTCTATGTTTAAAACATGGAGGAAAGTGTACAAATGTTCTCTGCAAATCAGCCTTGACAAAAGTTGTCTGAAGAGAAAATGTTTTTCCTGTCCCTTTTAGGGGCATGGATACACCTTCAGGCGCACAAACACCTGCACATAATCCTCATCAGGGTGTGTTGTAGTAAACCTAGATAGATAGAGGCAACTCCTGCAAAAGTATTTTTTCTCCCATGTCAATAAGGGTCAACTCTTAAAGGAAAGAATTTGCTTCTGAGTAGAAAATTCTTTCCTTTAAGAGTAGACCCCTTTTTCAGCGGGACAGGACTTATAGAAAAGCAAACAGGAAGTCCCAAAAGTTGTCCCCCTTTGAAAAATGGCAGAAAAATCTGCCAGGTGTTCACCTTAATGTTCTTTACAAATTGCTGTTGAAAGAATTGGCGCTGGACTGGTAAGCCAGTTTGCTTGCCCAGGAAAAGTGTTGTACATATTAGCTGACATTATTATTCTGAAGAAGCCATCTGATCAGGATCTACACTGTTTGTCATTCAGTTGTTGAATTTGAACGAAAACATTTTATCATGTAATCAGATTGGTTGGTACTCAGAAATGGGTGTGGCTAGTTGAATTATTCAGCAGGATAAGGGTTAAACACACATTCCAGTGCTTTATTTTCATTGTACTGTTTCATAACCCATATATGTCAGAAATAAAATCGGCAGCCATTTTGTTATGTGTAGCGATTGAAATATTTTAAGTTAAATGAAGTTAAACTAAGTGCATAAAGCATTTGTTATGCTGTTAAATATCACCTGCCTTCGATCTGTATAGGCTAAGAATTATTTATTTCAGAAAATCGTGAGTATTTTCAAAGAAATAAAATGGACAGCCCAGAAAAAAAACAGTGTCCTGCTCTGTCAAACTTTAATGTTTTTAATGATGTCCCATCTTCCAACTTGAATGTCAAAACTGTTACAAAAAGTAACAGGAAGTGATGTCATCTGTATTCATATTCATTGATCAATTGATTTTACTTCTAGTGGAGTGCTGTGGTGCAGTGGTAAAGCATTGGATTTGAGATCCAGAGGTAGCCGGTTCGATCCTCACAAGGGCCATGTGTTGTTTCCTTGAGCAAGAAGCTTTATCCACATTGCATAGTACTAGTTCCTACCCAGGAAAAGAGGGCCACATGGAAGATTAGTACTAGTACTAAATGTGTTACCCACTATAAACAAGGTTGATTATTATTATTATTATTATTATTATTCTGCTTCAGCTCCAAGCAGAGCCAAAGTGTTTGGTATGGAAACAACTCCTGCAGAACTAAACAACATTCTCACAAAGTGTCGAGATCATCGACAGAACGTTCAGCAGCTGCTGTTGAAACAAGAATATCAGCGATCACAAGCAGCTATGAGGCAGAAAATGTTGGAAAATCTGGATGATAGCATCAAAGGCCAGAAATCAAAGGTTTGTTATTTTGGAGCCCCTTTGCAAGAAATTCTGTCTTTTGCTCTAAGCAATGAAGAGATACTGTATTTATCCTAAATATTCTGACAACTCAACTTCTTATCCGTCTTGTTCTAATGTTTCATCAAATATTATTTACTAGCCAATATTATGTCCAAATATAGCTGTATGAGTGGCAAATAGACAGATTAAACTTGGATTGCAAAAATATATACACATGTAGTTTGAATGATATGAATCGACTGTTTAACTAAAAGACTTTGTCAAGGATTTTATCTATCCAACAGATTTTTTTTTCAACTCAGTCCTATATCTTAGTTCCATTTTATAGATGCTCAGTGTCAGGGTGTTAGCATATTTGTTGTTGGGTGGTTCAGGTTTGAGCCTCGCTTTTGGTTTTTAACTAAAATTCCTTCCTGTCCAGCAGGGGTGAATGGGTACCTAATTCATTTCATGGGAGATGGAAAGCAGCAACAGGAAAAGCTTAGTCTCTTCATTTCCTTTGCAGTCTAGCAATAACATTCTGTCTTATAGATTAATCATAAAATCTTTTCACAGTCTGAACTGGTTAACTGCTTATGTATAACCCTGCCAAGGATAAGTGGGGCTAGGTAAACTGACCAGCTCAGTTTCTCCTAAATAGTGTTGACTGGGCTGTTAATCTCTAAAATAGAAAGAGACACACTGTCTCCAAGACCCTGTTGCCATCAGGCTCTAGTTTTTAGCTCACCAGAGCCGAAGGCTCCGGGGGAGCTTATAGGATAGGCAGTTGTCCGTCGTCGTCGTCGTCTGTCCTATGACGTCAACATTTTCAAAGGACATCTCCTCTGAAGCCACTGGGCCGATTGGGCTCAAATTTTATCTGTAGCATCCTTGGGATGGGGGATTGAAAGTTTGTGTTTTTTATCAAAATGGGCTTATTAGTTTGGTTGCTATGGCAACTTGTAGTTTCCATAGACTTATAATGGGGAAAATTGAAAAATGGCATTTACTGCCAAGCCTCTGCAGATATTTTGACAAAACTTACATAGAAATGTTCCTTAGGCAATCTACTATCTGCCGTATGATTTTAGGCCTACTGCTCATTTCTATTGGTTGCCATGGAAACCAAAATAAAAAAAAATAGAAAAAAAAAATACTTCAAAAATCATCTCCTCAGAAACCGAATGCTCTATAAGGCTGAGAGTTTTTAGAAATATTCACCATATTTGCCTTTACAAGTTTTGTGTTTTTTATAAAATTTGGCTCTTTAGTTTGGTTGCTATGGCAACTTAGATTTTCCATAGACTTATAATGGGGAAAATTGAAAAATGGCATTTGCTGCCAAGTTATTGCAGATATTTTGACAAAACTTTTATAGAACTGTTCCTTGAGTAAATGTCTCTCAGCCATATGCTTTAATGCCAACATGGGGGTCCCCCAGGTTAAGCCGGGGCCATGCCCCGCCCCATCCACTTCATAAAAGGCCATAAAACGCGGAAACCATCCAGATCCCCACCCCAAAACCATATATATTCTTGTTCCTTAAGATAAGATGCATTCAGTGACACCAACCTGGGGGTCCCCCGGTACGTGCTGGAGTCATGCCCCACCCCCTCCATTCCATAAAAGGCCCAATATCTTGGAAACCTTACAGATCCCCACCCCTAAACCATATATATTCTTGTTCCTTATGAAAATATACATTCACTGACACCAACTTGGGGGTCTCCCGGGGTGTGCCTTGCCCCACCCCTTCTTCTTCACAAAAGGTCATATATCTCAGAAACCATTTAGATCCCCACCCCGAAACCATATATATTCTTGTTCCTTATGATAAGACGCATTCAGACACCAACCTGGGGGTCCCCCGAGTTGTGCCGGGGTCATGCCCCACCCCTCCATTTCTTAAAAGGCCCAATATCTTGGAAACCTTACAGATCCCCACCCCTAAACCCTATATATTCTTGTTCCTTATGAAGAGACTCATTCATTGACACCAATTTGGGTGTCTTCCTGGATGCGCCGGGGCCTTGCCCCAACCCTCCACTTTACAAAAGGCCATCTATCTCAGAAACCATTCAGATCCCCGCCCCAAAGCCTTATATATTCTTGTTTCTTATGATATGATGCATTCATTGACACTAACCTGGGGGTCCCCCAGGATGTGCCGGAGTTGTGCCCCACCCCTTCATTTCATTAAAGACCCAATATCTTGGAAACACCTCCACCGCTTAAGAAGCCTTAAAACTCCTGTATACAGATCCCCACTGCTACACCATATATATTCTTATTCCTTATGATAAGACGCATTTAGTGATTCCAGCCAGAGCTCCATTGGGTTCCCTGCCCTACAACCTCTACTTAATAAAAGGCCTAATGTTATAGATACTGAGTCCAGATGGATGCTCATTTGGATATAGGGGTTCATTTGGGAGACTTTTTATTTGGTAGATTAAAATCATATCAAGTTAAAATACATGGCTGTCATTGGGCAGTGCCCACCTGAGCTCTGGTGAGCATAGTGGCCCATGGGCCTCTTGTTTTCCCTTAACATTCAACACAAGTTGCCAGCCTTGGTAGCTCAGTTGGATGTCCGACTGATTGGTGACCAGGGGATTGCAGCCCCCCAGTGAAATACTTTTCACTGACTGTTCCAAGATGGTTCTTCTGTTGTGGTTTAGTTTTGTTATAGTTCATCTTTGAATGTGTGTATCACTTTTATATTTTTGTTTTGGATAGCTTCATATTAGTGTTTCTTTCCGTTTGGTGTCTTTGATGCGAGGAGTGGGTTAATTGTATCGATTTCTGATTATTGCCTTCACTTCTATTTTGATACCTGCTGGGGTCAACAACATTCTTCCATGGAGATAATCATGATGAAATCTTTTCTATTGTCATTCTCTCCCTTTTGGGGATTCAAGAAGGGCAGTTGTCAGTTTCTGGTAAAAGAATGTACACTGTACTGGATAACCCCTTATGTATATGCCTGCCCTGGAAGTATGGTATGGTAAATTGACTGGTTTGGCATGACCTAACTAGTGTTGACTGGGCCTTAAAACCTAAAAAGCAAGTCAACAAGTTAATGTAACTAATTTTACAGAACTGCGATTTTAATTTATATATTGAACAGCTGAACTGGCTAGGAACTGATGTATCTGTGAGTATTTCTTGTAAAATTGAGGCAGTTTGTTTGATTTGCATTCATGCTATTTTTATTTTGTTACTGTTTTATGTTCTTAACCCTTTTTGTACCAAACGGAATCTTCCGTCTTATATATAGCAGGAGTCCATTTCAAAATTTAGTTGCCTTTTCTTCAAAGTTTATTCGAGAAATGGCTTAACATTTTGCAAACAGTGTAGGCCCTGATCAGATGCCACAGAATGTGGCATCTGATCTGTGCCTTCACTGTTTGCCAAGGTACCCCTTTAAGAACGCCACATTCTGTAGCGTCTGATCTGGGCCTGCACTGTTTGCCAAGGTACCCCTTTATGGGTTTCTGGTACTGAATGGGTTAAACATGTTTTATTTCAGAGTTCATTTCTTCAAAGCATTGTTAGCTTAACAACCTCATTAGAGGTGACACAATAAACATTCTCACAATTACAACATCTAGTACACTGGTATTTTTTCTGTAAAACATTTCAGTGACTTTAGCTACTCATATTTTTTCAGCAAAAAATTTAGCATATTTGCCATATTAGATGATTAATGTTTTGTTATAGCTGGTGCAATTTGACATGAGACGGACCTCTATTCAAGGAATAAATTAGTCAATGTTATCACCTAATAGGTTGGTTTTTGTAAACGTTTAGTAAATTTTCGACATCTCGTGAATGGCGACTGATTTACCAACCTCTATGTATTGAATAACAACATCAACCTCTTCAGAAAATGTCGTAGATAAATAAATGCATTCATTCAGATGTGAAATTATGCTAACAGAGGCCATCAGTTAGCTATAACTAATGCATTTGTTAGGTTTGAACAACTGGGCACTGTTCTTTGATTTCACTGTTATGTTGGAAAAAACTGTATACCGTAAAAATCCTAAAAATTCAGACACCTTGTGGACATGCTGTAATTCTCTTAAAACTTCAGCAAATTTGTTACACGGTCCAGCAAGGAGTATAAAACATCCCAACGGAATAGCAAACAGTGTAGACCCTGATCAGACTGCTCCTTTAGGAGCAGTCTGATCTGGGTCTGCACTGTTTGCTTAGGCTTGTCTGTTTGCTTAGGCCTGTCTATCCCAATACTTAGTATCATTTCGGTATACCCTAAGTATTCTGACACCTCAACTCCTTACCATACTTGTTCTAAAATTTGAAAAGTACATGTACATTTAACCACCTGATGTTGTGTCTAAAACAGTTGGATGAGTGGCAAACAGTGTAGACCCTGATGAGATACCATATGTGGCATCACTTCTGGGTCTACACTGCTCAGGCCTATTTGTCTGAATACATATGTAAACTAGAATACTGTCGATGGCGCGCCATCGCAAATCCCCACGTTTTCTACAGAGGGGCCAAGTACCGAAAACCCCTCACCCTGGGCCCTAATTTGACTCCATGGTCAAAATATTACCTGTATTATATTCTACTAATCATGCCCTTCAATTTCATATGCCACATGACTATGTTCCAAAAAACTTAAATTTTGACCCTTTGACCCCTCTCCCAGGGCCCCAATCTGACCCCAGGGTCAAAATTTTACTTGTAGTTTATTCTACCCATTATCCCCTTCGCATAGATATACAACATGACTATGTTCTGAAAAACTTTAATTTTGACCCCGACCCCCCCAAGTCCGACCCCCAGGTCGTGACCTAGGGGTCACAGCCAAAATCCCGTTCAATATGTTTTACTTTTTTCATAACTAAGTACATGTGCAAAGTTTGGCATCAAAATCTTCAAAATTGACTTTGTAATTGAATTTTATTGATATTTGACCTTTTGACCCCTCCCCAGGGCCCCTGGGGGCGGGGACAAAAAAAAATGTGCTCTTGCGCAAGCCATTCATGTAAGCAACTCGCATACCAAATTTGGTTGAATTCCGGCTAACGGTTTAGGAGGAGATAGCCGGACAGACAGACGGACGGAGGCGATAACAATATCCCCGCTTTTTTGGGGGATTTTTTTTTAAAAACGTGGGGATAAATATGCCACAGGAAGAGCTATTGTACTACTTGTAGCATCACCAGTTCAATCTAATCTCCAGTATATCATTATATAAAAAGCAAACATTACCGAACTTGATAAAGTTCTGTGTCTTAGGTTCTCTGTTTATAGTCATTGTGTTAAAGTTTCGGGTACCAGATTTGATAACATTTTGAGCATCATCTAAAACAGAGAATAGATTCAGGTACATGTAAGTCATTCCACATTGATTTGCTCCCCTTGATATTAGGGGACTATTCTAAAAGGACTGAATTTGCTCCTAAGGGACACATTATTTTGTTCCTTTTAAAATAGGAGCAAGCTCATTCCTTTTTAGAGTAGATCCTTTTCAGAATTGGCTTAATGGGAACACCAGGTAGATTTTTCCGCCATTTTTCAAAGGGAGACAACTTTCTGGACTTCCTATTCGCTTTTCTATAAGCCCTGTCCCACTGAAAAAGGGGTCTACTCTTAAAGGAAAGAATTTGCTGCTAAGGAGCAAATTCTTTCCTTTGAGAGTGGACCCCTATTGACATGGCAGACAAAAATACTTTTGAAGGAGTTGCCTCCCCTGAAGGTGTACCCATTCCCCTCATGTGTACAGAAGAGAAAACAAGAATTCTAATGCACTAAGTTAGGCAATTAAAACAACATCTGATTGGATAATGTCTAAAATTTGCAACAGTATATCATGTAATCAGTCAACATGTAATGTTGCTTTCATTGGTTGTTATTTGCTTTTACACAGCTCACTCTCAAAAATTACAATTTTGATTTGTTATTTGGTTTTATGCAGCTCACCCTCCAAAATTACAATTTTGAATTGTTATTTGGCTTTACACAGCTCACCCTCCAAAATTACAATTTTGAATTGTTATTTGGTTTTACACAGCTCACCCTCCAAAATTACAATTTTGAATTGTTATTTGGTTTTAGGCAGCTCACCCTCCAAAATTACAATTTTGAATACAATTATCCGCTAAATCATGAAAACTTGCAAAATAATAGCAAAAATATACCAAGTTAATCCGTTCACCTGAAGGCATATGGTATTGTTTTCACAGATGCTTGTTGATGAGAGTGAGAAAGAAGAGCGTCAACTTCAGGACGAGTTCCGAGATGTTGTGATGAGCATAGAGATGTACCTCAAACCTCTACTGACACAGATTGATGAAGTCTTTCTGTAAGTTGTTTAACCCTTGACCCATTGTATGCGGTAAACCCCTAAAGGGTACCTTGGCAAACAGTGCAGGCCCAGCTCAGATGGCAAACAGTGCAGGCCCAGCTCAGACACCACAGAATGCAGCATCTGATCAGGGCCTGCACTATTTGCTAACAGAATTTTCAGTCAAATATAGAATAAAAACGAAAAAATCGGCCTGACACCCCATATTTGACAATTGGACTTGTCCAACATATAGCAGTAGAAGAGTCCACTAGTATACAATGGGTTAAGCTGCCAAGAAAATCTGCATCTTAAAATGTCTGTTTAAGTCTTAGGCTGAATCTTGTGAACTTTTCACACATATTTTTGCACACAGGCAAACAGTGTGGACACAGATCATACTGCACCTAGAGGAGCAGTCTGAACTGGGTCCACACTATTTGCAACAGTGATGTTTAAAGTAATCGGCAGACTACAAAACAGTGGACAATTGTTGTGATTGGCATCTTGTGGTGTAACACATCAGTGTTGAAACTGTTAAAGTATAGCTATATAGGATGTCTTTGGAAAACTAAGAGAGCATGACAGAAATGGAATCAGAATCTTGGGTTTATTGAGACTCTTTGTAAACAATGCTATAAGACTGCTTATACTCTTTGGTATGCACTTGAGGTTGTTTGTGGGATCCTAACAAGTACCCACATGTTTTTAACAATGATGAAAATTATCTCTAAAGGGGAATGGGGACACCTTCATGGGAGACAACTCCTGCAAAAGTATTTTTGTCTCCCATGTCAATAGGGGTCAAATCTTAAAGGAAAGAATTTGCTCCTAAGGAGCAAATTCTTTCCTTTAAGAGTAGACCCCTATTTTCTGCAGGACAGGGCTTATAGAAAAGCGAACAGGAAGTCTCGAAAGTTGTCTCCCTTTGAAAAATGGCAGAAAAATCTGCTAGGTGTTCCCATTCCCCTTAATTATCCTCATCATTCCTCTATAACGAACTAATGAAAATAAAGATACCTCTACCTAATGTTATCTCTTCCAGTCCTTCATCCAACAGTCCAGCAACCAGTACAACAGAAAAACCAGCTGGCAAAGATGGCAAAGAGAAGGAACCACCACCCCCTCCACAAGAGTATGCCATTATTCTGGCTGACCCAGAACTGATGGAGCTCCCCCTGGAGGCAGTGAAGGCTTTTACAGCTGAGAGCATTGTCTCTTTGTCAAGAGACTTCTCACTACAGCTCTTCTACCATAGATACCATCAGGAATCAACACCAGGTTTGTTCCTTTTACTACTACACTCTCATTGCAATATACCATTCTTTCCTTCTTGTGTGAAAGAAAGTTTTTTAACTCTTATCCTGCTGAAGAAGACAACCCTTTTCTTTGCAAACAGTGTAGATCCTGATCAGATGGCTTCTTCAGAAGCCATCTGATCTGGATCTACACTGTTTGACATTCAATTTATGAATTTGTAGGAATAAATTAATTCAAGTAATCTGATTGGTTCAAAGTCAGAAATGGGTGTGGCTAAACTGAATATTCAGCAAGAGAAGGGTTAATGAGAAATATGAATGAATACTAAAACAAGTTCTGGAATCTTAAAAAAAACACCCTTATTTTGCTGCTATATTTTTACCAGAATGTCAAACTTTGTGAACCTTAATTAGTTAGCTCCTCTTTCAGTTTCTTATATCTTATTTATAAGACCTGTCTGGACAGTTGTCTTTATTCAGCAGTATAGAAAATTTCAGGTACATGAAAGTTTGGAGTTAATATATTTTTTTAAGTATAATCACAAAAGTATTCACTTCATTGGAGACTGCATTGGGAAAAAACTTCATGATCATGTGTGTGCTAATCAGAGCTTCTTTTGTTGGAAAAAATATGCATGCAGATTTGCTTAGCAGAGCCTTGAGATGTTCATCAGCCATCATGGTCTAAATGCAGTAGCTCATGAGATGAGGGTACATATTGCATAAGTGACTAGCAAATGCACAGCCGAGCCCACACAGACAACTAGTAGGGCTAAATGCATGTCTTCTTGCATGAAGCTACTGCAGTGTCTCAACTACATGTCTGTGTGCAACAAAGGCACTGGCAAGACTGCACATACCTGCAGTCTTGCCAGAGCCTTTTCTGCCTACCTGTAGGATGAGTACCCTATTCTCATGAGCTGGCTAAAATAAGCATTAATCTCGCCATCATTCATCTGGCACATGCAGTTTGAAGGCTTGGTGTAAGGGCTCTTTTTTCTAGGTTTTGAAAAAAAAAACTTTTTAACATGCATGTGTTTATATTCTTCTCTAACCATGACCAGTCAGTTTGCACCTTCACAGTAATGCTTAAACTAAAGGCTTATTCCAAGTTTTTTTTTAAGTGTGAATATTTTCAAGTAGTAATTTTTCCAATTCTTATTTATGACTATGTTATGACTTGATATTTATTGTCTTCCTTTTTTCACAATTTTCAATGAAAACAGAAGGTAACTATCTATGTGGTAGTTGTGGTAGTAACACTGGTGTACTGGTAATCATGTGGGCATTACGAAAACACGCCTATACAAATACATTGAAAATTTTACCACCTAAAAAAATGAAATTTTTAGACAAAAGATTGTGATATTTTTCTTATTTCTGCCCAAAATATGAGGCGGTTCTAACGAGTACCCACAATCTATAATTTGGGCAGAGAGGTGGTTCTAACGAGTGCCCACAATCTATATTTTGGGCAGAAATAAGAAAAATAAAGTTTTCCCCTGTAAACCCCAGTTTTACTATATAAAAGTGGGGTTCAAGGGGGGTCAGAATTATATAGGCATGTTTTCATGATGGCTTAGCTGATTTTATTCCATTATTTTTTTTTATTGTTAAAAACCTGAAATTTATGGTAAAAACTCACTTGGATTGAATCTTTAAAACACGGGCATAGTTGTTCAAAACTAACATTAGTGTTAGTTAACATATTCTTAAACCTGTGACAATTTAATATGGCAAATATGCTGATATTTTGCTAACTGAAATATGAGTTGCTTTTTATCCCCCGACCGAATAGGTTCGGGGGATATAGTGATCAGCCTGGCGTCCGTCCGTCTGTTCGTCCGTCCGTCCGTCCGTAGACGCAACCTTGTGATGGCCATAACTCCTATACCCTTTGAGTTTCATTGATGGTTCTTGGCACAATTGTTCACAAGGCCGAGACGGCATGTCATGCGCAAGAACCAGAACTCTGGATGCCATACTTTTTTAGTTATCTCCCCTTTTAATAAAATATAATGACTACTTTGTGATGGCCATAACTCCAATACCCTTTGAGATATATTGATGGTACCTGGCACAGTTGTTCACAAGGCTGAGACGGCGTGTCATGCACAAGAACCACAACTCTGGTTTTGGAGTTATCTCCCCTTCCAATAAAATAGAGTGACAACCTTGTGATGGCCATAACTTCTATGCCCTTTGAGATTCATTGATAGTTCTTGGCACAATTGTTCACAAGGCTGAGATGGGGTGTCATGCACAATAACCAGAACTCTGGATGCCATACTTTTTTAGTTATCTCCCCTTTTAATAAAATAGAATGACTACTTTGTGATGGCCATAACTCCAATACCCTTTGAGATATATTGATGGTACCTGGCACAGTTGTTCACAAGGCTGAGACTGCATGTTATGCACAAGAACCAAAACTCTGGTTGCCATGGTTTTGGAGTTATCACCCCTTTCAATAAAATAGAGTGACAACTTTGTGATGGCCATAATTCCAATACCCTTTAAGATATATTGTTGATATCTGGCACAGTTGTTCACAAGACCGAGACGGTGTGTCATGCACAAGAGCCATAACTCTTGGTGCCATGGTTTTTTAGTTATCTCCCCTTCCAATATTATAGAATCACTACCTTGTGATGGCCACATTTCCAACACTCTTTGAGGTATATTGATGATACTTGGTACAGTTGTACATGAGGTTAAGCAGGTGTGTCACGTGCAAGAACGACAACTCTGGGTGGCCTTGTTGTTTAATTATCTCCCCTGACACTATAACCTTGTGATGGCCATAACTCCAATACCCTTTGAGATATATTGATGGTACTTTGCACAATTGTATACAACGTTGAGACGGCACTTCATGTCTAAGAACCACAACTCTGGGTGCTATGACATTTGAGTTATCTCCCCTTTCAATATAACAGTATGACAACCTTGTGATCATCGTACCTCCAATACCCTTTGAGACATATTGGTGGTACTTGATGCAGATGTAGATGAGGTTAAGCATGTGTGTCATGCTCAAGAATTACAACTCTGGTTGCTCTAGTTTTTTAGTTATCTCCCCTGGCAATATAGCCTTGTGATGGCCATAACTCCAACACCCTTTGAGATATATTGAAGGAACTTGGCACAATTGTATACAAGGTACAGAAGGGATGTCATGTGCAAGAACCACAACTGTTGGTGCTGTGGTATTTGAGTTATCTATCCTTCCAATATAACAGTATGACCAGCTTGTGATCACCATATCTCCAATACCTTTTGAGACATATTGATGGTACTTTGTACAGAAATACATGAGCTTAAGAAGGCATGTCATGCGCAAGAACCACATTTCTGTGTGCCCTGTTTTTTTAGTTATCTCCCCTGACAATATAATCTTGTGATGGTCATAACTGCAATACTTTTGTGATATATTGCTGGTTTAATTCTGGTGCACTTTCTATTGGTGAACAATCTTCTGAAGGCCATATTGGCTTTTGGTCGGGGGATTTGCCATCTCTTCCGATGGCTATTTTTGAAAATGCAAAAGTTTATCACATCTTTTCTAGCGAAAATATCTGTGTATTTGATATAAGGTATTAAAAATTTTGGCCACTTACTAATTCGTTAAACTAAAGATGCTTTGAATAAATTGGTTCTGAAAGATTTCTTTGTCTTATTTTGATGGTTTCAAAGGATTTGTGAAATTGGTGAAGGTGTCCCAATACTAACAATTAGATGAAGAATTGCTTCCATTTTCAAAGTGTGGTCAACCAATCAGAAAGATAAGATAAGATAAGGATAGATGTTATGTTTACATAATAAGAAATTCTCATCTTACCCACCTTATCTTACACAGAACAGATTCAGAAATAAGATAAAAAGATGAAATTATTATATTGAATACAGTGACAATATGGAAAATAGAAGTGAAGGCAATGATCAGGAATCCATACAATTAACCCACAGCTCCCATCAGAGACACCAAAGGGAAAGAAACACAAACATGAAACAACTAGACCCTAATGGAAACATCAACAGCAGAAAGCCAAAAGGACAGTTACTTTCCCACAAAA
Source organism: Lucinisca nassula (assembly GCA_963580285.1). NCBI lineage: Eukaryota > Metazoa > Mollusca > Bivalvia > Lucinida > Lucinidae > Lucinisca > Lucinisca nassula. The sequence goes on from OY757010.1 coordinate 186,084,954, forward strand.
TGGCCAATTGGCTATCCAAAACAAAATAAAATAAGCCAACATCTCACAATTCCATTGCCAAAGACAGTGGGATTTTTAGCTGATAGTCAGTCATTTTGATCAGTTACTGTCCATCAACTATTTACTTTAAATGACAATGCCTCCTATACTCTTTGGCCAATTTCATTAAAACTTCACAGGAATGTTATTCATTTAACACTCTACCAGAATATCTTAAACAATTCTGCTCCAATGATCTAGGTGGCCACCAGAGCTGAAAATAGAAAAACCTTTTAATGACATCTTTAGCAAAACTATTTGTATGATCATATATTGCTGATTGACTTTAAAATATAAGGGTCATTCAATAAGCATCTGGCCTTATCTACTTCGAGTCATGCTCGACTTCTTCTTTTTCCACATAGTCACCTTGCAGCAATAAGCACTTCCTCCATCAAGGTTTCCAGGCTGAAAGTCCATTTTTGTAGAATTCAGGGTCTTTTAGAGTCCATCCACCCTCCAACAACTGCCTTAAGCTCTTCATCTGACCAGAAGTGACTTCAACAGAATTCTTTCTTCAAGTTCGGAAACAAAAAGTAATCACTGGGTGCCGGATCAGGAGAATAGGGTGGATGGGGTAAGATTTTGAAAACGTTCTGCTTCATTGCGTCCACAGAAACTTTGCAAGTATGGACTCTAGCATTGTCATGATGCAACAGCAGGCCTTTTGTAAATTTTATGCCCCCCAAATCTTTCGGGGGCATATAGTTTTTGGTCTCTCTGTCCATCTGTTTGTCTGTTTGTTTGTCCGCAAAAACCTTAACATTGAATGGTAAGTGAAAGAGCTGTGCATTCCTTATCACAAGACCTTTCCATTGGTACCATAATTTTTTATCTCATGACCTTGACCTTGTTTAGTGATAGGGCTTTAATATTTCACATGCACTGTCCGGGGGCATCAGTGTTTTACAAACACATCTTGTTCCACATCTTTTTTGTACTGGAGCTGCACATAATTGGTCCAAAATATTAGCATAATAGTCCCAATACAACATCCTTGCTAACCCAAAACACAGTTGTCATGGATTGACAGCTGAAGGCTGGGTCTTGAATTTCTTTGGATGCAGTGAACCATGACCAATCCACTGTTTACTCTGCTGTTTAGTCTCAGGATCATAGTGATGGATCCAAGTTTTGTCCCCAGTAACAATTCTTTCAAGAAAGTCTTCGGGATCGGAATCATATCTTTCCAAAAGTGACTCAGACATGGACACTCAGGCAGCTTGTTGTTCTTCACTAAGGCGTTTTGGCACCCAACACACTGAAATCTTCCTCATGCCCAGCCATTCATGTAAAATGGTAAAAACGCTACCCTCAGAAATCTCCAATCTTCCGGCCATTTCTGAAACTTTCATTTGCCTGTCCTGCTTTACTAGTTCCCTTAGATTTTCACAAGTGAAGTCATCAGTAGCATTCACAGGTTTTCCACTATGGTGCTTGTCTTCCAATGTTACCCGACCATGTTTAAAATCAGCCACCCAATTTTTAACAGTTGAATATGAAGAAGCAATCCTCTCCTGAACTTCACACAGTTCCTCATAAATTTCCTGGTTTGTCATCTCTCTCAATTTGTGAAGAAAATTTGGCAATACTGGTCCCTGCCGTAATATTCCATCTTGCACGAACTACAAATACTAGACTGACCTATAAAATTTTGTGTAACGATGTACAGTAGAACTTTGATGGCTCAAACACCGATGACTCGTTTACCATGGATGAGTCGAACACATTTTTGAGCCCCTAGGGAAACCTCTACATAAGAAATAGTGGGGGATAATTAAGGAGAATTTAGTCTTTTATCTTGCAAATGTATGCTGTGTGAACTCATTAGAATCGCCTCGATGAGGTGATTCTAATGAGTACACACAGCATACATATTCATTATAGAACACCGAAAAGATGTCAAAAAGTATCTCAGTATGCCTCCTGACAGTAACCTCAGTGGCTCGAACTACCCCTGTCTCGAACAGATTTTCGAGGTCCCAAAGCCATTGAAGTTCGACTGTTTAAGGCATTGATGTATAATATGTGAAAAGCATGCACTTGCCACGGGTCAGTAACTGGGTTAGGCCAGTTAAATATTGACTGACCCTCATATGTTTTGAATGTGTTGTTTTCAGTCTTGATAATTAAATTAAAGCTTGTGCGACTTAGTATGAGCAACCAATGAAGATTTTAATCAGCCAACTAGCCCATTTCTGTGGATACATAAGGATAGGTATTTTGCATTAATATTTGGACACCTCAACTCCTTAGTATTTTTATGCCCCCGCATCATATGATGCCGGGGGCATATAGTTTTTCGGTTTTCCGTACGTGCGTACATGTGTACGTCCGTCTGTACGTGTGTGTGTAAGTATGTACCTGTTTACGTGATCCTGTAACCTCAGGTTAAGGTTTTTGTAGCAGGTAGAGCCTGAACTTTTAGAACTCATATTTTCCTCACCATTTGATGGAACTGGTTCATCTTTGGTATGATGATAGATATAGGTCCAAAGTTTTATTAAGCAATACCCCCACCCATGCCTGTGACCTCAAGGTCAAGGTCACAGACATGGAAATTTTCAATGTTAAAGACTCAGGTTAAGGTTTTTGTAACAAGTAGACTTGAACATTTTAGAACTAATATTTTCCAAACCATTTGATGGAATTGGTTCATATTTGGTATGATTATAGATATAGGTCCAAAGTTTTATTCAGTGATACCCTCACCCATGCCCATGGTCTCAAGGTCAAGGTCATAGACTTAGAAATTTTCCATGTTAAAGACTCCAGTTAAGGTATTTGTACCTGGTAGAACCTGAACTTTTATGATGGCTTTGGTTCATATGATGATAGATATAGGTACAATATTTTATTCAGCAATACCCCCACCCATGCCTATGACCTCAAGGTCAAGGTCACAGACTTAGACAATTTTAATGTGAAAGATTTTAAAGAGCTCAAATTTTCTAAACTACAGTCGAACTTCGATGGCTCGAACTCGCCGGGACCGCCGAAAAAAGTTCGAGCCATCGGTAGTTCGAGCCATTGGAGTCCAACTCGGCAAGATCCATCTTTGTGTACTATGATTTTTTATCATAGCTGCGGCGATTTTCGTGACTTCCGGTACATTTATCGGTCATAATTTAAGAGTGAATGATGAGCCATATTTTTGGTCCGTATTATGATACTGATCACGCGCCTACGTGACTTGATCGATAAAATTTGAATTTTTAGAAAGGTAATTAGTGCGAGCCATCGGTGGGATTTTACATAGAAAATGCACTCTAGGGACCAGACTTAGAGTTCGAGGGTTCGAGCCATCGTGGTTCGAGCCAAGGGCGGCATGTTTAGTTTAAATGAATAGGGATTTTGCCGGGACTGAAAAGTCAGTTCGACCCAAACGTGGTGTTCGAGCCTACCGAGTTCGACCCATCGAAGTTCCACTGTATATTATGGATTTGGCTTATGTATGCCATGATGATAGACACAGGTCCAAATGTTTATTTGGCAATACCCCCACTCATGCCTATGGCTTCAAGGTCAAGGTCACAGACTTAGAAATTTTTAATTAGATATTTTAAGAGTTGATATTTTCCAAATCGTGCAATGCATTGAGTTGATATTTGGTATGATGTTAGCTACCTGTCCATTTTATTCAGCGTTACCCCCACCCATGCCCATGAGCTCAAGGTCAAGGTTACAGACTTAAAAAAATTTTAATTATCCCCTCGCACAACATAGCTCTAGCACCTATATTTCTTCACTGATTTCAATATAAATTCACACAAATGTTCCTTATGACAATATTTCGAGCGAGTTTGACTTTCAAGGTCATGACCTCAAGGTCACTGTGGCTATTTTTAGAAAAACTTTGCCATCGCTCTTGAGCCAACAATTCTTCACCAATTTCAATATAACTTCACACAAATGTTCCTTATAAAAATATCTCTATCGAGTTCAACTTTCAAGGTCATGGCCTCAAGGTCAAGGTCACTGTGGCTATTCTTAGAAAAACTTTGTCATCACTCTAGCGCCTACATTTCTTCACTGATTTCAATATAACTTCACACAAATGCTCCTTATGACAATATCTCGAGTGAGTTCGACTTTCAAGGTCATGACCTCAAGGTCGAGGTCACTGTGGCTATTTTTAGAAAAACTTTGTCATCGCTCTAGCGCCTACATTTCTTCACCAATTTCAATATAACTTCACACAAATGTTCCTTATAAAAATAGCTGGAGCTATTTCAACTTTCAAAGTCATGGCCTCAAGGTCAAGGTCACTGTGGCTATTTTTAATAAACTTTGTCATCGCTCTAGTGCTTACATTTCTTCACCAATTTCAATATAACTTCACACAAATGTTCCTTATGACAATATCTCTAGCGAGTTCCACTTTCAAGGTCAAGGTCACTGTGTCTATTTTTAGAAAAACTTTGTCATTGCTCCTGCGCTTACATTTCTTCACCGATTTCAATAAAACTTCACACAAATGTTCCTTATGACAATATCTCGAGCCATTTCCACTTTCAAGGTCAAGGTCACTGTGGCTATTTTTAGAAAAACTTTGTCATCGCTCTAGCGCCTGCATTTCTTAACTGGTTTCAAAATAATTTCACACAAATGTTCCTTATGACAATACCTCGAACGAGTTTGACTTTCAAGGTCAAGGTCACTGTGGCTATTTTTAGACAAACTTTGTCATTGCTCTAGCGCTTACATTTTTTTCACCAATTTCATTATTACTTCACACAAATGTTCCTTATGACAATATCTCTAGCGAGTTCCACTTTCAAGGTCAAGGTCACTGGCTATTTTTAGAAAAACTTTGTCATCTCTCTAGCGCTTACATTTCTTCACTGATTTCAATATAACTTCACACAAATGTTCCTTATGACAATATCTCGAGCGATTTTGTCTTTTAAGGTCAAGGTAACTCTGGCTATTTTTAGAAAAACTTTGTCATCACTCTAGCGACTACATTTCTTCACTGATTTCAATATAACTTCACACAAATGTTCCTTATGACAATACCTGGAGCGAGTTCGACTTTCAAGGTCAAGGTCACTGTGGCTATTTTTAGAAAAACTTTGTCATTGCTCTAGTGCTTACATTTTTTCACCAATTTCACTATAACTTCTCACAAATGTTCCTGATGACAATATCTCGCGCTATTTTGACTTTCAAGGTCAAGGTCACTGTGGCTATTTTTAGAAAAACTTTGTCATCGCTCAAGCGCCTACATTTATTGATGGATTTTAATAGAACTTCACACAAATGTTTCTTATGATAATATCTCGAGTTGCTTTGACTTTCAAGGTCATGACCTCAAGGTCAAGGTCACTATGGCTATTTTTAGAAAAACTTTGTCATCGCTCTTCAGCCTACATTTATTAACAGATTTTAATATAACTTCACACAAAAGATGCTTATGATAATATCTTGAGCAAGATCTACTTTCGCTGTCATGGCCTCAAGTCAAGGTCCCTATGACTATTTTTAGAGAAATATTGTCATCACTCTGGAACCTACATTTATTGATGGATTTTTAAACAAACTTTACACAAATGTTGCATATGATAATATCTCAAGCCGGTTGGACTTTTGCCATTTCAGTGTTTTCCACACACGAAGTTGTCTTGTGCAAGGGGATTTTTATCCCATGCGATGCCTTGTTAGATATTTTAAGAGTTTAAATTTTCCAAATCGTGTGATGAATTAAGTTTATGTTTGGTATGTTGATTGATACTGGTCCAATACCCTCACCCATGCACTTGCCCTAAAAGTCAAGGTCACAGACAAAGAAATTTTTTATCTAAAGTTTATTAAGAGCTCATACTCACCAAACCATGTAGATTTGCTTCATATTTGGTATGATGATGGCTACAGTTCCAAAGTTGTATATATTCCCACCCCGGACCTCAAGGTCAAGGTCACAGACTTAGTCTTATTATGCTTTTAAAGTTTTACGGCTCATATTTATAGATTGGCTTCATATTTGGAATGATGATAGATACAGGACCCAAGTCTCATTCACCCATACTAACGACCCTGCCCATGACCTGAAGGTCAAGGTCACACACTTAGAAAATTTTGTTGCAACATGGATTTTCGGGGTTGGGCGGGGCCCTTGGCGGGGTCATCTGGACACATTTCTAGTTGTTCTAAAAATTGAACAAGTACAATTTACTGCCAGATGTTGTGTCCAAAACTAGCTGTATGAGTGGCAAACAGTGTAGACCCTGATGAGACACCTGTTCTGCAGCATCTCATCTGGGTTTACACTGTTTCATCAAGCCTATCTGTCAAACACATATGGTAAATAAGATATGCAGCTTGCATTTAGACCGATCAGATGGATTGAGTCTTTGCTTGTTGCACATGTAAATTGTACCTTGGGCTGCACTCAGGTTCTTACCATGTTTTGCTTCATACCATAACACCTGGGCATTGATTTGTTTTATGTGTGTTACCATATTTGTTGTAATTAGCGCACATGTTCTTACAAGCACATAGCATTTTTTTTTTCAAGAAGTATGCCATAAAAATCCTAAATATTTTGACACGTTCAGGACTTGTGGTTATTCTCCTTAAATTTTGACAAGGTTTCATGATCCAGCAAGGAATTTAAAAGGTGCAGACAGAATGACAAACAGTGTAGACCCTGATCAGACTGCTCCTTCAGGAGCAGTCTGATCTGGGTCTGCACTGTCTGCATAGGCCTGTCTGTACCAATACTTTGGATCATTACGGTATCACAAATGCTCTTATAAGCACACAACAATACTTTTTCAAGAAATATAGTTCACACCAATTTAGTGATTTTCAGTGTGTCAAAGTTGTGACAGCACTAAAAGATCACTCTAACATATTTTGTGATATAGAGGAAAAAACTAGTGTGTTTTTATACAAATGCTCCTCATGCCGACTTTTGACATTTTTGGTTTAATAAATCACGTCTAAAGTTGGCAAAAGGAGCATACATTAAGCCTGACCATGTGCTTAAAAGAAGGACTTCCTAGGGCTTGGTTTTTATGATAAGAAATAAATGTTGAAGCTCACTATGCCAATATTACAGCAAATATGGTAAGCAACTTATGTACAATATTGCTTTTCATCGGTGAATGGTTTATCATTTTTTTGGTGTCTGTATGTATGTATCAGGTTGTTTAACCACAAGACGGTAGGCTTAGGAGTCAGATGTTAAAAATCAGTTGAATTATAGAACAAAGGTAAATTTAATCACAGTACTTTCTTTAGCTTTATATTAAACTGTTGGTATTTCAGCTATTCCTCAGACCAGCACAGGTAAAAAGGGCCCTGGCTCTGCAAAAAGGGCCTCAACCAAAGGGGCCGAACCTCCAAGTAAGGGCACAAATGTAGTACATGTATTGCATAGTGAATGCTTTAGATATTTTGTTAGTATGCATGTTGTATTTAAATTTTATTAGTTTTTTGCATTTTTGCTGAGTTACTTCTTTTGTTAGCATGCTTTCTTTTCAACTTGAGAGAGACAGCATATTTTGTATTGTTAGAATCTTGTAAACAGGATTTGACATTTTATTCACATTGCATACAGAAAAAACATTTTAGATAAGTCTTAGTTTTCAAGAAAAACAAATGTGTTTGAAAATAATATAGTTGTCTTCTTAAATTTAGATTTAGTAGATTAGCCATGAAGAAACCAGATTCTAAAATGCTAGATATTTCACATCTGAAGTTACAAAAAATCAGTATAGTCCTTTTAATAATTAATATATCCAGATGACCAATCTTTGATGAATTCAACTCTCTCAAATTCAACAAGGATTACTTCAATTCAGGAAACCACATATGTCAAATGTGCAGTGTTATCTATCAGATTTAACATGATAACAGAGTTGAGTAAGTGAACCCTCAAGAATGCACCCCCCACCCCCCTTTGGGCTTGGAGAAATAGATTGAGCTGCATGGTGCTTTCCCGCAGGGCTGAATCGGACTGAACATGAGTACTGGTAAATGGCTTAGGAGGGAGGTCTTAGCCTTTTGACCTACTTTGTAAGAACTTTGTAACACTGACCATAACTTTGGAACCAGTTGCTATGCAATTTTCATATTTGGGATGTATATAGTTTGTGACAAAGCGACAATTCTTATTGCTGGAACCATTGTTTTTGAGCGTCTTAACTTTGACCTACTGATGAGAACACTCTAAGAGCATTTGATTTTCACAAGCACAACATGTGAAACTGTTGTTTTTAGCTCACCGTCACGTAGTGACGAGGTGAGCTTTTGGGATCAGTTTTTGTCCGTCGTCTGTTGTGCGTCCGTGCGTGCGTGCGTAAACAATTTCTTCAAACGACATCTCCTCCTAAACCACTGATCGGATTTTGACCAAACTTTACAGGAATGATCCTTAGGTGGTCCCCTTTCGAAGTTGTTCAAATGGTTCCGGTCCGTTGCACATCTAGGTCACAGGCCCAAAAAATCGATTTTTTCACCAAAAACTTAAAAAATCTTCTTCTTTGAAACCACAAGGCCCAAGTCTTTGATATTTGGTATGAAGCTTCATCTAGTGGACCCCTACCAAGATTGTTCAAATTATAGGGCTGGGGCCAAAAATGCCCCCGCCCCAGGGCCCTTTGGTTTTACATAGGCTTATATAAGGAAAATCTTTAAAAATCTTCTTCCCTGAAACCACAAGGCCCAGGACTTTGATATTTGGTATGAAGCTTCATCTAGTGGACCCCTACCAAGATTGTTCAAATTATAGTGCTGGGACAAAAAATGCCTCCGCCACGGGGCCTATTGGTTTACATTGGCTTTTATGGGGAAAATCTTTAAAAATCTTCTTCTCTGAAACCACAAGGCCCAAGAATTTGATATTTGGTATGAAGCTTCATCTAGTGGACCCCTACCAAGATTGTTCAAATTATAGTGCTGGGGCCAAAAATGCCCCCACCTCGGGGCCCTTTGGTTTTATATAGGCTTATATAGGGAAAATCTTCTTCTCTGAAATCACAAGGCCCAGGAATTTGATATTTGGTATGAAGCTTCATCTAGTGGACCCCTACCAAGATTGTTCAAATTATAGTGCTGGGGCAAAAATGTCCCCGTCCTGGGGCCCTTTGGTTTTACCTGGCCTTATATAGGGAAAATCTTTAAAAATCTTCTCTGAAACTGCAAGGCCCAGAACTTTGATATTTAGAAAGAAGCTTCATCTAATGGACCTCTACCAAGATTGTTCAAATTATAGCCCTTGGGCCAAAAATGCACCCGCCCCAGGGCCCTTTGGTTTTACATAGACTTATATAGGGAAAATCTTTAAAAATCTTCTTCCCTGAAACCACAAGGCCTAGGTTTTTGATATTTGGTATGAAGCTTCATCTAAAGGACCCCTAACAAGATTATTCAAATTATAGTGCTGAGGCCAAAAATGTCCCCGCCCCGGGGCCCTTTGGTTTTACATAGGCTTATATAGGGAAAATCTTTAAAAATCTTCTTCTCTGAAACCGCAAGGCCCAGGACTTTGATATTTTGTATAAAGCTTCATCTAGTGGACCCCTACCAAGATTGTTCAAATTATAGCCCTTGGGCGAAAAATGCCCCTGCTCCTGGGCCCTTTGGTTTTACATAGACTAAATAGGGAAAATCTTCTTCTCTGAAACCACAAGGCCTAGGTCTTTTATATTTGGTATGAAGCTTCTTCTAAAGGACCCCTACCAAGATGATTCAAATTATAGTGCTGGGGCCAAAAGTGGCCCTGCCCCGGGGCCCTTTGGTTTTACATAGGCTTATATAGGGAAAATCTTTAAAAATCTTCTTCTCTGAAACCACAAGGCCCAGGAGTTTGAATCTTGGTATGAAGCTTCATCTAATGGACCTCTACCAAGATTGTTCAAATTATAGCCCTGGGGCCAAAAATGCCCCCGCTCTTGGGCCCTATGGTTTTACATAGGCTTATATAGGGATAATCTTTAAAAATCTTCTTCTCTGAAACCACAAGGCCCAGGAGTTTGAAATTTGGTATGAAGCTTCATCTAATGGACCTCTACCAAGATTGTTCAAATTATAGCCCTGGGGCCAAAAATGCCCCCGCTCTTGGGCCCTATGGTTTTACATAGACTAATATAGGGAAAATCTTTAAAAATCTTCTTCTCTGAAACCACAAGGCCTGGGTTTTTGATATTTGGTATGAGTTGCATCTAGTGGACCTCTATCAAGATTATTCAAATTATAGCCCTGATACCAAAAATGTCCCAGCTCCGGGGCCCTTTGGTTTTACATAGACTTATATAGGGAAATCTTTAAAAAAATCTTCTCTGAAACTGCAAGGCCAAGGCCTTTGATATTTAGTATGGAGCTTTATCTAGTGGACCTCTACCAAGATTGTTCAAATTATAGCCCTGGGGCCACAAATGTCGCCACCCCGGGGCCCTTTGGTTTTACATAGATTTATATAGCCCCGGGCCATTTGGTTTTGCATAGGCTTATGTAGGGAATATCTTTAAAAAAAAATCTTCTTCTCTGAAACTGCAAGGCCCAGGTCTTTGATATTTGATGTGTAGCTTCATCTAATGGACCTTTGCCAAGATTGTTCAAATTATAGCCTTTGTTGATGTTTGGTACGAAGCTTCACCTTTAAGACCTCCCTCAACATTGTGCACATTAAAGCCCTGGGGCCAATAATGGCCCTCTCTGGGGCCCACTTGTTACACTATGGATCAGGTGAGCGATCCAGGGCCTTCATGGCCCTCTTGTTTTTTGTGTGTGTGTTTTTTTTTGTTTTTTTTTTGAGGACCAAAGCACAAATCTTTCGAATTATTCAGGCTTAATTTCAACACAGATCAGAGTATACAACATTTTACATTTATGGATTAGTTATATGATCATATGATCAAAGTAAGCAGCACAGTTTTCTTTAATACCTGTATTTTAAAATTTGATCTTTTTTCATAAATATACATGTATTTGTGGATCATGCAGGTACTGTGAAGCCTGATTGTTCTGCTGCTCATTTTCAAATGTTCTACTGATACAGAATATGCACTGTCTTTTGTAAACAGTGTAGAAACAGATCCGATGGCTACAGAAGACATTCAGTTTGTGAATTTGTAAGAATTAGTTGAAAGTCAGAAATGGATGTGGCTAAATTACTTTATCAATCATATTACATAATCAAATCATGGTTCCCAACTACTTAACCCGTAAGATGCCAAGAAAAACTGTATATGAAAATCTCCTCTGTTATGTCACTGAGCTGCATCATTCGGAAAATATTTGAAAAGTATTTTTTTTGGCATTAGGGCAAACAGTGTGGGCCCTGATCAGACTGCTCCTAGAGGAGCAGTCTGATCTGGGTCCATACTGTTTGCAACAATGAATTTTAAAGTAGAACCAGGCAGACGACAAAGTAGACAACAATTGTTCTGATTGGCATTTCAAGGATTAAGCCCTTTTGAGCAAAAATGTGTCTCGGGATGTGCACTCAACAAAAACTCAAGTCGGACTTCCCTGTCTGCTTGAGGAAGCTTTAAGTCAGAGGCCATATACCACACAGCAAAGATCCTGATTAAACTGTGCAGATGCATATGCTAATCTGAGTCTTTCATTAGGATAACACACTCATGCTACACAGTGCATTTGTGATGTCTCTAAAATGGCTACTTAACTGATGAAAATCTGTGATATTTTTCTTACCGTATTCGCTCTAATAACCGCACCATGCCCTAAGTTTTGTCCAATTCGTGTCAAAAAATCATGGAGAGGAATCTACCTAATTAGCGAACAGTTGATACGAAAAAATAGCTTCCGAGATGGTGCATACTGATATTTAATGGGATGGAAAAGGATACTTAAGCATTGCCTTCACTGTTGAAAAAATAATTTTTTATAGATTTACTGTGAGAGCTTCAAGGGGAGGTTACTGTAAAGTGTTTGCTTATGCATTTCCTTTTCAAAAATAGCTTTGGTGTGCACTTCTAGGAGCAAGTGCGGTAATTAGGGCGAATACGGTATTTATATTGCAAACATAGGTTGTTGCCTATGTCTTGGAGCAGAAAGAAGAAAAATAGCGTAAACCCCCGTAAATCTCAGTTTTCTCTATATAAAGTCGGGTTTAGTTTGGCGTTCAATTCACAGACTTGTTCACGTGATGGCTGGGCACACATGTACAAAGACATTTTTACTTGACATTGCTCACAAATCATTATTGCATAGTATTTTGTATGGAGACCATGTACAGTTGGTACAACATAATGGGTTACATATACTTGCTTGTTGTGATGGCATGTGGAATAGGGCTAGTTTATAGATGTTAAGAACGCATTGCTTGGTATCCAGCAGTGTCTGAAGTCTCTTAATCATAATAGTTCAGATTAAAAAACCTTTTAGTGGTATCACAGTTTAGAGTTTGATGTCCTTTTTGTCTAGTTCACCTAAAAATGTGTCTGATTGGTTGGTTGATTGGAGGCTTAATGTCCCCATCAACACTGTATAGGTCATTTAGGAGATGTTGCTTCCAATTTTGTGGGACTTTTACCCGACATTGAGATGAAATGACAAAACAAGCAAGCCCTGCCGCCCAGTGAAACAATAGGGTTTATGTGCATGGATGTCCGACTCACACAACTTTTCCTGGACAGGCTCGGGAACTTCTAAGCTGTTTACCAGTATTTATTTGCAGTCAGTTTCAGCTCTGCGTGGAAGCATCATGCAGCCCAATCTAGATGATCTTTAATATACATTCTTACATTATAAGTAGCCTAGGCTACCCAGCATGGACGACATATGCATGATGATTACCGGTATATCGACAATATATAAATAAAGCATGTTTTAGTATCTGCATGTAAACTACTTTCTGATTAGAGCTTCAATAAAATACAGTGAACTTCTATTAAGACGAGCTAGAAATAGTGGGTGGTTGGTGAAGCAAAAATGACATGTATCTTGCGTCACTTGGGCATCCAACTGATATTGGCTAACAGTTGGACAAGGCCTGCTGTCCTTGCAGCAGGTAAGGGTAGTGGGGGGGGGGGGTTTAATTCTTCTGTCTCTACACTTCCATTCATTTTCATCTTTCTCCACTGTCCCTCACTTCTACCTCCTCTACTATCTCTTCTACATGTATCTCTTTTCTCCCTGTCATGGGAGATGACACAAAATGACCCACAAGGGTTGACATGTCATTAGACCCAAAACAATCAAGCAAAAACAAAAAAAAAACACATAAAATTAAGACTAATTATTCTTTAAAAAGCATACCGGGTATTAACAAGGTTTCCGTCATTCTTCCTTTGTTGTCTTCTTGTAAATGACCACCTTTGGGACTGTTCAAAAGTGTCTTAAAGACCACTTTTGAATAGGATGTCTCATTAAGGAATTTTACTGTATATATCTGTAGTTTTCAAAACCTAGGACTGTTAAATGAGCCGTAACAAGGAAAAAGGGATGTTTGAGCATGTTTGCTTAGCTAAGTCTCAAAACAGTCTGTAAGCAATCTTAAATTGCCATAAAAATCCTAAAAATTTGGACACCTTGAGGATTTGCCGTTATTCCCCTAAAATTTCAACAAATTTGTTTCACAATCCTGCAAGGTGTCCAAAAAGTGCAGACGGGATGGCAAACAATGTAGACCCTGATCAGACTGCTCCTTCAGGAGCAGTCTGATCTGGGTCTGCATTGTTTGGGAGCCGTCTGATCTGGGTCTGCATTGTTTGCTTAGGCATGGTAGTCCCAATACTTAGGATCATTACAGTAGTCAAAAAATACAACATTCCATGACTTTATGCAGAAGCTTTGTGTCAGTGGTCATAAATACAGTGAAAAGTGAAGGCTCTGATGAGACTGTAAGGTTTCACAATCTGATCTGATTCTTCACTGGTTGCACATGCTTCAAGACCCCTCTTCACTTGGTGTAACCCATCTCATGTTAGCTTTGTATAAATCGAACAACTTGACATGAGAATGACCTTTATGCAAGGAATAAATTAGTCAGTGTTATCACCCAATATGTCGGCTTATGAAAACTTCTCATGAATTTTCAGCATCTCATGAATAGCGACCCATTTACCGACCTCTATGTATTGTATAACAATACCGCCATCTTCGGAAAACGACGATGATAAATACATGTATTCAGTCGGGTGTGAAATTATGTTAATAGAGTCCACCAGTCTCAGATCAGTTTGTTCGAACTTTAGGAATTGTGATCAGCCTATTGGTACTCCATGAAATAGATGGACTGCCTGATGTGGCATAACTTAACCCTTCAACTGCTGATCGTGACTAGCAGACATCTTTTTCAAAGTGTCTTTGTTTTTATTTTTCAGTCAAAATAAGGCTTGACATTGCATGTAAATCCTCTGCCCAGCAAACTATCAATATGTAATTTCAAGCCTTAGCCATTATGAAAAATATTTTTAAATGATCAGATTGACATTGGCACCAGGAATGTATGTAGCAGTTAACCAAACTGTACCCAAAACGGGTACCCTGGTAAACAGTGCATGCCCAGATCAAACGCTGCAGAACGCGGCATCTGATCAGGGTCTACACTATTTGCTAAAAGTTCAGCTATTTTCTGAATAGTTTTTGAAGAAAACACAACCTGACAGCCCTAAATTTTGAAATGGACTCCTGCGATATATAAGGAGGAAGATTCCATTTGGTACAAAGTTCATCATGCACAGTGCACAATCAGAGGTAGCATTTTGATATGGCTGAAGTACTGTTGACTGGGCACTTTCACTGCCAACAGCCTCAAAAAAGTCAATATCTCAGTGTCAAGCAGTTTTTTTGCCATGCAAAATATCTACTTTTGCTTTAATGTTCAAATACTAAAAAGAGTAAAAGACAAATGTCTCCACCATAGGGGCTTGAATCATGAAAAAAAAATGAAAAAAAAAAAAAAAAAAAAAAAAATGAAAATTTTTTTTTTTTTCTTTTGGTACTATATTAGAGACAAGGGGGGGAAACTTCGACTCCATTTTTTGGGGGGTTACCTCATTTTACCCAGTGTATCTTTTTCGCAAAGGCAGTTTTTCACCTGCTTATTACGAATTATACAAGTTAAATATTTCCACTTTGCAACAATAATCCGCCTCTGTCTGTCACTTGCAGGAAACATGTTTTTCTCGCATGGATTAACTCAGCAAAGCAAAATTCGGCATAAACGTGTGACAAAAATTTTCAGGTTTTCATCAATCACAAGCGAACTAGTGTTACGGAGGAAACTTTTTTCGCTTTCAACTGATGTCTTTCATTCAAATGAACCTCTCTTGACCAATTTGAATCCAAAATGATGTATTTGCAGCTCTAAATTTAGATTTTATTACTTTTACATCACTTTATGTAAAAGATCAAGAAAACAGTCGTCGCGAAGCTTGGTTTTTCTGCTGATTCCGGGCTGCTCTATCGATGAACTAACGACCGGTACGATCGGTGCTGTTTAATTTTTATACCGTTCGTAGTAGTGACAAATGAGCATTATCGCTATTTTTCTTCCATTTTTAACTAAACCCCAAGAGGGGACACAGACGTTGTATACTGCATATACTCCAGTTTTGAGAGCTGAAAGAGTACACAGTCACCATGAAATTACGGTAGGGTTCTTTAACCTGCACAGGGGATGGTTCTCCCTGCACAGAGGTCTCCAGTTAACGTTCAGATTCGAAGGACGATGCACCGTTATGATATTCATACCTGCAAAATTTATTATACAAATGGAACGTGTTCTGACGCCGAAATTTTGGCACCGCTGCTGGGGATCAAACCTGGGACCTTTAGCATCTGAGGCACTGAGCTAGGTGGGTGGCTAAATTTAGGAAGGCAGGGATTAGCCGCAGTTATCTCCTTACCGGACTCAGAAAATGTGAAATGTATTTTTTGTTGAAATTGTGGACGTTTTGTGTTATTTTCAAAACAGTTTCACTCATGCTTGTGTAGACAGAAATAAAACAAATGGACCCTGTATCGCTCACCTGAGCTAACAGATTCAAAGTTTCAGGAAGTGCCAGCCTTTACTGAAGGATTAATGGAAGGACATGGTGATGACAGGGTAAGCATTTTCTGCAAATCAAGTAGAATGTAACACTATGATAAATAGGCTGACCTCACCAGTTTTCAAACGCATCCCAGCTTTTATTCCTGACTTGCTAAGAAGATCCGATATAAACTGATCATGATGGGGCTATGGTGATGACAAGTTCAAAAATAAGCAATTAACTGCTGCAGTCAAGGGGATGTTACTCTGTGACAAATAGGCAAACCTCACGAGTTTTCAAACTCCTCCGAGCTTTTCTGCCTGACTTATTTGTTTGTAAGTTTCATAAAGATCCGATCAAAACTGAAGGGGCAGCAGTGCTAACAAGGTCGAAAATAGGCATTTTTAAGCAATCAAAGGCAGGCAACTATATGATAAATGTGCCGACTTGGCCAGTATTCAAACTCATCCAAGGTTGTATTCCCAGCCACCTTACATGTAAGTTTCAGAAAGATCCGATCAAAACTGAAGGGGCTACGGTGATGACAAAGGTCAAAAATCAACATTTTCAGCCATCAAAGGGATAACTCTACGATAAATAAGCTGACTTGGCCTGTTTTCGAACTCATCAAAGATTTTATCCCCAGCCACCTTACATATAAGTTTCAGAAAAATCCGATCAAAACTGAAGGGGTATGGTGATAACAAGGACGTAAATCTATGATAAATGGGCCAACTTGGCCGGTATTCGAACTCATCCTAGGTTTTATCCCCAGTCACCTTACATATAAGTTTCAGAAAGATCTGGCCCATAGGGGCTTGAAGAAATATATGGGCTGCATGATGCTTCCACGCAGAGCTGAATCCAGCCCGCACACTAGTATTGGTAAACCGCTTTGAGGATCTAAGCCTGTCCAGGAACCGCGGACATTTTCAGCCATCAAAGGGACATAACTATATAGTAAATAGGCTACCTTGGCCGGTATTCGAACTCATCCGAGATTTGATCCACAGCCACATTACATAAAAGTTTCAGAAAGATCCGATCAAAACTGAAGGGGCTACGGTGATAACACGGTCAAAAATCGGCATTTTCAGCAATCAAACGGATGTAACTCTATGATAAATGGGCCGACTTGGCCGGTTTTCGAACTCATCCGAGGTTTAATCCCAAGCCACCTTATATATATATATATGTTTCAGAAACATCCGATCAAAACTGGAGGGGCTACGGTGATGACAAACATTTTCCCATTGTAAGTCTATGGGACCTTGTGATTGCCATAGCAACCAAAGTTTTCATGCGATTTAAAACAAAAAACAAAAAAAAAACGCTAATGTCATCAATGCCCCACCAGAGGCATGCTACAGATGAGAAATGATTGAGATCAGCCTGCAGGCTGCAGAGATATAGCTGCTCAAAAGTGTGGACAGATGGACGGACGACTGACGACGGACGACCCACTATACTATAAGCTCCCCTGGAGCCTTCGGCCCAGGTGAGCTAAAAAACAGCCAGCTTGTTAAAATGCCATCAATACGTAAATGTTCAAAATGATGCAGCATGGAAACAAGTTGTTCCCTAATAATAATAATAATAATAATATAAATAATAATGATAATAATAATAAAATAATAATTGCAACATATTCCTTTTTATGTTTTGAAATTTTGATCCTGGGTCGCTAATGGCCAGTAAATGACAATAAGCACTATTTAGGTTGGGCCCATTGGGTGATTTAAGGGGACAGAACCCCTACAGTGCAGCACTCACATGTTCTCTCATCCGCGAGTTTCTGAAGTGGACTCTTCTATTAATGAATTCGGCCAAATCCATTAATGTAGGGACTTGGGTAAGAAAAAACACTGCTCAATTCTTCTGCTCAGCAAGTTTGTATTAATCTGAATAGGCACCACAACTCACCACAACACGGCAAACAAAGAAGGTCAGAATAAGCTAGAGCATATCAACCTGATGTTCTTGAGGGGTGGGTGGGGGGGGGTGTAGCGGGGATCATTTTACGGTCCTTTCGAGTTTATTTCACTCATATCGAGCCGATTGTTAATCACATGTGGTCGAAGACCGTAGTATCCGGTAAAAAAAAAAAAAAAGAAACAAAAAAAAAAAAAAACATCAGGCCTTCCGTTGCAGAACTCTTGAATGCCTTAAAATAGATGCCTTTTATGAAAGGTTTGATTGTGAAGTGCTTAGATCTGTTGAAAAAGTACTTGAACTAGCCTAGAGTGTATTGGAAAGTAAGTGAGAAATGGGGCCTTTTTCAATATATAGGACATTTAATTTTGGTGCTTTTGAGTAAAGCGGCATTCCAATCTTAGTGTTTCTCGACCAGGCTATTAAAAGGTTATAAATCGTTATTCATGCTCAATTCAGTCGAGTGTTAAATTTGTAATGCTCGCTAATTTTAAATACTAAAAGTTCATCAATTTTCCTGCTTAGATTTGTTTGTTTGATTTGAGGTTTAACGTCCCCGTCAACACTGCAAAGGTCATTTTAGAGACGTTGCTTCCAATTTTGTGGGACTTTTACCCGACCTTAAGATGAAATGACATCTCAAGCCCTGCCGCCCAATGAACAAATAGGTTTAATTAACATGGACGGGCCGACTCGCACCGCTTTGCCTGGGCAGGCTTAGATGCTCTAAGTGGATTACCAGTACTCGTGTGCGGGTCGGTTTCAGCTCTTCGTGGAAGCATCATTTCTTCATGCCCCGATGGGCGGGGCCGTTTCCTGCTTAGATAAGAACTGAATAATAGAATGTATGATGGGATTGAGGCCGAAACAAGGAATTTTCAAGCAAGTTTTCAGTTTAGTTAAGTATCATGTAGGGTTTTGTCGAGCACGAGACTTTAATTCACTGAAAACGAGCCCGAAGCCACGACCGCAATATTAATTATTTTTCTCACCCAAACACTTTAAGGAATTTATTTGTTTGATTAGATGTTAAAAGTGCCCATCAACAGGTCATTTGGAGACGTTGAATCCATTTTGTGGGACTTTTACTCGACATTGAGATGAATTGACATCTCAGGCCCTGTCGCCCTATGAAACCAATAGTGTTTATAGGCATGAAAGGTCTGACTCGCACCGCTTTGCCCGGGCAGGCATAGATTCTTTGAGCGGTTTAGCAGTACTCGCGTGCGGTCGGTTTCAGCTCTGCTTGGAAGCGTCACGCAGCCCACCTATTTCTTTAAGCCCCGATCGGCAGGTCCGAAAACTTTAAAGAATGCGTTGTGAACTGCACAAATATACAGAAATTAATAAGCGATAAAGCACATTCACACCAATGTAACACAACAAAATGTCAGTATTTTAATATTCATACCTCCTGGAGAATATCGTCATAATTTTTCCAGTGAGCCGCTAAAGTTTGTGTCTAAAGCATCCGTTAATTACATGTAAAGTGCTACGCATGAAATAAAAACCAGTGCATGTACATTTCATGACCTGCTTTCTTTGACACTTGACAGCAGTTTGATGACAAATTGAATGTCCATTTCATTAAAAGTTGATAAGGACATGTCATTCTGACTGTTAAAAATGTACATTTTAGGGGAAACTGAGAAGCTGCTCCCCTAATTGCATGGATAACAAAACATGCTACAGAAGACGGTTTTGAAAACAAAATTACCTCGGGCTCAATGTGGGTGTTTTGCAATGACTGACATAACGGGATAGCTAATAAACCCTAGAGTGAGCAGCGATATGAGGCAAAGAAAACAAACACTTAAGAAATGAAAATTATTTTTCTGCTGTTCATGATAGTACTGACGCAGTGGGTTGTATGCAAAGTAAGTGAACCCCGAAGGGGTTCATGTAAACTTTGTTAGCGACTCGCTGTCGTTCATATTTTCATGAAAAGCAGAAAAATTAAGTTTATTGTTTTATAATAACATTCTATGCCCCTCATCACTGGGCGAAAAATAATGCTTATAGGGCAAACTTTTTAAACTGAAAAACATTTACACCCATTTTACTATATAGAGTGGAACAGCGTTGACCTCACCAACGCCCGTAGAGAAAGCCCCCGCCCATAGGGGCTTGAAGAAATATATGGGCTGCATGATGCTTCCACGCAGAGCTGAATCCGGCCCGTACACTAGTACTGGTAAACCCCTTAGAGGATCTAAGCCTGTCCAGGAACCGCGGTGCGAGGCGGACCGTCCATGCTAATAAACCGTATTGGTTTCATTGTGCGACAGGGCTTGAGATGTCATTTCATCTCAATGTCGGGTAAAAGTCCCACAAAATTGGAAGCAACGTCTCCAAAATGACCTTTACAGTGTTGACGGGGACGTTAAACCTCAAATCAAACAAATCAAACAAACGCCCGTAGAGAACCATGGTTTAGAATAATGTCACTTGATGTCACTGAAAATCATGTGACTCGATGCGTTTACGGAAGTATGAACCATACTGTTTTCTATGTGTTTACATTATATTTTTTTATTTATGAGCCGGATAAATTCCATACCCTATCAGTTGAGCATGAAAAAAAGTTTTATAATCCTTGGGCTGCAGGTTGGTGCAGTTTATGTCTGTACACCGTTCTTTCTACCTCTGGAATGAACAGTACACAATATTTCCATACCCCTCTAATTAATCTTAAGACTTCCACAAATTTAATCCAAATATCTGAGAGAGAGAGAGAGAGAGAGAGAGAAATTCCTACATGCCTATTGGCACCAAAACAGCCTTTGTTATTTAGGTAATAATATTAGAACACACGCTTAAAGTCGTCAGTCTTTCCGACCACTATGAATTCAAATTTGTAAAACAATTTCAAGTTATTTCTAGCCGTATCTCTTTTAACTAAAATTCTGAACCGTTTGGCATAACACTGCTGCATTTTTATTTAAATTTTTGCTTAGCTAACCGTCGGGAACGAGCGTTTAAACATAAGGTGACGATGTCATGTACATAGCGGCCCCCGCCCAAAGGGGCTTGAAGAAATATATGGGCTGCATGATGCTTCAACCGCAGAGCTGAATCTGGTCCCCCACCAGTACTGGTAAACCGCTTAGAGGATCTAAGCCTGTCCAAGAACCGCAGTGCGAGGCGGACCGTCCATGCTAATAAACCCTATTGGTTTCATTGGGCGACAGGGCTTGAGATGTCATGTCATCTCAATGTCGGGTAAAAGTCCCACAAAATTGGAAGCAACGTCTCGAAAATGACCTTTACAGTGTTGACGGGGACGTTAAGCCTCAAGTCAAACAAACAAACAAACGTCATGTACACATGTTCTTTAGCACTCTGCCAAAAACACGATAGCCGTTGTGCAAGAAACTGACAAACATTTCCCCTTCAATACGGAGCTCTCTAGCAATCTCCTCGATAACGTGGGTTGTGCCCGTCCCAGCCTGGACATAAACAAGGCAGTTGGGCCCAGTTGGGCCTTGTTTTTTTTAATCAGATCAAAGGCCGTCTTCTGCTTTTTAGTAAACATTTTATTTCCTTTTCTGCGCATGTGTCAAAAAAGTTACAGCGGCTGACATGAAGCGATGCAATACAAAATTCCCAGAGCACAGCCCATTATACGTAGAAACACCATCCAGTTATCTTAGCTGCGTAATACGTGTATACGTAGTCCTAGCAGAATATGTTACATTGACAAAATAAATTAAAGGAGAAATCAAGGCTATCACACACATTTTAACAGTAACAACTCCACTGCCGGAACGTAGGTTCCGAAGTTCCGGATTATATCTGTCCTGCACGTCCCGCCTTTTAAACACGACGATTATGGCAAGCGCCCGGGTTTCTGTACCGATCATTGACAGTACACTGCGGAAAGCGAAGCAAAAGTTGGAAAAATCTATATTTAGAGCTGCGAGTACATCTTTTTGGCTTCAAATTGGCAAAGCGAGCTAAAGTTAAATGAAAGACAACGGGTGAAAGTGAAAAAAGTTCCCCCCGTATCACTAGTTCGGTTGTGATTGATGAAAACCTGAAAATTTTTGTCACACGTTTATGCCGAATTTTGCTTTGCTGAGTTAATCCATGCAAGAAAAGCATGTTTCCTGCAAGTGGAAGACAGTGGCGGATTATTTTTGCAAAGTGGACTTATTTAACTTGTATTATTCATAATAAGCAGGTCAAAAACTGCATTTGCGAAAAAGATACACTGGGTAAAATGAGGTAACCCCCCAAAAATTGAGCCGAAGTTTCCCCCCTTGTCTCTATTATAGAACCACAAAAAAAAAAAAAAAAAAAAAATTTTTTTTTTTTTTTTTTCATTTTTTTTTTCATGATTCAAGCCCCTATGGTCTCCACATGATATTTATAATCTGAAAGATTATACATGTCATGATATACCAGTACCGTTTTCTAATTATGCCCCTTATAACGTAATCTTCAGACTGTTTAAAGCTGGTACCTTCTGATTTTTGAGTAGAGTTGTGTATGGTTGTGAACAGTTAATTAGACTATACATGTTGTTACACTGAGCAGTGAAAGTAATGCAAATTTTCATTTTCATAATATGGAGAAGCCTAAAATCCGAAAAATTCGGACTTGCTGTAATCCTCCTCAAATTTTGATAAATTTGATTCACAATCCAGCAAGGAGTCCAGGAAGTGCAGATGGAATCAGTCTGGTCTGGCTCTGCACTGTTTCTGTCTGTCCCAATACTTAGGAGCGTTGTGGTATTGGTTTCTTAACTATTAAATGAAAGGGAGATAATTAGGGCCCCGCACTGAAAGTGTGGGTGCCCTATAGTAATCACTGTCCGTCCGTCTGTCTGTCCGTCCACAAGTTTCTGATAGCGCTGCCGGGGCCCTAGTCAGTTTCACTGACAGCTCTAGTTTATGTATATGATGGTTTAAACCCTCTGGGATACAGAAATATCCCACGGAAAAAGAAACAGTTTCAGAAATATCTGCCTGGAAACAAACTTCTCCTGAAGGAAAGAATTTGCTCCTGGAGGGAGCCTGTTCTTTCCTTTCAGAGTTGCTCCCACATTGACAGGATTCAAATACAGACCAAACATCATCTCATTTTCAAATTTTGCCTCTTTAAAAACAAAACACTGCCAGCATTTTTCAAGCCAAATCTAGTCACCTGTATGTTAACCCATTTAGTACCAGAAACCCCAAAACAGGTACCATGGCAAACAGTGCAGGCCCAGATCAGATGCCGCAGAATGCGGCGTCTGATCAGGGCCTCCACTGTTTGCTAAAAGTTCAGTCATTTTCCGTATAAATTTTGATGAAAACACAACCTGACACCCCTAAATTTCGAAATGGACTTCTGCTATATATAAGAAGGAAGATTCCATTTGGTACAAAAAGGATTAATACTAGGGCTGACTAATCGGAGCTGAAATGATAATCGATTATCGTGCATGTCATTGTGATCGATGATCGATTAGTAATCGCTGAAGATTTTATCATAATTTTACCTTTCTGGCTTTTACTCTTACCATATGTTGTACAATATCATATGTATTTCGACAGACAGGCTTTAGAAAACAGTGTAGATCCTGATGAGACACTGCAAAATGTGGCGTCTCATCAGGTTCTGCACTGTTTGCCACTCATCCAGCTATTTTAGACACAACTTTGGGTAGAAAATTATACTTATCAAATAATCGATTATTAGCAAATCAGTAACGATAATCATTTAGAATAATTTATTGATTGATTAATGGATTATCTGATTAATCGTGCCAGCCTTAGTTAATTCAATATAATATTTTTGCTTTTATTGTAGGAGAGGATCCAGCAGCAGCCGCTAAGAAAGCTAAAGCCAAGGGACTTGATCAACCCTTCTCACGTATACCAGGGCTGAGAGATGCCAGCAAGAAAATGGCCAAAATTGTAGGTTGTCTTTCCTTTTGTGCATTCTCTAGCAAGTTAACTTTTCATTACGAAAACATGCCAATACAAATACATAGTAAATTTTACCACTTACAAAACAAAAATTTTAGATGAAAAATTGTGTGTTTTTTTTTAGCTCACCTGTCACGTAGTGACAAGGTGAGCTTTTGGGATCACTTTTTGTCCGTCGTGCGTCCGTGCGTGCGTCCGTGTGTGCGTGCGTCCGTAAACTTTTCTTCAAACGACATCTCCTCCTAAACCACTGATCGGATTTTGACCAAACTTCACAGGAATGATCCTTAGGTGGTCCCCTTTCAAAGTTGTTCAAATGGTTCCGGTCCGTTGCACATATAGGTCACAGTAGCCAAAAATAGATTTTTTTCATCGAAAACTTAAAAAATCTTCTTCTCTGAAACCGCAAGGCCCAGGTCTTTGATATTTGGTATGAAGCTTCATCTAGTGGACCCCTACCAAGATTGTTCAAATTATAATGCTGGGGCCAAAAATGCCCCCGCACGGGGGCCCTTTGGTTTTACATGGGCTTATATAGGGAAAATCTTTAAAAATCTTCTTCTCTGAAACCACAAGGCCCAGGTCTTTGATATTTGGTATGAAGCTTCATCTAGTGGACCCCTACCAAGATTGTTCAAATTATAGTGCTGGAGCTAAAAATGCCCACACGGGGGCCCTTTGGTTTCACATGGGTTTATATAGGGAAAATCTTGAAAAATCTTCTTCTCTGAAACCGCAAGGCCCAGGTCTTTCATATTTGGTATGAAGCTTCATCTAGTGGACCCCTACCAAGATTGTTCAAATTATAGTGCTGGGGCCAAAAATGCCCCCACACGGGGGCCCTTTGGTTTTACATAGGCTTATATAGGGAAAATCTTTAAAAAACTTTTCTCTGAAACCGCAAGGCCCAGGTCTTTGATATTTGGTATGAAGCTTTATCTAGTGGACCATTACCAAGATTGTTCAAATTATTGTGCTGGAGCTAAAAATGCCCACACGGGGGCCCTTTGGTTTTACATGGGTTTATATAGGGAAAATCTTGAAAAATCTTCTTCTCTGAAACCGCAAGGCCCAGGTCTTTCATATTTGGTATGAAGCTTCATCTAGTGGACCCCTACCAAGATTGTTCAAATTATAGTGCTGGGGCCAAAAATGCCCCCGCACCAGGGCCCTTTTGTTTTACATAGGCTTATATAGGGAAAATCTTTAAATATCTTCTTCTCTGAAACCGCAAGGCCCAGGTCTTTGATATTTGTTATGAAGCTTCATCTAGTGGACCCCTACCAAGATTGTTCAAATTATAGTGCTGGAGCTAAAAATGCCACCCGCATGGGGGCCCTTTGGTTTTACATGGGCTTATATAGGGAAAATCTTTAAAAATCTTCTTCTCTGAAACCGCAAGGCCCAGGTCTTTGATATTTGGTATGAAGCTTTATCTAGTTGACCATTACCAAGATTGTTCAAATTATAGTGCTGGAGCTAAAAATGCCCCCGCGCGTGGGCCCTTTGGTTTTACATGGGCTTATATAGGGAAAATCTTGAAAAATCTTCTTCTCTGAAACCGCAAGGCCCAGGTCTTTGATATTTGGTATGAAGCTTCATCTATTGGACCCCTACCAAGATTGTTCAAATTATAGTGCTGGGGCCAAAAATGCCCCCGCACCAGGGCCCTTTTGTTTTACATAGGCTTATATAGGGAAAATCTTTAAATATCTTCTTCTCTGAAACCGCAAGGCCCAGGTCTTTGATATTTGGTATGAAGCTTCATCTAGTGGACCCCTACCAAGATTGTTCAAATTATAGTGCTGGAGCTAAAAATGCCACCCGCATGGGGGCCCTTTGGTTTTACATGGGCTTATATAGGGAAAATCTTGAAAAATCTTCTTCTCCAAAACCGCAAGGCCCAGGTCTTTGATATTTGGTATGAAGCTTCATCTAGTGGACCCCTACCAAGATTGTTCAAATTATAGTGCTGGGGCCAGAAATGCTCAAGCACCAGGTCCTTTTTGTTTTACATAGGCTTATATAGGGAAAATCTTGAAAAATCTTCTTCTGAAACTGCAAGGCCCAGGTCTTTGATATTTGTTATGAAGCTTCATCTTGTGGACCTCTACCAAGATTGTTCAAATTATAGTGCTTGGGCCAAAAATGCCCCCGCTCCGGGCCCTTTGGTTTTACATAGACTTATATAGGGAAAATCTTGAAATATTCTTCTCTGAAACCACAAGGCTTAGGTCTTCGATATTTGTTATGAAGCTTCAGCTAGTGGACCTCTACCAAGATTGTTCAAATTATAGCCCTGAGACCAAAAATGCCCCCCGTTGGAGCGGGGGCCCTTTGGTTTAACATAGACTTATATAGGGAAAATCTTGTTTTACATAGACTTCTATATGCAGGGTAAACCTTTAAAATCTTCTTCTCTGAAACCAGAAAGCCCAGGTCTTTCATATTCAATATGAAGCTTCATCTTGTGGACTTCTACCAAGATTGTTCAAATTATAGCCCTGGGGCCAAAATTGACCCTGCCCGGGGCCCACTTGTTATACATTGGATCAGGTGAGCGAACCAGGGCCCTCTGGGCCCTCTTGTTCTTATTTCTGCTCAAAATATAGATTATGGGTACACGTTACAACTGTCTCAATCGTTAGAACAGCCTCATTGAGACAGTTCTAATGAGTATTCTCATACTATATTTTAGAGCAGAAATAAGAAAATTATGGTTTACCCCTGTAAACCCTAGTTTTACTGTATAAAAGTGAGATTCAAAGGGGCCAGAATTATATAAGCGTATTTTAGTGACGTTCAGGCATCTTTTCATTCATTTTTTGTCAGCCAAATTAAGGCTTTACATTTTATATGAATTGTCTGCCCAAAGCACAGTTTGTTTCGGCTGAAAGGTAAGAAAAGAATACATACTTTGAAAAATGCCTTCTGCTAAATGTACTTAGGGCTTGAAATGTTAATTCAGTAATTTTTGCAAATACGTGTATTCACATCATTTTGCATAATTGTATTAACCCATTTTGTACCAAATGGAATCTTCCTTCTTGTATATAGGAGGAGTCCATTTCAAAATTTAGGGGTGTCTGGTTGTCTTTTCTTCAAATTTTAATTGGAAAATGTCTGAACTCTTTGCAAATAGTGTAGGCGTTTTGCGGCGTCTGATCAGGGCCTGCACGGTTTGCCAATTACCAATTTTAGGGTTTCCGGTACAAAAAGGGTTAAAGCACAAGAATTAATTGCAGTTGTTTTGACATTGATTAGTGCATTGATGTTAGTATTTGACACAATTGATGGTACTGATTATCATATTCTATTTTACAGATACCTTTGAACAGACCTTTGCAGCCTTGGAACCAAGCAGTGGACACAATGAACTTCAGATGTATCCTTTAAAAAAGAATAACCTCTTCCTCTTTGTTATACTTCTTTTAAATGGCAGCACAAAAATACCATTAGTAAAGTAACTTTATTGAGGCGGCACTATGAAAGTGTGCAAAGTGCTCCCAAACCTTACCACCCCCATGAATGAATATTATTAAAAGCCACACACACACTTTAAAATGTGTGTCAGTGACTTCCTTGGAAATTCTGTTTCAAAAACTACAGTGAAATTCCGCTATTAAGACCACCTAAAATTATGAGTACATGTAATTCTGGTTTAAAAAGCTTGTTAAGAAGGGTACAGATATTTTTTCTTTGTGTTTTCTGAAAACTGTCTTCTGGTCAGGGACCACCTTTGGGGCTGTTCAAAAGTGGTCTTAAAGACCACTTTTGAACAGTCCCAAATGTGGTCTTAATACAGGAATTTGAGTTCAGTTCTTTGTTTAAAGTTAAAATGTGGTTTAAGTCTGAAGCCAAACTGTGAGGCGAGATGACTACTGTCTGCATGCGGAGGGGCTATCACAATGGTTTCTCTATCTTGATAAGTCTTTCGCTGTCACTAAAATAAACTAGGTCCAGAAATTATTTTTAATCTCAACCAGCGAAGCTTGTCCTCCCAAAACACTGAATATACAGCAGGAAAATGCATACCTCATCAGGAAGGAGACTCCCACATTTTGATCCTAATTTTTGACCAATTTATGCTAAATTTTAGTAAAATTTAGAGTCTCCCTCGTTTTGGCTGAGAATTTCCCTATATATTCTTTACATCTCCCTGATCGCAATGGCAAATCTCGCTCATACAGTTCAAAATTTCATCACAGGTATGAACATGTCTAAATGACCATTTTCTTGATGTGTAATTTGAGGTATATTTCCTTAATAATTCTTCAGTCATTGTTGACCCACACCTTGACTGTGCTGAGACTGGTAAGTTTAACCAGCTAAATTTAAAGGGAATGGGAACACCTGGCAGATTTTTTCGCCATTTTTCAAAGGGAGACAATTTTAGGGACTTCCTGTTCGCTTTTCGATAAGCCCTGTCCAGCTGAAATAAGGGCCTACTCTTAAAAGAAAGAATTTGCTCCTGAATAGCAAATTCTTACCTTTAAGAGTTGACCCCTTTTGACATGGGAGACAAAACTAATTTTGCAGGAGTTGCCTCCCGTGAAGTTATTCCCTTTTCTCCTTAACCTTTACCCTGCTGTAGGCGACAAGCCCTATCTTTGCAAACAGTTTAGATTCAGATCAGATGGCTTCTGAAGAAGCCATCTGATCAGGATCTACACAGTTTGACATTCTGTTTATGAATATGTAGAAATAAGCTGCCTCAAGTAATCTGATTGGTTCAAAGTCAGAAATGAGTGTGGCTTAATTGAATATTCAGCAGGTTAAAGGTTAAGGGGAATGGATACACCTGGCATATTTTCTGTTACAGACAAAATTCGATGGCTTAAGGGGAATGGGAACACCTTCAGGGGAGGTAACTCCTGCAAAATTACTTTTGTCTTTCATGTCAATATGGGTCATGAGCAAGTTCTTTGAGTTGACCCCTTTTTCAGAAAGACAGGGCCTATAGAAAACTGAACAGGAAGTCCCAAAAGTTGTTTCCCTTTGAAAAATGGCAGAAAAATCTGCCAGATGTTCCCATTTCCCTAAATGCCTTTGGGACCATAAAAAATTATTGGAGATAAGGGTAGTTTGAACCACTGAAAGTTAACCCATTCAATACCAGAAACCCAAAAATGGGTAATTGGCAAACATTGCAGGCCCAGATCAGATGCCGCAGAACACAGTGTCTGATCAAGGCCCACACTGTTTGCAAAACGTTAAGCCATTTTCCAAATAAATTTTGAAAAAAAAACACAACCTGATACCCCTATATGTTGAAATGGACTCCTCCTATATATAATGCGGAAGATTCCATTTGGTACAAAAAAGGGTTAATCATAGTCATAGTTCAGGGAGCATAATGGAAATGAACTACTTATTATGTTTTTTTAAGGTTTCAATCTTCTGTAGGATAAAGTTTTTTGTGTGTATCATTAGAATAGCCTCATCGAGCTGATTCTGACTGCACACAACATACATTTTCCAGATGTAATTAGAAAGGTCTCCCTAAATTATTCCCCCTAAATGATTCTGAATAGCATAAAAATCCTAAAAATTCGGACACCTTGAGGACTTGCTGTGTTTCTCCTTAATTATTAACAAATCTGTTTCATGATCCAGCAAGGAGTCCTAAAGCCACTGATGGTGTGGCAAACAGTGCAGATCTAGATCAGACTGTTTCAGAAGCAGTCTGATCTGGGTCTTCACTGTTTGCTAAGGCATATCTGTCCCAATACTTAGGATCATTACGGTATATTGATATCTAGAGTCAGGAGTAATTTTCCCAATGGACTCTAGCATCATGTAAACACACCCATGTAATGAATATGCCTCTAACCCCACTATATATAGAGAAAGGAGGGGTTTACAGGGGTGAACATTATTTTCTTTCTCATTTCTGTTCCAAGACAATGGTTGTGGGTACTTGTTAGAACCGCCTCTTTGAGGCGGTTCTAACAAGCACCCACAACCCATGTTTGAGGTATAAATTAAAAAGATATCACAAATTGCATCAGGAAAATAATCGTTTTTGAGATACATGTATGAAACAATAAATTATGTCATAAGGGTGTGTTATTGTAATGGAATGAGTTCAAACAAGCCATGGCAAATGAGTCAATGGTGTTCAAGACATTGAATTTTCACTGAATTTTCTTTGGGACTTAATCTTTACTTTGCTGTGAACTGATTCTCTCTGATAAAAGGGGTCTTTTCTTAAAGCTAAATGATAATAATATTATTATTTGCTCATTATGCGTTTCCTGTAAAAGTTGACCCTATGAAAGAGTTGTCTCCCCTGAAGGGTGTATCCATTCCCCATACAAACATAAATCATAAACAGTTCTTGGCATTTCATTCATAACCACATGAAGTTATCTGACTATTATCTTGAGTTTTTTTGTTTTTTTTTTTGTTTTTTTTTTGTTTTGTTTTTGACAAACTTTAACTTACAGAATGTGCATTGAAATGTTCTTTTTTTCAGTTATCATTTCAGTCCCAGTTTTAAGCTTGTTTTCATTTCTTTCACTAACCAGTCCATCTTTTTCTTTTAAATCCATATCTTAAATTATGTAAAGATCAGCATTACATTGATATGTATTTCAAAATTTCTGCAAATAGGTAACTTTTGTATCCGAATGTTGATGTATTTACTTAAGCAAAAATTAATCATTCATTCACTTATAAATTTTCTTGATTGATTTATTGCTTGATTGATTAATTTCCTGTAATATTTCAGAGGAGAACAAGCCTATTGTTGTGTTCAACAAAGTACTGGAGCAGTATGAACAACAGTTTACACCAAGGTGGCTTGGTGTCATGGGAGATGAACATGCACCTAGGTAAACTTGGAAAGACTTTGAGGAATGGATGCACTAGCCCAGCAGGCACACGTGGCTAGGACAACGTCAAATCAACGTCGGTGCAATGTCACAACGTTGCACCGACGTAGATGTGACATTGCATAAATGTCAAGACATTGCACCAGCGTTGATGTGACGTCACAATTTAGTCATGTGCCTACTGGGACTATTACACACCATAGAATCTTGATAATTCAGACTCTGATAATTCAAAATACAACACAACTTTTTTTTGACGTTTCGTTATAACATGGTTTAAGATACGGTGAAATTCCGCTATTAAGACCACCTAAAATTAAGACTAATTCTGCTTAAAAAGGCTTATTTAGTAGGCTACGGTTACCCGTTCTTTGTATTTTCTGCATACAGTGTCTTCTGGTAAGAGACCACCTTTGGGACTGTTCAAAAGTGGTCTTGAAGACCACTTTTGAACAGTCCCAAAGGTGGTCTTAATATAGGAATTTTACTGTACATCACAACCTTTTTTTGACACTATTCATTATAACATGGTTTAAGATATATATTTGTTTGTTTTGTTTGTTTGTATTGGAGTTTAATGGCCCAGTCAACACTATTTAAGTCATTTTTGAGCCGGTCAGTTTACCTATCCACACTTTTTCTGGGCAAGCTTATACGTAAGCGGTTAACCAGTACAGTGCACAGTCTTTTGCCAGAAACTGACAACTGCCCTTCATGAATCGGCAGAAGGGAGAGAATGACAGTAGAAAAGATTTCATGAACAATCTCCACAAAGGAATGTTGCCAACCCCGGCAGCTATTAAACCCGCGTCCTCCTGCTTACCAGTCAGACGCACATCTGACTGAGCTTTCAAGGCCGGCGGTTTTGGATATAACAGGGTTTAAAGATGGATCCCAAAAATGTACAGATTACATAAATCATCTTTACATTTTTGTTTGGTTATTAAATAATCTATACATTGTTTAACTAACATAATTTTTATCGCGCCTGCTATTAGCATGGCGCGATCTAGGCACCCGGTTTTCCGTCCGTTCAGTTGTCCGTTTGTCAAGGCGTCAACATTTACGACCACCTTAGTGTTCACTCTAATGGTCAAGTTTAT
Organism: Lucinisca nassula; assembly: GCA_963580285.1. Taxonomy (NCBI): domain Eukaryota; kingdom Metazoa; phylum Mollusca; class Bivalvia; order Lucinida; family Lucinidae; genus Lucinisca; species Lucinisca nassula. The sequence goes on from OY757010.1 coordinate 186,116,732, forward strand.
TTCTCAAGAACTATAAGAGCTTCATTAATGATACTTGGTACAAACTTGTATCTGGGGATGACAACTTAAATGCAAGCATCCCTATTTGACCTTGACCTACATTTTACTGGTTCACTGACTTTGTAAAATATTGCGACCACCCTGGCGTTCACCCTGATGGTCAAGTTTATTTCTCAAGAACTATAAGAGCTTCATTAATGATACTTGGTACAAACTTGTATCTGGGGATGACAACTTAAATGCAAGCATCCCTATTTGACCTTGTCCTACATTTTACTGGTTCACTGACTTTGTAAAATATTGCGACCACCCTAGCGTTCACCATAATGGTCAAGTTTATTTCTCAAGAACTATAAGAGCTTCATTAATGATACTTGGTACAAACTTGTATCTGGGGATGGCAACTTAAATGCAAGCATCCCTATTTGACCTTGACCTACATTTTATGGTTCACTGACATTGTAAAATATTGCAACCACCCTAGCGTTCACCCTTTTGGTCAAGTTTATTTCTCAAGAACTATAAGAGCTTCATAAATGATATTTGGTACAAGCTTGAATCTGGGGATGGCAACTTAAATGCAAACATCCATATTTGACCTTGACCTAAATTTCATGGTTCACTGACTTTGTAAAATATTGCGACTACCCTAGCATTCACCCTATTGGTCAAGTTTTTTTCTCAAGTACTATAAGAGCTTCATTAATGATACTTAGTATAAACTTGTATCTGGGGGTGGCAAGTTAAATGCAAGCATCCATATTTGACCTTGACCTACATTTTATGGTTCACTGACTTTGTAAAATATTGCAACCACCCTAGCGTTCACCCAAATGGTCAAGTTAATTTCTCAAGAACTATAAGAGCTTCATTAATGATACCTGGTACCAACTTGTATCTGGGGGTGGCAACTTAAATGCAAGCATCCATATTTGACCTTGACCTACATTTTATGGTTCACTGACATTGTAAAATATTGCAACCACCCTAGCGTTCACCCTTTTGGTTTTGTTCATTTCTCAAGAATTATTACAGCTTAATTAATGATACTTAGTACAAGCTTGCATTTAAGGATGGCAACTTTTATGCAAGCATCTATGTTTGACCTTGGCCTAGATGTCATGGTTCGGTGACTTTGTGCCCCCACAGGCGCGTCACAGCCTTCGGCAGAATTCTTGTTGTTTTGGAGTCCAAGTAACTCGAGGTGATTCTGAACTCACGGTGGTATCAGAAGCACACATTTAAACCTAACTTTGATTAATTAAATTCAATAATTTAAAAAAAAATAGAAGTCCTTTAGATTTTGAATTACTGACATTCTACTGTACACATATTTCTTTTTTTTTATTGTTATATAGGCCACACTTTTGAATAATGTTGCCTAACTAATATTGAAATCCCACCATGAAGGCGACTACTGGTGAAGTAAGTCTTTGCTTAAAGGGGAGGGGGATATAATTTCTTTTTAAGCCCAAAAAGAAAAAATATATCGCAACCTCTTTATAACACTATTTTTTTTAGGTCGAAATCATTGGTATATCCAAATAAATGTTATATTGAACAGTGCTGTCCAGATTTAACCCATTGTATACTAGTGGACTCTTCCATTGCTATATGTTGGACAAGTCCATGTGTTATAGAAGGGATGTCAGGCCTATTTTTTCATTTTCTATTTTTGATGGAAAAATCTGTTAGCAAATAGTGCAGGCCCTGATCAGATCTGGGCCTGCACTGTTTGCTAAGGTACCCCTTTAGGGGTTTCCTGCCTACAATGGATTAATATTTACCTTTAGCTTTCTAACACCTCAACTCCTGACCATTCATATTCTAAAATTTGGACAAGTACAATTTACTACCCCATGTTGCGTCCAAAAATAGCGGGATTAGTGGCAAACTATGCAGACCCCAATGAGATTCTACACTGTTTGCCCAGGCCTGTATGTCTGAATACAGACTACCCGGTCAAAATTTAAAGTAAATTGCATCCATTTTCATAATTTTCATTTTTTTTTAGCTCACCTGTCACGTAGTGACAAGGTGAGCTTTTGGGATCACTTTTTGTCCGTCGTGCGTGGGTCCGTGCGTGCGTGCGTCCGTAAACTTTTCTTCAAACTACATCTCCTCCTAAACCACTGATCGTATTTTGACCAAACTTCACAGGAATGATCCTTAGGTGGTCCCCTTTCAAAGTTGTTCAAATGGTTCCGATCCGTTGCACATATAGGTCACAGTAGCCAAAAATAGATTTTTTTTCACCGCAAACTTAAAAAATCTTCTTCTCTGAAACCACAAGGCCCAGGTCTTTGATATTTGGTATGAAGCTTCATCTAGTGGACCCCTACCAAGATTGTTCAAATTATAGTGCTGGAGCTAAAAATGCCCCCCACACGGGGGCCCTTTGGTTTTACATGGGCTTATATAGGGAAAATCTTGAAAAATCTTCTTCTCTGAAACCGCAAGGCCCAGGTCTTTGATATGACGCTTCATCTAGTGGACCCCTACCAAGATTATTCAAATTATAGTGCTGGGGCCAAAAATGCCCCTGCACCAGGGCCCTTTTGTTTTACATAAGCTTATATAGGGAAAATCTTGAAAAATCTTCTTCTCTGAAACTGCAAGGCCCAGGACTTTAATATTTGGTATGAAGCTTCATCTTGTGGACCTCTACCAAGATTGTTCAAATTATAGCCCTGGGGCCAAAAATGCCCCCGCACCGGGGCCCTTTGGTTTTACATAGACGTATATAGGGAAAATCTTGAAAAATCTTCTTGTTTGAAACCACAAGGCTTAGGTCTTCGATATTTGTTATGAAGCTTCAGCTAGTGGACCTCTATAAAGATTGTTCAAATTATAGCCCTGAGACCAAAAATGCCTCCGCCATGTGGCCCTTTGGTTTTACATAGACTTATATATGGGAAAATCTTTAAAAATCATCTTCTCTGAAACACAAGGCTTAGGTCTTTGATATTTGTTATGAAGCTTCAGCTAGTGGACCTCTACCAAGATTGTTCAAATTATAGCCCTGGGGCCAAAAATGCCCCTGCTCCGGGGCCCTTTGGTTAACATAGACTTATATAGGGAAAATCTTGTTTTACATAGACTTCCATATGCAGGGTAAACCTTTAAAATCTTCTTCTCTGAAACCAGAAAGTCCAAATGTTTCATATTCGATATGAAGCTTCATCTTGTGGACCTCTACCAAGATTGTTCAAATTATAGTGCTGGGGCCAAAAATGCCCCCACACGGGGGCCCTTTGGTTTTACATGGGCTTATATAGGGAAAATCTTTAAAAATCTTCTTCTCTGAAACCGCAAGGCCCAGGTCTTTGATATTTGGAATGAAGCTTCATCTAGTGGACCCCTAACAAGATTGTTCAAATTATAGTGCTGGAGCTAAAAATGCCCCCGCACGGGGGCCCTTTGGTTTTACATGGGCTTATATAGGGAAAATCTTGAACAATCTTCTTCTCTGAAACCGCAAGGCCCAGGTCTTTGATATTTGGTATGAAGCTTCATCTAGTGGACCCCTACCAAGATTGTTCAAATTATAGTGCTGGAGCCAAAAATGCCCCCGCATGGGGGCCCTTTGGATTTACATGGGCTTATATAGGGAAAATCTTTAAAAATCTTCTTCTCTGAAACCGCAAGGCCCAGGTCTTTGATATTTGGTATAAAGCTTTATCTAGTGGACCCCTACCAAGATTGTTCAAATTATAGTGCTGGATCTAAAAATGCCCCCGCACGGGGGCCCTTTGGTTTTACATGGGCTTGTATAGGGAAAATCTTGAAAAATCTTCTTCTCTGAAACTGCAAGGCCCAGGTCTTTGATATTTGGTATGAAGCTTCATCTAGTGGACCCCTACCAAGATTGTTCAAATTATAGTGCTGGGGCCAAAACTGCCTCCGCACCAGGGCCCTTTTGTTTTACATAGGCTTATATAGGGAAAATCTTGAAAAATCTTCTCCTCTGAAACCGCAAGGCCCAGGTCTTTGATATTTGGTATGAAGCTTCATCTAGTGGACCCCTACCAAGATTGTTCAAATTATAGTGCTGGAGCTAAAAATGCCCCCCACACGGGGGCCCTTTGGTTTTACATGGGCTTATATAGGGAAAATCTTGAAAAATCTTCTTCTCTGAAACTGCAAGGCCCAGGTCTTTGATATTTGGTATGACGCTTCATCTAGTGGACCCCTACCAAGATTATTCAAATTATAGTGCTGGGGCCAAAAATGCCCCTGCACCAGGGCCCTTTTGTTTTACATAAGCTTATATAGGGAAAATCTTGAAAAATCTTCTTCTCTGAAACTGCAAGGCCCAGGACTTTGATATTTGGTATGAAGCTTCATCTTGTGGACCTCTACCAAGATTGTTCAAATTATAGCCCTGGGGCCAAAAATGCCCCCGCACCGGGGCCCTTTGGTTTTACATAGACGTATATAGGGAAAATCTTGAAAAATCTTCTTGTTTGAAACCACAAGGCTTAGGTCTTCGATATTTGTTATGAAGCTTCAGCTAGTGGACCTCTATAAAGATTGTTCAAATTATAGCCCTGAGACCAAAAATGCCTCCGCCATGTGGCCCTTTGGTTTTACATAGACTTATATATGGGAAAATCTTTAAAAATCATCTTCTCTGAAACACAAGGCTTAGGTCTTTGATATTTGTTATGAAGCTTCAGCTAGTGGACCTCTACCAAGATTGTTCAAATTATAGCCCTGGGGCCAAAAATGCCCCTGCTCCGGGGCCCTTTGGTTAACATAGACTTATATAGGGAAAATCTTGTTTTACATAGACTTCCATATGCAGGGTAAACCTTTAAAATCTTCTTCTCTGAAACCAGAAAGTCCAAATGTTTCATATTCGATATGAAGCTTCATCTTGTGGACCTCTACCAAGATTGTTCAAATTATAGCCCTGGGGCCAAAATTGACCCTGCCCGGGGCCCACTTGTTATACATTGGATCAGGTGAGTGAACCAGGGCCCTCTGGGCCCTCTTGTTTTTATGCCCCCGGAATCTAAGAGATTCGGGGGCATATAGTTTTTGGTCTGTCCGTCTGTTTGTCCGTTTGTCTGTTTGTCCGTTTGTCCGTCTGCAAAAACTTTAACATTGGGCATAACTTTTGAATGGTAAGTGGTACAGCTTTCATACTTCACATGTGTATACCTTATCACAAGACCTTTCCAGTGGTACCATAATTTTTGATCTCGTGACCTTGAACTTGACCTTTGACCTATTTTTTTCAAAATTTTTAAAAACATTAACATTGGCCATAACTTTCGATTGGTAAGTGATAGGGCTTTCATATTTCATATGTGCATTCATTGTCACAAGACCTTTCTAGTGGTCCCATAATTTTTGACCTTGTGACCTTGACCGTGATGTTTGACCTACTTTTTAAAAACTTTAACATTGGCCATAACTTTCGATTGGTAAGTGGTAGGGCTTTCATATTTCACATGTGCATACTATGTCACAAGACCTTTTCAACAATCCCATAATTTTTTACCTTGGGACCTTGACCTACTTTTTTAAGACTTGAACATTGGCCATACCTTTTGATTGCTTAGTGATACTGCTTTCATATTTAACATGCGCTGTCCGGGGGCATCAGTGTTTCACAAACACATCTTGTTTTTTCAGTATTGGAGAGTGGGAGATCTACCTGATAGAAAATAGTTCCTTTGTTTTCTATGGTATGGAGAAGCTGCTGTCATACCTACCACCCCACAAACTCTCAGCTCTCAATATTCCTGGTAAGTTACTCTGGAGGAGAATGGCTACATCTTCAGGGGAGGCAACTCTTTCATAAAAATTATTTGTCTTCCCCATTTCAGTAGGGGTTTTGAATGAGTTGGCTTCTTTAGGAACAATTTTTTTCCTTTAACCCTTGATATTCCAGTCACAACAATTGCCGTCTGCTTTGTTGTCTGCTTTGTTGTCTGCTGGTTACTTTAAAAGTCTTATCTTTTTTTTTTTTTTTTGGCAAACAGTGTGGACCCAAATCAGACTGCTCCTAGGCTAGGAGTAAGCTGATCAGTGTCCGAGCTGTTTGCTTGTTTGCAAAAAATATGTTTGAAAAGTTTGCAAGATGCAGCAGTCTGATCAGGGTCCACATTGTTTGCCTGTATGCAACAATATGCTTGAAATGTTTGTAACAAGATGCAGCAGACATTAACCCATTTTGTATTGGAAACCACTAAAGGGGTATTTGGCAGTGCACGCCCAGATTCTGCAGTGTCTGATCAGGGCCTACACTGTTTGCAAAAAGTTAAGCCATTTTCCAAATAAATTTTGACGAAAACACAACCTTACAAGCCCTTAATTTTGAACTGGACACCTGCTATAAATAAGTAGGAAGGTTATATTTGGTACAAAAAGGGTTAAGAGATGGCTTTGAGTTGATTGACAAACAACTGACCCAAAAAGAGCTGTACATAAAAGTTCTCTAACAAGCTGATCTTACCTTTAAGCAAAGTAAAAGGATTTGAACACCAAGGAAGTCAAAGCTTTTGTTTGTTTGATTTGATGTTTAACATCCCATCAACACTGATTAGGTCATTTTGGAGACGTTGCTTCCAATTTTATGGGACTTCTACCCGACATTGAGATGAAATGACTTCTCAAGCCCTGTCGCCCAATGAAACCAATCGGGTTTATAAGCATGGACGGTCCGACATGCACCGCGTTGCGTGGGCAGGCTTAGATCCTCTAATCAGTTTACCAGTACTCATGTGCAGTTGGCTTCAACTCTGCGTGGGAGCCTCATGCAGCCCATCTATTTCTTCAAGCCCGGATGGGCAGGGGCTGCAAGTAAAAGCTTTTCTGATACATTGCTAATTGGTCTTCAGCAGAGATAAAAACATGTGTGTTTATCAATTACATGTTAATTTACACAAAATTGTTAATTTACACAAAATAGTTGTAGGACATTATAAAATTACTTTCCTGAGGGAAGCATTTCATATTGCAATTTCTCTTGACTTCCATGTTAAACCATTGTATGCCAATGGACTCTTCCACTGCTATATGTGGAAAAGTCCATTTGTCATTTAAGGGGTGTCAGGCCTATTTTTACATTTTTAGTCTATTTTGGGCTGAAAATTCTGTTAGCAAAAAGTGCAGGCCCTGATCAGACGCTGCGTTCTGATTTAGGCCTGCACTGTTTGCCAAGGTACCCCTTTAGGGGTTTCCCGCATGCAATGGGTTAAAGTGGTTTATCAACTTTTATTAGTGAAAGTTAACATATTTTGTTTGCCATTGCTACACTGTACATTGTTGTTATAATTACAGACTGTATGATAGTGTACCTATTAGACATGGCCCAGACTACAAAGAGTTTTACCAGACAGTCAAAGATTGATGTACTGAAAAGGTGAGAAATCATTTGGCCTTTATTAAACTTAACAGAGTTTGTAAAGAATGATTTGAACTCTAAAGCAGAATGGTCATGGGTCGTTTCGCCCGTGAGTCATTTCGCCCATGAGTCCTTTCGCGGGTGGGTCGTTTCGCCCTGGGTCATTTCGCCCTGAGTCGTTTCACCCGTGGGTCATTTCGCCCTGATTTGGTGGGTCGTTTCGCCCTTATTTTTTCAAGCCATATGGATGGAGGTTAGATATGTTTTGGTTTATAAATGTATGATGGGGAGTCCCGGAAAATATTGTAATATCCTCGTTTGGTGCTATATTTGACTTTGATCTACTTTTCATGGTTCACTGACTTTGAAAACTATTGCGTTAAACCTAACGTTCACCCTACTATTTATGTTCATTATACCCCCAGCATACGCAGTATGCCATGGGGTTATATAGTTTTCGTATTTTCTGTGTGTGTTTGTGTGTGTCTGTTAACATTTTCGTGTCCGCTCCATAACTTTTAAACCGCTTGACATATTTTCATGAAACTTCACATAAATGTTAAACACCATGAAACGACTCGCAGAACATATGAAACGTAACTCTTGCTTTTCTACTTTCAGAGTTATTGCCCTTTGTATGTTTTAACTTGCATTTTCGTGTCCGCTCCATAACTTTTCAACCGCTTGATATATTTTCATGAAACTTCAAATAAATGTTAAACACCATGAGAAGACGTGCAGAACACATGAACTGTAACTCTTGCTTTTCTACTTTCAGAGTTATTGCCCTTTGTATGTTTTAACTTGCATTTTCGTGTCCGCTCCATAACTTTTAAACCGCTTGACATATTTTCATGAAACTTCACATAAATGTTAAACACCATGAGACGACGTGCAGAACACATGAACCGTAACTCTTGCTTTTCTACTTTCAGAGTTATTGCCCTTTGTATGTTTTAACTTGCATTTTCGTGTCCGCTCCATAACTTTTCAACCGCTTGATATATTTTCATGAAACTTCACATAAATGTTTAACACCAAAAGACGACATGCAGAATACATGAACCTTAACTCTTGCTTTCCTACTTTCAGAGTTATTGCCCTTTGAATATTACGAGTTTTACCATACACTTGTGTCCGCTCTGTAACTTTAAAACCGTTTGAGATAATTTCATGAAACTTCAAACAAATGTAAAGCAAGATAATAGGATGGGCAGAACACAGGAACCATAACTCTTGTTTGCATACATTACAAATTATTTCCTTTGAAGATTGTAAATTATGTGTCTGCTAACATCTTCGTGTCTTCTCCATTACTTTTAAACGGCTTGACATATTTTCATGAAACTCCACACGAATGTTGAACAACATGAGATGACGTGCAGAACACATGAACCATAACTCTTGCTTTCCTACTTTCAGAGTTATTGCCCTTTGAATCTTGTATATGGCCTGTATAATGCAAAGAAGCTTTTGACATTGCTATTTTCAGCTGTGGTGATGGCACTGGCCGGGGGTATGCGTGCCCCACTGGGCACTTTTGTCTAGTTTCTCAAGAACTGTAAGAGTTTCATTAATGATACTTGGTAAATCTTGCATCTTGGGATGGCAGTGATAATTCAAGCATCCATATTTGATCTTGACCCACTTTTCATGGTTCACTGACTTTGTAAAATATTGCGTCAAACCCAGCGACCACCCTACCATTCAAGTTAATTTCTCAAGAACTGTAAGAGCTTCCTTAATGACCTTTGTAACAAGCTTGCTTCTAGTGATGACATTTATCCATATTTGACATTGATATAATGGGGACTTATGGCTGTGAAAATTACTGTGTATATGTAAAAATGTGATATTTTTCTCATTGTCTATGTTTTAGAAACTGTAATAAGAAAAATAAAGTATATATGATCGAGGACCCACTAATTGCTGTATAAAGTGGGGGTAAGGGATGGGGGTTCTTCATTATAATGACTTGCTAACATCGATTTTCCACAAAAAAAAAAAAAATCCAATTTTTTTTATGATAAACAAATTCTGGTATTTTTGCACAACTCAGACATTACGTAAAAGAGTCTTTGACAATCAGATATGAGCCTCGTCACGAGAAACAATAATCACTATCATTTGTAGGAAAGTAACTGAGTAACTCTCCTTTTGGCTTTCCGCTTGAGGTGTAGTTTCATCTCAATGTCCGGTAAAAAAAAAACCCGCAAAACTGGAAGCAACGCATGCAAAGTGACCTATACAGTGTTGACTCGGACGTGAAACCTCAATCAATCATTCATTCATTAATTCACTTATCCATCTCTGTATATTCAAACGTACTTCCGTCCGTCCGTACCTCTACCTTGTACCAATGCACAACTCCATTCATTTATTTATTCGTTTATCACTCAACCGTCTGTCCATTTATTTGTCACTCCCTTTGAAAATGTAAATGCGTCGAAACAACCCACGGGCGAAACGACTCACGGGCGAAACGACTCACCCAATAAGGGCAAAATGACTCATCCCCCAAATCAGAGGGAAACGACTCGGGGCGAAACGACCTGGCAAACGAACCACGGGCGAAACGACCCGGATCCAAGCTGAACAGTTGCCTCCCTTCTCGAACTTGGCTGCAATCAGGGAAAAGTATTTTCTTCCAGTAGAGTAGCACTTTAAAAAATCTGTCCAAGCGTAAATGAGCCAGCACATGACAAAATCTACAAGAAGTTGAGTGACCAGCGAAGACTCAGATCAGCCTGCACATTCATGCAGTCTGATCAGAGTCTTCACTGACCACATGTACCTACTATAATATCTATGCAAAGAGAACGAGCATAAGGTCTTGTCATAGTGGATGGGTGCACAGGTTGTTTTGAGTCTGTGCTGGTCACACGGTCTTATTGTAGGTTTTGTTATGCGCCGGCTCAAATGTCAAATTTTGATAGCTTAAACACCTTTGGGACTATGAAAATCTGTTTGAGACTAGAGTAGTTTGAGCCATTGAGGCTTAATCACAGTGTCAGGGCAGGAGGCCATCACGAAAACACGCCTATATAATTTTAGCCCCCTTGAACCCCACTTTTATATAGTAAAACTGGGGTTTCCGGGGGTAAACCTTATTTTTCTTATTTCTGCTTTAAAATATAGATTGTGGGTACTCGTTAAAACCGCTTCATCGGGTACTCGTTAAAACCACCTCGATGAGGTGGTTCTAACGAGTACCCACAATGTATATTTTTAGCAGAAATAAGAAAAATATCACAATTTTTCATCATAAAATTTTCATTTTTTCGGAGATAAAGGTGGTAATGTATTTGTATAGGCGTGTTTGCGTAATGATAACATAATATCTTTCTGATTTTCTTTAAGATACATTTTTGTAGTGTGTATTCATTAGAATCGCCTCACAACACACATTTTCAAAATAAAATTAGAATTATCTACCAAAATGTTCTGAAATATATTGTTTTGATAATATTTTTTTATTCTTAAAAGAAATTTGATTTTTTCATAAGATTTAACTGTTTCAGATTTTTATACATTATCATTCTGACTTTTTACTTTTAATATCCTCATAATTCTTCATACCGTTTGATCATTAACCGCTTGACGCTTATGACTCACAAAGAGGGTTGACGCATCGTTAAACACGAAATCATCATCTAAAATATATTAATATCTGAGGTTATGAGAATTTTTATCTGTGGACCGAAGAACCAATTCAAAAGAACCATGGTAAACAAGCCATCGATGTTCAAGCCATCGAAGTTTCACTGTACACAGTAAAATGTGTGTCAAACTAGTGATCAGCCCATGGGTTGATCCCCTACGTCTGGCAGATGACAGCAAATTTAAAAAAAAACTCTTTACTACACTGTTTATTATAACACTATTTTGGATATATCATGGTTTAAAGCTGAATAAAAAATACACCACAACCTCTTTATAACACTATTAATGGGGTCCAAAGCAGAAACCGTGTTAGTTAAACAACCGTGTTATATCCAAACAAAAATGTATAGATTATATAGAAAAATGACCATTTATGGTCATTTTTCTTTATAATTTTTACATTTTTGTAATCCATCCTGAAACCGTGTTATATCCATAACCGTGTTATAATGAACCGTGTTATAACGAGGTTGTGGTGTATATAGATTATAAAGAGTCAGGACCATAAATGGTCGTTTTTCTATATGATATATCCATTTTTGTTTGAAAATTAGACTAAACACAATTTCAGCTTTGGACCCTAAAGTGTTATGAAGAGGTTCGAGGGTGTTTACAAAACAAATTCCATTGCATTCTCTTTAATTTCAGTTCCAAGACACTAGCCCTTGAGAAGCCAGTAGAAACAGCTATGTTGACAAGTTTGACGGGTGTCAAGTGTATCATTGGTAATCAGTGGTACTGTACACTGGCTGAAAATGCTTCCAAACTAAATACAAGTATGCAAGGTAAATATTGTGGTGGTAGAACATACCATAATTCATGCCATTCCCTCATGAATCATCAAGCCTATTCCAGGTTTTGAAAATTAAAAACTATAGAGTCACTAGTGAGGTCTAAAGTAGCTCATCTGGGGGCCAGTTGTTTAAAACTAACAATGTCGTTAGTTAATGAATCTTTAAAACTTTGATCATTTATTATGTCCCCCACCCATTGGGGCTTGAAGAAAAAAATGGACTGCATGATGCTTCCACGCAGAGCTGAAACCGACCGCACACGATTACTGGTAAACCACTTAGAGTCTCTTAGCCTGCCCAGGCAAAGCAGTGCGAGTCCGACCGTCCATGCTTATAAACCCCATTGGTTTCATTGGGCAACAGGACATGTGATGTCATTTCATCTCAGTGTGGGGTAAAAGTCCCACAAAATCGGAAGCAACTTCTCAAAAATGACCTATACAGTGTTGACGAGGACATTAAACATCAAACAAACAATATGGCAAATATACTAATATTTTTTCAGCAAAAACACCAGGAGCCAGTTGTTCAAAACTAACGACGTCGTTAGTTAACATATCGTTAAAACTTTGATCATTTAATATGGCAAATATGCTGAAATTTTTGCTGAAAAAATGTGAGCAGCTTTTGCTGACGCAAAAGCTGCTCACATTTTTCCAGCAAAAATACCAAAATTTACGATATTGTACTTGCTAGAAGAGTTAACAATATGACCACTAACGAGCTCGTTAAGCTAACAATGCTTTGAACAACTGGGCCCTGAATTATAGATATTGTACCTGCAAGAACAGTTAACAATTTGACCCTTAACGAGCTCTTTAAGCTAATTATGCTTTGAACAACTGGACCCAAACAGTTTGTGTGTTTTCTTTGTTTCCAAAAGCAATCTTTTTATGCCCCCACCATAGGCATGATGCCAGGGGGCATATAGTTTTTCGGTTTTCTGCATGTGCATACATATGTACATCCTTCTGTACGGGTGTGTGTACGTATGTATGTCTGTACGTAGGTACTTGATCCTGTAACCTCAGGTCATTTGTACCAGGAAGAACCTCGATACCTGCCAGAGTCGGCAACATTCTTTTGTGGAGATTGATCATGTAATTTTTTTCTACCGTCATTCTCTCCCTTCCGCTGATTCAAGACGGGCAGTTGTCAGTTTCTGGCGAAAGAATGTGCACTCACCATCATAATCAACGGGTTTTCGATTAACATGCAGGTACCAGGGCAACGTCCACATAAGTGGGCCCCCTTACAGGTAGCTGGCTTGCTGCACGCATGGCAGATTTTACAATAGATCTCCAGCTTGTCTATCATGAGGATCGATAGCAGAAAGCTTCAATTCTCTGCAATCTCTTTCTGTCAGCTGCTTCCAGATCATCTTTGGCCTTACGGGCCCCCACTTTACACCTACCTGTATGTCACAGGCAGTCTTGACTGCACCATTGGAGTATTCCACATGTCCATACCAGCAGAGCCTTCTCTCTTTTAGGATGAGGTCCAGGTCCTCAATGCCAAGACCCTCAAATAACTCACTGGACCTGATCGTAACAGCGTCCTGTGGCTTGACATTGCAGATCTGTCTGATCAATGCCCTGTCATTCTGCTGAAGACGCTGGAGGTTTGGCTTTGTCAATGGCCATGTCTCACTGGCATGGAGCATTGCGCTCCGCACACAAGAGCTGAACACATGGCCACGTGTCTTGTACGAGAGGTGGCGGGAAAAGAGAACTGGTAGCAACTCCTTGAATTTCTTCCAGGCTGTTTTCACACGTGATGTGGTTGAAAGGTCGCAACCACCCACTGCTGAGAGCGTATCACCTAGGTAGCAATAGGAAGCCACGACCTCCAGCTTGTCGGATCCGACTTGGACTTCCCTCTGTGGTCTGCCATCTAAGGGGTCCTCTATCAAGCACTTGAGCCCACTGCATTTCTTGTGCACCCAAGACGCTCAAGAGCCATTACAAAAGATACTGTTGCTGCCCACTCCAGTGCAACATACAGCGCATAGGAACTGGCCTGTACTCTGCAGGAGGTCCAGACCTGTACCACAGATCATGATCTTTGTCTCTCCTGCATTCACTCTCAGCCCTTTCGCCTCCACTGCGTCTTTCCAAGTTAACAGCCTCCTGACACATTCCTTAAGGGATTCAGCTATTATGACAAGGTCATCAGCATAAAGGTCCTCCCAGGGGACTCCAGAGTGGAACTCGCATGACAAGGCTTCAAGCACAATGATGAAAAGCATTGGGCTGAGAACAGAGCCTTGATGAACACCCACCTTCACCTCAAATTCTTCACTGTAACCATCACCAAGACCGACATGGCTCCGAGCATTAGCATACATCTCTTGGACCAGTCGCACAATCCCCTTGTCCACTCCAAGTTTTCTTAGTGCCCACCAGATGACTTTCCGAGGCACTCGATCAAATGCCTTCTCCAGGTATTCAAAAGCCATGTAGTCTCCTGCTGGCTGCCAGATACTTTTCTTGCAGCTGCCGTACAACAAAAATTGCATCTGTTGTGCCTCTTCCTGGGACGAAGCCAAACTGGGAATCGTCATTGGACACCAACTGCCTAATGAGGCCATCCACAATCCTCCTGGACTTTCATGACCTGTTCTGTCAGCTTGAGACCATTGTAGTTGCCCCGTTCCAATGCATCGCCCTTGCCCTTGTAGAGACAGACAACGAAACTCTATTCCCAGGTCGTGGATCATCGAGGCACCGCATCACCTGCAGCTCTTATCATCTCTGCCACTATGCTGGAAGGGCCCGGTGCTTTGCCAGTCTTCATCTGCGAGATAGCCTTCTTAACCATATCAGTAGTGATTGGGATGGACAGCCCTTCCACTGGTGGGACATCAGACAGGTGATCTGGGTCCCAGTCAAACTCAACATTGAGTAGCCTTTGGTAGTGTTCTAACCAGGCCCTCTGCTTTTAGTCTTCACTCATTGACATCTCCCCTGCATCATTCTTTACATCCCAATCATTACTGATATTAAGTGTTATAAAGAGGTTGTGGTGTATATATGAACTAAGATTTTTGTATTTCTTATTTTAGATTTGTTGGATGGTGGGATGTCCACAGGAGAGGCTCTGAGGATGTTGTTTGCACCTTATCGTCGTAAACTTCCAGCATCAGACGAGACAGAAGAAGTAGAAGATGCAAAAAGTGAGGCTGGCAAAAGCCAGGAAGGAAGCCAAAGAGCTGGTTCTGTGTCAAATGTGTCTGAAACCAGTGAGCAGACAGCAACTGCAACCACAGAACAGGATAAAGACAGTCTTGACTTGCAGCGGTCCTGGTTCAATCTTGTGTGTTATGGACTTCCAAATTTGATTGTGACACAAGTGTAATGGGCAGAAACTCATGCATACCATTCAAAGTTTGCCAGATCTCTACAGAAAAACTTTTTGAACAACTTAACTCCGGTGGTGTATTTGACTATGACTTTAAAAATAAGTTTCTCCAAAGGTCTTTTTCAAAGGGAATGATTTTTATGACTTTCTGTTTGCTTTTTTGCAGTTAAATGGAAATTCTCTTAATGCAAAAAATTGGCTCATCAGAATGAAATTCATTCCTTTTAATTGTGGATCCTGGTTGCCTTAACCTTTATTTTAATTGCTTCAATGACATGTATTATATATATAACAGACAAATACATATTATCCAGGATTTGACATTAAAGGTGCATTATTGAGCTATCTGGAAAAAAATGCTTCCAAAAATAAAATACATATAGCCGGTATTTTTCTTTAAAACATTACAAATGAATGCATTTTATGCAAAAATGCAAACAATTATGATGACAGGTAAACGAGTTTGAGAGGGATTCCCTAACTAGGTTTCGAACACTAGTTAGATCTATTTATAGTTCGTGACAAAAATAGAATCCCCATGTATGACGTTATGCGACGTTCATTTTTGGCCTTGTTTGCTTAGGCCATGCCTGAATCGGAAAAAAAATATGACGCTGAATACCATGCCATAAGTAACGACACTCAGAGACGATACTGTCGCCATGTATGTGTAAAGTGACAGTTTTATTTTTAGAACAGAAATTCCGAACACATAATCAGAGCAAAGGGTAAACACGAATGAAAACGACCATTTTCACAAAGTTCTGAAGCGGTATTTCGCTCTGAAAGTGTACACATGACAAAGGAGTATGCATTGAAGATAAAAACCAGAAAAAAAATTTTGAGACCCGGTAGCTCAATAATGCACCTTTAAGCCAAGTTACAGTTTTTGAGACATGGAAGAATACACTACATCACATTGATGTGTTATCATCATCAGGCATTCACAGAGCCATATCAGCCCCTTCAATACATGCATGTGCCAGGATCCACAGAAGACTCCAGTGATGACCAGGAGCCAGTTGTTCAAAACTAATGACGTCGTTAGTTAACATATCGTTAAAACTTTGATCATTTATTATAGCAAATATGCTGAAATTTTTGCTGAAAAAATGTGAGCAGCTTTTGCGGATGCAAAAGCTGCTCACATTTTTTCAGAAAAAAAAAAAAAAACACAATTTTTGATATTGTACTTGCTAGAGGAGTTAACAATATGACCACTAACGAGCTTGTTAAGCTAAGGATGCTTTGAACAACTGGTCCCAGAGCTACATTACGAAAACCGGCCTATACAAATACATTGCAAACTTTATCGCCGAAAAAACAGAAATTTTAAGAATAAACATATGATATTTTTCTTATTTCTGCTCTAAATTATTGATTGTGGTTACTTGTTAGAACTGCCTCGATTGATATTTTTCTTATCTGTGCTCAAAATATAGATTGTGGGTACTCGTTAGAACCGCCTCATTGAGGCAGTTTTAACGAGTACCCACAATCTATAATTTAGAGCAGAAATAAGAAAAATATAAAAGTGGAATTCAAGCGGGTCAAAATCATATAGGCGTGATTTCGTGATCGACAAATTGATCAGCGCTATCACTTATATCATATATTCTAACACAGCGCGCCTATTTAGGCAATGGAAAATAACTGTGTTTTATTCTGCAACAAATCACGGCAAGGAAGAGCGTGACAAGTGACGTCATTAAAAACTACCAATTTATGATGTCACTAATCGATTTCCTTGACATTAGACGGTGTAACGTCATTTTCTCGCATCGAAAACGTTAGAAAAGGATATAAATGCATGTGTTTCAGTCGATCATTTTAGCGGGATTTCTTCTGATAATGGCGAAAAGTTGTGAGAATTTGAAGGAAACAACAGCATTATTGCCGAGTTTCAGCATGATAGAATCGAAATAGATCAGCTCTAGCCAGTGATTTGTTAGGTAATAAATCACAGTTTGTCGGTGAGTTGTAAGTAGACAAATCACGCGCACTACGTGCTCGTGATTTGTCTACTTTACAACTGACCTCCAAACTGTGATTTATTACTCAACAAATCACAGTTAGAGCTAATCTATTTCTTAAACAACTTGCACGTTTCCCAATACATTGACTCTCTTATTTTTACTATATCCTCAGAAGGAAGGAAAAAAGTGCATAGCTCTAAAAATTATAATAATTGAGGTATTAATAGAAACTATGCTTATTTATTTTCAGGTGCCAGATTATTTTGGCATTTCTTTGTCTGTGATAGTAAAAATATACATTTTTAATTCCATCCATATATACAAAAAGAAAGTTTCATTGTTTCAAATAAAATTTACATAAGATCATTGTTTGTTTAATTTTTTCCTCAAAATCAGTCTTCATCAAATTCAACACTGTTCAAATGAACTCGGGTGTCCATCTATTTCAAAAGTTCTGCAACGGAAGGTCAGATGCTTTTTCTCCAGGTACTCCAGTTTTTGCCCAACTGCTCAAAATAAGTGAAATAATCTGGAAAGAACTGTAAAACCAAAGAACCAAAAAACTTTCAAATTCAACTGTTCCATCTGTGAGATGTGACATATTTAATTTAATGTGACATACAGTAAAATTCCTCTATTAAGACCACATTTGGAACTGTTCAAAAGTGGTCTTAAAGACCACTTTTGAACAGTTCCAAATGTGGTCTCTGATCAGAGGACACAATGACCAGAAAACACAAAGAAATGTTATGTTCATCTTTCAAAATAAGCTTTTAAAAGCAGAATAAGTATTAATTTTAGGTGGTCTTAATAGCGGAATTTCACTGTATTTAATTTCTCCTGCTGAAAAAAATAATTTTGCCACATCCATTTCTGACCACAAACGATTGAGATACCAGATTTAACCCATTGCATGCGGGAACCCCCTAGAGGAGTACCTTGGCAAACAGTGCAGGCCCAGATCAGGCATCTGATCAGGGTCTGCACTATTTGCTAACAGAATTTTCCATCAAAAATAGAAAACGAAAAAAATAGGCCTGACACCCCTTATATGACAAATGGGCTTGTCCAACATATAGCAATGGAAGAGTCCACCAGTATATAATGGGTTAATGTAGTCTTTAAATTGACAAGCTGAATGACAAACAGTGTAGATCCTGATCAGATTGCTCCAGATCTGTGTCAACACTGCAAAGGTAGGGATTATATTCAGCAGGACAAGGGTTAAAATGTCAACATGACCAGTTTAGTCAAATTGAACAGTGTGGAATTTAACAAGATTGTTAATGCGATGAAGCCTTAAGAGAAATTGGAGCAGCTGGTTTTCGACTTTTAGCTCACTTCGTGCTCATGGTGAGTAATTGTGATCAGTAAATGTGTCGTCTCTTATATGTTGTGCCTTGTCAACAATTTGCATGTACCATTGGACCAACTTCACTCAAACTTCACAGCAATGTTACCTGGGTGGCCCTCTACCAAAGTAGCTAAAAAGGTTTGCTCCAATGAACAAGTTGGTCACCAGAGCTAGAAATAGAAAATCTTTAAATGATTTTCTTTCTTTCTACTTGTACTGCTATCATTCACATTTGACCATTACTCGTAGGTGTACATTACATACACTCCAGGTTTGCAGGATGAAAGCATACACAGTAATCATGTAATTATGGTAGAGGTCTTTAACCAGCACAGGAGATGACTCTTCCTGCATAGGTGGCCTCCAGTTAACGTCCCGATCCGAAGGATGGTGCACATTTTGACATTCATCCCTGCAAATGATGCCAATGGAGTGTGTTCGGACACCCAAATAATCACCGCTGCTGGGGATGGAACCGGGGGGCCTCTAGCAAGAGAGGCAAGTGCACTAACCACTTCGCGATCACGCTCCCATAACACCCAATACTCATGGGTCAATTTCAAGCAAACTTAATGGCAATATTGCCTAGGTTCCCTCTACCAAAATAGTTAAACAATTCTACTCTGATGAATAAAATGGCCACCAGAGCTAACCGGCCCCGATAGCTCAGTTGGTAGAGTGTCCGCTCCGGGGAACGGGAGGTCGTGGGTTCGATCCCAGGCCTTGACATACCAAAGTCGTTAAAAATGGTACTAGCTGCTCCTCGCTTGGCACTCAGATTTATGGGGTAGAGCTAGGACTGGTCGACCCAGTGTCAGGATAATGTGACTGGGTGTGGTATCATGTAGTGTGTCTGGGACATGATACTTCAGTGAGGCAGCACTATAAAAGTGAGAATTGAGCTCCCTGTCGCAACCAGACACCGTCGTGATATGACTGAAAAATTGTTGAAAGCGATGTTAAACCCGAATTCACACACACACATACACACACCAGAGCTAAAAATGGAACAACCTTTAAATGATGACTCCTACCCTTTTGTCCAAATTCATTCAAACTTCACAGGAATGTTGCTTGGTTGACTTTCTTCCAAACTTCCAAAATAGCTGCAACCTTTCTGCTCCAATGAACAAAATGGCTACCAGAGCTTAAAACTGAAAAACCTTTAAATGGCAACTCTTATACTTTTGGTCCAATTTCATTCAAACCTCACAGGAATTTTGTTTAGGTGACCCCCATTCGAAATCACTAAAGCGGTTCAGATCCAGTGAACAAGATGGCTACCAGAGCACAAAATAGAAAATATTTTCTATAAAAGGGTTATCCTTTGGAAGCAAAAAATACACCACAGAACTTAAAAAAGTATGAAGTGTACCGTTTTCTGGGCCAGACTAGCTAGTTTTGGCCAATTAGGCCTCACCAGTGAACTAGTAAGAAAAGGTCACTCAGGAAAGGCTACAATTAAAGAATGCAGCCAGCTCAAGTCACCTAAAGAAAGTAAGTGACATGGAGGCACACACGAAAACAGCGGAAACATGAACCAATGGCACAAAACCAATTAACAAATAACATACTGCAAAAGAAAACCATCATGGGATTTTCAAGGTTCCACAATGGAATCAATGATCCTGAAGGACAAGAAAATATAAACTTTACTACAAATGTCCTTATACTTTTTGCACAATTTCATTTAAACTTCTTAGGAAAAGTGCTCAGATTACCCTGTTTCATAAGCGCTTAAAAGGTTTTGCTGCAATGAACAAGATGGCAGCAACTCCTCCTATACCTTTGGTCCAATTTCATAGGGGCCCTCTACCAAAATAGCTAAAATGGATCCACTCCAATGAAGAAGATGGCCACCAGAACGAGAAATAGTGAAATCTTTAAACATCAGCTTCTATATCATTTGCCCAATTTCATTCAAACGTAACAGGAATGTTGCTAAGGGCCCACTGTAGAAATCAATAAATGGGTCTCCTCCAATGAACAAGATGGCCACCAGAGCTAAAAATTAAAGTGTTTTAAATGCCGATTCCTCCTATGCCGTCATTGAAACTTCACAGGAAGTTTACTTTGATGCCCTACCAAAATAGCTAAAATGGTCCGTCTTCAATGAACAAGATGTCCCCCAAACAAAAATAGATCATCTCATTACGCAAACAGGCCTATACAAATACATTGCCACCTTTATCGCCGAAAAAATGAAAATTTTAGGATGAAAAAAATGTGATATTTTTCTTATTTCTGCTCAAAATATAGATTGTGGGCACTTGTTAGAACCGCCTCGATGAGGCGGTTCTAACGAGTACCCACAATTTATATTTTAGAGCAGAAATAAGAAAAATAAGGTTTACCCCCGGAAACCCCAGTTTTACTATATAAAAGTGGGGTTCAAGGGGGTCAAAATTATATAGGCGTGTTTTCGTGATGTTTAATGATAACTCTTCCTGTACCTTTGGTTCAATTTCATTCAAACTTCACAGGAATGTTGCTTTGGTGACCCCCTACAAAAAAGCTAAAACAGTTCTGCTCCAATGAACAAGATGGTCACCATGCAGTGATCAAAATAGTAAAGACTAAAATGTCAACTCCAGTTCATTGGAGTCAAATTCATTTAAACTTTACATGAACGTTGCCTGGGTGACTTTCTACCAAGAAAGCCAAAACAGATCCTTAGCAAAGAAAAAGATGGCTGCCAGAGCTAAAAATATATTATTAAATGACAAATCCTAAACCATTGGACCATTTTCAGTCAAATTTTATAGGAATATTGCCTGAGTGACTCTCTGCTAGAATACCTGTAATGGTTTTGCTCCAATGAACAAGCCAGACTTTAAAAGTAGAAAAATCTTTTAATGAAAACCTCGGACCCATCAATACTGATAGATGGGTCTGAGATGAAAACCTATAAACCTTGACGTTATGTTTAAGTTACTACAGGTATGTCTTTGTGTTATTACACATATGGTCATATGATTTTTATGACATGAGGTTATCCACCAAATAACAGCAATGTTATATGATAATGTTATGTTTTGAACCGCTTGGCCCTGGTTGACAGTGAGACTTCAGTCACTGTCCAAGCTTGATTTGCCATTACATGAACAAGTCCATGAAATGAAGACCCCCCTATACCCCACTTCATATAGAGAAAACTGGGGTTTATGGGGCTATACATTATTTTTTTTATTTTTGCTCCAAAACATAGGTTGTGGGTACTCGTTAGAACTGCCTCAATGAGTGTGTTCTAACGAACACCCACAACCTATGTTTGCAGTACATGCGTATTTATAAGAAAAATATCACAGATTTTCATCAGAAAAGTACATGTAGCTATTTTGGAGATGTGAAAAAAATGCACTTTATAGCATGGGTGTGTTATCGTAACTTCACACCTGTGGATACAAAAGTGTACATACTTTGATGCGCCCTAACATGCTTGCCAGGTATAAATTCAAAACACAAAAAGGTGTACATTTCATTGCAGACTCGTGTCCTGTCAAATTAAAACCATATCAAATGTCATTGAAGAACACAAATCAGACCTAACTTAATGAAATTATTGTCAGATTTTTTGGCTACATCCCCATTGATCGTTCGGAAAATGTCTGTTCTGTCCAAAATAGTTTCTCAATAAGTAGCAATCTCCAACACAACAATGAAAATGTGTATATACTTTTTTTCCAATTTATTTTTCTGTCTATATAAAATTTATCCATATAAGAACAGTCTTTTGAATTTGTTCTTGTAAAAGGTTTGCAATGAATTCAATCCTATGGAAATTTACTTCTAACACATCACGTGAACAAGTCCGTGAAATGAAGACCCCCATATACCCCCTTCATATAGAGAAAACTGGGGTTTATGGGAGTATGCATTATTTTTTCTTAGTGTTGCTCCAAAACATAGGTTGTTGGTACTCGTTAGAACCGCCTCAATGAGGAGGTTCTGACGAGCACCCACAGCCTATGTTTGCAGTAATTAAAAGAAAAATATCATTGATTTTCATCAGAAAAGTAGCCATTTTGGAGATGTGAAAAATGGACTTTATTGCACGGGTGTGTTATCCTGATGACCTGGCTGCAAGCAGAAAGACAACATCTAAAGTTCTCCTCATTTCACATCTGGAGGTATGAGTACACAGATGTAACCAGCATTTTCATCGGTGAAAACCTTATCACACACTAGTCACTGTTCTACAGCAGCAGCACGCGGGGGCATTATCACATGAGCCAGCGCACAACAAAACCTACAATAAGACATACGCACAACGAACACTCAGATCAGCCTGTGCATCCTCGCAGTCTGATCAGTATTGGTTGTGTGCTCTATGGATAGCTAAGGACCCAATGCTCCTTCATGCAGCAAGAGAAGTCTCTGGTTAGACTATATGGATGCGCAGGCTGATCTGATTCTTTGCTGGATGCATATGTAAGTTTTAGGTTTTGTCGTGTGCTGGCTCGCATGTTATTGGCTGGTCCCTACCAGGTGATTGAGATTCACTTATTTTTGGATCGCTTGCTTATAAATAGACCCAAAGTTACTAAATAATCAATTGTTCATGTGATTATCACTGACATGTACGAAATCCTGGAAATGTTCATAGTTGCATTCATTACGAAAACGCGCATATATACAAATACATTGTAAACTTTATCGCAGAAAAAATGAAAATGTTAAGATGAAAAAATGTGATATTTTTCTTGCTTCTGCTCAAAATATAGATTGTGGCACTCATTAGGACCACCTCGAAGAGGCGGTTCTAACAAGCACCCACAATCTATATTTTAGAGATTAGTTTATACTAATTTATTTTAGTTCGATTGCGATGAAAGCTTCAAGCTTATTGAATCGCTCTCGAACACTCATTCCTGTTATTTTCACGCGCGGGAGAGAGAGGCAGTGGCTTTTACACCACTGCTACCCATTTCCACCTGGGTGGAGTGGAGCAATGTCATTACGTGTCTTGCCCAAGGACACACCTCGATACCGGTGGCTGGTTCGAACGCACAACCTCTCGATCATAAGTCGAACGCGTTAACCACTGCGCTATCGAGGCTGACTATTTTAGAGATAGTGGGCACTCATTAGGACCGCCTCGATGAGGCGGTTCTAACAAGTACCCACAATCTATATTTTAGAGCAGAAGTAAGAAAAATAAGGTTCACCCCTGTAAACCCCTGTTTTACTGTATAAAAGGTGGGTTCAAGGGGGTCAAAATTGTTTTCGTGATGGTTCTTGTTGATATGACAGAGTGCCTGTGGAAAGAGGATTATCTGTAAAACATAGACTGGGCTCATGTGCTGGGACTTCGACAAACAGTGTAGACAACTCTGATCAGAAATTAATTGCTAACTTGGTTAGAATGAGACTGATCATGTGAGAACCTGAAAGCATAAAATGCATCCCAGTTGTACTTGTTATGTTGACTGACAAATCTTAAGGGGAATGGGAACACCTTGAGGGGAGGCAACTCCTGCAACAGTATTTTTGTCTCCCATGTCAATAGGGGGCAACTCTTAAAGGAAAAAATTTGCTCCTGAGGAGCAAATTCTTTCCTTTAAGAGTAGATCCTTTTTTCAGTGGGACAGGGCTTATAGAAAAGCAAACAGGAAGTCTTGAAAATTGTCTCCCTTTGAAAAATGGCAGGAAAATCGGCCAGGTGTTCCCATTCCCCTTAAAAGCTGAGATAAGCTCATACCAAGTATGCTATAGTTTTGACATTACTGGTGATAAACCTGGGTCTAGTTATTCAAAACAAACAACATTGTTAACATCCTTAACCCTTTCTGTACCAAATGGAATCTTCCACCTTATATAAAGCAGGAGTCCATTTCTAAATTTTGACAGGTTGTGGTATCTTCAAAATTGTTTTGGAAATTGGCTGAACTTTCTGCAAATAGTGTAGGCCCTGATCAGACGCCACGTTCTGTGGCGTCTGATCTGGGGCTGCACTGTTTGCCAATTACCCGTTATGGGCTTTCTGGTACAAAATGGGTTAAAACTTTGATCTTTAATTAAATGTGGCAAGTTTGCTAATATGCTTTGCTGAAACTTTTTTCAGCAAAATGATGCTGTATAAGATTTTGTACTTGCTAGAATGAATAACACATTTTACCACATATGCGCTTATTAAACTAACGATGCTGATGTTATCGGCCCCCGCCCATGGGGGTTGAAGAAATAGATGGGCTGCATGATGATTCCACGCAGAGCTGAAACCGACCCCAACACAAGTACTGGTAAACCGCTTGGAGGATCTAAGCCTGCCCAGGCAAAGCGGTGCGAGTCGGTCCGTCCATGTAAATTAACCTTATTGGTTCATTGGGCGGCAGGGCTTGAGATGTCATTTCATCTCAAGGTCGGGTAAAAGTCCCACAAAATTGGAAGCAACGTCTCCAAAATGACCTTTACAGTGTTGACAGGGACGTTAAACCTCAAACAAATAAACAAACGATGCTATTACTGGTGAAGAGAGCATCAGTAATACATACTTGTGATGAACTTTAGGGCTCAACGTATTCTTATACATATTGGCGATAAAGCTTATTCTAACTTGCTCCAAGCGTTATTAAACATAGTGGTAATAAACCTTCCTCAAAACTTATACATACTAGTGCTAAACTTTCTCCATACTAAAGTCCATTTTGTTTTCACATTTTTTATTTTTATTTTTTTTATTCTTGATTGTTGAGCAACACGTCAATTGAGAAATCTGCAGAGGAGTAACTCCACCAATTTCTCGTCGATGAATCTGTGTTCAGGTTTGCTCTATTTCATATTTTTTTTTGTTTTGATTTTTAGTTGGATAAAAATAATAAGTCGGGTTCTGTCAATCAGTAAGTAATGGAAATAAATGACCAGCCTATTCGAAAAGGCATCTGTATATGGATGAATCCTGTGCACTCAATAAACCATCCTACTGAAGGGATGTTGCACAGAGCATTAGAGTGCAGAAAGTCAAAATCATGATATACGTGGCTTCAGTAAGCAAACTTCATGTAGTAGTACAGACGATATAGAAACACTGGGGTCTGCACATGAACTAATTATTAAAATCTAAAAATTTACATAAGTTCGTATCTATTTCTGTATGACTCATTAATGTTTGCACTGTTTGAATGAGCCACAATTATCCCTCAGTCAAGTACTATACTATCTAAGACAGAAACTGTCATACAAACAAAATATATAATTCTCCATCTGCTTACAGCTCTGTTCATAGAAGTTATGTGTATGAAACCTTTTTAAGATGTATGCAGAGCATCTCCTCAACTTTCTCGATGAACCTGTTGCTGAAAAAAAGCATCGCTAAAAAGCCACAAATGATAAAAAAAACTTGCTCAAAGCATTCTTTTACATAGTGGTGATAAACATAAACCTTGCTCCAAAACTGGTGCGAAACGTTCCACAAAATGAGTAATGAGGACTTTCCCTCTTTGATTCGGACATGTGCACATATGTAAACAGGGAGTTCAGACAAAATCATTTTCTTAACTGTCAAACAGTCTCAACTGGATCTATATTGTATAGTTGCCTCCAGTGGTCTACAACACTGAAAGGCACCTTAGCCAGTAAGCTATTTATTCTTCAAC
Organism: Lucinisca nassula; assembly: GCA_963580285.1. NCBI lineage: Eukaryota > Metazoa > Mollusca > Bivalvia > Lucinida > Lucinidae > Lucinisca > Lucinisca nassula. Next base: position 186,142,831 of record OY757010.1, read on the forward strand.
TTATACTGCCAGTGATAAACCATGCATCATTTGAAATTGTTGAAACACAACTATTCATATACTGACCAATGATTGCACTACAGTAAACTATATTTAATTAAATGATTCTAAGCCTTGGGGAACAGTAGTCCTCAAACATACTGATTACAATGAGGGGTGTTCATTTAACCCATATATGCCTAGCGGCCCTTTTCTGGGACATTGGCAAACAGTGTAGATCCAGATCAGACGCCGCAGAACGCGGCGTCTGATCTGGATCTACACTGTGTGCTTAGGGAACATTCGTTTTTGTAAAATTTGCCATAAAGAAAACCAAACATGACACCGCTATAATTGGAAATGGACCAGTCCAAACTTACTAGGCGGAAGATTCCATTGTCATATATGGGTTAATTTTGTCACTAATGGCCCACCATACCGCGTGGCTTTAAGGAGCACATGGAAACTGTGGTAATTTGACGGGGGAGTGATTTTATATAATAGGATGAAATTTCGGTCTTATCCATTCCGTCTTTCACTCAAGTTGGTTCAGTCAAAAACCCAACCCTTACAGTATGCAAAACAAGACAAGCTTTGAAGTTAGGGCCTACATTGGTCTGAATGTTTCAGTTCCACAGATTTATAGTGATTTGTGTCAGATACATGGGACATCTGTTGTCTGTAAAACGTTAATTTCAGTTGGTATAAAAAAAATTGTAGGTGGTAATTAGACGACAGGGCTTGAGATGTCATTTCATCTCAATGTCTGGTTAAAGCCCCACAAAACTGGAAGCAATGTCTCCAACATGACCTAAATAGTGTTGACGGGGACGTTAAACCTCGTATCAAACAAACAATTTATCAGATTCACAGAAATAGGAAGAAACTCATCCTTTTTAACGAAATTTCGATTATTACTTGTTCTTCTGATTATCAGAGAAATACAGCTGTATTGGATGAATTTAATTACACACAAAATCATCTGGTTTGAGGACGTCCCATGCCTTACCGGCAACTGTAGGTGGGGAAGCACAGGTTATTAGATGTGGGTCTTGAATAACATAGGAAGCATTGTCAACCTTTTCTCTTAGCCACCGGAGGTGGCAGTCACAATGCCAAGGGTTAAAATCTATATACAGTTCAGAAAGATGGGGCATAAACTTGGTATCCAGCACTTCCGGAACTAGTGACGTCAAGTTATTTCCGCTCATCCAGATAGAGGTGATGTTCTCAAATGAACTGAAAGCCATTGGCTCGATTTTGCTGACTTGATTTTCATAGAGATACAGCGTCTGTAAACCAGTTAGACCGCTAAAGGTCTCATTTGTTATTGTAGAAGAAACTTTATCAGACGACATGTCAAGTATTGTGAGTTTAGAAAGCCCATAGAATGCGTTATCCTCGATTACAGACACCTGTCCCTGCCACAGTTCTATCGTCTGCAAATTTGGCAAAGATCGGAATGCAAAAGTTGGAATCATTTTGATATCGTTGCCTACATAATCTATGTGTTGCAGAGATGCTGGCAGCCCTTGCAACATGTTTCTAAGGTGATTGAAACGCAAGCTAAGAAGTGTTAACTTTGTATTTTTCATGAGAAAGTTTGGAGGGAAACTGTCGTCTGTTAAATTATTGAAAGGTGCATACAAAACATCAAGATACTTCAAGGCATCAAAAGCGTTACTGTCGATTCTATTCAGAGCGCAGTTCGATAAGTCAACGTAAGTTAGAGACGGGTAAACATTAAAACTGTCACTTTTTAAAATGCCCATGTTGTTATATAGGAAATATAGGGTAGTTACATTTCGTGGAAGTGTTCTTGGAATTCCATGAAATTGATTGTTAGACAAGTCAAGCGTCTGTAGCATTGGCAGATGCAAAGCACCATCCTCAATACTTCCATCCTGAAGACCATTTTCACTTAGATCCATATTTTCAAGATTTACTAGGTATGAAATTTCTTGTTTCCGCACCACCTGAATATGATTTCCGGCTAGGTCTAGCAGCTGTGTCGATAAGGGTATACTCCGTGGAATTACACTTATCCCAGTTCTGTTGCAGTAAACAGACCACAGACCATCAAAGCGGAGACATCTACACGGGCTGGGACATGGGTTGTTTTGTGTTGCTTGGTGGGAGATGGTTATCAACACAAGGATGGCGAGACAAATGCCGACACTCGTTTCCGAAAAATGGCACCGCATTTTGCAGCTGAAAGAGAAACAGTGTCAGTGAGCACAAATATACGTATTCTGACCCAGAGTTTGTCAAACATTTGTCATACATGCTCAACACATGAAACTCGTAATGTTCATGAAAAAATAAAATACATTTTCCTCCTCAGTCCTGGAGGGAATGTTTTATGTCCTGCTAAATGCCAACAATTAAAATTTGTGAGCAGGACAAACCTCATGCTCAAGTGAGCTGAGCACGAAAAACTGTGTTATAGCCTCTGTATTAGAGGTGCCTCAAGTGAAAATGCGTCTTCGGTCCTGTTCGTTTAGTGAAATATCTTATCAGCCTGTGTACTCGTAGTTCAGCCTTCCGTGAATGCGAGAATAAGGTTTCGTTTAAAAGCCCTGCATACGGACTGGTCATGCAGGCTGATCCGATTTTTCGCTGTGTGAACATATCTGTGGACCATTTTTCGCCGTATATATTGTTAAAAACTCGGACATGTCAGAGCACATGTACAAAAGGTAATAAGAGATGCATATTGGAAGCATGTTTCCAGCATCTTCACCTTTGAGGATTATAAAACAGACCCCGACAGTCCCCAGAAGAATGGTAAAGTGAAAAAGTTTTGGTCATTCGTAAAGTCCCTGAAAAAGGAAGCTTTTGGGATCACTTCGTTAAGAGATAACGGTATTCTCAAAACAGATTCGCGCGATAAGGCCAACATATGTAACAAACAGAGACAATCTGCATTTACGCGTGAAACTGATGGTGAGCTACCAACTAAAGGTAATAGTCAGTTCCCCTCAATGGGGGACATAACAGTTGACCCAAACGGGGTCGCCAAACTGTTAGGTAAGCTCAAAATACATAAGGCATCTGGGCCGGATGACCTGAATGCCAGGGTGCTTAAAGAATGTGGTGCTGAAATTTCACCTGTGCTGGCCTTTATCTTCAATGAATCACTCGCCCAGGGCACTGTACCAGATGACTGGCGACAAGCTAATGTTACCCCGGTCTATAAAAAAGGAGAAAAATACGATGCAGCAAATTATAGACCAGTGTCGCTAACATGCATCTGTTGCAAAACCCTGGAGCATATAATAGTTAGTAACATCAACAAGCACCTAGCCTTTGAGAGCATTCTTGCTGACTGTCAACATGGTTTCCGAAGTCAAAGGTCTTGCGAAACTCAATTAGTTCAGTTGTACCATGACATTGTGAGCAATCTGGATGGGGCCACAAACCGTGGCCACAAACAGACTGACTTGATTATCATGGACTTCGCTAAGGCCTTTGACAAGGTACCTCACAGGAGGCTATTGTATAAATTGGATTACTATGGGATAAGAGGATCCACACACAGGTGGATTAGCTCATGGCTCTCAGGGCGCTCACAACAAGTTGTACTTGATGGCCAAGCGTCTGATCCAGTCCCTGTTTTATCTGGTGTCCCCCAAGGTTCGGTCCTTGGACCGGTCCTTTTCTTGGTATTCATTAATGATCTCCCTGATAACATCAGGTCATCTGTCCGTTTGTTTGCTGATGATTGTGTCCTTTATAGGAATATATATTCTTCTTCTGACTGTCTTATTCTACAAGATGACCTGAATCAACTAGCACAGTGGGAGGCCGATTGGCAGATGAAGTTCAATGTGGCCAAATGTCATTCAATGAGGGTGTCGCGACACCATCCTGACAAACAAATTAAGTTTGACTGTAAACTACACCAGCAAATCTTGGAGCAGGTTCAATCCGCCAAATATCTTGGTATCACCATCACTGATGATCTTGATTGGGGTCAACACGTTTCAGAAATAACATCAAAAGCAACTAGGACTTTAGGATTTCTTAGACGAAACTTGGCTTTTGCACCTAGGCAGACAAAGGATGTTGCATATAAAACATTGGTTCGCCCTCAGCTAGAATATGCATCACCCATTTGGCATCCCTATGTTAAAACTCAGATTCAGCAGGTGGAGAAGGTGCAGAGGACAGCTGCTCGATGGACCTGCCGACGATGGCGCAATAGAAGCAGCGTCGGTGACATGCTTAACGAGCTAGAATGGCCGTCCCTGGAGGCCCTTCGTGAGCAGTCCTCTTTAACCTTCTTCTATAAGATACATTCAGGTACAGTGGCCGTTAATAAAGATAAATACTTGACCCCTGTGACAGTTTCAACTCGAACAAGGGCATCAAAAGTAAACAACTCACAGTATCACAGGTACCAGTCCTACAGTGATGCCCTGAAAAATTCCTTCTTCCCTAGGACTATTCCCCAGTGGAATAGTCTTCCCTCTTCTGTGGTGAATGCTAAGACTGCAGAAGAGTTCAAAGCCCATACAGTGTAAGATTGAGACTCAGAGGTATGCGTTTTAGTATACCTCTGTTATTCAGATTGTAAATAGTTTTAAGGACTCATCCAGTGACTTCTTTTTTTTTCTTCTTTTTTTTTTTAAGCTAAATTCTAAATTTAGCTACGCACCCAACTGAGGTAATGGCCAAATATGACCGACTCAGTATAAGAAGATAGATAGATAGATAGATAGATAGATAGATAGATAGATAGATAGATAGATAGATAGATAGATAGATAGATAGATAGATAGATAGATAGATAGATAGATAGATAGATAGATAGATAGATAGATAGATAGATAGATAGATAGATAGATAGATAGATAGATAGATAGATAGATAGATAGATAGATAGATAGATAGAAACAGGCAACGAAGCAGGCTAACACAGTGTAATTGGCCCCGCCCGTTGGGGCTTTGAGTAATAGATAGGACTGCAAGGTGCTTCCTCGCGGTGAGTACTGGCAAACCGCTTAGAAGGTCTAAGCCTGCCTAGGCAAAGTGGTGCGAGTAGGACCGTCCAGGCATATAAACCGTATTAGTTTCATTTGGCGGCAGGGCTTGACGTGTCATCTTATCTCAATGTCTGGTAAAAGCCCCACAACAAGTTTTAAAACAAAATTGAAGCAACGTCTCCAAAACGACCTAAATAGTGTTGACGGGGACGCTAAATCTCAGTTCGAATAATAACGAGTGTATTACATAAGAATATTATAAAATGTCATACAATCGATGGGTTTTATTTATTCATTGTTTTCCAGTAAATACAAAACGGAAAATAAACCTACCATATCCAGTCCTTAGAGTGAAATTTTCGTAGTAATTATAAGATAAAATCAGAGTATAAATATAAGATAATTTTGATAAGCTCGTATACATAATAGATTAATCAAATTTCAAGGTGAATGGATACAACTTCGACAGAGGCAACTCCCCTACGTGAAAAAAAAAACACAAAAAACTTCAAAACGGCTTTGAGGAATAAATTTGCTCATTCGGAAAGCGAACATGACATTTCAAAACTGTCTCGACGTAAAATATTCCAAGTGTATCCATATGCAAAGCAGTTCATTGTTGTTTGTTTGCTTTGAGGTTTAACGTCACAGTCAACACAATTTATGTCATTTTGGAGACGTTGCTTCCAATTTTGTGGGACTTTTACCCGACATGAATATGAAATGTCATCTCAAGCCCTGCCGCCCAATGAATCAAGAGGCTTATAAGCATTGGACGGTCTGACTCACACCACTTTGCCTGGGCAGGCTTAGTCCATCTAAGGGATTTACCATACTCATGTGTGGTCAGGTTTAGCTCTGCGTGGAAGCAGCATGCAGCCCAATCTATTTCTCCAAGCCCGATGGGCGGGGGCCAACAAAGCAGTGTGTGTGGGTGTGTTGATTCTATCACCGTCATGCCCGTTCGTCTATAGGTCCAGGTGAGGCAATGCTTTCTTTCGTGTCTCTAAAAGTGCATGGTGTGTTACTGATATACAGAGAAATTTCGCTATTAAGACCACCTAAAATTAAGACAAATTCTCCTTTTAAAAGCTTATTTAGAAAGTTGCAGTTATTTTGTCTTTGTGTTTTATGCATACAGTGTCCTCTGGTCAGAGACCACCTTTGGGACTGTTCAAAAGTGGTCGTTAAGACAACTTTTGAACAGTTCAAAAGGTGGTCTTAATAAAGGATTTTTACTGTATTTGGGTCGACTGACTATCGATCGAACCAAAGTTGCTAAGCACTTCAGAATTCATTTGGAATATGGCTGAACATTTTGCAAACAGTGTAGACCCTGATCAGATGCCGCGTTCTGCGGCGTCTGATCTGGGCCTGCACTGTTTGCCAGGGTACCCGTTTGGGGTATGCGGTACCAAATGGATTAAACATTGACTCGGCCGATGTGCTGAGGCACTGGAAAACAGTGTAGACCCATATCAGATTCCACAGAACACGGGTTCTGATCAGGATCTACAGTTTGCGTAAAATACAGGAATGTTAAACGAAGCAGCCTATATTCAGGATCATTTTCTCAAGCTGCTCTAGAGACAATCGACCCACCAGCTCTAGAGACAATTTTCCCAACCAGCTCTGGAGACAATCGACCCACCAGCTCTAGAGACAATTTTTCCAACCAGCTCTAGAGACAATCGACCCACCAGCTCTAGAGACAATTTTCCCAACCAGCTCTAGAGACAATCGATCCACCAGCTCTAGAGACAATTTTCCCAACCAGCTCTAGAGACAATCGACCCACAAGCTCTAGAGACAATTTTCCCAACCAGCTCTAGAGACGATCGACCCACCAGCTCTAGAGACAATTTTCCCAGCCAGCTCTAGAGAAAATTTTCCCAACCAGCTCTAGAGACAATCGACCCACCAGCTCTAGAGACAATTTTCCCAACCAGCTCTAGAGACAATCGACCCACCAGCTTTATAGACAATTTTCCCAACCAGCTCTAGAGACGATCGACCCACCAATGTCGCCAGTGCTTTGATTCATGTTGCGGCTACAAACATATTAGTTGGTACGCGTTAGAACTGTCTTATCCACAGCAAATAATAATGCGGAAACTAATGTATATCCCTCGCACCCGCCCATTGGGACTTGGGGAAATAGATTGGGCTGCATGATGCCTCCACGCAGAGCTGAAACTGACCACACATGAGTGCTGGTAAACAGCTTAGAAGGACTAAGCCTGCCCAGGCAAAGTGGTGTGAGTCTGACCGTCCATTGCATATAAGCCTTTTGGTTTGATTTGGTGGCATAGCCTGAGGTGTCATTTCATCTCAATGTTGTGTAAAAGTGCCACAAACTTGGAAGCAGTGTCTCCAGAATGACTTAAGTAGTGTTTATGGGGACGTTAAACCTCAATTCAAACAAACAGACAAAATTGTATATCCCCATATACGCCACGTTTCTCTTTAAAACATTACGTTGACAAGTCCGTTTTATTAACAATATTAGTAAATCCCACTTTATACAAAGAAATGTCGGGTTTATAAGTGTATACATTAATTCCGTTATTCTTCCTCAAAACATAGATAGTGGTTACTCGTTAGAAGCGTCTCACTGAGGCGGTTCTAACGAGCACCACATTCTATGTTTGCAGCAGAAATAAATAAAATACATGTATAAACGTCAGTGCTGGAGTATTCAACTTGGCATGCTACACGGGTATGTTATTCAATTGAAGTAGGGCCCGGGCAATAGGGATACTTCTAAGCATTATACATGCACGTTTGTTTGTTTGTTTGTTTGTTGTTGTTTTTTTTTTTTTTTGTTGTTTTTTTTTTTTTGTTTGTTTGAATTGAGCTTTAACGTTTCCGTAAACACTATTTAGGTCATGTTGGAGACGTCGATTCCTATTTTGTGGGACTTTTACCCGATACTGTGATAATATGACATGTCAAGCCCTGCCGCCAGATGAAACCAATAGGTTTTATAGGCATGGACCGATTCGCACCACTTTGCCTGTGCAGGCTTAGACCTTCTTAGGGGTTTACCAGTACTCATGTGCGGTCGGATTCAGCTCTGCCTGGAAGCACCATGCAGCCCAATCTATTTCTCGAAGCCCCAATGGGCGGGGGGACCAAGATTGGTACTTCTGGGGTTGTCTGCCCCTGATACACGTGAAAATAAACGGGGCTTTCACGTGAGTCTATGGTCCCAAACATATATGCAAATATCGGTTCTTAGAAGCCTCTGTGGTGTAGTGGTTATGCAACTCGCCTTTTATACCAGGGGTCTTTAGGGTCGTCCGGGGCTTCTCCAGACTTTCGGATAAGTCTTTAAACCGAGTCCCGGTTCAGATGAAGTTAATGACCAACCAGAATATCTATCCGTTACTTCTCACTTGCGAGCTAATGTTGAGTATTAGCCCTTATCCTGCTGAATATTTAATTTAGCCACACCCATTTCTGACTTTGAACCAATCGGGTTACTTGATGTAATTTATTCCTACAATTTCATAAACTGAATGTCAAACCGTGTAGATCCTGATCAGATGACTTAATCTGATCTGGATTTACATTGTTTGCAAAGACAGAGGTTGACGCGAACAGCGGGATACGGGTTAGTATCATTTCTTCTGCTGAAAAGATATAATGCACTTCATAAATCGGTTTTATCGTGCAATTTTGTTATTTTATGCTGATCTTCCGCCCCCGTAAGGCTAGCTGTCTAACATCGTACATTTCCGTAAATTACCTTGCCCCCTTAATGATTAATTAGTTCGATAGATTTTAAACTGGTCAAGGCCTAGTAAAATGAACATTACGATAAGTGAAAATTCAGTTACGCATGTGCAACCGCGCAGGCTCATCATTTTTCGCAGATAGCATGAACCACATGGGATCCTAAACTGTCTAAGGAACAATCAACGACGACACTGAGAGGGTTCTTCGGTCGCATTTACCATCCGGTCCCTTTTGCTGTTCCGCGGTCCCAGTTACTACTGTTATTCGCGATTGAACATGATAACAAATTAGTGAAATAATTATTCTTGGATAAAACATTTGTTTCAAAGGATATCCCAGAAGAAAGGGTATGCTCATTTCTATTACAATTCCACTTATGGACCCGTCTGTTTGCTAATTGTATCTTCAATAATAATAATAATAATAATAATAACAATAATATCAATAATAATAATAAAAGAAAGTTTATAAAATATCAATAAGAAAGAAAGAAAGAAAAGAAAAGACCCACATTAGAATAGTGTTTCAGCCCGCTCTGTTCAATCTCAACTTCTGTCGTTTACAATTTTTGCATCTTCCATTTCATCCTATGCACTTTGTGTTTACTTTGTTTCGTCAACCTGTGTCTCATCCAATGTGCACATGTGTGCGTGTGTATGTGCATGCGTTTAGTTAGAAAAATTAGTAACTACAGTAAAATTCCTATATTAAGACCACCTTTGAAACTGTTCAAAAGATGTCTTTAAGACCACTTTTGGACAGTCCCAAAGGTGATCCGTTATTAAGAGACACTGGGTGTAGAAACCACAAAGAAAGAATAACTGAAATCTTCTCAATAACCTTGTAAAAGCAGATTTAATCTTAATTTTAGGTGGTCTTAATACCCGAATTTAACTGTATTTGTATATTTATTTGATTCTCAAAATCCTTAAATTCCGATCACGCAAAAAAAAAATTAAAGCAGGCAAAATTAAAACAACAACAACGACATTTTTTTTTTCAGAGAAAACCAGACCTGCCATTTCATGTGACTCATCTACCGTTTGTTTTCTAATTTACGCTTAAAGAACATGACATTTTTATGCCAGACATTTACATTTTGGTTGATACATGTACATGATTACGTAGTGAAATTTTTGTTTGTTTGAAATTGAGGTTTAATGTTCCCCTCAATTAAGAAATGATTTTTATTTTTCTGTTGTTCATAAAAGTATGAACGCAGTAGGGTCGTGTGCAAAATAAATGAACCCCGAAGGGGTTCGTGTAAACTTTGCTAGCGACCCGCTGTCGTTCATTCTTTCATGAAAAACAGAAAAAAAATAAGGTTATTTTTTATATTTACATTCTTCGTCCCTCATCACTGGGCGGCGAAAAAAATGCTTACAGGGCAAACTTTTAAAGTTGAAAAACATTTACACGCTGTTTTTCTACAAAGAGCGGAACAGCGTTGACATCACAAACAACCATGGTTTGGATTAACGTCACTGAAAATCATGTGATGCGTTCATGGAAGTATGAACTACATTGTTGTCCAATCTGATTAAAATCCGATCTCGCTGCGGCTACATAGTTCAGCTTAGATCGGGTTTCAATCAGATTGCATTGTTGTCTATAGTTTCTACATTAGACGACATTACACGTTACACTGGAAATGTAAATATCAATTTAACTCATTTTAGAGACGTTGCTTCCAATTTTGTGGGACTTTTACCCGACACTGAGATGAAATGGCATCTCAAACCCTGTCGACTAATGAAACCAATGGGGTTTATATACATGTACGGATCGATTCGCGCGACTTTGCCTGGATAGGCTTGGTTTTCCAGTAGTCATTCATGTGCGGTCGCTTCTGTTCTGCAGGGAAGCATGATGCAGTCCAATCTATGAGGCGGGGTGGGGTCGGGTGCAAACACATGGCTAAAATGGTATTAAGACTAATCTGGCTTTGGACTTTGACTAATTTAGGCTGGGGCAGGAAAATCGCCATGAACCCGGACTTACACATAAGCAAACAGTGTAGACACTGACAACGATGCGTTTTGGGTTTATACGGGTTAATCAGTTTACTAAAGAAAACGCTTTTCGGTACTTTTATTAATTCCCGTTTATTTTTAATTTGCGCGATGTTTAAATTTATTGGTCAGTGGTAGTCACGTGGATATATATAGGGGTATAATCGCTGCGATAATGGTATATATAACTTTTGGCCGATTGATATGCAATCGACACCCCAAAAGACTATTCTGGCTTCGCGATGTTTGGAATAACCCCCCCCCCCCCCCCTGTTCGACACCGCCCCTCCATCACCACCACCGCCACTATCACACACACTCAGATGATCCGTTCCTAGCATCGTGAAATGACCACCCCTGAAAACCAACTTTTGACGTTTTGAGAATAGTGAATTTTGAAGAGTATGTATTTTTTTTTTTCTTCTTCATTTATTATTTTTGCTTAAAGGTGCATTATTGAGCTACCGGGTCTCACACCACATACACGCATGTATACAACACGAATAAACGTACACGAAGAGGCGGTTCTAACACATACACACGCACGCATGCGTGCACACACGCGCGCTCACTAAAGAGCACCAACAAAAAAAAAGAGAGAAAGATTGATTGATTGATCGTTTTGGGTTAAACGACACGTCAACCCTTGTGGGCCATTTTGTGTCGTCTCCCAGAGAAAGGGGAAAAAGGGATAGAAGAGATAGTAGAGGAGATGAAATTTAGGGAAAGTGGAGAAAGAGCCAAAAAATGAATGGAAGTGTAGAAACAGAAGAAATGACAACAGTCCCCCTCTACCCTTACCTGCTGCAAGGACAGCAGGCCTTGTCCAACAGTAAGCCCAAATCAGCTTGATGCCCCAGTGATGCAAAAGAGAGAAAGAAAAAATAAACAACATAGAAGCATGGATGTGCTCCTTGCGAAATTAACCTTACAGAGAGGTTGAACCCCCAAGGCTGGCAATATTTTCAGATGACCGTCGAGACTGTTACTCTCTCTCTCTCTTTCTCTCTCTCTCTCTCTCTAATCGTGGAATGTATACCAGACATGCCATGTCACAAGAACTGTGCGGAAGGTGGGGCGTTCTGAAAAAAGGAAAGTAAGAAGACTAGTCACAAGACAGGATAGCTGGCCTGATCGTTTATGGCCTTGATAAGCAACTATGCTCTTGCGCAGTTAACGCTTAGTATCTCTTGAGTAAAGATTTCAGCAGACGACATTTAAAAATATTCGTTTGCTGAATTTGCCCAGAGTGTAGAAAAGGTTGACAGATTGGGCTAAACGCACAATCTCATGAGCCTATGCCACGAGACTTCGGGCATGCGCTTGCTATGGTCGTCACTGGTCTATGTAATTAACAACAACAAAAAAAAAAAATCGGCCTATATAATTTTTACCCATTAAAGCCCCTTTTATAAAGTAAAACTGGGGGTATACGCTATTTTTCTTATTTCTACTCAAAAACATAGACTGTGAGTACTCGTTAGAACCGACTCGCCGAGGCGGTTCTAACGGGTTCCCACAATCTATGTTTTGGGCAGAAACTCGGACCCATCAAAATGATGACTCATATTTGCGGTTGTTTATCGCGGATAATTATCACTTTCTACTCGACTGATTTTCAGCAACTCCCAATTGACACAGGAAGTGACGTAAGCAATTTCAGCATCCGCGACATGAAAATTAACGGGAACGGACTGATTCAAGTCCGGGTATTGATGGGTCCGAGGCAGAAATAAGAAAAATATCATTTTGTGGTAAAATTATAGGCGTGTTTTCGTAATGCTTTTTTCTCATAAGAATCCTTATTGTTTTTGGGCCGATTGTTTATCAATCGACCAGAAGTTACTAAGCACAGAAGCTCTTCAGTGCTAATGTCAACAGGTTACGGTTATTTACAGAAAGTAGCCGCGCTATTTTTATCGATGTGAGGTCACAGCGTTGCGTAAGAGGGTTATCTATGAGGGTTATGGACGGCCCGGGAATTATGTGTTGGGTTTGGCAAACAAACGCCACCGAATGCGGCGTCTGATCAGGGTCTACACTGATTACAGTACAAGAATAAAAGGTTTAAAAGAAACCGATGCTTTGATTTAAAATGTTTAACACAACGGGTCATAAGGTCAGGGTAGTGATTAATAAAACTCTGGGTCATCATGCCAAATTTCAACAAGGAGTTATTAAAATCATTAATTTGAACCCATCCTAGGAGCTATTAAAACATTAAGTTGAATCCATCCTAGGAGTCATAAAAATGAGGGTGATCATAATTCGTGCTTGTTCACACTTCTCCAAGTTCATGTTCGTCCATACATATAAATTGCCTCGAAACTTCACTTCCGTAATTCGTTCAAACACGTAAATTGGGCCGCGACAGGCAAAAGAGGTCTTCGAGCACAGCAGCTTACCGTATGTTATAGAGTCATCGTCGGTCCGTGCATGCGCTTGCTGGGCTGGGCGCACATGATCAGAGTTTTCGCTGTGTGGCCTAATTACCATAGGGTCCCCACTATATGTTCGCGAGCAGCAAAGACTCAGACAAGACTTCTTTAGCCTTTGCTGCATGATCCCTAACTCGTGAACTTCGCTTGGGGCTGTGTGAATAGACCTTATCCCCAAATCTTTTGAAGGTGGACAGAAAAGGCAGAGTTCTGGGTGGTTATGCTGGCTGATTTGAGAGAAGGTCGATAATGCCCCAAGAAAGAAAGAAAGAAAAATAAAGACCATGCTTTGAAATAAAACGTTTACATTACTTTCGACTAAGATTGCACGACCCGCAGAAAAAGCGACGGACTGAAGTCGGTTGATTTTCTAAGTGTCCTAAAATCACCGTGTCATTCTGTCAGTCTGTCATTCTGTCTGTCCGTCCGTAACCCGTTTGTGAAAATTGGTGATAGTGACTTAACCGCTTGGAATATTTAAACAATTTTTGGCATACTGATAGATATCAATGAGATCTAACCAATGAACTTGCGAAGTATTACATTCCATTTAGTATAGCCTCGCCGAGGCGAAAAATGTGAAAATTTTCAAACTGCTTCTCCTCGGAAACCGTTGGGCCGATTGAAGTCAAATTTCATATGGAGCCTCTATGGGATGTGGGGAACCAAAATTTGCTCATGGGGTCCAGGTCACATGACCAAAATGGCAGGCAAGCCATATATGGTAAAAAACCTTCAAAAATAGTCTTCTCCAGAACCACTGGGCAGATTTCCACGAAACTTCATAAATAGCATCTGGGACGTAGGCCCATCATAAATTGCTCAAATGGTGACCCTGGGTTGACTTTGACCTTCTTTGTGCCTATGTCAAACTTTGACACATATGCTTTTGTATTGGAAAAGTGAGAATGCATTTTATCCTGCAAACGATTCAGAATACAGTACTAAAGTATAAGATATATTTTTGCTCCTTACAATAAGACGCATTTATTGGGGGAACCGTTTTAGGTCCAGATCACATGACCAAAATGGCCGCCATACCCATATATGGTAACACTCATAAAGCTAAAAGCATCCGGCGGGTCGTGCACTTCAGCTGAAGCACTGGTTATTGCTACAAAGTGCATTGAGTCATTTTTTTTTTTTCGTTTTGACGTCAATTCATCTTAAGCGAATCAGTATTCAACAATCCCTTTCACGCTGTAGAGGTCCGTCCAAAGGCAACCATTTTAGATAATGCTTTGCCCTATCCTATGTTAGCAGCGGGAAATTAACCCATTCAGTACCAGAAACCCCTAAAGGGGTACCTTGGCAAACAGTGCAGGCCCAGATCAGACGCCGCATCAGGGTGGCCACCTAAATTTTAAGCGAATCCTGAACTGATTTATAAACCAGTGGCGTCGTAACGGGAACAAATTGGGGACAGGGTGGGTGGGTGGGGTTTGAGGCGTGTTGGGGAATATGATCCAACTTATTGTCTTCTAAAGGCATCTCACAGAACATCTTTTATGACAAATTTCGAGAAAACTATCATGTATGAGAGAAAGTAAGCAACTGTTAAAAATAAAGGCACCAATTGCCGTACACCGGTTTATTAACCATGGAATCTTCCTCCTTATATATAGCAGGAGTCAATTCCAAAATTTTGGGGTGTCAGGTTGTGTTTTCATCAAAATTTATTTGGAAAATGACTCAAATTTTAGCAAACAGTGGAGGCCCTGAGAGGGGCCACCCTGCGAAGGTTCATCAGTTATATATTTTTATGTTGAGTTTTTTCCTTCACTCGTCGGAAATTGCGGAAAAATTACCAATGTCCATTGGCAATCGGCGATCTTTAATACCTGTCTTTTCATATTAACCCTATCTTGCTGTTCACGACAACCCCTATCTTTGCAAACAGTGTAGATCCAGATCAGATGGCTTCAGGATCTACACTGTTTGGCATTCAATTTATGAATTTGTAGCAATAAATTACATCAAGTAATTTGATTGGTTGATAGACAGAAATGGGTTTGGCTTAAATGAATATTCAGCAAGAGAAGGGTTAAAAGTATTACCCCTTGTATCTTGTTCATCCTGAAGACTAGAAAAAAATCACAGTTTCGGTGTATTTCATCAGTATGTATGAATATATCTTATTTTGTTTCCATCTGCATTTTAATAACATGTCAACGGGCTTCCGTGGCCGCTGTCTCTTAATCATTAGGTTTCTTACCGCTGTGGGTTCGAGCCTGGCTCTGATCACGTGCGAGACGCCAAGTTCTGCAACGGAAGGTCAGGTGTTTTTCTCCGATTACTCCGGGTTTCTGGTTTGGCACGACCCCCGCCCATCGGGGTTTGAAGAAATAGATGGGCTGCATGAAGCTTCCACGCAGAGCTGAAACCGACCGCAAACGAGTACTGGTAAACCGCTTAGAGGATCTAAGGCTGTCCCGGCAAAGCGGAAAGCGGGGTGTGTCGGACCGTCCATGCTTATAAACCATATTAGTTTCATTGGGCGACATGGCTTGAGAGGTCATTTCATCTCAATGTCGGATAAAAGTCCCACAAAATTGGAAGCAACGTCTCCAAAATGACCTATACAGTGTTGACGGGGACGTTAAACCTCAAATCAAACAAATCAAGCTTATTTGGATTCGTGCTGTTATGAAATCTCGCTATTTTCTGTTATGAAATCTCGCTATTTGCTGTTATGAAATCTCGTTATTTGCAGTTATGAAATCTCGCTAAGTCCACATTACGAGGAAGCATCCAAAGATTTAGAAAATCAATTATCGCCCAAGGATGTTTTCCGAAATTTTTCGATTCAGTCGAAAGCCGATAGGTGACATTTTACTAAGGTGGTATTGGGTTTACTTCGCCCCCGCCCATCGGGGCTTGGAGAAATAGACTGGGTTGAATGGAGCTTCCACGCAGAGTTGTAACTGATCCATGAGTACTGGCAAACCGCTTAGAAGGACTAAACGTGCCCAGGAAAAGTGGTGGTGGTCAGACCGTTCAATGCATTTCGGTTTCATTGTGTGACAGGGTTTGAAATGTCATTTTCTCGCAATGTCGGGTAAAACTCCCACAAGTTTGTAAACAACGTCTCCAAAATTACCTAAATAGTGTTTTTCGGGGAC
Source organism: Lucinisca nassula (assembly GCA_963580285.1). Taxonomy (NCBI): domain Eukaryota; kingdom Metazoa; phylum Mollusca; class Bivalvia; order Lucinida; family Lucinidae; genus Lucinisca; species Lucinisca nassula. Next base: position 186,159,111 of record OY757010.1, read on the forward strand.
GTTAAACTTCCAATCAATCAATCAATCAATCAATCAATTGGGTTAACAGTTAGAAGAAACTGCCATGGAGACTTCAGGCGCCATAGTTAAATGGGCGCCTATGAAGGAAAAATTTCGGTATAATGTGGTTTTACGACCCTAGGGAATTCCTCCCCTAATAGTCAGGTTTGACTTGGGGAAAATACAGTGAAATTCCGCTACAACAGTCCGGCTAAAATTAAGACTATTTCTTTTATTACAAGCATATTAAGAATTTATTTGTCTTTTCTGTCGTCATTAGTAAGAAACCACCTTTTGAACCCAGTCCTTAAGGTGGTCTCAACATTAAAATTCTACTCCAATGAAAAGGCATGCGGTGCGACTCATTAGAATCGCCTGATACGTCGTATCGCTGTAGGCCCGACGTTGGTCCGTCATTCTTTGCTGTCTGGGATTTCAGTGTAACACGCTGAGCTGAACCTTTGCACATATAAAAATTCAAATTGACATGTGATCGCTGATCTGACCGTTGAAATCAGCGTACCACCACCGTGTTCAGGTTTCACTGTATAGATGCGTCGAGCGACCAGCGCTGTACTCAGTCTTCGCTTGGCCCTTCTTGCGCACATATGTATTCATAAATATGTATACTCTTCAAACTTTGCTATATGCGTATACCAGTGCAAATTCTCATAAAACTGACACGTTCATGTGCATCTGTAACAAAAAAGACTATAAGTATAATTCATTCTGTATTGTTTGGAGGTCATCCCTATCAACAGGTCAGCACATATTAACCGGAGGTCAAGTGATGTTATGCTGAGGTCAAAAATCAATAATCATTGGCCCATATTAATAACATACGGGACCGGGGAAGGGACATGATTTTTTTTGTAAGTTGTGCGCATAAGATACTATCTTGTTCGCACAACATATTATCTTGTGCGCACAAGATATTGTGCGCACAGGATAATATCTTGTTCGCACAACTTCCCAAGATCTATGTTGTGCAAACAAGATAATATGTTGTGCGAACAGGATAATATCATGTGCACACAAGATATTAAGTTGTGCGAACAAGATATTATCTTGTGCGCACAAGATAATACGCTGTCCGCACCAGATAAATTACGTTGTCCGCAAAAGATAATTTATCATATGACGTCGTTGATAAGCAGTGTAATAAAATCGTATGACCGCACGTGTAATAACACTTTGGCTGGATTAAGTAACGTCATGACGACGCCCATGTCAACAATGCATTATTGTGGAAAAAATATCAGATTAAAGGCGATAAAATCCAATTTAAAGTGGTCATATGATAAACAGAATCTTACACTTTTGGTCATTTCATATGAAATTTATGAAACTCGCCGAAGGCTCGTTTCATAAATTTGATAAGAAATGATCACTCGTGTAAGATCCTCTATATCTTATGCGCACAACATAATATATTGTGCGCACAACTTAATATCTTGTTCGCACAACATTTAGAGGAAACGTCTTTTCTACATGATCAATAAACAGAACACATTGTATAAACAAGTATTTTCGTATTTGCCCAGTTACCAGTCCGAGGTCTGCTGTATTGGCTCAAGGCCGGAGGCCGCGTCCCAAAACAGCTGGCCGAGGACCTGTAACTGGACCAGTACGAAAAATTAAAAACACAATTATTGACCGTATAGGTTCGGGGATATAGCGATCAGCCTGGAGTCCGTCCATCCGTCTGTCCGTAGATGAAACCTCGTGATGGCCATCTCCTATACCCTTTGTGATTCATTGATGGCACTTGGCAAAATTGTTCACAAGGCCGAGATGGCATGCCGTGCAAGAACCACAACTCTGGGTGTCACAGTTTTTAGCTCACCTGACCGAAGGTCATGGTGAGCTTTTGTGACCGTAAGATGTCCGGCGTCGTCGTGCGTCGTCCGTCGTCCGTCGTCCGTCGTGCGTAAACTTTTTCTTGTGAACAAACTAGAGGCCACAGTTTTGGTCCAATCATCATCAAACTTGCTCAGAATGATCATCATGACAATATCTCGGTCAAGTTCGAATATGGGTCATGTCGGGTGAAAAAGTAGGTCAGTAGGTCAAATCATAGAAAAACCTTGTGAACACTCTAGAGGGCACAGTTTTGGTCCAATCATCATCAAACTCGCTCAGAATAATTATCATGACAATATCTCGGTCAGGTTCGAATATGGATCATGTAGGGTCAAAAAGTAGGTCAGTAGGTCAAACCATAGATAGTCCTTGTGAACACTCTAGAGGGCACAGTTATGGTTCAATTATCATCAAACTTGCTCAGAATGATCATTGTGACAATATCTCGGTCAAGTTTGAATATGGGTCATGTCGGGTCAAAAAGTAGGTCAGTAGGTCAATTCATAGAAAAACCTTGTGAACACTCTAGAGGGCACAGTTATGGTCCAATCATCATCAAACTTGCTCAGAATAATCATCCTGACAATATCTCAGTCAAGTTTGAATATGGGTCATGTCGGGTCAAAAAGTAGGTCAGTAGGTCAAATCATAGAAAAACTTGTGAACACACTAGATGCCACAGTTTTGGTCCGATCATCATCAAACTTGCCCAGAATGATCATCTTGACAATATCTCGGTCAAGTTCGAATATGGGTTATGTCGGGTCAAAAAGTAGGTCAGTAAGTCAAACCATATAAAAACCTTGTGAACACACAAGAGGCCATAGTTTTGGTCCTATCATCATCAAACTTGCCAAGAAAGATCATCTTAACAATATCTCAGTCAAGTTCGAATATGGGTCATGTTGGGTCAAAAAGTAGGTCAGTAGGTCAAATCCTAGAAAAAATTAAACACACTAGAGGCCACAGTTTTGGTCCGATCATCATCAAACTTGCTCAGAATGATCATTTGACAATATCTCGGTTAATTTAAAATATGCTTCATATCTGGTCAGAAAGTAGGTCAGTAGGTCAGATCATAGAAAACCCTTGTGAACACACTAGAGGCCCCAGTTTTGGTCAGATCATCATCAAACTTGCTCAGAATGATCATCTTGACAATATCTGGGTCAAGTTTGGATATGGGTCATGTTGGGTCAAAAAGTAGGTCAGCTGGTCAAATCATAGAAAAATGTTTTGAACACTCTAAGAGGCCACAGTTTTAGTCCAATCATCATAAAACTTGCTCAGAATGATCATCTGAACAATATCTCAGTTAAGTTGGAATATGGGTCATGTCAAATCAAAAAGTAGATCATTAGGTTATTTTGTCATATTTTTTTTAACCATTTGAAATAGACCCTTCATATTTGGCATGTAGGTTCCTTCTGACAAGGGCTTCCCACTCATATAAAATTTGACCTGTGACCTACTTTATCATAACTTGAACCATATGAGATAGAGCCTTAATATTTGGCATGTATGTTCCTTGTGACAAGATATTCCCAACCATTCAAAAATTTTGACCCATCACCTTGACCTTTTACCTACTTTGTCATAACTTTTGAAGCATTTGAGATACAACCTTCATATTTGGCATGTAGGTTCCTTGTGACAAGGGCTTCTTATTCATATATAAAATGATCTGTGACCTTTACCTTGACATTTGACCTACTTTATTATAACTTTTGAACAATTTGAGATAGTGCCTTCACCTTTGGCATGTATGTTCCTTGTGAAAAAGTCTTCCCACACATACAAAAAATTTGTCTTATGACCTTGACCTTTGACCTACTTTATAATAATTTTTGAAGCATTTGAGATAGAGCCTTCATATTTGGCATGTACAGTAAAACCTGTCTTAGTGGCCACCTCTATTAAGCAAGCAACCAGTCTTAAGCAAGCAGGCCTTCAATTCCCCAAAAAGGCAAATGTGTTCAATTTCACCTGCACATTTTGGTTGTGGGTGCTTTCTTAATAGAGGTTGGCCTGTAGTTTCCTTGTGACAAGGGCTTCCTATTCATTCAAAAATGACTTGTGACCTTGACCTGAACATGTGACATACTTTATCATAACTTTTGAACCATTTGAGGTAGAGCCTTCATATTTGGCATGTATGTTCCTTGTGGCAAGGACTTTCCACCCATACAAAAAGTTTGACCTGTGACCTTGATCTTTGACCTTCTTTCTCATAACTTTTGAACCATTTAAGATAGAGCCTTCATATTTGTCATGTAGGTACCTTGTTACAAGGGCTTCCCATCTATGCAAAATTGACAGGTCATTGACCTTTGACCATTTTTGTCATAACTTTTGAACCATTTAAGGTAGAGCCTTCATATTTGGCATGTGTGTTCCTTGTGACAAGGTCTTCCCACTCATGCAAACAATTTTGACCTGTGACATTGACCTTGATCTGTGACCTACTTCATCATAACTTTGGAACCATTTGAGATAGAGCCTTCATATTTGGCATGTATATATCTTGTGACAATGGCTTCACATCCATACAAAAGTTTGACCTGTGACCTTGACCTTTGACCTACTTTATCATAACTTTTGAACCATTTGAGATAGAGTATTCATATTTGGCATGTATTTCCCTTCTGACAAGGCACATTACTATATTACCTACCATTTCATTTCTACAGTGTGGGTCAGGTGAGCGATCCAGGGCCATCATGGCCCTCTTGTTTAGTTATCTCACCATCCAATAAATAGATTGACTACCTTGTGATGGCCATAACTCCAATACCCTTTGAGACATATTGATGGTATCTGGCACAATGGTTCACAAGGCCGAGACGTCGTGTCATATACAAGAACCACAACTCTGGGTGCCATAGTGTTTTAGTTATCCCCCTTCCAATAAAATAGTGACTACCTTGTGATGGCCATAACCCCAATACCCTTTGAGATATCTTGATAGTATCTGGCAAAATTGTTCACAAGGCTGAAACGGCGTGTCATGCGCAAGAACCCTCTGAATGCCATAGTATTTTTAGTTATCTTCCCTTCAATTAAAATAGAACCACTACCTTGTGATGGCCATATCTCCAACACTCTTTAAGATATATTCATGGTGCTTGGTACAGGTGTACACGAGATTAAGCAGGCGTGTCATGTGCAAGAATCATGACTCTGGATGCCCTTGTTTTTAAGTTATCTCCCCTGACAATATAACATTGCGATGGCCATCACTCCAATACCCTTTGATGTATATTGATGGTACTTGGCACAATTGTATACAAGGTATAGAATGCATGTCGTGCGCAAGAACCACATCTCTTGGTGCTGTGGTATTTGAGTTATGTCCCCTTCCAAAAGAACAGGATGACCACATTGTTATCACCATATCTCCAATACCGTTTGAGACATATCGATGGTACTTGGTACAGATGGACATAACGTTAAGCAGCCGTGTCATGCGCAAGAACCACAATTCTTAATTTTTTAGTTATCTCCCCTGACAATATAATCTTGTGATGGCCATAACTCCATTACCCTTTGAGATATATTGCTGGTACTTGCCACATTTGTATACAAGACTAGAAAATGCGTCCATAGGAAACGGATGCCCCCGCCTGAAAATATGTCTATGTTTGTATTCATCCATAGAAAGTTATTGACCGTGTTTAAGTTTTGGACCCTTTTTTCACATTTGACCTCTAAGTATGACCTTGACCTTGGATGTAAGGACCTTGGTTTTGTGTGAGGCAGATTATCTCATGATGGCCAACATTTCTGCCAAGTAATTTCAAAATCCATCCAGAGATAAGGAAGTTATTGACTGCGTTTAATTTTCGGACCATTTTTTTACCTTTGACCTCTAAGTATGACCTTGACCTTGGAGGTATTGATCTGGGTTTGCACGTGACACATCGTCTCATGATGGTTAACATTTCTTCAAAGTAATTTCAAAATCCACCCAGAAATAATTAAGTTATTGACTGCGTTTAAGTTTCGAACCCTTTTTTTAACCTTTGACCTCTAAGTATGACCTTGACCTTGGAGGTATCGATCTAGGTTTGCACGTGACACATCGTCTGATGATGGTTAACATTTCTTCAAACTAATTTCAAAATCCATCCAGAAATAAGTAAGTTATTGACTGCGTTTAAGTTTCGGACCTTTTTTTAACCTTTGACCTCTAAGTATGACCTTGACCTTGGAGGTACTGATCTGGATTTTACACGTGAAACATCGTCTGATGATGGTTAACATTTCTGAAAAGTATTTTCACAATCCATCCAGAAATAAGAAAGTTATTGACTGCGTTTAAGTTTCGGACCCTTTTTTGACCTTTGACCTCTAAGTATGACCTTGATATTGGAGGTACGGACCTGGTTTTTGCACGTGACACGTCGTCTCATGATGGTTAACATTTCTGCCGAGTAATTTTAAAATCCATCAAGAAATAAGGAAGGTGTCGACCGCGTTTAAGTTTCGGACGCACGGACGCACGAACAGGGGCAATGCTATATGCCCTTTCCACCATTCTTCGAATGGCGGGGGCATAAAAAGGCATTTCGCGTGCAAGAACCACAACTCAGTATACCAGTACTTTGTGCATTGGAAATCTTGGATCATCATCATGTTGAGAAGCGATCCTTAGTATCATCACAGGAGCTTGAAGTTCTATCTATAAATAATCCACATTGTCAAAAAACAAAACTGACAGTAAGCCATTTTGATATTGCTTCCAGAGCTTTTGTATTTGGACATTTTCAGTACGTTTGATGGACCAAACCTCAAGCGCCTGTGGTATCATTAGGTGAAGATAGTTGCAGATGTTGCAGCAATATGCTGTGGGCTTACTAGTGTATTTTAATTCTGGTGCACTTTCTATTTGTGAACAATCTTCTGAAGGCCATACTGGCTTTTTGTCGGGGGATTTGCCATCTCTTCTGAATGCTTTTTTGTCATTGGCCTAACGGTTAATATGGGCTGACTTAGTGTTAATACGGATGACCTCGATTCAATACCGGATAGTTAATTAATAACAACAACAACAACAGACTAACTTATGGCATTTAACACATACTAGTACCAATGCTTAGGTAACATCATCCTTTTGATGACATTCTGTTTTTCACAGAAATAAATAAGTTTTTTTTTTTTTTTTTTTTTTTTTGCGAGCCCGTTTTATTGGATGCAACTTCACAATATCATAATGTGGAGCAAAGCATATTTTCAAATCGAGGCTCGTAATCAAAGACTTGTCGAGCCATCGATATTACAGGCACGTCTTTTCTTGCCTAATCGATATTCCTATATCCAGACCTCATTTGGGATTGTTCAAAATTGGTCTTAAAGACCACTTTTGAACAGTACCAAAGGTGGGTCACTGGGTGTAGGAAAAACAACGAAGTTCTTGATATGCTTTTAAAAACAGAATTTTGGTTTAAAAAGATATTGGCATTTCACTTTATTCTGGACATCGGTAATAATGGAGGGGATAGGCATTATGGATTAGTCCAGGACAAGTTTATCACGTCTTTCTTATGATTCATAACCGCATATGTAAGGTAAAATAATCAGCTAATGATTAATTACTATTGACAGATATGTAAACAAATAATTAAAAAATATGGGTTTACGTGTTTGTCCCTGGTCTACCAATAATGCCAAAGGGCATTCGTGGCCTTGTGCATAAGTGCGCTGACTCTTAATCATTAGATCTCTCATCGCCGGATGTGGGTTCGAGCCTGGCTCGGGTCGCACGTGAGACGCCAAGTTCTGCAACGAAAGGTCCGGTTGTTTTTTGTCCAGGTACTCCTGTTTTCGCCCACCTCTGATTAACGATTGGCTCGATATTAGTGAATTAATCTTGAAACGGCCGTGAAACCAACTCCGAACCAATATATGCCTAAGTCTTATTTTTAAGACACTGACAGACAGGGAAACCCCAGATTAGACGCCGCAGAATGATCAGCGTTTTGTAAAGGCCAAATCTGACATGATGTAAATTAAAAATTAGCCTAACAAAGCAGAGATTCTACGTGTCATATGTACAAGCAAAACATACTTACTGTGATCTTACTTGCATAGTGTTTGTTTGATTTGATGTTTAATGTCCCCGTCAACACTATATAGGCCATTTTGGAGATATTGCTTCAAATTCTGTGGGACTTTTACCCGACATTGAGATGAAATGACATCTCAAGCCCTTTCGCCCAAAGAAACCAATAGGGTTTATAAGCATGGACGGTCCTACTCGCACCGCTTTGCCAGGGCAGGCTTAGATCCTCTCAGCGGTTTACCAGTACTAGTGTGCGGTCGGATTCAGCTCTGCGTGGAAGCATCATGCAGCCCATTTATTTCTTCAAGCCCTGATGGGCGGGGGCCGGTCTTACCTGCATAAAAAACTGTCGCCGGTCGTGGTCTGGGCTTAGTTCTTCATAACGAGGTAGTGAGTGGCCTTAATGTTAAGGTTCCTTGGTTTTGAACAACTGGACACTTGTGTTTCTTGTTTTTCCTCTTCTGCTTTCGAGCAAAACATCACGAAAACACGCCTATATAATTTTGACCCGCTCAAACCCACTTTTATTTGGTGAAAATGGGGTTTACATGGTTAAACTTTATTTTTTCTTATTTCTGCTTTAAAATATAGATTGTGGGTATTTGTTAAAACCGCCTCATCTAGGCGGTTCTAACGAGTACCCACAATCTATATTTTGAGCAGAAATAAGAAAAATATCCCAATGTTTCATCTTAAAATGATCGTTTTTCGGCGCTAAAGTTTACAATGCATTTGTATAGGCGTGTTTTCGTAATGTCTGGAGGAAAAATAAGAAATAATATATATCCTTGTAAACCCCACATTTCCCTTTATCAAGTGGGGTTCACGAGCGTATTTATTAAAGAAAGTTGTTTCTATGATGGACGTGGACACAGAAGGCAAAAGTGACCTGTGTCAATCCGAACCTCCAGGAGGTAGGGGGCAAAGATTACACGCCCGTGTGAGATGGAGCTTTTTCCCTGGTTCCAAAAATGACTTTTTTCTGTTTTATTTATTTATTTTATTCAAATTTCTGCTCCAAGATTGTTAGATTTGGGCAGTTGTACTAAATACCAATTATCTATGTTTTTTTTTTTTTTTTTTTAGTTTTGAGCAAGAATGAGGAAACTGACATTGTTCAAGCCGTGAGGATCCATCAATAAAAATATCTTACTCGGGGTCGGGCTTATAAACAACAACAGAAAAAAAAAAAAAAAAAAAAAAACACGAATCCATTTTCTACGGAGCCCGGGAAGGGACATGAATTTTTTTAAAATATGTGATGCGAACAAGATATTAAGTTGTGCGAACAAGATATTATCTTGTGCGGACAACATTATTTATCTTGTGCGGACAACATATTATCTTGTGCGCACAAGATAATATCTTGTTCGCACAACTTAACATCTTGTGCGCACAAAATATTATCTTGTTCGGAGAACATCAGGCTTTGCATTTCCGCAAATAAAGAAAAACAAGAGGCCCATGGGCACTATACGCTCACCAGAACTCAAGTGGGAGAAACTGGTTCTGTCCCTTTCAACAAACAATTATGGCTTGAAAAAAAAAATACCCACTTAGGTCTACTCAATGATTATTGATGCCACACTATTTTGAAATGTGAATCTGTATGGCTACAATAGAAACAGAAAAAAATCTGTTTTGCATTCTTCCATACGTCAAAGTGTTGGAATTTCACCTTGATGTATAATAGGTCAAGGTCAACCACGGGAATTTTCATATCCTTTTTTACCATATATGGGCTTGGCAGCTATCTTGGCTATGTGACACAGATCCCACAAACAAACCAGATCAAGGTCAACCAAGGCCCAAGTCCCTAGTTTCAAGGGCGTTGGTCTTCAGATGTCCGAGAAAATTTTCAGAGATTGTACGATAGCCATCTTGGTCATGTATTTCTGGGCCCAGTTGTTCAAAGCATCCTTAACTTAACAAGCTCGTTATGTGTCATATTGTTAATTGTTCTAGCAAGTACAATATCTTAAAGTTTGGTATTTTTGCTGAAAAAATTGAGCAGCTTTTGCATTTGCAAAAGCTGCTCACATGCTTTCAGCAAATAATTAGCATATTTGTCATATTAAATGATCAAAGTTTTAACGATTTGTTAACTAACGTGTCTTTAATTTTGAACAACCGGCCCTAGATCTCACAACAAACTTACATTGCCCTATTCAATAGAGGCGTTACATGTTATTTGGTTTCAATCTGCCCAGCAGTTTTGGTGGAGAAGAAAACAGAAATACCAGAATCTTTGACATCCAGGACAAGGTCAATTAATGATCCACTCAATTACAACAAGAGGGCCCAATGGCCCTATATCGCTCACCTGTGTACCAGAAAATCATTAGTGTAGGAGACCACTTGACATTGCTACATACTAAATATCTAAGCTCAGGCAAAGCGGTGTCCATGCTTATAAACCCTACTGGTTTCATTGGGCGACAGGGCTTGAGATGTAATTTCATCTCAATGTCGGGTAAAAGTCCCACAAAATTGGAAGAGACATCTCCAAAATGACCTATACAGTGTTGACGGGGATGTAAAACCTCAAATCAAACAAAATCTGTGCCTTATGGTTTTGGAGAAAAAGATTTTTTTTTAATTTTTTTCCAGTATAAGTCTATAGGAGCTAATGAGCCCTTGGGCTTGGTCAATTTTGACCCAAAGGGCACGGTTGGCAGGATTTAAGTAGGCGACCATTTTGTGTTGCTATATACTAAATATCTAAGGTCTGTACTTCATGGTTTCAAAGAAGATTTTTTCCATTTTAAGTTTGTTGGAGTTAAAGGGCCACAGGATTTGGACCCCAGGGGCATGATTGGCAGGAACTCATTTTTGGAGCGTAGCTGTTGCAGCGTAGCTCCAGTGAGATGAGAAGTGATTTCGGCACTACTTTCAGTGTTACTGCATATGACCCAATCACCAGTGAGAACATAGTACCCCGTGTTAACGTAGTAGATTATTACGCCATGCGGTATCTTCTTATAGACTGCTTCACAGACCACTATTTCAAACGGAATAGATGAATATTTTTAATAGATGAAGTGTGCAGCAGTCTAACCTTTTTATAGTTCAGTTCATATAACCCAGTTTACAACCCATTTTTACCATAAAATCCCAAACCTGGCAACTTGCAAACAGGACAAACCCAGATCAGATACCACAGAACGCGGAGTCTAATTATGACCTCCACTGCATACTTACAAAAAGGTTCAGCCATTTTTGCCAAATATTTCGTGGAAGCAACAACCTGACATCCCTGATTTTAAAATGAACTCATTCCATACGGATATAAGGTGTTGAGGATTCCATTCGTTTAAAATGGGTTAAAAGTACGCAGTGTGGGTCGATAATGTATTACCAAAATAAGACAGTTGGAATGAGTTTGGACAGGTGCACGTCAAGGCTTATATTGTAATCAGTAAAATTTGCAGTTTAGACACAGATGAGACGCCACTTGTTGTAGCGGCTGATCTGGGTCTGCTATGCTTGTCCCTTAAAAGGCTGCTAGACATATACTCAGAGTATGGGTTAATGTGTGTGGGGGGGAGGGGGGGGGGGCAATATTACTTTTTAAAGCGATCTGTCTGCGTCCTAGGCATGTGACCATAAATAAAGAAAATTATCAGCTTAGACGCAAGTTGGATACCTGCCGGGTTCGGCAGCATTCTTTCTAGGAGATTGATCGTGAAATCTGTTCCACGGTGATTCTATCCCTTTCGCTGTTCAAGAAGGGCAGTTGTTGGTTTCCGGTAAAAGACTGTGCACTGTGCTGTATTGACAATATCTAACCAAAGAAATTGCCTTGATGCCAGATCATTTCATAAATGGCCTCGTCGAGGCAATTTATTTTAACATAATAATAACGGAGTATAATGTCTAAACCTCTTCAAATATTCCTATGGATTGATATTGACAATAACTAACCCAAGAAACTGTCGTATGCAAGATCACTCCATAAATGGCCTCACCGATGCAATATATATTTAGAAAAATGTTAACAGAGTATAACGTTCAAACCTCTCTGAATATTCCGATCATTTTTGGCATTCGGATTGATATTGACATTACCTAACCCATGAGGCTGTTTTATGCAAGATTACTTTATGAATGGCCTCGCTGAGGCAAAATGATAATAAAAAAATGAATACGGAGAATAACATCTAAACCCGGCTTTGAACATTTTCGGCATACAGGTTGATATTGACAATAATCAACCCGCAAAATTGCCTTATGCCAAATTAGTTTACAAACGGTCTCGCCTAGGCAAACTGAAAAATTATTTCGAAGTGTAACTTCTAATCTACTTGGAATATTTTTGACAACTGTTAGCATACAGATAGATAATGTACCGATCTAACCAACGCGATTCCTGAATTTCCAATTTCTTTATTTCAGCCTCGGCAAGGTAAAAAATTCACCCACTGGAACGGTCGTATAACTTTCAAACCAACGGGTATATTTTTATAATGTTTTGCATGCAGATGTAAATTGACAAGATCAAGCTAATGATATTGTTTAATGCCAGATAGCTTTATAAACAGCCTCACCGAGGCAATTTTTAAAGACTGATTACGGATGTATAACTTATAAACTGCTGGGAAAATTATGATATTTTTTCACATGAAGATAAACATCATCAAGGCGTAACCAAGGAGAATGTCTAATGCAAGATAAATAAACTCCCCAAGGTAATTTTTCAAAAACTGATTACATAAAGTAACTTTAAAGCCGCAAAACAATTGCGCAAGCCGCAGTTATTGCAAGAACTATAGCTCAGCAGAAATCTTCAAGTAAACTGTAGAACTGCATGGTTGCTGTATTGCTCAAAAACATTGATTGTGGGTACTTGATAAAACTGCCTCGTCAAGGCGGTTCAATCAATTCCCGCAATCAATGTTTTGAGCAGAGATAAGACAAATCACAATTTTGTATCTTAAAATTTCCATTTTTTTGCCAAAAATTTGACAATGTATTTGACAGGCGTGTTTTCGTGATGGTTGTTGCGGGGTCTACACATTAGCGTGAGTTAATTTCAATATAGGTCTTGTTGCTTTAACACGACCTCTGGCCTAGAATAGCTTCAGACAGCTATGTACATTGGATCAATATGAGCCTGAATTAAAATACCAATCAGACGCTAAATCAAATCATCAAAGCTACGCTCCATCAGCACTCTCAGTGCTTTGATTGATTTTTGGAGCGTAGCTGTTGCAGCGTAGCTCCGGTGAGATGAGAAGTGATTTTGGCACTACTTTCGCTGTTACTGCATATGACCCAATCACCAGTGAAAACATAGTACCCCGCGTTAACGTAGTAGATTATTACGCCATGCGGTATCTTCTTATAGACTGGTTCACAGACCACCTATTTCAAACGGAATAGATGGATATTTTTAATAGATGAACTGTGTAGCAGTCTAATCGTTTTATAGTTCAGTTCATATAACCCAGATTACAGCCCATTTGTACCATAAAATCCCAAACCTGGCAACTTGCAAACAGGACAAACCCAGATCAGATACCACAGAACGCGGAGTCTCATTATGCCCTTCACTGCATACTTACAAAAAGGTTCAGCCATTTTTGCCAAATATTTCGTGGAAGCCACAACCTGACATCCCTGATTTTAAAATGAACTCATTCCATACGGATATAAGGTGTTGAGGATTCCATTCGTTTAAAATGGGTTAAAAGTACGCAGTGTGGGTCGATAATGTATTACCAAAATAAGACAGTTGGAATGAGTTTGGACAGGAGCACGTCAAGGCTTATATTGTAAGGAGTAAATTTTGCAGTTTAGATGTTTGTCCCTAAAATGGCTGCTAGACATATACTCAGAGTATGGGTTAATGTGTGTGTGTAGGGGGGGAGCAATGTTACTTTTTTAAAGCGACCTGTCTGCGTCCTAGGCATGTGACCATAAATAAAGCAAATTATCAGCTCAGACGCAAGTTCGATACCTGCCGGGTTCGGCAACGTTCTTTCCAGGAGATTGATCGTGAAATCTGTTCCACGGTGATTCTATCCCTTTCGCTGATTCAAGAAGGGCAGTTGTTGGTTTCCGGTAAAAGACTGTGTACTGTGCTGTATTGACAATATCTAACCAAAGAAATTGCCTTAATGCCAGATCGTTCCATAAATGGCCTCGTCGAGGCAATTTATTTTTATATAATAATTATGGAGTATAATGTCTAAACCTCTTCAAATATGGATTGATATTGACAATAACTAACCCAAGAAACTGTCGTATGCAAGATCACTTCATAAATGGCTTCACCGATGCAATATATATTTAGAAAAATGTTAACAGAGTATAATGTTCAAACCATTCTGAATACACCGATCGTTTTTGGCATTCGGATTGATATTGACAATACCTAACCCATGAGGCTGTTTTATGCAAGAATACTTTATGAATGGCCTCGTCGAGGCAAAATAATATAAAAAATGAATATGGAGTATAAAATCTAAACCCGGCTTTGATCATTTCCGGCTTACAGGTTGATATTGACAAAACATAACCCGCAAAATTGTCTTATGCCAAATTACTTTACAAACGGCCTCGCCTATGCAACTGAAAAATTATTTCGAAGTGTAACTTCTAATCTACTTGGAATATTTTTGACAACTGTTAGCATACAGATAGATAATGTTCAGATCTAACCAACGCGATTCCTGAATGCCCAATTTCTTTATTTTAGCCTCGGCAAGGTAAAAAAATTCATCCACTAACACGGTCGTATAACTTTCAACCCGACGGGTATATTTTTATAATGTTTTGCATGCAGATGTAAATTGACAAGATCAAGCTAATGGTATTGTCTAATGCCAGATAGCTTTATAAACAGCCTCACCGAGGCAATTTTTAAAGACTGATTACGGATGTATAACTTATAAACTGCTGGGAAAAGTATGATAATTTTTCACATGAAGATAAATATCATCAAGACGTAACCAAGAAGAATCTAATGCAAGATAACCTCCCCAACGTAATTTTTCAAAAACTGATTACATAAAATAACTTTAAAGCCGCCAAACAATTGCGCAAGCCGCAGTTATTGCACGAACCATAGCTCAGCAGAAATCTTCAAGTAAACTGTAGAACTGCATGGTTGCTGTATTGCTCAAAAACATTGATTTTGGGTTCTTGATAAAACTGCCTCGTCAAGGCGGTTCAATCAAGTCCCCGCAATCAATGTTTTGAGCAGAGATAAGAAAATAGCACAATTTTGTATCTTAAAATTTCTATTTGTTTTTTTTTTTTTTTTTTTTTTTGCCAAAAAATTGACAATGTATTTGTACAGGCGTGTTTTCGTGATGGTTGTTGCGGGGTCTACACCTTAGCGTGAATTAATTTCAATATATGTCTTGTTGCTTTAACACGACTTCTGGCCCAGAATAGCTTCAAACAGCTATGTTCATTGGATCAATATGATTAAAATACAAATCAGACGCTAAATCAAATTATCAAAGCTACGCTCCATCAGCACTCTCAGTGCTTTGATTATTCATGTAGGCGACCACTCGACATTGCTACATGCTAAATACCTAAGCTCTGGGACTTATGGTTTCAGAGAGAAGATTTTTACCCCCATTTTAAGCTTTTTTTTTCAGTATAAGGGTCCTGTGGTTTCAGAGAAGAAGATTTTTGAAGCTTTTTTCCACCATGAGTCTATGGGAGCTAAGGGGCCCCGGGGCATTGCCCATTTGGACCCCAGGGGCATGATTAGCAGGAAATATGTAGGTGACCACTTGCTGCTGCTACATGCTAAATATATAAGCTCTGGGCCCTGTGGTTTCAGAGAAGAAGATTTTTGAAGCTTTTTTTTTCCATTATGAGTCTATGGGAGCAAAGAGGGTCCCAGGGTGTGGCCCATTTGGACCCCAGGGGCATGATTGGCAGGATTTATGTTGGTGACCACTTGTCATTGCTACATGTTAAATATCTAAGCTCTGGGCCCTGTGGTTTCAGAGGAGATTTTTGAAGCTTTTTTTTTTCCATTATGTGTCTATGGGAGCTAAGGGGCCCCGGGGCGTGGCCTATTTGGACCCCACGGGCATGAATGGCAGGATTTATGTAGGTGACCACTTGCCATTGCTACATGCTAAATATCTAAGCTCTGGGCCCTGTGGTTTCAGAGAAGAAGATTTCTGAAGCTTTTTTTTTCCATTATGAGTTTTTAGGAGCTAAGGGGCCCCGGGGAATGGCCATTTTGGACCCCAGGGGCATGATTGGCAGGAATTATGTTGGTGACCACTTGCCTTTGCTACCTGCTAAATATCTAAGCTCTGGGCACTGTGGTTTCAGAGAAGAAGATTTTTTAAGCTTTTTTGGCCATTATGAGTCTATGGGAGGAAAGGGGCCCCGGCGCGTGGCCCATTTGGAGCCCAGGGGCATGATTGGCAGGAATTATGTAGGTGACCAATTGCCGTTGCTACATGCTAAATATCTAAACTCTGGGCTTTGTGGTTTCAGAGAAGAAGATTTTTGAAGCTTTTTTTCATTATGAGTCTATGGGAGTTAAGGGGCCCCGGGGCGTGGCCCATTTGGACCCTAGGGGCATGATTGGCAGGATTTATGTAGGTGACCACTTGCCGTTGCTACATGCCAAATATCTCAGCTCTGGGCTCTGTGGTTTCAGAGCAGAAGATTTTTGAAGCTTTTTTCCATTATGAGTCTATAGGAGCTAAAGGGCCCTGGGGTGTGGCCCGTTTGGACCCCCAGGGACATGATTGGCAGGAATTATGTAGGTGACCACTTGCCGTTGCTAGGTGCTAAATATCTAAGCTCTGGGCGCTCTGGTTTCAGAGAAGAAGATTTTTTAAGCTTTTTTCCATTATGGGTCTATGGGAGCAAAGGGGCCCAGGCGCGTGGCCCATTTGGAGCCCAGGGGCATGATTGGCAGGAATTATGTAGGTGACCAATTGCCATTGCTACATGCTAAATGTCTAAACTCTGGGCTTTGTGGTTTCAGAGAAGAAGATTTTTGAAGCTTTTTTTTTCATTATGAGTCTATGGGAGCTAAGGGGCCCCGGGGCATGGCCCATTTGGACCCTAGGGGCATGATTGGCAGGATTTATGTAGGTGACCACTTGCCGTTGCTACATGCCAAATATCTCAGCTCTGGGCCCTGTGGTTTCAGAGAAGAAAACTTTTGAAGCTTTTTTCCATTAAGAGTCTATAGGAGCTAAAGGGCCCCGGGGTGTGGCCCGTTTGGACCCCAGGGGCATGATTGGCAGGAATTATGTAGGTGACCACTTGCCGATGCTCCATGCTATATATCTAAGCTCTGGGCCCTGTGGTTTCCGAGATGAAGATTTTTGAACTTTTTGTTCCATTATGAGTCTATGGGAGCGAAGGGGCCCCGGGGTGTCGCCCATTTGTAGCCCAGGGGCATGATTGGCAGGAATTATGTAGGTGACCACTGGCCATTGCTACATGTTAAATATCTAAGCTCTGGGCCCTGTGTTTTCAGAGAAGAAGATTTTTGAAGCTTTTTTTTTCCATTATGAGTCTATGGGAGCTAAGGGGCCCCGGGGTGTGGCCCATTTGGACCCCACGGGCATGATTGGCAGGAAATATGTAGGTGACCACTTGCCGTTGCTACATGCCAAATATCTCAGCTCTGGGCCCTGTGGTTTTAGAGGAGAAGATTTTTGAAGCTTTTTTCAATTATGAGTCTATAGGAGCTAAAGGGCCCCGGGGCGTGGCCCGTTTTGACCCCAGGGGCATGATTGGCAGGAATTATGTAGGTGACCACTGGCCATTTGTACATGCTAAATATCTAAGCTCTGGGCCCTGTGGTTTCCGAGAAGAAGATTTTTGAAGCTTTTTGTTCCATTATGAGTGTATGGGAGCGAAGGGCCTCCGGGGCGTGGCCAATTTGGACCCCAGGGGCATGATTGGCAGGAATTATGTAGGTGACCACTGGCCGTTGCTACATGGTAAATATCTAAGCTCTGGGTCCTTTGGTTTCAAAGAAGAAGATATTTTAATTTTTTCCCATTGTAAGTCTATGGGAGCTATATGTTGTCATAGCAACCAGAATTCCAATCTGATCAGCCCAAAAACCTTATGCAGCCTTTCCCCCTACCTGATGATGCTACTCATGAAATTTGATCAAGATTGACCATGGGGTATTAGAGATATACTTATTTGAAATTGTTTACGGACGGACGCACTGACGCACGGACGGACGCACGCACGACGGACGACGGACAAAAAGTGATCACAAAAGCTCACCCTGTCACTACGTGACAGGTGAGCTAAAAACAGGCCTATACAAATACATTGTATCGAAAAAAGAAAATTTTCAGATGAAAAAGTGTGATATTTTTCTTATTTCTGCTCAAAATATAGATGTTGGTACTCGTTAGAACCGCCTCGTTGAGGTGGTTCTAACGAGTACCCACAAAAATATAGATTGTTGGTACTCGTTAGAACCGCCTCGTCGAGGCGGTCCCAACGAGTACCCACAATCTATATTTTAGAGGAGAAATAAGAAAAATAATGTATACCCCTGTAAACCCCAGTTTTACTATATATAAGTGGGGTTAAACGGGTCAAAATTATATAGGCTTGTTTTCGTGATGAACAAACTTTCTCCTACACCGTGGAGGAGCCACGTGGAATCTGGTTTCAATATGCCTAGATGTCGTTTGAAAACGTTTACGATGCAGACGACCACTATTTATCCTGAAAGCTCCCAAGGAGTCTTCGGCTCAGGTGAGCTCAAAATCATTAAGATAACACACTCGTGTGACACAGTGCATTTTTTCACATCTCCAAAATGGCTACTTTTCTGATGAAAATCTGTGATTTTCTCTTATTTATTCTGCATATATAGATTGTGGGTGCTCAGTAGAACCGCCTCATTGAGGCGGTACTAACGAGTTCCCACAACCTGTCTTGGAGCAGAAATTAGAAAAATAATGTAAACCCTTGTTTTCTTTATATGAAGTGGGATTTAGTGTGTGTGTGTGTGTGTGTGGGGGGGGGGTAATTTTACGGACCGGTTCACGTGATAGAATGTTGCCTGCTTTTCTTGGTCTTTTAACAGTTAACGTCCATTTTGATCTGTTACAGAGAATAAAGAATGATGAAGGCCATTTCAATAGTCCCTGTGTGTGCCTGTTTGTACTTGGTTTGTAGCGTCGCCACTGCAGCTGTTTTACGACATTCTGGGTCAAGGTCAAAACCTATCCATCTGCTACAGGGGTCAACGTCCTTCAGTCAGGGGTCAAATCGCCCTGGAAAGCCAATGGAAACATTCAACAGACCACCAGGGACAGTGGCTCTTCAGACAAACACCAATTCCGGATCTTTCAAGAATACTTACGGCCGAACTTTCGGGCAATACGGAAGCTACCGAGACCATAAGACGTGGCAGACTGCTGTTAGACACGATAACCTACGTCATTCCTTGATTAGAAATAACCTGAGAGATACGTTTCCATGGTTATTTAAAAATATCAAAACCCCTTCACTGAGAGGATTCGGACTAGATGGGTTCTGGAACAGCTATACCCCTTATGTACCAGACGGGAATGCAGCGTCGGCTGTTTCAGGCTCTCAGGTATTTCAATGACTTTACATGAAAGTTCTGCGTTCCAGATATTCAAATTTTCCATTTACCCGTAACGATCCTAAGTATTTAAGCAAACAGTGCATACCCAGGTCAGACGGCTCCGTCTGATCAGGGTCTTCACTGTTTGTCATTTCATCGTTTTGGACTCGTTGCGAGATCGCGAAACAAATTTGATAAAATTTTAGAATTACAGCTTAGTCTGTCGGAAGTGTTAGGCTTTTTACTTTATATGCTATTTATGTAACGCATGCACAACTATAAGTAATAGATATATCCATTGTTTTTGTGAAATATTGGTAAATATTTGTACCGATTGATATCTGTACAGGATAATTTGACAAGCCCGCCAGGGCGAGTCTAATTAACCTGTACAGATGTCAATCAGTACAAATATTTACCAATATTTCTCAAAACCAAACCGGCCCCGATAGCTCAGTTGGTAGAGTGTCCGCTCCGGGGAACGGGAGGTCACGGGTTCGATCCCGGGCCGCGACATACCAAAGTCGTTAAAAATGGTACTAGCTGCTCCTCGCTTGGCACTCAGATTTACGGGGTAGAGCTAGGACTGGTCGACCCAGTGTCAGGATAATGTGACTGGGTGTGGTATCATGTAATGTGTCTGGGACATGATACTTCAGTGAGGCAGCACTATAAAAGTGAGCATTGAGCTCCCTGTCGCAACCAGACACCGTCGTGATGACTGAAAAATTGTTGAAAGCGACGTTAAACCCGAATTCACACACACACACACACACACACACACACACACACACACACACACACACACACACACACACACACACACACTTCTAAAAAACAAATGGATATATGTTTTAATCCACAGTACATGATAACAATACATTTATCAGTACATGATATCAGTACACGATAACAATACATTTATCAAAATTTATTAGTACTGCAAACATCAAAAGAAAGTACAGGAAGCTGTGGATTAAGAAACAAATCTGTAAATGGGTGCATGCGTACGTCTAACTTGTTGGACTAGTCAAATTAAACCCGAAAATCAATTGGGCTATCTTCTTTTAATTGTACCCGCTCTGCTTTTCGAAGAAAAAGTGGGGATCCCCCGTCCCTAGTCCGTACGTCCGTCTGTTATGTCACACAATTGCTCCTAGACCATTTAAGCTGGGATCTCTAAACTTCCACAGGCAATAGAACTATGGTTGTGGACTGCACCACAGCATCTCCATCGTCCATTATCATATTGGAGTGAACACCATGCTTTATTTTTGGCGACACATAATGATCATGTGACGTCACGTGAGTCAGTATATTCATCAAAGTATGAACAACATTCATTACATCCCTCATGGGCCTCCGTCAAGTGGATAAGAGAGCTGACTCTTAATCATTAGGTCTCTCACCGCTGTGCTCGGGTCACATGTGAGACGCCAAGTTATGCAACAGGTCAGGTGTTTTTTTCTCCGGGTACTCCGTTTTTCTCCCACCTCTAATTAACCATCAGCTCGATATGAGTGAAATGATCTTGAAAGGGCCATAAAACCAGAATAATAATAATAAAAAAAATCATTGCGTCCCTATATTTAACAATAGAGGTTTTCTGTAAATGCACTGAAAGTGTCATTTTTACTGGATAAAATACTTTTTAATTGGTCTGCATTAACCCTTATCCTGCTGAATAAATTAATTTAACCACACCCATTTCTGACTATCCACCAATTAAATTACTTGATATCATGTATTCATCCAAGTTTGCAAACTGAATGACAGTGTAGATCCTGAGCAGATCAGGCAAAGATAGGGGGGTTATGTTCAGCAGGATGAGGATTAGATCCTGGAAAGAGTGTGTCAGGATGAGGATTAGATTCTGGAAAGAGTGTGTCAGGATGAGGATTAGATCCTGGAAAGAGTGTGCCAGGATGAGGATTAGATTCTGGAAAGTGTGTGTCAGGATGAGGATTAGATCCTGGAAAGAGTGTGTCAGGATGAGGATTAGATCCTGGAAAGAGTGTGTCAGGATGAGGATTAGATTCTGGAAAGTGTGTGTCAGGATGAGGATTAGATTCTGGAAAGAGTGTGTCAGGATGAGGATTAGATCCTGGAAAGTGTGTCAGGATGAGGATTAGATTCTGGAAAGTGTGTGTTAGGATGAGGATTAGATCCTGGAAAGAGTGTGTCAGGATGAGGATTAGATTCTGGAAAGAGTGTGTCTGGATGAGGATTAGATTCTGGAAAGTGTGTGTCAGGATGAGGATTAGATCCTGGAAAGAGTGTGTCAGGATGAGGATTAGATTCTGGACAGAGTGTGTCAGGATGCCGATTAGATTCTGGAAAGAGTGTGTCAGGATGAGGATTAGATCCTGGAAAGAGTGTGTCAGGATGAGGATTAGATTCTGGAAAGTGTGTGTCAGGATGAGGATTAGATCCTGGAAAGAGTGTGTCAGGATGAGGATTAGATCCTGGAAAGAGTGTGTCAGGATGAGGATTAGATTCTGGAAAGTGTGTGTCAGGATGAGGATTAGATTCTGGAAAGAGTGTGTCAGGATGAGGATTAGATCCTGGAAAGAGTGTGTCAGGATGAGGATTAGATTCTGGAAAGTGTGTGTTAGGATGAGGATTAGATCCTGGAAAGAGTGTGTCAGGATGAGGATTAGATTCTGGAAAGAGTGTGTCAGGATGAGGATTAGATTCTGGAAAGTGTGTGTCAGGATGAGGATTAGATCCTGGAAAGTGTGTCAGGATGAGGATTAGATTCTGGACAGAGTGTGTCAGGATGTGGATTAGATTCTGGAAAGTGTGTGTCAGGATGAGGATTAGATCCTGGAAAGAGTGTGTCAGGATGAGGATTAGATTCTGGAAAGTGTGTGTCAGGATGAGGATTAGATTCTGGAAAGAGTGTGTCAGGATGAGGATTAGATCCTGGAAAGAGTGTGTCAGGATGAGGATTAGATTCTGGAAAGTGTGTGTCAGGATGAGGATTAGATCCTGGAAAGAGTGTGTCAGGATGAGGATTAGATTCTGGAAAGAGTGTGTCAGGATGAGGATTAGATTCTGGAAAGTGTGTGTCAGGATGAGGATTAGATTCTGGAAAGAGTGTGTCAGGATGAGGATTAGATTCTGGAAAGTGTGTGTCAGGATGAGGATTAGATCCTGGAAAGAGTGTGTCAGGATGAGGATTAGATTCTGGAAAGTGTGTGTCAGGATGAGGATTAGATCCTGGAAAGAGTGTGTCAGGATGAGGATTAGATTCTGGAAAGAGTGTGTCAGGATGAGGATTAGATCCTGGAAAGAGTGTGTCAGGATGAGGATTAGATTCTGGAAAGTGTGTGTCAGGATGAGGATTAGATCCTGGAAAGAGTGTGTCAGGATGAGGATTAGATTCTGGAAAGAGTGTGTCAGGATGAGGATTAGATTCTGGAAAGAGCACTGTGGTGCAGTGGTAAAGCATCGGATTTGAGATCGAGAGGTAGCCGGTTCGATCCCCGCAAGCGCCAAGTGTTCTTTCCTTGAGCAAGAGACTTTATCCACATTGCTTAGTACTGGTTCCTACCCAGGAAAAGAGGGCCACATGGAAGAGAAGTACTAGTACTAAATGTGTTACCGTCTATAAATAAGGTCGATTATTATTATTTTTATTATTATTGTTATTGTCAAATGAAAAATATTGTCAGAAAATCACTCTATGGATTATGATTAACCCTTATCATGCTGTTCACAACAACCCCTATCTTTACAAACAGTGTAGATCCAGATCAGATGGCTTCTGAATCTGATCAGGATCTACACTGTTTTGCATTCAGTTTATGAATTTGTAGCAATAAATTACATCAAGTAATTTGATTGGTTGATGGACAGAAATGGGTGTGGCTTAAATGAATATTCAGCAAGATAAGGGTTAAATTGCATTATTCAATTTTTTTTTTTTCAGGAAAAGAAACCTGGTACTCTTTAAATGGGAATATTATAATTGTAAGTATGAAATTGCAGTTTTTAAAGATATTAAACTGATATATGGCATTATCTAATTACTATTTAGGTTATGGAATATAAGCAGGTATTTTTTTAACAGAGAACATTTGGTTGGGCAGATCAACCATTCAGTGTCATTTTGCACAGCTGTCTTCCAATGAAAGGGAGAAAAAAATACTGGTAGATTAGATAGCAGACGAGAAGAGGAAAATTTTAAACTAGGAAATACATACTGTAATGATCCAAAGTATTGGGACAGATAGGCCTAAGCAAACAGTTCACACCCAGATGAAGCAGTCTGATCAGGTTCCACAATGTTTGCCATTTGGTCTCCACCTTTTGGACTCCTTGCTGGATCATGTAACAAATGTTAAAATTTTAGAAGAATTATAGCAAGTCCTCATTTTGGAGACGTTGCTTCCAATTTTGTTGGACGGTGATGAAATGACATCTCAAGCCCTGCCACCCAATGAAACCAAAAGGCTTATATGCATTGGACGGCTCTGACTCACATCACTTTGCCTGGGCAGGTTCAGTCCTTCTAAGCTGTTTACAAGTACTCATGTGTGGTCAGTTTCAGCTCTGCGTGGAAGCACCATGCAGCCTAATCTATTTCTCCAAGCCCAGACGGGCAGGGATGGGGTATAGTATTACATGAGGTCAAGAAGGCGCGTCATTAGCAAGAACCACAATACAAATACCATGTTATTTTAATTATCTCCACTGACAATATCACCTTGTGGTTACAATAACTCCCAATACCCTTTCAGATGTATTGATGGGACTTGGTACAATTATATACAAAGTAAGGAAGGTGTGTCATGAGTGAGAATGATAACTGAGTGCCATAGTATTTTAGTTATCTCCCCTGTGATAGCAATAACTCCAACATTTATTGAGATATGTTGATGGTACTTGGTATAGTTTGTACATGAAGTTAAGAAGGTGTGTCATGAGCAAGAACCACAGCTTGGGATGCCATGGTATTTTAGTTATCTCCCCTGACAAAATAATCTTGTGATCACAATATCTCCCAATATCCTTGGTACTTGGTCATTTACAACTCTTGGTGCCATGGTATTTTAATTATCTCCCCTGACAATATAACAATGTGATTGCAATACTTCCAGTACCATCTGAGATATATTGATGGGATTTGGTACAATTATACACGACTTAAAGGTGTGTCTTGAGCAATTTTGTTTGTTTGAGTTGAGGTTTTACGTCCCTGTCAACACTATTAAGGTCATTTTGGAGACATTGCTTCCGAGTTTGTGGGACTTTTACCCGACACTGAGATGAAATGACATCTCAAGCCCTACCACCCATTGAAACCACAAGGGTTTAAGGAGCGGTCCGACTCACATCACTTTTCCTGGGCAGGCTTAGACCTAAACTGTTTACCAGTACTCAAGTTTGGTCGGTTTCAGCTCTGCGCGGAAGCACTGTGCAGCCCAATCTATTTCTCCAGGCCCTGATGGGCAGGGGTGCTAAAAACCACAACTCTGGCTGCCATGGTATTTTAATTATCTCCTCTGACAATTTAATCTTGTGATCACAAATAACTCTAACACTTTTTGAGATATGTTGATGGTACATGTACTCGGTATTGTTGTACATGAGGTTAAGCAGACATGTTATGAGCAAAAACAACAACTCTTGATGCCATGGTATTCTAGTTATCTCTATTCACAGTTAAACCTTGATAACCCGATAACCCCAGTAGTCTTTTACCACATAATTTATTTATGCAATATCTTGCAAATGTCTTGCTGATTTTAGCAGCAGTATAGTTTAGGATTAGCTGGTATGTTTTATTTCTAGTTCACTTTCTGATTGTGTAAAATCTTCTGAATGCTATATTGGATTTCGGTCAGGAGATTTGCCATTCCCTATTTTTGATATTATGATTAATTTTTGTTGGTGTTGTTTTCTTGCAGATAGACAGAACTATGATTGGAGAATGAAATTTAAAATGGAGAAGGATCATTGTTAGAGGTCAACTGATTTTAAACCCTGTCTTACTGAAACTGACTCAGACCAGCTTACTAGATAATAATGAGACAGGATATGCCTGTTTTCTTCGGCACACAGCATTATTACATCCTGTTAACAAGTCCATGAAATAAACACCCCCTAAACCCCACTTTATTTAGAGAAAACTGGGGTTTATGGGGGCATACATTGTTTTTCTAATTTCTGCTCCAAGACATAGTTTGTGGGTACTCGTTAGAACCACCTCATTAAGGTGGTTCTAACGAGCACCCACAACCTATGTTTGCAGTATAAATGAGAAAAATGTCACTGATTTTCATCAGAAAAGTAGTTATTTTGGAGATGTGAAAAATGCACTGTATCACAGAGGTGTTATAGTAATGAGGATAACAAACCCATTATGACTTAGTGCATTCTTTCATTCATATCTCCAAAATAGACATTTTTCTTTTTAACCCATTGAATACTGGTGAACTCTTCCATTGCTATATGTTGGACAAGTCCATTTGTCATATAAGGGGTGGCAGGCCTATTTTTATTCTATTTTTGATGGAAAATTCTGTTAGCAAATAGTGCAAGCCCTGATCAGACGCCACATTCTGCGGTGTCTGATCTGGGCCTGTACTGTTTGCGAAGGTACCCCTTTAGGGGTTTTCCGCATGCAATTGTTTAAAAAATGACATTTTACATGCTACTACTCCAAACACAGGTTGTCAGTGCTTGTTAAAACAGTCTCACTGAGGTGCTTCTAGCAAGTACAAACAACCTGTCTTGGACAAGTAATAAGAAAAATAATATATACCCCCTGTAAACAACAATTTTCTAAATACATGTATAAAGTGGGGTATACAAGGATGTTCATTTCAAAAACCTGTTAACCAGTAAAATGCCAATCACGACAATTGTCGTCTGCTTTGTCGTCTGCTGTTAACTTTAAAAGTTAATTTTTGCAAACAGTGCAGGCCCAGATCAGACTGGTCCTCTAGGAGCAGTCTGATCTGGGTCCACACTGTATGCCTGTATGAAAAAATATTTCTGAAAAGTTTGCCAGAAGATTCAGCAGACAACATTTTCAGATGTAGTTTTTCTCGGCATCTTAAGGGTTAGCTTGATGTATAGGCAACATTGTATCAGCCTTGATACAAAGTCATTATGATGTTGAATCAATGATGAAGCTACATTGCTTAAATACTGTGTGCCCAGAGGGATGTAGCACTCACTCAGAACTGTTAATTAGACAACTGAGAGCCATATACTTGCTGATCCTCACAACTGAGGTGTGAAACTCAATCTTTTTTTAATACTTAAAAATACTGATCTCAATATTAACCTTTCAAGTGCTGTGGAAAACTCTGAAGCGGATGGCAATATATTGTTTTTCTGACTTTTCAGAGAAAAAAGGCCTTGACATCGAGGTGAATCATTTGCCCATTCACAGGTAATGTCAAGCCTCATTTTCTCTGAAAAATTAGACAAGAGGCCCATGGGCCACTATGCTCACCAAAGGTCATGTGGTTTTTCCATATACAGGCATGGTGCCCATCTTGGTCATGTGACTACAATCCCACAAATAACTTTTCATTGCCTCATCCCATAGAGGCTCTGTATGTAATTTGGTTTCAATCAGCACAACAGTTTTAGTGGAGAAGAAGATAGAAAAAACTGAATCTAAGTCATACAGGACAAAGGTCAGTAAATGACCTTGACCTTCAGAATAGATAAACTTCCATTCTGCTGATTGCAAATATCAATTCTGATGCCACAGGCTACAACAGAATAAGAAAAATTCACTGTTTTGCCTATTTCCATATAAATGTCTAAGATCATCATCTGAACAAACATGGTAGGACCCAAGTCTCTAACGCTATATACCAAGTCTGAAGGTCATTGGTCATTGTGTTCTGGAGGAGAATATTTTAATCATTTTTATCATATATGGGCATGGTGGCCATATTGGTCATGTGACCCAGTCCTTACAGACTTTTGTTATCCCTTCCCATAGAGGCTCCATATAGTTTAAAGTGTAGGAGAAGATAAAAATACTGAATCTGAGCAGGTCAGTAATAACCTTGACCTTTGAAAGTGATTAATTCCATTCAGCTGATTGCAAATAATATTTCTGATATAACAGGCTACCATAGAATCAGTAAAATCCATTGTTTTGCCTTTTTCCATACAAATATCTAAGTGACGACATTTGGCCTTGACTTAAAACAAGTCAAGGGCAACCAATGGTCACCATTTGAACAAATTTGGTAGGGCCTGTGTACCCGACGCTCCATGCTAAATTTCAAGGTCATTGACCATTTGGTTCCTGAGCAGAAAATTTCTAAAAGATTTTACTATAATATTATATGAGCATGGTGGCCATACTGATCATGTGACCCAGTCCTTACGAACAAACTTTCATCCCCCTACCCATAGAGGCTCCACATGTAATTTGGCTTTAATCAACCCACCTGTTTTAGTGGAGAAGCAGATAAAAAGACTGAATCTGAACCATCCAGGACAAAGGTCAGTAAAGGACCTTGACCATGGGAATTGATAAACTTCCATTCAGCTGATTGCAAATACCATTTCTGATGCCACAAGCTACCATGCAATCAGAAATATCCTGATTTGCCTTTTTTCCATACAAAAATGTCTAAGTGAACAAACTTGACCTTGACATAAAACAGGTCAAGGTCAGCCAAAGGTCATTATTTGAACATACTTGGTAGGGCTTAGTCCCGGATGCTACCAAGTTTCAAGGTCATCGGCAATTTGGTTCCTGAGGTGAAGATCTTTAACAGTTTTTACCACATATGGGCATGGCGGCCATATTGGTCATGTTACCCAGTCCTTACTAACAAACTTTCGTTGCCCTTTCCCATAGAGGCTCCCTCCACATGTAATTTGGTTTCAATTGGCCAAGTAGTTTCAGAGATGTCATTTGAAAATGTTGATGCTGATGCAGACCCAGATGACAGACCACTGCCTATAAACTCGCCTGGAGCCTTCGGTTCTGGTGAGCTAAAAAAACAATGCTGTCGGCTAGTCCTGGTTAAGCCTTGATGGGCTAAAAAACTCTTTTATTTATATTAAAACTGAAATCTCAAATTGATTTTAAAACTTCATTTTTTTTAAACTGAAATGCTGGCAGTTATGGTGTCACAGTCACACAGTATATGACATTTATGACACAACAGAAGACACAATTATTAACCCTTCAACACAAAATGCAATATGAACCTCAACACCCGAAAAGTGACTCCAGTGACCCAAGACCAGTGATTGTGCATGTGAAGACCCAGACAGGAGCCATCACAGTTTGTCCGAAGAGAGACTGGGGTATACTGAAGCTTAATGAGAACAATACAAAAACTGATCAGCCGGCACATCTGTGCAGCATTTCCCGTCTGCCCATGTTAAAAAGCACAATTTTTGCTGATTTAGCTGTATATAAAATAAATCAATGATAATAGTTTGTCATTACTGACAATGACCAATCCTGACAATAATCTTAACCCATTGTATACTAGTGGACTCTTCCATTGCTATATGTTGGACAAGTCAATTTGTCAAATAAGGGGTGTCAGGCCTATTTCTTTCATTTTTGTTCTATTATTGACTGAAAATTCTGTTAGCAAATAGTGTAGGCCCTGATCAGATGCCGTGTTCTGTGGCGTCTGATCTGGGCCTCACTGTTTGCCAAGGTACCCCTTTAGGGGTTTCCCGCATACAATGGGTTAACCCATTATGATAACACACCTTAGTGACAAAGTGCATTCTTTCCTAACTCCAAAATGGTTGGTTACTTTTCTGATGAAAATTTAGAGATTTTTCTTATTTATACTTCAAACATAGGTTGTAGGTACAGTTATGGGAGCTTGTTAGAAACACCTCATTGAGGCAGTTCTAACAATTAACCACAGTAGAAATAAGAAAAAAAATAATGTATAGCCTTGTAAACTCCTGTTTTCTCTGAATAAAGTGGGATTTAGAGTCCTGTTCATTACACAGACTTGTTCATATGATGTAATGCGTGAATGCTATTTTTTACAGTTGAGATTGGAGACTTTTTATGTGATTCAACTTATTATTTACTAGAGGGTCGGCCACCACCATGGTAACAAGTCCGTGAAATGAACCCCCCTCCTCCCACTTTATGTAGAGAAAACTGGGGTTTATGGAGTATTCATTTATTTTTGTTTTTCCTGTTCCATGACATAGGTTGAGGGTACTCAATGAGGCGGTTCTATTGAGGCGGTTCTAACGAGCACCCACAACCTATGTTTGCAGTATAAATAAGAAAAATATCACGGATTTTCATCAGAAAAGTAGCCATTTTGGAGATGTGAAAAATTCACTTTGTTGCATGGGTGTGTTATCGTAATCCTTTTCTGATGAAAACATATATTTTTTCTTAATTATACTTCAAACATAGGCTGTGGGTGCTCGATAGAACCATCTCATTGGGGCAATTCTAACAATTACCCACAACCTATGTCTTGGAGCAGAAATAAGAAAAATAATGTATACCCCTGTAGACCCCTGTTTTTCTCCATATTTTTTTTTGTTTGGGGGGGGCGGGTTTGGTTTTAAGGCCCTTTCAAGATTATTTCACTTATATCGAGCCAATCGTTAATCAGAGGTGGACGAAGACTGGAGTACCCGGAGAAAAACCACCTGACCTTGGCGTCTCACATGTGACCCAAGCCAGGCTCGAGTGAGTGAGTGAATTTTAGTTTTACGTCCCACCAACAGCTAATGTCATACGGAGACGGGACCTCGGTTTAAAGACTCATCCGAAAGTCTGGAGAAGCCCGGGATCGATCCTGCGATCCCTGGTTTACAAGGCGAGTAGCATAACCACTGCACCACAGAGGCTTCTAAGCCAGGCTCGAACCACAGCCGTGAGAGACCTAATGATTAAGAGTCAGCGCTCTTATCCATTAGGCCACGGATGCCCGTAGTTTTCTCTATCATCGAGGTTTAGACATTACATTGTCTTGTTAACATACTAGAATGTATAAATTACTATCATTTATGGCAGGACGTAATTATTATTTACTTATTCCAAAATCGAGGTCAAGGGGTGGCTTTTCCTTAACCCTTTTGTACCAAATGGAATCTTCAACCTTATATAAAGCAAGAGTCCATTTCAAAATTTAGGTGTGTCAGGTTGTGCTTTCTTCATAATCTATTTTGAAATTGGCTGAACGTTTTGCAAACAGTGTAGGCCCTGATCAGACACTGCGTTCTGCAGCATCTGATCTGGGCCTGCACTGTTTGCCAACTACCTGTTTTGGGGTTTCTGGTACTAAATGGGTTACCCATTTTGTACCAGAAACCCCAAAAAGGGTACCCTGGCACGCAGTGAAGGCCCAGATCAGACGCCTCAGAATGCAGCATCTGATCAGGGCCTACACTGTTTGCAAAACGTTCAGCCATTTTCCAAACAAATTTTGGAGAAAATACAACCTGACACCCCTAAATTTCGAAATGGACTCCTGTTACATCATACCTCAGATACCTCCCTCATCAGGAGGAAGACTCGCTCATTTTGATGTTAATTTTTGCCCAATTCATGCTAAATTTTAGTAAATTTTGGAATCTCCCTCATTTGAACTCAGAATTTCCTTATATATTCTTTACATCTCCCTCATCACAATGGCAAATCTTCCTCTTACAGTTAAAGAAAATTATCACAGGTATGCTATATGTAAGGAGAAAGATTCCATTTGGTACAAAAATGGTTAACTCAGGAGATCACTGTGACACTCTTACCCAAAAAACAACAGGGCCAAGATGTTCAAAGCAATGTTAGCTTATCAAGTTTTTATGTGGTCAAACTGTTAACTGTTCTAGTTAGTACAATATCTAATAGTGAATTTTGTGCTGAAAAAATATCTGCCAAATTAACCCTTTTATGTTTTCTTCAAAATTTACTTGGAAAATGGCTTGAACTTTTTCGCAAACAGTGTAGGCCCTGAGCAGATGCCACATTCTGCGGCGTCTGATCTGGGCCTGCACTGTTTGCCAGTTACCTGTTTTGGGGTTTACGGTAAAAAAAAGTGTTAACTAACACCATTGTTTTCTAAACAACTGGTCCGAGATTTTTACAAGAGTTGATTCATATAAGGTGCTTCACTTATCAAATCCTGTCATTGTGAAATTGTACTGTGACAGTTTGAACTTGCTTATTTATTGAAATAAATGAATATTGTTTAAACTAAAAACAACATATTATCATAGAAGGATTGTTTATTTTTTCTTCTTCAGTTCTGTATTGTTGATAGTATATATACTGTTTTGTTGTTGTTTCTGTTTTTGTTTGTTTATTATGCAACATCTTCTGTTTTTATAGCTTTCATAGTTCCAGATAGTTATGTAGAAATATACGTTGTAGGTTCTATTTACAATCCCCTCAGTTAGCTTGGCATGTCATTTCATCTCAATGTCTGGTAAAAGTACCAAAAAATTTGAAGCAATGTTTCCAAAATGGACAGGAATGTAAAACCTCAATTCAAACAAACAAGTACTAACATGAGAGAAAGGAGTAACAAAAACCTCTGTTCTTGTTCTTTGAGAGATAATAAGAATATCACATAATCATTTTTATTACCCCCCTTGTCTGGAGCTATGACTACTTTGGCTCCCAGCTTGCACATTATCAATATTGGAAAAACAGGTAACCAGACCCCCTGACCTTGAAATGTTTTTCCAACATTGATAACCTTCAGACTAGGAACCAGCAGATAATGAAAAGGTGAATGGTGTTTTTGTCTTTCCTCACAAGTGACCTATCTATTTTTTTTTACCATTCTCTCATAAGTACTAATTTTCTTCTGACAGTAAATTTCATTCCTACTATTCTGAATACAAACTGACATTAGGACCTTCATTCACCATTTGCACTGCCTGAACAAGTAAAGTTTTATATGTGTACAACGAAGAAAATCTATATAAAATCATTTTTTCGAGCTGTGGGCTACTCTTAACGAAAAGAATTTGCTCCTTGGGGAGCAGGGCCCCCGCCAATCGGGGCTTGAATAGATGGGCTGCATGGTGCTTCCACACAGAGCTGAAACTGACCGCACACGAGTACTGGTAAACCGCTTAGAGGATCTAAGCCTGCCCAGGCAAAGCGGTGCAAGTCGGCCTGTCCATGCTTATAAACCCTATTGGTTTCATTGGGCGACAGGGCTTGAGATGTCATTTCATCTCCATGTCGGGTCAAAGTCCCACAAAATTGAAACCAAGGTCTCAAAAATGACCTAAACAGTGTTGATGGGGACGTTAAACCTAAAATCAAACAAACACACAAATCCTGGGGGAGCAAATTCTTTCCATGAAGAGCAGCCCCAACAATATGTAATAGAAAATGCTACTATTTAGGCGATTTCTCTTCATATCAAATAAATTACATTAAACTCCGTTCAGAAAATCTAAATCCTCGATTTTTTCGTTTCTTGCTTTCAATAACCATTTTAGTCTAACGATCACAATGGGAAGTCACACCCTTTTATCCCATATATAGAATGGTCACTGCTCGCGTAAAACACTAGGGTGTCCATGTTTACAACCCACAATAAATTCATGGAAAAACATTAACTGTGACACTATGTTTGATATCGGTATAATTCATTGTAGCAGAAAATCAGATTATTTTCAGTTTGAACTTATCTGACTGCCACTAACAGGCGTATGAGCTGCAAAAGTTTTGTTTTGTTTTGGTATTTGTTTTACGGCCATTTCAAGATTATTTCACTTACTTCAAGCCAATTGTGGACGAAAGCCAGAGCACCTGGAGAAAACCTTTTGACCTTCCTGTTGCAGAACTTGGCTATCCTATGACTCAAGCCAGGTTTGAATCGAGAAACCTAATGATTAAGAGTCAGTGCTGGTATCCGCAAGCACAATATTTCATTGTCCTACTGAACCCAAAGCAGTATAACGCCCTGGCATTGAAAGATACACAGCACCAGGTCCTTCACACTGACCTAACCTCCCATGTAACCTCTGTATAAATGAGCTTACGATCAGTCTAGGATCTATTTTAATCTTTGCAGGGACACAATCTTTAATTGCTTACCAAGTTCCTATGTCACCATCAGTTTTATTCTAGAGAAAATGACTTCAAAGTGTTAAACCATATATGGGCATTGTTGCAATCTTGGTCATGTGACCCAGACCTTTTCTTCCCCCAGTCACTGAAGGTCCTGTAATAAAAATTGGCTTCCCATGCTTTCAGTCATCTTTTAAACAGATATTGTTGCTAGCTTTCATGGCATGTTTTTGAAAATTAGTTATGAACAAGATGAGATCATCAAATTTTAAATACAGTAAAATTCCTATATTAAGACCACTTTTGAACAATTCCAAAGGTGGTCCCTGACCATAGGACATTCTGTGCAGAAAACATGAAGAAAGAATAACTGCACCCTTCCAAATGGGCTTTTGGAAGCAGAATTAGTCTCAGTTATAGGTGGTCTTAACCCTTCTCTTGCTGAATATTCATTTAAGCCACACCCATTTCTGTCTATCAACCAATCAAATGACTTGATGTAATTTATTGCTACAAATTCATAAACTAAATGCCAAACAGTGTAGATCCTGATCAGATGGCTTCTTCAGAAGCCATCTGATCTGGATCTGCACTGTTTCCAAAGATAGGGGTTGTCATGAACAGCAAGATAAGGGTTAATAGCGGAATTTCACTGTACAGCTAAGCTGAATGCAAATTATTTAGTGAAATTCAATACATTCTGGGATTTTCAAGATGAAAGCAGTTTTGGAAAGCCTTTTCTTCTGCGTGTCTTCTTTGCAAATATTTTGAATTTTTCTATGTGCCCTTTTATGCAAATTATTGTATGTGCCCTTTTATGCAAATTAGATGGTTTGATAAAAATCCCAATATAAATTCAGTTCAATGACAGATCTGAGGTTTAACGTCCCTGTCAACACTATTTTGGTCATTTTGGAGACACTGCTTCCAATTTGTGGGACTTTTACTTGACACCGAGATGAAATGACTTCTCAAGCCCTGCCACCCAATGAAACCAACAGGGATTATAAGCATGGACTCACATAACTTTGCCTGGGCAGGCTTAGACCTTCTCCCAGTACTTATATGCCATATCTGAATGAAGCCTGTATCTTGTTTGGTTCAAAAGTTATCGTTTTCAGGCACCCATAAGGTATTCCCTGACACATCACATGTAAGAAATTCAATTTCTGAATAAATAAAGACAAAAGGATGTTCTCTCTTACTTTAATAGCATTGATGCCAATTTCATTGATACTGTCGGCTGAATGCCAGAAATAAATTGTACTCTTTGGGAAAATGGATACACATGGCAGATTTTCTGTCATATTTTTTTACAGGGGAGACAACTTTTAGGATTCTGATCATTTTCCCAAAAATGACCCCTCTTAAAACGGGGTCTACTCTAAAAGGAAAGAATTTGCTCCTTAGGAGCAAATTCTTTCCTTTAAGAGTAGACCCTTATTGATAAGGCAGACAAAAATATTCTTGAAAGAGTTGCCACCCCTGCAGCAGTATCCTTTCCATTTTATCACATGAACAAGGCCATGAAATGAACACCCCCCTATACCCCACTTTATATAGCGAAAACTGGGGTTTACAGGGGTATAATTTTTTTTCTTATTTTTGCCCCAAAACATAGGTTGTGGGTACTCGTTAGAACTGCCTCATTGAGGCAGTTCTAACGAGCACCCACAACCTATGTTTGCAGTATTTATAAGAAAATATCACTGATTTTCATCAGAAAAGTAGCATTTTGGAGATGTGAAAAATGCTCTTTATCACACGGGTGTGTTATCGTAATGAATACCATCAACCCAGCATTTCAGAAAAAAAACTAATAAATAACGCAACCTTTAAAGGTGCATTATTGAGCTACCGGGTCTCATTTTTTTTTTTTCTGGTTTTTATCTTCAATGCATACTCCTTTGTCATGTGTACACTTTTGGAGCCAAATACAGCTTCAGAACTTTGTGAAAATGATCGTTTTCATCCGTGTTTACCCTTCACTCTGAACATGTGTTCGGAATTTCTGTTCTAAAAATAAATCTGTCACTTTAAACATACATGGCGACAGTATCGTCTCTGAGTGTCGTTACTTATGGCATGGTATTCAGTGTCATATTTCTTCCGATTCAGGCACGGCCTAAGCAAACAAGGCCAAAAATGAACGTCGCATAACGTCATATATGGGGATTCTATTTTTGTCACAAACTAAAAATAGATCTAACTATTGTGCGAAACCTAGTTAGGGAATCCCTCTCAAACTCATTTACCTGTCATCATAATTGTTCGCATTTTTGCATAAAATGCATTCATTTGTATTGTTTTAAAGAAAAATCCTGGCTATATGTATTTTATTTATGGAAGAATTTTTTCTAGATAGCCCAATAATGCACCTTTAACCCTTATCTTGCTGTTCACGACAACCCCTATCTTTGCAAACAGTGTAGATCCAGATCAGATGGCTTCTGATCAGGATCTACATTGTTTGGCATTCAATTTATGAATTTGTAGCGATAAATTACATCAAGTAATTTGATTGGTTGATAGACAGAAATGGGTGTGGCTTAAATGAATATTCAGCAAGATATGGGTTAAAAGCATCAAGCATTCCTATGCTGAGTCCAAATAAACAATCTATATTGATATAAAAATTATTAAATCTGTTGCATTAAATCCAGGTTTCCACACAGACATTTAACTGTCTTCATGGTCAACTTTTCCATCGATGGATATATAAATCTTAATGAAATGAAGCTGAAAAATTGAGACCAGAACCGGACTTGAACCGGAAACCCCTTGCTTACACGGCAAGTGCTCTACTGACTGAGCTACTGGGCGCTGATAATATTTCTTCAACTTCAGAAAATGCTGAAAGGCTACAGGATCAATATTGTAAAATTCATCAGTTTCAAATCTGATAGTCATATGAAAAAAGATTCTTCGAGCAGGTGCGTCAAGCAAAGACTCGGATCAGCTTGCACATCTGCATTATCTTATCAGTGATCACAGTCTTTGCTGTGCATTATGATGTTAATGTTTTGCATTCATCCAACAGGGCCATTTAAACATTCTGACAAGTGAAGTCCAATGAAAATAATAAGATCATCCAGACCTCACACTGCACATGTTGACTTGAATGTTAAACTCCGTTCAGAAAATCTGAATCATCGATTTTTTCGTTTCTTCCTTTTAATACTCACTTAAGCCCATACATCACTATGGGAAACTTTTAGACCTGACTCTCCGCCGACTTCTCCAGCAAGTCGTATGCCTCTGCGACAATCAGGAAAGGCTGTGATTATTTGGAGAAAATCGCAAAACAAAGAAATGAGACCACAGACTAAGTCCATTTGATGATGATTGTCAGGTAAAATAATACATATTCAAATCCATGTGATGCACTTTATAAATAGATATGCAGTTACGACATACCTTACATTCGAATGGCTAGATAGAAGCTCACTAGGCACGGGGAGCCACTAGCGCGAAGTGCTGTCAACAGTGGTCAACATGAATTATACCGATATCAGATGTGGTGTCACAGCTTATGATTTTCCATGAAGTGATTGTGCAAATAAAATATAGACGCCCTTGTAATTTACAAAAGCAGTAACCACTTCTATATATGGTTTAAAAGGGTGTGTCGAACCTGTCAGAATGTCTTAGTCTGTGAACGTAAATTTAGATTTTGCAATTTTCTCCAAATAATCACAGCCTTTCCTGGCTGTCGCAGAGGCATTCGACTTGTTGGAGAAATCGGCGGAGGGTGAGGTCTACAACTTTCCCATAGTGATGTATGGGCTAAAATGAGTATTAAAAGGAAGAAACAAACAAGAGTTGTCAGAAGACAACATAGCTCGCCTTTGGGGGCCTAAGATGGATGAGGGCCAGTTATCAAAAAAAATTTCTGGAAAGTCAAAGTCACTCAAGATATCATCATACCAAACATTTGCATACCTGTGATATCTCCCGGATCATGCGGGAGGCTCCCGCATTTGAGGCGTACCTCCCGCTCTCCCGTCCGGGAGACAGAATCTCCCGCATTTGCAATTTTCCAGTCCTCGATTTTTTCCAGAGCTACCATTTGCGGTAAGCGGTAACAGACTTAAAATTGTCACTGCTGAAGCCAAGTAACAAATAAGCAGGAGAATATATCGGACACTTAATGGTAAACATCAACTTCAAAAAGCCGATGATCCTTTGTTCTGTCTCAGCTGACTGCACAGAATAAACATGATCTGGCTGCCAGTAAAGATTACATAAGCTGACGTAATTTATTTACTGTTATGTCTTACGAGATAGTGCATCTGCACTCAGTAGTACAGATACTGAGCAGTTTTCGTACGGTGACGTTAACAGTACTATTTTATTTATATTTAGCTTAGATTTAAATTGAAATTGTGGTTTATTTTCCCATTTTTATCACTGTTTGTTCCTTTTATATAACTCTCCCATACGTCTTTTGTTTTCATAGTTTATATAAAGTGAGAAATTTTGATTCTGGAAGTGGAAAATAGTTATCATTTACCAATCAAGAACAAGTAATTACTAAAAGTCATGAAATCAACAGCAGATTTTCTTATTAGGAAATTGCTCCCCTTGAGTAAGCTTTTTACAAGTACTGTATTTAAAAAGATTTGTGACCGAGAACTTCATGTGAGTGAAATATATAATTAATGTGCATTTCTTAGCTCAAATGACTGAAGGTCATGGTGAGCTTTTGTGAAAGTGAGAAATCCTGCGTCGTCCGTCGTCCGTGCGTAAACTTTACTTGTGAACACACCAGAGGTCAGTTTTGGGCTAATCATCATAAAACTTGGTCAGAATGATCATCATGACAATTTCTCGGTCAAGTTCGAATATGGGTCATGTCGGGTCAAAAAGTAGGTTAGTAGGTCAAATCATAGAGAAACCTTGTGAACACATTAGAGGCCACAGTTTTGGACCAATCATCATCAATTTATCTCAGAATGATCATCTTGACAATATCTCTGTCATGTTTGAATATGGGTCATACTGGGTCAAAAGTAGGTCAGTAGGTCAAATCATAGAAAAACCTTTTCAACATACTAGTGGCCACAGTTTTAGTCTGATCATCACCAAACTTGCTAAGAATGACCATCTTGACAATATTTATGTAAATTTCGAAAATGGGTCATGTTGGGTCAAAATGTAGGTCAGTAGGTCAAATCATTGAAAAACCTTGTGAACACACTAGAGGCCACAGTATTGGTCCAATCATCATTAATCTGAATGATCATCTTGACAATATCTCAGTCAAGTTTGAATATGGATCATGTTGGGTCAAAAAGTAGGTCAGTAGGTCAAATTGAAGAAAAACCTTGTCAACACACAAGAGGCCATAGATTTAATCTGATTTTTATCAAACCTGCTCAGAAAGCTCATCTTGACAAAATCTAAGTCAAGTTCGACAAAAAGTAGGTCAGTAGGTCAGATCATTAATAATCCTTGTGAACAAACTAGAGGCTACAGTTTTGCTCTGATCATCAAACTTGCCCAGAATGATCTTCTTGACAATATCTCGGTTAAGTTCGAATATGGGTCATGTCGGTCAAAAAGTAGGTCAGTAGGTCAAATCATAGAAAAAACGTTCTGAACACACTAGAGGCCACAATTTTAGTCGGATTATCATCAAACTTGCTCAGAATGATCATCTTGACAATATTTTGATCAAGTTTAATAATCAAAAGGTAGATCATTAGGTTATTTTTTCATAACTGTTGATCCGTTTAAGATAGAGCCTTCATATTTGGCATGTAGGTTCCTTGTGACAAGGGCTTCCACTCATACAAAAATGACCTGTATCCTTGACATGTGACCTTCTTTATCATCACTTTTGAACCATTTGAGATAGTGCCTTCATATTTGGAATGTTTGTTCTGTGTGACAAGGACTTCCCACCCATACAACAATTTTGACCCGTGACCTTGACCTTTGACCTACTTAATCATAACTTTTGAACTATTTGGGATATAGCCTTCATATTTGGCATGTATGTTCCTTCTGACAAGGGCCTCCCACCCATACACACAATTTTACCTGCGACTTAACCTTTGACCTACTTCACCATAACTTTTGAGCCATTTGAGATAGAGCCTTCATATTTGGCATGTAGGCTCCTTGTGACAAGGGCTTCCCACACATACAAAATTTTTGACCCGTGACCTTGACCATTTTTGTCATAACTTTTTTTAACCATTTAACAAAGAGCCTTCATAATTGGCATGTAGGTTCCTTGTGACAAGATCTTCCCACTCATACAAAAAAATTTGACCTTGACCCATGACCTACTTAATCATAACTTTTGAACCATTTAAGATAGAGCCTTCATATTTGGCATGTATAATTCCTTGTGAGAGGGGCTTCCCACTGATACAAAAAGTTTGACCTTGACCTACTTTATCATAACTTTTGAACCATTTGAGATAGATCCTTTATATTTGGCATGTATGCTCCTTCTGACAAGGCACCGTACTATATTACCTACCATTTAATTTCTTCAGTGTGGATCAGGTGAGCGATCCAGGGCATCATTATATCAAGGTTTGGATGTAACAAAATTTACATTTTAAACAAATAAAGACTCAGCATTTTTTTCCTGGGATTCTCACTAATATTTGGGGGCCAACCTGAACAATTGTTATAAAATGGTATTAATTTCAGCATGGACTGCTTTACCTATACATGTATTTATGAACAGGGTGTTCTGAGAAAGGCCAAAAAAGTTGCCTGCACAGACAATATGAAGGAGTGTAAATAGTGCTAGAAGTAATGCTTATCATTGAAGAGAACTTTGTGCTTTGGGTCTGTTCAGTAGCAGTAAAACCCAGCACTGGATAAAGAGGAGGACTGGAAACATTTTAGGATATCTTTTCTAATCAAGTATTTCTACACTAAAGCATGTTGCGGGTACTTCCAACAATCAGGAGATTCTGACAAATACCCACAACTTGAAATCACATCAATGGACTTGTGGTTACAGCATTGTTTGTAAACAACCTACAACTTGCTATTTTTGAAATTTAACTTCACAAAATATGTTCCTATCATTTTAATTAAGTAGTTCCAGTTCCTTTGTACATCTAAACCACAAAAAATGACAAGAAAAAAAAACACTTAAACATGCCGCCAGAAAGTCTCCCTCATTGGGACCCCAATCTCCCTCATCTGAGAAGCAAATCTCCCTCATGGTCAACATAAAATTATCACAGGTATGCATTTGTGTCAAGGTATATTAAAATCCATCAATAAATGAAGGCGCAAGAGCGATGACAAAGTTTTTCTAAAAATAGCCACAGTGACCTTGAGCTTCAGCCCCAGACGAAGTCGAACTCGCTCAAGATATCATCATTGCCAACATTTTTGTGAAGATATATTAAAATCCATCCATAAATGTAGGCACTAGAGCGATCACAAAGTTTTTTCTAAAAATAGCCACAGTGACCTTGACCTTCAGCCCCGGAACCTGAAAGGTGAACTTGCTAGAGAAATCATCATACCCAACATTTGTGTGAAGTTATATTAAAATCCATCAATAAATTAAGGTGCATGAACGATGACAATGTTTTTTCTAAAAATAGCCACAG
This sequence comes from Lucinisca nassula, assembly GCA_963580285.1. Taxonomy (NCBI): domain Eukaryota; kingdom Metazoa; phylum Mollusca; class Bivalvia; order Lucinida; family Lucinidae; genus Lucinisca; species Lucinisca nassula. Next base: position 186,200,213 of record OY757010.1, read on the forward strand.
TGACCTTGACCCCGTGACCCTGAAAGTAGTGACCTTGACCTTAGGCCCCAGACCCTGAAAGTCAAAGTCACTTGAAATATCATTATACCAAACATTTCAGTGAAGTTATATTAAAATCCATCAATAAATGAAGGCGCTAGAGCGATGACAATGTTTTTCTAAAAATAGCCACAGTGACCTTGACCTTGAGCCCCAGACCCCGCTATGTTTTTAAAAAGAAAAAAAAAAAAAAAAAAGGTTCCTCCCCCGGGATTTGAACTCACGCAGCTTGCAGGTAAACTTTAACACAGAGAAGTAAGGGAGGTAATACAGAGGAAAATATTAACTTCTCAAAAAGTCCAATTTAAGCCAAAAAACCTGTAAAATGAAGTACAATGATAATGTTAAATATTGTTTTTTTAGCAATTATTAATTATATTAATTATATATTCAAAATAAAGTTGTAAAACATCACATATAAGAGCTTGCAGGTAAACTTTAACCAAATGCGGACGCCGACGCTGACGCGGACGCCGAAGCTGACGCCGGACGCCCGGGGGTATGGCAATAGCTCCCCCTTACTTTCGTAAGGCGAGCTAAAAAATCGACGATTCAGATTTTCTGAACGGAGTTTAGCTGCTTGCACAGTACAGGAAATAATTTCTCCTGATGCTAATGCCCAAAACAGGCAAAAGTATGCTCTTCCTAGTCGTGGCCTATTTTTCATTTTTATTCTAATTTTGACGGAACATTCTGTTAGCAAATAATGCAGGCCCTGATCAGACACCGCGTTCTGTGGCGTCTGATCTGGGCCTTCACTGTTTGCTAAGATACCCCTTTAAAGGTTTCCCTCATGCAATGGGTTAAAGTTCATTCATCCGACAATAAGGGCCATTTACACATTCTGACAAGTCAGGTCCGATGAATAAAACAAAGATCATCCAGATCTCATACTGCACATGTTGACTTGAATGTTAGCTGCTTGCACAGTACAGGAAATAATTTCTCCTGATACTAATGCCAAAAACAGGCAAGCGTTTGATTTTGTTTGATTTGAGGTTTAACGTCCCCGTCAACACTGTAAAGGTCATTTTGGAGACGTTGCTTCCAATTTTGTGGGATTTTTACCCGACATTGAGATGAAATGACATCTCAAGCCCTGTCGCCCAATGAAACCAATAGGGTTTATTAGCATGGACGGTCTGCCTCGCACCGCGGTTCCTGGACAGGCTTAGATCCTCTAAGCGGTTTACCAGTACTAGTGGGCGGGCCGGATTCAGCTCTGCGTGGAAGCATCATGCAGCCCATATATTTCTTCAAGCCCCTATGGGCGGGGCAAGCGTATGCTCTTCCTATTCGTGACCTATTTTTCGTTTTTATTCTAATTTTGACGGAACATGCTGTTAGCAAATAGTGCAGGCCCTGATCAGACGCCGCGTTCTGCGGCGTCTGATCTGGGCCTGCACTGTTTGCTAAGATACCCCTTTAAAGGTTTCCCTCATGCAATGGGTTAATGTTCATTCATCTGATAATAAGGGCCATTTACACATTCTGACAAGTCAGGTCCGATGAATAAAACAAAGATCATCCAGATCTCATACTGCACATGTTGACTTGAATGTTAGCTGCTTGCACAGTACAGGAAATAATTTCTCCTGATGCTAATGCCCAAAACAGGGGAGTGAATACTCTTCCTAGTCGTGTAGTGTCTATTAAGTATCATCTGCCCTTGATTTTCTTTTCTTTGCTTTCCCTCCCTCCGCCTCTGAAGAGGTTCTGCGACGCCGTGACTCTTCTTCCTAGAAATGGTAGCAGAAAATATTGGTGCCAAACCAAAACATGATAACAACTGCTAGCATGTCAAAATCAAATACAAACTTCAATGTCTCAAAACACCTTTGGACCCATGTATATTTGCTCCAGACAGGGTAAGTTTGAACCACTGAGGGTCATATTGCCACTTTGTTGGGCATACCTCTGGTCAAGAGACAGGAAGGGGATGATTTTGAGATATCCAAATTAACCTTTAACCTGCTGAATATTCAATTAAGCCACACTCATTTCTGACTTTGAACCAATCAGATTACTTGATGCAGCTTATTTCTACATATTCATAAACTGAATGTAAAACTGTGTAGATCCTGATCAGATGGCTTCTTCAGAAGCCATCTGATCTGGATCTACACTGTTTGCAAAGATAGGGCTTGTCGCCTACAGCAGGGTAAAGGTTAAAGGTATGCTGTGGGTACTCATTAGAATGAATGGCCTCTGTGTACACACAACATACCTTTTCAAGATTAAACAAGAACGCAAGGACCAATTGTCCTGAGCCGCTCACCTGAGTGCTGAGAGTTTATGAAGCCATTTGATTTCTGAGAAGATTTTTAAAGGATTTTTACCATGGTAGCCATCTCGGTCATGTGACCTGATCATGGGACAATTACTAGTGAGTAGTAGTTCCAGAGAAAATTTCTGAAGGGTAATTAGGTAGCCATTTTGGACATGTGACCAAATTCATATTAATGAATTTTATTCTGATTATTATTTTATTTTTGGTTTAGGGTTTACGGCCCTTTTAAGATTATTTTACTTATATCGAGCCAAACGTTAATCAGAGGTGGTAGAAAACCGGAGTACCCGGAGAAAAACCACCTGACCTTCAGTTGCAGAAATTGGCGTCTCACATGTGTGACCCGAGCCATGCTCGAACCACAGCGGTGCGAGACCTAATGATTAAGAGTCAGCGCTCCTAACCACTAGGCCATGGAGGCCCGTAAATTTTTCATTTGTTTGTTCCTGAAAGCTTTTATATGAAATTTGGTTACAAAAGGAGCATTGATTTCTGTGAAAAAAAAATAACTTTTAATTTTCATATCTGAATGACCTTGGGCTAAGATCAGAGAATAATACTCAAGTGGTTTCACTCACTCAACTAGCTAACTGCATCTACCAATTTTCAGATCGCAGGCTGCAACAGTTTCCGAAAAAGATACATTTTTTACTTTTTCCACATACAAATGTCTATGCAACTAAATTTGACCTTGGCATAAAATAGGCCAAGGCCATCAAGGTGTCATTATTTGAGGAAACTATAATGGACCCAAGTCCCGAATGCTTCATACCAAGTTTCAAGAAAACTGGCCCATTTTATACGGAGAAAATTTCTGAAGTGTTTTACCCTTTATGGTCATGGTGGCCATATTGGTCATGTGACCAAACTCATACCAATAAATTTTCATTTCTTTGTTTCTATTTAGAAGCTTTTGTATTAAATTTGGTCAAAAACTGCCCAGAGGTTCCAGTGGAAAGTAAGTTTTAATCTTCATATCTGAAAGGACTAAGGCCAAGGTCAAGGAATTAGCTAACTCCATCTACCAATATTCAGATCAAAGACAACAATATCTTCCGATAAATACACAATTTTGACATTTTCCCATACAAATGTCTATGTGACCAAATTTGACCTTGGCGTAAAATAGGTCAAGGTGATCCGAGGGTCATCATTTGAACGAACTATTATGAGCCTGAGTCCCCAATACTACATACTAAGTTTCATGACAATCAGACCTCTGGTTCGGGAGAAGAAGATTTTTGAAGGGTTTTTTACCTTCTATGAGCATGGTGGCCATCTTGGTCATATGACCAAACTCATTTTAATTAATTTTCATTTCCTTGTTCCTACAGGCATTTTTTTTTTTTTTTATAAAATTTAGTTACAAATGGCTTTGTGATTTGTGAGAAAAATAAGTTTTAATTTTCCATAGCTGAATGACCTTGGGCCAAGGTCAAATGACCTTGACTGTGAATACTTATGTAGTTTCATACACTCATTAAGCTATTGTGTATCTACCAGGCTGCAATAGTTTCCGAAAAATACTCAATTTTGACTTTTTCCTATACAAAAGTTTATGTGACCAGATTTGACCTTGGCATAAAATAGGTAAAGGTTATCGGAGGCTCATCATTTTAACAAATTATTATGGGCCTGAGTCCCCCAATGCTACATACCAAGTTTCATGGCAAGTGGCCCACTGATTCCAGAGAAGATTTTTAAGGGTTTTTAACTTATTTGGGCATGGCGACCATCTTGGTCATGTGATCAAACTCATTTTAATTTATTTCCATTCTTTGTTTCTTCTTTCTTTTATATACTGCCATACGCCCTCGCGGACATTCTAGGCAGGTGTATATTACATACACTCCAGTTTTGCAGGATGAAAGCCTACACAGTAATCATGTAATTATGGTAGGGTTCTTTAACCTGCACAGGGGATTGATATCCCTGCACAGGGGGCCTCCAGTTAACGTCCCGATCCGAAGGACGGTGCACTTAATGACATTCATTCCTGCAAATGATGCCAATGGAGCGTGTTCGGACACCGAAATTTTATCGCCGCTGCCGGGGATCGAACCCGGGACCTCTAGCATCAGAGGCAAGTGCACTAACCGCTGAGCTATCACGCTCCACTAAAGGCATATACATAAAATTTGGTTACAAATGGCTTAGTGGTTTCTGAGGAAAATATGTTTTAATTTTCATATCTTTATGACCTTGACCTTGAAAACTTATGTAGTTTCATCCACTCATTTAGTTACCTGCATCTACAAATTTTTAGATCACAGGCTGCAGTGGTTTCAGAAAAATACACGGTTTTGACTTTTTCCCATGCAAAAGTCTATGTGAACAAATTTGACCTTGGCATAAAAAGGTCAGGGTCATTCGAAGGTCATCATTTGAACAAACTATGATGAGCCCCGAGTCCAAAGAAAAAGTACTTGTGACAAGGTTTTGTTACTGAGCTGATAATTAACCCTTTTTGTACCAAATGAAATCTTCCACCTTATATACATTCCAACCTGTATTAAGCAAGCACCTAAGGGATAACCAATATGTGCTTGCTTTAGGCAGGTGCTTGCTTAATACAGGTGAAATTTAACACATTTGCCATTTTTGGGAACTGAGAGCCTGCTTGCTTAATACAGGTTGCTTGCTTAATAGAGGTGGCCACTAAGACAGGTTTTACTGTATAGCAGGAGTCCAGTTCAAAATTTAGGGGTGTCCGGTTGTATTTTCTCCGAAATTTATCTGGAAAATGACTGGACTTTTTGCAAACAGTGTAGGCCCTGATCAGAGGCCGCGTTCTGCGGCCTCTGATCTGGGCCTGCACTGTTTGCCCTGGTAACCGTTTTGGGGTTTCTGGTACTAAATGGGTTAAGCCTACCATCTTGTGAATACTTGTAACTATTACATCACTGTGTTTTTATTGTCACAGAAATATTACAACTTACTTCTGAACTAGTTGGATCAGTTGTTCAAAGCGTCATTAGCTGAACAAACTGCTATCTGTCTTGTTTGTATGATTTGAGGTTTAACGTCCCCGTCAACACTGTAAAGGTCATTTTGGAGACGTTGCTTCCAATTTTGTGGGACTTTCAGGCTGTCAAGTGTATTTTGGTGCAAAATATAAATTCTGGACTTAAAAAAATAGGAAATTTATGGGAAAAATATAGGAAAAAAATAGGAAATTTATAGGATAATTATCAAGGTTTAGCAACAAAAAAGGCCTTATTATCATAAAAAATTACCAAAAATGCAGGTATGCTAAACTTAAACAGACAGTTTAATGAAGACAAAAAAAAAAAAAAAAAAAAAAAGTTGTGGTAAAAGGATTCAAACTTCTGATAGCCACTCTGAAATTTTAATAGTTTTGATATGGCCCTGACCTCCACCTCCCCTTTCAGCCAGCTCTCAATGACCATCTTAAATGTCATCAACGGTTTTATATTAGTGGCAATAAAAATTAATTCATAATCATCTTTACTGCTTTCAGTCAACACGACATCATATGTGTTAGACCAATTCAAGATAGGTTGTGTTGCAATTTATACAGGATACATGAGTTTCAGACTAGGTTACTCTGTTTAATGAGTAGCTCATGTAACATCCTGAAAAAAAATGAAGTTTTAAAGAAACCATCAAGTTATACATAACTGTCTTTGTGCATTTACCATTGGTACCTTGGGGTGGTCATAGCAAAGTATCAACATGGAAAGTAATGGAACTTTAAGAAACTGATAAATAATTTTGCCTAGTTTCGCCATTGTTCTACTTGTACTATGAATTCTCTTAATCATATTCTAAGTTGAAAATATGACTTATCAAGCTTAGACATTGTACTTATTGTACTATGAATTCTCTTAAATATTTGCTTTAAAAATGATATGTGACCATATTATTACACTATCAAAACTGAGAAAAAAAAATAATAATCTGGCATACAAGTCACTATCTCCAGAATTTTTTTTTTTTTTTTTTGCTAAGTTCACCTCATTTCTTAGCTTTATTTGGTGTATTCCTTGCTTCCAAAGGAACTTATTTATTTGAATCCCCATGAGCAATTTTCTCCAGGTTCTTCCTTTTCCTACTTTCCACTGATTTCTGTTCTTCTCTTACTCTGTCTAGACGCTCTGTTGATTCTTTAATCTTTTCCTGAGCTGTGTCAATCAATGACTGACTCACTGATGCACTAGAAAAATTTCTCTTTTTTATCATGTTAATGCTCCATCCAGTTTTTCATTTCCTTCTTCAAGCAGTTCTTCAGCAGCATGAAGTTCTTCTTTAGAGTTCTTTTCTTTAACATTCAACTTTTTCATTGTTTCATTCAAAGACTTTTTCTTTTGTTGGTTCTTGTTTTTGTTTTTCAACCTGTGCACGCTCTTCTTTCTTTTGCTCTCTAGTCTTCTCCTCCTTTTCTCTATTTTGCTTTTCTATCCTCTCATTGAAAACTCTATGACTACCTTTGACATACCTTAGTAGGTCCTTGGTAAGAGGTACACATTCCGGCTGAATATATTTAGGATCATGGATTTTCACAGCCTGTTTGGAAAGTCTGTTCCTTGTAACTGATTCTGATGACAGCGTTAGCCTATCTTTTCCCAACATTTTCTTATCATCTAATAGCAGCATTACTATGTGGCAATACCAGCACACCTTATACAACTTTTCCAAGCCTATGTTACTTATCTTTGCCACAACCAGTTTTCAATTTCAGAATGTCTCTCTAGTAATGATCAATCATTCTCAACTCATCATCTTTCTCTATTTTCCAAAGTTTCTCACCAGTTTCCTCCCCTTGGTATACCTTCCACTCATCAGTAAGCAATGCCACATTTTCTGTAAAAGGTAACATTCTTGCTACCCTTTCTATTGCTGAACTGCTACTTGGCTTATATCTATGTTCAGGATGTAAACAGCCCAAATCTTTCAGATGTTCATTATCAAATGGAAAATAAGAAAACAAGTTCCAGTATTAAAGAACTTTCTTACATCTAAAAGTGCTCTTTTCTGTTTCAAAGAAAAACTTAATCATGCAGCATTTTAAAAATATAGGAATTTGGTAAAAATATAGGAAATGGGGTTAAAAAATATAGGAAAAAAATAGGAAACCTGAAAATATAGGAAAAATAGGAACACTTGACAGCCTGGACTTTTACCCGACACTGAGATGAAATGACATCGCAAGCCCTGATGCCCAATGAAACCAATAGGGTTTATAAGCATGGGTGGTCCGACTCGCACCGCTTTGCCTGGGCAGGCTTAGATCCTCTAAGCGGTTTACCAGTATTCGCATGCGGGTCGATTTCAGCTCTGCATAGAAGCATCATGCAGCCCATCTATTCAAGTCCCAATGGGCGGGGTTCAAACTGCTATCTGTTCTAGCAGGTACAAAATTTAGTACAGTGGTATTTTTGCTGAATAAAAATAAGAGTACCTTTATAGGAAAAATATCAGAATATTTGTCAAATTAAATGACCCAGTTTTAATATGTTACGTAAGGGCTATGTCGGTTTTAAACAATTGATTTTCTGGAGCTTGAAAATTGTGTAACAGCCATAAAATACCTTATCACTGCTCTCATTTCTTCTTGTTGGTCTAAGAAGTTTGGCCTCTGTGTTTTGTACCATCAGCTGAGTACTCACATATTGCTGAAAGTAAAGAAAAGACGCTGACTCTTAGTCATTACGTCTCTCACCGCCGTAGGTTTGAGCCTCGCTCGGGCCACGTGTGAGACGCCAAGTTCTGCAATGGAAGGTCAGGTGGTTTTTCTCCGGGTACTCCGGTTTTCGCCGACCTCTGATTAACGATCGGCTCGATATGAGTGAAATAATCTTGAAAGGGCCGTAAAACCAAAACCAAAAAAAAAGAAAAGACATGTAACAATACTGAAATATCTGTGGTGATTAAAGAAAAACTCATTCCCTGGGGATAACTGTATTCAAAACTGTCATTTGGAAAGGTAAACAGGCACTTGAACATGGAGAAAATATATTCCTAAAAAGTTAACTTCAGTACCCTAATGATCCTAAGTATTGGGATGGATAGGCCTAAGCAAACATTGCAGACCCAGATCAGACTGCTCCTGCAGGGTCTACACTGTTTGCCATTCTGTATGCACGTTTTGGACTCATTGCTGAACTAGAGAAAGCGACCAGTGGGTCACGTTTACCCCCGGCCAGTGCCACTCTCTGATATATCTTTCGAGCTTGTATGTAACATGAATGAAGAAGTCAAGAAGCTATTAGAATCTATAATGTGCTTATAAAATCTAAACCAAACATAATCTTTCAAAATGGACCAAGGGAGTGAGAGCATCAAAAATACTGAAGGGGTGGGGGCATCAATGTTACTGAAGCAGCAGGGTGGGGTATGCATCAATGAAATCTTTGAACTGGTATGCAACATTGATGCAAGTATCAATTGACTTTGTCTTAGAGTTTAAAACATTATGTAACAGGCATCTATAAACTTTGTCATAAAACTTTAACCAAATGTAAACTTTCTAAGTCCATGACCCTGAGGTCTAGGTCACTGTGGGTGGGGAAGTAACATGCATCTCAAAATCTTTGGACTGGTATGCAACATTGATGCAAGTATCAACTGAATTTGTCTTAGAACATACAGGGATCTATAAACTTTGTCATAAAACTTTTACCAAACATAAAATTTCTAAGTGTGTGACCTTGAGGTCATTGTGGGGGGTGGGACATGCATCAATGGAATCTTTAGACCAGTATTTAACTTCAGTGTAAGTATCAACTAAATCTATCAAAGGGTTCAGAAGATACAACCTCTTAGAAACTTTAACGCAAAACTTTAACCAAAATGTAAAATTTCTAAGTCTGTGACCTTGACCTCAAGGTCACTGTGGGGGTGGGACATGCATCAATGAAATCTTTAGACCAGTATGTAACTTCAGTGTAAGTATCAACTAAATATATCAAAGGATTCAGAAGATACAATCTCTTAGAAACTTTAACGCAAAACTTTAACCAAAATGTTAACGGACAGACGGATGGACGGACAGACGGAAGGACAGAAACACGGGCGGACGGACGAACGGCAGGACGAAAACTATATACCCCCAAAGCATACTTCCTATGCTGGGGGTATAATCACGAAACAAATCTGTTAAAACTTTAGGAGAATTATAGCAAGTATTCAAGGTGACCGAATAATTCAAAATAACTTGCAACTGAATGTTAACTTTTCAAGTGATTAAGAATAACATACAGTGGAACAAATTAACTATACAATTTATAGATGAATGCTAACTTTACAATGATTCAGAATAACTTGCAGTGGAACAAAAATCAAATAAGTTTTATTATGATTCATAATAACATAAAGTAGAATAAATTAAATTAACTATGATTCAGAATAACATAAAGTGGAATAAATTGTCTTTACAATGATTTAGAATATCTTACAGTGGAATACATTAACTTTACAATGATTCAGAATAACCTAATTCTACAACTTAAAGAGGAATGTGAACTTTGTGGAACAAATTTACTGAAAATATATTAACTTTATAATTTAATAGACAAATGTTAACTTTACAATGATTCAGAATACCTTACAGTGGAACAAATTAACTTTACAACTTACATTAACTTTACAATGAATAAGAACAATTAACTTTACAATGCTTCAGAATACCTTACAGTGGAACAATTTAATTTTACAACTTATAGAGGAATGTTAACTTTACAATGAAGCAGAATACTTTAAGTGGAACAAATTAACTTAACAACTTAAGAAGAATGTTAACTTTACAATGATTCAGAATAACTTAAGTAGAATATTTGCTAAGAAAGGGGTTGTCGTGTTTAGCAGGATAAATGTTAAAACTTACCTCGATATGCTGCAAGACATCATCATACATTTCCACTGCCATTTTATACACATCATGATTAGAACTGTTATACATGACAGCATTGGTAAACATTAACATCATGTCATGTTGAAACTCTGATGTTGTACGTATTGTACCATTCTCTATGTGTCGCTTTACTGTGCTCAAATCTTTAGGCCTGAAGAAAAATGGAATAAAATCCATCTTAAACTTGCTATTGTAATGACCCAAAGTTTTGGGATGGACAGGCCTAAGCAAACAGGCCTAATCAAACAGAGCAGACCCAGACCAGACTGCTCCTGAAGGGTGAAACCAGAGTACCCGAAGAAAACCCATCTGACCTTCCGTTGCAGAACTTGGTATCTCACATGTGGCCCGAGCAAGGCTCTAACCACTGCAGTAAGAGATCTAATGATTAAGAGTCAGTGCTCATACCCATTAGGCCCGTCCTTGGCAGGCTCATAGAGTGATTAACAAGAACAGAGCTTATTCTTTTGTCATAAACAGACAACTGCCTTTTTTTTTTAATCAGCAAAAAGAAAGTACCAGACAAAATTTTCTGGATCAATCTCCATGGAAGAATGCAGCCAACCCAGCATAACCTACGACCTCCCGATCAAGTTAGACGCATATATGTCTAGCAATCAAGTCTAGATCAATTAACCCTTGAAATGCTAAGCCAAACTAGGCAGCAGGAAGCATTCTGCATTTTTAGCTCACCTGAGCCTTTAGGCTCATAGGTGAGCTTATAGTATAGCCATGGTCCATCGTACGTCCGTCCGTCGTCCGTCCTTCCACCATTTTCAAAGATCTTCTTCTCCTATACTGCAGGGCCAATCAAAGCCAAATTTCATATGGAGCCTCAGTGGGATGGGGGAACCAAAGTTTGTTCGCGGGGTCTGGATCACATGACCAAGATGGCCGCCATGCCCATATATGGTAAAAAGCCTTCAAAAATCTTCTCCAGAACCATAAGGCCAGTGGCCTTGAAACTTGGCATGTAGCATATGGTACTCAGGCCCATCATGGTTTGTACAAATGGTGACCCTGGGTTGACCTTGTCCTATTTTACAGCAATGTCAAATTTGCCGACTTAGGCTTTTGCATGGGGCAAAGTGAAAATTGGAACAAGTTTTCTTTTTGTTTCATTTGCTTCTGTATACAGTATACCATTTATGTCCAATGGACAGTTCCTCATATTTTCCCTTTCTGTGAGCCAGGCACCGAGGTTATAAAACTTTTTTCACACTCAACTCACTTCAGCATGAAATTTACCCTGCTCGTAAGTTTTAAAATGCCAACAAATATTGAGATGGCATTTTAAAATTTATGAGCAGGGTAAATGACATTTTCTGCTGATCTAAGTAGGAAAATTGTCACCAGACAGGTGAGCAGTTCAGGACCACTGGTCCTCTGGTTTCTTCATTTTCAGAGAAAATCCATCTGTGAATTTCATGTAGTCAAAATTTTCTCTGAAAAATGAGGAAAAACATATCTGAAAATGTCTGCTGCTGTTGTAATTGGTTTCTTTGTTTAAAGTTCAATGGCCCAGTCAACACTTTTTAGGTGGTATTGAGCTTGCCAGTTACCTAGCCACACTTTTCCTTGGCAGGCTTATACATAAGCTGTAAATCAGTGCAGTGCACATTCTTTCAATAGAAACTGACAACTGCCCTTCTTGAATCAGCAGAGGGGTGAGAATGACCATAGAAAAGATTTCATGATCAATCTCTAAAAAAAATGTTGCTGTATCGAACCCGGGACCTACTGAATACCAGTCAAATGTGCATTCAACTGAGCTACAGAGACTGAAATTGGGGCTTTCAGTGTTTACAACAATAACTTATCATGTTTAATTAGCTAACAAAGTGCTTGTGTAAAAACTTTTATCATATGACGTCGCGTCTGAGAGTGAAATAATGCTATGTAATATTTTCAATAATCCACTAGTGGATTAAATATGCAAGTAACCTAGATACGTCCCATAACGTTACATGTACGACGTCCTTAACGACGTCGCGTTTACTAACGAGGGAATATTGACATTTTTGTAAACAATCGTGAATAAAATGTGTTTTAAATGTCATATGATAAATAGAATCTTGCATTCGTGCTCATATATTATTGAATTTATTAAACTCGTTGAGGAAAAGGGATAAAATGCTCGGCAAAGCCTCGCATTTTATCCCTTTTCCTCAACTCGTTTAATAAATTCAATAATACATGAGTATTCATGTAAGATCCTCTATGAATCATTCACTACACCAAAAAGCAAAAAAAAAAAAAAAACAATTTTCAGCAAAAAATACTTGCCTGAACAGTTAACATTTTGACCATTTCTAAGTTTGAGGATAAGCTAATGAGGCTTTAAACAACGCAAGATGTCGTAAGTTAACATATTGTTAAAAACTTTGATCATGTAATATGGCAAATACACTAATATTTTTGGTTAAAAAGGTGAGTAGCTTACATTCTACCTATGTTGACAATCTGGGCCCAGTTGGTCAAAGCTTCGTTAGTTTATTGAGCTCATTAGTGGTCATATTGTTAACTGTTCTAGCAAGTACAAAATATAAAATTTTGGAATTTTTGGCTGAAGATGTGACTGCAAAAGCTACTCACATTTTTTCAGCAAAAATATTAGTATATTTGCCATATTAAAAAGTTCAGGCTCTACTTGTTACTAAAACCTTAACCTGAGGTTACAGAATCATGTACGTACGTACGTACACACACACCATTCAACACCTGTCGGGGTCGGCAGTATTCTTTTGTGAAGATTTGATCGTGAAATCTTTTCTATGGTCATTCTCTCCCACTGATTCAAGAAAGGCAGTTGTCAGTTTCTGGCGAAAGAATGTGCACTGTACTGGTTAACCGCTTACATACAAGCCTGCCCAGGAAAAGTGTGAATAGGTAAACTGGCTGGCTCAAAAATTATCTAAATAGTGTTGACTGGGCTGTTAAACTCTAATACAAACAAACAAATACACACCTGAAGAAGGACGTACATACGTATGCATGTACAGACCGAAAAACTATATGACCCGGCATCATGTTGATGGTGGGGGCATACAAAGGAAAGCTTTCCATTTTAATAGTATTCTGGTTTATTAACTTCACTTACCTTCGTACTACTGTTGTGTAACCTGGAGCAATATCATTGGTTACTGGGTGTAGAAACACATTAGCATATCTGGAACAAAAGTTCAATTGTCACAAATTATGGATATATTATATCAGACATAACTATAAGCTATTTGGTAAAGACAGAAATCTTGCTTGAGAGTATCTGTTAAAAAGCTATCCGAAGTTATCAAAGCTCCTGTCTTTGTTTTGCAGTTTTGGTCCAATCAACACTATTAAGGTCATCTCGAGCTGATCACACTTTTCCTTGACCGACTTAGCACTTCTAGCTCATTAAATGGAACAATGCACACTCTTTTGTTAGTAAATGACAACTGTCCTTCTTGAAGCATTAGGGGCCAGTTGTTCAAAACTAACGATGTCATTTGTCAACATATCGTTAAAACTTTGATTATTAAATATGGCAAATATACTAATATTTTTGCAGCAAAAATACCAGGGGCCAGTTGTTCAAAACTAACGACGTTGTTAGTTAACATATCGTTAAAACTTTGATCATTTGTTATGGCACATATGCTAATAATGTGAGCAGCTGCTCACATTTTTTTCAGCAAAAATACCAGGGGCCAGTTGTTAGCTTAACGAGCTTGTTAGTCGTCATATTGTTAACTCTTCTAGCAAGTACAATATCGAAAATTTTGGTATTTTTGCTGAAAAAATGTGAGCAGCTTTTGCATCAGTAAAAATTTCAGCATATTTGCCATGATCAAAATTTTAACGATACATTAACTAACGACGATGTCGTTAGTTTTGAACAACTGGCTCCTGAGTATTAGAGTTAACAATTTGACCACTAACGAGCTCGTTAAGCTAATGATGCTTTGAACAACTACACCCTGAAGAGAAGGAATAACAGCATAAAATATTTACTGAATAATCTCCCAAGTAAGAATGTTTCCAGACCAAGTGAAAGTCAAACCTATGACCTCCTTACTACCATAAAAATCCTAAAAATTCAAACAATGAGGACTTTGAGTAATTCTCTTACTATCTCAACAAATTTGGTTTACACTCCAGCAAGAAGTCCAAAAAGAGCAGACGGAATGGCATACAGTGTTGACCTTGATCAGACTGTTCCTTTAGGTGCAGTCTGATCTGGGTCTGCACTGTTTGTTTAAGCCTGTCTGACCCAATACTTAGGATCAGTACCCATTACAGATATGTACAGGTCATAAAGCCATCAAAATATTCATGGAGAAAGGTTTAGGTAAACAATTTTATTTGATACTAATCAGTCAGATCTGGGTCTACAGTTTTTGCCTTGCCATTTTTATTTATCCCAAGAAAGTAAAACTAACTTATCCTGAATTAAGGAAAATGTCAGTAACAGGTGAAGGATATTTTGATGGCTTTTTGACCTGTACATATCTGTAATGGGTACTGATCCTAAGTATTGGGCCAGACAGGCTTTAACAAAACTTCACAGATGGCCTAAACTTCAAGGACATTATTGTTATTTGTTTGAATTTTACACCCCACTAATATCTTAGGAAACACAGAGACAGAACCGCCATTCTAATGATTTATGAGGTGAGTAGCTTCACCACTATATCACGAAGGCTCCTACAAACTTCCACAATAAACATTATAACTAACTTGTGATTGGCTGCCGCTCTCCAGACCAGCATGATTGACTTCTTCCAGGTCTTGTAGGCTTTGTCATCTTCTGTGTCACTACTACAACATAAGAAGAAATTGATTCAGCTCCTTGCCATGTGGGACCAAATAAGTTTACCGTGACACCGGAAGATCAACAGGTGTACCAATAAGTACCAATATACTTTTTTTTTTTTTGGTTTTATGACCCTTTCAAGATTATTTTACTCATATCGAGCCGATCGTTAATCAGAAGTGGGCTAAAACCGGAATACCCGGAGAAAAAAAACACCTGACCTTCCGCTGCAGAATTTGGCATCCCACATGTGACCCAAGCCAGGCTCGAACCACAGCGGTGGGAGACCTAATGATTAAGAGTCAGCGCTCTTATCCACTAGGCCACGGAGGTCCATAAGTACCAATAGTTATCTCCTTTCATGTTGTCTTTGGAAAATGAAATTATGACACTGATTATGATACCAAAATATTTGTTTTCTTTGGAGTTAAATGGCCCAGTCAAAACTATAAAGGTCATGCACAGCGGGTCAGACAAACCCACAATGTCTTTATTACAGGGGCTGGCAAACTTTTCCTGAGTAGGCTCAGTCCTCCTATAAGCAACTAATGAAATTGGATAGACCTGCCTTTTTTTTTACAAGGGACACAACTTTGAGGACTCCCTTTTCACTTTCTAACTAGAAATGTGTCCAGACGACACAGATGCCCCCATCAAGGGCCCCACTTCACCCCAAAAATCCATGTTGCAACAAAATTTTCTAAGAGTGTGACCTTGACCTTGAGGTCATGGGCAGGGTCGTTGGTATGGGTGAATGAGACTTGGGACCTGTATCTATCATCATTCAAAATATAAAGCCAATCTATAAATATGAGCCCTAAAACTTCAAAAGCATAATAAGACTAAGTCTGTGACCTTGACCTTGAGGTCAGGGGTGGGGTATATACAACTTTGGACCTGTAACTATCATCAAAGAAAAAAAAATCATCATACCAAATATGAAGTAAATCTATATGGTTTGGTGAGTATGAGCTCTTAATAAACTTTAAATAAAAAAATTTCTTTGTCTGTGACCTTGACCTTTAGGGCACTTGCATGGGTGGGGGTATTGGACCAGTGTCAATCATCATACCAAATATAAACTTAATTCATCATACGATTTGGAAAATATAAACTCTTAAAATATCTAATTAAAATTTCTAAGTCTGTGACCTTGACCTTGAGCTCATGGGCATGGGTGGGGGTATCCCTGAATAAAATGGACAGGTATCTAACATCATACCAAATATAAACACAATCCATCACACGATTTGTAAAATATCAAGTTTTAAAATATCTAATTAAAAATTTCTAAGTCTGTGACCTTGACCTTGAAGCCAAAGGCATGAGTGGGGGTATTGCCAAATAAACATTTGGACCTGTATCTATCATCATAGCATATATAAGCCAAATCCATAATATGGTTTGGAAAATTTGAGCTCTTTAAAATCTTTAACATTATAATTGTCTAAGTCTGTCACCTTGACCTTGAGGTCATAGGCATGGGTGGGGGTATTGCTGAATAAAACATTGTACCTATATCTATCATCATATGAACCAAAGCCATCATAAAAGTTCAGGTTCTACCAGGTACAAATACCTTAACTGGAGTCTTTAACATGGAAAATTTCTAAGTCCATGAACTTGACCTTGTGGTCATGGGTATGCGTGGGGGTATCGCTGGATAAAACTTTGGACCTATATCTATAATCATACCAAATATGAACCAATTCCATCAAAAGGTTTGGAAAATATTAGTTCTAAAATGTTCAGGTCTACCTGTTACAATAACCTTAACCTGAGTCTTTAACATTGAAAATTTCTAAGTCTGTGACCTTGACCCTGAGTTCACAGGCAAGGGTGGGGGTATTGCTTAATAAAACTTTGGACCTATATCTATCATCATACCAAAGATGAACCCGTTCCATCAAATTGTTAGGAAAATATGAGTTCTATAAGTTCAGGCTCTACCTGTTACAAAAACTTTAACCTGAGGTTACAGGATCACGTACGTACGATCATACGTAGGTACGCACACACACGTACAGACGAACGTACACATGTACGCATGAACGGAAAACTGAAAAACTATATACCCCCGGCATCATATGATGCGGAGGCATAAAAAACTTAATCCCACTGAAAGGGTGTACTCTTAACCAATTTTGTACTGGAAATGCCAAAATGGTTAATTGGCAAACAGTACAGACCCAGATCAGTCACCACAGAATGATCAGGGCCTACACTTTTCACAAAAAGATCAGCCATTTTCCATATAAATTTTGAAGGAAACACAAACCTGACACCCTAAATTATGTAAACGAACTCCTGCAATATATAAGGCGGTAGATTCTGTTCAATTTGTTTGTTTGTATTGGAGTTAAAAGGCCCAGTCAACACTATTTAGGTCATTTTTGAGCCGGTCAGTTTACTTATCCACACTTTTCCTAGGCAGGCTTATACGTAAGCGGTTAACCAGTACTGACAACTTTTCTTTCTTGAATCAGCGGAAGGGAGTGAATGATCGTAGACAATTTCATTTGTTACAAAATGGATTAAAGGAAGGAACTGAAGACGTGTCCTCCATGTAAGTTTATCCATTACAATAAATCACTGCATTTTGCATTCTTTCACTGTTCTCCATGAATCAATCCCTGTAGAAAATATTTCATGATCAATCTCCACAAAAGAATACTATTGGACCCAGTTGGGATGAAATTAACAACCCTAGTGTTTCTGACAAAATAATATAGAAACTGTTGTATAGAGCCGTGATTGAAATGTAACAGATTTTTGTCAGCCAAACTTTGCACCAGAACAAAAGTATACTGATGTTTATGCAGAGTCTTTGCCTGCAAAATCATTAAGCTGGGCCCAGTTGTTTAAAGTCAATGGCTGTTTATTGGTATTTAGTTAAACTTCAATACAGTCAAACTTCAATGGCTCGAACACCTTTGGGACCTCGAAAATCTGTTCGAGACAGGGGTAGTTAGAGCCACTGAGGTTAATGCCAGGAGGCATAACGAGATACTTTTAGGCATCTTTTCAGTGTTCTATAATGAATATGTATGCTGTGTGTACTCATAAAAATCGCCTCATCGAGGCAATTCTAATGAGTACACACAGCATACATTTGCAAGATAAAAGACTAAAATTTCCTTAATTATCCCCCATTTTTTTATGTAGAAGATTTCGCTAGGGGTTCAAGAATGTGTTCGACTCACCAATGGTAAACGAGCCATCGGTGTTCGAGCCATCGAAGTTCTACTGTAATTTGTATGGCTGATTAAAAATGTGTATAGTTTTTGTGTAGTGTTTGTTTGAGTTTTACATCCCACCAACAACAAAGGTAAAATAGAGGTTGGAGTTTTGCACTGCAAAAGCTTCTCACATTTTTACCAGCAGGCCCCCGCCCACTGGGGCTTGAAGAGATAGATGGGCTGCATGATCCTTCCACGCAGAGCTGAAACCGACAACACATGAGTACTGGTAAACCACTTAAGAGGATCTAAGCCTGCCCAGGCAAAGCAGTGTGAGTGGGAACATCCATGCTTATAAACCCTATTGGTTTCATAGGGCGACAGGGCTTGAGATGTCATTTAATCTCAATGTTGGGTAAAAATTGGAAGCAAAGTCTCCAAAATGATCTATACATTGTTGACAGGGACGTTAAACCTCAAATCAACAACAACATTTTTTGCAGCAAAAATATCACTGTAGCAGATATTGTACTTGCTAGAACAGTTACCATTTTTGAATACCAACGAGTTGATTAAGCCAATGATGCTTTGGACAACTGGCCCAGAGCCTAACTAAATATGACTGCCTATAACTGTGGGCAATTTCAAGAGGCAAAATGAACTAACCTGTCAGTCAAAGGTAAAGGGGAATAACAGAATTTTGTAACCTGTTAGGTTACAGAATACATGTAGTCTTCATGCTCAGAAGGAATTTGTCCTCTGCACAAATATTTAAAAACAATAAATTACATTTAATAAATACCAACTGAAGTTTATCTAATGTTCAAACAAGCAAAGGCTGCTATTTGCTGTGCTAAACATTGGGTTCAAGCCTTGTTACGGCCATATCAGATGCAAAGTTTACAATGGGTAGGTCAGGTGTATTTTTGCCGTCTACTCCCGATTTTCACCCACCACTAATTAACGATTGGCTTAAAATCAGAAATAATCTTGACAGGGTTGATAGCAAAACAAACATTATATTTTTCTAGCTATAGCAAGTATTTGTGTGTGTGTGGAGGTTTGGGGTAGGAGGAGGGTGAGGCAAGACTTACCAATGAGATAATGGACTACTTGGTATAGACTCAGAGAATGCTGACATGCCAAGGTGGGCCAGAGTCGCCACAGAGGAGTCCCCATCATCATCGCTAGTTTCTCCATCACTCGCCCGAGAACTGAGCTCATCCTTCTTTTCATCATCCTTCAAAATGTGAAAAGAATCATGTGACATCCTTGAGGGAGTATTTTACTTTACATTTCCTTTTGCCAGCATGCACACACATTTAACCCTTATCCTGCTGAATACAGTAAGTCCTTACTTAGCAAACAGTGTAGATCCAGATCAGATGGCTTCTGAAGAAGCCAACTGATCAGGATCTGCACTGTTTGTCATTTAGTTTGTGAATTTGAACAAATACATTTTATCAAGTATTTGATTGGTTGATAGTCAGAAATGGGTGTGGCTAAATTAATTAGACGGGTTAAGCCAGACGAGACCTGGGCCCAGTTGTTCAAAAGCATCGTTAGCTTAACGAGCTCGTTAATGGCCATATTGTTAACTGTTCTAGCAAGTTTAATACCTAAAATTTTGTTATTTTTGCTGAAAAAATGTGAGCAGCTTTTGCATATGCATGCAAAAGCTGCTCACTTTTTTCAGCAAAAATATTAGTATATTTGCCATAATAAATGATCGAAATTTTAACGATACGTTAACTAACGGCATCGTTAGTTTTGAACAACTGGCCCCAGAGGAAGAAAAGAGTACTTTGCTACTTTTGGATATTTTATTAAACCCTTTTTGTACCAAATGGACTCTTCCGCCTTATATATAGCACATGTCCATTTCAAAATTTAGGGGTGTCAGTTTGTGTTTTCTTCAAAACTGATTTGGAAAATGGCTTAACTTTTTGCAAACAGTGTAGGCCCTGATCAGACGCCGCGTTCTGCGGCGTCTGATCTGGGCCTGCACTGTCGGCCAATTACCCGTTTTGGGGTTTCTGGTACTCAATGGGTTAATGGCAATGGATACGCCTTCAAGGGAGACAACTCTTGCACAATTATTTTATCTCCCTTCACAGTGTCTAACAGTTTGGATCCAGATCAGGCCCAATGTTTCCTTCAGTCTGATCTGGGTAAAAACTATTTGTGAGGGTTATTAGGAGGGAACTTAGAAAAGTTGCCAATTGTAGAAAGAGTTCAACTTATATCAAGCCTATCATTAATGGACCACAAAAATCCTATTCAGAGCCACAGATTATAATTTTTTTCATGTTCAACTCACCTGAGCACATAATTTGTTCTGCTCATAAAATTGAAAATGCCAGCAATAATGACATTTTAAGATTTATGTTTTGTTTGTTTGATTTGAGGTTTAACGTCCCCGTCAACACTGTAAAGGTCATTTTGGAGACGTTGCTTCCAATTTTGTGGGACTTTTACCCGACATTGAGACGAAATGACATCTCAAGCCCTGTCGCCCAATGAAACCAATAGGGTTTATTAGCCTTGCACCGCGGTTCCTGGACAGGCTTAGATCCTCTAAGCGGTTTACCAGTACTAGTGTGTGGGTCGGATTAAGTTTAAGATTTATGAGCAGGACAAATAACAGTCTCTACTGATTGCTGAATTTGATCTTTTTTTATAATTTATGAGTATGCTGAATTTCATACTAAAGTGAGTTGAGCATTAAAGAAGTTTCCTAATGTCGCGGCCAGAAATTTGCTTGGCTTTCTCAAAATACAACTGGTTTGTGATTTGATCTGATGCCCCTCAAGCAGAAAGATCCTAGTGATAAAGCTTCAGCTATCTTAATTCTTTAGAAGCGTAAATTTGGAGTTTTTTATGGTCCAGTCAATACTATTTAGGTCATGTAGTGCTGATCAGTTTACCTAACAACAGGTTTCCTGGTGTCCTGAACAAAAGTGGTTAACCAGGACTGTGCATATTTTTTGTCAGAAACTGACAACTGCCCTTTTCTCATTTTTTGTCATTTTTTGTTACCTAAGCTCTCATAAAGAATTGATTCCAATCTGATGAGTGACCTGCGTTTCTTGAATCAGTCGAAGGGAGAGAATGACTGTAGAAAATATTTCATGATCATTCTCTTAAAGAGAAGGTTGCCAACACGGCAGGATCGAACTCGCGACTTCCTGGGGCCATTTGTCAAAACTAACAACATCGTTAGTTAATGTACCAATAAAACTTTGATTATTTAATATAACAAATATGCTAATATTTTTGCTGAAAAAATATGAGCAGCTTTTGCAAATGCAAAAGCTGTTCTTTTTTTTCAGCAAAAGTAACACTATATTAGATACTGTACTTGCTAGAACAATTAACAATTTAACCACTAACGAGCTTGTTAAGCTAATGATGCTTTGAACAATTGGCCCCTGATCACCAGTCGGATGGTCTGACTGAATCACTGAGGTCAGTATCATCTGTCTGTAATGCTGTAGATCTATGTAACAACTCTTTTTTTCAGACTTACTGACACTTTAGCTCATTTCAAGCAGATCAGTGACCAATGAGCACTTAAGGGGAATGGAAACACCTGGCAGATTTTTCCACCATTTTTCAAAGGGAGAAATCTTTTGGGACTTCCTGTTCGCTTTTCTATAAACTCTATCCCTTAGAAAAGAAGGGGTTTACTCTTAAAGGAAAGAATTTGCTCCTTAGGAGCAAATTCTTTCCTTTAAGAGTTGATCCCTATTGACATGGGAGGCAAAAAATACTTTTGCAAGAGTTGCCTCCCCTGAAGGTGTACCCTTTCCCCTTAAAAGAATATGTGCACCCTGTCTTTGGGATCAGTGCGCCCTGTCTTAGGGATCAGATGTTCCACACTATACTTAAAGCTTCCATTGTGTGCAAACAGGGAAAGCCCTTGCCAAAGTACAGGATTGCACAGTCTTAAATGCACCTTTGCTGTCCCCACATGCTTTGGTCCTCCTAAGTTTTGGTTTGTTTTATATCTCAGAAACAACTAAGTTCATATGGAGATGGGACCTCACTTTAAAGACTCATCCGAAAGTCTGAAAAAGCTCAAAATCAAACTCATGACCCCTTGTTTGCTTAACCATTACACCCACCACAGAGGCCTCTTCTAGGTAAAAACTGACAACTGAATATAAAAGTCACAACTTTTAAAGGGAGACTACTACTACGGTTCAACTCCAACTGAAAGTGGGGACATCATCCAGAGGAAATTCTTTTCTTGAGAGTAGCAGCCCCCAACCTCCATAACGGAATGACAGGCAAAAACTTTTGGTTCACTAGGTCACCATTATTTTACTTGGACTCCCTGGGTGTGATATAAACCTCATATACAACACATGTTTATCAAATGACGTCGCATCTGAGAGTGTAATAACGACATGTAATAAATTGGATAATCCACTAGTGGATTAACAAGAAAGTAGTCTGAGGGACAGCCAATTCCCCGCCGCCCTTTGTATCAAGGCTCAACCTTGTAACCCAGACAAGCCTGGAGATCTGGTGTAAGATCTGCCATGCATGCAGCAAGCCAGCTACCTGGAAGGGGGCCGACTTATGTGGATGTTTCCACCTGCATGTGAATAAAAAATCCGTTGATGATGATAACCTTGAGTTGGAATGGTTTATTTATGCACATCAGCTGACTGAGTGGGGATATTTCACCAAACTTTAATGAAAATGCTTCCAGGGGTAAAGGAGATATGAAACTGACACAAAATTCAAAGTTTCAAACTTGTGACCTTCACCTGTGACCTTGACCTTGAGTTGGCATGGTTTATTTACAGGTTCTGCACATCAGCTCACTGAGGGGGATATTTGACGAAAGTTTAATGAAAATCCTTCCAGGGGTAAAGGAGATATGGAACGGACACAAAATACAAAGTTTCAAACTTGTGACCTTCAACTGCGACCTTGACCTTGAGTCAGCATGGTTTATTTATGTGTTCTGCACATTAGCTCACAGAGGGGGATATTTGACCAAAATTTAATAGAAATCCTTTGAAGGGTAAAAGCGGACACAAAATTCAAAGTTTCAAACTTGTGACCTTCTAATGTTACCTTGTCCTGGTGTCGGTTTGATTCATTTTTAGGCTCTGCACATGAGCTCCCCGAGAGGGATAATTGACCAAAGTTTAAAGAAAATCCTTTGAGGGGTAAAGGAGATATGGAACGGACACAAAATTCAAAGTTTTAAACTCGTGACCTCCAAATGTGACCTCAACCTTGAGTCGGCATGATTCATTTATCGGTTCTGCACATCAGCTCACTGAGGGGATAATTGACCAAAGTTTAATGAAAATCCTTGCAGGAGGAAAGGAGATATGGAATGGACACAAAATTCAAAGTTTCAAATTCTTGACCTTCAAATGTGACCTTGACCTTGAGTCTGCATGGTTCAATTATGGGTTCTGCACATCAGCTCACTGAAAAGAATATTTGACCAAAGTTTAATGAAAATCCTTCCAAGAGTAAAAGAGATATGGAACGGACACAAAATTCAAAGTTTCAAAGTTGTGACCTTCAACTGTGACCTTGACCTTGAGTCGGCATGGTTCATTTATGGGTTCTGCACATCAGCTCAATGAGACGAATAATTGACCAAAGTTTAATGAAAATCTATCAAAAGGTTCAGGAGATATGGAGCAGACAAGAAAGTGTTACAAACATACAGACCGTCGGACGGAAGTACGGACGGATTGACAGACAAAGGCAATTCCTATAATCCCCGCTCCGCTTCCCAGCGGGGGATTAAATATGCAAATTAGTTAGAGACACTCCCTAACGTTACATACATGACGTTCTTAATGATGTCGCGTTTACTAATGGTGGGATAAAGTTGTGAATAAAATGCTTTTTAAATGTCATGTGATAAACAGAACCTTGTACTCATGATCATGTATTGTTTAATTCATTAAACTCGTTGAAGAAAAGAGATAAAATGCTCTGCAAAGCCTCGCCTTTTTTCCCTTTTCCTCAACTTGTTTAATAAATTCAATAATACATGAACACTCAAGTAAGAGCCTCTATGGGGACTGTTCAAATATGAATGCACGTAGAATGTTTTCTCATGCACTAATGCGAAGATCACCTGGAAATAAATATCACAGTGTAGAAAAACATTTTACCTATACAAAGCCTCGCATTTTTTCCCTTTTCCTCAACTTGTTTAATAAATTCAATAATACATGAACACTCATGTAAGAGCCTCTATGAGGACTGTTCAAATATGAATGCACGTAGAACGTTTTCTCATGCACTAATGCGAAAATCACCTGGAAATAAATATCACAGTGTAGAAAAACATTTTACCTATACATTGATACCAAATCTGCACTTTAGCCATGTATATCGTTCGATAAACTCTTGTATACTAATACAAAACATGGTTGGAAGAAGGTCAGAGTACGCCGTTGAAATGCGGTCCTATATTAAGAATCGTTGTATTCTTGGTATACGGTGCAAAGACATTTTTGATGAAATATGTTCGGTTTATGGGCATAATGAAATGTCTTTTCCGACAGTTTTTTGTTTGTGTAAGAAATTCAGCTGTGGAAAAGGCTCAACAGAAGATGCATCACATGATCGTCGGCCGAAAAGAGCAACATCTGCCAAGATAGTTGCCAGAGTGAAAGAAATAGTTGCTACCGATGCAGGATACACCACTAGGCAAATAGCTAGTATGGTTGGCATCTCATTAGGAGCAGCTCATACAATTCTGAAACGGGATTTGAAAATGAGAAAGATCTGTGCTAGATGGATTCCCCATCTTATAACAGATGAGCAGAAAAGGACACGCGTTCAGAACGCCAAGAAGTTGCTTAAAAAGTTTCCAAATTACAATGCACGGTCTTTCGCTAATGTCGTCAAAGGTGACGAGACATGGATTCACTTTTCTGAGCCAAAACGAAAGATTCAGAACAAAATATGGGCAACAAAGTATTGCAAAAGACCATGCATTGCAAAGCGGACCATGAGCGTCAAGAAGGTAATGTATGCCATATTCTTTTCAAATTAGGGCCCTGCTATTCAGGTTGCTGTGCCTAAAGGCAAATCTGTAAAAGCAAAGTTTTACAAGAATAAAGTTCTTCGAAAATTGAAGAAATATTTCAACTGGTTTGGCCAATGTCAGATTGCTACATGACAATGCGTCATCGCACAAGGCGTTCATTGTACAAGACTATCTGAAGCAGGAAAAGGTTGTTGAACTCCCTCACCCCCCGTATTCCCATGACTTTGCCCCGTGTGACTTTTTTTGATCCCGCGGCTGAAAAAATACCTTTCTGGTCGAAAATTTGTAAAGCGCAAACACCTCGGTTCTGCAATATTGCGGTGCCTTCATAAGATACCTCGAAAAGACTACCAAAATGCATTCAATGATTGGATCAGAAGACTGAAAGTTTGTATATCTGTTAAAGGGGAATACTTTGAGGGGACAAATTAAATTTTTCATAGAAATCTATCATAGAATTATTTTTATGTGCTTAGTTCAATTCATATTTGAACAGTCCTCATATATAACTCACTGTAGCAATAGATCTTCTGGGTGCCCTAGGGGCTCCTTTTCTTGCTCCGGCTGATGTTCTTCCTATAATAAACACAAATATACCAAATTTCATAGCTCCAGATAATACTTAACCTTTTTTGTACCAAATGGAATGAGCCTCCATATATATAGCAAGAGTCCATTTCAAAATTTAGGGGTGTCAGGTTGTGTTTTCTTCAAAATTTATTCGAAAATTGGCTGAACTTTTTGCAAACAGTGTATGCCCTGATCAGATGCTGCGTTCTGCGATGTCTGATCTGGGCCTGCACTGTTTGCCAGGGTACCTGTTTTGGGGTTTCTAATACTAAATGGGTTAGGGGATAATTTTTCTTATTTCTACATAAAAATCTATGTTGTGGGTACTTGTTAGAACTAGAGAAAGCGACCAGTGGGTCACATACACCCCCGGCCAGTGCCACCCTCTGATGTATCTTTCGAGCTTGTATGTAAAATGAATGAAGTCAAGAAGCTATAAGAATCTATAAATGTGCTTGTAAACGCTAAACCAAACATAATATTTCTAAATGGACCAAGGGAGTGAGGGATCAAAGTTAATGAAGCAGCAGGGTGGGGTATGCATCAATGAAATCTTTGGACTGGTATGCAACATTGATGCAAGTATCAATTGAATTTTTCTTAAGGTTTGGAACATACAGGCATCTATAAACTTTGTCATAAAACTTTAACCAAATGTAAAATTTCTTAGTCCATGACCTTTAGGCCAAGGTCACCATGGGTGGGGGGCAGGGACACGCATCACGAAATCGTTTATCAAACATGAAGAGAATCTTACATGTGGTTACAGAAATATCAGCAATGAAAAAGGTTGAACACAAAACTTTGACGTAAAAGTAGATGAACAGACAGACGGCTCACCCAGGGGCTTGACCCAGGGGGCTTTGATATTCCATATGAAAGGTAATGGCATAGAGATATACTTTACCAAACATGAAGAGAATCTAACATGTGGTTACAGAGATATCAGCAATGAAAAAGGTACACAAAACTTTGACGTACAAGTAGATGAACAGACAGACAGACAGCCCACCCAGGGGCTTGACCCAGGGGCTTAGATATTCCATTTGAAAGGTAATGGCATAGAGATATACTTTACCAAACATGAAGAGAATCTAACATGTGGTTACATAGATATCAGCAATGAAAAAGGTTTAACACAAAACTTTGACGTAAAAGTAGATGAACAGACAGACGGACAGACAGCCCACAAAGGGGCTTGACCCAGGGGCTTAGATATTCCATCTGAAAGGTAATGGTATAGAGATATACTTTACCAAACATGAAGAGAATCTAACATGCGGTTACAGAGATATCAGCAATGAAAAAGGTTTAACACAAAACTTTGACGTAAAAGTAGATGAACAGAGGGATGGACAGACAGACAGCCCGACCAGGGGCTTAGATATTCCATATGAAAGGTAATGCTATAGAGATATCCTTTACCAAACATGAAGAGAATCTAACATGTGGTTTCAGAGATATGAGCTGTCAAAAAGGTTTAACGCAAAACTTTGACGTAAAGGTTGACGAACGGTGGGATGGACGGAAGTACGAAAGAACGAACTAACGAACGAACCAACCAACCAAGGAACGGGCGGAAAGACGAAAACTATATACCCCCTGACATACTTCGTATGCCGGGGGTATAATTACCTCATTGAGGTGATTCTAAAAAGTACCCACAACATACACTTGTGACAAGAAATAAGGAAACTTATCCTTCGATTATTTTTGTTATGCCTCCTTATCTGTTTTTTTGTTTTGTTTGATATGAAGTTTAACGTCCCCGTCAACACTGTATAGGTAATTTTGGAGACGTTGCTTCCAATTTTGTGGGACTTTTACCCGACATTTGAGATAAAATGACATCTCAAGCCCTGTCATCCAATGAAACAAATAGGGTTTATCAGCATGGACGATCCCACTTGCACAACCTCCTTATCTGGAGCTATGATTTTATTGTTTTTGTTTCCGTGAATGCATATACAGTCAACCTTCTTTATGCCCACATTCAATATTACAGCAAAACTCTTTATAACAACAATTTCAATGGAATGAAATCTTAGCTCAAGGCTTAGCCTTGATTCCGACTGAAGTGGGCTTCCCTCAGGTAGGAAATGCCCAAATCTAATCCATTGTCATGAAAGATTCTTGTAATTTAATACTCCAAGAAACAAATGATAGATGTTTGTTAGAATCGCTTCACCGAGGCGATTCTAACAAATGTCTATAACATTGGTTTCTTGGAGTAAAGATGTGGAAAAGACATTTTATAGCCTATCATACTCTTAACTAGGATTCTTTATAACAGCAAATTCATTATAACGGCACAATAATAGGGAACAAATACTGTTGTTGTAACGCAGTTCCTCTCTATTGTGGACAATCCATTAGACAAGACCTGTCTATGGGCAGTGCAGCTCACCTGCAAGGACACTATCTTAAAACCATTACATTTCTAAGTCCATGACCTTGACTTCAAGGTCATGGCTGCAGTGCTCAAATAAAACTACAATCTTCATGCCAAGTAAGGACTCAATCTAGCTTAAGGTTGGACGCTGATGCAACAAAAGATTGAGGGGTGTGTGCGGGGTATAGTGCATAACCTCTACTTGTATGAAAGGCAAATGTCTTTCTGAAAATGTTCAAATGTCTAATCACTGTATATGTCAATATGAAAACAACAGAAAAGTTTTCTGTTATTTCTGTTATTTTTTCTTTCATTTAACATGGACTTAACTATAACTGCCATGCTTTATGACATGGGACACAGGAATGAGTGTTGTGTGACAAACATTATGTGAATACATCATTTTACCTTTGACCTCCAAGTGTGACCTTCACCTTGGAGCTAAATTTCTACAATATAATTTCTAAATCCGGCCCTGATAGCTCAGTGGTAGAGCGTCCGCTTCGGGAATTAGAGGTCGCGGGTTCGATCCCAGGCCGCGCCATACCAAAGGCGTAAAAAATGGTACTAGGAGCTCACTTGGCTGACGCTCGCATTATATGCAAGTACGGTATGAAGTAGAGATGTTAGAATACTTAGGGTAAAAACAGGACTGTGTGAGGCAACATACTTCAGATAACAATTCTCACCTCTAGATTTCTTGCTGCTGCCTGCTTCACTAATACGTGATGACACACTACTGGCGGGAGACATTGGCTCTTCCTTCAACGTTACTTCCTCTTCAACATTTATAAAACCTGTGTTTTCTTTCTCAATAGTTGTTTCTACTTCTACCTCTGATTTTACAACCTGAAACATTAAAGTTTGACATTGTTTTTTTTGTTCAATAGCTAAAGACGACATTAAAACTAGGCAGTTAACTTCCTTCTTTGGACCCCAAAGCAAGCACCCTTTTGCTGGGCAGGCAAACAGTTAACCTTTGTCCTGTGAATAAATCAAACTAGAGCTGTCAGTGAAACTGACTAGGGCCCCGGCAGCGCTATCAGAGGATAAAAAAATTTGTGGACGGATAGACGGACAGACAGATGGACAGAGTGATTACTATAGGGCACCCACACTTTCAGTGCGGGGCCCTAATAACCCTTTCGCCGCCATAGGCAAGTCTCATCGACAATGTATGGTACTGGCTTTTAACCCAGTAAATTAAGTTTCACAGACTGTTAAATTTTACGGAACACCATATCCTATATTTAGCCTTACTCTTTGCTGTTATTTACTGCTTATTTGAGGTTTCAATGTTGAAAATTAAAACAGTGTTTTGAAAGTTCAAGAAAAACATTTTGTGGAATTTGCTCATCCAAAATGGTTTTGAGAACTAAAAGAAGGATATACAGTGAAATTCCGCTATTAAGACCACCTAAAATAAGTACTAATTCTGCTTTAAAAAGCTTGTTTTGAAGGCTGGACTTAATTTTTCTTTGTGTTTTCTGCCAGTGCAGTCCAACCTGTGTTAAGCAAGCACCTCAGGGATGATCAAAATGTGCTTGTTTAACACAGGTGCTTGTTTAATACAGGTGAATTTTAATGCATTTGCCTTTTTTGGGAACCAAACGCTTGCTTGCTTATGACAGGTTAGTTGCTTAATAGAGGTGGCCACTATGACAGGTTTGACTGTAGTTTCCTCTGATCATGGACCACCTTTGGGACTGTTCAAAAGTGGTCTTTAAGACCACTTTTGAACAGCCCCAAAGGTGGTCTTAATTTTGGAATTTTACTGTATATAAGAGAAGATATGCTTGTTATTGTGTTAATTGACATTGATAATGCCTGAGAACGCTCAGGCGAACAGGTAGATGATGGCTATGAGACAGTAGGAAATGATTGAAATGTTCACCAATGATTTTTTAATATTTAGCTCAATAAGATCATTCTGATGCTAATGGTCCATAAAATGTCTTTTCCTGTATAAAATATTTCTTTTGCAAAATTATAAGAAGCCTGTATTCATTGTGTAGTTTAAATTTAAGCTCAGTCTCTTTATTATTTCCAAAGAAATACTCATGTTACTATGACTACCCAATCTCTTTCTTACTGTAAAAAAATATTTAGCGCTCAGTGGAACTTTTCACTATATATTTGGCAGCGAAAGGGTTTTGCTACAACCATTTTTGACTTTCAACCAATCAGATTACTTTATATAATTTATTCATACAGTTTCACAAAATGAATGTCAAACAGCCTAGGTACTGATCAGATGGCTTCTAAAGGAGCTTGTTTGTTTGTTTGATTTGAGGTTTAACATCCCCGTCAACACTGTAAAGGTTATTTTGGAGACGTTGCTTCCAATTTTGTGGGACTTTTACCCAACATTTGAGATGAAATGACGTCTCAAGTCCTGTAGCACAATGAAACCAATAGGTTTTATAAGCATGGGCGGTCCTGACTCGCACCACATTACCTGGGCAGGCTTAGATCCTCTAAGCGGTTTACCAGTACTCGTGTGCAGGTCGGTTTCAGCTCTTTGTGGACACATCATGCAGCCTATCTATTTCTTCAAGACCCAATGGGCGGGGGCAGGCTTCTAAAGAAGCCCTCTGATCTGTATCTACACTGTTTGCAAAGGGTAGAGCATATTCTATTTCAGCAGGGTGAGGGTTATGACATTTGAGGCAACAGTACCATGTATTTGCAAAACGTGTTGCAAAATATTAAGAGAAATAATTGTAACATCTAAAGCGTAAACATAACAAACATTTATTACACTCACATAACATGAAAGTAAAACATGAGAATACTAGAGCACGCAGTCGATGGCATGCCATTGCAAATCACTACGCTTCTAGAAGCCACACTGGGTTTATAAGCACTGACGGTCCGACTTGCACTGCTTTGCCTGGGTAGGCTTAGATCCTCTAAGTGGTTTACCAGTACTCGTGTGTGGTTGGTTCAGCTCTGCATGGAAACATCATGCAGCCCATTTCTTCAAGCCCCGATGGGCGAAGGCAGCAGACCTTCTGTTATGATCCCTGTAGTTATGTTATGATGAACAATGTTATATAAAAGAGGATGTGGTGCATATGACTAGACAAAGAGCAGGATTAGAAGTAGATCTATATTGTTTCTTTGGGACTTCTACTTACCAGCTGAGTGATATCTGGCTTCACTTCAGAAATTTCCACAGTTTCAGCCACCTCCTCTACTGTTTCTATCTCCACCTCACACTCTATATCATCATGCTTCACCTGAGTCCCATCAATGTCTATTACTGAAAACAGAGGTTATTCACTGAACATTTGAAAGATTTAAGGGGAATGGAAACACCTTCAGGGGAGACAACTCCTGCAAAAATATTTTTGTCTCCCATGTCAATAGGGGTCAACTCTTAAAGGAAAGAATTTGCTCCAAAGGAGCAAATCCTTTCCTTTAAGAGTAGACCCCTTTTTCAGTTGGACTGAGCCTAAAGAAAAGCAAACCGGAAGTCTCGAAAGTTGTCTCCCTTTGAAAAATGGCAGAAAATGTGCCAAAATGACCATTCCCCTTAAAGTGCCATTTCTCAACTGGTGTTGTTTAGATGCTGCTGTTGTTGTTGTGTTAGAATGTAACAACATCAGGTTTGTTCATTAGAATTTTACAACCCACCAACATCTAAGGTCATATGGAGATTGGACCTCAGTTTAAGACTTGAGTCATTAGAAACCTGGAAATGAACCCATAACCCCTAATTTAAGAGGCAAATAACTTCACAACTACACCACAAAGGCTTCAACATTGGGTTTAACAAAGCTTTCAAGGTAATTTTGTGTTGTCTCCCAGAGTTTGGGAGAAACTGTATTTAAGATTTAGCTCAACAGACCAAAAGACGAGGAGAAATTCTATTCTTATAAGTCTTATACAAGACGATTGAGGTGGCATATTATAGATTTCAAGACCTGTTTAGAATGTTTAGTCTAATTTTTGCTAGTGTGTACTAAT
Source organism: Lucinisca nassula (assembly GCA_963580285.1). Taxonomy (NCBI): domain Eukaryota; kingdom Metazoa; phylum Mollusca; class Bivalvia; order Lucinida; family Lucinidae; genus Lucinisca; species Lucinisca nassula. The sequence continues at coordinate 186,232,362 of OY757010.1, forward strand.
TTTCATATCCACATATACAGTAAAATTCCTATATTAAGACCGCCTATGGAACTGTTCAAAAGTGGTCTTTAAGACCACCTTTGAACAGTCCCAGAGGACCAGAGGACACTGTATGCAGAAAACACAAAGAAAGAATAGCTGCAACCTACTAAATAAGCTTTTTAAAGCAGAATAAGTCTTAATTCTAGGCAGTCTTATTGCGGAATTTCACTGAATTCTTTAATCAGACAGTCTGTGATGTTAATTGAAATATAAGTAACACTGGGTCACAATGCAAAGATTAAGTACATTCATTTGAATGAACTATGTATGTGTGACATGGCCCATTTGCCTACCTTCTTCCGTTGTAACCACATCAACTTCATGTTTCGCATCTGGGACTACAATGGTAATCTCTCCTTGGTCTTTGGTTTGAAGATCTGCTGTGGTACCAAGCAATGTGTTCAGGCTTGGAGCTACAGGAAATTATCAAAATTCATTTGTTAGCTTAATGGGAATCTAACAATAATTATATATACATGTATTTACATTTCCAGAGTAAAGCCTTATGTACAAGTAAACCTATAGAAAACAATGTAGTTCATACTTCCATGAATGCATCGAGTCATATGATTTTCAGTGACATCAAGTGACGTCAGTCAAAACCATGGTTCTCTACGATCTAACTGGGTGTTGGCGACATAAACGCTGTTCAACCCTTTGTAGAAAAACAGCGTTTAAATGTTTTCCAGCTTTTCCGGGTTCATTTATTTTGCAGGCGATCCACTGTGTTCATACTTTCATGAACATCAGAAAAATAAAATTCATTTCTTAAATCTGCTAGAAGGAATAGGGGATCCTGTGGTACAAATTTACTAAGTGAAGTGTCTTCATTTATTATAAACTGTAAATATTGAATGGATATATCTGCAAAGTGAAGTATCTTTATTTATTGGATAATTGGGTAATTGGATACATAGTGAATGGAAAAATCAGAAGAACAATCCAGCTGATTTTCTTTGCTAAGACACAGAATTGCCCCCAGAGGAAGGAAAATTGATGTAAATCATTTCTTTCAGAAATTACTCAGAAAACATGAAATTGCACTCACCTTGGCACATTGTTGAACAAAACACAGAACATTTTCATTGCAACTATGCTGTGCCTTAATAAAAACAAGAGGCCCAAGAGGGCCTGTCGCTCCACCGGCTAACTTCAGACAATTGTCATATTTATTACATTAACCAATTGTATACTAGTGGACTCTTCTATTGCTATATGTTGGACCAGTCCATTTGTCATATAAGGGGTGTCAGGCCTATTTTTTTCTATTTTTGATGGAAAATTCTATTAGCAAATAGTGCAAGCCCTGATCAGACATGGTGTTCTGTGGGGTCTGATCTGGGCCAGCACTGTTTGCCAAGGTACCCATTTAGAGTTTTCCCGCATGCAATGGGTAAAAAAGAAACAAGTGATCCACCCAAGGAATGTCCATTCTATATTTTTTGGACCCCAGAGCCATGGTTGGCAGGATTTATGTGATCGACCATTTGGCATTGCTCCGTTCTAAATATCTAAAGCTCTGGGCCTTATGGTTTCAGAGAAGAAGACTTTTTTTAAGTTTTTCCTGTTATAAGTCTATGGGAACTAATATGCCTCTGGGCGTGACCAATTTTTTACCCCAGGGGCATTGTTGGCAGGATTTATTTGAGTGACCACTTGACGTTGCTACATACTTAATATCTAAGCTCTGGGCACTGATGGTTTCAGAGAAGATTTTTGTCAGTTTTTCCCAGTATAAGTCTATGGGAGCTTATGAGCCTCAGGGTGTGGCCAATTTGGACCCCAGGGGCATAGTTGGCAGGATTTATGCAGTTGAATACTTCAAGTTGCTACATACTAAGCTCTTGGCCTTATGGTTTCAGAGGAGAAAAGTTTCAAGATTTTGTCATTATTAGTCTATGGGAGCTACTAAGCACCGGGGCGTTGCCAATTTGGACTCAAGAGTCATAGTTCGCAGGACTTAGTAGGTGACCACATAACTTTGCTACATACTACAGTTCAACCTGTATTAAGCAAGTGCCTAAGGGATAGTCAAAATATGCTTGCTTAAGACAGGTTCTTGCTTAATACAGGTGAAATTTAACACATCTGCCTTTCTTGGGAACTGAATGCCTGCTTGCTTAAGACAGGTTGCTTGCTTAATAGAGGTGGCCACTAAGACAGGTTTTACTGTAAATGTCTTAGCTTTAAGCTTTATGGTTTCAGAGAAGAAGTTTTTTCGTTTATTGGTCTATGGAAGCTAATGAGCCAAAGGTGGTGGCCATGGCGGCCATGTTTTTTGTCTGATCAAAATTTCTTCAATGAATCTGACAATGGTAGACGCAAGGAACATTCATGAAAATTAATAACGAAATCCATTTAGCGGTTTTGGAGGAGAAGATTAAAAAAAAAAAGATCCCATTATGAGTCTATGGAAGCTAATTAGCCAATGGGCGTGTCAATGGCGGCCATGTTTTTTGTCTGATCAAAATTTTTTCAAGGAATCTGACAGAGGTCCACCCAAGGAACATTCATGCAAAGTAAGAATGAAATCCATTAAGTTGAGCGGTTTTGGAGGAGAAGGTTTTTAAAACTTTTCCCCATATAAGTCTTTGAAAGCTAATGAGCCAAGGGGCATGGCCATGGCAGTCATGTGGGGCATGGCCATGGTGGCCATGTTTTTGTCTGATCCGAATTTCTTCAAGGAATCTGACAGAGGTCCACCCAAGGAACATTCATGCAAGATAAGAATAAAATCCATTGAGCGGTTTTGGAGGAGAAGATTTTTAAATATTTTTTTTTGGTTTCGATGCCATTTTGTTCTGCATGTAACAAAATTCTTTGAAGGAATTCAGAAGAGGACTATGTGAGAAACATTCCTGTGAAGTTTGGTTACAATCGACCAAGTAGTTAAGAAGGAAATGTTTAAAGACTAGAAATGTGTCCAGACGACACAGATGCCCCTGCCAAGGGCCCTGTCTCTCCCCGAAAATCCATGTTGCAACAAAATTTTCTAAGTGTCTGACCCTGTCATCAGGAACATTTGTGAGAAGTTATATAGAAATTGGTGAAAAAATGTAAGTGCTAGAGCAATGACAAAGTTTTTCTAAAAATAGCCACAGTGACCTTGACCTTGAAAGTGGAACTTGCTAGAGATATTGTCATAAGGAACATTTGTGTGAAGTAATATTGAAATTGGTGAAAAAATGTAAGCGCTAGAGCAATGACAAAGTTTTTCTAAAAATAGCCACAGTGAACTTGACCTTGAAAGTCAAACTCGTTCGAGGTATTGTCATAAGGAACATTTGTGTGAAGTTATTTTGAAACCAGTGAAGAAATGCAGGCGCTAGAGCGATGACAAAGTTTTTCTCAAAATAGCCACAGTGACCTTGACCTTGAAAGTCGAAACGGCTCAAGATATTGTCATAAGGAACATTTGTGTGAAGTTATATTGAAACCGGTGAAGAAATGTAAGCGCTAGAGCGATGACAAAGTTTTTCTAAAAATAGCCTAAGTGACCTTGACCTTGAAAGACGAACACACTAGAGATATTGTCATAAGGAACATTTGTGTGAATTTATATTGAAATTGGTGAAGAAATGTAAGCGCTAGAGCGATGACAACGTTTATCTAAAAAAAAACACAGTGATCTTGACCTTGAGGCCATGACCTTGAAAGTTGAAATTGCTTGAGCTATTTTTATAAGGAACATTTGTGTGAAGTTATATTGAAATTGGTGAAGAAATGTAGGCGCTAGAGCGATGACAAAGTTTTTCTAAAAATAGCCACATTGACCTTGACCTTGAGGCCATGACCTTGACAGTCGAACTCGCTCGAGATATTTTTATAAGGAACATTTGTGTGAAGTTATATTGAAATTGGTGAAGAAATATAGGCACTAGAGTGATGACAAAGTGTTTCTAAAAATAGCCACAGTGACCTTGACCTTAAGGTAATGACCTTGAAAGTCAAACTCGCTCGAGATATTGTCATAAGGAACATTTGTGTGAAGCTATATTGAAATCAGTGAAGAAATATAGACGCTAGGGCTATGTTGTGCGAGGGGATAATTAAAAAATTTTAAGTCTGTGACCTTGACCTTGAGCTCATGGGCAGGGGTGGGGGTATCGCTGAATAAAATGGACAGGTATCTAACATCATACCAAATATCAACTCAATCCATTGCACGATTTGGAAAATATCAACTCTTAAAATATCTAATTAAAAAATTAAAAATTTCTAAGTCTGTGACCTTGACCTTGAAGCCATAGGCATGACTGGGGGTATTGCCAAATAAAAATTTGGACCTGTATCTATCATCATAGCATACATAAGCCAAATCCATAATATAGTTTGAAAAATTTGAGCTCTTTAAAATCTTTCACATTAAAATTGTCTAAGTCCATGACCTTGACCTTGAGGCCAAAGGCATCGGTGGGGGTATTGCTGAATAAAACTTTGGACCTATATCTATATTCATACCAAATATGAACCAATTCCATCAAATGGTTTGGAAAATATGAGTTCTAAAATGTTCAAGTCTACCTGTTACAAAAACCTTAACCTGAGTCTTTAACATTGAAAATTTCTAAGTCTGTGACCTTGACCTTGAGGTCACAGGCATGGGTGGGGGTATTGCTTAATAAAACTTTGGACCTATATCTATCATCATACCAAAGATGAACCAGTTCCATCAAATGGTTAGCAAAATATGAGTTTTAAAAGTTCAGGCTCTACCTGTTACAAAAACTTTAGCCTGAGGTTACAGGATCACGTACGTACGTACGTACGTACGTACACACACACGTACAGACGGACGTACACATGTACGCACGTACGCAAAACCCAAAAACTATATGCCCCCGGCATCATATGATGCGGGGGCATAAAAAAAGTTAACGCACGGATGCACAACCGCACAGACGCACAACAGACACAGGGCCATAACATATAACATAAGACCCGCCGGTCTTTGGCCAGTGGAGCTAAAAAAATGAACAGATTTATGTTTTTATTTCTTTATTTATTAATTTTTTCCTTTCCTCCGTCGGATTCGGTATGCCTCCCTTTTCAACTAAGCCATTTTAACCCTCAGGGATCTGGAGAACTGTTGACACTGTAGTATAATTAGGTCTAATAAATCAATCTCCCTCAGTATTTTGAATTTATTTTGAAACATCAAGTCGTATAAATAGAGTTTGTGTTGAAAACATCAGTTCTATCAACAGTGTGATGGGCAAGTGAAATTTCTGATGTTTTGAATTTTAGAATGACAATTTGTAGGTGGACCTCTATAGATATGTGATAGTCAGCAAAATTGGAGGAGATTAATTCAGATACAGGAAGGTACTTTTAAATAAATAAATAAATAAATAAATAAATAAATAAACAAGAACTTTTGAAGAAGAGAAGACTTTTTTAACATTACACTACATGTTAGATAGTGAAAATAAACCCCGCCCACTGCAGCCATGTTTTTTGTCGGATCAAAATTTCTTCAAGGAATTTGACAGAGGTCCACCCAAGGAACATGCATGCCAAATAACTATGAAATAAAACAACAACCTTTTGCAGAAAATATTTTCAGCATTACACTATATGATATATAGTGAAAATAAGCCTCGCCCATGGCGGCCATGTTTTTTTGTAAGATCAAATTTTTTTCAAGGAATCTGACAAAAGTCCACCCAAGGACAATTCATGCAAATTACAATGAAAGCCCACAAGTACTTTTGCAGAAGAAGATTTTTTAGCATTACATTATATGTTAAATAGTGAAAATAAGCCCCGCCCATGGCAGCCATGTTTTTTGTCGGATCAAAATTTCTTCAAGGAATCTAAAAGAGGTCCACCCAAGGAACATTCATGCAAAATAAAAACAAGGCATCACATGCGATACAAATCCCCTCGCACTAGACAACTTCGTGTGTGGAAAACACTGAAATGGCAAAAGTCCAACTTGCTTGAGATATTATCATATGCAACATTTGTGTAAAGTTTGTTTAAAAATCCTCCAATAATTGTAAATTCTAGAGTGATGACGTTTCTCTAAAAATAGCCATAGTGACTTTGACTTGAGGCTATGACCACGAAAGTAGATCTTGCTCAAGATATTATCATAAGCATCTTTTGTGTGAAGTTATATTAAAATCTGTTAATAAATGTAGGCGGTAGAGCGATGACAAAGTTTTTCTAAAGATAGCCACAGTCATCTTGACTTTGAGGTCATGTCCTTGAAAGTCGAAGTAAGTCGAGATATTATCATAAGAAACATTTGAGTGAAGTTCTATTAAAATCCATCATTAAATGTAGGCGCTAGAGCGATGTCAAAGTTTTTCTAAAAATAGCCACAGTGACCTTGACCTTGAAAGTCTAAATAGCTCGAGATATTGTCATAAGGAACATTTGTGTGAAGTTATATTGAAATTGGAGAAAAAATGTAAGCACTAGAGCAATGACAAAGTTTTTCTAAAAATAGCCACAGTGACCTTGACCTTGAAAGTCAAACTCACTCGAGGTATTGTCATAAGGAACATTTTAGTGAAGTTATATTGAAATGGGTGAAGAAATGTAAGCGCTAGAACCATGACAATGTTTTTCTAAAAATAGCCACAGTGACCTTGACCTTGAAAGTGGAAGTCACTAGAGATATTGTTATAAGGAACATTTGTGTGAAGTTATATTGAAATTGGTGAAAAAAAATGTAAGCGCTAGAGCAATGACAAAGTTTTTCTAAAAATAGCCACAGTGACCTTGACCTTGAAAGTCCAACTCGTTCGCGGTATTGAAATCAGTGAAGAAATGTAGGCTCTAGAGCGATGACAAAGTTTTCTAAAAATAGCCATAGTGACCTTGACCTTGAAAGTCGAAATGGCGAGATATTGTCATAAGGAACATTTGTGTGAAGTTATATTGAAATCGATGAAGAAATGTAAGCGCTAGAGGCATGACCAAGTTTTTCTAAAAATAGACACAGTGACCTTGACCTTGAAAGTGGAACTCGCTAGAGATATTGTCAAAAGGAACATTTGTATGAAGTTATATTGAAATTGGTGAAGAAATGTAAGCACTAGAGGGATGACCAAGTTTTTCTAAAAATAGACACCGTGACCTTGACCTTGAAAGTGGAACTCACTAGAGATATTGTCATAAGGAACATTTGTATGAAATTATATTGAAATTGGTGAAGAAATGTAAGAGCTAGAGCGATGACAAAGTTTTTCTAAAAAATAGCCACAGTGACCTTGACCTTGAGGCCTTGACCTTGATAGTCGAACCCGCTTGAGATATTGTCATAAGGAACATTTGTGTGAAGTTATATTGAAATCAGTGAAGAAATATAGGCGATAGAGCGATGACAAAGTTTGTTCTAAAAATAGCCACAGTGACCTTGACCTTGAGGCCATGAGTTGGAATGTCAAACTCGCTGGAGATATTTTTATAAGGAACATTTGTGTGAAGTTATATTGAAATTGGTGAAGAAATGTAGGCGCTAGAGCGATAAAAAAAGTTATTCTAAAAATAGCCACAGTGACCTTGACCTTGAGGTCATGACCCTGAAAGTCCAACTCGCTCAAGATATTGTCATAAGGAACATTTGTGTGAAGTTATATTGAAATCAGTGAAGAAATGTAGGAGCTAGAGCGATGACAAAGTTTTTCTAAAAACAGCCACTGTGACCTTGACCTTGAAGCCATGACCTTGAAAGTGGAACTCGCTCGAGATGTTTTTATAAGGATCATTTGTGTGAAGTTATATTGAAATTGGTGAAGAAATGTAAGCGCTAGAGCGATGACAATGTTTTTCTAAAAATGGCCACAATGACCTTGACGTCATGACCTTGAAAGTCAAATTCGCTCGAGATATTTTTATAAGGATCATTTGTTTGAAGTTATACTGAAATTTGGGGAGGAATGTAGGCGCTAGAGCCATGACAAAGTTTTTCCAAAAATAGTCAGAGTGACCTTGACCTTGAGGTCATGACCTTGAAAGTCGATCTTGCTCCAGATATTGTCGTAAGGAACGTTCGTGTGAAGTTATATTAAAATCGGTCAAGAAATGCAGGCGCTAGAGCGATGACAAAAGTACGTACGTACGTGGCGCTAGAGCGATGACAAAAGTACGTACGTACGTGGCGCTAGAGCGATGTACGTACGTACGGGACAAATGCTATATCCCCCCTCACAACTATGTTGTGTGAGGGGATAATAAAATCCAACAGGTGGGTTTGGAGGAGAAGATTTTTAAAGATTTTTAATTTTTTGTGTGGTTTTGTTGCCATGGCAACCAGAGCTCTGGGTGTAACAAAATTCTTTGAAGGAATTTAGAAGAGTACTAAGTAAGGAACATTCCTGTGAAGTTTGGTTACAATTGGCCCAGTAGTTTAGGAGGAGAAGATGTTTTAGCATTACACTATATGTTAAATAGGGAAAATAAGCCCCACCCATGGCGGCCATGTTTTTTGTCAGATCAAAATTTCTTCAAGGAATCTGAAAGAGGTCCACCCAAGGAACATTCATTCAAAATAAAAATGAATTCCAACAGGTGGTTTTGGAGGAGAAGATTTTTAAAGATTTTTAATTTTTTGTGTTGTTTTGTTGCCATGGCAACCAGAGTTCTGGGTGTAACAAAATTCTTTGAAGGAATTTAGAAGAGGACTAAGTAAGGAACATTCCTGTGAAGTTTGGTTACAATGGGCCCAATAGTTTAGGAGAAGATGTTTTAGCATTACACTATATGTTGAATAGGGAAAATAAGCCCCGCCCATGGCGGCCATGTTTTTTGTCGGATCAAAATTTCTTCAAGGAATCTGAAAGAGGTCAACCCAAGGAACAGTTATGCAAAATAAAAATGAAATCCAACAGGTGGTTTTGGAGGAGATTTTTAAAGATTTTTAATTTTTTGTGGTTTTGTTGCCATGGCAACCAGAGTTCTGGGTGTAACAAAATTCTTTGAAGGAATTTAGAAGAGGACTATGTAAGGAACATTCCTGTGAAGTTTGGTTACAATTGGCCCAGTAGTTTAGGAGGAGAAGATGTTTAAAGAAAAAGTTAACGCACGGACGCACGACGGACACAGGGCCATGACAATAGCCCCGCTGGCCGAATGGAGCTAACAATACAGTAAAATTCTAATATTAAGCCCAGCATTGATACTGTTCAAAAGCGATCTTTAAGACCACTTTTGAACTGTTCCAAAGGTAGTCTCTGACCACAGGACAATGTATGGAGAAACATGAAGAAAGAATATCTGCAACTTACTAAATAAGTTTTTAAAATCAGAATTAGTACTAATTTTGGGTGGTCTTAATAGCAGAATTTCACTGTATATCCGTCTCCTTCTCTCAACTGTTTCTCAGCCCCCGCCCATCGGGGCTTGAAGAAATAGATGGGCTGCATGATGCTTCCACGCAGAGCTGAAACCGACTGCTCACAAGTATGGTAAAGCACTTAGAGGATCTAAGCCTGCCCAGGCAAAGCAGTGCGAGTCCAATCGGTTTCATTGGGAGACAGGGCTTGAGATGTCTTTTCATCGCAAGGTCGGGTAAAAGTCCCACAAAATTGGAATCAGCGTCTTCAAAATGAACTATACAGTGTTGTCAGAGACGCTAAACCTCAAATGAAACAAACAAGACTCTCAACTGTTTCATGTATGCAAACTTTACAATTATTACAGTTAAACTGTCAAGTTACAATATCAGAGTCCCTTGTGGGTCATTTTGTGTCATCTTGCAGAAGGCAGTAAAGAGACAGAAGAGATAGCTGAGGAGATGAAAGTGAGGGACAGAGGAGAAGAGAAAAATGAATGGACATGTAGAAACAGAAGATATAACAAAATTGCCCCTATACCCTTACCTGCTGCAAGGACAGCAGGCCTTATTCAACTGTAAGCAAGATACACATCACCTTTGCCCCACAGCATGATTGATCTATTCAGCAGGACAAGGCTTAATCAGAGCACATAACCTGAGTAAAAACAACTTTCTCTCAGAGAACTTGGCATCTCACCAGGCCCCAAGGTTATAAAACTTTTTTCACGCTCAACTCAGCTGAGCATGAAATTTATAATGCTCATATACATGTATATTAACCCTTCTCTTGCTGAATATTCATTTAAGCCACACCCATTTCTGTCTATCAACCAATCAAATTACTTGATGTAATTTATTGCTACAAATTCATAAACTGAATGCCAAACAGTGTAGATCCTGATCAGATGGCTTCTTCAGAAGCCATCTGATCTGGATCTACACTGTTTCCAAAGATAGGGGTTGTCGTGAACAGCAAGATAAGGATTAAAATACAAATGAAAGAGGCAATTTTCCTGATCAGATCAGCATGGAATGTTATCTGTTGTGCTCATAAATTTTAAAATGCCAAAGATCATTGACATTTTACAATTTATGAGCACAATAAATTTCATGCTCAAGTGAGTTGAGCATAAATGAAGTTTTATAACCTCTGGACCCTGTATATGACCCGTGCGAGAGTCTTACTCATAGCAGTGAGAGACCTGTTTGCGAGTCAGTGCTCTTAACCACAAGGCCACTGAGGCCCAGACATCACCATCAATTCCATCTATTATGAGAAAAAAATCAAACCTGGAAGGTCTAAAATGTCTGTCTGCTGTCTACCAGGTGTTACTTTGGGCTCTCCAACCTGACTGGCTGATGTGTCTTTCAGGGCAGCCTCTTTGTCAGCAGCTGCTTGCTGATTGGCTAGTTCGGCTTCTGCTTCCTGTTAAACATTATAAGTAAGACAAAGTGGGTCAAAGCGCTGTTAGCTTAATGAGCTTGCTAGTGGTCAGTCTAGTAAATATAATATCTACTCTGGTATTTTTGCTGAAAAACTGAGTAGCTTTTGCAAAATTACTCAGTTTTTTTTCAGCAAAAATGTTTGTATATTAATGTTTGTATGATAAAAGTTTGAACATTACATTAACCAAACAACAGAAGCTATTCACACCTTTGCAGCAAAAATTCTAATATATATGCTGGGGTTTAAAGGTATGTTAACTACATGATGTTGTTAGTTGAAGAAGCAGTCTGATCAGGGTCTACACTGCTTGCCATTCCGTCTGCACCTTTTGGAGAATTACGACAAGTTCACAAGGTGTCTGAACTTTTAAGAATTTTTACTGTAAAATACATGAATAAAACCTATATGAATTCTTAGTTGTATTTCTTGTATAATTCTATACCACTTTTATACAGTTTTCACCAATCCTCCAATCAGTTCTAACTTACATATACTTAACCTTTAAGCTGCTGAGAAAAAAAACAACAACAAAAAAATGCATCTTAAAATGCCCTCTGCTTATGTCATCTGCTGCTTTCTTGCAAACTTTTCAAACATATTTTTGCAAGATTACAATTTTATTGTAACTTTCAATTTAAATCTGCTGGTCCACACTAATTCAAAGACTATTTACGGTTTTCAAAATAATAATTTTAGTGTAAGTTACAGCTCTAATCTGCTGGTCCACAATTAAGCCAAAAACTAACTAGAATCGCGCAGTCGATGGCAAGCCATCGCATATCCCCACGCTTCCCTGCGGGCCCTACCTCCTGGGCCATCACCTAGGGATGTTTGACCCGAGGGTAAAAATTTTGATTGTGATGTATTCTACTCATCATGCCGTTTGATTTAATATGCTACATGACCATGTTCTGAAAACTTTGATTTTTTCCCCAAGGTGCCCCACCCCTGGCCCTACTCCCAGGGGTAGGATCAAAATTCTGAAAGTGTTATGCACTCCCCAAACCAAAGTTTTATCAGTTCCCAAAGTTTCAAGTTTCTATCTATAACGGTCTAGGAGGAGTTATCCGGAAACAGTAATGTATGTGGGTAAAGGGGTCAAAATCAGATTTTGACCTCTGGTGACCTCAAAATTGACCCCAGGGGTCAAATTTTGGTTGTAATATTTTCTACTCGTCATGCCCTTTGCTTTGATATATTACACGACCATGTTCTGGAAATTTTGATTTTTGACCCCCGCGGGCCCCACCCCCTGGGCCCACCCGTAGGGGTGTGATCAAAATTCCGAAAGTGTCATGCACTCCCAAGACCAAAGATCTATCAGTTCCCAAAGTTTCAAGTTTCTATCTATAACCGTCTAGGAGGAGTTATCCGGTAAAGGAGTCAAAATCAGTTTTGACCTCTGGTGACCTCAAAATTGACCCCAGGGGTCAAATTTTGGTTGTAATGTTTTCTACTCATCATGCCGTTTGCTTTGATATATTACACGACCATGTTCTGGAAATTTTTATTATTGACACCCGCGGGCCCCACCCCCTGGGCCCACCCGTAAGGGTGTGATCAAAATTCCGAAAGTGTCATGCACTCCTCAGACCAAGGATCTATCAGTTCCCAAAGTTTCAAGTTTCTATCTATAACCGTCTAGGAGGAGTTATCCGGTAAGACGGACGGACGGCCGTACGGACGACGAAGACCATTACAATATCCCCACTTTTTCTTTGAAAAGCGTGGGGATAATCACTGTCTATAAGATTATAATTTTTTGGATAAATTGCTTGTCAATCGACTAGGGCTGGCTAATCGGAGCTGAAAAGATAATCGATTATCAGTCCTGTCACTGCAATCGATAATCGATTAGTAATCGCTAAGGTTTTTGTCATAATTTTACCTGTCTGGCTTTCTGTCTGAGCATGGCTCTTACCATATGTTGCATTTTTACCATATGTTTATTTGAACAGACAGGCCTGGGCAAACAGTGTAGACCCAGATGAGACGCCGCATAATGCGGCATCTCATCAGGGTCTGCACTGTTTGCCACTCATTCAGCTATTTTAGACATAACTTTAGGTAGTAAATTGTACCTATAAATGTAATCGATTAAAAGCAAATCAGAAATGATTATCATTTTTGTGGAATTTATCGATCGATTAATCGATTATACGATTAATCGTGTCAGCCTTACAATCGACCCAAAGTTAATAAGCACAGAAGCTTCACGTTTTTGGTGTCCATGTGACTATCACTAATTTATGCGAAATCCTGGCAAATGTCACCTACAGTTGTGCTCTTCTTGTCACTATGACATCATAAGAGCTGTGTAAAAGGAAGTTTTTGTAAAACAATGACTAGGCCCATGTGCTGGCTCACTGGCAAACAGTGTAGACACAGATCAGATGCCACAGAATGTGGCATCTGATCTGTGTCTACACTATTTTAATACTTAACCCATTGTATGCCGGTGGACTTTTTCATTCCTGTATGTTGGACAAGTCCCATTTGTCATATAAGGGGTGTCAGGCCTATTTTTCTATTCTATTTTTGATGGAAAATTCTGTTAGTAAATTGTGCAGGCCCTGATCAGATGCCACATTCTGTGGCATCTGAAATGGGCCTGCACTATTTGTCAAGGTACCCTTTTAGAGGTTTCTCTCATGCAATTTAAAGGCATTTATTCTTGTAACAGTAGAACACACCGTGTGTTCATAATTGTTTTATTGCCCTCTGTGATATACCAACTGTAGCAGATCAAAGGTGGCCCTTAATAGAGTGATTAGTAGCCCTTGTTGTATCCCCTGACTGAGGCACTTATGGGGAAAATCAATAATGTACACTCTAGTCAACAGTTAGTAAATTATTTTCCCTGTTGAAGACAGAAGACTTCTCTTCAGTCAGCTCCGAGGCCTACATAATATTATGTATTGAAATGATAGCCCTCAATTTATTATGCTATTTGGGGCTATCTCCTGACCAAGTCATCCGATATGGCCAAATTCCACAAATAATTATCCATTATTTGTTCCTTTCCCCCAAATATCATAATTCTTTTTGTAATACACGAGTTATTTGATTTGTGATTCTCCCATTTGCTGGCTCCCAGCACTTGTGAGAGGCTTAAGGGACTGGCTGGACTTCAACAATTACCTCTGCATACTGACCAGTCTCTTAAGTTGTTCCTTGTGGCTGGGGCCTGCACATTGGGAGATATGGTCATGGGACTGGCCCCTGATAGCCAAAATATGTTTTATATGCTTAGATTTAGTTTATCATAGTTTAGCTAGTGACGTGTTTCATAGGAATAAAATTCAAACAGTTCAGATCTGTCTTTCTTTTCCATTAAAGAAGAATAAATGCCTTTAAGGGTTAAACTGTCTAAGTTACCGTTCAGGACCATACTTCCAACCTACACTCAGAGACAATCCAGCCACCAATCCTGTCAGTGCTTTGATTTGTATAACTTACAGCTTTTAACTGCTGAAGGCTGTCGACTGAGATCTGTTTACTCTGTAGTAGTGATGACAACAGGGGTGATGTCGGAGTTTTTGTCTTCAGTGATTCTGGGGTTACTGACAGGGGAATGTCTATTGTGATTGGTCGAGCTGGGGTTGGAGTGTTCGGCATTTCATCATCAGTTGTCTGGAAAAAAACAACAAACGAAAGATAATGCAAATTAATCATGAGAAAATTAAACAGGAAATTTACTATTACGAATCCTGTGCTATTTATGGCATTTTACTGATACATGTATATCTAAGAACCAGGGCTGAATACAAAATGCTGAAAAAGATAAAAAAAATACAAAACGCTGAAAGAGATAAAAACAAGAGGCCCATGGGCCACAATGCTCACCAGAGCTCAGGGGGCCACTGCCCACTGGCAGCAATGTATTTTAATTAACCATGGAAGCCCTGTGCCCAAGGATGCACAGATAAAATTTGGATCCAATCAGCCTAATGGCTTCAGATTCTGATGTCGCTTGAATGTGTTGTTGCCTGACAACAGATGACAATTGCCAATTTCCCATCTGTGGCAACAAATAGGCCAAAAGGAACATTATTAAAGGAACATTTCTATGAAAGTGTGGCAAAATATCTTGAAAGACATTAATGTATTTTTCAATTTTCCCCATTATAAAATGGAAACTCTTAACTTGGCATAGCAAACAAACCATAGAGCTAAATTTCATAAACTAGAGCTCAGGTGGACACTGCCCAATGGCAGACATGTATTATAAAATGATATTATTTTAATATACAAATTATAAAGTCTCCCAAACAAACCCCACACCCAAATGAGCACCCATGTGGACTGTATCTGAAATATTGGGTGTTTTATAAAGTAAAGAGGGTGGGGCATGGACCCAATGGAGCCCTGGTTGGTGTCAATAAATGCATCTTATCAAAAGAAACTGAGACATATATGGTTTAGCAGTGGGGATATGTATGGTTCCTGAGATGCAAGGCCTTTTAAGCAACGGAGGGATTCGGGCATGGCAGATCCCAGAGAAGCCCAAGATTGTTGTCACTGAATATATCTTATCATAAGGACCAAGAGTATATATGGTTAAACGATGGGGATCTGAATGGTTTCTGAGATATGAGGCCCTTTTATGAAGTGGCAGGATGAGAAATGGACCCTGCGGATCCACAAAACGGGGGTGGCTGAATGTGTCTATTAACAATGAACAAGAATATATGTGATAAAAGGATGGCGAATTGAATGGTTTCTGAGATATACCGGGTATGGCCTATTATGAAATGGAGTCTTATCATAAGGAACAAGAATATATATGGTTAAGGGGTGGGGATCTGAACAGTTTCTGAGATATATGGATTTTAATGAAGTAAAGGGGTGAGGCATGGCCCGTGGCACCCCGGGGGGACCCCCATGCTGGTGTCACTGATTGCGTCTAATCACAAGGAACAAGAATATATATGATTTGGGGTTGGGGCTCCGAACAGTTTCTCAGATATATGGTGTTTTGTGAAGTCAAGGGGTGGAGCATGGCCCGGGTGTGCCCTGGGTGACCCCTAGGTTGGTGTCACTGAATCTGTCTTATCATAAGTAACAAGAATATATATGGTTTAGGGGTGGGGATCTGTAAGGTTTCTGAAATATTTGGCCTTTTATGAAGTGGAGGGGGTTGGGCATGGTCCCGGCACATCCCGGGGGACCCCCCAAGTTGGTGTCACTGAATGCAACTTATCATAAGGAATGAGAATATATATGGTTTATGGGTGGGGATCTCAATGGTTTCTGAGATAAATGGCATTTAATGAAGTGGAGAGGGTGGGGCATGTCCCTGGCACATCCCGGGGGCCCCACAGGTCTGTGTCACTTAATGTGTCTTATCATAAGGAACAAGAATATATATTGTTTAGGGGTGGGGATCTGAATGGTGTCTGAGATAAATGGCCTTTTATGAAGTGGAGGGGTCGGGGCATGTCCCCGGCATATCCCGGGGGACCTTCAGGTTGGTGTCACTTGATGCATCTTATCATAAGGAACAAGAATATATATGGTTTAGTGGTGGGGATCTGTAGGGTTTCTGAGATATAAGGCATTTTATGAAGTGGAGGGGGCGGGGCATGGCCCCGGCACAACCTAGGGAACCCCCAGGTTGGCAAAAAAGCACAGGGCTAAGAGAAGTTTACTCAAGGAACATTTCTCTTGCTCAGATTTTAGGACTGTATATGTTAAATCCAGATAGTGTTTTGGCAAACTTTCTAACAACAACTGGGCCCAGTTATTTAAAGGTTTGTTAGCTTAACAAGCTTATTAATGGTCAATATCTTCTGGTAAGTACAATATCTAACAGTGGTATTTTTGCTGAAAAAAAATGTAAGTATTTTTTTTTGCAAAATCTACACACATTTTTTCAGCACAAATATTAGCATAATAAATGATCAAAGTTTTATCTATATGTTAACCCATTTTGTAGCAGAAACCTCAAAATGGGTAGTTGGCAAACAGTGCAGGCCCAGATCAGACGCGGCATCTGATCAGGGCCTTCACTGTTTGCAAAAAGGTTCAGCCAATTTCCATATAGATTTTGAAGAAAACAACCTGACACCCCTAAATTTTGAAATGGACTCATACAATATACAAGGAGGATGATTCCATTTGGTACAAAAAGGGTTAACAGTATCATACTTTTGAACAACAGGGATCTAAGCATTTTTCAAGTTTTATATATGATATGAGCCCCGCCAAGCGAATTTGTGTCTTCAGCATTCCGTCATAACAAATTTTAACTGCGCATGCCCAGCCATCCAGATGGGCCAGGGATATGGCTTTCTGTTGGAAGGTTCCTCTTGATTCAATGCTTGTATGAGCGAGCAGCGATGGTTCTGGCGAGACTGCGCAGATGCCCAGGCTTGCCTGAACCTTCGCTGCTCGCATAGGCGATAAGTACCAAAATAACTTGACGGGGCCCATATCTACATAGATTATGGGCACCAATCGTGGTGCATGCTTCATTTTAATTTTAACCCTTATCCTGCTGAATAAATTAAGTTAGCAACAGCCATTTCTGACTATCAGCCAATCAAAATAAGTGTAGATCCTGATCAGATAGCTTCTCATTCAGAATAAGACTTAAATCGTGGCACTTTGGTCATGTTTACTGATTTTAACTTGACTCTCCCTCACACTGATTCAAGAAGGGCAGTTGTCAGTTTCTGGCACTGTACTGATTTGCCGCTAATGTGTAAGCCTGCCTAGAAATAGTGTAATTAGGAAAACTCATCAGCTCGATATGACATAATTATTGTTGACCAGGCCATTAAACTGCAAACAAACAAATTCATCTAACCGGACATTGTGTGGTTTCATTTCAGATTGAACAACGAGAAAGTATCATGTTATAACAAACCATACCTCGACATTCAGTGTTTCAGTGAAGGAATCTTGAGTACTGTCATCCATTTCTGAGAGAGTGCTTATAGTACTGGCAGTACGCTGTAGAGGTTGAGTCTGAGCCCTTCTTAGTGCTGAAATCACAAAGAAACAGCCCAAATGTGAACTTAGTGCGAGTTTGTAAAGCACTATACCCCAGCCTACCCCTAAGGACTACACATATTAACTCTCAAAATACAGAAACACTTTGACTGCATGGACATCCATTATGAAAACATGCCTATATAAATGCATTGTAAACTTTAAAAAATTAAGATGAAAAGGAGCAGTCTCTATAAGGCTGTTTTCATGGCCACAACCGATTTCCTTTAAACTTTGTAACTTAAAATTGGTACATATTGACTGTCTAATGGTGAATTTTTAGACTCTTTGGTCCACTGGTTTTTGCTGTATACACTATTAAAGTGGGTGGGGTAATGTCACCCCATCAAGGGTATACCAACAAAAATGCTATTATTTTTGTTCAATGTGGATGACTGGAGGCGAAGTTTGCCGTATGCTTACTACCCTTTTAGGCATAACAGCCGGTGATAACAGTCTTATAAATATCAATCAAGAGAAGAGTTTATACGCGCTTGTAAGTTGTACCCAAATATCAGTAATTTTTATTCCCCAACTTTACGAAAAACCACAACACATTTACAGTTTTCAACTTATTTCAAAGATCTTTCATAAATATAATGTTGATGTAATAGTCATTCTAGGTATATGTCAGAATTATTGTCAGTTCATAAAACTTAAAGAGTTAGCTGCCCCTGAAATTGGATTTACCCATTTTTTTAAAGCGGAGTGCATTTATCCGTTTGTAGTACTCACAACTTCATTTGAAAGTGAATAAACCGATTCCATGCAAATATAATTAAATAGATGTGGACAAGGAAGTCATTTGATTTAATAGTGCATGCTAGTATTTCCTTTTTTTGGTTATTTATGAACTCTTAATTTCCAGGTGCAAATGGAACATTTGTCAACTGTCAAACATTTTTGACCACCAAAGCAGGCTTTGCTTATGTTGTGGAACCTCATTTTAGACTGATACTATGCTTAAATATAAGCCTGTATGGTCTCACGACATGTTTAAGAATTTGTTCATTTACTGATCTTCCTCTGAATCGCTAGATGTACTCCATGTGTCAACAGCAGCATCATAAACAAAATCAATATGTTCCCGGCGTGGTTTTGCTTCACATGTGCGCAACATCCCACGGTACGAGCTCCACTTCTGCACCCACAATACCATCCAGTGATTGGGTTCAGTCCTTGTGTATATTCAACCCACATGTTATATGTTTTATTAGACGTGTGGCGAGAACGTATCTGTGCCTTGAGAACACCATATTCTTCTTTGTATGCCATTATCTCATATGATCCATTGTCGTCAAAATGTTCATCTGTGTAGGATTTGGCTTGTTTCAGCTGGTAAATACCCAGTTTCAAATCCCTGAGTTCATCCTCAGTCATCTCTGGGAAATTCTCAAGTTTCTCATCATCGATCTTTTTCCAAATAACCATTTTTTATCCCAGCCATTTTTTGTTGCGCCTGCTATTAGCATGGCGCGATATAGGCGCCGGGTTTTCCGTCCGTTCGTTCGTCCGTTCGTCAAGGCGTCAACAATTGCGACCACCCTAGCGTTCACCCTAATGGTCAAGTTTATTTCTCAAGAACTATAAGAGCTTCATTAATGATACTTGGTACAAACTTGTATTTGGGGATGACAACTTACATGAAAGCATCCATATTTGACCTTGACCTACATTTCATGGTTCACTGACTTTGTAAAATATTGCGACCACCCTAGCGTTCACCCTAATGGTCAAGTTTATTTCTCAAGATTTATAAGAGCTTCATTAATGATATTTGGTACAAACTTGAATCTGGGGATGGCAACATAAATGCAAGCATCCATATTTGACCTTGACCTAAATTTCATGGTTCACTGACTTAGTAAAATATCGTGACCACCCAAGCGTTCACCCTAATGGTTAAATTCATTTCTCAAGAATTATTATATTCATTAATGATACTTAGTACAAGCTTGCATTTGAGAATGGGATCTTTTGAGCAAGCATCTGTGTTTGACCTTGACCTACATATCATGGTTCGATGACTTTGCGTCCCCAAAGGCGCGACATAGCCTTCGGCGGAATTCTTGTTACAACCTTATCCTGCAGCTTATTTGGAGTTTTTGCTAGGGCCATCATTCTTCTAGCAATGACTTTGCCCGAATCTTTGCTTGTTACCAAAGGTAGTCTAAATGCATTGCACAATGAGCAAACAATCCTTACCTAGTCGCCAACATATGGTATTTGACTATTGGGCATTGTGTTGCTAAGGGCTTTCCACTTTTTAATTCTCCCATTAGCTGATTCGACAACCCATCTCACCTTTGTAACTAGCCTTGACTCATTCGCCTCTTCAGTCGTATGTTGCTTTTGAGATTTGTTTAGGAAGTGAGGCATATGAGAATTGATTCCAAAATCCTTAAGCATCCCTGAAGCCGCGGTCTACAACGAGAACATCATCTTTTTCAAACCAGTCAGTAATATTTTCTGCATTAGTCTTTAACATGTGTTCGGTAATCTTAGCATCTGTGTTTTCCCATCTGCAAGATATGGTCCCATCACAGTCAAAATGTAACCATCAGTGGCCACAAGCATCATAGGTTTCAGCAAAGGCTGTCCTTTATGTACGGAATAAGATCTTCTCTGAAATGAGTAGTTTCCACTCTTCTCAATATATATGTACGTTCCATCAGCCACTGCGATTGCAACATCAGAATTTGAATCCCCAAATAGGACATTTGCAAAAGTTTATGTATGATTCAGGGATGTTAGAGAAATACTAAAGGGTTATGAAATCAATTCTCATATGCTTCACTTCCTAACCAAATCTCAGAAGCAATATACGACTGAAGAGGCGAATGATTCAAGGCTAGGTACAAAGTGAGATAGGTTGTCGAATCAGCTAATGGGAGAATTACAAAGTGGAAGGCCTTAGCAACAAATTATCCAATAGTAAAATACCATATGTTGGCGACTATGTAAGAATTGTTTGCTCGTTTTGCAATGTGTTTAGACCACAAGGACTGAACCCAATCACTGGATGGTACTGTTGGTGAAGAAGTGGTGCTCGTACCGTGGGATGTTGTGCTCATGTGCTTGCTAGCATGCACTATTAAATCAAATGACTTCTTTGTCCACATCTATTTAATTATACTTGCATGGAATCGGTTTATTCACTTCCAAATGAAGCTGTGAGTACTACAAACGGATAAATGCACTCTGATTTAAAAAATGGGTAAAATCCAATTTCAGGGGCAGCTAACTCTTTAAGTTTTATGAACTGACAATAATTCTGACATATACCTAGAATGACTATTACATCAACATTATATTTATGAAAGATCTTTGAAATAAGTTGAAAACTGTAAAGGTGTTGTGGTTTTTCGTAAAGTTGGGGAATAAAAATTACTGATATTTGGGTACAACTTACAAGCGCGTATAAACTCTTCTCTTGTTTGATATTTATAAGACTGTTATCACCGCCTGTTATGCCTAAAAGGGTAGTAAGCATTCGGCAAACATCGCCTCCAGTCATCCACTTTGAACAAAAATAATAGCATTTTTGTTGGTATACCCTTGATGGGGTGACATTACCCCACCCACTTTAATAGTGTATACAGCAAAAACCAGTGGACCAAAGAGTCTAAAAATTCACCATTAGACAGCCAATATGTACCAATTTGAAGCTACAAAGTTTAAAGGAAATCGGTTGTGGCCGTGAAAATAGCCTTATAGAGACTGCTCCTTTGTGATATTTTTCTTATTTCTGCTCTAAAATATAAATTGTGGCTTCTCGTTAGAACCGCCTCGATGATTTTTTCTTATTTCTTCTCAAAATATAGATTGTGGGTACTCGTTAGAACTGCCTCATCGAGGCGGTTCTAACGAGAAGCCAACGAGTACCCACAATCTATATTTTGAGAAGAAATAAGAAAAATCCATCGAGGCGGTTCTAACGAGAAGCCACTACCTATATTTTAGAGCAGAAATAAGAAAGAATAAGTTTTATCCCTGTAAACCCCAGTTTTACTGTATAAAAGTGGGGTTCAAGGGGGTCAAAATTATTAAGGCGTGTTTTCGTGATGAATAGTTTGTTTACCGTATCTGTTTGGAACTCATTCTTGAGTCCCCGAGAAATATTTCCCAGAACTGTTGATATTGATATGTTTGGGAAAAGAATTGTCTTATTTTTTTTCTTGCAAATGTATGTTGTGTATACATCACTGAATCTTCCTTAACTCAAACATGGATAGCTCATTTACTATGGCTAATAAGAACTCTTTCTGGAGTTCCCAAAGCTCCAGATATCCATGTATTTAGGCCAATTTATGGATGTTTGTGTGATTTTATGTCGAAAAGGTATGTTGTGGATACTCATTAGAATTGCCTCAGTAAGGTGATTCTAATGAGTACACACAGCATACCTTTATTTTATATAAGAAAAACGCCAAATGGCATTATGGACGTGTTTTTCAGGGTTAACCAAAAGGTAATCTGGGACGCGGCACACGCCCGCATGGACATCGCTATTCTAAAGGACGGAATTTTTCCTGAAAAAAACGTCCAAAAATTCAAAAATATATCCTGAAGTCTGCCCCCTTTATGCCTCATGGCCTGGCAGTATCAGTTACCCTCAGTTATTGGAACTACCCCTATCTTGAACAAATTTTCGTGGTCCCCAACTGTATTCTAGGTACTTAACCCATTTGGTACCAGAAACCCCAAAACGGGTAGTTGGCATACAGTGCAGTCCCAGATCAGACGCCGCAGAACGCGGCGTCTGATCAGGGCTTACACTGTTTGTGAAAAGTTAAGGCATTTTCCAAGTAAATTTTGAAGAAAACATAACCTGACACCCCTTAATTTTGGAATGGACTCCCGGTATATATAAGGAGGAAGATTCAATTGGTACAAAAAGGGTTAAGATTGACTGTAATAAGAATCACCTCTTTGAGCCGATTCTAATTAGTACCCACTTTTAGTTTACATAAAATTGAAAAGATATTCCTATTATGCTCCCTAACCTGGCACTTTAACCCTTTTTGTACCAAATGGAATCTTCCTCCTTATATATATAACATGAGTCCATTTCAAATTTTAGGGGTGTCAGGTTATGTTTTCTTCAAAATTTATTAGAAAAAAAGACTGAACTTTTTGCAAACAGTGTAGGCCTTGATCAGACGGCGCGTTCTGCGGCGTCTGATCTGGGCCAGCACTGTTTGCCCTGGAAACCCGTTTTGGGGTTTCCGGTAATAAATGGGTTAATTACCCTCTGGTGTTCAAGCTACATGTAATGATGTCTACCATGAACTTTCACCAAAAGTTTGTCAAATGTTATCTCCATAATGGTCCCAAAGTGCCTGCTAAATTCCATAAGCCTACCTTAACCCTTTTTGTACCAAATGGAGTCTTCCTCCTAATTTCTAGCAGGAGTTCATTTCAAAATTTAGGGATGACAGGGTGTTTTTTATAAAAATTTATTTGGAAAATTACTGAACTTTTACCAAACAGTGGAGGCCCTGATCAGATGCCGCATTCTGTGGCATCTGATCTGGGCCTGCACTGTTTGCCAGGGTACCCCTTTTGGGGTTTCTGGTACTGAATGGGTTAAGAGGTTCTTGAGTTATTTAGTTGACAACTTTTTTTCACCCAACAATTTATATTTTTGTATTTTGTGACCCAGGGAGCTTAATACCAATAAGAAATCTTTTGAATGTATCCACCTGCCTAAATTCTAAAAACCCTAAATAGTCAAAATTTAGACATATCAAAATACTCTTTATAACACTATTGTTGGGGTCGAAAGCAGAAGCCCTATATTAAACAACTGTGTTATAGCCAAACAAAAATGTATAGATTATACAGAAAACCTTATTACGGACACGTTTTTCAAAAGGGGTAAACCAAAATGCAAATCTGTTTGAAAACACAAAATGCCCACCCACCCATGCATCCCATGTTTGGTGGACAAGTACCTATACAAAAATTACCATTAATGGTCATTTTTTTCTAAAGGGTCTATTTATTTTTGGGATCCATCTTTAAACAAGCTTTTTATGCAAGACTGTTACAATGAACAGTTTTATATAAAAGTTTATCATGTGTTTGTAGATGTAACCCTGAAAAGGTAGCTCAGACATGATGTGTGGATTAACCATTTAACCATCAAACCTTCCTAATTACCTACCCTTGGTTTATAGAAACTGTCTATACTTGATGTGGATCGGGTGGGGCTGCCTGAGGGGGCTAAAAGAGTGAGCCTACCTCAGAGAAATGGTTGGTTGGGCTTCTCCAACAATGGAGAAATCTGGTTATACTGTTTCTGGGCTGAACCCCTTGATTTGATATAAATGCATTCTTGTGTCACTGCAAGCAAATAACCGGCCCCCGCCCATAGGGGCTTGGAGAAATATATGGGCTGCATGATGCTTCCACGCAGAGCTGAATCCCGCCCGCACACTAGTACAGGTAAACCGCTTAGAGGATCTAAGCCTGTCCAGGAACTGCGGTGCGAGGCGGACCGTCCATGCTAATAAACCCTTTTGGTTTCATTTGGCGACAGGGCTTGAGATGTCATTTCATCTCAATGTCGGGTAAAAGTCCCACAAAATTGGAAGCAACGTCTCCAAAATGACCTTTACAGTGTTGACGGGGACGTTAAACCTCAAACCAAACAAACAAACAAACAAGCAAATAAATTCTGTTCATTTTGGGGAGCAACCTACTATACACAATCATCCAACAAGACACCAGAGTCAATATGGTTCAACATGCAATGCAATTCTGGTGAGGACGGATGGATGGATGGATGGATGGATGGATGGATGGGCAGACAGACAGACAGACAGACAGACAGACAGACAGACAGACAGACAGACAGACAGACAGACAGACAGACAGACAGACAGAAAGACACAGACAGCATAGAATCTTGACTGTATCATATAGACCCTGTTGTAAGAACAAGAGGGCCATGATGGCCCTGGATCGCTCACCTGATCCGTAGTGTAACAAGTGGGCCCCAGACAGGGCCATTATTGGCCCCAGGGCTTTAATGTGCATAATGTTGAGGGAGGTCTTAAAGGTGAAGCTTCATACCAAACATCAACAAAGGCTATAATTTGCACAATCTTGGCAAAGGTCCACTAGATGAAGCTACACATCAAATATCAAAGACCTGGGCCTTGCGGTTTCAGAGAAGAAGAATTTTTTTAAAGATATTCCCTACATAAGCCTATGCAAAACCAAATGGCCCCGGGGCTATATAAATCTATGTAAAACCAAAGGGCCCCGGAGTGGGCGCAATTGTGGCCCCAGGGCTATAATTTGAACAATCTTGGTAGAGGTCCATTAGATGAAGCTTCATACCAAATTTCAAAGTCCTGGGCCTTGTGGTTTCAGAGAAGAAGATTTTTAAAGATTATCCCTATATAAGCCTAAGTAAAACCAAAGGGCCCCAGCACTATAATTTGAATCATCTTGGTAGGGGTTCTTTAGAAGAAGCTTCATACCAAATATACAAGAGGGCCATGATGGCCCTGGATCGCTCACCTGATCCATAGAGTAACAAGTGGGCCCGTGGGAGGGCCACTCTTGCTTGACCCCAAGCCGGGGAGGGCCACTCTTGACCCCAAGGTTATCATGTGCATAATGTTGGGGGAGGTCTAAAAAGGTGAAGCTTCATACCAAATATCAACAAAGGCTATAAATGTCCACTAGATGAAGCTCCATACCAAATATCAAAGACATGGGCCTTGCAGTTTCAGAGGAGAAGATTTTTAAAGATTTTCCTATATAAGTCTATGTAAAACCAAAGGGTCTCGGGGCAAGGGCATTTTTGGCCCCAGGGCTATAATTTGAACAATCTTGATAGAGGTCCACTAGATGGAATTTCACACCAAATTTCAAAGACCTAGGCCTTTTGGTTTCACAGAAGAAGATTTTTAAAGATTTTCCCTATATAAGTCTATGTAAAACCAAAGGGCCCCCGAGGCGGGGGCATTTTTGGCCAAAGGGCTATAATTTGAACAATCTTGGTAGAGGTCTTCCATTAGCTGAAGCTTCATACCAAATATCAAAGACCTAGACCTTGTGGTTTCAGAGAAGAAGTTTTTTCAAGATTTTCCCTATATAAGTCTATGTTAAACCAAGGGGCCCCGGAGCGGGGGCATTTTTGGCCCCAGGGCTATAATTTGAACAATCTTGGTAGAGGTAAACAAGATGAAGCTTCATACCAAATATCAAAGACCTGGGCCTTGCAGTTTCAGAGAAGAAGATTTTTAAAGATTTTCCCTACATAAGCCTATGTAAAACCAAAGGGCCCCAGGGCGGGGGCATTTTTGGCCCCAGCACTATAATTTGAACAATCTTAGTAGGGGTCCACTGGATGAATCTTCATACCAAATAGCAACGACCTAGGCCTTGCAGTTTCAGAGAAGAAGATTTTTCCAGATTTTCCTATATAAGCCCATGTAAAATCAAAGGGCCCCGGGGCGGGGGCATTTTTTGCCCCCAGCACTATAATTTGAACAATCTTGGTAGGGGTCCACTAGATGAAGCTTCATACCAAATATCAAAGACCTGGGCCTTGCAGTTTCGGAGAAGAAGATTTTTAAAGATTTTCCCTATATAAGCCCATGTCAAACCAGTGGGCCCCAGGGCGGGGGCATTTTTTGGCCCCAGCACTATAATTTGAACAATCTTGGAAGGGGTCCACTTGATGAAGCTTCATACCAAATATCAAAGACCTGGGCATTGTGGTTTCAGAGAAGAAGATTTTTTAAGTTTTCGATGAAAAAATCTTTTTTTGGCTCCTGTGACCTATATGTGCAATGGACCGGAACCATTTGAACAACTTTGAAAGGGGACCACCTAAGGATCATTCCTGTGAAGTTTGGTCAAAATCCGATCAGCGGTTTAGGAGGAGATGTCGTTTAGAGCAATTGTTTACGCACGGATGACAGACAAAAAGGGATCCTAATATTAATCACAAGAGGGCCATGATGGCCCTGGATCGCTCACCTGATCCATAGTGTAACAAGTGTGCCCAAGAGAGGGCCATTATTGGCCCCAGGGCTTTAATGTGCATAATGTTGAGGGAGGCCTTAAAGGTGAAGCTTCATACCAAACATCAACAAAGGCTATAATTTGAACAATCTTGGCAAAGGTCCACTAGATGAAGCTACACATCAAATTTCAAAGACCTGGGCTTGGCGGTTTCAGAGAAGAAGATTTTTAAAGATTTTGCCTATATAAGCCTATGTAAAACCAAAGGGCCCCGGGGCGGGGGCATTTTTGGCCCCAGCACTATAATTTGAACAATCTTGGTAGGGGTCCACTAGATGAAGCTTCATACCAAATATCAAAGTCCTGGGCCTTGTGGTTTCAGAGAAGAAGATTTTAAAAGATTTTCCCTATATAAGCCAATGTAAAATCAAAGGGCCCCGGGGCGGGGGCATTTTTGGCCCCAGCACTATAATTTGAACAATCTTGGTAGGGGTCCACTAGATGAAGCTTCATACCAAATATCAAAGACCTGGGCCTTGTGGTTTCAGAGAAGAAGATTTTTAAAGATTTTCCCTATATAAGCCAATGTAAAACCAAAGGGCCCCGTGGTGGGGGCATTTTTTGTCCCAGCACTAAAATTTGAAGGGGTCCACTAGATGAAGCTTCATACCAAATATCAAAGTCCTGCATGGGCCTTGTGGTTTCAGAGAAAAAGATTTTTAAAGAATTTCCCTATATAAGCCTATGTAAAACCAAAGGGCCCCGGGGCGGGAGCATTTTTGGCCCCAGCACTATAATTTGAACAATCTTGGTAGGGGTCCACTAGATGAAGCTTCATACCAAATATCAAAGACCTGGGCCTTGTGGTTTCAGAGAAGAAGATTTTTAAAGATTTTCCCTATATAAGCCTATGTAAAACCAAAGGGCCCCGTGGCGGGGGCATTTTTTGTCCCAGCACTATAATTTGAACAATCTTGGTAGGGGTCCACTAGATGAAGCTTCATACCAAATATCAAAGACCTGGGTCTTGTGGTTTCAGAGAAGAAGATTTTAAAAGATTTTCCCTATATAAGCCTATGTAAAACCAAAGCGCCCCGGGGCGGGGGCATTTTTGGCCCCAGCACTATAATTTGAACAATCTTGGTAGGGGTCCACTAGATGAAGCTTGTTACCAAATATAAAACACCTGGGACCTATTGTTTCAGAGAAGAAGATTTTTAAAGATTTTCCCTATATAAGCCAATGTAAAACCAAAGGGCCCCGTGGCGGGGGCATTTTTTGTCCCAGCACTAAAATTTGAACAATCTTGGTAGGGGTCCACTAGATGAAGCTTCATACCAAATATCAAAGTCCTGGGCCTTGTGGTTTCAGAGAAGAAAATTTTTAAAGATTTTCCCTATATAAGCCTATGTAAAACCAAAGGGCCCCGGGGCGGGGGCATTTTTGGCCCCAGCACTATAATTTGAACAATCTTGGTAGGGGTCCACTAGATGAAGCTTCATACCAAATATCAAAGTCCTGGGCCTTGTGGTTTCAGAGAAGAAGATTTTTAAAGATTTTCCCTATATAAGCCTATGTAAAACCAAAGGGCCCCGGGGCGGGGGCATTTTTGGCCCCAGCACTATAATTTGAACAATCTTGGTAGGGGTCCACTAGATGAAGCTTCATACCAAATATCAAAGTCCTGGGCCTTGTGGTTTCAGAGAAGAAGATTTTTAAAGATTTTCCCTATATAAGCCTATGTAAAACCAAAGGGCCCCGGGGCGGGGGCATTTTTGGCCCCAGCACTATAATTTGAACAATCTTGGTAGGGGTCCACTAGATGAAGCTTCATACCAAATATCAAAGAACTGGGCCTTGTGGTTTCAGAGAAGAAGATTATTAAAGATTTTCCCTATATAAGCCCATGTAAAACCAAAGGGCCCCGGGGCGGGGGCATTTTTGGCCCCAGCACTATAATTTGAACAATCTTGGAAGGGGTCCACTAGATGATGCTTCATACCAAATATCAAAGACCTGGGCCTTGTGGTTTCAGAGAAGAAGATTTTTTAAGTTTTTGGTGAAAAAAATCTATTTTTGGCTCCTGTGACCTAGATGTGCAACGGACCGGAACCATTTGAACAACTTTGAAAGGGGATCACCTAAGGATCATTCCTGTGAAGTTTGGTCAAAATCCGATCAGTGGTTTAGGAGGAGATGTCGTTTAAAGAAATTGTTTACGCACGGACGCACGGACGGACGGACGCACGACGGACGACGGACAAAAAGTGATCCCAAAAGCTCACCTAGTCACTACGTGACGGTGAGCTAAAAAGACCTAGGACTTGTGGTTTCAGAGAAGAAGATTTTTAAAGATTTTCCCTATATAAGTCTATGTAAAACCAAAAGGCCCCGGAGCAGGGGCATTTTTGGCCCAAGGGCTATAATTTGATAATTTGAACAATCTTGGTTCTATATAAGCCTTTGTAAAACCAAAGGGCCCTGGGGCGGGGCCACTTTTGGCCCCAGCACTATAATTTGAATCATCTATGTAGGGGTCCTTTAGAAGAAGCTTCATACCAAATATAAAAGACCTAGAACTTGTGGTTTCAGAGAAGAAGATTTTTTAAAGATTTTCCCTATATAAGCCTATGTAAAACCAAAGGGCCCCGGGGCGGGGGCATTTTTTGCCCCAGCACTATAATTTGAACAATCTTGGTAGGGGTCAACTAGATGAAGCTTCATACCAAATATCAAAGTCCTGGGCCTTGCGGTTTCAGAGAAGAAGATTTTTAAAGATTTTCCCTATATAAGTCTTTGTAAAACCAAAGGTCCCCCCGGCGGGGACATTTTTGGCCTCAGCACTATAATTTGAATAATCTTGGTAGGGGTCCACTAGATGAAGCTTCATACCAAATATAAAAGACCTAGGCCTTGTGGTTTCAGAGAAGATTTTTAAAGATTTCCCCTATATAAGTCTATGTGAAACCAAAGGGGCCCGGGGCGGGGGCATTTTTGGCCCAAGGGCTATAATTTGAACAATCTTGGTAGAGGTCCATTAGATGAAGCTTCATTCTAAATATCAAAGTCCTGGGCCTTGCGGTTTCAGAGAAGAAGATTTTTAAAAGTTTTGCCTATATAAGCCTATGTAAAACCAAAGGGCCCCAAGGCGGGGGCATTTTTGGCCCCAGCACTATAATTTGAACAATCTTGTTAGGGGTCCACTAGATGACGCTTCATACCAAATATCAAAGACCTGGGCCTTGTGGTTTCAGAGAAGAAGATTTTTTAAGATTTTCCCTATATAAGCCAATGTAAAACCAAAGGGCCCCGTGGCGGGGGCATTTTTTGTCCCAGCACTATAATTTGAACAATCTTGGTAGGGGTCCACTAGATGAAGCTTCATACCAAATATCAAAGTCCTGGGCCTTGTTGTTTCAGAGAAGAAGATTTTTTAAAGATTTTCTCTATATAAGCCTATGTAAAACCAAAGGGCCCCCGTGGCGGGGGCATTTTTTGTCCCAGCACTATAATTTGAACAATCTTGGTAGGGGTCCACTAGATGAAGCTTCATACCAAATATTAAAGTGATCCCAAAAGCTCACCTCGTCACTATGTGACGGTGAGCTAAAAACTGTCTTTAATATTTCTGTTAAGGTTAGATACAGATCTTCTTCCTCAGCTGTGCCAACTAACAATATTCTTGAAATTTTAGATAAAGAATCTAGATACTATATAAGCAGTGAGAGAACAAAGGTGTAGATCAGACTGTGCGCACCTTCGTTGTTCGAAAATGCAACATTTTCAAATATTTTTTGTTATGTACAAAAAATCAAGTCTGGATATATCTTGAAAATTGTATGCTAGCCTAAAAATTTGTGTAGGCAGACAATTCATACAAAATGTCAAGCCAGACAGATCCCACCATCCACCACCACAAAAAAAAATAGAATGTCATCTGCTGCAGAGTTTCACTTGGTGCCATATGTAAGGATTAAGTTAAATGTATACCTAGTGCCTGAGCTCTCTCTATTGCATCCTGAGCAGCTTTTCTTTCTTCCTCCTTTCTTTTCTCTTCTTTGGCTTTCTTCTCCCTGATATTAAAACTAACTCTTTAACCCTTTTTGTACCAAATGGAATCTTCCTCTTTATATATGGCAGGAGTCCAATTCGAAATTAAGGGGTGATAGGTTGTGTTTTCTTAAAAAAATTTTTTAAGAACAGGCTTACCTTTTTGCAAACAGTGTAAGCCCTGATCAGACGCCCCTTTCTGCAGCATCTGATCTGGGCCTGGACTGTTTGCCAATTACCCATTTTGGGGTTTCTGGTACTCAATGGGTTAAAATTTCAGGGCCGAGCTGTTCAAAGCCTAGATAACTTAACTGACTCATTAATGGTCAATATAATTATGTTGACAGTTGTAGCAATGGCTTTCTTCTCCCTGATATTAAAACTAATACAGTAGAACTGCGATGGCTCGAACACCAATGGCTCGTTTACCATGGCTGGGTCGAACTCCTGCTTGAGGCCCTAAGGAAATCCTCAAGATAAGAACTGGTGGGGGATGATTAAGGAGATTTTAGTCTTTTATCTTGCAAATGTATGCTGTGTGTACTCATTAAAATCGCCTCGGTGAGGCGATTCTAATGAGTACACACAGCATACATTTTCATTATATAACATCGAAAGGATGTTCAAAAGTATCTCGTTATGCCTCCTGACAGTCACCCTCAATGGCTCGAACTACCCCTGTCTCGAATAAATTTTCATGGTCCCAAAGGGGTTCGAGCCATCGAAGTTCGACTGTACTTTAAAACTTCAGGGCCGAGCTGTTCAAATCCTAGATAGCTTAAAGAACTCATTAGTGATCAAACTGCTCATTGCTGTAGCCAGTACATCTACACTAATGCATTTTTATTTGGCTGAAAGTTACCTAATGGCCTAATACCTAATCTTGGACAATTGCAAGATTCCCAAGGAAGTTGTCTGAAGGCGAGGCCAAAGAACTATTTTGTTTCTTTAGAAAACTGCTAGATCCCTGAGGAAGTTGTCTGAACGCGATTCCACAGACTAGTTTTGTCCGTTTTGAGTTTTCACACCCAGCAACACTATATTGGTAATATTGAGCTGGACAGTTTAACTAACTACACTTTTCCTGGAAAGGCTTACAGTTGAACTTCGATGGCTTAAACACTGATGGCTCGTTTACCATGGATGTGTCGAACCCATTCTTGAGCCCCTAGCGAAATCCTCTACATAAGTAATAGTGGGGGATAATTAAGGATATTTAAGTCTTTTATCTTGCAAAAGTATGCTGTGTGTGCTCATTAGAATCGCCTCAATGAGGCGATTCTAATGAGTACACACAGCATACATTTTCATCATAAAACACCGAAAAGATGTCTAAAGGTATCTCGTTATGCCTCCTGACAGTAACCTCAGTGGCTCGAACTACCCCTGTCTCGAACAGATTTTCGTGGTCCCAAAGGTGTTCGAGCCATTGAAGTTCGACTGTACTTTAAAACTTCAGGGCCGAGCTGTTCAAATCCTAGATAGCTTAAAGAACTCATTAGTGATCAAACTGCTCATTGCTGTAGCCAGTACACTAACTAACTAGAAATGGTGTTTGTAAAACACAATGCCCCCAACCTTTGCTTGACCTTAGCTGGCAAAATATTCAACAAATATTGTTAAAGAATCAAAAACATACAACAAGAATTCCCCCGAAGGCTATGTCGCGCCTGTGGGGGCGCAAAGTCACCAAACCATGAAATCTAGGTCAAGGTCAAACATGGATGCCTGCATAAAAATTTCACTCCTAGTTGCAAGCATGTACCAAGTAACTCTTAAAAACAGACTCTTACATCAGGGTCAAAGTTAGGGTTGTCACACTATTTTACAAAGTCAGTGAACCATAAAATGTAGGTCAAGGTCATAAATGGATACTTGCATTGAAGTTTCAATTCCTAAATGCAAGCTTGTACCAAATACAATTAATGAAGCTCTAATAGATCTTGAGAAATGGACTCTTACATTAGATAGAAAGTCAGGGTGGTTGCAATAATTCACAAAGTCAGTGAACCATGAAATATGGGTAAAAGTCAAATATGGATGCTTGCGTTGCAGTTGGAATTCCTAGATGCAAGTTTGTACCAATTATAATTTAAAAAGCTTTAATAGTTTTCGAGAAATGGTGAAAGTCAGGGTGGTCGCAATAATTCACGAAGTCAGTGAACCATGAAATATAGGTCAATGTCAGATATGGATGCTTGCGTTGAAGTTGCAATGCCTGGATGCAAGTTTGTACCAAGAATGATTAATGAAGCTCTAATAGTTCTCAAGATATGGACTTGCTGACAAGATTCTATTAAAAAAAACAAGGCATCACATGCGATACAAATCCCCTCGCACAAGACAACTTCGTGTGTGGAAAACACTGAAATGGCAAAAGTCCAACTTGCTTGAGATATTATCATATGCAACATTTGTGTAAAGTTTGTTTAAAAATCCATCCGTAAATGTAGGTTCTAGAGTGATGACAATATTTCTCTAAAAATAGTCATAGGGACCTTGACTTGAGGCCATGGCCGCGAAGTAGATCTTGCTAAAGATATTATCATAAGCATCTTTTGTGTGAAGTTAGATTAAAATCATAAATGTAGGCGGTAGAGCAATGACAAAGTTTTTCTAAAAATAGCCATAGTGACCTTGACCTTGAGGTCATGACCAAGCAACTCGAGATATTACCATAAGAAACGTTTGTGTGAAGTTCTATTAACATCCATCAATAAATGTAGGCACTAGAGCGATTCCAAGGATTTTCTAAAAATAGCGCCAGTGACCTTGACCTTGAAAGTCGAAATAGTTCCAGATATTGTCATAAGGAACATTTGTGTGAAGTTATACTGAAATCGGTGAAGAAATGTAAGCGCTAGAGCCATGTCAAAGTTTTTCTAAAAAAATAGCCACAGTGACCTTGACCTTGAAAGTCAAACTCACTCGAGGTATTATCATAAGGAACATTTGTGTGAAGTAATATTGAAATCAGTGAAGAAATGTAGTCGCTAGGGCGATGACAGTTTTTTTAAAAAAATAGCCACAGTGACCTTGACCTTGAAAGTCGAAATCGCTCGAGATATTGTCTTAAGGAACATTTGTGTGAAATTATATTGAAATTGGTGAAGAAATGTAAGCGCTAGAGTATTGACAAAGTTTTTCTAAAAATAGTCACAGTGACCTTGACCTTGAAAATGGAACTCGCTACAGATATTGTCATAAGGAACATTTGTGTGAATCGATTTTGAAATTGGTGAAAAAATGTAAGCGCTAGAGCAATGAAAAAGGTTTTCTAAAAATAGCCTCAGTGACCTTGACCTTGAAAGTCGAACTCTTTCGAGGTATTGTCATCAGGATCATTTGTGTGAAGTTATATTAAAATCGGTGAAGAAATGTAGGGGCTGGAGCAATAGCAAAGTTTTTCTAAAAATAGCCATTGTGACCTTGACCTTGAAAGTTGAAATGGCTTGAGATATTGTCATAAGGAACATTTGTGTGAAGTCATATTGAAATCGGTGAAGAAATGTAAGCGCTAGAGCATTGACAAAGTTTTTCTAAAAATAGCCACAGTGACCTTGACCTTGAAAGTGGAACTCGCTAGAGATATTGTCATAAGGAACATTTGTGTGAAGTTATATTGAAATCGGTGAAGAAATGTAGGCGCTAGAGCGATGACAATTTTTTTCTAAAAATAGCTACAGTGACCTTGACCTTGAGGTCATGACCCTGAAAGTAGAACACACTTGAGATATTGTCATAAGGGACATTTGTGTGAAGTTATATTGAAATCAGTGAAGAAATGTAGGCGCTAGAGCAATGACAAAGTTTTTCTAAAAATAGCCACAGTGACCTTGACCTTGAGGTCATGACCTTGAAAGTCGACCTCGCTCAAGATATTGTCATAAGGCACATTTATTTGAAGTTATTTTGAAATCAGTGAAGAAATGTAGACGCTAGAGTGATGACAAAGTTTTTCTTAAAATAGCCACAGTGACCTTGACCTTGAGGTCATGACCTTGAAAGTCGAACTCACTGAGATATTGTCATAAGAAACATTTGTGTGAAGTTATATTGAAATTGGTGAAGAAATGTAGGCCCTAGAGCGATGACAAAGTTTTTCTAAAAATAGCCACAGTGACCTTGATCTGAGGTCATGACTTTGAAGTCGAACTCCCTCGAGATTTTTTTATAAGGAACATTTGTGTGAAGTTATATTGAAATTGGTGAAGAAATGTAGCCACTAGAGCGATGACAAAGTTTTTCTAAAAATAGCCACAGTGACCTTGACCTTGAGGTCATGACCTTGAAAGTCGAACTTGCTGAGATATTGTCATAAGAAACATTTGTGTGAAGTTACATTGAAATTGGTGAAGAAATGAAGGCGCTAGCGCGATGACAAAGTTTTTCTAAAAATAGCCACAGTGACCTTGACCTTGAGGTCATGACTTTGAAGTCAAACTCGCTCAAGATTTTTTTATAAGGAACATTTGTGTGAAGTTATATTGAAATTTGTGAAGAAATGTAGGCGCAAGAGCGATGACAAAGTTTTTCTAAAAATAGCCACAGTGACCTTGACCTTGAGGTCATGACCTTGAAAGTCGAACTCGCTCGAGTTTTTTTTTATAAGGAACATTTGTGTGAAGTTATATTGAAATTGGTGAAGAAATGTAGGCGCTAGAACGATGACAAAGTTTTTCACAAATTACCAAAATGACAAAGGGCCATAACTCACAAAGTATTTTTCGGAATTTTGTCATAAGTTAATCAGTTCATCTACTCATAACCACCAATCTATTCACCAACTTTCAAGGCTCTAGCTCCAATAATTTTTGAGATATCTTGCTGACAAGATTTTATTAAAAAAATTTCAAAGGGCAATAACTCGTAAAAGGGGCATAATCCGGACGAGAAAAAAAATACGCGTCAGCTAATTTTCCATGAGGAATCCATATATGAAATTTCAAAACCCTAGCATACACGGTTCTAAAGATATGCTATGCATCACTTTTAGCATACATTACAATGAGCACAAATTACCAAAATGACAAAGGGCCATAACTCACAAAGTATTCTTTGGAATTTCGTCAAAAGTTAATCAGTTCATCTACTCATCACCACCAATATATTCACCAACTTTCAAGGCTCTAGCTCCAATAGTTTTTGAGAAATCTTGCTGACAAAATTTTATTAAAAAAATTTCAAAGGGCAATAACTCTTAAAAGGGGCATAATCCGGACAAGAAAAAAAATACGCGTCAGCTAATTTTCCATGAGGAATCCATATATGAAATTTCAAAACCCTAGAATACACGGTTCTAAAGTTATGCTATGCATCACTTTTAGCATACATTACAATGGGCACAAATTACCAAAATGACAAAGGGCCATAACTCACAAAGTATTTTTCAGAATTTTGTCAAAAGTTAATCAGTTCATCTACTCATCACCACCAATATATTCACCAACTTTCAAGGCTCTAGCTCCAATAGTTTTTGAGATATCTTGCTGACAAGATTTTATTAAAAAAATTTCAAAGGGCAATAACTCTTAAAAGGGGCATAATCCGGACAAGAAAAAAAATACGCGTCAGCTAATTTTCCATGAGGAATCCATATATGAAATTTCAAAACCCTAGAATACACGGTTCTAAAGTTATGCTATGCATCACTTTTAGCATACATTACAATGGGCACAAATTACCAAAATGACAAAGGGCCATAACTCACAAAGTATTTTTCAGAATTTTGTCAAAAGTTAATCAGTTCATCTACTCATCACCACCAATATATTCACCAACTTTCAAGGCTCTAGCTCCAATAGTTTTTGAGATATCTTGCTGACAAGATTTTATTAAAAAAATTTCAAAGGGCAATAACTCTTAAAAGGGGCATAATCCGGACGAGAAATAAAATACGCATCAGCTAATTTTCCATCAGGAATCCATATATGAAATTTCAAAACCCTAGCATACACGGTTCTAAAGATATGCTTTGCATCACTTTTAGCACACATTACAATGGGCACAAATTACCAAAATGACAAAGGGCCATAACTCACAAAGTATTTTTCGGAATTTCGTCAAAAGTTAATCAGTTCATCTACTCATCACCACCAATATATTCACTAACTTTCAAGGCTCTAGCTCCAACAATTTTTGAGATATCTTGCTGACAAAATTTTATTAAAAAAATTTCAAAGGGCAATAACTCTTAAAAGGGGCATAATCCGGACAAGAAAAAAAATACGCGTCAACTAATTTTCCATGAGGAATCCATATATGAAATTTCAAAACCCCAGCATACACGGTTCTAAAGTTATGCTATGCATCACTTTTAGTATACATTACAATGGGCACAAATTACCAAAATGACAAAGGGCCATAACTCACAAAGAATTTTTCAGAATTTTGTCAAAAGTTAATCAGTTCATCTACTCATCACCACCAATATAATCACCAACTTTCAAGGCTCTAGCTCCAATATTTTTTAGATATCTTGCTGACAAGATTTTATTAAAAAAATTTCAAAGGGCAATAACTCTTGAAGGGGGCATAATCCGGACTAGAAAAAAAATATGCGTCAGCTAATTTTCCATGAGGAATCCATATATGAAATTTCAAAACCCTAGCATACACGGTTCTTTAGTTATGCTATGCATCAAAAGCGTAACGGACGGACGAATGGACGAACAGACGAACGAGGCAGAAGCAATATGCCCCTCCAACTTTTTCAAAGTTGGGGGCATAAATACACTAATGCATTTTTATTTGGCTGAAAGTTACCTAATGACCTAATACCTAATCTTGGACAATTGCAAGATTCCCAAGGAAGTTGTCTGAAGGCGAGGCCAAAGAACTATTTTGTTTCTTTAGAAAACTGCTAGATCCCTGAGGAAGTTGTCTGAACGCGATTCCACAGACTAGTTTTGTTTGTTTTGAGTTTTCACACCCAGCAACACTATATTGGTAATATTGAGCTGGACAGTTTACCTAACTACACTTTTCCGGGAAAGGCTTACAGTTGAACTTCGATGGCTCAAACACTGATGGCTCGTTTACCATGGATGTGTCGAACCTATTCTTGAGCCCCTAGCGAAATCCTCTACATAAGTAATAGTGGGGGATAATTAAGGATATAGTAGCAAATGTATGCTGTGTGTACTCATTAGAATCGCCTCAATGAGGCGATTCTAATGAATTTACACAGCATACATTTTCATTATAGAACACCGAAAAGATGTCTAAAAGTATCTCGTTATGCCTCCTGACAGTAACCTCAGTGGCTGGAACTACCCGTCTTGAACAGATTTTCGAGGTCCCAAAGGTGTTCGAACCATTATATATATATATATATGAATGTTTAACAGTATTTTTTGTGCTGAGATTTTACATCCTCATCAACACTAGGTAATTTTGGAGATGCTGCTTCTGATTTTGTGGGACTTTTACCTGACATTGAGATTAAATGACATTCCAAGCCCTACTGCCCAAAGAAACTGCTAGGGTTTAAGGAGTGATCTGACTTGCACCACTTTTCCAAGGCAAACTTAGACCTGAGCAATTTACCAGTATTCAAGTTTGGTCGGTTTCAGCTCTGTGCAGAAGCACCAGGCAGCCCAATCTTTTTCTCAAAACCCTGATGGGCCGGGGCACAAGCATTTTACAGTGCAGTGCACATTCTTCAGCCAGAAACTGAAAAATGCCATTCTTAAATCGGTGGAAGGGAGAAAATGACCGTGAAAAACCACAGCCCAGGCATGCAAATATCTTTCAAGGGACCTGGCAAATGTAAATACAATAAATTTTTAAAAACAAGCATGATCCACGCAGAGCTGAAACCGTCCGCACATTAGTACTGGTAAACCACTTCGAGGATCTAAGCCTGTCCAAGAACCGCGAGGTAGACCGTCCATGCTTATAAACCCTATTGGCTTCATTGGGCAACAGGGCTTGAGATGTCATTTCATCTCAATGTCGGGTAAAAGTCTCATAAAATTGGAAGCAATGTCTCCAAAATGACCTATACTGTGTTGACTGGGACATTAAACCTCAAACAAACAAAAACAAGCATGAATTTATACATGTACTTGCATTACTTTCAATTCCATAGACAATTTCCAAAAATCAATGTAAACTCGTCATAAATGCATAGATATGATTTGAACATGTATTTTTGATTGTATGAACACAACAATGGCTTGAAATAGCTGTGCAATTTATGCAAGAATTCAGGTTTAACAACCCAGTAAGTAACAAGAAATGTTCTCTAACTGCATACTCCAGTCAATAAGCAATGTAGCTTACTGCCTAACATCACTCCTCAGTCTATAGTATATTTTGTACTTACGTCTGTATTTTCTCCCACATTTCTGTCAGTTTGTCATCACACTGTCCTGCCTTTATACTCTCAACTTCTCTCTTGAACTTCCTAAAAATTTACAAATGCAATATTAAATATGTTCAATCAAAACTTTGGAAGCAAAGAATACACCATACAACTGAAAATTATAAGGTGTTAAAGTTTTTCTGGCCCAAACTAGCTAGTTTTGGCCAGTGAGGTTTCATCAGTGACTCAGATGTTTTCCACAGTTGAATCAATCATCCCAAAGGACTAGAAAATATGATCTCAGTGATTGAGTGTTTGAGTTTTACATCTCACCAACAAGGTCATACAAGACAGGACCTCTGTTTAAAGTCTGAAGAAGCCCGGGATCGATCCTGCGACCCCTGGTTTACAAGGTGAGTAGCATAACCATTACACCTAGAAAATATGATCTATACTATGATGAAGGGCAGAGAGACTTTTTCCTGCCGCCACATATTCCCATAATCTATCTTTTCACCACTCCACATTGTCCAATTTGACATTGCTGAATTCAACTCTAGTGCTGCAGGTAACAAACTGGTGAAATCAACTTAATCAGCTGTCAAATTTGACCAAAACGTAAAACCAGTCAACATGATTAACCCATATTATACTGGAAACTCCGAAATGGGATACTTGCAAACAGTGCAGACCCTGATCAGATGCCACAGAATGTGGCATCTGATCAGGGCATACACTGTTTGCAAAAATTTAACCATTTTCCAAATAAACAGCCGGACACCCCTAAATTTTGAAATGGACACCTGTTATATAAGGTGAAAGATACCATTCATATAAAAGGTGTCAGTCTTAGATTAAGATTAAAATGACTGCAGATCTCCAGATAATGGAAGTAAAGAGGATAATAAGAGGGTTTTTTTTTTAATTTCTTCATAAAAAGCTTTGTTGTGGGTACTTGTTTCAATTGCCTTGTTGCGATGATTCTAACAAGTACCCACAATGTTTCTGAAGAAATGAACAAGAAATGCCTGGATGAGGTGATTCTAACAAGTACACGCAACATAGGTTTCTGAAGAAGATAAAAGAAAATTATCCCCTACTGTAAAAATCCTTAAAATTCAGACACCTTGAGAACTTGCTGTAAATGTAATGCTCCTAAAATATTAACAAATTAGAATCATGATCCACAGTAAGTCCAAAATGTGCAGTCCAAATGGCAAACATTGAAGACCCAGATCAGACTGCTCCTTCAGGAGCAGTCTGATCTGGGTCTGCAATGTTTGCTTCGGCCAATACTTTGTCCCAATACTTAGAAACATTACGGCAATTAACCTCATTGCCCTGAACCAATCCCACTATCCAGGTATGTGACTGAATGTTCAGCTTACTTGTATCTTTGTTGTTCTTCCTGGATCATTTGTTTCAACTCCTCAATCCTCTCTATTGTCAGCTTTCTTGTTATCTGATTGGCTGGTGTCTCAATTACCTCCCCTTTCTCACCTCGCTTTCTCCTAGAAATCAAAAAGATCATAACATACATGTACAGTCCTTTCTTATGAGCTAAGTCGAAATCTGACTCGGTAACCACTGCCCCAACCCCTTCTCAGATCGTCTGGTCATACATAGAAATAAATGTTAAGAGTACAATGTACTTTACTCTTATGTACATGCAGCACAAGCCCATATTCAATTTCATGGGAAAGAATATATTTTAGGTGGAAACTCCCGAAGTTCCTTTGGAGCAAATTCTTTCCTTTAAGAGTAGATCCCTATTTATATGGAAGACAGATGTATGTTTGAAAGATTAGCTTCCCTTGAAGGAACATTTGTTCCCCTTAACCCATTGTATACTAGTGGACTCTTCAATTCAATTGCTATTTGTTGGACAAGACTACTTGTCTGTAAGGGGTGTCAGGCTTACTTTTTTACGTTTATACACTATTTTTTGTGGAAAATTCTGTTAGCAAATAGTGAAGGCCCTGATCAGACGCCACATTCTGCGGCGTCTGATCTGGGCCTAAACTGTTTGCCAAGGTACCCCTTTAGGCAATATATGCAATGGGTTAACCCTTATCTTGCTGTTCACGACAACCCCTATCTTTGGAAACAGTGTAGATCCAGATCAGATGGCTTCTAAAGAAGCCATCTGATCAGGTTCTACACTGTTTGGCATTCAGTTTATGGATTTGTAGCAATAAATTACATCAAGTATTTTGATTGGTTGATAGACAGAAATGGGTGTGGCTAAAATGAATATTCAGCAAGATAAGGGTTAACAGTGCAACAAGTTATATGAAATCTATTAGTGCAGAAAGTGTGATCAGATCAGAGCTGTACGACACCTTTTGAAATCTCGCATACACTGTACCAAATTTTTTGACAACTATATGTAAATTATTTTTCAAATCAACATTTCTGAATTTTGAAACCAACTGTTCCTATATTTAGCGTTATACAGTCGAACTTTAATGGCTCGAACACCTCTGGGACCACGAAACACTGTTCTAGACAGGGGCAGTTTGAGCCACTGAGGGTTCCTGCCAGGAGGTATAATGTGGGTTAATTTTGTGACGCATGTATCTTTTCCGTGTTCTATAATAAAATGTATGCTGTGTGAACTCATTAGAATCGTCTCATTGAGGCGATTTTAATGAGTACACACGACATACATTTGCAAGTTAAAAGTTGAAAAATCTCCTTAATTATCCGCACTATTTCTTAAGTAGTGGAGTTCTCCAGGGACTCAAGAACGGGTTCGACTCAGCCATGGTAAACGAGCCATCGGTGTTCGAGCCATCAAAGTTCTACAATTAGGAGCCTCCGTGGTGTAGTGGTTATGCTACTCACCTTGTAAACCAGGGGTCGCAGGATCTATCATGGGATTTTCCAGACTTTCGGATGAGTCTCTTTATGACCTTAGTTGTTGGTGGGACGTAAAACTCAAACAGTAAGTCAAAGTTCTACTGTATTAGTATTTCACAAACTTACTTTGTGGCCCCCACCCATCGGGGCTTGAAGAAACATGATGCTTCCAAGCAGAGCTGAAACCGACCCGCACACAAGTACTGGTAAACCGCTTAGAGGATCTAAGCCTGTCGAGGCAAAGCGGTGTGAGTCGGCCCTTCCATGCTTATAAACCCTATTGGTTTCATTGGGCGGCAAGGCTTGGGATGTCATTTCATCT
The DNA here is from genome assembly GCA_963580285.1 of Lucinisca nassula. Taxonomy (NCBI): domain Eukaryota; kingdom Metazoa; phylum Mollusca; class Bivalvia; order Lucinida; family Lucinidae; genus Lucinisca; species Lucinisca nassula. Next base: position 186,274,666 of record OY757010.1, read on the forward strand.
CAATGTCAGATAAAAGTCCCACAAAATTGGAAGCAACGTCTCCAAAATGACCTTTAGTGTTGATGGGGATGTTAAACCTCAAATCAAACAAACTTACTTCGGAGTTTCCGCTTTCTCCAGCATATCAGCATACTGCAAGGCACAATTCTGGAAATAAATATAACAAAGAGTGCAGCAAGTAAATATGATGATTTCATGCATGCGGGAAACCCCTAAAGGGGTACCTTGGCAAACAGTACAGGCCCAGATCAGCGGCCACAGAACGCAGCATCTGATCAGGGCCTGCACTATCTGCTAACAGAATATTCCGACAAAAACAGAATAAAATCGAAAAATTAAGCCTGACACCTCTTATATGACAAATGGACTTGTCCAACATATAGCAACAGAAGAGTCCACTAGTATACAAGGGGTTGATATTAATTTTCTAAATCTCCATTATATTTTTGTTGAGGAGATGGTCAGACTTGAGCCCCATCAGGTTAACAAGTCCATGTAATGAACACCTTTGTAAACTCCACTATATACATGTATACAGTACAGGTCGCGCAGAACAGCCGAAAGACTCTTTATTCCGAATTTCTTCATTTCGCATGATTCTTTTGGCCCTCTAAAACATTCCGAATCTGAAAATTATTCGGAGTGTTTTACTCGCAAACACTCCGCGAACCGTCGTCGTTCGCAATTCGCGGAGCATATTCCGAGTGTTTCAGAAGCTTTACCTCTTTGCCGCAGGCTATCTTTGCCGCGAAATCCATGCGAAAGTTACGCGGAGTGTATTTAATTATTACCTGTGTGTACAACTGATAATTAATTATGAAAAAAAAGAAGAAGAACAACAACAACAAAAAAAAAAATAACGAAAGTTATTGGAAATGAAAAAGGGAAAAGGTTTAAAACTAACACGGTTGAATGGCGCAGTGTATCAGTGTTGAAGAATTTATCTTTTATATGCTCATGTGTTTTCCCGGTCCGTTTTCTGTATACAAAAAAAAAAAAACGATTTTTTTTCGATGTTTTGTCTTTGTGTATGTGTGTGTGTCTGCGTGTGTGACATTCAACCGATGTTTGGTCGCGTGTTGTTTGATGTTTCTATTTGATGTCGCATTAGATGTTTTGAAGTTTCCATGTTTTTTGCCTTTCGATCAAAATTCGGACATCCGTCTTGGACATTTGTCGACCGACCCACAGACAAACAGATAGGCACAGACAGACCAATGGACAGACAAACAGATAGAGTTTAGAAAATGCAAGATTGCATCTCGTAAACACTCCTAAATTGACCCATCTTTTTTGGTAGGTGTAGTGTGGTAATATGGCTCTTTCAAGATGTCGATCGTTAATCAAAGGTGGGCGAAACTCGGCTTACCCGGAGAAAATCCGCTTGACCTTTCGGTGCAGAACTTAGCATGTTTTCACTTCCCTCTTTTCATTCCTCAGATGCTGCAGATGAGACTGTGCGAATGCGCAGGCTGGTCCAGATGAGGCTGAGCGGGTGCACAGGCTGTGAGGTCTTTACTGCTCGTTCAGGACTTAATGGCTCTAACTACAGTTAGCGAGGCGATTCCATTTTTTTGTAGTGTTTATATCTGAGGGTCACTGATGAGGCCTAATTGGCCGAAACTAGCTAGTCTGGCCCAGAAAACATGTACACTCACTATTTTTCAGTTCTGTGGTGTATTCCTTGCTACCAAAGGATAACCCTTTTATAGAACATATTTATTCGTCGCTGCGATACATGTAAACGTATCTATGACATGACCAGCGTTATCCCAATCTGAATGCCCGATGATTGTCTCTAATCAGACCTCGCGGTTGTGCTGATCAACTCTAGTCAGGCTCCAATCTACGTCTTTACCGGTCATGTGAATCTTATTGTATTTGGCTGGCGCTCGCTCGAACTTAGCTTCGTGTTTAACGAGGCGATTCCATTATTTATAATAAAAATCATGACATTTATATATATAGCATAACTTGTAATAACTCCTGTTTGTGTGTGTGCGTTTTTTTTTTTTTGAAACCGTGTAGATCATGATCAGATGCCTACAAAACGGAAATGCTAATCAAACTGCGCATACGGGAAGGCTGATCTTCGCTGGTTAGGCAGGATTTGCAGGTTAATCTTGAGTTTTTGCAGATCGTGCAAGAACTGGGTCTGATGGGTTAAAGTTACGTTCACAAGAATGAACAGTCATGACTTTAGCATACATAATTACGCCCCGCCCATCGGGGCTTGAAGAAATAGATGGGCTACGCAGAGCTGAAACCGACCGCACACAAGTACTTGCTTGTTTATAATGGCCAAATCGAAATCGCTCTTGAGCACATAGCGAATTGTTCCCAAAGCTCTAGATATCTATATACACCACAAACTCTTGGCCCCCGCCAATCAGGGCTGAAAAAAATAAATGGGATGCATGATGCTTCCACCCAGAGCTGTATCCGACCGCACACGGGTACTGGTAAACCGCTTAGAGGATCTAAGCCTGCCCAGGCAAAGCAGTGCGAGTAGGACCGTCCATGATTATAAACCCTAATGGTTTCATTGGGCGCCAGGGCTTGAGATATCATTTCATTTCAATGTCGGGTAAGAGTCCCACAAAATTGGAAGCAACGTCTCCAAAATGACCTATACAGTGTTGACGGGGACGTTAACCCTCAAATCAAACAAACAAAACATACATAATTTTTGTTATTTGCGTAAACAGTTCAGTTCCTTATCCGAGTACCTGATGAGGTTTTCATAGACTGATCAGTCACAACTTTTCTGGCTACACAGCTATCTCTATCACCTCACCGAGGCGTTTCAAAAGGAGCGTGCAGGCTTTGGCCGGCGCTAGGTACTGGGTCGGATTTACAAACACTGATCAGTCAGAATCTTTCTCACTACACGGCTTACTTTATCGACTCACCGAGGCGTTTGAAATATGAGCGCGCAGGTTTTTTTCCGGTCTACAAGTCCCGAGTCTTTGCAGTTCGTGCGAGTTTTACAGTCCAGTTTGGTCACCATAGGCTAAGACATTACGAAAACACGCCTATTGAAATACATCGACAAAATTTTACCTCCAAAAATGGATTTTTTTCAGATAAAAATCCTGATAATTTTTCGTATTTCTACTCAAAACATAGATTGTGGGTACTCGTTAGCACAATCTTTACGAGGCGGTTGTAACGGGTACCTACAATCTATATAGGGAACATAAAGATTAACCCCTGTAAATCCCAGCTTCGCTATATAAAAGTGGGGTTGAAGGGGGTCAAAACTATACAGGCATGTTTGCGTGATGAATAAAAAAGTAGTTGCATTTACAATGTTTGTGACAGTTGGAACGACGGACGGACGGACGGACGAACACCAGTGACGAAAATAATATACCCCCAAAAAACAATAACCAGTGACACCACCCAATGAATCGTATACCCTTTAGCTGAAAAATAAAATGTCGTAGCCGAAGCTGACTGGTTTTGACCGTCGGTCTCATGTTCAGCATGTTTTAAAACAAACCATTGAGATCGTACATTAGCTAGCGCTCGGCATGAACAAAGACCTAGAATAACATGCACTGTCAAAGGTAAGTGTTTTTGCTCATTTCACCATGGATAGAACTGCGGCCACCTATGACGGACGGACGAACAACAATGACGAAAATAATATGTCCATGTTTTTTTTCTTCAAAAAACGGGTATATTAAAATCAACAACACACCCCTATTTTAATCAGTAGACTCGACCAAGGAATTGTATACCCTTTTACTGAAAATAAATTCGCAGCGGCCTTATGTTCAGCATGTAACAAAACACTGAGATCGTACATTAGTTAGCGCTCGACATAAAACCCGTGCTACTACAAAGACCGAGACGGCCCCCGCCCATCGGGGCTTGAAGAAATATATGGGCTGCAGGATGCTTCCACGCAGAGCTGAAACCGACCCGCACACGAGTACTGGTAAACTGCTTAGAGGATCTAAGCCTGCCCATGCAAAGCGGTGCGAGCCGGCCCGTCCATGCATATAAACCCTATTGGTTTCATTGGGCAACAGGGCTTGAGATGTCATTTCATCTCATTGTCGGGTAAAAGACAAAAAGTCCCACAAAATTTGAAGCGACGTCTCCAAAATGACCTTTACAGTGTTGACGGGGACGTTAAACCTCAATCAAACTAACAAACAAAACAAAAACCCAAAATAACATAACTGTCAAAGGTAAGTGTATCATTTCACCATGGGTAGAACTGCGACCACTTGTGATGGCTGAATATTGATCAGACTGCATGGATGCGCACGCCAACCTGGAAAAACCGTCCATGAAAGGTGGGTGCGTGTGTTATTCCAGCGACTTCCAGTGTATTCATAGGCGAAAGGCTCATCAGACATATTACGCATGTGCGTAAAGTAAAAAAAAATACTTGCCTTTCGGGAGCAAATTCTTTCCTTCAAGAGTAGCATTGATTGATTGATTGATTGATTTGTGGGTTAACGTCCCCGTCAACACTGTAAAGGTCATTTTGGAGACGTTGCTTTCAATTTTGTGGGACTTTTACCTGACATTGAGATGAAATGACATCTCAAGCCCTGTCGCCAAATGAAACCAATAGGGTTTATTAGCATTGACGGTCCGCCCTGCACCGCGGTTCCTGGACAGGCTTAGATCCTCTAAGCCGGATTCAGCTCTGCGTGAAAGCATATTTCTTCAAGCCCCTATGGGCGGGGGCCAATTCAAGAGTAGCATACCATCTCGGAAAAGGTTTTTATTATTACACAGCACCATAGAAAGTTTTCGGTAGATTGACAGTCGACCAAAACTTACGAAGAGCAGGAGCTTTACGATACTAATTCTAAATGAGTGTCACTTATTTGTATGAAATCCAGGTAGGGGTTTATTAAAGCCGCGCTGTTCGTATCAGTGAGGCCAGAGTAGTGTGTAAAGGTTTACCTGTAGAATCGATCTGGTCTGGAAATGGCAAACATGGTAGATCCCGGTCAGAAGCCAAATAAAGGGCCTCTGATTAGAGTCTGCATTGTCTAGAGTTAAGGCATTTAAGGGATTAACGAACGAATGTCTGAGCTCCCATCCAGGGCCATTTTCCCAAATCATCAATGCCTCGATTAAACCATCTTATTGTAGTACTGTTTTCATTATTTCTCCATTAACCCATTTCAGACTGGAAACCCCTAAGCGGGTACCCTGGCAAACAGTACAGGCCCAGATCAGACGCCGAAGAATGCGGCGTCTGATCAGGGCCTACACTGTTTGCAAAAAGTTCAGCCCTTTTCCTAATCAATTTTGAAGAAAACACAACCTGACGCCCCTAAATTTTCAAATGGACTCCTGCCATATATAAGCTGGAAGATTCCATTTGGTACAAAAAGGGTTAAACATCCCTCGCTTCTCGTGAACAACCAGTGTGACAGATTGCTTTTTTCCATGCGCTGTCTCCGACTGAGCACATGATTCCCACCATTTACCGCAGTTCGTCATGTAAGCATGTGCAGATTAACCATACTACGTCATACTAGTGAGCACGCGCACAGTTATTGCGTGTGAAAAGGCACTTACAGGAAACATAATTGCTCGTTTGAGAATTGATCTGTGCAGTCTGATCAGAGCATTTGCTGTTCCTGTGAGCATTGTGATCTCTGGGCTATTCAAAGAGCAACAAGTGAAGACTTTGACCAAAGTGGATGCATAGACTGGGGAACACGTAATTCGATAAGACGTGTAACCATTGAATACTCTAATCAGCCTGCGCATCCGTGCAGTCTGATCAGAGCCTTTGCTGTTCGAATAAGCCTACTATGTGGGCTATTCAAAGAGCAACAAGCGAAGACTGGACATATTGTCTAGATGCAAATGCTGATCCGATACTTCTGTAGTAGAAAAAAAGTCTTTGTCGTGCGCCGGCTCATGTACAAGGAAAATGTATAAGAATGCGGTCTACATATGTGTCTGTTTTAGTTTTTCGTCCCACCAACAGCTAATGTCATACAGAGCCGGGTCCTCGGTTAAAAGACGCATCCGAAAGTCTGGAGAGGCCCGGGATTGATCCGACAATCCCTGGTTTATGAGGCGAGTAAAGTAACAACTATACACCGGCTATTATAATTTATTCATCAATGACAGATTTCATGTTATAGTTGGCCATCCAATCCCCAAAAAGATTGATATTTTTACTTTTGATGGCAAAATTGAGTAGAGTATGGCACCCATCCTAAATGTAATCCTTGATGTGTGTCAACAATCATAGGGGTGGATGCCACGTCTGGAAATGCGTCTGAGGCTCAAAAGTAGGTCAAAGGTCAAATGGGTGCAAAATAAACATGAAACTACTTAAAACTCTCTTTTCACACATATTTGGGGGAAATGTTTGCATAAAATCACCACAAACTATTTAGGTGCAGTGAACAATGGAAAATTATTTTAAATGTACCCTCAAAGTATGTCAGTCTTATAGGTCAGGGGTCATTTAAGTGCAAAACTCGTGAAAAAAGGATGTTTTCTAATCAAAGTTTGTCATATTTAGCACAAGGATGTGTTGATGATCAGTATTTATTATCAAAAAATTAAAAAAATACATTTATTACATGTGTTTGATTGTCAAAGACAGATTTAAATTCCTTAAGTTGGCATCCAAGATGGCTGTCAGGCAGTTATTGACTTCTGTTATAAAATAGAAGTGGAGGCAATGATCAGGAATCGATCCAATTAACCCACAGCTCCCATCAATGGCACCAAAGGGAAAGAAACACAAAAATGAAATGACGTGACCCTAATGGAAACATCAATAGCGGAAAGACAAAAGGACGGTTACTTTCCCACAAAATGGCCAATTGGCTATCCAAAACAAAATAAATATAAGCTATACACAAACTCAAAGGCAAACCATATCAAAAATAAACCGCGACAGAAGCACGGCCTTGGAATGGTCGGTGAAGCGAATTCCACTTGGTGGCGGGGTGGGGTGGGGGGGGGGTCTTAAATCGATTTAATGCAGTCGCCCTTACTTCCGTTGCGATTTAGACAAATCATTTGTCCGCATGAAAGCCTCCTAACTCATCAGTGCAACATCTCAGAGAACACAAAAATCATAACAACCACAGAGATGAAACAACGGTGAGGACAGTACAGCAACCAACCACTAAAATGCTGGAGCAAAAGAAAACCAACAGTTAGACTCCGATGGGCCCGACCAGAGACAGAGCATCAGGCATCAATCAATATTACATGCAAGAGGGCCATGATGGCCCTGAATAGCTCACCTGATCCATAGAGTAACAAGTGGGCCCCGGGGAGGGCCATTATTGACCCCAAGGCATAATGTGCATAATGTTGAGGGAGGTCTAAAAAGGAGAAGCTTCATACCAAATATCAACAAAGGCCATAATTTGAACAATCTTGGCATAGGTCCACTAGATGAAGACTAGATTAAGCTACACACCAAATACCAAAGACATGCGCCTTGCGGTTTCAGAGAAGAAGATTTTCAAAGATTATCTCTATATAAGTCTATGTAAAACCAAAGGGCCCCCAGGCAGGGGAATTTGTAGCCTGAGGGCTATAATTTTAACAATCTTGGTAGAGGTCCACTAGATGAAGCTCCATACCAAACATCAAAAACATGGTCCTTGCAGTTTCAGAGAAGAATTTTTTTTAAAGATTTCCCTATATAAGTCAAAGTTAAACCAAAGAATCTCGGGGTGGGGGCATTTTTGGCCCCAGGGCTATAATTTGAACAATCTTGATAGAGGTCTACTAGATGAAATTTCACACCAAATATCAAAGACCTAGGACTTGTGGTTTCACAGAAAAGGATTTTTAAAGATTTTCCCAATATAAGTCTATGTAAAACCAAAGGGCCCCCGAGGCGGGGGCATTTTTGGTCTCAGGGCTTTAATTTGAACAATCTTGGTATAGGTCCACTAGATGAAGCTTCATACCAAGTATCAAAGACCTAGGCCTTGTGGTTTCAGAGAAGAAGATTTTCCATATATAAGTCTATGTAAAACCAAAGGGCCCCGAGCCGGGGCATTTTTGACCCCAGGGTTATAATTTGAACATTGTTGGTAGAGGTCCACAAGATGAAGCTTCATCAAATATCAAAGACCTGGTCCTTGCGGTTTCAGAGAAGAAGAGTTTTAAAGATTTTTCCTATACAGGCCTATGTAATACCAAAGGGCCCCGGAGTGGGGACATTTTTGGCCCTAGCACTATAATTTGAACAATCTTGGTTGGGGTCCACTAGATGAAGCTTCATACCAAATATCAAAGACCTGGGCCTCGCGGTTTCAGAGAAGAAGATTTTTAAAGATTTTCCGTATATAATCCTATATAAAACCAAAGGGACCCGGGGCGGGGGCATTTTTGGCCCCAGCACTATAATTTGAACAATCTTAGTAGGGGTCTACTAGATGAAGCTTCATACCAAACATCAAAGACCTAGGACTTGTGGTTTCACAGAAGAAGGTTTTTAAAGATTTTCCCAATATAAGTCTATGTAAAAGCAAAGGGCCCCCGAGGCGGGGGCATTTTTGGCCCCAGCACTATAATTTGAACAATCTTGGTAGGGGTCCCCTAGATGAAGCTTCATCCCAAATATCATAGACCTGGGCCTTGTGGTTTCAGAGAAGAAGATTTTTTAAGTTTTCAGTGAAAAAAATCTATTTTGACTCCTGTGACCTAGATGTGCAACGGACCGGAACCATTTGAACAACTTTGAAAGGGTACCACCTAAGGATCATTCCTGTGAAGTTTGATCAAAATCCGATCAGTGGTTTAGGAGGAGATGTCGTTTGAAGAAATTGTTTACCGACGGACTGGCGGACGGACGGACGGACGGACGGACCCACGGACTGACGACGGACGAAAAGTGATCCCAAAAGCTCACCTCGTCATTACATGACAGGTGAGCTAAAAACTAAATAATTTCTAATTCTCAGTAAGCCTTTACGCTGGGACCGTCATAGAATCTAAGGCCTGACCCACGGCGTACAATTAAAGAGGGAAGCAAAGTTGTCAACTGTGATTGGGTTAACTACCATGCATGCAGTCTGTCATATAACATTTATGTTGTACCCAATCTTTTTATATGGAAGAATGATTTTACAAAATTGGGTGCTGAAGTCATTGCAATTATATATATATATTTCTAAATGTATATACTAAGTCACCATAAAATTTGGGTTCCGATAGACCTTGTTGAAGAAGAGATTTAAATCCAACATTGAATTTTGAAATGAAATCGGAATGACGTCTTTAAAGTTTGAAAAGTTTAAGTAGTTTATGATACAGAACGCCCTGATTTAGAAGTTAACAGTTAACAATTTATGTCGAGTGTTGAAGTCAGCTACATGACTAGACACTCTAGTAAATCGAATTAATTGCGAAATATAAACGACATAGGATGCCGCACGAGGAACAAAGGAAAATTTACAATCTCAAAGTCAAAATCTTCGCGTTTATCATAAATATTCCAGGAAATATACCCATCTACAATAGACAGATGTAAATCTTAAAACGGGGCCTACTTGTATCAGAAGAATTGGCTGTGTTTAACTGAATTTCTGGGGGTAAATCTGACTGATCAAACCATCGAAATAGGTATTGTTAATATTTAATAAACCACCCAAATATCTAGAAGTCGAGATATGAAGTTAAAATGGCTTGTTATTTATATAAGACTATGTCTATCATTTCAGATTATGCGGAAGAAAGCTCGTATCGTTGATATCGGAGAAACCCCTATTTGGTTTGCATTGCATAGACTTATCAATGTTGAAGTAAAATCATTAAATCATATGGGCGCAAACTCGAATACATATTAGCTGTTACCCTACGTTGTAGTGATCAAAACGGCTCTTAAAATGAAGTGGCATCTTGTAAAATGCAAACTTTGCATACTTTTCAACACTTACATCAAGAGGCAGCAAATTTTGTGTCTTTTTATGAGTAGACCTTTTCCCATATTTATATTTTGGCGGATTTTCGATTTCCGAAGAAAAAAAAAATCGGTCGAATCTCCAAAAGCCGTGTGAAATGACAAAAAATCATCGGATTTGATCATCAACAGCGTCATGCAAAAACTGTAGTAATTAAATAAAGTTTTGTGTTCACCGCATGATTAACCCAATGTGCTACCTTGATAATCCAAATGTCTGTCTGGAGGTGTGTCACTTTCCTCTTATCTGATTGGTTTACCCATCTTATTGAGCTCACAGTTAAAGCCATCAATCAATTACCAATTATATCCTAGGCGTTTTCTCTACCACGGCAGGGGTGGGGTAGAGTCTAATGGAAGCCAAAACCGATAATGCATGAGAAGCTTTTTTCCTCGGTCAGACAAGGGCTGTGTACTGACACATTTTGCAGCCGGAATTGGCAACGTGTCACCACATTCTAGAGCCCGACCATTGGTCTGCATCTGCATTCAAAATTCGAACCCCGCCAGAGGACTGCCCATTTTACAGGACAAACGCTTAACATTGGGTGCGTTCTGTGCCTACATGACATCTTGAGCGGGGGGATGTGGGAGGTGGGATTGACCTACTTCTCACATCCTCCGCAAAAGAAGTCACCTAACTCCCAATCGGCTAGCTGATAACTGTCAAGCAGACAGGAGTCAGCATATTGGCAGCCTAGGGAAAAGAGCAGTACCTACAACTAATCCCAGATGGCGAACTGGGGGTAGCCCCTATGTGCCCATGGCGCCCGGTTGCCTTAAAAACAACCGTCAGTCAGTCAATTATATCCACAATTTTGGCAATAACTCTCAAGGTGTGTTTGTTTTCATTCAGCCGTTTTGAGCTTTCTTATGACTAAAACATTGACTTTTTTATTTCGACTTCTGAAGACGTAAACACACTTTTTCTTTTGTCACCGATGATGCCAATGACCTACTGACACTTTATAATTGTGATGTGTATTATAAAGTTTCTTCTCTCGCACGCTTTGAGCTTTATCGGCGGATTTTTATTTTTTGGCGTTTTTTTCCTTGACTGCAAACAGTGTCAAAATAAAATGACCACCAAATATAAGTGTTTTACAGTAGCTGCACGTGACCTTCGATGATGACCCACTTGTGTTATTATTAGATATATCTTCATCATATTCTATATCCTTGATATATCATTGTGACGTTTAGTAAGAACTCAGAAGACGATTTGGAATGTTACTTATAATAATGGATGGCATGTGAATAAACAACGTGTTTTGCAAAATAAACATATTTTGCCAAATATGTACTTAAATGACCTTTGACATAAGACCGATTAGGTTGGCCATTATGCTATTTGTATAATGTGTGGGTTTTATGATTCCTATATAAGGAAATAGCAACTCATGTGGCTTTGTTTCAGTTGACATACTAGATTTCCCTTTGTAAAATAAATATTGATGCATATTTCAAGAAAATTTGTACTTAAATGACCTTTGACCCTGGCCAGTTCTATGATACAACTTCTTTTCTCATAGATGATGCATAAACAATATGTCCTAAGTACATTGCTGGTATTTTAATTAACTTTATTTGGTATGCTTAGATAGAGAGAGGGTACAAATACCAGCATGTACAATTTTTATTGTATTTTTCGCACTCATTTGACCTTTGACCAAATTCTGAGGTTCAGGGGCATTTTCAGAAGTGGCATCCACCCCTATCACATTTGTATCACACTAGAGAACACTATTAGCATGGATGCCATACTCTACTCAATTTTGCCATCAGAACTATTTTTTCGTGGTTTGGATGGCCAACTATTAAGGGGTCCGTCTGTCTGTCCGTAACACTTTCTTGTCCGCCCCATATCTCCTTTACCCTTTGATAGATTTTCATTAAACTTTGGTCAAGTGTTAGTCTCAGTGAGCTGATGTTGAGAACCCATAAAGAACCATGCCGACTCAAGGTCAAGGTCACAGTTGAAGGTCATGAGTTTGAAACTTGGTATTTTTGTCCGTTTTATATCTCCTTTACCCTTGGAACGATTTTCATTAAACTTTGGTCAAATATTCTTTTGAGTGAGCTCTTGTGCAGCACCCATAAATGAACCATGCCGACTCAAGGTCAAGGTCATAGCTGAAGGTCAAGAGTTTGAAACTTTGATTTTTGTGTCCGTTCCATATCTCTTTTACCCCATTCTTTTACCTCAGTGAGCTTATGTGCAGAACCAATAAATGAACCATGCCGACACAAGGTCAATGTCACATTTGAAGGTCACGACTTTGAAACATTGAATTTTGTGTCCGTTCCATATCTCCTAGACCCCTCAAAGGATTTTCATTAAACTTTGATCAATTATCCCCCTCAGTGAGCTCATGTGCAGAGTTCATAAATGAATCTTGCTGACACCAGGTCAATGTCACATTGGAAGGTTACTACACCGCATGGCTTTCCGGTCATACATTTTTGATGGCTACGTTGCTCATCCTGGAATGTTCAAAACCAACAAACACAATTTCTTCTATAATCATTTTATTCTAGTACATCACGCCCATTGCCAGCCTCGGTATCTCATTCGGATGCGCGTCTGACTTGGGATCAGGAGAACGTGGGTCCGATACTTGCCGGGGTCGGTAACATTCTGTTGTGGAGACTGATCATGAAATTTGTTCTGGCCTTTCTCTCCTTTCCGCTGTTATCAAGAAGGGCAGTTGTCATTCTCTGGCGAAAGAATACGCACTGTGCTGGTTAACCGTTAACGTAAAAGACTGCCCAGGAATAGTGCTGATGGGTAAACTGATCAGTTAAAAAATGACGCCCATAACGGCAATGGAAATGGAGTGTTTTATTGTGCAATAAATCTCAGCGAAGAAGAGCGTGACCAAACAGCCGCAGTTGTAGAACGTCACTCCTATTTTTAGCTCACCTGTCACGTAGTGACAAGGTGAGCTTTTGTGATCACATTTTGTCCGCCGTCCGTCGTCAGTGCGTCCGTAAACAATTTCTTGTCCGCATAATAGCATCTTCATTTATGATTTGATTTTAACCAGACTTGCACACAACTTGAACCACCATGAGATCTGGGTTCCTTTCTTGAACCAGCCATATCCCATCATGTGTTACTGAGTTATGGCCCCTGAAAGGGCAAAAATTGCCTATTTTGGTCTTGTCCGCAGGATAGCATCTTCATTTATGATTTGATTTTAACCAGACTTGCACACAACTTGTACCACCATGAGATCTGGGTTCCTTTCTTGAACCAGCCATATCCCATCGTGTGCTACAGAGTTATGGCCCCTGAAAGGGCAAAAATTGCCTATTTTGGTCTTGTCCGCACGATAGCATCTTCATTTATGATTTGATTTTAACCAGACTTGCACACAACTTGTACCCCCATGAGATCTAGGTTCCTTTCTTGAACCAGCCATATCCCATCATGTGTTACTGAGTTACGGCCCCTGAAAGGGCAAAAATTGCCTATTTTGGTTTTGTCCGCACGATAGCATCTTCATTTATGATTTGATTTTAACCAGACTTGCACACAACTTGTACCCCCATGAGATCTGGGTTCCTTTCTTGAATCAGCCATATCCCATCATGTGCTTCGGAGTTATGGCCCCTGAAAGGGCAAAAATTGCCTATTTTGGTCTTGTCCGCATGATAGCATCTTTATTAATGATTGGATTTTAACCAGACTTGCACACAACTTGTACCACCATGGGATCTGGGTTCCTTTCTTGAATCAGCCATATCCCATCATGTGCTTTGGAGTTACGGCCCCTGAAAGGGCAAAAATTGCCTATTTTGGTCTTGTCCGCACGATAGCATCTTCATTTATGATTTGATTTTAACCAGACTTGCACACAACTTGTACCACCATGGGATCTGGGTTCCTTTCTTGAACCAGCCATACCCCATTATGTGTTACGGAGTTACGGCCCCTGAAAGGGCAAAAATTGCCTATTTTGGTCTTGTCCGCAGGATAGCATCTTCATTTATGATTTGATTTTAACCAGACTTGCACACAACTTGTACCACCATGAGATCTGGGTTCCTTTCTTGAACCAGCCATATCCCATCGTGTGCTACAGAGTTATGGCCCCTGAAAGGGCAAAAATTGCCTATTTTGGTCTTGTCCGCACGATAGCATCTTCATTTATGATTTGATTTTAACCAGACTTGCACACAACTTGTACCCCCATGAGATCTGGGTTCCTTTCTTGAATCAGCCATATCCCATCATGTGCTTCGGAGTTATGGCCCCTGAAAGGGCAAAAATTGCCTATTTTGGTCTTGTCCGCATGATAGCATCTTTATTAATGATTGGATTTTAACCAGACTTGCACACAACTTGTACCACCATGGGATCTGGGTTCCTTTCTTGAATCAGCCATATCCCATCATGTGCTTTGGAGTTACGGCCCCTGAAAGGGCAAAAATTGCCTATTTTGGTCTTGTCCGCACGATAGCATCTTCATTTATGATTTGATTTTAACCAGACTTGCACACAACTTGTACCACCATGGGATCTGGGTTCCTTTCTTGAACCAGCCATACCCCATTATGTGTTACGGAGTTACGGCCCCTGAAAGGGCAAAAATTGTCTATTTTGGTCTTGTCTGCATGATAGCTGTTTCATTTATGATTTGATTTTAACTTAACTTGCACACATTTTGTACCACCACAAAATATCTCGAATATGGGTCATGTTGGGTCAAAAAGTAGGTCAGTAGGTCAAATCAGGAAAAAAACCTTGTGAAGACACTAGAGGCCACAGTTTTGGTCCGATCATCATCAAACTAGCCCAGAATAATCATCTTGACAATATCTCAGTCAAGTTCGAATATAGGTATTGTCGGGTCAAAAAGTAGGTCATTAGGTCAAATCATAGAAAAACCTTCTGAACACACTAGAGGCCACAATTTATGTCCAATCATCATCAAACTTGCTCAGAATGATCATCCTGATAATATCATAGTCACGTTCGAATATGAGTCATGTTGGTTCAAAAAGTAGGTCAGTAGGTCAAATCATAGAAAAACCTTGTGAACACACTAGAGGCCACAGTTTTGGTCCAATCATCATCAAACTTGCTCAGAATGATCATCTTGATAATATTTTGGTCACCTTCGAATATGGGTCATGGCAGGTCAAAAAGTAGGTCAGTAGGTCAAATAAGAGAAAAACCATGTGAACACACTAGAGGCCACATTTTTGGTCCAATCATCATCAAACATGCTCGGAATGATAGTCTTGACAATATCTCGGTCAAGTTCGAATATGGGTCATTTCAGGTCAAGAAGTAGGTCAGTAGGTCAAATCATAGAAAAACCTTGTGAACACACTAGAGGCCACAGATTAGGTCCGATCATCATCAAACATGCCCAGAATGATCATCTTGACAATATCTGAGTCATGTTCAAATATTGGTCATGTCGGTCCAAAAAGTAGGTCAGTAGATAAAATCATAGAAAAACCCTCTGAACACACTAGAGGCCACAGTTTTGGTCTGATCATCAAACTTGCTAAAAATGATCATTTGCCAATATCTCAGTTAATTTTGAATGTGGGTCATATCTGGCCAGTAAGTAGGTCAGTAGGTCAGATTGCTGAAAAACCTTGTGTACACACTACACACACAACACATTGTCTATTTTGGTCTTGTCTGCATGATAGCTGTTTCATTTATGATTTGATTTTAACTTAACTTGCACACATTTTGTACCACCACAAAATATCTCGGTCAAGATCTAATATGGGTCATGTTGGGTCAAAAAGTAGGTCAGTAGGTCAAATCAGGAAAAAAACCTTGTGAAGACACTAGAGGCCCCAGTTTTGGTCCGATCATCATCAAACTTGCTCAGAATGATCATGTTGACAATATCTGGGTCAAGTTTGAATATGGGTCATGTGGGGTCAAAAAGTAGGTCAGCAGGTCAAATCATAGAAAAAGTTTTGAACACTCTTAGAGGCCACAGTTTTAATCAAATCATCATAAAACTTGCTCAGAATGATCATCTGGACAATATCTCAGTTCAGTTCGAATATGGGTCATGTCAAATCAAAAAGTAGTTCAGTAGGTTATTTTGTCATAACTTTTGAACTGTTTGAGATAGAGCCTTCATATTTGGCATGTAGGTTCCTTGTGACAAGAGCTTCCCACTCATATAAAGATTTGACCTGTGACTTTGACCTGTGACCTACTTTATCATAACTTTTGAACCATATGAGATAGAGCCTTCATATTTGGCATGTATGTTCCCTGTGACAAAGTTTTCCTAATCATTCAAGTTTTTTTAGCCATGACCTTGACCTTTGACCTACTTTGTCATAACTTTTGGAGCATTTAAGATACAGCCTTCATATTTGGCATAAAGGTTCCTTCATAGGAGTGAGTGTTGGAGTTGAAGTCTCACCGAAAGCTAAGGTCATACAGTGATGGGACCTCTGTTTAAAAACCAATCTGAAAGTCTGGAGAAGCTTGGGATCGATACTGCTACCCCTGGTTTACAAGGCAAGTAACATGACCACAGTACCATGAAGGCTTCTAAACTTCATTGGAATGTTGTGTAGATGACCCTCTAGGAATATAGCATAACGATTAACAAATGGTCACAAGAGCTAAAAATAGAAAAAACATAGTGAATTTGCTTCAAATGCAAACTCCTTCTAAACCTTTGGGCCAATTGGATTTTAAACTTCACAGGAATGTTGCCTAGGTGACTCCCTACCAAAATAGTTAAACCATATTCCACTCCAAAGAACAAGATGGCTGCCAGAGCTAAAAATAAAAAAAAATCTTCAAATGACAATTCCTACTGTACTCTTGGGCCAATTTCATTCAAACTTTGAAGTAATGTTGCCTAGATGACCCTCTACCAAAAAGGCTAAAACAATCCCGCTCTGATGAAAAAAATGGCCACCGGAGCTAAAAATAGAAAAATATTGTAAATCTGATTCAAATGTGAACCCCTCCTAAACCCTAAGGCCAATTTGATTCAAACTTCACAGGAATGTTACCTAGGTTACTCCCTACCAAATAAGCTAAAATCACTGCTGATGGCCACCATAGCTAAAAATAGAATGTACTCGAGACAGTGACAGACAGGTGAGCGAACCAGGGCCCTGTGGGCCCTCTTGTTTTGTATAAGAGTTTGACGGTCCAGTCAATACTATTTTAGGTCATTCTTTTAGCTGTCAACACTTCCTGTGCAGACCTATTGGCTACGTAAGCGTTTAACTAATAGGCTGCAGTGTGCAAATTCTTTCACCAGAAACTGGCAAGTGCCCTTGACTCAGCGGAATGGATTTGTTTGTTTGTTTGATTTGATGTTTACGTCCCATTAACACTCTATAGGTCATTTTGGAGACGTTGCTTCCAATTTTGTGGGACTTTTACCCGACATTGAGATGAAATGACATTTCAAGCCCTGTCGGCCAATGAAACCAATACGGTTTACAAGCATGGAAGGTCCGACTCGCACTGCTTTGCCTGGGCAGGCTTAGATCCTCTAAGCAGTCAACCAGTACTAGTGTGCGGTTGGTTTCAGTTCTTCGTGGAAGCACCTTGCAGCCCATCTATTTCTTCAAGCCCCGATGGCGGGGGCCGTCAGCGGAATGGAGAGAATGACTGTAGAAAAGTTGTAATGATCAATTTCCACGACAGAAAGCTACCGACTCCTGGCAGGTATTGAATCCGCATCCCCCTGAATCACTTAATTTGCCGGGATTCCTTTTAACATATTACGTGCCTTGATAGCTCGGTGGTTAGTGCACTTGCATTTGATGCTAGAGGTCCCAGGTTCGATCCCCGGCAGCGGCGATAAAATTTCGATGTCCGAACACGCTCCATTGGCATCATTTGCAGGGATGAATGTCATAAAGGGCATCGTCCTTCGGATCGGGATGCTATCTGGAGGCCCCCTGTGCAGGGAGAGTCATGCCCTATGCAGGTTGAAGACCCCTACCGTAATTACATGATTACTGTGTTGGCTTTCATCCTGCAAAACTGGTGTGTATGTAATGTACATCTGCGAGTAATGGTAAGATGTGACCGATCGCAGTATCAGTAGAAAGAAAAGGAAGAAACAGTCGAAAAGTTGGGAGAATTTGATGGTATTGTCGAATATGAGTGTGTTAGAATCCAAATAGATCAGCTCCAGTTTGTGAACCATTGCAAAAAAAAAATCACAGTTCAAGCGGCTGGTTATTTTAAAGTAGATACACCAATCGTGGTTTAGTCTTCTTTACAAATGCCTCCAAACTGTGATTTATTACTCAACAAATCACATAGAATATGATAAAATAGCGTCATTTCTCATATAACTTGTCTTGACGATAACAAGACTGTGAGCTAAGGGGTGGGAGTGTTTCGCGGCCCTCTCAAGATTATTTCAATTATTTCTATCAAAATGCTAATCTGAGATGGGCGAAAACTGGAATACCCAGATAAGAACCTGATAGCCGTTGTTTTTTTTTACATGCCCGAGTGAGACCCAACAGCGGTGAGAGAGCAAATCATTGCTCTTACAGGGGAGGCTCTCATCGTCTTCCTTATCTCTAGAACTAAGGTTTTTTTTTTTTTTTTTTTTTTTTAAGATGACATAGTTCGGTATCATCGCGAAAACATGTCTAAATAATTCTGACCCCCTTTAACCCCACTTTTATACAGTAAAACTGGGGTTTAGAGGGGTAGACGTTATTTTCTTTATTCTGCTCTATAACACAACCAGTGGTACTTGTTAGAACCGCCTCGATCAGGCGGTTCCAATGTGTATCCATAATCCATATTTTGAGCAGAAATAAGAAAACTATCACGTTTTTACACTGAAAAATTTCAATTTGGTGGTAAAATTATCCTATATATATATTTGAATAGGCGTGCTTCCGTAATGTTTTTACAAATCTAGTTCAAATGTAAACTACTGGTGCTCGTAAGAACAGCCACAATTAGCCGATCCTTACGAGATCCATAAATCGGTACATGTAATCTTCTGTCTAAAAATAAGAGAACTGATGAATATCCCCAATCCTCGTAAGCCCCACTGCTTTATATAAGCTAGGTGTTCATCTCACGGACCTGTCCACCTGACGGACACGTGCTCGGCTACGGTTGCTGTAGATGCTGATTAGGATGTTTGCCTTTTTCCCTTCCTCTCCTTGAAATTTGGATTCCGCCAGCCTTTAAAACAACGATCTGGTTGAAAGAAGTGAATTCTTCAACAGAACATCAAACCAAAAAAAGAAAAAAATATATAAATATATATATTGCATTTGGGAACATATCACGAGGAGTACCTTATACTCATTATATGCCTGTTTATTACAACTTCAAGTAAGGCATTTTACCGTAATGGTCCCGTTTCCGTGCTGGGGTATATTAGTTGCACGTGCAAATTGAAAATCCAACTGGCATGAAAAAAGATTGGGTCAAATGATACATGTTAGGCTGCGCGAAAGTTGGCGAGGCATGTTAGAAAGGTGAAATTTTGATAGGGGAAGGAAAAACGACCTAATGAAAAATTGTCAGTAAAATAATAATAATAATAACAATTAATATATAACCAATATCATATGAATAAATATAAACTTGAACCATTCGGAGTATTTCTACTGACATTCGGAATATTAGCCCCGGGCATTATTGACCAAACATTACCTGTATAGTCGTTCGGAAAACTCCGAGTATACTCGATATTTCGCGGAGTGTTTGGGAGTGGTTTGTTTTCTCATTCCGAGTGTTTTGATGAAAATATGCGGAGTGGTTTGGAGTACTGTGAAAATTGCATTCGGAGTGAAAAAGAAAACTGGCTTTTATGCGCGACCTGTAGTGTAGTAAAAATTGGGGCTTGCAGAAATATATGTGTTATTTTCCTTATTTAAGCTCAAAACCATAGATTAAGGGTGCTTAAATGATGTGTTTCTAACTAGAGAAAGCGACCAGTGGGTCACGTATATCCCCGGCCTGCGCCACCCTCTGATATATCTTTTGAACTTGTGTGTGATATGAATGAAGAAGTCAAGAAGCTATAAGAATCTATAAATTTGCTTGTAAAAGCTAAACCAAACATAAAATTTCTAAAGGGAGTAAGGGCATCAAAGTTACTGAAGGGGTGGGGGCATCAATGTTACTGAAGCAGCAGGGTGGGGTATGCATTAATGAAATCTTTGGACTGGTATGCAAACTCAATGCAAGTATCAATTGAATTTGTCTTAGAGTTTAGAAGATACAGGTTTCTATAAACTTTGTCATAAAACTTTAACGAAATGTAAAATTTCTAAGTCTGTGACCTTGACCCAAGGTCACTGTGGGGGGTGGGACATGCACCAGTATGTAACTTCAGTGTAAGTATCAACTAAATCTATCAAAGGGTTCAGAAGGTACAATCTGTTAGAAACTTTGACGCAAAACTTTAACCGAAATATTAACTGACGGACGGACGGAAAGATGGAAACACGCACAGTCTCACGAATGGATACTTAAGTGGCTAGGCGTCGGCAAATTGACTACTTAAGCGGCAAATTCTCTTAAGTGGCAAGCCACCCAAGAGCGAATTTTTGCCACTTAAGTACCAAAATTACGGAATAAACCCCATTTGGACTCAAGAATATATACTTAAGTGTCAAACTGTCCAAATTTTTTGCCCCCTAAATATCGTTTCGTTGGTGCGCACGGACAGACTGATGGACGAACGGCAGGATGAAAACTATATACTCCCATAGCATACTTCGTATGCCGGGGGTATAATAAGCACAAACAATCTATGTTCGGACAAGAAAGAAAAAAAAAAGATTTAAAAAAAGTTTCACCTGAAAAATGATAGAGCTAAAGATACGCAGATGTCATCTTGGCGCACGAGTTTGTTGTCCTAATGCAAAGCATTTGATCCCTATGGAGAATCTATGCACAACTGTTTTACTGTAATATATCGTCTTGTTACTAAAGCATTTGAAATGCAGGGTGCATAAAAAACTGAGAGAATTTACCACCATGTTTCCAAGGGATACAGCTATTAAAGCATTTGAAATGTAAGGTGCATACATGTAACTTTGCAGGAATTTGTCATGTTTCTAAGGGTGACAACTATTAAAGCATTTGAAATTATTGCATCTAAACTCTGAGAGAATTCAAGGGACACAACTCTAGTGAATGTCTGTGCTATCTGACTTCTTTCCCTGATGGGCTACTCTTAACCCTTGACCTGCTGAATATTTAAATATGCCACACCCACTACTGAATATCAACCAATTGGATTACTTGATGCAAATTATTGCAACACTGAATGGTAAACAATGCAGATCCTGATCAGATGGCTTCTTCAGAAGCCATCTGATCTGGATCTTCATTGTTTGAAAGGTAAGGCATATCCGGGCTCAGCAGGACAAGGGTTAACAAGCTGTGTCACTGGACATTATTTTTAGTTTCACAAACAATTGCCATATTCAAAGCAAACAGTGTAAACCTTGAGCAGCATCTGATCTTGGTTCACACTTTTTACCAATATTTCTTTTTGGGGATACACGGGTTAATATTTGTTGTACAAAATCTTACCTTCTGAGAGAACCAGTCTGGAGGTCTGCTGAGTTCTCCATACGGTTTAACTGCACGGCTCACAGACACCCTAAAATATCACATATAAATACATGTAGGTCTGTCAACCCTTTGTAAATTGCAATGAAAGTAAACCAAATACTGTACAGCGAGACACCAATGACGATTTATATCCCTGTCTCTTCCATTGCCTAATAATTCATGTCCTCATATTCAAGAGAAAACCTGAAGTATGTTCAACAATGTGGGCATCCGCAGAGTGATCGCCTGTTTGCCTCCTGAATGCATGCGCTTGCCTGAGCACCCGCGAGCGATCAGATACAGTCTGAGAGGTGTATCATTGGGAATCCAATCCTGTTTTTGCATGCGTGAAGGGAATGGAGGTTCGGCCTCAGCTGAATCAGCAAAGAAAATAGTTTGTTTACGGCCGTCTTAACAGGTTTTAACAACCATCCACAGAACTATTTGCCAGACCCACAAGCAGAACTAGCAGAATTAAACTTCTGGTAGACAGGGAAGCAGAAAAGCAGTCTAAGGTCACCATCTTGAAACAGCGAGTGCCCAAGGTCGTTCAATAGTGTTTTTTGTTTGTTCAAGCGAGCGCTTGCATCACTGAACGCACCACTGTCTTCGGGGTTTGCAACCACTGCCGACCAGGCACATGTAAGACTTAACCCATTTCAGACCGGAAACCCCTAAACGGGTACCCCGGCAACCAGTGCAGGCCCAGATCAGACGCCGCAGAATGCGGCGTCTGATCAGGACCTCCACTGTTTGCAGAAAGTTCAGCCATTTTCCTAATCAATTTTGAAGAAAACACAACCTGTCACCCCTAAATTTTGAAATGAACTCCTGCTTTATATAAGGAGGAAGATTCCATTTGGTACAAAAAGGGTTAAACTAGTCTGCTTAGCTACACAAATGAAATTTTAGATACCGTAAAAATCCTAAAAATTTGGACACCCTGAGGACTTGCTGTAATTCTCCTAAAATTCTAACAAATTTGTTTCACAATCCAGCAAGGAGGCCAAGAAGTGCTAATTGAATGGCAAACAGTGTAGACCTAGATCAGACTAGGGTTTGCTTAGGCCTGTCTGTCCCAATACTTAGGATCATTATGGTATATAAACTATAGGTGCTGTACTATCCAAGCAGCCAGCACCAAGGTGCTTGTTAGCAAACAGCAAAAGAACTGCCTCATATTACATGTATATGACAAAAGTATGAAAGGAACCTGCTCATGTAAAGATTGGAACATCTTTCCTATTTCTGCTTTCAACACAGATTGTGGGTGCTTTTCTAATGGGTACACACAATCTATGTTGAAAGCAGAAATAAGGCAGCTAATGTATACCCCTTAAAGGTGCATTATTGAGCTATCTGGAAAAAATGCTTCCAAAAATAAAATACATATAGCCGGTATTTTTCTTTAAAACAATACAAATGAATGCATTTTATGCAAAAATGCAAACAATTATGATGACAGGTAAACGAATTTGAGAGGGATTCCCTAACTAGGTTTTGAACACTAGTTAGATCTATTTTTAGTTCGTGACAAAAATAGAATCCCCATATATGACGTTATGCGACATTCATTTTTGGCCTTGTTTGCTTAGGCCATGCCTGAATCGGGAAAAAATATGACGCTGAATACCATGCCATAAGTATTGACACTCAAAGACGATACTGTCGCCATGTATGTGTAAAGTGACAGATTTATTTTTAGAACAGAAATTCCAAACACATGTTCAGAGCAAAGGGTAAACACGAATGAAAACGACCATTTTCACAAAGTTCTGAAGCTGTATTTGGCTACAAAAGTGTACACATGACAAAGGAGTATGCATCGAAGATAAAAACCAGAAAAAAAAAAATTGAGACCTGGTAGCTCAATAATGCACCTTTAAAACCCACTTTTCTATATATAAAGTGGAGTTTAGAAGGGTCTTTGTTTCACGGACTTGTTATTGTGATGCATTTTCCAGGGAACATTGCCCTCACATATATTACTACTCCTTTTGTTATTCATGTTGAGTTGTTGTATTGGAGTTTAACGGCCCACTCAACACTATTTTAGGTTATTTTTGAGCCGGTCAGTCTACCTATCCACACTTTTCCTGGGCAGGCTTATACGTAATCAATTAACCAGTACAGTGCACATTATTTCACCACTGCCCTTCGTCAATCAGCAAAGGGAATGACTGTGAAAAGATTTCAGGATCAATCTCCTCACAAGAATGTTGCCGACCCCGGCATGTATTGAACCCGCGTCCTCCTGATCACCAGTCAGACGCCCATCCAACTGAGCTTCCGAGGCCAGCTCATGTTGTGTTAACCACCCTAGACAACACCAATAATCTCATCTAAGCAGTTACCCCCTCAATTATCCATTATGACAGCACATCTGTTTGACATATTGCATTTTCTTCATATCTCCAAAAATGGTCAGTGTGGAGCGGTGTGGTGCAGTTGTTAAACGTCGGATTTGAGATCGAGAGGTAGCCGGTTCGATCCTCGCAAGCGCCATGTCTTGTTTCCATGAGCAATAAACTTTATCCACATTGCTTAGTACGGGTTCCTACTCAGGAAAAGAGGGCCACATGGAAGATTAGTACTATTACTAAATGCGTTACCCTCTATAAATAAGGTTGATTTTTATTATTATTATAGTTAAGCTAGCCAAATTTCTACTGGGAAGGCTTAGCCCTTCTAATCTAAGCAGTTAACCATCAACTATCTATTATGACAGCACATCTGTGTGACGTATTGCATTTAAAATGGTTATTTGTCAGATATTGTGCTATGTTTCAAAATTTTACCCCAAACAAAGGTTGTGGGTGATCCTTAGAGCCGCCTAATTGAGGCCGTTATAACAAGAAGCCACCACCTATGTCTTGAAGCAGAAAGTAATGCATACCCCTGTAAACCCCATAAAAGTGGGGTTTAAGGGGTTTATCATTTCATGGACTTGTTACCATGATGCCCTTCATAAGGGGAAGAGACTCTTTCTAATCTGAAAATGTACGAACCAATTTTGATCTCCACTCCTCCTCACTGCAGAGGCCAGGGATAGTTTCTCTCTCACCGACCAATTGTCTAGTGGGCCATACTTCAATCTGCTGTATTCTGAAATATTAAAACTTCATGTATGTAGCTCATACATGTACAGTCAATTCAATGTTATACCGACAAAACTCGTTATAAGGACAATTACAATGTAACAAATTCTTAGACCACTAAGAGATATTCATTATTACATGTAATACATGTACTCCAATAAACGTATGTTGTGGGTATTTGATAGAATCACTGAGGCGATTCTAACATTGAATATCCACAACATACGCTTCTTGTATTAAATCAGAATACTATCTAGCCATCTGCTGCTGACTCAGTAAGTTTGTTTGTTTGAGTTGAGGTTTAACGTCCCAATCAACACTGTATAGGTCATTTTGGAGACGTAGCTTCCAATTTTGTGGGACTTTTACCCGACATTGAGATGAAATGACATCTCAAGCCCTGTCACCCAATGAAACCAACAGGGTTTATAAGCATGGACTCGCACCGCTTTGCCTGGGCAGGCTTAGATCCTCTAAGCAGTTTACCAGTACTCCTGTGCGGGTCGGTGTCAGCTCTGCGTTGAAGCATCATGCAGCCCATCTATTTCTTCAAGCCCTGATTGGTGGGGGCCGCAAATTTCAGTGAATACCACTATTACCAAACACCAGCTAAAATTCAGGGATCAACCAAGGGGGTGGGTGATTTAGGCGATTTCTTCATCCTATGTCAGAAAACTTTGCCAAGAGAAGTTGACTTCGACAGGGTTTTTTTTTTAAGAACATTTTTTCTGAGTCCTTCATTTTTTCTCAGTCTTAGGGATTGGCAGTGCATTTCAAGTGAAAGCAAAGTAGCGCAATGCACCTGTTTTTTAATAACCCTTTTTGTACCAAAATGGAATCTTCCTCCTTATATATAGCAGGAGTCCATTTCAAAATTTAGGGGTGTCAGGTGGTGTTTTCATCAAAATTTATGTGGAAAATGACTGAACTTTTAGCAAACAGTGGGGGCCCTGATTGTTCGGCGGTGTCTGGTCTGGGCCTGCACTGTTTGCCCGGGTACCCGTTTTGGAGTTTCTGGTACTAAATTGGTTAAAATAGTAAGCTCAGAGGTGGAAAATTTCCCTCAAACTTACTCGCCCTTATCATCTAAACTGTTCATTTAGGTGCTAAAAATGAAGAAAAAGTAAGGTCAGTTTTAAAAACCTTACTGGCCCTACCTTAAAACTTACCCCCAAATGCGAGCGGGCGAGTGGAAATTATACACCACTGAAGCTGGTTAATAAAACACCAATAAATGATGCACTAATACATCTAACTGAATATGTGTATTGCTCCTGTCAGAAAGAGACCACCGGCCAACATGGGGATTATCAGACATCAATTGATACTGCGCTTTATGATCTTAACAAAATTGCTCGGCAATTGGCTGTAAGCGATACCATAAAGCTGGAGGTGGGAAATGTCACAGGTGAAAGGTTGTCCCTATGCTGCAAAGGTGGGTCTATTCAAATGATTCACATGCCACTGATGTGTAAACAAACATTGATTAACTGGGCGGAGTTAAATTGTTGGCGCATGTCGATAATACACAACCTCCTATTACCCGGTATGCTAATTTGATCAATAGTCAAAGGTGTTAATTATCGAGTGAGTGGAAGAAAAGGTGCGAAATACACGTGTCAGTAAACAATTTAAGTCGGCAATAACCGGAATGGGACTTTCTTTTTATTTTTTATTGGTCTTTTTTTTTGCCATTAGTTTTCGCCAAATGACACAGATTTGCGCCAGATTTATTTTCTTTTCGCATTTGGCGACTCTGGCGACCACTAGCGCGAACCCTGGATACCTAAAGATTCTTTATATACATGCATATCAAATATAGATTTGATCAGATATGATATTTATAAAATCGAAGTGAAGGCAATGATCAGGAATTGATACAATTAACCAACAGCTCCCATCAGAGACACCAAAGGGAAAGAAACACAAACATGAAATAACTAGACCCTAATGGAAACATCAATAGCAGAAAGCCAAAAGGACAGTTACTTTCCCACAAAATGACCAATTGACTATCCAAAACATAAAAATATAAGCGATACACGCACTCAAAAACAAACCATAACAAAAATAAACCGTGACTGAACATCACAGAAGAACCATCAGTGAAATGAATTCCACTGGGGGGCTTAATTCGATTACACAGCCGCAATCCTTGCCCTTACGTCCGTCATAGTTTAGACAAATAATTTGTTCAGTCCGCATGAAGGTCTCTTAACTCAACATTGCAACATGTCCGAGAACACAAAAATCAAACAACCACAGAGATGAAACTATGATGAGGACTCGACAGCAAGAAACCACTGAAATGCTGGAGCGAAAGAAAACCTAACAATTAGACTCTGATGGGCCTGACCAGAGACAGAGCATCCTGTTACATTTTTGTCAATATAATTTACTTAAGGAAAAGTCCTTTTTAAAGACTCCTTCGAACAACTGTACAAAATCGAAGTGAAGGCAATAATCAAGAATCTATACAATTACCCCACATCTCCCATCAGAGACACCAAAGGGAAAGAAACATGAACATGATTTTCGGTTCTGTAGGCTTATGAAAAGCTTAATAGTAAACTATTGAGCAATAAGAAAGCATCAAAAATATATTTCAACATTTCTTCTCAGTATTTTGCAGGGCTTCCGTTAGGCGGGCGTACGGCGTATATTACGTCCTGAAATCGCTTCCGGACGCCCAAATTAAACATCAAAGGCGTCCCGCGGACTCCCGAAAATTTCTCTGTACGGCCAAAAATCTTTACCGAGACATATAAACCCACCCACTTTTAGCGGTTTGTAAAAAGTTTGCACCGCCTTCTTAGCTGAAACCGCTTTCTGTGTTTATTGAGTACTAAGGACGTCCCATTTTCTGCCTGCACGGTATTATATTGACAGTCAGAATCACGTGCGTCGGCACACCTTTAATCGTCATCGGTGTGTGAAAAACGTGTCGAGGTGATTGCTCGGTGTTTGCATATAATTAAACGGATTAGTAGTTGAGGATAAACTAATTATCTCATTGACGATAAGTGTTTTTTAATCCTGTGAACTTGTTAGCGCGGGACTACATCGATATTTTATCGGCCACATATAAGCGACGCTAGGGGATAATGAGTTAAATTAAAGCGGGTCGTAATTTAGGTGTTTGGAAGTGAGATTATCGTTAGCTTTGCAAAGTGACAATACATGTAGTTTTAAAGACAGATACGCATTTTTTCTTGAGTAAATAGCAGGTGTTCACTAGGTGAAATGACGAAAATAATTTATAAAATCGCAAAATGTGGCCGCGATCGCTGTTTGATTTTGGCGCCCCGAAAATACGTAAAACCGGCGAATGTGACCAGGCTGGTTCGTCGGGGTCTGAGCTGCAGTCTGATAGCCAAAAAGCAAAAAAAAAAAAAAAACTACCGCTGACTCGTCTAAGTCTGCTCCAATTGACCAAAGTTGCACATGTTTCTGCATGTTTGTCTGAAGCAGTTCCGAGGGTTTAGAGTACAGTGAAGACTCGAAGTGTATGTTTTGCAAAGTTTGGCAAAAATCTTTTACAAAAGAATTTTTCTTTATTTCTTTTTAATCCATATACGACAATGGGTGTCAGGTTTGTTTTATTTGTGTTAAGTTCTACAAACAGTGTAGACAGATCCGAAGCTATGTTCTGTGGCATCTGATCTGGGTCTACACGGTTTGCTAATGTTCCAAAAATGGGCCACTAGGTATATATGGGGATGGGTAATGCGACTGTCTTCTTTACTTTTTATTTATTTATTTTTTTTTGTTTGGGGGGGGGGGGGGGGGGGGGATGTGGAAGGGAGTTTTACTTGGAAAGTTATAAAATTTATACAGACCAAGCAAAAATATTTTTCTTTTTTTGTATGCACTTCTCTGCACTGTACTGACCGCATGTATGTCACATAGTTATGAGTAGTTTTAACTTCCTCACAGAGCTTTGCTTGATTGTTTTGAGTTTAACGGCCCAGTCAACGCTATTCAAGTTATTTTTGAGCCGGTCAGTTTACCTATCTACACTTTACTAGCCATGTAAAAGAATATACAGGTGATTAAAAATGCAAACACGAGATTCATAGATTAAATAATATACATTTCTGCACCAAAACAATTTTACGATCCGCAAACACCTTGCTTCAAAATTGGGACTTCCTGAATTTTCCAGTGGGACTTCCAGATTTCAAGGGTAGGAAGTCCGGGACTTCCTGAATTTGGGAGTTAACGGAAGCCCTGATTTTGAGCAATTCCATAAGACATGACTATCACAAAATTCACTCTTTTTTTCTTTGTGCCCATACAATTTAGTTAAAATGGAAGTGAAGCTCATCCTTTTATACAAATGCCAGCATTCAAACAGATGACCTTGTCACCCCGCCTAGGCATTTTTGAAATCACCATTCATTGGCATTTTAGACCCTTACTGCAAGAACTGAAATTTATAAAGAATTGGAGAGATTGGAATGCTCTTCTCAATTTAATTATTTCGACAGCTGAAGGTGCTGATGACTGTGTAACTAAGTTTACCTCTCTGGTTAGAGATCGGGACTAACTTCCCATATCACAGGTCCTGGTGTATGAATGTCATTTGACTTGTCACCAGTAACAACTGTGATTCTGATGTGCCCTAAGGCCATTGAAATGGCTACCAGCTCTTCTAAGAGTATCGACGCAATACTTGATACCGACTGTTTCAATTCGACACCTTCATTTTGGTCTGGATAAAATGAACAAACCTCCTACCCACAGGGACTGGGATTACCTTTGCTGCTTTGCACGACCCATCTGTGAAGATGAAGGTCGTTCCAGGTTCACTACAGATTTTGGGGTTGGAATTGTCTAGAGTGCCGGTACCGGCGCCCTGGACTCAGAGGCTAGAGTGTCGGTACCGGCATTCTAGCAAAGTCTAATAGGGCTGGCTAGAGTGTCGGTAATATATTAATTCTTTGTCATCTGCCACCTAGAAGCGAGATAAATGACTTTCTTTGAAACAGATATTATTTCTCTGACCTGTCATGTTAGCCTGTGGATCCCCAGTTTCTAACTGGCACTGCACAAGGGTGTGTACTTGTGACTCGTGGAGGTATGACTAGGTCTTGTTGTTGAAACTGATATAACGTTATTCTTACAATTTAGAAAGAAAGAAATCAAAGATATAATCATACTCTCTAAGCAGACTACATGGATGCGCAGGCTGATCTGCCTCTTTGATGTTAGTACATGTATATGCAATTAACCGGTTTTCTCACGATGCGACTTATTATTAGAATGTCTTCATAGAAAACTACAAAGACTTCTAATTGCGAGGATAATGTAAGACAATAAGATCTTTAAACTTTAAGATGTCTTTGAGGTCGTTTGACTGCTCAGTCAGGCAACAGGTTGTTTGCAGCACATAATTATTACAGTCGAACTTCAATGGCTTGAACACCTTTGGGACCTCGAAAATCTGTTCGAGACAGGGGTAGTTCGAGCCACTGAGGGTTACTGCCAGGAGGCATAACGAGATACTTTTTGACATTTTTTGGGTGTTCTATAATGAAAATATATGGTGTGTGTACTCATTAGAATCGCCTCATCGAGGCGATTCTAATGAGTACACACAGCATACATTTGCAAGATAAAAAACTAAAATCTCCAATTTTTCTTATGTAGAGGATTTCCCTAGGGACTCAAGAATGAGCTCGACTCAGCCATGGTAAACGAGCCATCGGTGTTCGAGTCATCGAAGTTCTACTGTATTACAACCGCGACAAACACTGGTTTCAAGTTCAATTTCTGTTATGTATAAACAATAATACAGAAGATAATAATAATAAAAAAATGATAATAATAAATTTATTTTCATTATTGTTAATTTTGATAATAATAGGAGCGTATATTTTTTACGAAATTAACAAATTACGAAATAAAGATTTTGTCAAACGAAGGCTCAGGCGAGGCTATGCATCCATGCAGTCTCACCAGACCCTTTTTTCGTTAATGTGGGATTCCGATTATATTCTCTTTGCATACCTTCTTTCTCTCTATGAAGACATTATAATAATGAGCCACATCGTGAGAAAACCGGTAAATTGCATATTCACCATATTTGCATTATTTGCTGGCTCCCAGCTTGCACATTGTCGATATTGGAAGAACAGGTAACCAGACCCCCTGACCTTTTAAGGTCAGGGGGGTCTGGTTACCTGTTTTTCCAACACTGATAACCTTCAGACTAGGAACCAGCAGATAATGCAAATAAGGTGAATGCAAACAACAAAGGCACAGATCAGTCTGCACATCTGTGTGGCCTGCTTGGATGGTATGATTATATACATGTACATGTATATGATTTCTTTCTTTCTGTTGTAAGAATAATGTTATATCAGTTTCAGCAACAAGACCTAGTCATACGGTAACGGTTTACCTCCAGGAGTCACAAGTACACACTCTTGTGCGGTGCCAGCTAGAAACTTGGAATCAGAACTGTTACTGGTGACATGTCAATTGACATTCACACACCAAGGCATCCATAGGCTAACATGACAGGTCAGAGAAATAATATGTTTCTATTTTCTAGGTGGCAGATGATGGAAATAACAAAGAATAATACATTACTGGCACTCTAGCCAGCCCTATTTGACTTGGCTAGAGTGCCGGTACTGGCATTCTAGACAATGTGGATGAAGTGCCTTGCTCAAGGGCACAACACTTTGGTCAGTGTGAGGCTCGAACCCACAACATCTTGATCACGATTCCAGGACATTTCCCCCCCCCAATGAATTAATCTAAAAATGGACATTTGCCCCCCAGTTGAAAATGCAACCTGGACATTTGCCCCCCCCCCCCCAGAGCTTATTTTGGTATGGATATCTGCCCCCCAGTGCTTATTTTATAGGTGGACATTTGCCACCCACTGCTTATTTCAGAAAGGGACATTTGCCCCCCAGACAGACCAGGGCTAACACAAAAGAGGAAAAAAATGTATTTATTGGTTTATTATCATCAGAAATACAAAATGTTAAGCAATAAATTACTCCATCTATATAAACATGAATCCCATAACCCTACCTAAGAAAGCAGTATGGATCCAGATCAGATGCCATATCTGATGGGGATCTGTACTGTTTGTCATGCAATTTGTTAACAAAAATATACCAAGAATGTGATGGTTAATAGTCAACAATTGGAGATGCTGAATTTATTCAGCAGGATAAGGGTTAAGCAAGTCAGCTACAGAATCATATATTGAGTTTGTGCCTCACTGAGGATCCAATGTCAGACGCCTATACTCAAGTGGTTTTTACACTGGATACATTGATGCATTGCCTGATAAATCCGTTGCCCAGCTACCCGGGACAAGTCAAAATTTTGGCTGGGCAAGGGATTTTTTGCTCACCTGACCGAAGGTCATGGTGGGCTTTTGTGACTGTGAGATGTCAGGCGTCGTCGTGTGTGTAAACTTCTCTTGTCAACACTCTAGAGGCCACAGTTTTGATCCAACCATCATCAAACTTGGTCAGAATGATCATCATGACAGTATGTCGGTCAAGTTCGAATATGAGTCATGTCGGGTCAAAAAGTAGGTCACCAGGTCAAATCAAATGAAAACCTTGTTAACACTCTAGAGGCCACAATTTTTTGTCCAATCATCTTCAAACTTGCTCAGAATGATCATCCTGACAGTATCTCGGTCAAGTTCGAATATGGGTCATGTCGATTCAAAAAATAGGTCAGTAGGTCAAATCATAGAAAAACCTTGTTAACTCTCTAGAGGCCACAGTTTTGGTCCAATCTTTCTCAAACTTGGTCAGAATGTTCATCCTGACAATATCTCGGCCAAGTTTGAATATGGGTAATTTCAGGTCAAAAAGTTGGTCAGTAGGTCAGATCACAGAAAAACCTTGTTTGCACTCTAGAGGCCACAGTTTTGGTTCAATCATCCCCAAACTTGCTCAGAATGATCATCCTGACAATATCTCGGTCAAGTTCGATTATGGGTTATGTCGGCCAAAAAATTAGGTCAGTAGGTCAAATCATAGAAAAACCTTGTAAACACTCTAGAGGCCACAGTTTTGGCCAATCATCCTCAAACTTGCTCAAAATGATCATCATGACAATATCTCAGTCAAGTTCGAATATGTGTCATGTCGGGTCAAAAAGTAGGTCAGCAGGTCAAATTATGGAAAAACCTTGTTAACACTCTAGAGGCCACAGTTTTTGTCAAATCATCATCAAACTTGCTCAGAATGATCATCTCTACAATATCTGGTCAAATTCGAATATGGGTCATGTGGGGTCAAAAGTAGGTCAAATCATAGAAAAACCTTGTTTACACGCGTGATAGCTCAGTGGTTAGTGCACTTGCCTCTGATGCTAGAGGTCCCGGGTTCGATCCCCGGCAGCGGCGATAAAATTTCGGTGTCCGAGCACGCTCCATTGGCATCATTTGCAGGGATGAATGTCATTAAGTGCACCGTCCTTCGGATCGGGACGTTAACTGGAGGCCCCCTGTGCAGGGAGAATCATCCCCTGTGCAGGTTAAAGATCCCTACCGTAATTACATGATTACTGTGTAGGCTTTCATCCTGCAAAACTGGAGTGTATGTAATATACACCTGCGGTAATGGTCAAATGTGACCGACGCAGTATCAGAAGATAGATAGATAGACACGCTAGAGACTGCAATTTTAGTCTAATTATCATCAAACTTGCTCAGAATGATCATCTTGACAATATCTAGGTCAAATTCGAATATGGGTCATGTGGGGTCAAAAAATAGGTCAGTAGACTAAATCACAGAAAAACCTTGGTAACACTCTAGATGCCAAAGTTTTAGTCCAATCATCATCAAACTTGCTCAGAATTGTCCTCTTTTTGTAATACTTTGATCAGGAGGGGTATTTTATTTGATAGAAAATGCTGTTAGCAAACAGTGCAGACCCTGATTAGATGCCATGTTCTGCGACGTCTGATCTGGGCCTGTGCTGTTTGCTAGGCTACCCCTTCAAGGTTTTCCCGCCTTTTAGGGTTTATTACAACTTTGCATGATAATACAGTATCTCAAGCAATTCAGACTTTCAGGGTGTTTGGAACATGGTCAAAGTTCTATTGTTTATTTCATTTGCCCAGAAAAATGTGTAGAATATATAAGGAATATTTTCATTCCAAGCCAATTTCAAGAAGCTGTGGGCTGCCGGACAAGTATTTGAAGCTTGGATTTGTCAGGCCCTGCACTGATGGTTATTATTCTTGAAGTAATTGAAATGCCATCATGTTGTTGGGGGGCAAATGTCCCTGTCAGAAATAACAGGGGGGGGGGGGCAATTGTTCACCTGTAAAATAAGCACTGGGGGGGCAGATGTCCATACCAAAAATAAGCTCGGGGGGCGGCTAACGTCCGGAGACCCTTGATCACAAATCTGATGCGCTACCACTACACCAAATGCCGATCCAAAAGAGAAGAAAGCAGAACAATCATACGCCATGATATTTACTTGTAGACTGAAACAATGAAGGGCGTGGAACGACATACTCCGATTTGGCCAAATGACCTATGACCGAAACGACAATGGCCGAAACGATTAAAGGGCGAAACGACCCGGGTAAACTGGTGCAATTAAGAAGTTGATCAATCTGGACTTCAAATATACGAATTTAAAACAAAATAACCTTATCCGTGATCACCTGAACATAATTAAACATATCTTTAACCTAAAATCATGATCAAAAGCCCAAAAAATTAATCATACTCGAAGAAGCCGCCATCTTCGACTGGTTCACATCCGAAAAAGTTTCTTTTGATTTTCGTCAGGGTCTCACTATAAAGTGACAAGAAGCGTGGAATCAGGACAATTCACCAACAGGACAACTCACCGACACGGTTTTTTGAGACAATTCACCGATACAATTGAAGACAATTCACCGACAGGACAACTCACCGACACGGTTTTGGGAGACAATTCACCGACACAATTGAAGACAATTCACCGACACTTTTTGAAGACCACTCACCGACCCATTTGTTCAAGGAGGTGTCTAGAGTGCCGGTACCGGGGTTTCTGGTCAACTCGCGATCGTGCCTAAGTCAACTCGTACCTGTTTTTGTTCAACTAGCACCTTAGCCAACTCGTACCTAAGTCAACCCGTACCTTATTTTAAAAAAATCTATTTTTGGATAAGTGGAATTAGGCCGCTGTGTCGGATTTTGAGCTCCCGTGTGCATGACTTGTTAAAATTGATTTTTTGACGAGTTAGTAAATTTGGTCCATTTTGAGCATGAAAAACGATGTTGACATTTTTTTTTTATTACGTTTAAAGATAAAGAAGCTTTATTTAACGTCGCATATCCGAAAAAAGTAAAACAAGCTCTGTAGAGCTTTTTATTGCGACAAACAAAGTAGCCTTTAACAAATACTTACCTGCCTTCAATTATCTTCCTAGAGCTACCCCTGATAATGCGAGCGTCAGCAAAGGGAAAGTTTATGTTTAGGGTTTTTATGAGATCATCATAAGTAGCGCTCAAAAACGAGCATTAAACGTAATATACAAGCAAACTGATGGCACCTAATGCAGACTGCCTTGCACTCGCGCGCCAAGGACTTATTAGCATTAGTGCCAAAATGTTTATATGAACCCATGAAATGAAAACAAATATTTGTCTTGAGAAAAAAACAAAACAACACATAAAACCTCACAATGACACGGTTTCCATGCTAACCAAAAGGTACTCGTATAATAGTGAATATGCGAATAGCGAGGTATCATGCACGACTGTGCAGCTGGTGCAGTCTCACAAGATTCCGAACTGTACGGTCATGGGTAGTACAGAACTACTGAAATATTCAGGTCAGTTATCAAGTATCTAGACTCACTAGATAGCAGCGCATGCGTATATGAAGAAAACCTTTTTACGGAGGACGAAAAGTTCGATCATTGCGTGTGATTGCTCAAATAAGCCACCGTACGAGATGATTGGCTATTCTTTTCATACCGAAAGTCCGTCTTCAAATGTCCTTGCTCATCCATCTACTGGAGTTAGCTTTCCACTGTTTTACCCTGAATATTTATCTACGTGTAGTTCTATGCTGCATTTTTGCGAGCAGTGAAGGCTCTTGTGAGATTGAGTGAATGTGTAATCGTGGCTGAGCTTTTGATGTTCGCATACGCGATTTAAAGCAAAATATCGTGTGCTGGGTTAAATATTACGTTCGACGTCTTCCTTAATGCCTAGCTTTTTATGAAAGCTGAAACTTGCCTGATTCGTAGCGGTGTGTTTATGACGTTGCACAATAAGCAACTTTAATGTATAAGGCGCGAATAGTGTGCACGTGCAACATAACACCTTCTGCTTTTCTTCAGTGAACATCGCTCGATACTGCACTGTAGGACAGTTTGCATAAAACATTTAATCAACGATTACAAGTAGTTATCGTCATTTCATTGTTTCAATAACTGCCTAATACGAATTTTATTTTTCTGAACTCTTTCATTTTGTTTCGAATAAGAGCTATTTTACTCATGTTTTGATTGCTATTGTTGTCCAAAAGATTTTGTAAATGCATTATTTTTTGACTTGATATTTCTGTCTGCCAATTTCTCATTTTCATATTGTCTTGTCTTCTGCATGTAAATTTGTCTCTGTCTTTGTCTGTCTATCGCGCCGTTGGCCTGTCACTCTGTTTGTACATGTAGTGTGGCTCTTTCTTTGTTTCATATCTGTGGTTGTTTGATTATTTGTGTTCACGGAGATGTTGCATTGATGAGTAGGCCTTAATGCGGACTTAACAAAGTATTTGTCTAAATCGCGACGGAAGTAAGGGCGAGGATTTCGGCCACGTAAAATCGATTTAAGCCCCCCCCCCCCCCCCTCAGTGTAATTCGTTTCCGCTGACCGTTCCAAGGCGGTTCTTCTGTCGCTGTTTATTTTTGATATGGTTTGTCTTTGTATGTTTGTGTCGCTTATATTATTTTATTTTGGATAGCCTTTTGGCCATTTTGTGGGAAAGTAACTGTCCTTTTGACTTTCCGCTGTTGGTGTTTCCGTTGGGGTCTGTTGCTTCATGTTTGTGCTTCTTTCACTTTGGTGTCTCTGATGGGAGCTGTGGGTAAATGGTATCGATTGCTGATCATTGCCTCTACTTCTATTTTACAACCAACTAACCGGAAACGACAGGAGAATGATCACAGCTGCTGTATCATTTGCCAAAAACCAACAAGTGAAGAGTCATTAAAAAACCCCAAAAAAACTCAGATACGTTCTAATGAAAATGTACTGGCCTGTTCCCGTCAAAGGGTTGAGTGTGGAGATCGACAGTATGCTGATCTGTCTGAAAGATTGGAGAATATGTCTGTCAATGACCTTGCTTTGAAGTCAGCCATGTATCATCGTGACTGTTACCAGATTTAACAAGCGCATTGCACTTAGAAAGAGCGAAGCAACGATTTGAAAAATTCAAGTTATCTAGCGAACGTCGAGTCGCTGAAGCAAGGACACAAAAAGGTAGACATAAACTTGAAGAACAGCCTATGGCATCGACTTCGAACAAGAGAGTGCATCGATCGTCAATAGCACCACTAAATAAAGACTTGTGCATATTTTGCCAAGAAGAAACCCATGAAAATGAGCCCATAACATCAGTTCTCGTAACATAGGTGCAGGAGTTAAAACTGCCGTAGAAAATTCCCAGGACATCACGCTTGAAGTAAGACTTGGGAGTCTCTTATCTGAACCATTAGATGCCGTTGCCCATGATATGAAATGGCAAATTGCATGTTGGATGAATGTGGAAAGACAAAATGAAAAACATAAGAAACAAAACCAGGAATCGTACGATAAAAGTAGGCTAGGAAGTGGCATAGCAGATATTGAGCTAGTCAGTCTGGTTGAAAATGCATTGAAAGATCCATCCTCTGTTGTGTTAGATATGAATGTTATAAATACGACATATCTGAACATTTTGGAAGAGAACAATATTGAAACAGAGCCATCGGACAATTACAAACGTCATTTGAAAGACCTCCTTAAGACAAATAATGCAGATATTGAATTTGTTAAACCAAAACGTAGAAATGAACCAGAGAAAATTTGTTCAACGTCCACTTTAGGCGTATGTCTTGATATTGCCGAAAAGTCAGTGGAAAATGCCTCTGAACTGAAGATGTTGAACCGTGCAACCGTACTAAAAAATAGCAGAAAGTAAAGCATGGACATTCCAAGGCTCCTTTGGTGACTATGCAGTCCCACAAAAGTTGTACACGTTCATAAAATGGTTAACTGAGGACCCTGATGCTGCTGTTCAGACTGACAGAAAGCAGGTTGTGACAGATAAAAGTGCGTCCAACATATCCCAACATATTGTCACCGCATATAAGTCGGACAGGCAAGTTAAATACATATCACCAATTGAGGATGACAAATTTAAACCTTCTGGCGAAACTGCTTTTTCACTTGGTGTATCACTACTTTTACACCAACAAACCAGAAAAAAGTCATTGGTTGATATTGCGTCTCGATTGGGCATAG
Source organism: Lucinisca nassula (assembly GCA_963580285.1). Classification (NCBI taxonomy): domain Eukaryota; kingdom Metazoa; phylum Mollusca; class Bivalvia; order Lucinida; family Lucinidae; genus Lucinisca; species Lucinisca nassula. The sequence goes on from OY757010.1 coordinate 186,312,768, forward strand.
GTGAAAGGTATTCGAGAGTATTAAGGCTTGAGACTCAGCTGCTAATGCTGAAACAAAAAGACTTCTACCGTTACTTCATCTGTAAACGGTAGACGCTTCTCTGTAGTTAACATGTCTGATTTGACATGACAGTCTGCAGATTTAATTTATCTAATTACATGACGTGCTGCAAACTGTAATATGCAGTACGTCGGTCAAACTAACCGCATGCTTAAAACTAGATTGAACGAGCATTATCGTAGAATGAGTAAGCCTAAGAAAACTGACGCTTTCTTGTACCGTCACTTTCGACGTACAGGTCATTCTGTAAATAACATTGTTATACAACCAGCGGAAAAACTTTATTACGATGCAAATTCTACATCTAGATTCAAAATTATAAAAAGACATGAGGCTGAACTGAAATGGATTAAATGTTTACAGACCCATTTTCCACTGGGATTTAATGACAACATTTATCATGAGGGTAATATTTCTAGAATGCCGGACTTTGATATTTTCTCGCTCCTGGAATGTCGAAAACGCAGAAATAGATCTCACGGCACCAGGAAAAATGGTAACTTTAAACGTAAACTACGTGCGTTTAAACGAAACAATACTAGACTTAAGTGACTGTCTATTATATTATTAAATCATGGACGCCACTCTATGCTTTCATTTTTAAATTCATTACCCGTTTCTGTTTTACGTCTTCTGGACACCGAGGCGAATAAGTTCTACGATAGTTCTAATCAGTTATATGATGCGGCTCTCTTAACTAGAGGCTATACTCAGCATACTCTCCGTCCTTACATTGATTCTGAAATTAATCATAAACGCCTTTTCTTCAAAATATCCTTCATTAATAAGGGTATGGATTTTATAGATTTGCCCAGTATCTTCCGTGAGAGCTCTGTGCTTACTTCAATTCCTGCTTATTTTCAAAATACTGAAACACCTATAATTTGCTATAAATATAACAAACCTGTTAGATCTATCATTTTTAATTTGTTTCAGATCTTGATATTGATACTAATACTCCATACTTCATGTGATTGTAAAAATTCAGTGTATTGCTATCCTGCTGCTGGTCATGTAATTACTGGCAATTTGAAAATTATTCCTGATTCTAGGGTAAGGAATATAATTTCTAAAGGACCGAAATATCGGTTTCCTTCTGAAATTGATTTTAGTAAATGTAGAGATGAAATCGCTGCTTCCTTGAATGAATTCGGTAATCGATGGTGTAAGCGAGAGTATGTTGAGCATAAAGCCCTTAAGGACTGGAAACTAAGCATTTTAAAACTAGTGAATAAACGCATTTCTTTCTATTCTCAAAATACTAACTTATTACCTCCTAAGCCTACGACGTCTTTACGTCATCTTAAGCTAGGTATTCAAGAATTTCATAAGAAGTTTGTTTTGGCCGCTGCAGACAAGGCCGCTAACAATGTCGTCGTTGTGTGACGGCTCCACTATGTTAACACGCTTAAGCAGGAGCTTGGTGGTACTAAGGCCTATGAACTTCAGCCTTTAGCTGAAGAGAGAGTTATAGTAGATAAACATATTTGTCATTCAGCCACCAAGTTTGCTGTGTGTGTTACCGAAGGCCAAGACAAGCTTCCTACGCTATACTGGCTACCAAAACTTCATAAAAGACCTTACAAAGCACGGTTTATTGCAAATTCTAGCTCTTGCACTACCACTGAACTTTCTAAAGGACGGGTTACAGTTTAGCCATATTTGTGCCTACGATGGATTTGGATGAAACTAATATGCAATATAGCCCAACATATGCGCGTTCATATGACAACAATATTTAATTAACCATGACATGTGCAGTCATGTGACTTCCGTTTTTCTACAAGTGGGGTAATTGTCAGTATTTGGTGATTTGCCAAAGTAATATGACATTTTTTTAACAATTAACCGCATAAAAGCGTGTTAATTTACATGCCCATATCATAATCTATGTTTCTGGTATCCCGTGACACAATATTATGTACAGTATGTGCATAAGAAATTTATATTGTTTTGAAGTTATTTGTATTTAGTATCATATGTTAGAAGTGCTTAATAATACGGAATGTATTTCCGATTCTGAAATATATATTAAAAATGTTGGCAGAAAGAAAACAACAGTACAATATATCATTACAAAATACAACAGATTTGATTGGATTTTGGTGACCTTGACCTCATTTTTAAAGGTCACAGCAACCCAAAAACAGTCATTTTTAGGTCAAAAATGGCTTGTCTATACTCTATCTCAATAACGAATTGATTAATTTTAATCAAACTTGGAGCAATATATCATTACAACATACCGGAAATTTGATTAGATTTTGGTGACCTTGACATTTTTTTCAAGGTCACAGGCCCCACAAAACAGGCAATTTTTGGCCAACAAAGGCTTGTCTGCACTCTATCTCACTAAAGAATGACCAATTTTCGTCAAACATGGTACAATATATCAATATAACATACCGCAGATCGGGTTAGATTTTGGCGACCTTGACCTTTTTCAAGGTCACAGGCCTTCAAAGACAATCAATTTTGGGCCAAAAATGGCTTGTCTGCACACTATCTCATTAATAAATCGCTTAATTTTAGTCAAACTTAGTACAATATAACATTACAACATGACGCAGATTTGATTATATTTTATCGACCTTGACCTTTTTTTCAAGGTCACAGGCTCCCAAAAACAGATGATTTTGGGACAAAAAAAGGCTTGACTGCACAATTTCTCATAAACAAATTGATTAATTGCATTCAAACTTGGTATAATATACCATTACAACATACCTCAGATTTGATTAGATTTTGGTGACCTTGACTTTTTTTCAAGGTCACAGCCATCCCCCCCCCACCCCCCCACCCCCCACCCCCCCACCCCCCCCCCCCCAAAAAAAAAAAAAATAACTGTCAATTTTGGGCAAAAAATGGCTAAGGATAACCCTTTCTACAACTTATTTAACGTCACTGCAGCTGGTTTCTCGGAATGTGTGGCGGCCGTAAAAGTCTCCCTGCCCTACATCATAGTGTAGTTTACATTTTCTTGTCCTTTTGGGATCACTGATTCCATTGTTGAATTTTGAAAATATCTTAGGGTCACTGATGAAGCCCAATTGGCCAAAACTAGCTAGTGTGACCCAGAAAACATGTACACTCCATATTTTCCAGTTCTGTTGAGTATTCCTTGCTTCCAAAGGATAACCCTGTCTGCAACTTATTGTCTGCACTCTAAGGCCAAGGTCTCTCGAAACCTGTTCTTTTAGGGCCAATAATGGCTTATCTGTAACCTATATCATTTAAGAATTCATGAATGTGGGTTAAAATCGGTACAGTATTTAATTGCAGTATACCAAATTTGTCTGGTGATCTGAGCTTTTTAATGACTGTTTGTTTTTTATGGCCATAGGCTCCCACAAAAACTGTCAGCTTTTGACCAAAAGTGGCTGGTTTGCAGCTTACATTCTGTTGACGTTAATCTAGTTATTAAAGTCAAATGGGTGTTTAAGATACAATTATGGTGAGGAGACATTGTTTTCTCTGAAAACATTTTTATTTATACCAGCATTCAGGGTACATCTGCAGAAAATATGAAATGTTACATACCCTGTAAACAATATAAGACAGAAACTGGTAATGGAAGGTAAACATGAATGTATGTCATACAAGTAACTGCACAGTATGTGACAGCAGTTACATGATAGTCCTTTAATTCATCAATGAATAGCATTCCCGTTTGCCCAGCAAGGAATGATGGTCGTGCTCATACAGATGGCCAGCCGCTGTCCTTCTGTATATGTAGACTATATTGACTTTTTCCTGTACGAATATGCACAGTACTTTGATTACATTGATTTTCTCACCTTATTTTATCGATAAAAGTTTATTTTTCAACATCCTCCACATCGTTAACCGCCAAAACTTCAGCATTTTTGAAAGCATTATTGTTTCTGAAATAAAGTGGTGTGTAGTTTTCTCTGGTTAACGATGTGGACGACCATGCAATTTTCATTTGAACACCACAGGGGTCTTCACTTTTTCCATAGGCGCAATGTTACACATGACCAGTAGTGCATGTATTCAACCGGTAATTTTGTTACGAAAACGCTTGCGGATGAAAAAGTAAATATTTGTCCAACAAACCAGTGATATTTGGTCACCTTATGAGTGTATTTTGATCAGTTTTTGTTGACTTCAAGAATTAGCTCTTTCAGTAGGCACTTTGCAATAGAAAACTGTAACCCGTCCTTATTAACTTCCTGTCTTACTGCTATTAAAACGCATGTGATTAAATATTGTGATAAAGTCTTTGAGAGATCAAGAAGAAATCTGTTTTGGTCTATAAAAAATTCGAATGAGGTTTTAAATAAATTGAAATCCAGACATTTTCGTGCTTCAAGTCTGTCTACTTACGATTTTTCCACTCTTTACACTACACTTCCTCATAATCTTATAAAAGAAAAGCTTAATGATTTAATTGAATGGGCTTTTCACAGAGAAGATTCTCTCTATCTTGCATGTAATGTCAGAAATGCATTTTTCACTTCTAAAGAGCATAAGAAGTATACACTTTGGTCATGTCAGAAAGTGTGTGATGCCCTCACCTTTCTGCTTGACAATATTTATATTAGATTCGGTACTAAGTTATTTAGACAAATTGTGGGTATTCCGATGGGTACGAATTGCGCACCTCTTGTGGCTGTTCTGTTCTTGTATTGTTATGAAAGAGACTTCATGTTGTCGCTTTCCATTGATAACCAATCTGAAATTATTGAAGCTTTTAGCTCCACTTCTAGATATTTAGATGATTTATTAAATATTGATAACACCTATTTCGTTGGTTTGATCAGTCAGATTTACCCCCCCCCCCCCCATAACTTCAATTAAATAAAGCAAATTCTTCTGATACCGAGGCCCCGTTTTTGGATTTACATCTATCTATTGTAGATGGGTTTGTTTAGTGCAAAATTTATGATAAACGCGATGACTTTGATTTTGAGATTGTAAATTTTCCTTTTTTGGATGGTGATGTTCCTCGTGCGCCATCCTATGGCGTTTATATTTCGCAATTAATTCGATTTGCTAGAGTGTGTAGTCATGTAACTGACTTCAACACTTGTAATAAATTAGTAACGGCTAAACTCCTTAACCAGGGTTATCGGTACCATAAACTACGCAAAGCATTTTCAAAATTTTATAGACGCCATTCTGATTTAATTTCAAAATTCAATATTGGACTTAAATCTCTTCTGCAACAAGGTCTATCGGAACCCGAATTTTATGGTGTCTAAGTATATAAATTCAGAAAAATATATAACCGCAATGACTTCAGCATCCAATTTCGTAAAATCATTCTTCGATATAAAGAGATTGGGTACAACATGGATGTTATACGACAGACTGCATGCATGGTAGTTAACCCAATCACGGTTGGCAACTTTGCTTCCCTCTTTAATTGCACGCCGGTGGGTCAGGCCTCAGATTCTATGACGGCTCCAACGTAAAGGCTTATTGAGAATTAGAGAGATCTAATTCTTGGTAATGTTGGTTGGTGCCTGATGCTCTGTCTCTGGTCGGGCCCATCGGAGTCTAACTGCTGGTTTTCTTTTGCTCAAGCATTTCAGTGGTTTCTTGCTGTCGAGTCCTCAACGTTGTCTCACCTCTGTGGTTCTTTGATTTTTTGTGTTCACGGAGATGTTACACTGATGAGTTAGGAGGCCTTCATGCGGACTGAACAAATTATTTGTCTAAATCGCGACGGAAGTAAGGGCGAGGATTGTGGCCACGTAAAATCGATTTAAGCCCCCCCAGTGGAAATCTTTCCACTGACCGTTCCAAGGCGGTTCTTCTGTGGCGATTTATTTATGTTGTTGTTTGTTACTTACTGTGTGTATCACTTGTGTCTTTTAATTTTGGATGGCCATATGGCCATTTTGTGGGAAAGTAACTGTCCTTATGGCCTTCCTTTGTTTAGGTTTCCATTATGGTCTGGTCGCTTAATGTTTGTATTTCTTTCCCTTTGGTGTCTTTGGTGGGTGGTGTAAGTTAATTGTATCGATTCCTGATCTTTGTTTTAATTCTACTTTGATGGGTGGAGAAAGTTAATTGTATCGATTCCTGATCTTTGTTTTACTTCTACTTTACAGAAGGCCAAGATAAGCTTCCTACATTATATTGGTTACCTAAACTACATAAAAGACCATACAAAATAGAAGTGGAGCACGGTTTATTGCAAATTCAAGCTCTTGTACCACCACTGAACTCTCCAAATTATTAACTTCATGTTTTACTGCCATAAAAAACATGTGATAAAAAATTGCGACAAAGTCTTCGAAAGATCAGGTAGAAATCTGTTTTTGGTCGATAAATGATTCTAATGAAGTTTTAAATAAATTGAAATCCAGGCGTTTTCGTGCTTCAAGTCTGTCTACTTATGATTTTTCTACCCCTTACACTACACTTCCCCATAATCTTATAAAAGAAAAACTTAATGATTTAATTGAATGGACATTTCATATGGAAGACTCTCTCTATCTTGCATGTAATGTAAGAAATGCTTTTTTCACTTCTGAAGAGCATACAAATTATACTTTATGGTCATGTCAAAAAGTGTGTGAAGCTCTCACATTTCTACTTGACAACTTTTACATAAGATTTGGTACTACGTTATTTAGACAAGTTGTGGGTATTCCGATGGTTACTAATTGCGCACCACTTGTGGCTGATCTGTTTTTGTTTTGTTTTGTTTTTCATGATGTGCCTTTCTGCTGAAAACCAGTCTGAAATCATTGAAGCTCTTAGCCCCACTTCAAGATATTTGGATGATTTATTAAATATTGATAATGCCTATTTCGATGGTTTTATCAGTCAAATTTACCCCCCCCCCCCCCGAACTTCAGTTAAATAAAGTAAATTCTTCTGATACCGAGGCCCCGTTTTTGGATTTACATCAGTGCAACATCTCCGTGAACACAAATAACCAAAGAACCACAGAAGTGAGACAACGGTGAGGACTCTACAGCAAGAAACCACTGAAATGCTGGAGCAAAAGAAAACCAACAGTTAGACTCCGATGGGCCCGACGAGAGGCAGAGCATCAGGCACCAACCAACATTAACTTGAATTAGATCTCTCTAAACCTCATTCGAATTTTTATAGACCAAAACAGATTTCTTCCTGATCTATCAAAGACTTTATCACAATATTTAATCGCATGCGTTTTAATAGCAGTAAGACAGGAAGTAAATAATTTAGAAAGTTCAGTGGTAGTGCAAGAGCTAGAATTTGCAATAAACCGTGCTTTGTAAGGTTTTTTATGAAGTTAAGTTAATTGTATCGATTCCTGATCTTTGTTTTACTTCTACTTAAATGAAAATGAGGGTGGAATATATTGAGAGCAAACTGTAGTTTCTTTATCCGGAGAAACCGACACTGCTACAGCTTGTACAGCTTATTGCGAATTAGAGAGATCTAATTCAAGGTAATGTTGGTTGGTGCCTAATGCTCTGTCTCTGGTCAGGCCCATCGGAGTCTAACTGTTGTGCTTCTTTGCTCCAGCATTTCAGTGGTTTCTTGCTGTCGAGTCCTCGCCGTTGTTTCATCTCTTGGGTTCTTTGATTTTAGTGTACACGGAGATGTTGCACTGATATTTTAGGAGGCCTTTATTCGACTGAATAAATTATTTGTCTAAACCGCGACGGAAGTAAGGGCGTTTAAAATGGCTACGTAAAATCGATTTAAGCCCCCCCCCCCCCCCCCAGTGGAATTCGTTTCCACTGACCGTTCCAAGGCGGTTCTTCTGTAGCGGTTTATTTTTGTTATGGTTTGTCTTTGTGATTATATTATTATATTATTTTATTTTGGATAGCCTATTAGCAAATTTGTGGGAAAGTAACTGTCCTTCTGGCTTTCCGCTAATAATGTTTCCATTAGGGTATGTTGTTTCGTGTTTGTGTTTCTTTCCCTTTGGTGTCTCTGATGGGATTTGTGGGTTGATTGTATCGATTCCTGATCATTGCCTCCACGTCTATTTTTTTAAATTGTAACTCCATAGAAAATCGCAATTGGTAGTGCTATATGCTACATGAATTTTCATTCATGGTCAACAACAATGGTTGCATTAAAGGGCTTTTTAAAGAAATTGCAAAAATTGAATGACAGGTATAGAAATAACAACAGTTTGAAAATTGTAATAGTTTTAATTGAAAGGGAGATAATCTGAGAATTTCACAAATTAAAGCCTTGATTGTAGTAAAAGCTGATGAGATATTGTAAAGGTAAAGTGAGTTTCGATGTTCAATGGACATGATCTTTCATCTCAAACACAAAATGATCATCTGCGCATGCGCAATGCCGAATTCCTTGTAAAACCTTTCTAGACACATATTGCAAGATAACTCTTGAGGAGAATAGTATGGTCAAATAATATAAAATAAAGGCACTGCCTTTTGAGCAAACACACTCATTAACACCCCTTAGGTAGTTAATAGTTAAGGATATTCTGCGACCAACATGGCTGAAATAGCACAATATGCACTTGAAAAAAGAAATTATGAATTTGAGCATTAAGCAAAGGTCTCAGCAATTCTTTTCTTATTAGTGTAAAAAATAACAGGGCAAAGTTTACTCAAGACAAAACCACTTAAATATCTGAATTACTATAACGAGAGAAATGTAAAATCAATATTGCAAAATATGCTCGTTTGTTTTAGACTTAGAACCAAAGTGTTTATGAATAAATACAAAATATATTGCCACTTGTGTATGAGTAATTGCAGAGGGAAGGTGCACCGGGACATATTTTTTTTCATAAAACAGCTCCTAAAGCCAATAATTAATTTTCGTTCACGTGGTGTGCAGAAAATTTCGAAACAAAATTCATCATGGCCGAACATCTGGGGACGTGTTTACACGCAAGTTCACACGTTCGTATTGACGTAACCATGACGGGATCGCCAAGGTACTTGAAATAATATGAAACCCAAAACTTACATCTTTAAAACCGCACCATTCGATATTCACATAGGAACTATCAAATACTAACATTTCGACAAAACATTTGTTGTGTTACTCTGTGTAAAGTTTTTCGGCAAGAAGCCGAACAACACCCTGGCTAAAACATTAGATTAGTACGCCAAGGCACTTTTTTATCAGCGAAAGATCATGTTGTTTTTCGTCATATTTACATTATTGTAATAAATTTATATACGTTATGAAATCTTCTTTTAGGATTCCAGGGGATGTCACCGGCAAAGAAAAATTATACAGATTTATTCAATAAATACTTTTGAAACTACTTTTCATCCGCAATTTGTCTGAAGGGAGAGCACTGTTTGAGAAATGTTGGTTTCCGGATGGAGCCGAGTACTTTAAATTTTAAACTAGAGCTGCCGCCTAACGGGCGCCAATTATACCCCCGCATGTGTATATCAATCTTAAGTACTAGTGGCAAGGTGTGTGGTGTGTGAATATTAAAGAAATCGGTCAAAGAATAAGGAAGTTATGAGCAATGTTAAAGTTTTTTGTAACGGACCGACGACGACAGACGACAAGCTGACTCCTATATACCCCCTTCAAACTTCGTTTGCGGGGGTATAACAAGTTTGGCTTTTACAAGAATTTTGTCATCGCTCAAAACGAGAGAAATGTATCGAGGAAAAGTGGTTCAGTGTAGCTTACATTTACTTTGGCAGCATTTTCGAGCTAAATTTATGTCCAGACAAGCTCAGTCCTGCTCCCGAACACTTATAAACGGCACAGACCGGTCGTCAGAGAAGAGTGATGTTGTAAACGCCCAAAGGCGTAGTCAAAGAACTTTGAACCAGATATGAAGCCAGTAACTAGATTAATGTCACCAACTGTCAATTTTTCATGGAGGTAAATAATGGTCGCAGCGAAGAGTTTCAATTGATTTTATAAATATTTCTCCTTAAACCACAACCATTTTTTGTATCTTTCGGCTTTACATATTAAGTAAGTTATTTTACACCCCCTGGTCAATATACTGCATATCGATCCGTCAGTATTTTATGAGAATCCTCGTGTAAGTCATTGGTTACAAATGTAAACATTAGACACGTGTGAGAAGTATACTTCACCACCTAGTTTTACAAAATAGTTACACAGCATTTTACATGATTGTATTGCATTTTTTAGATATAAATGATATGTTTGACAAAATTATATAAACTTAATGGAGATTTTAGGCGAAAGAAAATTTAATAACAACTTTAAAATCACAGTAGCTAGTGTTAAAGATTGGTCTTAATTTGTTCCCTTTCTTTTTTTTCTACCTGTAAACATTACACAGGTGTGTTCAGTCAGCCACAAAAATAAACTTATCTGCATATTTATTCCAATGAATGCAAGTTAACTCTCCATACACAGAAAGGACTTCTTTTATTGTGTCAAGAAATGTGTAAAATAAAAGGACAAAGATTTTTTCCTGAACACAAAATATATATTGGTTGAAAACAGTTTATTTGAATTTAGTGGAGCTAATCAAAATTTAGATTCCTGGTGCACCTTAAGGAAACATGTAACTACTCAGTGATTTCTTTTTGTCATTGTTACTTGTGGGAATTTTCCAGTTTTGGTACACAAAGTTTGGCATTTTTCAGGTGAGTGAAGAAAAAAATCTGAACAATATTTTACTTTTCTAACAGGTATTTAAATAACTTTAAGAAATCAAGTTTATGTTCCAATTATATTAGTTGGCTAAAACAAAAGGGTTGCATTCAATTTCTTGCATATTCAGAGCCACTGTCATTTTTGCTCATTTGTCCAGGCGGCCATGTTGAATGTCCTTAACTGTACTGGAGGCCCCCTTGTGCAGGAAGAACCATCTCCTGCGAGTAATGGTCAAATGTGACCGATCGTAGTATAAGTAGAAAGAAAGAAAGATCCTTACCGTAATTACATGATTACTGTGTAGGACCTTGTGTGTATGTAATGTACACCTGCACGTAATCCTCGTGGGCGGGGGTGTTGCAGCGTGATAGCTCAGTGGTTAGTGCACTTGCCTCTGATGCTAGAGGTCCCGGTTCGATCCCCGGCAGCGGCGATAAAATTTCGGTGTCCGAACACGCTCCATTGGCATCATTTGCAGGGATGAATGTCATAAAGTGCACCGTCCTTCGGATCGGGACGTTAACTGGAGGCCCCCTGTGCAGGGAGAACCAACTCCTGTGCAGGTTAAAGATCCCTATCGTAATTACATGATTACTGTGTAAGCTTTCATCCTGTAAAACCCGGAGTGTATGTCATATAAACCTGCGGTAATGGTCAAATGTGACCGACGCAGTATCAGAAGATAGATAGATCGATCGATAGATAGCTAGATAAGATAGATAGATAGATAGATAGATAGATAGATAGATAGATAGATAGATAGATAGATAGATAGATAGATAGATAGATAGATAGATAGATAGATAGAAAGAAAGAAAGAATAGTGGTGTTGAACATCAAAAACACACCAACAGCGGTTGCTTACGGGTTAAACCACTTGCCTCTGATGCTAGAGACCCACGGTTCGATTCCCGACAGCGACAATATAGTTTAGTATCCGAAGAACATGTTCCACTGGCATCATTTGTTGGGTTGAATGTCACAAAGTGCACGACCTTCGGATCAGGACGATAAATGGAGCCCCACCCAACCAACCCCCCGTGCAGAAAGAATAATCTCCTCTGCAGGTTTAAGATCCTCACCGCAATGTCATGATTACCGCGTAAGCGTTTGTCCTTCAAATCTCAAGTGAGCAATAACCAAATGTGACCTAACGCAGTAAGGATATATATATATATATATATATATATATATATATATATATATATATATATATATATATATAGAGAGAGAGAGAGAGAGAGAGAGAGAGAGAGAGAGAGAGAGAGAGAGAGAGAGAGAGAGAGAGAGAGAGAGAGAGGGTGTGTTTGGCAAAGTTCCACATGAATGGCTTGAGCACTGTCAAGCTCAGACACGACAAAATATAAACCACTTACAGTGGATCCAGAGCTTCCTGAAAAACAGGGGTTAACCACACCTGGTAAAAAGGCCCGTTTATCCCGATTGGCCCAGCTGTATCCGGTGTCCCTCAAGGTGCCATTCTCAGAACATTGTTGTTCTGCCCATGCTTAAATGACCTGCCACAGAAAATCAGCTCTGGAGTTCACCTCTTTGCTAATAACAGCTTTTTATACCACAAGATCTCAAGCTTGGCTGATACTGCAGCATTTCAGAGGGATCTTTACAGACTACAGCAATGTCTATAATGGAATACAGCCATGTGCTGTCAATCTTAAAAATTTGAAAGTACCTTGACATCCTTTTTTTATGCAACTGTTAAAAGCCAAACAACAGCCTGGTGTTTCTTTGGAAGGATGATAACCAGCTGGTCTGAAAGCATGATGTAGTGACTATGATAAGACTTATCCTGGAATATGTCACATCAGTATGGGGCCCACATATAGTATCAGCCCGAGACGGTGCAAGGGCGAGCAACTCGGGTTTTCAGAGGTGTCTACCAGTATTACCTCCCGAGTGATACAACACCTTGGCCTGCAAACTCGACAGCATTGACATCAAGACGTCAATCCCGGGCATCATCTATCTCTGGGCATCCATGTTTGCAGGTTCTCCGACCTGAAAGCAGCGAACAGTAGAGGATACTCCCTGGGGTATATGGACCGGCATCTGCTATCAGCCCACCTTCATCGGCGCGGGCATCAGACTTAAAGGCCAACTTCCAAAGAATATTGCCACTTCTTTGAGTGCTTCAATAGGGATCTTCCATAAACTACATAAAACTGTTTTTCAAAGTTTTTAATTTGTTCTGTTGTGAGGCAAAGGTGACCGGAGTACAACATATATTGATTTACAGTTGGGCGAGGCCTTCTGTCCTTGCGGCAGGTAGGGGTAGAAAAGGAGTGTTGTTATCTTTTCTATTTGTACACTTTTATTCATTTTCCCCTTTCTCCCATGTCCTTCCCTCTCTTCTCCTCTACCAACTCTTCTATCTCTTTAGTCCCTTTCTCTGGGAGATGACACAAACTGACCAACCAGGGTTGGCGAGTGGTTAAACCCAAAGGAATTGTTTGAGCTCCACAGCTGCTTTGCACATAGCCTTAGTTTGACGATGCTCCAGTGTTGGTCCTGTGTGCACTTCATAGGCAGAAAATTACATAGGGTGTTCAGTTAATTTGAAGCATGGGCACTTTAAAGTGTCCTGAAGCACTATCATTATGCTATGGATTTGGGGCTCATGATCACTTTATAAATCTCGGCAAGGTAGAAACCCATAGGTAGCCAGCTGGTAACAAGACGTTTCGCTCCCAAGATGTTCCTCCTACCACCCACCCTAGTCGTTTCGCATTCCTTTATTGCCCCCAGTCGTTTCGCCCCCAAACCCTAGTCGTTTCGCCCCCAAACCCTAGTCGTTTCGCCCCCAAACCATAAATCAAACAAACAATCAATAATTTTTGAGTAACAAGTTCTAGTCACAACTCCCCGAGTTGCCACTTTTAAGGCCCGGTGTCGGATCAGCTATCCTTAGACTAACGTGAGAGGGCGATGATGATGCTTTAATATTTGCCTCTTCTCACCTCTGTTAAGTTAAAGATGAATAAAATTTATGCAGTGGAAATTAGTTTTACCTTGGAAAGTGGGCGAAACGACTAGGGGGACGAAACGACCAGGGTTGGGGGAGGGGCGACCAGGGAGGAAACCTCTTTTGGGCGAAACGTCTAGGGGGAAACGGTCTGGGGCGAAACGACCGGTTCAGCCAGAAAGCTCTTTGTGTCCCCAACTATTCACAGGGCTTTATTTTATGTCCCTGAGCAAAAGTTTGTGAAAAGTTTTAATTGCTTGGCCAGACGAGAAGCGCTTTCCACACTACCGAGAAGCTCCGGTAAATGCTTCGGTAAATGCTCCGGTAATTCGTTGGTCCAAGCGCGGTACCGGATTTTACCGGCTTACCTTTCCGGCTCAGTGCGCGTTTCGAAACTTTCCCGCGATCAAACTTCAGCGTTTGATGGAACGGTCTTCGAAAAGAGCCTTTTAAAATAATTTCGACGCTTTTGTGTTTCTTTTGTAATGGGACTTGACTCCTTTTGCTTTTCAAGAGTAATTTTTGGATGTGAATACAATTCTCATGAGTTCTGTAAAGATGATGGATTATCGCGAGAAATAGAACGAGATTCCAGGCGAGATTTGGGTGCTTAAGTATGTTGTTCCAGCCTCTCTACAGTATTGGTACATTTTGTAGTTCAACGTCCGATTCGCATGTTTACAGCCATCTTCAGCTGAATGGCTACCGGATAGCTACTGGAATTTACCCGGAATTCGGTATAGTTACTTTTTTGACTGAGTATATATATAATCTAAAAGACCTGGCTTTTTACTTGGACAATTCTATTCCGAAGCTACAGTGGAAAATAATCATAACTAAAACTGTTAATGAGTACTGGTACGAGAAAATAATGTAGTAGTCCTTTCTACAAGAGTCTTACTTATTTGAATTATCAGTTATACAAGCCCGGGAAACTACATCCATTGCTGAAATTGAATGTATACTCAAACAGAGACAGTGTGAGATTGCCTTCAAAATTGAAATATTTGTGCGGATCCTACATACTACAATCAAACAGACAGAAATTTAATAAGAACACTGCTGACCCTATCTGTTTACTGTGAAAAGAGAATGAAGAAACTCTAGAACATTTTTATTACATTGTCCTACACTAGACACTGTACGACAAAATATTCTGAAAGACATCATATATGAATTGGTCTTATCATACATATACTATTTGAGCAACTGTCTATAAGACAACAAGTACAACTACTTCTGGACTCAATAACCTTAATAACTGATGAATTTACAAATGAAAAGATACAGAAGTTAACTAAAATTGAATACCATTCAAGACGTCTCATACATAACTTACACCTTACCCGTTATAACATTCTGCTGAAAAAGAGGAAACACTGAAAAGGGTAAAACTTGACACCCAATGTATATATTTAGCGATAATTCTTATTGTTGAGGGGAAGATGCGTTTTACCAAGAAATACTTTTAGTGCCCTCCACAAGTTTTACACATTAACTGTGCATAGTGACTTTAACTTAAGAAGATTTTACTTGCCTGTGTGCACGGTTCTCCTTTGAAAGGAGGTGAAGACTACGAATGAAGAAATTGAAAAAGTTCAGAATAGAGCTGCTAGATTTGTAACAGGAAATTACTGCTTTGAAACTGGGAGCATAACTGGATATCTAGGAAAATGCAGATGGGAGTCTCTCAAGAAAAGGAGAAGAGGCAGTAGGCTCATACTCTCATACAAAGATCTAAAGGGTGCTGCCAGCATTCCAACAGATGACCTTGTTCCCCAAGCTAGGCACTGTAGAAAGCACCATTCAATGACGTTTGAGACCCTTACTTCAAGAACTAGACCCTAGAACTTCAGTTAAATAAAGCAAATTCTTCTGATACCGAGGCCCCGTTTTTGGATTTACATCTATCTATTGTAGATGGATTTGTTTCGTGCGGGATTTGTGATTGGCGCGATGACTTTGGTTTTGGGGTTGTAGGTTTTCCTTTTTTGGATGGTGGTGTTCCTCGTGCGCCATCCTGTGGCGTTTGTGTTTCGCGGTTGGTTCGGTTTGCTGGAGTGTGTAGTCGTGTAACTACAGCGCTCGTGGTGGGTTATTAACGGCTGGACTCCTTAATCGGGGTTATCGGTGCCGTAGGCTGCGCGGGGCCTTTTCGGGGTTTTGTGGGCGCCGTTCTGGTTTGGTTTCAAAATTCAATATTGGACTTAAATCTCTTCTGCAACAAGGTCTATCGGAACCCGAATTTTGTGGTGACTTGGTGTGTGAGTTCGGAGGGCTGTGTGGCCGCGGTGGCTTCGGCGCCCGTTTTCGTGGGGTCTTTCTTCGATGTGGAAAGATTGGGTGCAGCATGGGTGTTGTGCGGCAGGCTGCGTGCGTGGGGGTTGGCCCAGTCGCGGTTGGCAACTTTGCTTCCCTCTTTGATTGCACGCCGGTGGGTCGGGCCTCAGATTCTATGACGGCTCCAACGTAAAGGCTTATTGAGAATTGGAGAGATGGTGTTGGTTGGTGCCTGGTGCTCTGTCTCTGGTCGGGCTCATCGGGGTCTGGCTGTTGGTTTTCTTTTGCTCCAGCGTTTCGGTGGTTTCTTGCTGTCGAGTCCTCACCGTTGTCTCGCCTATGTGGTTCTTTGGTTTTTGTGTTCGCGGGGGTGTTGCGCTGGTGGGTTGGGAGGCCTTCATGCGGACTGAGCGGATTGTTTGTCTGAATCGCGGCGGAGGTGGGGGCGAGGATTGTGGCCGCGTAGGGTCGATTTGTGCCCCCCCCCCCCCCCCAGTGGAGGTCTTCCGCTGGCCGTTCCAAGGCGGCTCTTCTGTGGCGATTTATTTGTGTTGTTGTTTGTTACTTACTGTGTGTATCACTTGTGTCTTTTAATTTTGGATGGCCATATGGCCATTTTGTGGGAAAGTAACTGTCCTTATGGCCTTCCTTTGTTTGGGTTTCCATTGTGGTCTGGTCGCTTAATGTTTGTATTTCTTTCCCTTTGGTGTCTTTTATGGGTGGAGTAAGTTAATTGTATCAATTCCTGATCTTTGTTTTACTTCTACTTTGATAAAGAATCATTGTTCCACCGAACCATTAGAGATTGGAATGCCCTTCCCGATTCGATTATTTCGACGGCTGAATGTGCTGAAGATTGTGTAGCTAAGTTTACCTCTTTGGTTAGAGCTATGGACTAACTTCCCATATCACAGGTCCTGGTGTATGAATGTCTTTTGACGTGTCACCGGTAACAATTCTGATTCTTAGATACAAGATACAAGTTCGTGTCGGTTTTACGAACTTATTACCTCCTAAACCTAAGACGTCTTTACGTCACCTTAAACTAGGTATTCAAGGATTTCATAGGAAAGTAGAAGTAAAACAAAGGTCGGGAATCGATTCAATTAACTTACTCCACCCATCAAATACACCAAAAGGAAAGAAACACAAACATTAAGCGATCAGACCATAATGGAAACCTAAACAAAGGAAGACCATAAGGACAGTGACTTTCCCACAAAATGGCCATATGGCCATCCAAAATAAAAAGACACAAGTGATACACACAGTAAGTAACAAACAACAACATAAATAAACCGCCTTAGTAGAACCGCCTTGGAACGGTCAGTGGAAAGATTTCCACTGGTGTGTGTGTGGAGGGGGTGGGGGGGGGCTTAAATCGATTTTACGTGGCCACAATCCTCGCCCTTACTTCCGTCGCGATTTAGACAAATAATTTGTTCAGTCCGCATGAAGGCCTCCTAACTCATCAGTGCAACATCTCCATGAACACAAATAATCAAACAACCACAGAGGTGAGACAACGGTGAGGACTCGACAGCAAGAAACCACTGAAATGCTGGAGCAAAAGAAAACCAACAGTTAGACTCCGATGGGCCCGACCAGAAAGTTTTGGCCCGACCAAAACAAAGTTTGTTTTGGCTCCAGCTGATAAGGCCGCTAACAATGTGGTCGTTGTTTGTCGGCTTCACTATGTTAACATACTTCAGCACTAAGGCCTATGAACTCTACAGCTTGTAGCTGTAACGAGGGGTTTGGTTGATGACCACATTTGTCATTCAGCCACCAAGTTTGTTGGCTGTGTTACAGAAGGCCAAGACAAGGTTCCTACGTTAAATTGGTTTGTTTGATTGATTTGAGGTTTAACGTCCCCGTCAATACTGTAAAGGGCATTTTGGAGACGTCGCTTCCAATTTTGTGGGACCTTTACCCGACATTGAGATGAAATGACATCTCAAGCCCTGTCGCGCAATGAAACCAATAGGGTTTATAAGCATGGACGGTCCGATACTCGCACTGCTTTGCCTGGGCAGGCTTAGGAGGCCTTCATGCGGACTGAACAAATTATTTGTCTAAATCGCGACGGAAGTAAGGGCGAGGATTGTGGCCACGTAAAATCGATTTAAGCCCCCAAGTGGAAATCGTCCACTGACCGTTCCAAAGCGGCTCTTCTGTGGCGATTTATTTATGTTGTTGTTTGTTACTTACTGTGTGTATCACTTGTGTCTTTTAATTTTGGATGGCCATATGGCCAATTTTTGGGAAAGTAACTGTCCTTATGGCCTTCCTTTGTTTAGGTTTCTATTATGGTCTGGTCGCTTAATGTTTGTATTTCTTTCCCTTTGGTGTCTTTTATGGGTGGAGTAAGTTAATTGTATCAATTCCTGATATTTGTTTTACTTCTACTTTAGATCCTCTAAGTGGTTTACCAGTACTCGTTTGCGGGTCGGATGCAGCTCTGCGTGGAAGCATCATGCAGCCCATCTATTTCTTCAAGCCCCGACGTATTATTGATTACCTAAACATCATAAAAGACCATTCAAAGCACGGTTTATTGCAAATTCAAGCTCTTGTACCACCACTGAACTCTCCAAATTATTAACTTCATGTTTTACTGCCATACAAAAAACATGTGATAAAATACTGCGACAGAGTAGAAGTAAAACAAAGACCAGGAATCGATACAATCAACTTATTCCACCCATCAAAGACATCAAAGGGAAAGGGAAAGAAACACAAACATGATGCGACCAGACCATAATGGAAACCTAAACAAAGGAAGGCCATAAGGACAGTTACTTTCCCACAAAATGGCCATATGGCCATCCAAAATAAAAAGACACAAGTGATACACACAGTAAGTAACAAACAACAACACAAATAAACCGCCACAGAAGAACCGCCTTGGAACGGTCAGTGGAAAGATTTCAGTGGAAAGATTTCGAAAGATCAGGTAGAAATCTGTTTTGGTCTATAAAAATTCTAATGAAGTTTTAAATAAATTGAAATCCAGGCGTTTTCGTGCTTCAAGTCTGTCTACTTATGAATTTTCCACCCTTTACACTACACTTCCTCATAATCTTATAAAAGAAAAACTTAATGATTTAATTGAATGGACATTTCATAGGGAAGACTCCCTCTATCTTGCATGTAATGTAAGAAATGCTTTTTTTACTTCTGCAGAGCATAAAAATTATAGATTATGGTCATGTCAGAAAGTGTGTGAGGCTCTCACCTTTCTACTTGACAATATTTACAAAAGATTTGGTACTAAGTTATTTAAACAAGTTGTGTGTATTCCGATGGATACTAATTGCGCATTATTTATGGCTGATCTGTTTTTGTTTTGTTATGAGAGAAACGTCATGATGTCCCTTTCTGCTGAAAACCAGTCTGAAATCATTGAAGCTTTTAGCTCCACTTATAGATATTTGGATGATTTATTAAATATTGATAATAGCTATTTCGATGGTTTGATCCGTCATTCCCCCCCACCCCCGAAAACTTCAGTTAAATAAAGTGCATTCATCTGATACCGAGGCCCCGTTTTGGGATTTACAGCGAGTTATTGTAGATGGATTTGTTTCTTGCAAAATTTATGATAAACGCGATGATTTTGATTTTGAGATTGTAAATTTTCCTTTTTTGGATGGTGATGTTCCTCGTGCGCCATCCTATGGCGTTTATATTTCGCAATTAATTCGATTTGCCAGAGTGTGTAGTCATGTAACAGACTTCAACACTCGTAATAAATTGTTAACGGCTAAACTTCTTAATCACGGTTATCGGTACCATAAACTACGCAAAGCCTTTTCAAATATTTAAAGACGTCATTCTGATTTAATTTCAAAATTCTTTATATTGGACTTAAATCTCTTCTGCAACAAGGTCTATCGGAACCCGAATTTTATGGTGACTTAGTATTTAAATTTTAAATTTAGAAAAATATATAACCGCAATGTCTTTAGCAACCAATTTCGTAAAATCATTATTCGATATAAAAAGATTGGGTACGACATAAATGTTATACGACAGACTGCATGCATGGTAATTAACCCAATCACGGTTGACAACTTTGCTTCCCTCTTTATTTGCACGCCAGTGGGTCATGCCTCAGATTCTATGACGGTTCCAGCGTTTTTGTTTGTTTGATTTGTGGTTTTACGTCCCCGTCAACACTGTTAAGGTCATTTTGGAGACGCTGCTTCCAATTTTGTGGGACTTTTAACCGACACTGAGATGAAATGACATCTCAAGCCCTGTCGCCCAATGAAACCAATAGGGTTTATTAGCATGGACGGTCCGCCTCGCACCGCGGTTCCTGGACAGGCTTAGGCCACGTAAAATCGATTTAAGCCTCCCAGTGGAATTCGTTTCCACTGACCGTTCCAAGGCGGGTCTTCTGTCGCGGTTTATTTTTGCTATGGTTTGTCTTTGGGTGTTTGTGTGGCCACTCTTCAGGAGTCCATGTCTGTTAATTTGAACATTGATAATTGCCATTTTGTCTATGGATTAATGATTTTGGATTAACGCTTTGGTACGAAGATAAAGATAAAGACGCTTTATTTAACGTCGCATATCCGAAACAAATAACATAAGCTCTGTAGAGCTTTTATTGCGACAAACAAAGTATCCTGTAACAAATACTTACCTACCGACCTAAACTACTTATATTATTTTATTTTGGATACCGGGGTAGCCTATTAGACATTTTGTGGAGAAGTAACTTTCTTGTGGCTTTCCGCTATTGATGTTTCATTAGGGTCTGTTCTTTCATGTTTTTGTTTCTTTCCCTTTTGTGTCTCTGATGGGAGCTGTGGGTTAATTGTATCGATTCCAGGGAGGAGGTGCATTAGGCGAGCGATACAGAGCGCTTTGTAGCGTTTCGCTATGCAACGGTACGTTTAAAAAATGCGCTTCGTAGCACTTCGTAACTGTGTTTGGAGCTGCCTCATTCTACCTCATTCTATGATATTTGAGACTCATTGCCACCCATGATTGCCCAGCCGAGTTGATGGGCGTATTGTCAAACAAGAGATTGCCCATCCGAGTTGATGGGCGTCTTGTCAAACGATATTTTTTCCTTGTTTTCAATAGAAATAGGTTGTGGGTGCTTGTTAGAACCACCGCATTGAGGCGGTTCTAACGAGTACCCACAACCTATGTCTTTTTTTTTTTTTTTTTTTTTTTAAAGATCTATTCGCTGGTAAATTTAAGAAACAACTTAAATATTTGAAACTTAAATAAATGAAAGTTTATTGAAAACAAATCTTCATATTTTTTTTTAATAAGCTCAGTGATAGCTCAGTGGTTAGTGCACTTGCCTCTGATGCTAGAGGTCCCGGGTTCGATCCCCGGCAGCGGCGATAAAATTTCGGTGTCCGAACACGCTCCATTGGCATCATTTGCAGGGATGAATGTCATAAAGTGCACCGTCCTTCGGATCGGGACGTTAACTGGACGCCCCCTTTGCAGGGAGAACCATCCCCTGTGCAGGTTAAAGATCCCTACCGTAATTACATGATTACTGTGTAGGCTTTCATCCTGCAAAACCTGGAGTGTATGTAATATACACCTGCGTTAATTGTCAAATGTAACCGACGCAGTAGCAGAAGACAGACAGACAGACAAAATATCTACTCCTTTAAATATTGATGTTTGGTTCCTATTTAGTTGGTCCCTATTTCACAGGTGACTTTAATTGATTATTTGTTTGGTTATGCAATTATCATTACCAAGTGAACAATAGATAAATGACCCAAACAGCTAATTATGTGCTGAGTTTGTATAGGCCGAGTTTGTCATGTGCCGAGTTTGTTATGTGCCGAGTTTGTCATGTGCCGAGTTTGCTATGTGCCGAGTTGTCCCACAACCTCATGCAACTCTTTCTGGTCGGGTATAAAAGCCAAGGCCGCGCCGGGCCGGGCCGAGCCGCCGAGCCTACCGAAAATTTTATTTTTAGTCTCTAGATACAAGTTAGATATATATTTTGGTGAATGTGGGATTAAATTATTATAAATTAGATATGTTATAACTACAAGTAGTTTCACATATCTACATTGCTTATTTATCTTTTAATAACTGTTTTCCGAAATCCAGGGGTATAAAAACCAAGGCGGCGAAAAAGTATTGACAATTCCGAATTTCATTCAAATTCATCGGTTAAATTACTTCTTTTTGGCCTTATGCTACTTGAATTTTGATTATACTTATTATGTGTTCGTGATAAAATTAAATATACACAACGACGTAATGATCCGAATCGAATGACGACCCATGTTGTTCAGTTACATCAGACTGTTATCCCAGTGGACAAAGTTTGTATATGCGACGTTGTTTTAATGATTGGTGTGCGCAATGATAAGTGATTCTGGCATAATGCAGATAATAGGGTATATCGACAAGAACTGAAAGTCAATATGAATGCTGCATAAGTTTTTCCTGCACATTTTATAACAAGCAGAGATGAGATGAGTTACTCTTATTAGTGTCAGGATAATCGCAGTTCAATTAAATTAAAGAATCGAATGTTTTAAGAAACTTAAATGACAAGATCTCACTAATCTAAAACAATTAGATGAGTCAGTTAATGCACTAATCAGTTACAGACTGAAGCATATTTATAAGCAATAATAATACAATAGGTGAGTATCAAAACATAATTAATATGTCTAAAGCATGATTAAGAAATATGATGAGTTTCATAAAGATCTATCTTTAGTTCATACCATTTAAAGAGTATATTTAAATGCCCTTATCATTTATTTGACATTGCCATCCGTTGCGGTTCATTACGACGTGGCTTTCTTTCTTTCTTTCTCCCGATACTGTTTTCGGTCAATTCTGACCATGATAACAGGTTTGGGGTGTGGCACAAATGTTTTCAATCCCCACCCCCAAAAAGAGCTTTGTGACACAGCCACCAGCAGATTAAAACTATTTACAAGAAGCCATCAGGGGAAGGAATCCATGCCTATCCCCTGCCCAACCCTAGGATATTATATTTTGGCCTTAAACCCATCAACTGTCTCAGAAGAGACAGCTTCGATTGTAAGGCCATTCCAAGTTGCAATTGTCCTGGGGAAAAAAGAACTCTTAAAACCATCCGTATAAGCATTAGGACGGTGATACTGAAAGGGATGGGACCTGGTTCTCCTACATCCTCCACCAGCTTCAGATAGGTACCTACTCTTATCTATAATGGCTAAATTATTGTGGATTTTATAGAATAGAGTCAGCGAAGCCTGCTCTCGCCTTTCCTGCGGAGTCGGCCACTGGAGTTCTTCAAGCATCTCTCCAACGTGGCTTTGGTTGCGCCAACGTCTGCAGGTCCAGCGAGCAGCAGTCCTCTGAACTTTTTCTATTCTATCAGTCTCCTTTTGATGATAGGGCATCCAAACTGGAGCTGCATATTCAAGCTTGGGGCGGACTAAAGTTTTGTATGCAGCATCCTTGGTTTCCCTCGGTGCGAAGGCCAAATTTCTACGAAGGAAACCGAGTGTCTTAGTAGCCTTACTAGTTATCTCATTAATGTGTTGACCCCACTCGAGGTCATCAGTGATTTGAACTCCTAAGTATTTAGCAGAAGAAACGTTCTCTAAAACCTGGTTATGTAATGTATAACCATGGACCATCTGTTTATGTGGAGGGTGCCTTGTCACTCTCATAGAGTGACATTTGGCGACATTAAATTTCATGAGCCATGCCTCTTCCCAGGTAGCCAACTTTTCCAAATCATCTTGAAGTATCTGTAGGTCATCAGACCCTCTTATATTTCTATACAGTACACAATCGTCAGCGAAAAGGCGGATTGTAGAGTTGATGTTGTCTGGCAGGTCGTTAATAAAAATCAAAAACAATATCGGTCCCAGCACGGAACCTTGTGGGACACCAGACAGCACCGGGGCGGGGTCAGAGCAAACACCGTCAAGTACGACTCTTTGTGTTCGTCCGGATAGCCAAGCAGAAATCCACTGGAGGGTATCATTTCGGATACCATAGTACTCCAGTTTATACAGAAGTCTTCTGTGGGGGACTTTATCGAAAGCCTTAGCATAAAACCAGCAAAAATACGGTTATTACAGATACTAAAAGGAATTGACAGAAATTATTACAATAAAAGGTTTAGAAAATACTTTTTGGGGTTGTCATGTACATTTTTTCACACATTCATGTCTATTTCATTCAAATTCGATCAAAATGTACGATAAAAACTGCCTTGGCTTTTATACCCCTAAAAATTTGCAAAATTGCAATAAAACAAAAATTAGTGCAAGAAAAAAGAACAAAAATTATGCTGAGTATCACATTTGATACCATTAACATTATCATATTAATATTTACCACTAACATTTCTTCTTCGGTTAGAATTCCGAAAAATAAAATCTTCGGATCGGCAATTTTTGGCTCGGCGGCTCGGCCCGGCCCGGCGCGGCCTTGGCTTTTATACCCGACCACTCTTTCTGCAAATAGACAGACCTCAAAACGCTAGAACCGGTCTAATCAGAACCGGAAGTTGACAAGTTTTCAGGCTGATTATCTTGGGTGTGACAGTTATGACAGAACGTTGAATCTTTGGCTGTTCAAGTCGTGATACGGCTTCAAATAATGGAAAAGCGGAAGAAAATCTTAATTTTAGCCACGGTTCTACTGGCACTTGCAGCGATTGTGCTTGTGGTAACTTCGCTAGCGACAGAAAATTGGGTGCAATCTGGACCAGTTTTGAAGAAAAATGCCAGTGCAGAGGATGAAAACGAAGTTTCTTTCGGTTTATTCAAAGGATACAAGGTTCTTAATTTTGGTTTAGGGTTGAGAAGAAATAAACTTGATAGTAAGTATTGTAATATCCTTATAGTCTTTGATATCCAGTTGACTACAGGTAAAGCGTGGGAAGAATGGATATCAATTTGATAACAATTCTGATATAACACTAACCAGTCTAACGTTACAACGTTGCGTATCTGACTTTGGTTTCCTAGTTACTATATTGTTCATTCCGGTTTGCAGGCGACATGTATTAAACACATAACTCTAGTATTGTTGAGTTGTTACATTGGCGACGAGGATGAAAACGGAGAAAGCAGCGTAGAAAAAGAGCATTTCAAGGACAATTCGAGAGTGTAAGAAGACTACGGCGCCTGAGACAGGAAGTAGCGAAGATTTTAATGACAAATTACGTGATCGACATGGCCGAGAGCGCAGCAGTCACCGTAATAGTGACTGAAACGAGAAACTTACGAGTGCTTCCGTTCCGACCCACTGAAAACCAGTTGACTACAGGTAAAGCGTGGGAAGAATGGCTAGATGACATTGAAAGAGAATTTAGATACTTTCGAATCGGCAACCCGGCAGACAGAAAAGATGCGATGATAATCTATGGCGGTAAGGAAATTGCAAGACTAGAGAAAAGTCTACCAGACCCTGATGGTGATTCGAATGAATATGAGAAATTGCGTAAAAAGCTCAATGACTATTTTGCACCAAAGCAGAACAAACATTACGCTCGATATGTGTTCTTAAAGATGAGACCCTTTGCAGGGGAGGCTACAATTGCCTACGCAGCTAGGCTAAGGGAAAAGGCATACAACTGCGAATTTGGAGACACGTTTGATGACAGGATTCTAGAACACTTAATACAGACAATCGAAAACCAACAGCTAATACAGAAATGTATAGCAAAAAGCTGGGGATTGTCACAGTTTCTGTTAGAAGCAGGACAGACTGAGGATATATCCTTGCAGGTACACGACATGAAAGACTCGCTAGACGGCAGGCATATTGCAAGGGTACATTTTCCTGGTACACAGAGAAGTTTTCGGAACTATCATAGATGCGGCAGTGGTATGTAGATATTGTGGTTATGAAAGAAAACATAAAACAATTGAGGAATGTCCGGCGTATGGACAGAAATACCACAAGTGTCAGAAGCGGAATCATTTCGCCTCAGTCTGTAAGTCACAGAGATGCAGAGATGAAATTTTACATCAAAAGAAAAAAAGAAATCGCAGCATTAATGAAAGCAATAGAATGCAGAAAACATGCGAGACAGATACTTCGGACAGCTCCGATGACGACTTTGTTTCAAAGTCTGCAGCACACATGCTGAGAATTAAGACACTAAAATCTGTGTCTTGCGTAGATGAAGAAAATGAAGCCGCAAATATATGGGACCAGCATAAACAATGCAAGGAGGAAATAGCACTGATGCGAGATGAATTACAGCGGCATTCACATGAAATGGAAATGAAACTGGAACAAAAATTGGACGATTTTATTGTTCAAATGGGCAAATTAATATGCACAGAGGCCCGTGATATTTCAAGAGATGAGACGGCAAACCTGCAGTTGAAGGACGCAGTCGACAACACCAGTCTGAGGAAGAGCAACATGAGTGAAATAATTGAGCGAACAGACACTCTTCAAATCCATGGACAAAACCAAAATGACCAGTCAGTCCATTGATTTACACAGCCGAAAGGGAAGTAAAGATGAGAGGAGGACAGATGACAGCGGCCAGGAAGATAATTATTTTATAGAGGCAGATATAATGACTCCGATTACCAAAGTAGTTCGGGACTCGTCGGCTCGAAGAAAAAGAAAGAAAAGAAAAAACATAGTGCTGGCTGACTGAAACAAAGATACGCTAATTTCAATATTATAATCTTTATCCATTTTAAGAACGCACTAATCTAATTATGGAAATGTAATTTGTGCTTCAAATGATCCCATTTAACTGATCTTAACTGTAAACTCATCATTTACATGGCATTTCAATTTTATTAACTTGATAAATCTCAGAGCGGAAAATTTTAATCACATAAACTATTTGAGAATAAGGGAGATATGTAATATCCTTATAGTCTTTGATATAACACTAACCAGTCTAACGTTACAACGTTACGTATCTGACGTTGGTTTCCTAGTTACTATATTGTTCATTCCGGTTTGCAGGCGACATGTATTAAACACATAACTCTAGTAATAGTTGAGTACAAGTATCTTACTGAGATAATTTCATTTGATTTTTATGTAGCGTTAGCTGGGTCATCCACGAAGTCAAGCAACGCGGTCACCCAACCATGTACTAACCGCAATCTCCGTTGCTTAACTTCGTGAATAAGCCAACCACTCTACCCACGTCGCTAAAAGAGCCGGCTCCTACAGCAAGGCTGTAGAAGTGGTATTTATCCATAACCGTTACATTTCTCCCCCTCATCTCTTGACTTAGTCCCGAAGTCACACATGCCTCACAAGGCTAAACCCGAGGGTGGAGTCTATGTAACCAACCAGTGACACTGTTTCCATCCCACCGCTGCCACCAATGTAGCGTTGGCCGGGTCATCCAAGAAGTCAAGCAACGCGGTCACCCAACCATGTACTAACCGCAATCTCCGTTGCTTAACTTCGTGAATAAGCCAACCACTCTACCCACATCGCTAAAAGCGCCAGCTCCTACAGCAAGGCTGTAGAAGTGGTATTTATCCATAACCGTTACATTTGCATGGTTGGGGAGTGACATGACATCCCGGCTAGACTTTAGAATCTGTCCGCCACTGTTTACTGGCTTTAGTATGTTCGGAGTAAGTCGCTGATGATAAGGGTTAGGTTAGGATTAGGTCACTAATGGTTGGGGTTAGGTTAGGGTTACATTAGGGTTAGGTTAGTCAGAGGTCTCTGGGGTTAGGCAGCTGGGTTAGGGTAAGGGTAAGATAATATGAAGTGGCTGACAGATTCTAAAGTCGCTCTGACATCCCTAACAAACTTGACCCCTCACAAAGTTGGCCCCTACAAACTCGGCTCCTAACCAGCTCGGGCCCCAAAAATTATATATAAAGTAAGGCTCGGGTATAAGAACCAAAAAACGCTTTATTCCGAATCTTGGCGTTTCAAGCACTTTCCAAAACACAGAATTGTTCCGAGTAGATGTTTATATGCGACGGACACTCCTTGAAAACACTCGCAAGGTCCGCGCTAAGTATGCGGTACCCGAAGTTTCGCGAAATTATTCCGAGTCCTAATATCGTACCTGGAGGCAATATTTTCTCGCAAAGTTATGCGGAAATACTCGAATTAATTTGACTAAATAACTGGGCATTTTTTTTGTTTATTTAATGTTCTTTTACCATCATATATATTTATATATAATTATAAGATAATATTTATCACTGATAGTTATTATAATGTAAACGATGTCAAAAGTCAACAAAGAGGTAAGGCCAAAAAAAAGAATAGGTGTGTTAACTATTGTATGAAAAATTGAAACAGGGCAGGTAGGTCGATTTTTAGCTCACCTGTCACGTAGTGACGAGGTGAGCTTTTGGGATCACTTTTTGTCCGGCGTCCGTCGTGCGTCAGTGCGTGTGTGCGTGCGTAAACTTTTT
Source organism: Lucinisca nassula (assembly GCA_963580285.1). Taxonomy (NCBI): domain Eukaryota; kingdom Metazoa; phylum Mollusca; class Bivalvia; order Lucinida; family Lucinidae; genus Lucinisca; species Lucinisca nassula. The sequence goes on from OY757010.1 coordinate 186,341,034, forward strand.
CTACAAATGACATCTCCTCCTAAACCACTGCTCGGATTTTCACCAAATTTCACAGGAATGATCCTTAGGTGGTCCCCTTTCAAAGTTGTTCAAATGGTTCCGTTCTATTGCACATCTAGGTCACAGGAGCTAAAAATAGATTTTTAAAATGAAAACTTTAAAAATCTTCTTCTCTGAAACCGAAAGGCCCAGGTCTTCGATATTTGGTATGAAGCTTCATCTAGTGGACGTCTACCAAGATTGTTCAAATTATGGCCCTTGGGCCAGAAATGCCCCCGCCCCGGGGGCCTTTGGTTTTACATAGGCTTATATAGGGAAAATCTTTAAAAATCTTCTTCTCTGAAACCACAAGGCCCAGGTCTTTGATATTTGGTGTGAAGCTTCACCTAGTGGACCTCTACCAAGATTGTTCAAATTATAGCCCTAGGGCCAAAACTGCCCCCGCCCCGGGGGCCTTTGGTTTTACATAGGCTTTACAGGGAAAATCTTTAAAAATCTTCTCTGAAACTGCAAGGCTCAGATCTTTGATATTTAGTGTGAAGCTTCATCTAGTGGACCTCTACTTAGATTGTTCAAATTATAGCCCTGGGGCTAAAATTGCCCCTGCCCCAGGGGCCTTTGGTTTTACATAGGCTTATATAGGGAAAATCTTTAAAATATTCTTCCCTGAAACCGAAAGGCCAAGGTCTTCAATATTTGGTATGAAGCTTCATCTGGTGGACCTCTACCAAGATTGTTCAAATTATAGCCCTAGGGCCAAAACTGCCCCCGCCCCGGGGGCCTTTGGTTTTACATAGGCTTTACAGGGAAAATCTTTAAAAATCTTCTTCTCTGAAACTGCAAGGCTCAGATCTTTGATATTTAGTGTGAAGCTTCATCTAGTGGACCTCTACTTAGATTGTTCAAATTATAGCCCTGGGGCTAAAATTGCCCCTGCCCCAGGGGCCTTTGGTTTTACATAGGCTTATATAGGGAAAATCTTTAAAATATTCTTCCCTGAAACCGAAAGGCCAAGGTCTTCAATATTTGGTATGAAGCTTCATCTGGTGGACCTCTACCAAGATTGTTCAAATTATGGCCCTTGGGGCCAGAAATGCCCCCGCCACGGGGGCCTTTGGGTTTACATAGGCTTGTATAGGGAAAATCTTTAAAAATCTTCTTCTCCGAAACCACAAGGCCCAGGTCTTTGATATTTGGTGTGAAGGTTCACCTAGTGGACCTCTACCAAGATTGTTCAAATTATAGCCCCAGAGCCAAAAATGCCCCCACCTTGGGGGCCTGTTTCACACAGGCTTATACAGGGAAAATCTTTAAAAATCTTCTTCTCTGAAACAAGGCTCAGATCTTTGATATTTGGTGTGAAGCTTCATCTAGTGGACCTCTACCAAGATTGTTCAAATTATAGCCCTTGGGCCAAATATGCCCCATCCCTGGGGCCCTTTGGTTGTTCATAGGCTTATATAGGGAAAATATTTAAAAATCTTCTTCTCTGAAACCACAAGACTCAGGTCTTTGATATTTGGTATGAAGCTTCACCTAGTATAGCCCTTGAGCCAAGAATGTACTAGAGACACTGATTCTCAGGTGAGCGATTCAGGGCCCTCTGGGCCCTCTTTTTTTTTTTTTTTCTTTTAATTTTTTTTTTAAGAATAAGGGCTTCAAAAGTACATTTTTAGCATTTTATTACTGCCCAGACCAAATACATGTCTTTGTCATTTGTAACGAACCACTGACCTGAAAAAGAAACCTTCTGTGCTGACATCACAATATTGAAAAAAATGGCCTGGTTGTATTGAGGTTTCATGTGACGGTCAACACAGTTTTAGTCATACTGGAGATGGTCAGTGCCCAATCCCCCCCCCCAAACCCTAACACCAACACAATTTCCCTGGTATATTGTTTGGGGTTGGACATCGACCATTGTCCTTAGAAATTTATGATTGGACAAACAAATACAGGATAAAATGTCATAAAATAATTTTGGGCTATTTTTAATATACATCATATTTATCTTGGAGTCAATTAATTTTAAATTAATCCTTTTCAGTACTGGTAACCCCTATTAAAACCGGTAGGTATTAAATTGGCAAACAGTGCAGGCCCAGATCAGATCACAAAATGTTGCATCCGATCAGGGCCTACCTGCCTGATCAGAATCAGAATTGTTACTGGCGACACGTCAAATGACATCCATTCACCAGTATGATGAATATGAAAGGATGTGCCACCAAAGGATCAAACACTTGATCTCCAATCTTATTGAATCTGATTGCATTATGACTTATGCCACTTGCCCCCTCCCCCACCAAAAAAACACACACCCAAACCTAAAAAAAATTTGGCATAGGTTCCCTTGGAATTTGTTGTTTTCTGCCTCCCACGCCCCTAAATACATAGGCCTAGGTAAAGAAGGGGGTAAGGAAGAAGCAAAAGGAAAAGGTGGGTGGAGTGCATTGGCTCATATGCGACAAAGTGTCAGCGTCCAAAGTACAGCCTTTTCCCAATACCTTAGACAGATAACTTAAGTAACATACCTGAAAATATTGTAAATAATTCATCCACGAGTGCCGCAGAAAACCATTTCAAAACGTACCTCGAAGTGCGAACTCCTCAGAATCAGAATTTTTACTGGTGACACGTCAAATGACATTCATACACCGGAGACTTGTTTTCGCCACCGCCTGAAAGTTATCTGGTATAACACCGGTGGGATGATGTTCGTTAAAGATTTCTAAAATAGTAGGCGATGTTTCATCGCTCTTCTGCTCCTGGTGATCGCATTGTTTAAATTTTAATGTGATTATGGACGTAACCATGGGCGCTGCCATTTTGGGTTGACGGTCAAACGACACGCCGAAATTACGTACAAGGGAAGACGCTAAAATCCGGTACCGCTCGACCAGGACCGGATATCGACCGCAATTTTTTTTTATTTCAATGAAAAAACAGTAGGGTGGCCGGCGAAAAACAGGGTCGGTCGGACGACCGTAAACACACCTATTTTTTTCTGGCCTAATCACTAATTTCCCAGGGTGTGAAACTGTACTGTGATTTCAAACAAAGGAATCAGTTGGGAATGACAAGTACATACAACTCTTTCAAGTCCGTAATTGTTTGTTTGTTTGATTTGAGGTTTAACGTCCCCGTCAACACTGTAAAGGTCATTTTGGAGACGTTGCTTCTGATTTTGTGGGACTTTAACCCGACATTGAGATGAAATGACATCTCAAGCCCTGTCGCGCAATGAAACCAATAGGGTTTATTAGCATGGATGGTCTGCCTTGCACTGCAGTTCCTGGACAGGCTGAGATTCTCTAAGCAGTTTACCAGTACTAGTGTGCGGGCCGGATTCATTTCTGGGTGGAAGCATCATGCAGCCCATATATTTCTTCAAGCCCCTATGGACGTTTTTGGAAGCATTTTTTACCGAAAGCTCAATAATGCACCTTTAATAATTTTAATGTGAAGTATAATCAGACAAATGAGATACAAATAATCAAAGGTGATAACTTTCAGCGAAATTTTAACGGGTTTCAGACGCCATTATTGGCTTCTTTTAAATTCAAATTTTCTCCATGTAATTTTGATATTTTCAAAAAAGGAAAATTATTTTGATATAATATAATCATTTGTCTGTCATTCTTTAATAGTTTTAATGTGAAGTATTATCAGACAATTGAGAAACATATAATCAAAGGTGTTAACTGTCAGCGAAATTTTGACGGGTTTCGACGACCATTATTGGCATCCGATACAGAGAGAAAAAACGACCATCCCGTTGGCAAAGTTTAATTAATTTAATCACCACTCGCAAATACTCGCAAACACTCCGAATATCACAGTTAAGCTCTGAAGTCTGCGGAATTTCCGCAGAATAGCGAGCGCATAACTTGGAGTAAAATTTTTTCACTTGGAGTGGTTTACTTCAAACCATTCTGCGGAAAAACACAGATTTAAAAAGTCCGCGGAATGAAAAAGAAAAACGGTTCAAATACCTGAGCCGTACTGTATATAACATACATATTAATGTATGATCGCATACATGGCCCCGCCCATCTGGCCTTGAAGAAATAGATTGGGCTGCATGGTGCTTCGACGCAGAGCTGAAACTGATTGCACATACATTCTGGTAAACCGCTGGGAGCTTCTAAGCATGCCCAGGCATAGTGGTGCAAGTCTGACCGTCCATGCATATAAACCATATTGCAGACTTGCCTACCCTTACGATTTGGTCATGAGGCTTACTATTTTCATGTCCAAATTACGACCCCGGCCAAATTCCGTACGATTTTCAGTGTTTGTAAAAAAATCGGTAAATCAGCGCGATTATCCGGGTTCGGTTCTAGTGAGCACGCGTTTATACCGGAACAAGACAGTAGTTGTCGTTCCTGGCTTACTCTCGTTGCGAAATTAAATTAAATTTCATTGGCAAATGGTAGAGAAGTAATCCAATCACAGTTCATTTAACAAATTCGTTTCGGTATGATCAGCAAGATGGATGCCTTAACTAAGAAAAAAAAAAACATTGGGAAAAAAGAAAAGCTGAATCGGCCAATTCATTGCAGTCAAACAAGTAAAAGACTCACAGCAATGGGCTTATTTTGACCTTAAAACCCTTACGAATATAATTTGAATCTTACGATTTTTTGGTGGGATCTCACTATTTTCTGTCTCATGGGGTAGGCAAGTCTGATATTGGTTTCATTGGACGACAGGGCTTGAGATGTCATTTCATCTCAATGTCAGGTAAAAGTCCCACAAAATTGGAAGCAACATCTCAAAAATGACCTATACAGTGTTGACGGGGATGTTACATACAGGGTTCATCCCGGGATGCATAAAAATTGTCATAGACAATCCGCTGATGCATGTTTCAACTTGATGATTGATAACAGATTTGACAGATAACACATATTCTTGTAACTAGGCATATTCCCAAATCTGATGTGATCTCAGATTTGCCTATCCTTAAGATTTGGTCGTAAGGCTTACTATTTTCATGTCCAAATTACGACCATTTGATCCCGGCTGAATTCCGTACGATTTTCAGTGTTTGTAAAAAAATCGGTAAATCGGCGTGATTATTTTGGTTCAGTTTGGGTAAGTGCGCGTTTATACCGGAAGAAGACAAAAGTTGTCATTCCTGGCTTACTCTTGTTGCGAAATGAAATTAAATTTCATTGGCTAATGATAGGGAAGTAATCCAATCACATTTCATTTAACAAATTTGTTTCGGTATGAGGGACAAGATGGATGCCTTTACAAAGAAAAAGAAAACATTGGGGGAACAAAATACATGTAAAAGCTGAATCGGCACAATTCATTTCAGTAAAAAAACGCAAGGCAATGGGCTTATTTTGGATACCTTGAAACCCTTACGAATTAAATTTGAGTCTTACGTTTTTTTTTATTTTCTGCCTCAAGCAGTAGGCAAGTCTGTGATCTGATCATTACATAGAGGATCTTACATGAGTGCTCATGTATTATTGAATTTATTAAACGAGTTGAGGAAAAGGGATAAAATGCGAGGCTGTGCCGAGCATTTTATCCCTTTTCTTCACGAGTTTAATAAATTCAATAACACATGAGCACGAATGCAAGATTCTATTTATCATATGACATTTAAAACGCATTTAATTCACGGTTGTTTACAAAAATGTCAATATTCCGCCATTAGTAAACGCGACGTCGTTAAGGACGTCGTACATGTAACGTTATGGAACGTATCTAGCTAATTTGCATATTTAATCCACTAGTGGATTATCGAAAATATTACATGGCGTTATTACACTCTCAGACGCGACGTCATATGATAGAGTAATTTACTGGTGACAAGTCAAATTGCATTCATTCACCAGCGCCTGTGAAAAGGGAAGTTAGTCCCTAGCTCTCGCCAAAGAAGTAAACTTAGCTACATTATCCTTAGCAGCTTCCATGGACTGACAGATGATATAACCCGAATCTAAAAGGGCATTCCAATCTCTGATTGTCTGAGAGAAGAAGGATCCCTTGTAGATCACTAGATGTCAGTTCTTGCAGGGGTCGCGGGACATTTCGCGACCAAATTGGTGCATCATTTCGGTCCGTTTTTTTTTTTTCACCGTTTCAAACCATTGCATTGTTATATTGCAAATTAGAGATCAACCTGTGCTATCGCTATCTATGCTCTTTTCGTTATAAATAACGCAGAAGCCATAGAGGGCTCCTTTGAACAGCGAAGACTGATCACGACAGCAGGTGCAGGCTGATCATATAAAATTGTTGGAGCAGCCACAGGGCTACCTAGAGAATGCTTCGCATGCTGTTCTGAAACTCCATTGCCATTGTGATACTAGCAAATACCAGTCAGCCTGCACATCAGTGCAGTATGATCAGTATTATGGGTGTAATGATGCATCAATAACTTCGATGCATCATGATAGTGACTGCCTCGATAGCAATGCATCGATAGTACTTTGGACTATCGATAAATATCACCGATAGTTAATTTAAGTCAGTCACGGAAGAAACAGACTTAGGTGTCATTATGTGATTGTCTAATGACTTGAAGTTGTCAAAGCAATGCATATGTGCTGTTAAGAAGGCAAATATGACACTGGGAATGATTAAAAGGCATATAGTACCAAGAGACAAAATTACCATTCTAAGATTGTATAAAGGAATAGTTAGACCTAAACTGGAATACTACGTCCAGTCATGGAGTCCGTCATTAGTTAACCCTTTACCACTCAGGGATTTTGTGAATTTCGCTGATTTTCACAGTGTTGCACCTGACAGCAACTTCAACTATCCATTGTTTCATAATGGATGGTCTGTTTTATACTAAGCTCGGTATGAATGTTCATTTGGCAGTAGCCTTTCAAATGCAACCTTTCATGACTTGATCATTGTTGTCATGGTAAAGAGGGGGCATCTCAAAGTTGGCAAAAAGTGTGTTTTCACATGAATTTTTAACCACATTTTAATCTTCACACAGCTGTCAAGGCAACAATTAAGGTGTTTGGCACTGGCCATTTTCACTGTTTGCAGCATGTTTTATCAGCATCAATTTTCAGGCATTTTTGACCGCAGACACCCTCAGATATAAATTTTAGCGGCCGGTTGGGCCATACACCCAAAATTTTTCGGGATTGGGAGGGGGGGGGGTTGCCCCCCTTCAATCCCCCCCCCCCCCCCCCCCCCCACGAATATTTTTAGTGGTGAGGCACGCGAAAAAACAGGTCAGTTTTTTGTCTAAAAAACCTAAAGCAAACATAACTATCCAGGGGTAGAAATACTGATTTTAGGTGCTTCTGGGGCTAAAAATAGGGGGGGGGGATGCAGACACGTAAAAACACGTATCTGAGTGGTAAAGGGTTAAGGACATTGAACTTTTAGAACAAGTGCAACACAGAGCAACTAAGTTAATTCCGGAAATTTTTCACTTATCGTATCACGAACGACTTCATCATTTAGATCTTACTACACTCGAACTTCGATGTCACAGAGGTGATCTGATTGAGATATTTAAAATTCGTAATGGAAAAGACGGTATTCCTAACTTGGCTAAGGAGAGTATTTTTACTCTTAACACATCAGTAACCAGAGGAAATTCCTTGAAATTGAATAAACCACGGTCAAGGCTAAATTTAAGACAAACCATCTTCAGTCAACATGTTATCAATGCTTGGAATCACCTTGTTATTCAGAAGGATACAGTAAATAGTTTCAAGAATGCCATTGACAAGTACCTTCAGGAATTACATGGGGTTTCTATGACACAGTCGATTAACCCCTAGGCCGCACTTAAGGGTGTGGCTGCAGGTATAACTGGTATAACTATCGATAGTTTTGATATTTTTATTTTTCTTGGATAGACCTGTACTGTTGTGTAATGATGCAAGTATTTTTGCTAAAGGATATCCATGCAGCCGTAATCAGGACAGATTGATAAACCTTCACATATGTGCATGATGATTTGAGTCTTCGCTGGTCGCACATGTGTATCATAGTTTTTTGCCGTGTGGTGAATTTCTTGCTGCGACGAATTTCCCGCCGTCATTTATGCACGTGCAGTTGAGGCAGTCATAAATTTTCCCTGAGTTTTTATGCCCCGAGAATCTTTGATTCAGGGGGGCATATAGTATTTGCCCTGTCCGTTTGTTTGTTTGTTTGTCTGTCTGTCCGTCCGTCACAAAAACTTTAAACTTGATCATAACTAGGGATGTTACGTAACGATAGTCAGAAAATGACTAATGTGATAGTAATGACATTGCAGGAAGAACCATTGCGATACTATTGCTATTGCTGACTACTATTGCAATACTATTGCCTGAAACGTATTTTTTGTTTGAGAAGGAAATAAAGACTATTCAAAACCTTCAAACTGTTTTCTGTATGCTTTATCTGCATACAAGAAATAAACAAGATAATTTACACAGAGGGACAACTGTTGTAAACTCCGGTTTGCTTTTCTGTCTGCCCTACAAGAGGAAACAGCTCCCCAGAAGCATCTTTTTTTCCTTTAAGTGTAATTCCTTCTGGAAGACCCGGGAGACTCATTTTAATAGAAGTAACCAAGTACAATGTATCAATTCACAGTGAGAATGTGACATCAGTTTCTTAATCAAAATAAATGTAAGCTCTTCATGAAGGCAATGAAATAATTGCTTGTCTTCAAAAACACTTCAGACATGATAAAATGTCCCCTCAACCTCGTTATAACACGGAACTTTGGGTCCAACCAAACGGACCGTGTTAGTTAATCGAATCGCGTTATAAACGCCAGATATGGAGTCTACTCTACAATTACATGTATACTGTAAAAACACAAGCCTCCAGCGCTACCGATAAGCCTACAATGTTCCGTGTGACAAGGCGTGAAAATAAGATCAAGTTATGTCTCTAATTTGCATTTATCCCTCAATCATAAAATTTAATCCATAATCGAAAAGCTCCTAAGACGAACAGCTACATTTAACGGTAGATGTATGCATATTAATAAAAACAGACTATTCTACTGCCTCGTGCATGGCTATGTTTTGACGCCAAAATAGCAGACGCTTGGTGGGAAAAGTAGAATGCTTTAATTTGTGTAAACACATCTGTATGCTGTTGTTGGTGACTGAAACGGAACGAGTTTCCTGGGATAAATCGGAAATTATGCCGGGCAGTTTTCTATCCACCTCTATCCACAACCGTTTAGCAATCGAGAAAATATGTTTAACCGGTTAAGAAAGAAATACGCTTCATTAAAATAGATAGTAGATAACTAAAAAACTAGGTCAGGAATGCAGACGATTCAGAATCAGAATTGTTACTGATGATACGTTAAATGACATTCATACACCAGGACCTTTGATCTGGGAAGTTAGATTTGAATCTTATGACCGAAAATCTGAGAAAATCTTTAATATAAGTCTCAGTGTATCGGTACACAATCGATCGGATACGTTTGTTAAACGGAAAACCATTAGTAGTACATTAGTAGTCCTACATTAGGACTAGGCTGTTAAACCTCATTAGAATTGCTTCTTGAGAAATGCACAGAATGTGCATGCGCGTACATGATAGACTCAGATTAGTCGATAAGTATGCACAAATGCATCAGTGATGATGTCATCAGGTTGCTGGCCGGACCGATTGGGATTTCAAAATTTCTAGAACTCTGGGGGGGGAGGGGGGGGGACATTTACCGGTAAACTGACAAAGTTGTATTTTCCTGCCGTCATTCTGTAGGAAATAACAAAAAACAACAACAACAAAAAAAAAAACATGCATGCAGGACAAGGCTTTAGGTCTCCGTCTATGAAGTACTGTCTTAAGTTGATTCTGGATGTTTTTTGATGGTGGACACTGGACAACCAGGGACAAATTGGCATTTTTTCTTTTTTGTGTAGCTTTTGTATTTTATTATGTCTCCCTCCCTGTCCGTCTGTCACAATATCATGTCTGCTCTATAACTTGAAAACCATTCAAGCTATCTTCACAAAACTTTATATAAATAGTAATCAGTATTAGACGACGTGCAGAGCGCAAGAACTATAACTCTCGCATTTTTACTTTTTGAGTTATCTCCCTTGGAAGTTTTTCGGTATGTATGGCAGGGGCTGACTAATCCATTGCCCTGCCCGAAATCGGGTTGGGCAGGTACTCTTTGACCTGACGATGTCCGGTTGGGCAAGTGCAAAAAATTCGTTCACAACTGTCAGGCATCTGATCTGGGACTGCACTGTTTGCCAAGATACTCCTGTAGGAATGGGTTAAATATTGTTGACTAGGCCATTAAACTCCAAAGAATCGACCTGAAAACTGATCTACATGCATGTATGTACTGACTGGTTGAATTAACCCTTTTTGTACCAAACGGAATCTTCTGCTTATATATAGCAGGAGTCCATTTCAAAATTTAGTGTCGTCAGGTTGTGTTTTCTTCAAAAACTATTTGGAAATTGGCTGAACTGTTAGCAAACAGTATAGGCCCTGATCAGACGCCGCATTTTGCGGCGTCTGATCTGGGCCTACACTGTTAACCAATTACCGGTTTTGGGGTTTCTGGTACCAAATGGGTTAAGCACATAAGACAGATTTCCCATACAGGACACAAATGTAGATAATGACTGAAATACTTTGATATCCAGGTAAAAATCTTGTGAATTTCATTTGATTAAATTCTCTCTGATCATATTCATGTATGTAAATGATAAAAAGATTTGCTGATTTGAAAGTCTAATATACTTTGACACAGATGTTAACTTGCAGGTGGCCTTTAACCCATTTTTATACCCGGCATACGAGTATGCTATCCATGGGTTGCAGGATCAATCCCGGGCTTCTACAGACTTTTGGGTGAGTCTTTAAACCGAGGTCCCGTCTCCGTATGACCATAGCTGTTGGTGGGATGTAAAACTCAAACACTCACTCATGAAGTATGCTATGGGGGTATATAGTTTTCGTCCTGCCGTTCGTCCATTCGTCCGCCCGTGTGTCCATCCTTCCGTTAACATTTTCATAACTTCGGCATACGGAGTATGCTATGGGGGTATATAGTTTTCTTCCCGCTGTCTATCCATTTTGGTTAAAGTTTTGCGTCAAAGTTTCTAAGAGATTGTATCTCCTGAACCCTTTGATAGATTTAGTTGATACTTACACTGAAGTTACATTCTGGTCTAAAGATTTCATTGTCATGCAAGTCCCACCCCCCACACTGACCTTGAGGTCAAGGTCACAGACTTAGAAATTTTACATTTGGTTGAGGTTTTATGACAAAGTTTATAGATGCCTGTAGGTTCTAAACTCTAAGACATACCAGTGCTTCAGCTGAAGTGCACGACCCGCCGGATGCTTTGAGCTTTATGAGCGTTACCATATATGGGTATGGTGGCCATTTTGGTCATGTGACCTGGACCTAAAACGGTTCCCCCAGTAAATGCGCCTTATCGTAAGGAGCAAAAATATATATATCTTATACTTTAGTACTGTATTCTGAATCGTTTGCAGGATAAAATGCATTCTCACTTTTCCAATACAAAAGCATAATTGTCAAAGTTTGACCTAGGCACAAAGAAGGTCAAGGTCAACCCAGGGTCACCATTTTAGCAATTTATGATGGATTTACGTCCCAGATGCTATTTATCAAGTTTCGTGGAAATCTGCCAAGTGGTTCTGGAGAAGACTATTTTTGAAGGGTTTTTACCATATATGGCTTGGCGGCCATTTTGGTCATGTGACCTGGACCCCATGAGCAAATTTTGGTTTCCCCCACCCCACATAGGCTCCATATGAAATTTGACTTCAATCTGCCCAACGGTTTCCGAGGAGAAGCAGTTCGAAAATTTTCACACTTTTCCCCCCGGCGAGGCTATACTGAATGGAATGTAATATTTCGCAAGTTCATTGGTTAGGTCTCATTGATAATTATCAGTATGCCAAAAATTGTTTAAATATTCCAAGCGGTTAAGTCACTATCACCAATTTTCACAAACAGGTTATTCCAATACAAAAGCATATGTGTCAAAGTTTGACCTAAGCACAAAGAAGGTCAAGGTCAACCCAGGGTCACCATTTTAGCAATTTATGATGGGCCTACGTCCCAGATGCTATTTATCAAGTTTCGTGGAAATCTGCCCAGTGGTTCTGGAGAAGACTATTTTTGAAGGGTTTCTACCATATATGGCTTGGCGGCCATTTTAGTCATGTGACCTGGACCCCATGAGCAAATTTTGGTTTTCCCCATCCCATAGAGGCTCCATATGAAATTTGACTTCAATCGGCATAACGGTTTCCGAAGAGAAGCAGTTCGAAACTTTTCACATTTTTCGCCTCGGCGAGGCTATACTAAATTGAATGTAATATTTGGCAAGTTCATTGGTTAGACCTCATTGATATCTATCAGTATGCCAAAAATTGTTTAAATATTCCAAGCTGTTAAGTCACTATCACCAATTTTCAAAAACGGGTTACAGACAGACAGACAGACAGACCGACCATATATGGCTTGGCGGCCATTTTGGTCATGTGACCTAAACCCCATGAGCAAATTTTGGTTTTCCCCATCCCATAGAGGCTCCATATAAAATTTGACCTGAATCGGCCCAACAGTTCGAAAATTTTCACATTTTTCGCCTCGAAGAGGCTATACTAAATGGAATGTAATATTTCGCAAGTTCATTGGTTAGATCTCATTGATATCTATCAGTATGCCAAAAATTGTTTAATTATTCCAAGCGGTTAAGTCACTATCACCAATTTTCACAAACAGGTTACAGACGGACAGACAGACTGACAGAATGAAAGAATGACACGGTGATTTTAGGGCACTCTTAGAAAATCAACCGACTTAAGTCGGTCGCTTTTTCTGTGGGTCGTGCAATTCAGTTGATACATGCATCAGTGTTGCATACCAGTCCAAACATTTCGTGATGTATGTCCCTTCCGCCACCCACGGTGACCAAGGTCTAAGGCTTGAAATTTTACATTTGGTTAAAGTTTTATGACAAAGTTTATTGATGCCTATAAGGCTAAACTCTAAGACAAATTCAATTGATACTTGCATTGATGTTGCATACCAGTCCAAAGATTTCATTGATGCATACCCCCTTAACGCGCCTCCATGGCCTGGTGGTTAAGAGCGCTGACTCTTAATCATTAGGTCTCTCACAGCTGTGGTTCGAGCCTCGCTCGGGTCACACGTGAGACGGCAAGTTCTGCAACGGAAGGTCAGGTGGTTTTGCTCTAGGTACTCCGGTTTTTGCCCACCTCTTATTAACGATCGGCTCCATATGAGTGAAATAATCTTGAAATAGCCGTAAAACCAAACCCATCCCATCCCATCCCCCCCCCCCACAAAAAATTTTATGCATACCCCACCTAGCTGCTTCAGTAACTGATGCCCCCACCCCTTCAGTAACTTTGATGCCCTCACTCCTTGGTCCATTTAAAAATTTTATGTTTGGTTTAGCTTTTACAAGCACATTTATAGATTTTTATAGCTTCTTGAAGTCTTCATTCATATTACATACAAGCTCGAAAGATATATAAGAGGGTGGTGCTGGCCAGGGGTATACGTGACCCATGGCCGCTTTCTCTAGTGGTTAAAGTTTTGTGTCAAGGTTTCTAAGAGATTGTATCTTCTGAACCCTTTGATAGACCGGTGCTTCAGCTGAAGTGCACGACCTGCCGGATGCTTTTAGCTTTAGGAGTGTTACCCTATATGGGTATGGCGGCCATTTTGGTCATGTGACCTGGACCTAAAACGGTTCCCCCAATAAATGCGCCTTATCGTAAGGAGCAAAAATATATCTTATACTTTAGTACTGTATTCTGAATCGTTTGCAGGATAAAATGCATTCTTACTTTTCCAATACAAAAGCATATGTGTCAAAGTGTGACCTAGGCACAAAGAATGTCATGGTCAACCCAGGGTCACCATTTTAGCACTTTATGATGGGCCTATGGCCCAGATGCTATTTATCAAGTTTCGTGGAAATCTGCCAAGTGGTTCTGGAGAAGACTATTTTTGAAGGGTTTTTACCATATATGGCTTGGCGGCCATTTTGGTCATGTGACTTGGACCCCATGAGCAAATTTTGGTTTTACCCATCTCATAGAGGCTCCATATGAAATTTGACTTCAATCGGCCGAACGGTTTCCGAGGAGAAGCAGTTCGAAAATTTTTCTCATTTTTCGCCTCGGCGAGGCTATACTAAATGGAATATAATATTTGGCAAGTTCATTGGTTAGATCTCATTGATATCTATCAGTATGCCAAAAATTATTTAAATATTCCAATCGGTTAAGTCACTATCACCAATTTTCACAAACAGGTTACGGATGGACAGACAGACTGACAGAATGACACGGTGATTTTAGGGCACTTTTAGAAAATCAACGAGTTCAGTCGGTCGCTTTTTCTGCGGGTCGTGCAATTTAGTTGTTACTTACACTGAAGTTACATACTGGTCTAAAGATTTCATTGATGCATAGCCCACCACCCAAATGACCTTGATCTCAAGGTCACAAGGTCACATACTTAGAAATTTTACATTTGATTAAAGTTTTATGACAAAGTTTATAGATGCCTGTGTGTTTTAAACTCAAATACAAGTTCAATTGATACTTGCATCGATGTTGGACACTAGTCCAAAGATTTCATTGATGCATACCCCACCCTGCTGCTTCAGTAACATTGATGTCCCATCCCTTCAGTAACTTTGATGCCGTCACACCCTTGGTCCATTTAGAAATTTTATTTTCGATATAGCTTTTACAAGCACATTTATAGATTCTTATACAGTCCAACCTGTATTAAGCAAGCACCTCTGGGATATTCAAAAAGTGCTTGCTTAAGGCAGGTGCTTGCTTAACACAGGTGAATTTTAATCAATTTTCCTCTTTCGGGAACTGAATGCCTGCTTGTTTAAGACAGGTTGCTTGCTTAATAGAGGTGGCCACTAAGACAGGTTTGAACTAATGCCTGCTTGCTTAAGACAGGTTGCTTGCTTAATAGAGGTGGCCACTAAGACAGGTTTGACTGTAGTTTCTTGACTTCTTCATTCATATTGCATACAAGCTCAAAAGATATACCAGAGGGTGGCACTGGCCAGGGGTATACGTGACCCATGGTCGCTTGCTCTAGTCTAAATAAATTTCTAAACAAAAACTTAACCCTTATCATGCTGTTCACGACAACCCCTATCTTTGCAAACAGAAGCCATCTGATCTGGATCTACACTGTTTGACATTCAGTTTTTGAATTTGTAGCGATAAATTACATCGCAGGGGCTGACAAATCCATTGCCCGGCCGCCCGGGACAAGTCCGAAATCGCGCCGGGCAAGTGCACTTTGACCTTTCGACGCCCGATCGGGCAAGTGCAAAAAAAATCGTCTACAACTATCAGTCTTTTGAGTCCTTAAATACGGTAAAACTAGACCCGTAAGTAAATTACAATAATATCCGCTTTGTCGGCAATTCAGAGACAAAACCATCTATGTTTTTATAACGGTTCAATTATGACACTATTGTTAATCCCTGTCATATAATTACCAATTAAACACGATTGCCCGGCGGTGCGTGTCTTTCATTTCTTGTGTAGTGTGTACCACCAGCGCTATCGATAAGCGTGACAAGGTGTGAAAATAAGATTAAGTTATGTCTCTAATTTGCGTTTATCCCTGCCATAAAATTTAATCCACAATCAATGTGAAAATGATTTAATAGCTCCTGAGACGATTTGCTACATCTTACGGTAGTAAAAACGGACTATTCTACTATCTCGTGAATGGTTATTTTTTGGCGCCAAATAGCAGACACTGGCGGGAAAAGGCGATTTTTTTAATGTTGGTAACCGTGGATTGGTCACGCCTCTATCCACAACCGTTTAGCTAGCGAGAAAATATTTTTTTACCGGTTCCAAACATTTTTAATGAAAGAGATACGCCCCATTAAAATAAAACAATGACGTTAAACACGTGTAGGGTTGCTACGGTCGGATGACGTCATTTACCGATCGCGTGCAGAAAATGGGAGTGGTGAGTTATGGACGACGATTTGGATGACGGAAATGATGATCGTATTGAACTTGCTTGTAGGGCGGGTGTGAAAGTTTGGGTTCGTTTCGGATCGAGGGGGTCCTCGTCTTATGGTTCAAGCTAAATAAATTGCATTCTTTTAATCTTTTATCTCGCTGCCCTGACACTTCTGATCTTTTGAGTAGATCTATATCGGTAGCGAAAATAAAGCATTTTTTTTTTTTCATACAATCCTTATGTGTTATATATCATTTTAAAGGTATTTTCATTTGCAAAACAATGGTACAAAAATGAAGGTGATATCACTTCAAACAAAAAAGTTATGACCTGAAATGTTCATGTACCGTCAGGAATTTGTCCGACACTTTTTTGAACAATTTTATTTCACACAAAATATTTTTTTTTGTCTGTTAAATTTCAACAGTACAAGTTTCAACTACCTAATTTTTGTTATAAATGCTACAGCAGCTTTAAAGCAAACATAAAACATGGCTCATTCTTTAGATTCATTTAATAAATGTAATTTTTCAGGGCCCAAGCTAGACCCAGAATTTAGGGAGAAGTGACTTCTCCCTCCAGGAGAAATAGGGAGAAGTGAGAGCAAAACAGGGAGAAATGATGGCACGGGGTTTTAACATTTTTGGTTCAATTTTAAAGAAAAATTGCTATTTTACATATTATTGACAATAAATTGAAAGACTGATGAGCTGCAATTGAATAAAATTGTCATTACAGCCTGTTTGATAATGAAAAAAAAAAAAAAAAAAATTAAAAAAAAAAAATTTTTTTTTTTTTTTTTTTTTTAATCTTTTTTTTTTTTTTAGGGAGACACCCACTTCTCCCTGAGGCCATTATAGGGCGAAATTTCGGCCCTGAGGGCGACTATTTCGCCCTAATCGCCCTCTAGCTTGGACCCTGTAATAAAAATTTTATGACAAAAACTGTTCAAGTCCTGCAATAACCATTCATATTTGTGGACCAATACAGCTTTCAGATTAAACTGTCTTGAATTTTTAATTTATATGTTGTCATTATGATCAGTGTTTCACTGAACTAGACAGTGCACTGGTCTTTATATAGAATCATATTTAATTACCTTAGATGAGCAACTTCAGATTTCCTGCCTTGTAGTCGTCAAGCAACCTGTAGGTGTAGATAGCAGGATCATCATCATATTTTATATTGAACCAATCTGGGTATCCTGGAACCTGGAACGAGACATTAAATGTTGAATGTATTTGATTAACCTTTATCCTGCTGTAGGCGACAAGCCCTATCTTTGGAAACAGTGTAGATCCAGATCAGATGGCTTCTGAAGAAGCCATCTGATCAGGATCTACGCTGTTTGATATTCAGTTTATGAATATGTAGAAATAAATTGCATCAAGTAATCTGATTGGTTCAAAGACAGAAATGGGTGTGGCTTAATTGAATATTCAGCAGGTTAAAGGTTAAGACCTACAAACAACTCAATGTACACATATTTTACACAGCATAAATCTGAAAATAGACAAAGAACAATGTGCTGATCAGACTGCTGCACCTTTGTAGTTTGCATTATCATGAAGCAGATTTTCTCATGACGCAGCTCAAATGATCTATGGCCACGTAAAATCGATTTAAGCCCCCCAGTGGAATTCTTTCCACTGACTGTTCCAAGGCAGTTCTTCTGTGGAGGTTTATTTATGTTATTGTTCGTACTTATTGTATCACGTCTTTTTATTTTGGATGGCCATTAGGCCATTTTGTGGGAAGGTAACTGTCCTTTTGACCTTCCTCTGTTTGGGTTTCCATTGTGGTCTGGTCGTTTCGTGTTTGTGTTTCTTTCCCTGTGGTGTCTTTGGTGGGGGGAGTAAGTTAATTGTATCGATTCCTGATCTTTGTTTTACTTCTACTTTGTGTGTAGAGAAAATTACTGAGGTCTCCAAACAATGTGTTCCCTTATTTTGTTTGAATATTATTTAGACTGTGAAAACCAACATTGGGCCCTAGCGCACAGGGTAGGTGACAATCGCAAAAATAAAGAAAAATACAATTGCATACGTGGGCAGGCGGCGATCTCGAACGAAAAAGCTATCAAAGAATGAGGATCAATTTAATAATAATGTATTCCATTTCCAAAAAGGCAATCGATGAAGGCAATTCAATGGTTTTTAATAGCCTAAAGATTTTTTTTTTTTTGGCAAGGCCATCCATAAAAAAATCAGTTTGCTGTTCTCCTGCCAATCAACTTCAGAATGGGTTAGTAGGTAGGTCTTTTTTTTTTTTTTTTTTGTAAGATCTGATAAAGATATCTAACCCATAAAGTGCCATACACAACTTCAGCAGACGACATTTTCTATTTTTTTTTCTCATTTTTCAATGAAAAACAGGCTTGGCATTTCATGTGATTGATCTTGGCAGACCATTCACATCAAATGTCAAGTCTGATTTTCATATTATTGACAATAAATTGAAAGACTGATGAGCTGCAATTGAATAAAATTGTCATTACAGCCTGTTTGATAATGAAAAAAAAAAAAAAAAATTAAAAAAAAAAATTTTTTTTTTTTTTAATCTTTTTTTTTTTTTTAGGGAGACACCCACTTCTCCCTGAGGCCATTATAGGGCGAAATTTCGGCCCTGATGGCGCAACAGATCAATTTTCACAACATTGGAAAGCCTGGGGAAAGACCTTTATTTTGATGCGTCATTCTTCCCATAATTCCGTTTTCCCGCCGAGAAATTAAGAGAAAACCACAGCAACCGTATACGTCACTTTCTATATATAGCGCTCCGGATTTCCTGACAAACCGAAAGTAAACGTGACGGCAGCAATTTCAAACCTGATTTTTTTTAATAAAATCGATAAAATACCGTAATTTCAGTTACATAATTCAATTCTTCGATGTTTTCTAATTTATTATTGAATCTTTACAACACAGATACATCTAATGAAAGGATTTTATGAGCGATTGAAATTGGGTAAAAATACATGTATGTCAGAAGGTAAAGCGGAATTTTCCGATATGCTTGTTATCGCTAATATCGGCTGCAGCTCTTGTTCATCATGCGTGTCAAGCTAAATGAGTTTATATAACTGTATCTTAAATTGCTAATCGGTAAAGGTATTATGTCAATTAACTTGAAAAAGTACCGTTATTGACTATGACAACAACAGTATTTTCTACCGTATTACCGCACACAAGGAAATAAATTGAAGTGAATGCAATGACCAGGAATCGATACAATTCACCCTGAGCTCCAATCAGAGACACCAAAGAGAAAGAAACACAAACATGAAATAACTAGATCCTAATGGAAAGTGGTTGTGCTTGAAACTTGATAGAAACCTTGGATTATATTTATAAATGTCGGTCGTCACCATTGTCCCCCCCCCCCCCCCCCCCCCCGCATCCAACTCCACTTTGAGTCCCAATATCCTGGGCAAGTAGGATTTTGAGTTGGGCAAGTGCAAAAATATTTTACTTGCCCGGTGGGCAAGTGGACAATTTTTGGATTTGTCAGACCCTGATCATCAAGTAATTTGATTGGTTGATAGACAGAGATGGGTGTGGCTTAAATGAATATTCTGCAAGATAAGGGTTAACCTGACTTCCCTATCTTTTGAAATGGGTTCCTGCTATATACAGATTCTGTTCAGTACAGAATGGCATCTTCCACCTCATTTGAAATTTAGTCAATATTGGTGCCAGGTTAACCCTTCTCTTGCTGAATATTCATCTAGGCCACACCCATTTCTGTCTATCAACCAATCAAAATACTTGATGTAATTTCTTGCTACAAATTCATAAACTGAATACCAAACAGTGTAGATCCTGATCAGATGGCTTCTTCAGAAGCCATCTGATCTGGATCTACACTGTTTCCAAAGATAGGGATTGTCGCGAACAGCAAGATAAGAGTTAAGTTAATTTTAGAAATTTAAAATTTTGATTTAAACAATGGTTGAACTTTATTCAGACAGTGAAGATCATAATCAGATGCCACATTCTGCCAAGGGGCATCTGATCTGGGTCTGCATTGTTTGACAATGACCTGTTTCCATTCTAGGGTTGAGCACTAAGTTAAGCCGGAAAGGGACAGCTAATTGACAATCAACCCTTAAGACGCCGAGAAAAATACATCAGAAAATGTTGTCTGCTTATATAAAAATATTTTTGCATACAGGCAAACAGTGTGGGCCCAGATCAGACTGCTCCTACAAAAAATTACTTTTTAAATAATCGGCAGACGGCAAAGCAGACGACAATTGTCGTGATTGGCATTTTATGGGTTAAGATTAGGAGTCTAATCTAGGATCACACTAAACTGCTATGGCTGCGCTATCAAAATTGCTCAAATTACACAGCTTATCCATGTTTGGGTGATAAGGCCAATTTTGGTTAGTGCTCTATAACCCTTTTTGTACCAAATGGAATCTTCCTCCTTATTAGGGCCCCGCACTGAAAGTGTGGGTGCCCTATAGTAATCACAAATTTTTTCCTACTCCTCTGATAGCGCTGCCGGGGCCCTAGTCAGTTTCACTGACAGCTCTAGTTTATAACGGGAGTGCATTTCAAAATTTAGGGGTGTTAGGTGTGTTTTCTTCAAAGTTTGTTTGGAAAATGGCTTTACTGCATGTTTGCAAACAGTGTAGGCCCTGATCAGATCTGGGCCTGCATTGTTTGCCAAATACCCGTTTAAGGTTTCTGGTACTAATTGGGATTATTAATCCAACTTTTCATTGGCTTGAAGGAACATCAAGTTATTGGTCAATTCTATGTACCTTACAAAATCTCTGTTTCTCATTGGTCACGGTCCATGCATAGCTGCAAAAGCTGGTTACATCTACCAGGTACATGTATTTGACGATATTTATTGTAAAAACAGTGAAATATTAATGAAGAGTAATTATGTATTTTTCAGCCCCCGCCCATAGGGGCTTGAAGAAATATATGGGCTGCATGATGCTTCCACGCAGAGCTGAATCCGGCCCGCACACTAGTACTGGTAAACTGCTTAAGAGGATCTAAGCCTGTCCAGGAACAGGGTGTGAGGCGGACCGTCCATGCTAATAAATCCTAATTGTTTCATTGGGCGACAGGACTTGAGATGTCGTTTCATCTCAATGCCGGGTAAAAGTCCCACAAAATTGGAAGCAACGTCTCCAAAATGACCTTTACAGTGTTGACGGGGGCGTTAAACCTCAAATCAAGCAAACAAATGTATTTTTCGATATTTAAGGTAAGTGTATGTCCACAAATTCAACTGATTTCAAATACAGAGGCCACCTACATGTATCCCCCAAAACATCATGAATCTGTTACAGGATTCTCCAGATTTTCAGGTCCCATCTCCGTATGACCTTAGTTGTTGGTGGGACGTAAAACTCAAACACTTACTCACAGGATTTATGATACCCTTTTAGGGGAGATAACTCATTCAGAAATAAATGTACTAATACGAGCTTAATAATGGTCTGCCATTAAAAGGAAAAAAATTGCTCCTCAGGAGCAAAGTCTTCCCTTTTAATGGTATATCCCATTTTCGAGGGGTTAAGAAGTCACAATAGTTTTCTCCCATTCAAGAATGGTGATATATATGCCAGATGTAGACATTCCGCTTAACCCTTAAGACGTGGAGAAAAACTACATCTGAAAATGTCGTCTGCTTATGTCTTCTGCTGAATTGTTTTTGCAAACTTCTAAAAAAAAAAAATTTTGCATACAGGCAAACAGTGTGGGTCCAGATCAGGAGCAGTCTGATCTGGGTCCACACTGTTTGCAAACATTTACAATAGTTGTGATTGGCATTTTGTGGGTTAAAATTGATGTAAGAAGGTTGTCCCATATTGTTTATCTTATAATGACACCTCAAGTGGGCTGTTGATGTCAAAGCTTATCCTTTATCTTTGTGTCCACACCTTCACTGACACCCAGACAGACTTGGTTGCCCAGGAACATGGAATTTTGCTGCATGTATCAAAGAAATTTGTCTTTAGTCTGCAGTAACAATTAAAAATGTAACAGGGAATCTGACGGACCCCGGCCCCTGCCCATCAGTGCTTGAAGAAATATATGGGCTGCATGATGCTTCCAACCCGACCCGCACACGAGTACTGGTAAACCGCTTAGAGGATCTAAGCCAGCCCAGGCAAAGCGGTACAAGTCCATGCTTATAAACCTTATTGGTTTCATTGGGCTGCAGGGCTTGAGAAGTCATTTCATCTTAATGTCGGGTAAAAGTCCCACAAAATTGGAAGTGTTGATGGGGACGTTAAACCTCAAATCAAACAAACATATACAGGGAATCTGAGTAAAAACGCCCTATAATGCAGTTAAAAATGTAACAGGGAACATTTAACCTTTAATCCATTTTGTACCGAAAACCCCAAAATGGGTACCCTGGCAAACAGTGCAGGCCCAGATCAGACGCTGCAGTATGTGGCGTCTGATCTTGGCCTACACTGTTTGCAAAAAGTTCAGCCATTTTCCAAATGAGCTTTGAAGAAAACACAACCTGAAACCCTTAAATTTTGAAATGGATTCCTGCTATATATAAAATGGAAGATTCCATTTGGTACAAAAAAGGTTAAAAGAAAATGTTGTCTGTTTGTGTATGTTGTATACTGCGTCTTCTTGCAAACTTTTTAAAAATATTTTTTGCATATAAGGCAAACAGTTTGGACCCTGATCTTACTGCTCTTGGTCCACACTGTTTACAACAATTACATTTAAAGTAACCAGCAGACAACAATTGTTATGATGGTATCTCCTGCGCAAACATCTTTCAAACTGTTAATTGCATGCTCTTTATCCAGGGGAAGTTACTCTGTACTCTGCACATGAGTTACTGTTACTGTCTGTACTGTGACGTCATAATTGTCATAGGAACGACGTCAAGAGATTATGTTTTGTTTACCTTGATCAGGGTAACCATTAAACCAATTATGGTCAATATGTAGCGATTTTATGCTTTAACAAATGGTAGCAGAGCGAGGTTGCGTCTGAGGACCGCAATATAGACACTGTGATAAAAAGAACACTGATATCAGCCGTGACAGTTAATTTGTGGAAGAAATCCTGAAAATGGCTACAAGAATTGACCCACCAAGTCTGAGGACAAAAAATTATGAACTTTACAGACAAGAGCTACTGGCATGGAGGGAAGTCACAGACCTAAGAAAAGAAAAACAGGGAGTGGCTATAGCATTATCTCTACCAGAGGACGATAAAAACAAAATCAGAGAAAAGGTATTTGAACAAATTAGTCTGAGTGATTTAAAGAAGGATGATGGACTTGACACTCTGATAGGCTTTTTGGATAGACATCTAAAAAAAGATGACCTTGCTGACAGCCTGGAAAAATTTGAGGAGTTCGAAGATTTTGAGAGACAAGTCGGTATGAGTATTACAGAATATATAGCATCTTTTGACTCCCTCTACAAGAAGATAGAGAAATTGAATATGAAGTTGCCTATGGAAATACTTGCATTCAAACTGCTCAGGAAAGCGAATATTGGAAAAGAGGAGAAACTGCTGGTTTTAACAGGTATGAATTATGAGCATAAAGAAACTTTATATGAAGAGGCCAAAAAGTCACTTCAGAAGTTTAAGGGTGATATCACAGAGGGTCAGAGAAGTTCAAGCTCAGCCATAAAATTGGAACCAGCCTTTCTTGCTGAAAATGAAGAGGCTCTTTTAGCTGCAGGCTACAGTAGGCAGTTCATGCGTGGGAGAAAATCAGGAGGACCAGTAAGAAAGGGTTATGGTCATGGAAGTCATTGTCGACAACAGGATAGACAGGTGAACCCACTTGGACAAGATGGTAAGCCTCTTACATGTAGATGTTGTGGCTCCTTTAGACACTTTGTAGCAAAATGCCCACACAGCTGGGAAAACACAGCAAATACCTATAATCAACATGAACAGGCTGAAGTCAATATTTCAGAAGATGAACAAGTTGTGCTTGTTACGGGCTATCATAAAGGTGACATTTCCCAGCTAAGCAATGATGCATGGAACTGTGCTGTATTAGACAGTGCGTGTAGTAGTACGGTGTGTGGGGAAAACTGGCTAGAACATTATCTCAATTCATTGAATGAGACAGACAAAAAGAAAATTCAACAGGCTGTTGGTCAGAGGACATTTAAGTTTGGCGGCGGAGAATGTCTCAAATCTAAAGGAGAATACAGCCTTCCAGCAGTAATTGCAGGAAAAGAGGTCACCATCAGAACTGACGTGGTAAAATCTGACATTCCGTTGCTGTTGTCTAGGAAAGCCATGAAAACAGCAGAAGTGAAAATAGATCTGAAATGGGATACTGCTATGATTTTTGGGAAGATGATTGCTCTGAATCTGACCTCCACAGGGCATTATTATATACAAATAGGTAGACCTGAATCGATATCAGTAGAGGTTGGTAATATAAGGGGAGAACAGAAAGACATAGATGTTTCAACAGACAAAACAGTAAGGGATAAAGGACACAATTTAGGAGTAAACCGAATAACACAACATGGTGATTTGTTAAGAAGTGGAGGCTCACAGGAGTCTAAAATGTCATGGGCTGCCATTGCGAGACAGCCTCCACAGACACAGTCCCAGAAGGCAAGGTATATTCTGCATAAAACAGTCAATCAAAGTGAGTCTCCTAAAAACCCAATCCAGGATAAGCTGAAGTCCAAACACAAGAACAATCCCAAGAAATTTGATTTCAACCAAGAAGGGAGTCGCTATTTCATCATCAAGAGTTATTCGGAGGACGCTATTCGTAGTTCAATAAAGAATAACATCTGGTGCTCGACAAAACATGGAAACAGGAGACTGGATGCTGCTTTCCAGGAACAGGAAGGAAAGGGTCCAATCTATTTGTTGTTCAGTGTGAATGGCTCCAAACATTTCTGTGGTATGGCCCAGATGAAGTCCTTTGTCGACTTTGAGCACAGTGCGGGTGTTTGGGATAAAGATAAGTTTAAGGGACAATTCAAAGTGAGATGGATCTACGTGAAAGATGTGCCAAACAGTGAACTGCGTCACATCAGACTTGAGAACAACAGCAACAAGCCAGTAACAATCTCTCGTGACACTCAAGAAGTGCCCTCAGAGAAGGGAAAGCAATTTCTTAAGATCATGCACAATTATAAGCACTTTTCATCAATCTCTGATGACTTAGAACATTAATTTTAGCAACTGTGATGACAAACATGGAACATCAGATTTACAATCAGGAAATTATTAACCACTATCTTACTATAGACATTATTAAAACTTAAAAGGAACTTTTAAATTTATTCCTCTGGATAGATATTCGTCAAAATTCAGTTTCATTACTTTCTGCATATCATTTTATAGTTTTAGTATTCTTTGGCCATGAAGAGTGTTTTGACTATAAAAAAAAAAGAAAAAATATAATCAATGTTAATTGCATGCTCTTTATCCAGGGGAAGTTACTCTGTACTCTGCACATGAGTTACTGTTACTGTCTGTACTGTGACGTCATAATTGTCATAGGAACGACGTCAAGAGATTATGTTTTGTTTACCTTGATCAGGGTAACCATTAAACCAATTATGGTCAATATGTAGCGATTTTATGCTTTAACACAAACTTCAAAGCTTCAGGAGGTAATGATGGCTGATATGATTTGTTTGTTGGATTTGAGGTTTAACCTGCTCATCCACACTGTATATGTGATTTTGGAGACATTACTTCCAATTTTGTGGGACTTCTACCTGAGATTGAGATGAAATGACATCTCAAGCCCTGTCACCCAATGAAACCAATAGGATTTATTCATGGATCAGGTCCCACTCGCACCACATTTCCTGGGCAGGCTTAGAACCTCCAATCATTACCAGTACTCCGTTGTGGTCGGTTTCAGCTCTGCAAGAAATTAAGTATCATGCAGCCCATTCTACTTCTTGATGGGTGAAATGAATATAAAAGTATAATAATGAGATATTTTTTCACATTGCTTCATTAAATTATGAAGGCATGTCAGAGCAAAAACCACAACTCTGGATGCCATAATATTATCTTGTGATGGCTATCATCCAACTCCCTTTGAGATACATGTATATTGATGGTACAAGTACTGGATACAGTAATTCGGCTCCTGCCCATTGGGGTTTGAAAAAATAAATGGGCTGCATGATGCTTCCACGCAGAGCTGAAACCAACCGCACACGAGTACTGGTAAACAGCTTAGAGGATCTAAGCCTGCCCAGGCAAAGCAGTGCAAGTCGGTCCGTCCATGCTTATAAACCCTATTGATTTCATTGGGCGAAAGGGCTTGAGATGTCATTTCATCTCAATGTTGGGTAAAAGTCCCACAAAATTGGAAGCAACGTCTCGAAAATGACCTATATGGTGTTGACGTGGATGCTAAGCCTCAAATCAAACAAACAAAACAGCTGGAAGGAGTTCTGAATACAACAGTCAGTACTGGTAATTGTTCTCTTGCACCCAGCATTCCTCTTACACTTGATTGCCATAACTTTTGTGCCAGTACATGGTTTTTATAAAGGTCATTTTGGAGACGTTGCTTCCAATTTTGTGGGCCTTTTACCCAACATTGAGATGAAATGACATCTCAAGCCCTGCCACCCAATATAACCAATAGGATTTATAAGCATAGACAGACCGACTTGCATCGCATTGCCTGGGCAGGTTTAGATCCTCTAAGCAGGTTACCAGTTCTTGTGTGCAGTCGGTTTCAGCTCTGCGTGGAAGCATCATGCAGCCCATCTATTTCTTCAAGACCCGTTGGTAGCGGGGTGAGGGGGAGGGGGGCTATACATTGTGTTGACAAAGATTCCTTAATATCTTTTGGTCATAGAAACCCTAACAAACTCAACTTATATGCTGTAAGTTTGCAACAATGTACTTGAGGATGAGCTGGTTCAGTCAATTCACATGGAATGTTAGCCTTTAATTTCTGATTAACAAGAAAACAAAAAATAGACTGTGCATCCGATGGCCCCCGCCCATCGTGGCTTGAAGAAATATATGGGCTGCATGATGCTTCCACGCAGAGCTGAAACCGACCCACACACAAGTACTGGTAAATGGCTTAGAGGATCTAAGCCTGCCCAGGCAAAGCGTGCAAGTCGGCCCGTCCATGCTTATAAACCCTATTGGTTTCATTGGGGAGAGGGCTTGAAATGTCATTTCATCTCAATGGCAGGTAAAAGTCCCACAAAATTGGAAGCAACATCTCCAAAATGACCTTTACAGTGTTGACGGGGACGTTAAACCTCAAATTAAACAAACAAACAAAAAACTGTGCATCTGCTCTAAATATTTCTGTGGCACTTGAAGTGTTGATATGGCAATAAAATTTGATATCATAATTCACTGTTGAAAATTAATAGTTTTTATTCCAAGATATTATATTTGCATTAAGGTTTAATATGACATCCTTATTTGTTCTTTGTTTGGTTTAATAGGTTTTTGTGATGTTGAATTATATTATTATGATCCTAAGTATTTGGACAGATAGGCCTAAGCAAACAGTGCAGACCCAGATCAGCCTGCTCCTGAAGGAGCAGTCTGATCAGGGTCTACACTATTTGCCATTTTGTCTGCACCTTTAGGACTCCTTGCTGGATCGTGAACAAACTTGTTGATATTTTGGGAGAATTACAGCAATCTCAAGGTGTCCGAATTTTTAGGATTTTTACAAAATGAGCCAAAATTGGTGACAAACCTGATTTTGTCACTTGCATACAGTAAAGGTGCAGATCAACCTGTGTATCTGTGCAGTCTGTTCAGCTCACTAGTATTTGTTTGATTTGAGGTTTAATGTCCCTGTCAACACTGTAAAGGTAATTTTGGAGATGTTGCTTCCAATTTTGTGGAACTTTTACCCGACCTTGAGATGAAATGACATCTCAAAACCTGCCATCCAATGAAACCAACAGGGTTTATTAGCAGGCTTAGATCCTCTATGCGGTTTACCAGTACTCATGTGCGGGTCGATTTCAGCTCTGCGCGGAAGCATCATGCAGCCCATCTATTTTTTTTAAGCCCGGTGGGCGGGGGCCGACAGCTCACTAGTGTTCTCTGCTTGGTTAGTAAATACTTCTAGTTTCTTCATGTATAATTTTGCTATACATGTCATGATGTCTGCAGTGTTGGAGAGCTTACATGATGTTTGTTTGTTTGATTTGAGGTTTAATGTCCCCGCCAACACTGTAAAGATCATTTTGGAGATGTTGCTTCCAATTTTGTGGGACTTTTACCCAACGCTGAGATGAAATGACATCTTAAGCCCTGTCGCCCAATGAAATCAATAGGGTTTATAAGCAGGGGCAGTCCGACTCTCACACCGCTTTACCTGGGCAGGCTTAGTTTCTCTAACCTTGTTACCAGTTCAGGTGTGCATTCGGTTTCAGCTCTGCGTCGAAGCATCATGCAGCCAATCTATTTCTTCCAGCCCCAATGGATGGGAGCCACCTTACATGATGTAGCTGATGTAACAAACCACAAAGTCAGGTTTTCTTCTGACTGGGCTCAGAAGCCTTCGTGGTGCAGTGGTTACGCTACTCGCCTTGTAAACCAGGGATCGCAGGATCGATCCCGGGCTTCTCCAGACTTTCGGATGAGTCTTTAAACCGAGGTCCCGTCTCCGTATGACCATAGCTGTTGGTGGGACGTAAAACTAAAACTCACTTACTCTGACTGGGCTCATGTAGTTGGTTTCTGATTTATAGTAGTCATTACTTAGGTTGACATGAAGTATTGGAAGACATGATGATGCTGTTGTAGCAGTACTGGCACCAAGCAGAACGTTGCAGATAGCCTTCATTAATATTCAAGCTTGACATATCATGGCAGAAGAGTCATATGAAAAATCAAGCTTTACACGTATTTTTCTCTGAAGAAAAAAATAGTCATCTGTTGAATGGTGCGTTGCATTCAACCCTTGTCCTACTGTACATGATAATCACTTCCTCTGCAAAACAGTGTAGTTCCAGATCAGATGGCTTCTGAAGAAGCCACCTGATCAGGAACTACACTGTTTGTCACTCACTTTGCGAATTTTAATGAATACACTACATGTACATACATGTACAATGTATATGTATAATTGTATATATCAAGTGATTTAATTGGTTTCTATTCAGAAATGGGTGTGGCAAATTAATACATTCAGCAGGATGAGGGTTAAGAAATTTATTGATGAATAGAAAGGCAATGCCTGGAGAACACCTGCTGCCAAATGTGAGCATATGATAATCAGGTCATTGAGCCAGAACACTGCAAAACCTACAAAAAGGCTTGCCAAAGTTGCAAAGACCCGAGTAGCCAACTTGCAAAGACTCAAGTAACTTCATGTTATTGAGTCAGAAAACTGCAAAACCTACAAAAAAGCTTGCACAAGTTGCAAAGACTCAAGTGAGTCAGAACACTGCAAAACCTACAGAAAGCTTGCACAAGTTGCATAGACTCAAGTAACCTCAGGTTATTGAGACAGAACACTGCAAAACCTACAAAAAGGCTTGCACAAGTTGCAAAGACTCAAGTAGCCAACTTGCAAAGACTCAAGTAGCCTCAGGTTATTGAGTCAGAACACTGCAAAACCTACAAAAAGCCTTGCACAAATTGCAAAGACTCAAGTAGCCAACTTGCATTAAGACTCAAGTAACCTCGGGTTATTGAGTCAGAACACTGCAAAACCTACAAAAAAGCTTGCACAAGTTGCAAAGACTCGAGTAGCCAACTTGCAAAGACTCAAGTAACCTCAGGTTATTGAGTCAGAACACTGCAAAACCTACAAAAAGGCTTGCCAAAGTTGCAAAGACTCGAGTAGCCAACTTGCAAAGACTCAAGTAACCTCAGGTTATTAAGTCAGAACACTGCAAAACCTACAAAAAAACTTGCACAAGTTGCAAAGACTCAAGTAACCTCAGGTTATTGAGTCAGAACACTGCAAAACCTACAAAAAAGCTTGCACAAGTTGCAAAGACTCAAGTAACCTCATGTTATTGAGACAGAACACTGCAAAACCTACAAAAAGGCTTGCACAAGTTGCAAAGACTCAAGTAGCCAACTTGCAAAGACTCAAGTAACCTCAGGTTATTGAGTCAGAACACTGCAAAACCTACAAAAAGCCTTGCACAAATTGCAAAGACTCAAGTAGCCAACTTGCATTAAGACTCAAGTAACCTCTGGTTATTGAGTCAGAACACTGCAAGGGTTGCACAAGTTGCAAAGACTCAAGTAGCCAATATGCAGACTCAGTAGCCTCACTCTGCCTCAATATACCTACAGTCTGATCACAGATTTTGCTTATCATCCTTTGGATTGTCTGTGTGTTTGAATTCGGGTTTAACGTCGCTTTCAACAATTTTTCAGTCATATCATGACGGTGTCTGGTTGCGACAGGGAGCTCAATGCTCACTTTTATAGTGCTGCCTCACTGAAGTATCATGTCCCAGACACATTACATGATACCACACCCAGTCACATTATCCTGACACTTGGTCGACCAGTCCTAGCTCTACCCCATAAATCTGAGTGCCAAGCGAGGAGCAGCTAGTAGCATTTTTAACGACTTTGGTATGTCACGGCCCGGGATCGAACCTGTGACCTCCCGTTCCCAGGAGCGGACACTCTACCAACTGAGCTATCGGGGCCGGTTTATCATCCTTTGGATAGTCTAGATGCTATGAAAGGCGGATGCAAACTGTGAAGTCTGATCAGGCTGCAGATGCACAGACTGATCTGAGTGTTCACTGGTCACACAGGTCTTTTTCTAGGTTGTGTTATGCACTGTCTTATGGTCAGACTTCAGTAGTTTGTACGCCTTACTTGGTTTTATTAAAATTTCTTTGAGTTAGGGGTAGTTTGAAACATTGAGGGTCAATCATAGCACCAGGGGCCAGTTGTTCAAAGCATCGTTAGCTTAACGAGCTCGTTAGTGGACATATTGTTAACTCTTCTAGCAAGTACAATATCGAAAATTTTGGTATTTTTGCTGAAAAAATGTGAGCAGCTTTTGCGTCCGCAAAAGCTACTCACATTTTTTCAGCAAAAATATTAGCATTTTTGCTATAATAAACTATCAAAGTTTTAACGATACGTTAACTTATGACATCGTTAGTTTTGAACAATCGGCCCCTGGTCAGGAGGCATTTTGGAAATTATTTAGAGATACCTTAACCCATTTGGTACCGTAAACCCCAAAACGGGTACCCCGGCAAACAGTGACGGCCCAGATCAGATGCCGCAGAATGCGGCGTCTGATCAGGGCCTACACTGTTTGCAAAAGTTTAGCCATATTCCAAATGAATTTTGAAGAAAACACAATCTGACACCCTGAAATTTGAAATGGACTCCTGCTATCTATATGGAGGAAATTTGGTACAAAAAGGGCTAAACAAAGGAATAGAAAAGAATAGAATTTATTTTCACAAGGGGCCCTAACTGGGCAAAGGTATGTTGTGTGTATGCATTAGAAATACCTGTTGTGCACAACATACATTTTCACGATGAAATCAGAAAAGATCTTGTTAAATTGTCACGCGTGTACTGTGCATGCCTTTATTATTATCTGAAACTTGGGGAAACTCAAGGGACTGAAAAACATGTTCAACTGACAACGATGGTAGTGTGTGTGTATTTTAGTTTTATGTCCCACCAACAACTATAGTCATATGGAAATGGGACTTTGGTTTAAAGACTCATCCAAAAGCCCCTTGTTTGTGAGGTGAGTAGCTTATCCACTATACCATGGAGACTTCTTCACATCACGTGAACCAGTCCGTGAAATAAAGACCCCCCTAAACCCCACTTTATATAGAAAAAGCTGTGGTTTAAGGGTAAACATTATTTTCCTTATTTCTGCTCCAAGACATAGGTTGTGGGTACTCATTAGAACCGCCTCAATGAGGCGGTTCTAACAAGCACCCAAAACCTATGTTTGGGATAAAAATAAGAAAAATATCACAAATTTTCATCAGAAAAATTGACGTTTTTGAGGTTTGAAAAATGTATTATATCACTCGGATGTGTTATCGTTATGAGAGATGGTAGACAAACCATAATTCTTTGAGTTGTTGTAGTCACACTGTGTATCATTAATTTTTTAGCCAGCGCATGACAAAACCAACAATAAAGACATGTGCGCCCAACAAAGACTCCGATCAGCCTATGCATCCGCACAGTCTGATCAGAGTCTTTGTTGTGCGCTTTAAGGATAGCTAAGGGCCCAATGCTACTTCATGCAGCAAGAGAAGTCTCTGATTAGATTATATGGATGTACAGGCTGATCTGAGTCTTCGGTCATGAGTGCACATGTCTTATTGTAGGTTTTGTCGTGTGCTGGCTCATTTTGTACTGAATGCCAATGGAATCTTCTCACTTATATGGTTTACAGTCCAAGATTCGATTTTGAAATTTAGGGATGTCAGGTTCAATTATTTTTATAAATCTATTCAGAAAAGTGTTTCATTTAACCCTTGTCCTGCTAATCCCGGATATGCCTTATCTTTGAAACAGTGTAGATCCAGATCAGATGGCTTCTGACGAAGCCATCTGATCAGGATCTACATTGTTTGCCATTCAGATTGTGAATTTGTTGCAATAATTTGCATCAAGTAATCTGATTGGTTGATAATTGGTAGTGGGTGTGGCATATATAAATATTCAGCAGGACAAGGGTTAAAAATTTAGGGGTGTCAGGATTAGTTAGGAAACAGTTGAACTTTCTGCAGACAGTGACGCCCCTGATCGGATGCTGTTTTATGGGGTTTCTGATATAAACAAGTTAAAAGTAGATTACTGGACAACTTAATATGAATTTTCATTTATATCTCTCTTTCAGTCACATGTTTAGCTTCGAAGTCAGTGTGTGCATATGTCTCGCTGGACGAGTTACCCGAGAAATACAGTGGGGATGGCATATTGTATCTGGAATATATTATGTCCAACAAATCAGGTAATGCACCATAATGATCCTAAGTATTGGGACAATTAGGCCTAAGAGAACAGTGTAAACCCAGATCAGACTGCTCCTGAGGGCCTACACTATTTGCCATTTTGTCTGCATCTTTCAGACTCCATGCGAATGCAGGTACAGGGGCGAAGTCCACATCAGTGAGCCCCCTTCCAGCTACCTGGAAGGGGCCCCACTTATTCGGACTTTGCCCCTGAACCTGCACCTTGAAGGGGGCCCACTTATGTGGACTTTGCCCCTGTACCTGCACGTTATTCAAAAATCCGTTGATGATGATGCTGCTGAACTGCGAACCAATATTTGTTCTAGGGGAACTACAGCAAGCCCTCAAGTCGTCCACATTTTTAGAATCTTTACAGTGTTGACAGATCAGACTTCTTAGAGTGGGAAAAGGGAAAAGTTCACTTGTTAGGATGCCTGCCTTGGTAACTCAGTCAGATGCTTGTCTGTGACCGTTAAATTCCAAGCAAACAAACATACATTTCTGTATTTGTTAGGATGGCTGATTTAACCCTTTTTGTACCAAATGGAATCTTCCACCTTATATATAGCATGAGTCCATTTCAAAATTTAAGGGGTGTCAGGTTGTGTTTTCTTCAAAATTTGTTAGGAAAATAGCTTTTTGCAAACAGTGTAGGCCCTGATCAGACGCCGTGTTGTGCAGCGTCTGATCTGGGACTGCACTGTTTGCCAGGGTACCCGTTTTGGGGTTTCTAGTACTAAGTGGGTTGAAGTCAGTGTGTACCTATAATTCGATCTTGACTAGAAAAATTGTTTGAGATTTCCGTTTGCTTGGTTGAGAAACAGCCCACTCAACACTGTTTAAGTCATATCGAGCCATTTAGTTTACTCAAACACACTTTTCCTGGGCAGACTTAGATTTCTCAGGAACTATGAAAGCTAGAAAGCTGAAACTTTGTAGGATGTATCATGTATACTGGAATAGAGGTCAAGGGTTCATAACTCATTGAGTTACGTCCATAAGTATGTTTTCAAATTTTCCCATTCTTGAAAATTTTCATATCAGATTTCTTAGGAACTATGAAAGCAGGAAAACTGAAAGTATTTATAAACATAGTACAATGACTGGCTGGATTGTGTATATTGGAATAGGGGCCAAGGGTCAATAACTCTTGGAGTTGTGTGTCCTTTGGTATTTGTTTGATTTGAGGTTGTCCTTTGGTAGGTTTTCAAAAAATTGAAACACATTTTGTTCAGTAATTTCTATATTTATCAATTAACGTAACACAACACTTGGTCTCTAAGTTAACCCTTATCTTGCTGTTCACGACAACTCCTATCTTTGCAAACAGTGTAAATCCAGATCAGATGGCTTCTGAAGAAGCCATCTGATCAGGATCTACACTGTTTGGCATTCAGTTTATGAATTTGTAGCAATAAATTACATCAAGTAATTTGATTGGTTGATAGACAGAAATGGGTGTGGCTTAAATGAATATTCAGCAAGATAAGGGTTAAGGAAGGTGTAGTAGCAGAATAGCGGTTAAGGGTACATAAGTCTTGGAGTTATGTCCCTTGGTAGATTTGCAAATTTTGCCATTCTAGAAAATTTTCAGGATTTCTCAGGAATTATGAAAACTTGAAAGTCGAAACTTCGAATTAACATGGACAATGACTGGATGCATGATGTATACTGGAATAGAGGTCATGGGTCCATGACTCTTCCAGTAATGTCCCTTCAACCCCTTGATTGTTTTTCAAACTTTGCCATTCTTCGAAATTTTCTTATCAGATTTCTCAGGAACTATGAAAGCTAGAAAGCTGAAATTTAATATATACAGACAATGACTGGCTATGTACCAGATTAGGGTCCAAGGCTCTATAACTCTTTGAGTTGTGTCCCTTGGTAGGTTTTCAAAAAATTAAAACACATTTTGTTTAAATACATTTATGTCTGTTGTCCTTCTTCTATTAAACTTATACCTTTTCTCAAAATCTGTAAGGGTTACAAACTTGAAACCTGGAACAAACATGGACAGTTGGTTGATGAATCTTGTATACTGTTATCATGACTCATGGCCCAGAACTCATGGAATTAAATCCCTTGATAAGTTTTATGTTGCCATGCAGCATGTGCGACAGTGATGTTATCTGGTGAGCATGAATTCAAAATACAGTAAAATTCCGCTATTAAGACCACCTAAAATTAAGACTAAATCTGCTTTAAAAAGCTTATTTAGTAGGTTGTAGTTATTCTTTCTTTGTCTTTTCTGCATACACTGTCTTCTGGTCAGAGTGGTCTTAAAGACCACTTTTGAACAGTCCCAAAGGTAGTCTTAATTTTAAGACCACTTTTGAACAGTCCCAAAGGTGGTCTTAATATAGAAATTTTACTGTATTTCTTCACTATGGGTCTTTCTCCTCTAATAGTACTGCAGCAGGACAGCTCTAGTTGTTTGTTACAGTTGTCATATGGAAGTTTACAGTATCATTTCATATAATTATTAACCCATTGCATTTGGCCCCCGCCCATCGGGGCTTGAAGAAATAGATGGGCTGCATGATGCTTCCACGCAGAGCTGAAACTGACCCGCACACGAGTACTTGTAAACCGCGTATGGGATCTAACTTTGCCCAGGCAAAGCGGTGCGAGTGTCGGACCGTCCATGCTTATTAACCATATTGGCTTCATTGGGCGGCAGGCCTTGAGATGTCATTTAAACTCAATGTCGGGTAAAAGTCCCACAAGATTGGAAGCAACTTCTCCGAAATGACCTTTAAAGTGTTGACCGGGATGTTAAACCTCAAATCAAACAAACAAATAACCCATTGCATGCGGGAAACCCCTAAAGAACACGACATCTGATCCGGGCATGCACTATTTGCAAACAGAATTTTCTGTCAGCAATAGATTAAAAAAATAAAAATAGGCTTGCCACCCCTTATATGACTAATAGACTTGTCCAACATACAGCAGTGGAAGAGTCCACTAGTATATAATGGGTTAAAGGCAGATATTGATTAGCCCATAATCTTTACATCATGTGCAATTTCAAGAGAGTAATGCACCTGGGCTCTGCTGTTAAAAGGTAATAAATATTTATTTGATACATACATGTACATGTACATGCTGAGCAGCTTATACAGTAAAACCTCTGCTAATGGTAACCTGTGTTTAACAACCACTGCTCTTCAGGAAATGGACATTACAGTAAAATTCTTATATTAAGACCACCTTTGGGACTGTTCAAAAGTGGTCTTTAAGACCACTTTTGAACAGTCCCAAAGGTGGTCCATGTTCAGAGGACACTGTATACAGAAACACAAAGAAAGAATAACTGCAACCTACTAAATAAGCTTTTTAAAGCAGAATTAGTCTTAATTTTAGGTGGTCTTAATAGCGGAATTTCACTGTGTGTATTTAGTGTTTTTCTTATGAATGTGAGCTTCTGTTGTTACAGGTGATGTTCCACTGTATGAATATGGTTTGTTCAGCTATGGTTTGTGGGTATCAACTATCGTGAGTGCAGCAGTGAGCATGGTCTTTGGAATTGTGGCAATTGGTTTTGCCATTTTCAATATGTTTGGTAAACCAATAGAAACTATAACAGGACCGGTGGGTCTCTACCTCTGGAATGGATTAGCATGTAAGATTTCAGTCTTTTTGTGTACATGTAAACTGACCGGCTCAAAAATGACCTAAAATAGTGTTGACTGGGCTGTTAAACTCCAAAACACACAAACAATTTTGTTTCTACAAACAGTGTGGATACAGATCAGATGGCTTCTGAAGAATCCATCTGATCTGTATCTACACTGTATGACATTCAGTTTGTAAATTTGTAGCAGTAAATTAATCAATTAATCTGATTGGTTGAAAGTCAGAAAAGGGTGTGGCTAAATCGGAGCTCATTAGTACCCGAAATATACCGTTAGGACATCATTCACTACTGTAAAAATCGTAAAAATTTGGACAACTTGAGGATTTTCTGTAATTCTTATAAACTTCTAACAAATGCGTTTCACAATCCAGCAATGAGTCCTTAAGGTGCAGATGAAATGGCAAACAGTGTAAACCCTGATCAGACTGCTCATAGGAGCAGTCTGATCTGGGTCTGCACTGTTTGCTTAGGCATATCTGTCCCAATTCTTATGAATAAGAAAATTTACCTCCAACTTATCCTAATTACTAGTCATTAGAGGGAGTATTTTGTATGATGTCAGCCAAGGCCCTACCTCCATATAACCTCTAGACCCCATTGTTCATCAGGGGCCAGTTGTTCAAAGCAGTCATTAGCTTAACGAGCTCGAAGTGGTCATATTAATAACTATTCTAGCAAATTTAATATTTAAATTTTTGGTATTTTTGCTGAAAAAATGTGAGCAGCTTTTGCGAATGCAAAAGCTGCTCACATTTTTTCAGCAAAAATATTAGCATATTTGCCATAATAAATGATCAAAGTTTTAATGATACGTTAACTAACAACGTCGTTAGTTTTGAACAACTGGCCCCAGCTGTTTAACTGTTATCCTGCAAAATAAATTAATTTAGCCACACTCAACCAATCAAAAGTACTAAAATATATAGTAAAACAGTATAGAATCTGATCAGATGGCTTCTGATCTGGATCTACACTGTTTGCAAAGGTAGGGGTTGTCGTGAACAGCAGGATAAGGGTTATACGTCAAAGTGAACGTCAAAATATGACAGAATGTTTACAAAGGACCATATGAACATTGCTGATTCACAGTGTATTTTTGGTATTGTGACAGAAACTTCTCTTTTCAATGCCAAATTATTTAAATTTCTGCTCTGCTCAAAGATTTATTGCAGGAATGCTCCTTTTTGTTTCACAGTAATGAGGAAAAAGGTCATTTTAGCAATTTATCTTCCTGGAGCAGTTTAGGGAATATAACTTCATCATGTGAAAAATTCCATGAAATGAGCACCCCTCTAATGCCCACCTTATATAGAGAAATCTGGGGTTTACGGGGGTATACGTTATTTTCCTTATTTCTGCTCCAGAACATAGGTTGTGGGTACTCGTTAGAACCACCTCAATGAGGCGGTTCTAACGAGCACCCACAACCTATGTTTGAAGTATATATATACTGAACAAAAAAAGAAACATCACCCTGAAATCAATATTTAATAGTCAAGAAATATTTCATGGTCATTATCAATGTTTTACTGCTGTAAGAATATTCGGAATTTTGACTATATACAGTATTTGACTATACAAAGTATTTCACAAGCTAGAAAAGTTACCCAAAATATCCCTGGTACTTGTTATTTCAAGTTGTGAATACATATGAAAACTGAAGGGGAATGGGAACCCCTTCAGGGGAGGCAACTCCCGTAAAAGTATTTTTGTCTCCCATAGCAATAGGGGTCAACTCTTAAAGAAAAGAATTTGCTCCTCAGGAGCAAATTCTTTCCTTTAAGAGTAGACCCTTTTTCAGTGGGAGAGGGCTTATTGAAAAATGGACAGGAAGTCCCGAAAAATGTCTCCCATTGAAAAATGGCAGAAAAATCTGCCAGGTTTTCCCATTCCCCTTAATACTCTCCTCTCTTCACATTTCAGTTTTGTTCACTCTTGTGGAGGTTGTGATTTTCCTTGTATTGTTCCTCACGTCACTACGTAAAAACTTCCTTGTGATAGAGAATGACAGAAGTAAATTCGAGGTGGACGGCCATACAAACCTCGGGTATTCATTTTACCTTATTGTTGGATCAACAGTGTTATACCTTGTGAACATCATTTTACTTCTGTGTACAGGATATAAACTAAAGTGCTCTTTCTCGTCGGAGGCGGAAAAGGTGGTGGACAATGGGAT
This sequence comes from Lucinisca nassula, assembly GCA_963580285.1. Taxonomy (NCBI): domain Eukaryota; kingdom Metazoa; phylum Mollusca; class Bivalvia; order Lucinida; family Lucinidae; genus Lucinisca; species Lucinisca nassula. The sequence goes on from OY757010.1 coordinate 186,379,786, forward strand.
GATTTTGTATTAATAGTAGCAGACGGCATTCTATCTTTCATATTTTCTAGTTTTCAGAGAAAATCAGGCATGACGTTTCATGTGAATTGTCTGAGAAAATTTGGCTTGATATTTCAAGTTAATCGTCTGCTAGGCAGACACAAACATCTGCTAGGCAGACAAATCACTTGAAATTTCTAGCCTAATTTTCTCTGTAAATTAAAAAAGTATTTTAAAATGTCTGCTGAAATTGTAATTGACACTTTAAGTGGATTAATACACCTTAAAAGATCTTTTTTCTGCCATATTTGAAACAGGCAGTGACATTCTGGGTACCCATGTCAGTTTCAAATTAGGGTCTTCACTTAAAGAAAAAGATACAATTTACTCTTTGTACAGATCTTTCTTTAGAAGAGACTCTCCCTTTGAGGAGGAGACAATTCATTTAATGGCAGAGTAACCTACCTTGAAGGTGTATTTATTCACCTAATGATTGTTGAGCAGGAAAGCTGAGCTGATTTTAGCCATTTTTTTTTTAGAAAGCCTGCTTTATTTCTAATTTGATCAGTAAAGGTTGATGTAATATGAGAAATATGACCAGTTGATATAGTATAAGAAATCTGACCAGTAAAGGCTGATGTAATGTGAGAAATCTGACCAGTAAAGTCTGGCAAAATATGTGAAATCTGACCGGTAAAGGCTGGTTTAGTACCAGAAATACGACTGTTAAAGGCTGATGTAATATGAGAAATCTGACCAGTAAAGTCTGGCATAATATGTGAAATCTGACCGGCAAAGGCTGGTGTAGTATGAAAAATATGACCCGTAAAGGCTGATGTAATATGAGAAATCTGACCAGTAAAGTCTGGCATAATATGTGAAATCTGACCGGCAAAGACTGGTGTAGTATGAGAAATACGACTGGTAAAGGCTGATATAATATGAGAAATCTGACCAGTAAAGTCTGGCATAATATGTGAAATCTGACCGGCAAAGACTGGTGTAGTATGAGAAATACGACTGGTAAAGGCTTATGTAATATGAGAAATATGACCAGTAAAGGCTGATGTAATATGAGAAATATAACCAGTAGTAACAGCTAATGTAAGACGAGAAATGTGACTAGCAAAGGACAATATATTATGAGAAATATGCCCAGTAAAGGCTGATGTAAGATGATCAGCCTGTATGTCTTTAACAGTGGGCTGATTTGAGTACAAGGAAACTTTAACCCTTATCCTGCTGAACATGACAACTCTTCCTTTGCAAAAAGTGTAGATCCAGATCAGAAAAGCAAACAGAAAGTCCCGAAAGTTGTCTCCCTTTGAAAAATTGCAGAAAAATCTGCCAGGTGTTCCTATTCCCCTGAAGGTAAGAAGTGATGAATGCTCACTAGGCTGCATTTAATATTCATTTGAATAGTGTAAGTTGTAGAATGCTCAGCCTAAACTTCCAAGAAACCAAGCAGCTTGAAGTTAAGGACCTTAAACTATATTTGCTGGTCAGATATAGTAGAATAAAGCAGGTTTTCTCATATTTTGTCTCAAAGTGATAAAACCACTTTTCCTTCAAATGAAGACATGCCGGATCTTTTACAGCTGGCCATTGCAGTATTGTAGACTATGAAGTTGAACCAGCTGCATTTTAGTAAACCTTCATCATCCGGGGTCAGTTGTTCAAAACTAACGACGTTGTTTGTTAACATATCGTTAAAACTTTCAACATTTAATATGTTAATATTTTTGCTGAAAAATGTGAGCAGCTTTTGCAAATGCAACAGCTGCTCACATTTTTTAAGCAAAAATACCAAAAGTTTAGATATTGAACTTGCTAGAACAGTTATCAATATGTTCACTGACGAGCTCGTTAAGCTAACGATGCTTTGAACAACTGGACCCAGTATAATATGAGGCAGTTTTGCACATTGACAGTTTATTTTCTTGAAAGAGAGCTTGATGTTCCATCCAGATTTTCTTCATTTATTTGAAAACAGGGCTTTTCATTTGCACTTAATTTGTCACCAGCCAGATTAAAGGAGACAGTTTGGAATCTCAAGCCATGTGAGAATATTGAAACTGAAGACATTCTTTAACCCTTGTCCTGCTGAGCCCGGATATGTCTGATCTATGAAACAATGTAGATCCAGATCAGATGGCTTCTGACGAAGCCATCTGATCAGGATCTACATTGTTTGCCATACAGATTGTGAATTTGTTGCAATAATTTGCATCAAGTAATCTGATTGGTTGATAATGGGTAGTGGGTGTGGCATATATAAATATTCAGCAGGACAAGGGTTAAATACCTCAGAAGGGTTTGACATTTCATTTAAATTGTCCCTTAAATGGCAACCCTGTTTTCATAATAAAGGAAAAAAATAGTTATTTACTAGTGTCCCAGTAGCATGTTTGTTTGTTTCGAGTTTAACGGCCCAGTCAACACTATTTAGGTCATTTTCGAGCCGGTCAGTTTACCTATCAACACTTTTCCTGACCAGGCTTATACATAAGTGGTTAACCAGTACAGTGCACATTCTTTCGCCAGAAACTGACAACTCCCCTTATTGAATCAGCGGAAGGGAGAGAATGACCGTAGAAAAGATTTCATGATCAATCTGTACGAAAGAATGTTGCCGATCCCAGCAGGAATCGAACCCCCATCCTCCTGATCACATGTCAGACGTGCATCTGACTGAGCTACCGAGGCTGGCTCCCGGTAACATGTTTACTCCCCTGCTGTGATTAGGATTTTCTGTCTCAGTTGAATCCATGAAGGAGCAGTCTGATCAGTCTCCACTGTTTGCTATTCCATCTGCACTTCTCAGACTCCTTGCTGGATCATGAAACAAATTTGTTAAAATTTTAGGAGAATTGCAGCAAGTGCTCATAGTGTCCAGATTTTTAGGATTCTACGGTAGTCACATGATGACATGATGGGGTTAAGGGCAATGGATACACAAGAACAGTTTTGGCCATTTTTTTCAAAGGGAAACAACTTTCTGGACTTTTATTGGAATTGGTCTGAAAAATGATTCTACCCTTATCCTGCAAGAATCTCTTCCTTTGCAAACAGTGTTGATCCAGATCAGATGGCTTCTGAAGAAGCCATCTGATCAGGATCTACACTTATCATGCAGTTTGTGAACATGAATACATTATATCAAGTGATTTGATTGATGGATTCATGTAGTATGTAAATGGGTGTGGCCAAATTTATTTGTTCAGCAAGATAATGGCAAAAAGCAAAGCAAAGGGAGACAAAAAAGTTTTGGAGATTTCATTACCCTAAACAAACAAGTATAAAAATCACTTACGACAAACCTCTATATAAAATTTGTTATGGTAACTAAACAGCCATAATATATCCAAATTAAAAATATAATATTCTTAAGGTATATGACCTACGGACCTCCTTGGCCTAGTGAATAAGAGCGCTGACTCTTAAACATTAGGTCTCTTACCACTGTGGGTTCGAGCCTCGCTCAGGTCACATGTGAGACACCAAGTTCTGCAATGGAAGGTCAGGTGGTTTTTCTCCGGGTACTCATTTTTTCGCCCACCTCTGATTAACGATCGGCTTGATATGAGTGAAATAAGCTTGGCTCGATATGAGTGAAAGGGCCGTAAAACCAAACCCCCCCCCCCCAAAAAAAAAATAGGTATATTACCATTTAATGCTTCAACTGCGCCATATATTCTTGGAGCAGATGACAGTCTGACTTTCAAAACATTTTTCTTTGGTAGTAAATAAAGCTTGGCATTACATGTTAATTGTCTGAATTCATATGTAAATAAGGTCAGGCTTTATTTAGACTTAAAAGTAAGAAATGCCATCTGCTAGTCATGGTCAGCAGTACTGATCATATTTTGTGAAAAGTAGTAATTTATCTACATTTTACTTGTTTGGAAATGGTAATTTTTATAAATAAAGGCTTCTCTTTAACCCATTGCATGCAGGAAACCCCTAAAGGGGTACCTTGGCAAACAGTGCAGGCCAAGATCAGACGCCACAGAACCTGGCATATGATCAGAGCCTGCACTATCTGCTAGCAGAATTTTCCGTCAAAGGCCTGACACTCCTTATATGACAAATGGACTTGTCCAAATATAGCAATGGAAGAGTCCACCAGTATACAATGGGTTAATTTATATATTATTGTTTCTCATGGATTTATATTTTTTCTGCCTTGAACTCAAACTTTAATGAATAGTTTAAAATAAAGAGTCATGCAAAATTTATGTTGGGTAACCCATTGTATGCTAGTGGACTCTTCTGTTTGTTTGACAAGTCCATTTATCATATAAGGGGTGTCAGGCCTATTTTTTTGTTTTTATTTTTTATGAAAAATTCTGTTAGCAAATAGTGCAGGCCCTGATCAGACGTCACATTCTGCAGTGTCTGATCTAGTCCTGCACTTTTGGGGTTCCAACATGCAATGGGTTAATATGATTAACTGGTTAAGGGAACTGGCTACACGTTCAGGGGAAGCAACTGGCTACACATTCAGGGGAAGCAACTGGCTACAAATGGCTACACATTCAGGGGAAGCAACTGGCTACACATTCGGGGGGAAGCAACTTTCTACATATTCATGGGAACAAACTCGCTACATATTCAGGGAAAGAAACTTTTTCAAAAAAACATTGGTCTCCCTTGTCAATACTCTAAATGCAACAAATTCGCTCCAAAATTCAATGGGCTTCAGTTCTGAAAATTGTCTCCCTTTTGAAATTTTGTAAAAAAAAAAAAAAAAAAAACGTGCCCGGTATATCCATGCCACTGAATTTTGTTGTATCTATTTTTACATGTACATTGTTAAGAAATACACATTGATTACTGTTCTTTTCATACAGCAAACATGATGTTTTATTGTACAAAGATACTGTATTTATTAAGCAGAATAGATTTTTGTCATGTATTTTTTTTTCAGATGTTTTCAGTTACACACATATACATGTAGTTTAATATGGAGTAACAAACATGATTCTTTTGTCACATGTTTGATGAAAGTTTATTGTCCTGAAGATAGGAGGAAGTCTTGTTTTGGAATTTAGGGTTTTCTTGTCATGAAATATTACATATGATCAATATGAAAAGGGTACTTACCACTTACCCAAGGGTATGTGTCACTTGGAAGAATAGCACACTATTCATACACATTAACCCTTATCCTGCTGAATAAATCAATTTAGCCACACCCATGCCTGACTATTAACCATTCCAATTACTTGATATAGTGTATTTGTTCAATTCACAAACTTCATGACAAACAGTGAAGATCCTGATCAGATGGCTTCTGAAGAAGCCATCTGATCTGGATCAACACTGTTTATAAAGGTAGGGGTTGTCATGAACAGCAGGATAAGGGTTAAGTAATCATAGCTAAGATACAGATGTGTGCACATTATGAAGATAATTTTTCTCATTTCTTCATAAAAACAGAGCACCCACAGCATATTTTTTTTAAAAAGAAACATAGAAAATTATCCCATAGTTATCTATGGGTTATTGGTCATGGCAATGCTTCAAAGATTCAAGAGAGCTTGGCCCAGTTGTTGGAAGCTAATGTTAACGTTGGTTAATATTTCATTAACCCTTACCTTGCTGTTCACGACAGCCCCTATCTTTGCAAACAGTGTAGACAGTTTGCATCTGATCAGGATCTGCACTGTTTGGCATTCAGTTTATGAAATTGTAGCAATAAATTACATCAAGTAATTTGATTGGTTGATAGACAGAAATGGGTGTGGCTTAGATGAATATTCAGCAAGATAAGGGTTAAAACTTAAACCATTCACTATGGTGGCAACTTCATATTGTACTGAAATAAATATGAGTAGCCTTTGCATTGCAAAAATACCATTGTGCTGGACATTGTACTTGCTAGAACAGGTAACGTATTACCCACTGACAAGTTTGTTGAGTTAACAAGACCTTAAAAAACTGGGCCCTGGTCAAAGAGTGATGTTGTTAATTCAAAGCATATGACTTCATATTTGTGTGATATACCATAATTATCCATGGTAATTGGGCAGGTAGCCCTAAGCAAACAGTGCAGATGCAGATCAGACTGCTCCTGAAGGAGTAGTCTGATCAGGGGCTACACTGTTTGCCATTCTGTCTAGACCTTTTGGACTCCTTGTTGGAGAGTGAAACAGATTTGTTAGAATTTTAGGAGAATTGCAGCAAGTCCTCAAGGTATTCAAATTTTTAGGGATTCCCCCCCCCACCCCCCCACCCCCAGAATCTTTGATTTGGGGGGAATATAGTTTTTGGCCTGTCTATCTGTTTGTTTGTCTGTCTGTCCATCACAAAAACTTTAACCTTGATCATAACTTCAAAAGTATTTGACCTAGCCCCATGAAATTTCACACACATATTCACCATCACAAGGGCTACATTCTGACCAAGGGCCATAACTCTGTTATCATTTTTGGCTGAATTATCTCCCCTTGAAATTTTGCAAAAAAAACTCAGAAATTAGCTCCCACAGGGGGCATTGGTCACCTATAGTGTCAGCTCTTGTTATGGTACTATCTCTGCAGCTACATGTATGCAGTTAAAGGTATACTTATTTATAGATTTGTTTAATTTTTCTTATATGATCCTCTTTCTTTTTTGTGAGGATACAGATTGAAATACTACAGCATATTTATAGGTCTTTAATGTGCTACTCTTGCCATCTATTGATTTGGATTCCTTCATTATTTAAGGGGAATGGATACACCTTCATGGGAGGCAACTCCTACAAAAGTATCTTTGTCTCCCACATCAATAGGGGTCAACTCTTAAAGGAAAGAATTTCATCCTAAGGAGCAAATTCTTTCCTTTAAGTGTTGACCCCTTTTTTCTGTGGGACAGAGCTTATAGAAAAGCAAATAGGAAGTTACAAAAATTGTCTCCCTTTTAAAAAATGGCCTCAAAATCTGCCAGATTTTCCCAATCCCCTTAAAATACAAGATAAAAAAAAGAGAAAAGTATCTTTAGTTAAGTCTGTTGTTGTTCTGTTAATCAGTGACCAGAATTTGTTCAGGTCATGTGTTTATTGTTAATACATCATAACATAACTTGTAGTCATTCCATAAAGATTATTCCATAAGGATCATTCCAGAATATATATGGACTTCATTGAGTGTCCTATTTTATGTAAACCGGTAATCGGCAAACAATGCAGGCCCAGATCAGACGCCGCAGAACGTGGCGTCTGATCAGGGCCTACACTGTTTGAAGAAAGTTCTGCCATTTTCCAAAAACAACCTGACACCCCTAAATATTGAAATGGACTCCTGCTATATATAAGGAGGAAGAATCCATTTGGTATTCTCAAAATCAGGTGAGCAATTCAGGGCATCTTGGCCCTCTTGTATGTCATTTAATTCTATACCAGGGGTTTAATATAGCCATTCCGCCTAGACCTTTTGGACTCCTTGCTGGATAGTGAAACAGATTTGTTAGAATTTTAGGACAATTGCAGCAAGTCCTCAAGGTATTCAAATTTTTAGGATTTTTACGGTACTATCTCTGCAGCTACATGTATGCAGTTTAAGGTATACTTATTAATAGATTTGTTTAATTTTTACGCCCCCGTCATTCGAAGAATGGTGGAAAGGGCAAATAGGGTTGCCCCTGTCCGTCCGTCTGTTTGTCTGTGCGTCCGAAACTTAAACACAGTCAATAACTTTCTTATTTCTTGATGGATTTTGAAATTACTTTGAAGAAATGTTAACCATCATGAGACGATGTGTCACATGCAAAATCCAGGTCCGTACCTCCAAGGTCAAGGTCATACTTAAGAGGTCAAAGGTTAAAAAAAGGGTCCGAAACTTAAACACAGTCAACAACTTACTTATTTCTGGATGGATTTTGAAATTACTTTGAAGAAATGTTAACCATCATGAGAAGATGTGTCACATGCAAACCCACATCCATACCTCCAAGGTCAAGGTCGTACTTAGAGGTCAAAGGTAAAAAAAATGGTCTGAAACTTAAACACAGTCAATAACTTTCTTATCTATGGATGGATTTTGAAATTACTTGGCAGAAATGTTGGCCATCATGAGACAATCTGCCTCACACAAAACCAAGGTCCTTACCTCCATGGTCAAGGTCATACTTAGAGGTCAAATGTGAAAAAAGGGCCCAAGACTTAAACATGGTCCATAACTTTCTACAGATGAATACGAACATAGACATATTTTCAGACGGGGGCATCCATGTCCTATAGACACATTTCTAGTTCTGACATGATCCTCATTATTTTTTGTGTGGATACAGATTGAAATACTACAGTATATTTATAGGTCTTAAATGTGCTACTCTTGCCATCTATTTATTTGGATTCCTAGTGCTTATACTCAACTTAATAAATTAAGGGGAATGGATACACATCAATAGGGGTCAACTAGCTCTTAAAGGAAAGAATTTCCTTCTAAGGAGCAAATTCTTTCCTTTAAGAGTTGACCCCTTTTTCTGTGGGACAGAGCTTATAGAAAAGCAAACAGGAAGTTATGGAAATTGTCTCCCTTTTAAAAAATGACATAAAAATCTGCCAGGTGTTCCCATTTCCCTTAAAATACAAGATTAAACAAAAAAAAAAGAGAGAAAAGTACCTTTAGTTAAGTCTGCTGTTGTTCTGTTTATCAGTGACCAGAATTTGTTCAGATCATGTTTTTATTGTTAATACATCATTACATAACTTGCAGTCATTCCGTAAAGATTATTCCATAAGGATCATTCCAGAATTTTATGGACTTCATTAGTGTCCTAATTTATGTAAACCGGTAATTGGCAAACAGTGCAGGCCAAGATCAGACGCCGCAGAATGCGGCGTCTGATCAGGGCCTACAAAAATTGCCTCCCTTTTAAAAAATGGCCTCATAGTCTGGCAGATTTTCCCAATCCCCTTAAAATACAAGATAAAAAAAAAGAGAGAAAAGTATCTTTAGTTAAGTCTGTTGTTGTTCTGTTAATCAGTGACCAGAATTTGTTCAGGTCATGTGTTTATTGTTAATACATCATAACATAACTTGTAGTCATTCCGTAAAGATTATTCCATAAGGATCATTCCAGAATATATATGGACTTCATTGAGTGTCCTATTTTATGTAAACCGGTAATCGGCAAACAATGCAGGCCCAGATCAGACGCCGCAGAACGTGGCGTCTGATCAGGGCCTACACTGTTTGAAGAAAGTTCTGCCATTTTCTAAAAACAGCCTGACACCCCTAAATATTGAAATGGACTCATGCTATATATAAGGAGGAAGATTCCATTTGGTACAAAAAGGGTGAATAAGGTACTATACTCTTGTTCTGCTGAATGAAATAATTTTGCAACACCCATTTCTGATTATCAAAATTGGCCATGCCCCAGGGGTCATTAGCTCCTATAGACTTATACTGGAAAAAATATCACAAATGTTCTCCGAAACCATAAGGCTCAGAGCTTAGATATTTAGTATGTAGCAATATCAAGTGGTCTCCTACACTAATGATTTTTTGGTACACAGGTGAGAGATATAGGGCCATTGGGTCCTCTTGTTTGTCACTTATTTTTACTTTTGGACTTGGCCTTTTTTAGCTCACCTGAGCCGAAGGCTCATTGGTGAGCTGATAGTATGGCCAGGCAAAAATTCTGTGTGTGTGTGTGTGTGTGTGTTCACATTTTCAAACGTCTTCTCCTCCGGAACCGCTGGGCCGATTGTAGTCAAATTTCATGTGGAGGCTCCATGGGGTGGGGGAACGAAAGTTTGCATTTTTGGTCTAGGTCACATGACCAAGATGGCCGCCATGCCCATATATGGTAAAAACCCTTCGAAAATCTTCTCCTCCGGAACCACTGGGCCGATTTGCATGAAACTTGGCATGTAGCACCTGGGACATGGGCCCATCATAAATTGCATAAATGGTGTCCCTGGGATGACCTTGACCTATTTTACGCCAAGGTTAATTTTGGTAACATGGGCATTTGTATGGGAAAAAGTAGAAATGTCTGTAACTTGCAAACTGTTACAAATAATGCCACCCTGGGCCCCCCCCCCCCCCCCCCCCCCCCCCCGGGGGGCATGCCCCACCCCCTTTTTGGCACAAAATGCTTAATATCTCCAAAACAGCTAAGATCCCGACCCATAAACCATATATATTCTTGTTCCTTATGATAAGGCGCATTCAGTGACTTGGACCTTTGGGTACCGGGGTTCCCCGGGGGGGGGGGGGGGGGGGCATGCCCCACCCCTATTTTGCACAAAATGCTTAATATCTCGGAAACGGTTAAGATCCCGACCCATAAACCATATATAATCTTGTTCCTTATGATGAGGCGCATTCAGTGACATGGACTTTTGGACCATGGGGTACCAGGGTCCGGGGGGGGGGGGGGATGCCCCACCCCTTTTTTTTTGCACAAAATGTTTAATATCTCGGAAACGGTTAAGACCTCTATCCATGAACCATATATATTCTTGTTCCTGATCATAAGGCGCATTAAGTGACATGAACCTTTGGACCCGGGGGTCCCAGGGGGGCATGCCCCACCCCCTTTTTTGCATTAAATGCTTAATATCTCGGAAACGGTTAAGATCCCCACCCATAAACCATATATACTCTTGTTCTTTATGATGAGGCGCATTCAGTGACATGGACCTTTGGACCCTGGGGTACCAGGGGTCCGGGGGGGGGGCATGCCCCTCCCCCTTTTTTGCTCAAAATGCTTAATATCTCGGAAAAGGTTAAGATCCCCACCCACAAACCATATATATTCTTGTTCCTTATGATAAGGCGCATTCAGTGACATGGACCTTTGGACCCGGCGGGTCCCTGGGTGAGGGAGGGGGGCATGCCTAACCCCCTTTTTTCCACAAAATGCTTAATATCTCGGAAACGGTTAAGATCCCCACCCATAAACCATATATATTCTTGTCGCATTCAGTGTAATGGACCGTTGGACCTACGGTTCCAGTGGGGGGGCTGGGGGCCAACTCCCTTTATTGCATTGAATGCTTAATATCTCGGAAACAGTTGAGATCCCCACCCAGTTACACAGACCTTCGGTCCCTCTTGGCCAAAGATCACATATTAAAGTCTTTGAGGACTTCCTCAGAAAAGTCAGGTGAGTGATTCAGGACCAATGGTCCTCTGGTAATGTAATTGTTCAGGGATCAGTCTGGATCTACATGGTTTGCAAAGTTTAGATCCAGAGTTCAGCAGGACAAGGGTTAACGCTTTTTGTACCAAATGGAATCTTCCACCTTATATATAGCAGGAGTCCATTCCAAAATCTAGAGGTGTCAGGTTGTGTTTTCATCAAAATTTATTTGGAAAATGACTGGACTTTTAGCAAACAGTGGGGGCCCTGATCAGACGCCGCATTCTGTGGCATCTGGTCTGGGCCTGCACTGTTTGTCCGGGTACCCATTTTGGGGTTTCTGGTACCAAATGGGTAAATAGCTAGGCAAACGGTGCAGGTTCTTCTGAGAGACTGCATAGATTCTTAACAGTTTGCACTTGACTAAATCTGAGCTTTAGTGGCTCTATCATATGACATGCTTCATTGATCAGTCTTTGGTCGTACATATAGCAAAGGCCTCTTTTTCATAGTTGGCTCACACTGTCAAATTTATGTTGTTGGTTTTTTAGCTCACCTGAGCATGAAGTGCTCATGGTGAGCTATTGTGATCAGTCAATATCAGTCGTGTATCATAAACAATTTGGGCCAATTTGTTTGTTTGTTTGATTTGAGGTCTAACGTCCCCGTCAACACTGTAAAGGTAATTTTGGAGACGTTGCTTCCAATTTTGTGGGACTTTTATCCGACATTGAGTTGAAATGACATCTCAAGCCCTGTCGCCCAATGAAACCAATAGGGTTTATAAGCATGGACGGTCCGACACTCACACCGCTTTGCCTGGGCAGGCTTAGATGCTCTAAGTGATTTACCAGTACTCGTGTGTTGGTCGGATTCAGCTCTGCGTGGAAGCATCATGCAGCCCATTTATTTCTTCAAGCCCCGATGGGCAGGGGCCGTGGGCCAATTTAATTAATACTTAATAGGAATGTTGATTAGGTGAAATCCTTCCACTCCCATGAACAAAATGGCCACCAGAGCTAAAAATAGAAAAAAAAATCTTTAAATGACTACTCCTCCCATAATGCTGTGCCAATTTCATTCAAACTTCACAGGAATGCTGCTTAGGTGACCCTCAATCCGGCCCGCACACTAGTACTGGTAAACTGCTTAGAGGATCTAAGCCTGTCCAGGAACCGCGGTGTGAGGCGGACCATCCATGCTAATAAACCCTATTGGTTTCATTGGGTGACAGGGCTTGAGATGTCATTTCATCTCAATGTCGGATAAAAGTCCCACAGAATTGGAAGCAACATCTCAAAATAACCTTAACAGTGTTGACGGGGATGTTAAACCTCAAATCAAACAAATCTACCAAATAGCGCAAATGGTTCTGCTTCAATGAACAAGATGGCCACAGAGTTAAAAATAGAAAAATCTTTAAATGACTACTCCTCCCATACCCCTGGGCTAATTTCATTCAAAATTCACAGGAATGTTGCTTAGGTGACCCTATGCCAAAATGGGTAAAATCTTTCTGCTTGGATGAGCAAGATGGCTGCCAGAGCTAAAAATAGTAAAAATTTTAAGCAACTTCTCCTCCTATACCCCTTGGCCAATTTTATTTAATCTTCACAGGAATGTTGCTTAGGTGACCCTCTACCAAAATAGCTAAAAAAAACTTCCACTCCAAGGAGAAAATGGCCACCAGAGCTAAAAATAGAAAAATGTCATCAATTTGCTTTTTATGTGAACTCTTCCTAAACCCATGAACCAATTTGATTCAAATTTGACCATTTTTTTAAAATGCAACAGATATGCTTCAAGGAATATATACATATGACTTAAAGAAGCTATGTGACTTCTCAAAATCAGGTGAGCAATTCAGGGCATCTTGGCCCTCTTGTATGTCATTAAATTCTATATCAGGGGTTTAAAAATTATGAAATCCATTCAAGTATCAGGTATCCAGAAGTCCAATAAATACATGCTTTATACAGCCTGAAGATGAATTTTTTTTTCAATACATGCCTTATACAGTATGAAAGATGAAATTTATTTGAAACAGAAGTACTGGAGCCAGTTGTTCAAACCATCGTTAGCTTAACGAGCTTGTTAGTGGTCATATTGTTAGCTCTTCTAGCAAGTACAATATCGAAAATTTTGGTATTTTTGCTGAAAAAATGTGAGCAGCTTTTGCATCCGCAAAAGCTGCTCACATTTTTTTCAGCAAAAATTTCAGCATATTTGCCATATTTAATGATCAAAGTTTTAACGATACGTTAACTAACGACGTGGTTAGTTTTGAACAACTGGCCCCTGGTGTATATAAAGCGACATTTTGCATGTGAAGTTAAAGCATAGTATGCACCACATCATAGCCTGAAATAAAGGCTTCTCTTTAACCCATTGTGTGGGGGAAACACCTAAAGGGGTACCTTGACAAACAGTGCAGGCCCAGATCAGGGCCTGCACTATTTGCTGACAGAATTTTATGTCAAAAATGTAATAAAAACTGAAAAAATAGGCCTGACCCCATTATATGAAAAATGGATTTTTCAAAATATAGCAATGGAAGAGTCCACTAGTATACAATGGGTTACGAAAAGAATTTGCTCCCAAGGGGAGCAAACTTGGGAGTAAATTCTTTTCTTAAAGAGCACCCCCTCTTCTATGACAGTGAAGGAAAATGTTTTACATTTACAGTGAAGGTGTTTTTTCTTTTTTTAAAAAAAAACATTTGGGCCTCGTCAAGCGATTTTGGTACTTATCGCCTATGCAAGCAGCGAAGGTTCAGGTGAGCCTGCGCATCCCCGCAGTCTCGCCAGAACCTTCGCTGCTCGCTCATACAAGCAGTGAGTCAAGAGGAACCTTCAGACAGAAAGCCATAACCCTGGCCCCTCTGAATGGCTAGGCATGCACAGTTAAAATTTGCCGTGCCGGAATGCTCGAAGACACAAATTCGCTTGGCAGGGCTCATTTTACATCATGCATATGTGTAATTTGAAATATACTATGCCTACAGTATTCAACCCATTTTCCACACACACAGTGCATTAAACTTTTTCAGAACTACATCTAGAGTGTATAATGATTTAGAAACTTTGTATTCACTGATTCTTCACCTGTGTTAAACCTTATCTTGCTGAATATTCAGTTTAGTCACACCCATTTCTGACTTTGAACCATTCAGAATACTTCATGTAATTTATTCTTACAAATCCATAAACTTCATGTCAAACAGTATAGATCCTGATCAGATGGCTTCTTGAGAAGCCATCTGATCTGGATCTACACTGTTTCCAAGATCAGATGGCTTCTTGAGAAGCCATCTGATCTGGATCTACACTATTTCGAAAGATAAGGATTGTCGTGAACAGCATAATAAGAGTTAATCAAATGTCCTTGAAACTCACATTACCATACCACATCCATGTACCATAGTGCAATTTTGCCTTTCTCCAAAATGGTTATTTTCGCATAAAAACAATAGTGATATTGTTCTTATTTATACTCAAAACATAGGTTGTAGCTGCTTGTTGGAACTGCCTCATTGAGGCAGTTCTAAAGGGTACCCACAGCTTATGTCTTTGAGCAGAAATAACAGAAATAATGTATGCCCCTGTAAACCCCAGTTTTCTCTGTATGAAGTGTGGTTTGCGGGGGTGTTCAATTCATGGACTTGTTAATGTGATGACCAAAAACAAATGAAAACCATGGCAGCTGGACAATGTTTACCATCTATGATGGCCTCTGAAGTGCAAAGAACATAGTGTGTACCATAAAAGTCTTAAAAATTTGGACACCTTGAGGACTTGCTGTAATTCTCTTTAAATTTTATCAAGTTTGCTTTGCGATCCAGCAAGGAATCCAAAAAGTGGAGACGGAATGGCAAACTGTGTAGACCCTGATCAGAGTGCTCCTTTAGGAGCAGTCTGACCAGGGTCTGCACTGTTTGCTAAAGCCTGTCCGTCCCAATACTTAGGATCATTACGGTATGTGTTAACCCTTGTACTGCTGAATATTTTAATCTGCCACACCCAATACCGATTATCAACCAATCAGATTACTTGATTCAAATTATTACAACAAATTCACAATCTGAATGACAAACAATGTAGATCCTGATCAGATGGCTTCTTCTGAAGCCATCTGATCTGGATCTATATTGTTTCAAAGAAAAGGCATATCGGGGCTCAGCAGAACAAGGGTTAAACTTTGCTGAAAATGCCCTTGGTGTGCACTTGAAGGAGCACGTGTGGTTATTAGGTCGAATCTGTGGTGCTATGTGATTCATGTTCATGTATTTTATTTAATCAAATTTTATTGCTAATTTACCAAAAAAATCAAAGTAATTATTTGAGAACTGTAGAAGATCTTAATAGCAAAAAAAGTTAGTAATATGGGATTTAAATAAGTAGCTGTGAAAACACTCACTGTGTACACCCAGATCAGACTTCTCCTTAGCCGATCAGAGTCTACACATTGTTTGCCATTCCGACAATGGCCTCAAAAGGATAAAGTTTAATCGAACATCCATGTATTTAACCTCACTACAGCTGGTGTTTTCGAAACCACTCATTTTATTGGAATGCAAACAGAAAGCCCTGAAATTGATTCCCTTTGTTTGTTTGTTTGATTTGAGGTTTAATGTCCCCGTCAACACTGTAAAGGTCATTTTGGAGACGTTGTTTCCAATTTTGTGGACTTTTACCCAACATTGAGATGAAATGACATCTCAAGCCCTGTAGGCCAATGAAACCAATAGGGTTTATTAGCATGGACGGTCCGCCTCGCACCGCGGTTCCTGGACAGGCTTAGATCCTCTAAGCGGTTTACAAGTACTAGTGTGCGGGCCGGATTCAGCTCTGCGTGGAAGCATCATGCAGCCCATATATTTCTTCAAGCCCCTATGGGCGGGGGCCGAAATTGATTCCCTTGTAGAAAATAGCAGACAATATGATCAATGTCGTGAGAAGCTATTTTTGTCATTTATGAACAACAAAGGTGCAGATTTGACTGCGCATCTGTGCAGTTAGATCTGCAACTTTGTGTTCACTGCTTGGAGGGTACAGTACCTCTAGTTTCTACAGTAGAACTTCAATGGCTCGAACTCCGATGGCTCGTTTACCATGGGTGAGTTGAATCCGTTCTTGAGTCCGCAGAGAGTTCCTCCAAATATGATATTTGGATAATTTAGGGAAATTTTCTTCATTTATCTTGCAAATGTATGCTGTGTGTACTCATTAGAATCGCCTCGATGAGGCGATTCTAATGAGTACACACAACATACATTTATACTACAGAACAACGAAAAGTTATCCACAATTATCTCCATTATGCTGGAATGGCACTAATAGTATCCCTCTCTGGCTCGAACTAATGCTGTCTTGAACAAATTTTTATGGTCCCAAAGGGGTTCGAGCCATCGAAGTTTGACTGTATATCTAAATTTTCACAACTGAAGCTAGTCTGTGTTCTTGAGCAGGCTGGTTTTTGTCTTAGCTGCTCCCCAAACCCTGAAGACAGGTGTTCTGTTGACAAGGTTCATATATCACGTATCAGGTGCAGCCATTCCTCTTTAACCCTTTTTGTACCAAATGGAATTTTCCTCTTTATATATAGCATATGTCCATTGCAAAATTTAGGGATGTCAGGTTGTGTTTTCTTCAAAGTTCAAGGATTTTACAGAGCAATGAATAGTTCAGGTGTTAGGTATGGAGAAAATATGTTTTTTTTTTTCTGAATCCTTTTCTAAATAGGGGCTTCTCTTAATGAAAAAGAAAAATCATTGCTCTGACTGTATCCTTTAAGAAAGGAAGCAGATCCCTTGGATATGTATCGATCCCCCTTTAGGAGAATTGATTCAAATGCCATATTTGCTGTCATTTATGTCAAAGGGGACAGCTTTTTGGACTTCCTGTTTGCTTTTCCAAACTCTCACTGAAAAAATGGGGCTACACTCAAAGGCAAAGAATTTTCTCCTCAGGAAGACCCCTTTTGATAAAGGAGAAAAATTAATTTTGGAAGAGCTGCACACATTGAAAGTGTGTCCATTCTGTTAAGATCTTCTGTCATTCTCCTTTTACAAATCAAGTTAGTCTAGTCAGTTTTTTCCTGCCATATACATAGCATTTGACATGTAGTCACTTGATTTTTACATTGATTAGGAATATATTATTTGAATCGTTAAGTGTGCTATTTATAATTGTTAAGTGTGCATTCATGAATATATGATTTTTACAGTCGAGTTTACCCATAAACATGTATATATGATAGTGGTTTGATATGATAGCAATTTAGATATGGGTAGTCTAATTTTAGTTTGTTATACTTCCTTCTTGTAGAAGTAAAGATAAATGCAGTATTATACAGTAGTTTTAAGTTCATAAGGTTTGATTTCTTCACCCTTTCAAAATCTTATCCTGCTGAACACAACAACTCAGTCCCTAACTTTGCAAGCAATGTAGATCTGGGCCCAGTCGTTAGCTTAACGAGCTCGTTAGTTGTCATATTGTTAACTGTTCTAACAAGTACAATATCTAAGATTTTGTTATTTTTGCTGATAAAATGTGAGCAGCTTTTGCATATGCAAAAGCTGCTCACATTTTTTCAGCAAAAATATTAGCATATTTGCCATATTTAATGATCAAAGTTTTAACGATACGTTAACTAACGACGTTGTTAGTTTTAAACAACTGGCCCCAGGATGTTGTTGTTGTTTATCTATAAAGCATTTTATTGCTGCTTATAAACTCAATGTGCTTTAATAAACCTCATGTGCATTAGCCTCTTGTGTATCTGGATCAGATGGCTTCTGCATCAAGATCTACACTGTTTGTTAGAAGCCTCCATGGTGTAGTGGATAAGCTACTCGCTTCATAAACCAGGGGTCGGGGGTTCGATCTTGGGCGTCTTCAGACTTTAGGATGAGTCTTTAAACTGAGGTCCTGTCTCCATATGACCTTAGCTGTTGGTGCAACGTAAATCTCAAACACACTCACACTGTTTGTCATTCAGCTTGCAAATCTGAATGATTACATTATGTCAAGTGCAGTGAAATTCCACTATTAAGACCACCTAAATTTTAAGACTAATTCTGCTTTAAAAAGCCTTTTTTGAAGGCTGCACTGAATCTTTCTTTGTGCTTTCTGCCCATAGTGTCCTCTGGTCAGGAACCACCTTTGGGACTGTTCAAAAGTGGTCTTATAGACCATTTTTGAACAGTCCCAAAGGTGGTCTTAGTATAGGAATCTTGCTGTACTTTGATTGGTTGATAGTCAGAAATTGGTAAGGCTAAATAAATTTAATGAGCATGATAAGGGTTAAAGTTCCAGATATGTCTGTAGGTGACGGCATTTTTATGTCCCCCCACCCGAAAGGGAGGGGGACATATTGGTTTTGGTGCGGATCCTGTCGGCGTCAGCGTCGGCGTTGGCGTTGGCGTTTCCTCGTCTGCACTCTATCTCCTGAATGGATGGATGGATTTTGATTAAACTTACACAGATACACCATTGGGAGGGGGAAAAGTACTGATTAGATTTTGGTGACCTTGACCTAATTTTCAAGGTCACAGGGCTGAAACCATTTTCAAATTTTAGACCAAAAAAGCTTGTCTGCACTCTAACTCCTGAACCAATGGAAGGATTTGGTTCATACTTGATACATTATATCAGTGGGATGGTCTTAAGAACTGATTAGCTTTTGGTGACCTTGACCTAATTTTCAAGGTCACAACGGGAGTTAGACTTTTAAAAATTGGCTTGTCTGCACTCTTTCTCCTGAACCAGTGGATGAATTTTGATCAAACTTGGTACATTATATCAGTGGGCTGGTCTTAAGAACTGATTAGATGTTGGTGACCTTGACCTAATTTTCAAGGTCACCACAGGACTTAGACTGTTGAAAATTGCCTTGTCTGCACTCTATCTCCTGAACCAGTGGATGGATTTGGTTCAAACTAGGTACATTATATCAGTGGGCTGATCTTAAGAACTGATTAGATTTTGGTGACCTTGACCTAATTTTCAAGGTCACAGGGCTGAAAAAGTAAAAGTAAAGGGTAAAAGCAGAATTTGAAATAATGAGTGTGGTGGGGGGACATCTGTTTTCTTAGAAAACAATTCTAGTTTGTTTTGTTTTAGAAATAGATCAGCTCTAGCAGTGATTTGTTGAGTTACATATCACTGTTTGGAGGTCAGTTGAAATGTAGATCAAATCACGAGTGTGTAGCACGAGTGATTTATCTACTTTCAACTAACCAACAAACTATGATATATAATTCAACAAAACATGCAATAAAGCTGATCTATTTCGAGTCTAACACACTGAAAGGCGACTAAATGCCATTGTTTCCTTCATATTCTCTCAACATTCCGCCATTGTTTGAAGAAATCCTGCCAACAGGGTTGACTGTAATGTATGCAGTTACCCGTTTTGTAACATTTTTTTCATATTTGTGAAAAAGAAGGTACTCCGTTTAACAACAAGGAAACTATAGATGACGTTGCAAAACGTCATTAAACGGTGGCTCTTCTCGCCACGCTTTATTCGCCTGTTGATTAGTCATTCAATATGTCACCGGATTTAATCTTTGGCTATATAGGCGACCAGTATTAGAATTTCATTTTATCACCAAAGTTGACCTTTTTATAGATGAATCAGCTGAAAAGGATGTTGTCTCTAGTTTTCATAGATATGTAATTTTTGAAAATCAGTGAAACTCTAGCTGATATTAATTTAAATGTATATTTAGCTATTTTGCATAGTTTATGCAACTTGTTCCCTATGCAGGATCGATCCCGGGCTTCTCCAGACTTTCGGATGAGTCTTTAAACCGAGGTCCCGTCTCCGTATGACCTTAGCTGTTGGTGGGACGTAAAACTAAAACTCACTCACTCACTCACTTGTTCCCTATATAACCTTAAGATTTTCAACATGAAAACAGTTTTTTGAAAGCTTAAGATAGCCAGCTTTCATTCTAGTATATAAACAGTGCATATTTTCGCATGTGCCTGTTTATGCAAACTAAATGGCTCAATTATCTATTGCCAAATAAATTCAGTTTTCTGTCTCAGATTCCCTACAAAATGATTGATTGATTTATTCTTTATTTCCTCCACTTCAAGTACTCGTGCCCGAGCAGTTATCAGCAGAAAAATGAATATATTTTAAAAATTTTCAAAGAAACTCTGCAAACAAATTAAATTTTGATTTCATATGACTATTTACCAAATCCTCCCTGTTTTGTACCAAAGCTTGTACTTGCAGATGTACCACACAAGTCATGTGACATAGTCTAAAAATAGCAAAATGTGGCCCCATTTGGGACGCGGTTTATAGTAGTTATCGGCAGGTTCAGAAAACCGTATTCTAAGCGCAAAAGTCGTGTTTTTGATAATGTACTTTCCAAGAGTTATTAAATTTAGTCTATTTCCCAGTGATTCATGGAAAGAAAGCAAAATTTTATAATCGAAAGTCTCGTGCACAATGTTGGTAAGCTATGACGTCACAAATGAATTATGTAACGTCAGCTAATTGGCAATTAAGAATAATGAGTCCAAAAGGTGCAGACGGAATGGCAAACATTGTATACTCTGATCAGGAGCAGTCTGAGCTGGGCCTGCACTGTTTGCTTAGGCCCATTTGTCCCAATACTAAGGATCATTATGGCAGCTTACATTTGGGCAAGGTCTGTTGTGCTTGTAGCAGATCATGGAAGAGGGGGAATTTAATTTCATCTGTTTCTTTCATTGTCCTCTTTCTTTGTATCCCTCACTTTCATCTCTACTATTTCTTTGTTCCTTTTCTCTGGGAGAAAACAAAATCGAGTAGACATGTTCTTAAACCCCAACCCAGTCAATCAATTCAGATAAATATTTGGAGATAAGTTAGGTAGATTTTGACAATGTATACAGTGTGTGTACTGAGTAGAATAGCCTCATAGAGTGTGTGCTGTGTAGAATGGCCTACTAAGGCAATTCTACTGAGTACACACTCGAGTAGAATCGACCAATAGAGTGTGTACTTGGTAGAATCGCCTATCAAAGGCAATTCTACTGAGTACACACTCGATGAGTGAGTATCAGTACAATCGGCCCATAGAGTGTGTACTCGGTAGAATCACATATCAAAGCAATGATACTGAGTACACTTGATGAGGCGGTCTCAATAGAATCACCTCATAGAGTGTGTACTCAGTAGAATGGCCTATCAAGGCAATTCTACTGAGTACACACTCGATGAGGCGGTCTCACTAGAATAACCTCATAAAGTGTGTACTCAGTAGAATGGCCTATCAAGGCAATTCTACTGAGTACACACTCGATGAGGGGGTCTCAGTAGAATCACCTCATAGAGTGTGTACTCAGAAGAATCGCCTATCAAGGCAATTCTACTGAGTACACACTCGATGAGGGGGTGGGTCTCAGTAGAATCACCTCATAGAGTGTGTACTCAGTAGAATCGCCTATCAAGGCAATTCTACTGAGTACACACTCGATGAGGGGGTGGGTCTCAGTAGAATCACCTCATAGAGTGTGTACTCAGTAGAATCGCCTATCAAGGCAATTCTACTGAGTACACACTCGATGAGGGGGTGGGTCTCAGTTGAATCACCTCATAGAGTGTGTACTCAGTAGAATGGCCTATCAAGGTGATTCTACTGAGTACACTCTCGATGAGGGGGTGGGTCTCAGTTGAATCACCTCATAGAGTGTGTACTCAGTAGAATGGCCTATCAAGGTGATTCTACTGAGTACACTCTCGATGAGGGGGTGGGTCTCAGTTGAATCACCTCATAGAGTGTGTACTCAGTAGAATGGCCTATCAATGTGATTCTACTGAGTACACTCTCGATGAGGGGGTCTCAGTAAAATCACCTCATAGTCTATAGACTTTGTACTCAGTAGAATGGCCTATCAAGGTGATTCTACTGAGTACACTCTCGATGAGGGGGTGGGTCTCAGTTGAATCACCTCGTAGAGTGTGTACTCAGTAGAATGGCCTATCAAGGTGATTCTACTGAGTACACTCTGGATGAGGGGGTGGGTCTCAGTTGAATCACCTCATAGAGTGTGTACTCAGTAGAATGGCCTATCAATGTGATTCTACTGAGTACACACTTGATGAGGCGGTCTCAGTAGAATCACCACATAGAGTGTGTACTCAGTAGAATGGCCTATCAAGGTAATTCTACTGAGTACACTCTCGATAAGGGGGTGGGTCTCAGTTGAATCACCTCATAGAGTGTGTACTCAGTAGAATGGCCTATCAAGGTGATTCTACTGAGTACACTCTCGATGAGGGGGTGGGTCTCAGTTGAATCACCTCATAGAGTGTGTACTCAGTAGAATGGCCTATCAAGGTGATTCTACTGAGTACACTCTCGATGAGGGGGTGGGTCTCAGTTGAATCACCTCATAGAGTGTGTACTCAGTAGAATGGCCTATCAATGTGATTCTACTGAGTACACACTTGATGAGGCGGTCTCAGTAGAATCACCTCATAGAGTGTGTACTCAGTAGAATGGCCTATCAAGGTGATTCTACTGAGTACACTCTCGATGAGGGGTTGGGTCTCAGTTGAATCACCTCATAGACTTTGTACTCAGTAGAATGGCCTATCAAGGTGATTCTACTGAGTACACTCTCGATGAGGGGGTGGGTCTCAGTTGAATCACCTCATAGAGTGTGTACTCAGTAGAATGGCCTATCAAGGTGATTCTACTGAGTACACACTCAATGAAGGGATTCTACTGAGTACACACAATATTCTTTTGCTTTATAGAACATTAGAAAGATATTCCAACATTATTCTTTTTATTCCTCCTTGCATGGTATCATGTGTTTGAGCCATTGGATTTTTACCAATTGTTAAATGGTTGTGAAGCACGCACTGCACAAAGGAAAGAATTCAAATGTTACATATCACCAAACAATTGTCAAGTTTTACAGCTTTCTATAAAGTAATAAAGTTTTATACTTCAGATGTGTTATTCTTTGTGTATTAACCCAACTGTAATCAAAATGATAACATTGACAGATTTAAATTTCAGTTTGCAATGTTTATGATGTGAAGAACACAGAAGTTGTAGCTAAAATTCTTTATGAATTGTTTGTCTTATTTTGTCATCATACGAGGACTGTTCAAATATGAATGCAACTAAGCACATAAAAATGATTCCGTGGTAGATTTCGATGAAAAATTTATTTTGTCCCCCAAAAGTATTCCCCTTTAACAGATATTCAAACTTTCAGTCTTCTGATCCAATCATTGAATGCATTTTGGTTGTCTTTTCGAGGTATACTATGAAGGCACTGGAATATTGCAGAACCGAGGTGTTTGCGCTGTACAAATTTTCGACCAGAAAGGTATTTTTTCAGCCAGGGGAACAAAAAAAGTCACATGGGGCAAGGTCAGGGGAATATGGGGGGTGAGGGAGTTCAACAACTATCTATCTCTATCTATCTTCATATACTGAGTCTGTCATACTTGGCCATTACCTCAGTTGGGTGGTGCGCTAAATTTAGAATTTAGCAAAAAACAAAAAAAAAAACACCCACTGGATGAGTTCTTTTCCTGCTTCAGATAGTCTTGCACAATGAACGCCTTGTGCGATGACGCATTGTCATGTAGCAATCTGACATTGGCCAAACCAGTTGCGGGTCTTCGTTCTTTGAAATATTTCTTCAATTTTCGAAGAACTTTATTCTTGTAAAACTTCGCATTTACAGATTTGCCTTTAGGCACAGCAACCTGAATAGCAGGGCCCTGATTTGAAAAGAATATGGCATACATTACCTCCTTGACGCTCATGGTCCGCTTTGCAATGCATGGTCTTTTGCAATACTTTGTTGCCCATATTTTGATCTGAATCTTTCGTTTTGGCTCAAAAAAGTGAACCCATGTCTCGTCACCTGTGACGACATTAGCGAAAGACCGTGCATTGTAATTTGGAAACTTTTAAAGCAACTTCTTTGCACACTGAACGCGTGTCTTTTTCTGCTCATCTGTCAACAGATGGGGAATCCATCTAGCACAGATCTTTCTCATTTTCAAATCCCGTTTCAGAATTGTATGAGCTGCTCCTAATGAGATGCCAACCATACTAGCTATTTGCCTAGTGGTGTATTGTGCATCGGTAGCAACTACTTCTTTCAATCTAGCAACCATCTTGGCAGATGTTGTTATAGCCCCGCTTTGAAAAAGTGGGGCTATATTGGATTTGCCATGTCCTTCTGTCATTCCGTGATTCCGTTAATTTGTGTTGGCTCCATAACTTTGTATCTGCTTAACATATTTTCATGAAACTTCACACAAATGTTAAACACCATAAGACAATGTGCAGAGCGAAGGAATTATAACTGTGGATTGCCTACTTTTGGAGTTATTGCCCTTTGAACATTTTCCGTAATTCCGTAATTCCGTAATTCCGTAATTCCGTGATTCCGTTAATTTGTGTTGGCTCCATAACTTTGTATCTGCTTAACATATTTTCATGAAACTTCACACAAATGTTAAACACCATAAGACAATGTGCAAAGCGAAGGAATTATAACTGTGGATTGCCTACTTTTGGAGTTATTGCCCTTTAAACATTGAAAAATGGCAATTTTAATTGTGTCCGCTTCATAACTCGAAAACCGTTTGAGATATTTTTAGGAAACTTCACACAAATGTTAAGCACTATGAGATGATGTGCAGAGCGCAGGAACCATAACTCTGCATTGCTTATTTTTGGAGTTATTGCCCTTTGAACATTGAAAAATGGCAATTTTAACAGTGTCCGCTTCATAACTCGAAAACCGTTTGAGATAATTTCATGAAACTTCACACAAATGTTAAGCACTATGAGACAATGTGCAGAGCGCAAGAACCATAACTCTGGTTTTCGTATTTTCTGTGTGTCTGTCTGTGTGTCTGTCTGTGTGTCTGTCTGTGTCTGTTAACAATTTTCGTGTCCGCTCCATAACTTTAAAACCCATTCACATATTTTCATGAAACTTCACACAAACATTAAACACCATGAGATGGTGTGCAGAGTGCAGGAACCATAACTCTGGATTGCCTAATTTTTGAGTTATTTCCCTTTGAATATTGAAAAATATCAATTTTAGCCGTCTTTGCTCGATAACTCAAAAACCGTTTGAGATAATTTTATGAAACTTCACACAAATGTAAAGCACCATATTACGTGTGCAGAGCGCAGGAACCCAAACTCTGGATTGTCTACTTTTTCAGTTATAGGCTTTTGAACATTAAAAAATGGCAATTTTAACTATGTCCGCTCCATAACCGTTTCTGATATTTTCATGAAACTTCAAATAAATGAAAAGCACCTTGAGATGATGTGCAGAGTGCAGGAACCATAACTCTGGTTTGCCTACTTTAGGAGTTATTGCCCTTTGAACATTTAAAAAGGCAATTTTGACTGTGTCGGCTCCATAACTCACAAACCATTTTCATGACACTTCACACAAGTGTAAAGCACCATGAGACAATGTGCAGAGGGCAGGAACCCTGACTCTGATTTGCCTACTTTAGGAGTTATTACCCTTTGAACATTGAAAAATGGAAGATGAAATTTAGTATAAACATGGACATTCTGGTAATGTATCATGCTCATTGAAATGAGGGACAAGGGCTCACAACTCTTAGAGTTTTTCCAGATAATGTAAAATTTTCAACAGTTATTTCTTGTTCATAACTGTTTTCTCTGCAGCTTAAATAACTTTCTTCTCTGACAGCGCTGAAGCGGGGCTATAGTCAGATCCTCTGACAGCTCTAGTTTTTTTTCGGCCAACGATCATGTGGTGCATCTTCTGTTGAGCCTAGCCCACAGCTGAATTTCTTACACCAACGAAAAACTGTAGGAAAAGACATTTCATTATGCACTTAAACCAAACATATTTCATCAAAAATGTCTTTGCACCGTATACCAAGAATACAACGATTCTTAATATAGGACCGTATTTCAATGGCATACTCTGACCTTCTTCCAACCATGTTTTGTATTAGTATACAAGAGTAGACAGTGTTTATCGAATGATATACATGGCTAAAGTGGCCAGATTTTAACAGGTTTGATATCAATGTATAGGTAAAATGTTTTTCTACGCTGTGATATTTAGTTCCAGGTGATTTTCACATTAGTGCATGAGAAAACGTTCTACTTGCATTCATATTTGAACAGTCCTCGCACCATGAATTCTTTATTTTCTAGATCATTTTGTGCATTGGTTACGAAGACTGGGTGAAAGCTGTGCTAAATGGACAGTGCAAAAACGTTAATATTAACCTGTTGTATTCTCCTTAAATACATCAGGAGTCCATTTTGAAATTTATGGGTGTCTAAGTATTTGATAGAAATGTATTTTGAGTATGGTTGAACTTTCTGCAAACAGTGAAGTCCCTGATCAGATGTCACATTCTGTGGCATCTGTTCTGGGTCTGCACTGCTTGCCCATGACCTGTTTTAGCGTTTCCCATATATATTTTTATGCCCCCGCCATTCGAAGAATGGTGGAAAGGGCATATAGCGTTGCCCTTGTCCGTCCGTCCATCAATAACTTCCTTATTTCTTGATGGATTTTAAAATTACTCAGCAGAAATGTTAACCATCATGAGACGATGTGTCACGTGCAAAACCCAAGTCCGTACCTCCAAGGTCAAGGTCATACTTAGAGGTCAAAGGTCAAAAAAAGGGTCGGAAACTTAAACGCAGTCAATAACTTAACTTATTTCTGGATGGATTTTGAAATTACTTTGAAGAAATGTTAACCATCATGAGACGATGTGTCACGTGCAAACCCAGATCCGTACCTCCAAGGTCAAGGTCATACTTAGAGGTCAAAGGTAAAAAAAATGGCCCAAAACTTAAACGCAGTCAATAACTTTCTAATCTCTGGATGGATTTTGAAATTACTTGGCAGAAATGTTGGCCATCATGAGACAATCTGCCTCACACAAAACAAAGGTCCTTACCTCCAAGGTCAAGGTCATACTTAGAGGTCAGATATGAATAAAGGGTCCAAAACTTAAACACAGTCAATAACTTTCTTTGGATGAATACGAACATAGACATATTTTCAGGCGGGGGCATCCGTGTCCTATGGACGCATTTCTAGTTTATTTTAAGGGATAAGATTTGAGGTGTCTGTATACTTGGATAATAATGGTAATGTATGAATGTGTTTGAGTTTTACTTCCCACCAACAACTGAGGTCATATGGAGATAGGACTTCTGTTTAAAGACTCATTGGAAAGTCTGGAGAAGCCAGGAATTGATCGAACAACGCCTGGTTTGTGAGGCGAGAAGTTTATCCACTGCACCATGAGAGCTTTTTTCAGGGTATGGATATGGTTGTTTTCTTAGTTTTAATGGGGATAATTTAGAGATATCTTTTCAATACTCCAAAAAATAATGCTGTGCATCACAAAAAAAAAACAAACAGAAAAAAAACCTATAGAATTTTGACCCCCTAGAACCCCACTTTTATATAGTAAAACAGTTGTTTTCAGTGTTAAATCTTATTTTTCTTACTTCTGTTCTAAACTATAGATTGTGGGTAATTGTTGAGGCAGTTCTAACGAGTACCCATAATCTAAGTTTGTAGCAGAAATAAGGAAAATATCGCAATTTTTCTTCTTAAAATTTTCGTTTTTTTCCGTGGCAAAATTTACACTATTTTTGTATTGGATAGTAAAACCTGGAAAAAAAGGAAACTCCCTATTTCTCTATTTGTAATGCATTCTTTGTTTCTAATGACAACCCTAGTAGCTTTATTTTTACTGTTTTTCATGTTATTTCTGTTTTCTGTATTTACCCTTAGTATTCGGACACCTCATAGAGGATCTTACATGAGTGTTCATCTATTATTGAATTTATTAAACGAGTTGAGGAAAAGGGATAAAATGCGAGGCTTTGCCGAGCATTTTATCCCTTTTCCTCAACGCGTTTAATAAATTCATTCATGTACTATTGAATTTATTAAACTCGTTGAGGAAAAGGGGTAAAATGCGAGGCTTTGCCAAGCATTTTATCCCTTTTCCTCAACGAGTTAATAAATTCAATAATACATGAGCACGAATGCAAGATTCTATTTATCATATGACATCTAAAACACATTTTAATCACGATTGTTTACAAAAAATATCAATATTCCGCCATTAGTATACGCGACGTCGTACATGTAACGTTACGGGACGTATCTAGCTAATTTGCATATTTAATCCACTAGTGGATTATCGAAAATATTACATGGCGTTAATAGACTCTCATTCGCTACGTCATATGGGCCCCGTCAAGCGGTTTTGGTACGTATCCCCTATGCGAGCAGCGAAGGTTCAGGCGAGCCTGCGCATCTGCGCAGTCTCGCCAGAACCTTCACTGCTCGCTCATACAAGCAGTGAATCAAGAGGAACCTTCAGACAGAAAGCCATATCCCTGGCCCCTCTGAATGGCTGGGCATGTGCAGTTAAAATTTGTTATGACGGAATGCTCAAAGACACAAATTCGCCTGGCGGGGCTCATATGATAAAGCTGCTTACAAAACTGCTGCTAAAATTTGAAAAAAAAAATAAGATGATTAACTAACCGATGTTGTGTCTAAAATAGTGAGACTGCTGGCAAACAGTATAGACCCTGATGAGATGCAGCATTGTGGGAAATCTCATCTCTGTCTACACCAATTGCTTAGGCCTGTCTGCCTGAAAACATGGTAAATACAGTATATTTAATTTCCATTGCGATTATTTAGCTCTTATAACTATTTTCAACAAGTACATGTACAGTATTTACCAGATGGGCATCTGCAAGCAGTATAGACCCAGATGAGATGCCACAGAGCATAGGGACTCATCAGTCCGATTCAGCTACTTTTGGACACAACATTTGGTGGTATATTGTTCTTGTTTTGGGAGGAATTTGAGGTGTCCGAATACTTAGGGTAAATGTGATGGAATACTTCTCAAGTGCACACAATGGGCGTAAGCAGTCTTTTAACCGATTGCATGCGGGAAACCCCTAGAGGGGTACTTGGCAGCATTAGGTGCCTGCAGGATTTGCTAGCAGAATTTTCCGTGAAAAATTGAATGAAAACAAAAAAAAGAGGCCTGATACCCCTTATATGATAAGTGGACTTGTCCAACATATAGCAATGGAAGAGTCCACCAGTATACAATGGGTTAAACTGCTCTGCTGATTATCTGTTATCTGGAGCTATGGGAAGAGCTAGAACAGTTCGAATCAACCATGGCAATATTTAACCCATTGCATGCAGGAAACCCCTAAAGGGATACCTTGTCAAACAGTGCAGGCCCAGATCAGACGCCGCAGACCGCGGCGTCTGATCAGGGCCTGCACTATTTGCTGACAGAATTTTCAGTCAAAAATAGAATAAAAATGAAACAAGAGGTCCACGATGGACCTAATTCGCTCACCTGAGTTATGATGTACTAACATTGTTGTTTACAAGTTTTTCTATATTTAGCTCTGACAACCAATTTGTACAGAGGAGCAGAACCACTTTAGCACTTTTGGTAGAGGGGCCACTCAAGGAACTTTTCTGTCAAAAATATTTTAAAATTGTGACATTGGAAAAGATGTTCTTTTATGATTTTTCCGTCTTTACCTCTGCAGTAATATGGACATTTTGTTCAGTACAGCAAACCAATTTAAGCAATTTGAGCAATCATCATTACATGATTGACTGTTTTTGTCGCGCCTGCTTTTAGCATGGCGCGATATAGGCGCCCGGTTTTCCGTCTGTTCGTCCGTTTGTCTGTCCGTTTGTCAAGGCGTCAACATTTGCGACCACCCTAGCGTTCACCCTAAGGTTCAAGTTTATTTCTCAAGACCTATAAGAGCTTCATTAATGATATTTGGTACAAACTTGAATCTGGGGAAGGCAACTTAAATGCAAGCATCCATATTTGACATTGACCTAAATTTCATGGTTCACTGACTTTGTAAAATATTGCGACCACCCTAGTGTTCACCCTATTGGTCAAGTTTATTTCCCAAGAACTATAAGAGCTTCATTAATGATACTTGGTACAAACTTGTATATGGGGAAGGCAACATAAATGCAAGCCATCCTATTTGACCTTGACCTACATTTTATGGTTCACTGACTTTGTAAAATATTGCGACCATCCTTGCGTTCACCTAGATGGTCAAGTTAATTTCTCGAGAACTATAAGAGCTTCATTAATGATACTTGGTACAAACTTGTATCTGGAGATGGAAACTTAAATGCAAGCATCCATATTTGACCTTGACCTACATTTTATGGTTCACTGACTTTGTAAAATATTGCAACCACCCTAGCATTCACTCTAATGGTTAAGTTCATTTCTCAAGAATTATTACAGCTTAATTAATGATACTTAGTACAAGCTTGCATTTAAGAATGGCAACTTTTATGCAAGCATCTATGTTTGACCTTGGCCTAGATGTCATGGTTCAGTGACCTTGCACCCCCCACAGGCGCGACATAGCCTTCGGCGGAATTCTTGTTAGTATAATGACATGCCAACCCTTGTGGGTCATTTTGTGTCGTCTCCCAGAGAAAGGGAGAAAGTGAGTGATAGTGGAGAAAGACAAAAACATATGTTAAAACAGAAGAAACAACAACACTCCCCTCTACCCTTACCTGCTGCAAGGACATCGAGCCTTGCCCTACTGTAAGCCAGTATCAGTTGGACGCCCCATTGACGCAAAATACACGTCACCTTTGCCTAACCCAACCACCCCTCAATCATCAGTACAATAATACTACTTTGAGATGGAATGTTTCAATGGAACAGACCTAAGATGAGCCATACCGTTTAATCATTTTTTTTGGTACAAAAAGAAGAGAAGCATTTCTGTGAAATGGGTTTGAAATTGCTTCATTGACTCTATTTTTGGCCCTTCTGGCCATTTTGTTAAGTGGAACAGAACCATTTTAGCAGTTTTGGTAGAGGGTTACCCAAGGAGCAATCCTGTGAAATTATTTTCAAATCGGATAATTAGCCTTGGAGAAGATGTCGTTTAAAGGTTTTAGTTTAAGTTTTAGCACTGGCGGTCAGTTTGTTCAGCTGAGTGGAACCATTTAAGCAATGCTGGTGGAGGGTCACCTAAGGAACATTCCTGTGAAATTAATTTGAAATCGGACAATTAACTTAGGAGGAGATGTCAAATAAAGGTATATCTATTTTTAGCTCTGGTGGCCATTTTAGCAATTCTATCCTAGGAACATTCCTGTGAAATTATTTTGAAATCGGACCGTTAGCCTAGAAGGAGATGTGGTTTAAAGTTTTTATGCCCCCGCGTATTCGGAGAATACCGGAAGGGCATTAAGTTTTACCCGTCCGTGCGTTCGTTCGTTCGTCCGGTGTCTGGGCCATAACTCCTAAACCGTATGGAATATATTCATGAAACTTCACAGTTGCATTCATCACACTGAGACGATGTGTCATGAACAAGGAAGACAACTCTTGCTTTTTTGGTTTTTGAATTATCTGCCCTTGACTTAGTACCATATAGTAAACCGTGTCCGGGCCATAACTCCTAAACCGTATGGAATATATTCATGAAACTTCACAGGTGCATTCATCACACTGAGACGATGTGTTATGAACAAGGAAGACAACTTCTGCTTGTTTAGTTTTTGAATTATCTGCCCTTGACTTACATCCATATATAGTCAAATGGTATGTCGTGTCCGGGCCATAACTCCTAAATTGTATGGAATATATTCATGAAACTTCACAGGTGCATTCATCACACTTAGACGACGTGTCATGAACAAGGAAGACAACTCTTGCATTTTTGGTTTTTGAATTATCTGCCCTTGACTTAGTACCATATAGTAAACCGTGTCCGGGCCATAACTCCTAAACTGTATGGAATATATTCATGAAACTTCACAGGTGCATTCATCACACTGAGACGATGTGCCATGAACAAGGAAGACAACTCTTGCATTTTTGGTTTTTGAATTATCTGCCCTTGACTTAGTACCAAATAGTAAACCGTGTCCGGGCCATAACTCCCAAACCATATGGAATATATTCATGAAACTTCACAGGTGCATTCATCACACTGAGACGATGTGTCATGAACAAGGAAGACAACTCTTGCATTTTTGGTTTTTGGATTATCTGCCCTTAATGCATATATTCTATGATTAATTTGAAGTACATTTGTAATATTTTTATCCCCTCGCACAACATAGTTGTGAGGGGGGATATAGCATAACTTCACACAAATGTTCCTTATAAAAAATCTCGAGCGAGTTTGACTTTCAAGGTCATGACCTCAAGGTCAAGGTCACTGTGGCTATTTTTAGAAAAACTTTGTCATCGCTCTAGCGCCTACATTTCTTCACCAATTTCATTATAACTTCACACAAATGTTCCTTATAAAAAATCTCGAGGTGTTAGACTTTCAAGGTCATGACCTCAAGGTCAAGGTCACTGGCTATTTTTAGAAAAACTTTGTCATCCCTTAGCGCCTACATTTCTTCACCAATTTCAATATAACTTCACACAAATGTTCCTTATAAAAAAAATCTCGAGGTGTTAGACTTTCAAGGTCATGACCTCAAGGTCAAGGTCACTGGCTTTTTTTAGAAAAACTTTGTCATCGCTTAGCGCCTACATTTCTTCACCAATTTCAATATAACTTCACACAAATGTTCCTTATAAAAAAACTCTCGAGCGAGTTCTACTTTCAAGGTCATGACCTCAAGGTCACTGTGGCTATTTTTAGAAAAACTTTGTCATGGCTCTAGCGCTTACATTTCTTCACCGATTTCAGTATAACTTCACACAAATGTTCCTTATGACAATATCTCGAGCTATTTCAACTTTCATGGTCAAGGTCACTGTGGCTATTTTTAGAAAAACGTTGTCATCGCTCTAGTGCCTATATTTATTGATGGATGTTAATAGAACTTCATCCAAATGTTTCTTATGATAATATCTCGAGTTGCTTTGACTTTCAAGGTCATGACCTCAAGGTCAAGGTCATTGGGGCTATTTTTAGAAAAACTTTGTCATTGCTCTACCGCCTACATTTATGATTTTAATATAATTTATGATTGATTTGAAGTACATTTGTAATATTTTTTAAGAATGGCATTTGGCGGGGGCATCCGTGTCCTATGGACACTTTTTCTAGTTTTTTTTTCTATTTTTAGCTCTGGCAGCCATTTTGTTCAGCAGAGTAGAACCATTTTAACAATTCTGGTAGAGGGTTACCTCATAAATATTCCAATGAAATTATTTTGAAATTGGACCATTAGCCAAGGGGGAGATGTCATTTAAAGGTTTTTCTAAGGTTTTTCTATTTTGAGCTCTGGTGGCCATTTGGTTCAGCGGAGCGGAACTATTTTAGAAAGTTTGGTAAAGGGTCATCCAAGGAACATTCCTGTGAAATTATTTTAGCCTAGGAGGAGATGTTTAATGGGTTTTTCTATTTTTAGCTCTGGTGGCCATTTTGTTCAACGTCGCGGAACCATTTTAGCAATTTTGGTAGCGGGTCACCTAATAAATATTCCTGTGAAATTATTTTGAAATCGGACCATTAGCCTAGGATGAGATGTCGTTTAAAGGTTTTACTATTTCTAGCTCTTGTGGCCATTTTGTTCAGCTGAGCAGAACTTTTTTTTAGCAATTCTGGTAGATGGTCATCCAAGGAACAAATCTTGTGAAATTATTTTGAAATCGGACCATTAGCCTAGGGGCTAAGAGATGTTGTTTAAAGTTTTTTTTCTATTTTCAGCTCTGGTGGCCATTTTGTTCAGCGGAGCAGAACCATTTTAGCAATGTTGGTAGATGGTCATCCAAGGAGCATTCCTGTGAAATTATTTTGAAATCAGACCATTAGCCTAGGAGTTGTCATTTAAAGGCTTTCTATTTTTTAGCTCTGGTGGCCATTTTGTTCAGCGGAGCGGAACCATTTGAGCAACATTGATAGAGGGTCACCTCATAAATATTCCTGTGAAATTATTTTGAAATCGGACCATTAGCCTAGGATGAGATGTCGTTTAAAGTTTTTTCTAAGGTTTTTCTGTTTTTAGCTCTGACGGGCATTTTTTTCAGCAGAGCGGAACTATTTTAGCAATTTTGGTAGAGTGTCATCCTAGGAACATTCCTGTGAAATTATTTTGAAAACAGACCATTAGCCTAGGAGGAGATGTCGTTTAAAGGTTTTACTATTTTTAGCTCTGGTGACCATTTTGTTCAGCGGAGCGGAATCATTTTAGCAATTTTGGTAGAAGGTCACCTAATAAATATTCCCATGAAATTATTTTGAAATCGGACCATTAGCCTAGGAGGAGATGTCGTTCAAAGGTTTTTCTAAGGTTTTTCTATTTTTTGCTCTGGCGGCCATTTTGTGCAGCAGAGCGGAACTATTTTGGCAATTTTGGTAGAGGGTCATCCAAGGAATATTCCTGTGAAATTATTTTGAAATCAGATCATTGGTCGGGTATAAAAGCCAAGGAGGAGATGTCGTTTAAAGGTTTTCTATTTATAGCTCTGGCGATCATTTTGTTCATTGGAGCGGAACCAGTTTAGCAATTTTGGTAGAGGGTCACCCAAGGAATATTCCTGTGAACTTATTTTAAAATTGGCACTGTGGTTTCGGAGGAGATGTCATTTGAAGAAATTGTTTATGGACAGACGGACGGAGAACGGACATAAAGCGATCACAATAGCTCACCTTGAAAATAGGCCTGACACCCCTTACATGAGAAATGGACTTGTCTAACATATAGCAATGGAAGAGTCCACTAGTAAACAATGGGTTAAATAGCCATCAGTAGTTTCACTGCATGATGATATGAGGAGAGTGTTTACAGGAACAAGAGACCCAAGTGGACCAGAATTGATCACCTGGATGAGGCTAACACGATATGTTATATTGTGGCCATCTTAACTATCAGATTAGATGCCTGTAGCAATTCTGAATCTTTATGTTAATGCCTCTAGTAAGGTTTCTGAACCACTCAATCAAAACTGCATGACTGTTTGGTAGCAGATGTGTTTGAATATTTTCAGATGGCCGTTGGCTGGATATTAGAACACAATGCTTTTAGCAATTCTGAATCTTCATGTCGCCCAAATGCCTCCTATCAAGTTTCAGTTCAACCTGACTTTCAATTCAGAGATGTTGGTTGAAGAATATCAAGTTTGCCAACATGGCAGTCATTTTGGATATGAGAATTGAATAATCATCACGAAAACATGCCTATATAATTTTGACCCCCTTGAACCCCACTTTTATACAGCAAAACTGGGGTTTCCAGGGGTATACCTTATTTTTCTTATTTCTGCTCTAAAATATAGATTGTGGGTACTCGTTAGAACCGCCTCGATGAGGCGGTTCTAACGAGTGCACACAATCTATATTTTGAGTAGAAATAAAAAAAAATATCACATTTTTTCATCATAACATTTTCATTTTTTCGGCCACCGGATAAAGGTGGCAATGTATTTGTATAGGTGTGTTTGCCTAATGTTTAGTAATTCCATATCTCCATGTCACCCCGATGCCTTGTATTAAATTTCTGCTCAATCTGATTGCTGCTTCCAGAGATGTCATTTGAAGAATTTCAAAATGGCCACCATCTTGGATATTTGAATGAAAAAAAAATATATATAAGAAATTTTGACTCTCCATCGCACCTAAGCCATCAAGAGTCAGCTGAATATTCCACTTTTGCTTCAGGAGGAGATTTGGTTTGAACATTTCAAGATAGCTGCCATGGTGGTCATCTTGGTTATTGGAATGGAATGATCTATCACATTTCATCCCAATTTGACTTACTGAACAGGAGATGTCACTTGACTTACAAGATGGCTGCCATGCCGTGGCCATTTTGGATATCAGAACAGACCAATTTTAGCATTTATGAATCTCCGTAGTGCCCAATGCCTCCCATTAAGTTTCAACACAATCTTACTTTTGCTTCGGGAGATATCTTTTGAAGAACTTCAAGATGGCCACCATTAACTGTGCCCATCGTGGATATTGGAACGCAACGGTATTAAAAATATTCAATCGGCATGACACTCCAATGCCTTTGAATCAAGTTTCAGCTCAATTTGACTTTTGCTTTGGGAGACGTTGTTTGTAGAATTTGAAGATGGCTTCCAAATCAGAATGGAATGACTGTTGTATCTGAATCTCCATGTCACCCAGATACACTTCCAATCAAACTTCAGCTCAGAAGCCTCCGTGGTGTAGTGGTTACGCTACTCGCCTTGTAAACCAGGGATCGCAGAATCGATCCCAGGCTTCTCCAGACTTTCGGATGAGTCTTTAAACAGAGGTCCCGTCTCCGTATGACCTTAGCTGTTGGTGGGACGTAAAACTCAAACACTCACTCACTCAGCTCAATCTTACTTTTGCTGTGGGAGATAAAGTTTGAAGAATTTCAAGATGCCACTGTTGCCAGCTCGGAATGCAACGATTTTAAAAATTCTGAATGCATGCCTCCCCAATGCCTTCTATTAACCCTTGTCCTGCTGATCCCGGATATGCCTTATCTTTCAAACAATGTAGATCCAGATCAGATGGCTTCTGACGAAGCCATCTGATCAGGATCTACATTGTTTGCCATTCAGATTGTGAATTTGTTGCAATAATTTGCATCAAGTAATCTGATTGGTTGATAAATAGTAGTGGGTGTGGCATATATAAATATTTAGCAGGTCAAGGGTCGAGTTTCAGCTCAATCTGACTCTTGCTTTGGAAGGAGATGTCAATTGAAGAATTTCAAGGTGGCACATCTTTGATATGGGAATGGAATTGTGTTAGTAATTCTAAACTGCCATGCCACCCTGATGCCTCCTATCAATTTTCAGCAAAATGCGCACCCCATGTGGCTGATCTGTTTTTGATGTCTCTTTCTGTTGAAAAGCAATCTGAAAACAGTGTAGCCTTTAGGTTGACTTCTTGATATTTGGATGATTTATTAAATATTGACAATACCTGTTTCGATGGTTTGATTAGTCAAATTTACCCCCAAGAACTTCAGTTAAATAAAGCCAATTCTTCTGATAGCGAGGCCCCGTTTTTGGATTTACATCTATCTATTGTAGATGGTCTATTGTTATGAAAGAGACTTCATGATGTCTCTTTCTGTTGAAAAGCAATCTGAAAACATTGTAGCCTTTAGCTCGATTTCTTGATATTTGGATGATTTATTAAATATTGACAATACCTATTTCGATGGTTTGATTAGTCAAATTTACCCCCAAGAACTTCAGTTAAATAAAGCCAATTCTTCTGATAGCGAGGCCCCGTTTTTGGATTTACATCTGTCTATTGTAGATGGGTTTGCTTCCTGCAAAATTTATGATAAACGCGATGATTTTAATTTTGAGATTGTAAATTTTCCTTTCTTGGATGATGATGTTCCTCGTGCAATATCATATGGCGTTTATATTTTGCAATTAATTCGATTTGCCAGAGTGTCTAGTCACGTGACTGACTTCAACACTCGTAATTAATTGTTAACGGCTAAACAGGGTTATAGGTATTACAAACTACGTAATTCCGATTTCTTTTCAAAAGTCAATGTTGGACTAAAATCTCTTCGCCAACAAGGTCTATCGGAATCCGAATTTTATTGCGACCTAGTATATAAATTCAGGCTATAAAACGATTGGGTACATCATAAATGTTATACGACAAACTGCATGCATGGTAGTTAGCCCAATCACGGTTGACAACTTTGCTTCCCTCTTTAATTGCACGCCGGTGGGTCAGGCCTCAGATTCTATGAGGGTTCCAGCGTAAAGGCTTACTGGGAATTGGAATTTAATTTTATGTAATATTGGTTGGTACCTGATGCTCCGTCTCTGGTCGGGCCTAACGGACCTGACTACGAGGACTGTTCAAATATGAATGCAAGTAGAACGTTTTCTCATGCACTAATGCGAAAATCACCTGGAAATAAATATCATAGCGTAGAAAAACATTTTACCTATACATTGATACCAAACCTGTTAAAATCCGTCCACTTTAGCCATGTATATCGTTCGATAAACACTATCTACTCTTGTATACTAATACAAAACATGGTTGGAAGAAGGTCAGAGTACGCC
Organism: Lucinisca nassula; assembly: GCA_963580285.1. Classification (NCBI taxonomy): domain Eukaryota; kingdom Metazoa; phylum Mollusca; class Bivalvia; order Lucinida; family Lucinidae; genus Lucinisca; species Lucinisca nassula. Next base: position 186,417,931 of record OY757010.1, read on the forward strand.
GTTGAAATACGGTCCTATATTAAGAATCGTTGTATTCTTGGTATACGGTGCAAAGACATTTTTGATGAAATATGTTCGGTTTATGGGCATAATGAAATGTCTTTTCCGACAGTTTTTCGTTGGTGTAAGAAAATCAGCTGTGGGCTAGGCTCAACAGAAGATGCACCACATGATCGCCGGCCGAAAAGAGCAACATCTGCCAAGATGGTTGCTAGAGTGAAAGAAATAGTTGCTACCGATGCACGATACACCACTAGGCAAATAGCTAGTATGGTTGGCATCTCATTAGGAGCAGCTCACACAATTCTGAAACGGGATTTGAAAATGAAAAAGATCTGTGCTAGATGGATTCCCCATCTGTTGACAGATGAGCAGAAAAAGACACGCGTTCAGTGCGCCAAAAAGTTGCTTAAAAAGTTTCCAAATTACAATACACGGTCTTTCGCTAATGTCGTCACAGGTGACGAGACATGGGTTCACTTTTTTGAGCCAAAACGAAAAATTCAGAACAAAATATGGGCAACAAAGTATTGCAAAAGACCATGCATTGCAAATGACCATGAGCGTCAAGAAGGTAATGTATGCCATATTCTTTTCAAATCAGGGCCCTGTTATTCAGGTTGCTGTGCCTAAAGGCAAATCTGTACATGCGAAGTTTTACAAGAATAAAGTTCTTCGTAAATTGAAGAAATATTTCAAAGAACGAAGACCCGCAACTGGTTTGGTCAATGTCAGATTGCTACATGACAATGCGTCATCGCACCAGGCGTTCATTGTGCAAGACTATCTGAAGCAGGAAAAGGTTGTTGAACTCCCTCACCCCCCGTATTCCCCTGACCTTGCCCCGTGTGACTTTTTTTGTTCCCGCGGCTGAAAAATACCTTTCTGGTCGAAAATTTGTACAGCGCAAACACCTCGGTTCTGCAATATTCCAGTGCCTTCATAGTATACCTCGAATAGACTACCAAAATGCATTCAATGATTGGATCAGAAGACTGAAAGTTTGTATATCTGTTAAAGGGGAATACTTTGAGGGGACAAAATACATTTTTCATCGAAATCTATCACGGAATCATTCTATGTGCTTAGTTGCATTCATATTTGAACAGTCCTCGAATTGGTTTTCTTTTGCTCCAGCATTTTAGTGGTTTCTTGCTGTCGAGTCCTCATGGGCGTAGACATTATAGACGTTTGGTTTAACACGGAAGTACAGCAATCCACAATCCATGTTGACTTTATATTTAATGCAACAACAAGTATAAGCTTTCACAAGAAGACAAAAAGGGGACCATAACAGAAATAAGCATTCAAACAAACAAAGGCCAACTGTCAACCGCGACGGACCACTGCCTATCGTATAAGCTCTCCGGGAGCTTTAGGCTCTGTGAACTAAAAACAAAAATACCTTGCCGTTAGCAAAATTCTTTGGATAATCTTCAATTAGTCTTCTATAGAGTGTAGGAATGTTATCTTCTTAACTTCTTCAACAGTTTTGAAGTACCGATAGCTCAGTTGGTAGAGTGTCCGCTCCGGGGAACGGGAGGTCACGGGTTCGAACCCGGGCCGCGACATACCAAAGTCGTTAAAAATGGTACTAGCTGCTCCTCGCTTGGCACTCAGATTTACGGGGTAGAGCTAGGACTGGTCGACCCAGTGTCAGGATAATGTGACTGGGTGTGGTTAAATGTAATGTGTCTGGGACATGATGCTTCAGTGAGGCAGCACTATAAAAGTGAGCATTGAGCTCCCTGTCGCAACCAGACCGTCGTGATATGAATGAAAAATTGTTGAAAGCGACGTTAAACCCGAATTCACACACACACACACACACACACACACACACACACACACACACACACACACACACACACACACACACACACACACACACACACACACACACACACACACACACACACACACACACAGAGTTTTGAAGTATTCCATTAGATAAGATATTGCAAGCATATTTAAAGATGAAAACAATACAGTCTCTGTAACTTTGACATTTCAGACATAATACTTCAGTTCGCAGGAACCCGGGTGCAGACTGGCAATTACAATATTGCCAAAGACAGCACATTTCTGGGATATAACTCAAGACATTCACATTTAATAACCTAGCTTTTTTGTAAAAGGTTTACATGTCTATCTCTTTGGTTGTTTCATGATTTTTGTGTTCTCGGAGATGTTGCACTGATGAGTTAGGAGGCCTTCATGCGGACTGAACAAATTATTTGTCTAAATCGCGACAGAATCAAGGGCGAGGATTGCGGCCGTGTAAAATCGATTTAAGCCCCTAGTGAAATGTTTGTTTGTTTGATTGATTTGAAGTTATTCGTCCCCATCAACGCTGTATAGGTCATTTTGGAGACGTTGCATCCAATTGTGTGCGACTTTTACCCAACATTGAGATGAAATGACATCTAAAGCCCTGTCGCTCAATAAAACCAATAGGGTTATAAGCATGGACGGGGCGACACGCACCGCTTTGCCTGGACAGGCTTAGATCCTCTAAGCGGTTTACTAGTAGTCGTGTGCGGTCGGTTTCAGCTCTGCGTGGAAACATCATGCAGCCGATCTATTTCTTCAAGCCCCGATGGTTGGGGGCAAATTTATTTCCCTGAACGTTCCAAGGTGGTTCTTCTGTCACGGTTTATTTTTCATTATTGTTTGTCTTTAAGTGTCTCTACCGCTTAAATTTCTTTTTGTTTTGGATAGCCAATTGGCCATTTTTTGGGAAAGTAACTGTCCTTTTGACTTTCCTCTACTGATGTTTCCATTAGGGTCTAGATCTTTCATGTTTGTGTTTCTTTTTCTTTGGTGTCTCTGATGGGAGCTGTGGATTAATTGTATCGATTACTGATCACTGCCTTCACTTCTATTTTCTGTTCAGGAGAATATGTAGATTGAAGAAATTCAAGATATCACGCCTATTCCTCCCATCATGGTGGCCATCTTGGATATTGGAAAGGAACGATTTAGAAATTCTAAATCTGCATGTCTCCCATCAAGTTCCAGTTTAAATTAACCCTTATCCTGCTGAATAAAGTAATACTGCTACTCCCATTTCTGACTACCAACTGATTTGTGTATTTGTTCATTTCACGAATTTCATGACACTGCAGATCCTGATCAGATGGCTTCTGATCTGAATCTACACTGGTTGCAAAGGTAGGGATTGTTCTGTTCAGTTGGATAATGGTTCAAGACTTTCAAGATAGCCACCATGGCGGCCGTCTTGGATGTCTGAAGGGAAAGCTTTTAGCAATTCTGAATCACTGTACTGCCTAATTATCAGCTCACTGGAGGAAATGTTGAAAGTGTGAAAAGCTAAGGATGGACGATAGACAACAGGCCATGGCATAAACTGACCCGAAGCTTAGTTCCAGGTGAGCTAATGACGCTTAAAATTTTGTATATTCAAGTGTCCATCCATCTATGTTGGTACATAAGTCCAAATGTTTGCATGAAAGTACTCTTGTACCTTTTGTTGTTTACCTTTTTCACAAAAAAATACAGGACCCATCGGAGTCTAATTGTTGGTTTTCTTTTGCTCCAGCATTTCAGTTGTTTCTTGCTGTCAAGTCCTCACCGTTGTTTCATGTCTGCGGTTGTTTGACAGAGATGTTGCACTGATGAGAAGGAGGCTATCATGCGGACTGAACAAATAATTTGTCTAAATCGCGACGCAACTAAGGGCGAGGATTGTGGCCACGTAAAATCGACTTAAGCCCCCTAGTGGAATTCGTTTCACTGACCGTTCCAAGGCGGTTCTTCTGTCGCGGTTTATTTTTGTTATGGTTTGTCTTTGAGTGTTTGTATCGCTTATATTATTTTGTTTTGGTTAGCAAATTGGGAAAGTAACTGTGCTTTTGGCTTTCCGCTATTGATGTTTCCATTAGGGTATGTTGTTTCATGTTTGTGCTTCTTTCCCTTTGGTGACTCTGATGGGAGCTGTGGGTTAATTATATCGAATCCTGGTCATTGCCTTCACTTCTGTTTTATCTATGATAGGAGGATGTGATTATTTTTGTTTTGATTTTTTTTATCCAATCATTTTAATATGGTAACAGCGTTTTATGCCCCTATCTTCAAACACAAGGACCATGATGGTCGTGTATTGCTCACCTGAGCAAAGCGATTCATATACTTAATTTTGAAGTTTCATATAAGCGGATTGTTTTAAGATCTTTTCTATAAAATTTATGTTAAAAAATGTCATGTTTGTTCTATTTGGAGCATATGACAAGCAAATACTTAAATGTAGAACATTCAGCATAACCCAAGGGAAAAAAGTCAATAAATGCAGTAAAATACAATATTTATGGTTGTGGGATAGGGATCTGATCAGTTTCTGAGACTTTATATGAACTTGAGATAGTGGGGCATTACCCCGGTGGACCCTTGGAAATGTCAATAAATGGGTCTTATCATAAGGAACACACATTACGGAAGACCTGTGATATAACGACATTCGTTATAACGGCAAAACATGTTATAACGACAATTTCAATGGAATGAATTCTTAGCTCAAGGGTTTAGCCTCAATTCCGAGCGGCTTGGGCTTCCCTCGGGTGGGAATGCCCAAATCGAATCCGTAATTTAATGCTCCAATAAACAAATGTTATAGACATTTGTTAGAATCGCCTCAACGAGGCGATTCTAACAAATGTCTATAACATTTGTTTCTTGGAGTAATGATGCGGAAAAGGCCTTTTATAACCTATCATAATCCTAACTGGGATTCATTATAAAGGCAAATTCATTATAACACCACGATAATAGGGAATAAATACTGCCGTTATAATGCGGGTCCTCTGCAAATGCTTTAACCTTTAACCTGCTGAATATTCATCTAAGCCACACCCATTTCGTTATATCAACCAATCAAATTACTTGATGTAATTTATTGCTACAAATTCGTAAACTGAATGTCAAACAGTGTAGATCGTGATCAGATGGCTTCTTCAGAAGCGATCTGATCTGGATCTACACTGTTTGCAAAGATAGGGCTTGTCGCCTACAGCAGGGTAAAGGTTAAGGTCGGGAATCCGAACGTTTTCCATGACATTCAGTCTTATGTGAACTGGAGGGGGTTGGGCATACCCTCGGTAGGATCCCCGATTGGTGTCACTGAATGGGCCTTATCGTAACTAACAACAATGTATATGGTTAAGGGGTGAGGATCCGAACAGTTTCTGGGATATTATGTCATTATATGAAATTGATAGGTTTGGGTATATACCTGGGGCACACAGTCAGTGTCATTGAATGTGTCTTATAATAAGGAGCAACAATATATATGGTTTAGAGATTTTGGAACTGCCAACACTTTCTGACCGAGATATTGAACAAGAAAAATGCCTAACGGCATTATTGATGGGTTTTTCATTTTCTTTTGTTAAAGAGCCAAACAGACCACAGCAATTATAAAAAGAATCAAACAACACCCCTAAGCAACACTGAACAAGAATCTGTTTCAAGCGGTTTTATTTAAAACAAAACTCCAGTTTTGACGGTTTTGCCCCAAAAAGCCATTTTCTTAATTGAAAGAGCAAAACAGTGTGTGTGTGTGTGTGAATTCGGGTTTAACGTCGCTTTCAACAATTTTTCAGTCATATCACGACGGTGTCTGGTTGCGACAGGGAGCTCAATGCTCACGTTTATAGTGCTGTCTCACTGAAGTATCATGTCCCAGACACATTGCATGATACCACACCCAGTCACATTATCCTGACACTGGATCGACCAGTCCTAGCTCTTCCCCGTAAACCTGAGTGCCAAGCGAGGAGCAGCTAGTACCATTTTTAACGACTTTGGTATGTCGCGGCCCGGGATCGAACCCCAGACCTCCCGTTCCCCGGAGCGGACACTACCAACTGAGCTATCGGGGCCGGTAAAGAGCTAAACAGACTGCAGCAGTTGAAAGAGTATCAAAAAGTATCCCTAATTACAAATGATCAAGAATTCAATCTGGTGTTCAAAAAAGAAAAAGAAGAAAAAAATCCTCCACCGTGATTTGAACTCACAACCCCTTGATCTGTAGTCCAGCACAGACCTTGACCTTGAGTCCAGAATCCTAAAAGTCAAACTTACTCAAGATATTAACATATCCAACATTTGTATAAAGCTATGTGTAAATCCATCAATAAATGTAGGCGCTTGAGCGATGACAAAGTTTTTCTAAAAATAGCCACAGTGACCTTGACATTCAGCTCAGGACCCTGGAAGTCAAACATGATCGAGATATTATCATATTGAACATTTGTGTGAAGTTATATTAAACTCCATCAATAAATGTAGGCACAAGAGCAATGACAAAGTTTTATTCCTAAAAATAGCCACCATGACCTTGACCTTTGGACCAGGACTCTGAAAGTCGATCTTTCTCAAGATGTCATCATAAGCAATATTTGTGTGAATTATATTAAAATCCATCTATAGATGTAGATGCTAGAGCAATAACAATGTTTTTCTAAAAACAGACACAATGACCTTGACCTTGACCTTGGGACCAGGATCCTGAAAGGCGAACTTGGTAAAGATATCATCATAAGCAATATTTGTGTGAAGTTATGTTAAAATCCATCTATAAAAGTAGATGCTAGAGCAATAACAAAGTTTTTTCGAAAATAGACACAGTGACCTTGACCTTGGACCCAGAAACTTCATTGTGCAGGGGGATTATGACTATGTATATGTATTCATGAAGAAAAAAAATTCTCCACCGGGATTCAAACTCACAACACCTTGATCCATAGTACTGCACTCTAACCACTACACTGGCACTTGAAAAAAGGTTAACCAAAAGGTAAACCTGAAAAGCTGAAGTTCGAAAAATGACAATTTTCACCCAAACTTGGATCCTTAATGCCAGTAATGGATTGTATTTGAAAGGAATACCTCCACTGAAGCAACAGTCAAAATATGTAAGCAATCCACTGAAGAATAAAGGTAACATATCACTTTGAAAAAAGGTCAACCAAAAGGTAAACCTCGTCCGACGCCAGCCCGCCCGCCTGGACATCGCTATTTTAAAGGACGGATTTTTTTTTTAAAACCCGTCCAAACATGTAAGTGAAGGCAATGATCAGGAATCGACACAATTAACCCACAGCTCCCAGCAGTGACACCAAAGGGAAAAAACACAAACAGGAAATAACAGACCCTAATAGAAACATCAATAGTGGAAAGCCAAAAGGACAGTTACTTTCCCACAAAATGGCCAATTGGCTATCTAAAACAAAATAAAACAAGCGAAACACATACTCAAAGACAAACTATAACAAAGATGACGAAAGATGGGGGGGGGGGAATGGGGCATACCACCCCGAGCCCCGAGGACCCACGGTCAATGACTTTTTAATTTGAACATTATTGGTAGAGGTATGGATAAAACTACAAACCAAATACCAAAGGTCTGGGTCTTCTGGCTTTAGACAAAAGATTTTTTAAGTTTTCCCTGTATGCATGCCATGGATCTATGTTAACAAGTAACCCCTGGGGCGAGGCCATTTTTGACCCCAGGGTTATCATTTGAACAATCTTAGTAGAGGTCCACGAGATAAGACGTACCCAGTTTAGTTGGAATATACGTTTAATTGGAATATGGGTAAAGCGGGTAAAACAAAATATGTTGACCGGGGTCTATGTGTACACAGTAAAGGCTACTAATGACTCAGGTGAGCGATTAAGGGCCTTTTCGGTCGCCATTGTTCTTATTTTGCCACCAAAAACATAGAGTGGTGGTACTTATGGTTTAGTAATCTATATTTACAGCATAAACAAGGAAATTGTTACAAATTTTCTTCTGAATAAAAGTGGGCAAGCATCCACCGACGTTTTGGCTTTGTTTGTAAATGGTTTTGAAATTGGAAAAAAGTTGATAACAAGAGGACCAAGATGGTCCTGTATCGCTCACCTGAGCTAACAGATTCAAAGTTTCAGGAAGTGCCAACCTTTCGAACATTATTAGTATGCAAGTTTCAGGAAGATCCGATCAAAACTGAAGGGGCTCGTTGATGACAAGGTCAAAAATGGGCCGACTTGGCATGTTTTCGAAATCATCCAAGTTTTTTATCCCCAACCACATTACATATAAGTTTCAGAAAGATCCGATCAATACTGGAGGGGCTACGGTGATACAAAGGCCAAAAATAGACATTTTCAGCAATCAAAGGGACATAACTCTATGATAAATGAGCCGTCTTGGTCAGTTTTCGAACTCAACCGAGTTTTTATCTCCAGCCACCTTACATATAAGTTTCAGAAAGATCCGATCAAAACTGAAGGGGCTACGTTGATGACAAGGTCAAAAATCGGCATTTTCAGCAATCGAAGGCACGTAACTCTATAATAAATGCAAAGACTTGGCCGGTATTCGAACTCATCTGAGGTTTTATTCCCAGCCACCTTACATATAAGTTTCAGAAAGATCCAATCAAAACTAAAGGGGCTACGGTGATGACATGGTAAAAATTCGACATTTTCAGCAATCAAAGGGATGTAACTCTATGATAAATGGGCTTACTTTGCCGGTATTCGAACTCATCCGAGGTTTTATCCCCAGCCACCTTACATATAAGTTTCAGAAAGATCCGATCAAAACTGAAGGGACTACGGTAATGACAAGGTCAAAATCCGGCATTTTTAGTAATCAAAGGGACGTAACTCTGTGATAAATAGGCCGACTTGGCCGGTTTTCGAACTCATCTGACGTTTTATCCCCAGCCACCTAACATATAAGTTTCAGAAAGATCCGATCAAAACTGAAGGGACTACGGTGATGACAAGGTCATAATCCGGCATTTTTAGTAATCAAAGGGACGTAACTCTGTGATAAATGGGCCGACTTGGCCGGTTTTCGAACTCATCGAACATTTTATCCCCAGCCACCTAACATATAAGTTTCAGAAAGATCCGATCAAAACTCAAGGGGCTACGGTGATGACAAGGTCAAAAATCAGCATTTTCAGCAATCAAAGGGACTCAACTCTATTGTAAATGGGCTTACTTGGCCGGTACTCGAACTCATCCAAGGTTTTATCCCCAGTCACCTGACATGTTAGTTTCAGAAAGATCCAATCAAAACTGAAGAGGCTACGGTGATGACAAGGTCAAAATTTGGCATTTTCAGCAATCAAAGGGACGTAACTCTATGATAAATGGGCCGACTTGGACGGTTTTCGAACTCATCCGAGGTTTTATTCCCAGCGACCTTACATATAAGTTTCAGAAAAATCCGATCAAAACTGAAGGGGCTACAGTGATTACAAAGTCAAAAATTGGCATTTTCAGCAATCAAAGGGAGGTAACTCTATGATAAATGGGCCGACTTGGCCGTTTTTTCGAACTCTTCCAACGTTTTATCTCTAGCCATCTTACATATAAGTTTCAGAAAGATCCGATCAAATCTCAAGGGGCTACGGTGATGACAAGGTCAAAAATCAGCATTTTCATAAATCAAAGGGACGTAATTCTATGATAAACAGGCCGACCTGGCCGGTTTTCGAACCCATCCCAGGTTTTATCCCCAGCCACCTTACATATAAGTTTCAGAAGCCCCCGCCCGTAGGGGCTTGAAGAAATATATGGGCTGCATGATGCTTCCACGCAGAGCTGAATCCAGCTCGCACACTAGTATTGGTAAACCGCTTAGAGGATCTAAGCCTGTCCAGGAACCGCGGTGCGAGGCGGACCGTCCATGCTAATAAACCCTTTTGGTTTCATTGGGTGACAGGGCTTGAGATGTCATTTCATCTCAATGTCAGGTAAAAGTCCTACAAAATTGGAAGCAACGTCTCCAAAATGACCTTTACAGTGTTGACGGGGACGTTAAACCTCAAATCAAACAAACAAACAAACATATAAGTTTCAGAAAAATCTGATCAAAACTGAAAGGGCTAAGGTGATGACAAGGTCAAAAATCGGCATTTTCAGCCATCAAAAGGACATTACTCTATGATAAATGGGCCGACTTGGCTGGTTTTCGAACTCATCCGAGGTTTTACCTAGCGACCTTACATATAAGTTTCAGAAAGATCGGACTAAAACAGAAGGGGCTACGGTGATGACAAGGTAAAACATCGGCATTTTCAGCAATCAAAGGGACGTAACTCTATGATAAATGGGCCGACATGGCCGGTTTTCGAACTCATCCGAGATTTCATCCCCAGCCACCTTACATATAATTTCAGAAAGATCCGATCAAAACTGAAGGCGCTACGGTGATGACAAGCATTTTCCCATTGTAAGTCTATGGGACCTTGTGGTTGCCATTGCAACCAAAGTTTTCGTGCGATTTCAAAAACCAGAGGACCAGTGGTCCTGTAAACGCTCACCTGACACCTGGTCCTGGTGTACATTTTAATGTTAGCACAGAGCGCGGGTCATAGTAATAAAGTGCGGGACAAACATGGAACCGGTGAATCTTGTTATTGAAAAAAAAATATTTACCAAATCATTTTTCTATTTATTTTTTTTTTCTTTCTTGTTCCTATTAGCAAGAAACATTACTTTCCATCGCAAGATCTTTGTTATTCCATCAAATAATTGCAAATTTTGAAAAAGTCATTATTGATGATCGGCCAGGTAGAAAATACCGCTTAAGTCAATTATCAATTAATTTGACACTTGTGTAAACATCCTTTTTATTGTTGTCATGTGTAAAAAATAATTTACCAGTTGATTGACTGTGGCTCAGGGCTCGGGAAAACCGATTTTTTTCGGTCCCAGACCGAAATTGGGACCGATTGGAAACGGCCCAAAGCCGCAAAAAATCGGTCCGATACTGGTCCAACATTTAGGAAATTTTCGCTGATTCAGTCAAATATTTAGGATATTATCAAATTCTGTAAACTTAAAACTTACTTAGTTCAGATGTCAATCCGTTAATTACACATGATTAATCCAATAATCGCCTCGTCAATTTGTGTTTCTAGGTCAATGGCTTCATGGGTCTGGAGAAGATTTTGGAAGGCTTTTTACCATATATGGGTGTGGCAGCCATCTTGGTCATGTGACCCAGACCCTGCGAACAAACTTTCGTTCCTTCATCCTACTGAGGCTCCAAATGAAATTTGGCTTTGATTGACCTTTCAGTTTTGGAGAAGAAGATCTTTGAAAATGGTGGACGGACAGACGACGGTCCAAGGTCATTTAATGACCTTGACCTTTCTTATCCATAAATCTTCACGTATTGATTTTGTTTACCTGAGCTACCTATTTTTGTGTCTAGTCTTCAATGGTTTCCTGAATATTCATTATTTTCACTTTTTCCCATGCAAAAGCCCAAGTCTGCAAATTTGACATAGCCATAAAATAGGTCAAGGCCATCCCAGGGTCACCATTTTTACAAACTATGATGGGCTCAAGTACCAGATGCTACAAGCCAACTTTCAAGGTCATTGGCTTCATGGTTCTGGAGAAGAAGATTTTTGAAGGCTTTTTACCATATATGGGCATGGCTGCCATCTTGGTCATGTGACCCAGACCCCGCAAACAAACTTTCGTTCCCCCATCCTGCTGAAGCTCCACATGAAATTTGGCTTTGATTGGTCTCCCTGTTTTGGAGGAGAAGATCTTTGAAAATGGTGGACGGACGGACAACGGATGGACGGACGACAGACCATGGCTATACTATAAGCTCACCTATGAGCCTAAAGGCTCAGTTGAGCTAAAAATCAATTATTTTCACTTTTTCGCAAGCAAAAGCCTAAGTCCGCAAATTTGACATTGCCGTAAAATAGGTAAAGGTCAACCCAGGGTCACCATTTGAACAAATTATGATAGGCCCGTGTACCAGATGCTTCCTGCCAAGTTTCAAGGTCATTTGCCTTACGGTTCTGGAGAAGAAGAATTTCGAAGTGTTTTTACCATATATGGGCATGGCCACCATCTTGGTTATGTGACCTGGACCATATGAGCAAATTTTCATTTGTTCATCATATAAAGGATCCATATCAAATTTCACTTGAATTGGGCCAGCCGTTTCTGAGAAAAAACTGTTTGAAATATGGAACCTGGTTAATCTTGGTCCCAGGTCACTGAATGATGACTTTTCTTACCCATGAATCTTCATGTATTCATTTACTTTACCTGATCTACCAATTTGGTGACATTGTCTTCAATGGTTTCCTAAAAATCCATTATTTTCACTTTTTCCCATGCAAAAGCCTAAGTTGACAAATTTGACACTGCCATAAAATAGGTCAAGGTCAACCCAGGGTCAGCATTTGTAAAAACTATGACGAGCCCGAGTACCATATGATATATGCCAAGTTTCAAAGCCATTGGCCTTACGGTTCTGGAGAAGAAAATTTTTGAAGGCTTTTTACCATATATGGGCATGGCGGCCATCTTGGTCATGTGATCTAGACCGTACTGGCAACTTTTCATTTGTTCAACCCACAAAAGCTCCATATTGAATTTCACTTAAATTGGCTCAGTACTTTCTGAGAAAAAATGTTTTTTTTTTTGAAATATGAAATCGGAGTGACCTTGGTCTAAGGTCAATGAATGACCTTGACCTTTCTTACCCATAGATCTTCATGTATTCAGCTACTTTACCTAATCTACAAATTTTGGTGACACTGTCTTCAATGGTTTCCCTAAATATCCATTATTTTCACTTTTTCCTATGCAAAAGCCTAAGTCAGCAAATTTGACATTACTGTAAAATAGGTCAAGATCAACCCAGGGTCACCATTTGAACAAATTATTATAGGCCCGAGTACCATATGCTACATGCCAAGTTTCAAGGCCATTGGCCTTACGGTTCTTGAGAAGAAGAATTTCGAAGTTTCTTTACCATATATGGGCGTGGTGGCCATCTTGGTCATGTGATCTAGACCATGTTGGCAGCTTTTCATTTGTTCAACTCCCAAAGGCTCCATATTGAATTTCACTTCAATTGGCTCAGTAGTTTCTGAGAAAAAATGTTTGAAATATGGAAACTGCGTGACCTTGGTCTAAGGTCAATTAATGACCTTGACCTTTCTTACACATAGATCTTCATGTATTCAGCTACTTTACCTTATCTACTAATTTTGGTGACACTGTCTTCAATGGTTTCCTAAAAATCCATTATTTTAACTTTTTCCCCATGCAAAAGCCTAAGTCGGCAAATTTGACATTGCTGTAAAATAGGTCAAGGTCAACTCGAGGTCACCATTTGTACAAACTATGATGGGCCTGAGTACCATATGCTACATGCCAAGTTTCAAGGCCATTGGCCTTACGGTTCTGGAGAAGAAGAATTTTTAAGGCTTTTTACCATATATATAGGCGTGACGGCCATCTTGGTCATGTGATCTAGACCGTATTGGCATTTTTTCATTTGTTCAACTCACAAAGGCTCCATATTAAATTTCACTTAAATTGGCTCAGCAGTTTTGGAGAAAAAAATGTTTGAAATATGGATCCTGAATGACCTTGGTCTAAGGCCAATGAATAACCTTGACCTTTCTGACCCATAGATCTTCATGTATTCAGTTACTTTACCTGATCTACAAATTTTGGTGACACTGTCTTCAATGGTTTTCCTATAAATCCATTATTTTCACTTTGCCCCATGCAAAAGCCTACTTCGGCAAATTTGACATTGCTGTAAAATAGGTCAACGTCAACCCGGGGTCACCATTTGTACAAACCATGATGGGCCCGAGCAGTCTTAGGACGAAGTGCCCTGCTACTCCAAGCTCAGTCTAAAGTATAATTACATAAATCAACATCAGTGACAGTTTTAATCTAAACAATAAATACATCTTGCTTAATACCAGCAGCTTGCCATATTTACATGCCTAGGACGCATGGTGAGTTCAAGAAAAAAATAGTTGATGTGCTCTTTCAGTCTGCTTTTGCTTAAGAATTGTGCAAACGCAAAATGAACAGTCTGGTTTTCATAGGGTATACTGCATTTTCTCAGGTACCCCAACACATTTAAAAATGCTTTTCTTTATTCACATCACTAAATTTTGATCCCCTTAAACCCCACTTTTCAATAGTAAATCTGTGGTTTATAGGGGTGTACATTATTTTTCTTATTTCTGCTCAAAAACATAGAAAGTGAGAACCCGCCAGAACTACCTCACCAAGGCGGTTCTAACGAGTACCCACAACGTATGTTTTGAGCAGAAATATGAAAAATATCAGAAATTTTTATCTGAAAAGTTTCAGATTATGAAGGAAAAAATTTCAGTATTTTGAATAGGCATGATTTTGTATTGAAGTGAGCCATGCCAAACAAAATGGTACCTTTGGGCATTTCACAACTACAACTTATGAAACTTCATATTCTAAAGCCCAGTCTTTCAGAGGTATTTTTCCTGCAGGTCCCCTGTGCAAAGTAAACTGTTTATAACAGCGAATAGCAATCGCGTATGACATAAGTATACGCGTATGAAATACATATACACTATTACCGTTTACTTTTAAATGAGGAAATTAATCAATAAATTATGGTATCTCATTTGTGTTTAGAGAAGATACTGATCAGGCATTCTGTGTTGTCCGATCTATGCCTTTCCAGTGTCCCCACTATAGGATAAACCATTTATAGATAGAAAGGTCCACTTCTAATTGAAGGGCAAAAGCTCAAACTCCACTAGACTTGCGCATACTTTATATAACATTCAGAGATGAAGTGGAATTTGTCACTGAAACGCATATCACGTCAGTCGCTTAAACGCCAATTTAAGTATTTCATGCACCAGCGTAAGCGTTCCGTACTGTGTCGACGCATTAACTTTTGTCACGATAGGGACGTCTAGCTCTCAAACGAAGGGCGACGAACAGTGTCAGCGCTTATTAGTCTGTTGTTGAGACCCCTTGTTTATCTACATGTACGGTGTAGCAGCTGCCGGCTGAAATCTGTTTCACAAATGCGTCTGACGGATGAATCGATCTTGACGTACTGACGTCGGTCTTCCGCTATGTCGACGTCCACTAGCGTTTTATGTATATAGTAAGATGATGCTTCAATAGACGATAGATCATACACATGTGGCACCCAAAATCAGAGTCAAAGTCATCTGCTTTCCCACCAGCTTCTAACTGTTCAGGGGCACGCTTGCGATCTTCTGGTGAAAAACGTCGGAAAACGCTCTGACTTAATGCTTTTTGAGAACAAATTTCAGTTTCTTCTTTTCTAGGCACAACCTTACGAGGATTACACATCAAAAGTGTGGTCCTGGAAATGTGGTTTCTATCCGTACTGGTGTGAAGGTGGTGCACAGGATCTACGTGGCCAGACTGGTAACCAGACGTCACGGTTGTTTGATTTAACCCTTTTTAATGGTGCCTAAGCATGTTGTAATCATGCAATCGTTTGGTTTCAGAATCAAAGCACTGAGAGTGCTGGTGGGTCGATTGCTTCCGAGTGTAGGTTGGGGTAATAGTCCTGGGCTGAGATTTAAACTGTTTCATTTAACTCTGAAATTCCAAATAAATAGAGAAGCTTTTGACAAGAAGCTGCGTTCTGCAGTGTCTGATCTTGGTCTACACTGTTTGCCAAGCTCACCCTATGATTCCAGGATAACCCTCGTTAGTCTTTTGGAATACCCTGATCTCACTGCGACTATTTTCTACAAAACAAGGTTATTCTGACAAGTCGGCGATAGTCACGTAGACGTTAGCACTGAAGCGCTTTTCTTATTTGTAACTTCGGGTCGAATGGCAAACAATCAACCCAAACATAGCCGCGTCGTTTGTCAGTGTTGGAAAGATGTAAGAGTTATCTTTAAAATCTGCACTTTAATCAAATTTTGGATCTGCCAAACAATGTAGACTCAGATCAAACGCCGCAGGACATGGTGCTGATCTTGTTCTACACTTTTTGCATTAGTTACTAACATTTTAAGTTTAAACGAAACAGTCCAAGTCCCCGGTAATAACCAGCCTGCTCTGAGGGACAATCAGCATGAGTTTTGTCAGTGCTTTGATTATTCACTGCCTTGAGTTTCTGGAGTGCACTCTTCCATCACCGAAGTTGGGCTCGTCCATTCTGCTAAATATGGCACCTAGAATTATATCACATGACCTACACCGTTCGCGTAGGTATCTGTACCATATTCCAGGGTTTTAAAGGACAGCCTTTCTTTCCAATTTCTCCAGTCACATCTGTGTACGGAAAGTCCAATATACACCCAAGTTGTAACTGACCTAGACTTGACTTCGAAAGTCAGAAAACTTGTCTGCAGCGGACCTTGTCCTACAGCAGGCTGGTCTTTAAGGGTTAAATATTGACAGCACTGTTAGAAAACAGTGTAGAACCTGACGCGGCAATGATCTGGGTATACAGTGTTTGATTAACCCGCCGCCTGATGTAGCTTATTCATATGAAATACAAAATCTATTCTCTGAAAGGTAAGATAAAAGTCGTCTGCTTCAAAAATTTGTATTGCGCGGATAAAAATAACCCGGATTCTGAGCGTAAATATTAAATGGAATCACATGAGGCCGGAGCACTTGATTGATGTAACGCCACGCTGTAAAGTCCATGTCCAAGCCATGATCTGGAAAGTTCTTAAAGACATTAAGCTGCTTTCACTAACCATATGCGATACCTCATATACAATTACGCTTGTTCCACCCGATCTGTCACGCTCTATTATGCAAGCGTCGCCTCGGCATACATCGTCGAAACACCCGGAAACGACAATCGGCGTGATTTACGCCGACGTGCGATTCGTCAATGAAACGCATATAATGTCAGTCGCTTAGACGCCAATTACGTCGCTCATGCACCAGCGTAAGCATTCCGACCTGTCGAAGCGTTAACTTTGGTCATGATAGGGACGTGTAGCTCTCAAACGTGCATCGCTTAAGGGCTACGAAAAGTGTCAGTGAGTGCTTTTTAGTCGGTTGTTGAGACCCCTTGTTTATCTACAGGTCGACCGGCCCCGATAGCTCAGTTGGTAGAGTGTCCGTTCTGGGGAACGGGAGGTCACGGGTTCAATCCCGGGCCGCGACATACCAAAGTCGTTAAAATGGTACTAGCAGCTCCTCGCTTGGCACTCAGATTTACGGGATAGAGCTAGGACTGGTCGACCCAGTGTCAGGATAATGTGACTGGGTGTGGTATAATGTAATGTGTCTGGGACATGATACTTCAGTGGGGCAGCACTATAAAAGTGAGCATTGAGCTCCCTGTCGCAACCATACACCGTCGTGATATGACTGAAAAATAATTGAAAGCGACGTTAAACCCGAATACACACACACACACACACACACACACACACACACACACACACACACACACACACACACACACACACACGATAGTCAGACCTATGTACATGTATCGACCTGGACGTACTGACATCGGTCGTCCGCTAGCGTCTCCTGTATATAGCAAGATGACGCTTCAACAGACGATAGGTAATACACATGTGACACCCAAAATCAGAGACAACGTCACAATCTTTCCGACCAGCTTCTAACTGTCCAAGGGCACGCTCACGATCTCTTAATGAAAGACGATGCATTGCGTTCTGACTGAATGCTTTTTGAGGACAACTTTGCTAGATGTTTTACCGTTTCCACCAAGTCATCCTAGTTTTGGAGTTGATTGCTTTCATTGACGAATGCTGGTGGAAATAGTCCTGGGCTGAGATTTAAACCATTTCATTTAACTCTAAAATTCCAATCAAATAGTGTAGATTTTGATAAGAAGCCGCGTTCTGCAGCGTCCGATCTGTGTCTACATTGTTTACCAAGCTCACCCTATGATTCCAGGATAACCCTCTTTAGTCTTATGCAACACTGTTCTCGCTGTGGCTATTATTATTCTGACAAGTCAGTGATAGCCACGTGAACGTTAGCACTGAAGCGCTTTTCTTATTACTAACTTTGGGTCGAATGACAAACAATTTACTGTGACCCCGCCCATCGGGGCTTGAAGAAATAGATGGGCTGCATGATGCTTTCAAGCAGACCTGTAACCGACCCGTACACGAGTACTGGTAAACCGCTTAGAGGATCTAAGCCTGCCCAGGCAATGCGGGGCGAGTCGGACCGTCCATGCTTATAAACCCTATTGGTTTCCTTGGTCGGCAGGGCTTGAGATGTTATTTCATCTCATTGTCGGGTAAAAGTCCCACAAAATTGGAATCCAATCTGTTTAAATGCCGCTTGACGGCGTTTTGTCAAACCGCTTCACAGGTTAGTTTTTCAGGGTCGCATATGCTTTGGCAATATGCATGTTTTATGAAACTTATAAAGACATCCCATTAACTGTTGCACTGATGGACAATCGCCACCCATACCTAGAGCAGGTTACCTTCCGCTATGTATCGCTAGAGAGCACCACGCAAGACAACGGACCATATCAAAATTACCTATCATCCTAGTTTTGGAGTTGATTGTTTATAGAAATCAACGCATAAGTCCAGGTGACCATCGCTGGTTTGTAGGACATCCGGATAATGGTTATTTATAGAAAAATGACAAGCTATTCTTATCGACGCATAAGAGTGTTATCTATAGAATCTGTTCTGGAACCATGGGTTGGGCTTTGCCAGACGTGTAGACCCAGATCAGACGCAGTGTTTGCAGTGTCTGATCAGGCTCAACTCTTTTTGATTAAAAACACACTTAAATTTATGGGTTAATGTAAACAGGTCTCAGCCAAGCCTACACTCTGTGTCAATTTATCAACTAGTACTTCAAGCTTTTTACTTTTGACAGAGTAGTTACAATACAGAGATGCTGGAAACTAAAAGCTGTGGGTTGAAACAACAAGTAATGAGTGTTAATAGATATGATTCAGTGATAGCAAAATTCAGGGTAATTTGATAGGAGTCAGATCTGACTCCCTCAAAAACACTTCGTCCATAGAGTGCGAGTACCATATGCTACATGTCAAGTTTCAAGGCCACTGGCCTTATGGTTCTGGAGAAGAAGATTTTTGAAGGCTTTTTACCATATATGGGCATGGCGGCCATCTTGGTCATGTGATCCAGACCCCGCGAACAAACTTTCGTTCCCCCATCCCACTGAGGCTCCATATGAAATTTGGCTTTGATTGGCCCTGCAGTATAGGAGAAGAAGATCTTTGAAAATGGTGGACGGACGGACGGACGCACGGACGGACGACGGACCATGGCTATACTATAAGCTCTCCTATGAGCCTAAAGGCTCAGGTGAGCTAAAAAGTTTATGTCATCAATGCCCCACCAGAGGCATGCTACAGATGAGAAACGATTGAGATCAGCCTGCAGGCTGCAGAGATATAGCTGCTCAAAGTGTGGACGAACGACGGACGGACGACGGAGGAGCACTATACTATAAGCTCCCCTGGAGCTTTCGGCCCAGGTGAGCTAAAATAAAAGGGAGGGTAACCACAAAATCACATGCACATCTGCAGGCCACGACTAAACAAACCTGCAAAGTTTCAAAAAGATCATTGAAAACTATAAGAGGAGTGGTACTCACCAGTCTACGGCTGAAGGGATGGAAAGATGGATGGATAGACAGATAAACCAATTTTAATAGACCCCTTTGACTAATTTCGGGGGACAATAATACTACTCATTCAGCCACTGAAGAAAAACCGACCTTGGTGGCCCAGTAAGATGCCCGTCTGACTGGTGATAGTCAGATACCCGTCTGACTGGTGATCAGGAGGTTGCAAGTTCGATACCTACTGGGGTCATCTGCATTCCTTCGTGGAGACTGATCATGAAAGCTTTCATACAGGCATTCTCTACTTTCCGCCCCGCTGTTTCAAGAAGGGCACCTGACAGTTTCTGACAAAAGAGTATACGCCTTTTCCGGATGTGTGGTTAGGTAAACTGACTGGCTCAAAATGACATAAATAGTGTTGACTTGGCCAGTAAACACCAACCAATCAAACAAGTCAGCCATTGAAATTGCCACATGTAGAGCTGCATGTATGTAATTGTAACTTGCCCGCACCCATCGGGACTCGGAGAAAGATTGGGCTGCATGATACTGCCAAACAGAGCTGAAACTGGCTGCACAAGAGTACGGGTAAACCGCTTAGGTCTAAGCCTGCCCAGGCAAAGCGGTGCGAGTCAACCAGTCCATGCATATAAACCTTATTGGTTTCATTGGGCGGCTGGGATTGAGATGTCATTTCATCTCAGTGTCGGGTAAAAGTCCCACAAAATTGGAAGCAACGTCTCCAAAATGATCTAAATAGTGTTGATGGGGACGTTAAACCTCAAATAAAACAAACAAACAATTAATGTTATTGTAACGGTTAGAAACGTGAAAGACGTAACAATAGAACTCTGTTAAAACTTTATTCTGAAAAATCTGACAGGCAAGGAGAATAACAAATGATTTAACCCTTTTTGTACCAAATGGAATCTTCCACCTTATATATAGCAGGAGTCAATTTCAAAATTTAGGGGTGTCAGGTTGTGTTTTCTTACAAACTAATAGGAAATGGCTTAACTTTTTGGCAAACAGTATAGGCCTAATCAGGCCCGTCTGATCTGGGCCTACACTGTTTGCCCATTATCTGTTTTGGGGTTTCCGGTACAAAATGGGTTAAATGTAGGTCATTTGAAAGACTCGAATATAGATGTCATTATGTTAACAAGTCCGTGTAATGAACACCCCTCTACACCCCACTTTATATAATTACGCAAACACGCCTATATAAATACATTGCCACATTTATTGCCGAAAAAATGAAGATTTTAAGATGAAAAATTGTGATAGGCGGTTCTAACTAGCACCTACAACTTATGTTTGCAGTAAAATTAAGAAAAATATCACTGGCTTTCATCAGAAAAGTAGCCATTTTGGAGATGTGAAAAAAATGCACAGTGTCGCACGGGTGTGTTATCGTAATGTAACGATGAAGCAAATCGTGGATGGATGTCACAGAAGCACAACACACACACACACACACACACACACACACACACACACACACACATAAAAAGAAATGAAACAAAATGCATACAAAGTGTATTATACCCTTTCAATACACTGTTTTTAACATCTTGATAAAGTGGATTGTTGCAATACGCTTAAAAAACACTTTCAAAATGCAACTTGTAAAAGTGCATTGTTTGCATTTTGTTTCTCTTAGTATTTATAATAGTAATTGATTAGTGATTTGTTTACTTAGATTTTTACTTAGATTCTAAACATATTGATAGCGCGTTGTTTCACTTAACTTTTCAAAATAGTGGTTTGTTTGTGTATCACTTATGCCTTATGTTTTGTTCGTATTTTGCTTCTTGGAAATTTCCCAGCAAGCATCTTGGCAGTAATTAATCCAATGACCCACTTCCAGTTTTTCAAAAACTGGAGGGAACCCAGCATGCACACGTTGCCAAGGCAACGTCAAATCAACGTCGGTGCAACTTCATGACGTTGCACCGACGTAGATATGACGTTGCACCGACGTAATGACGTTGAACCGACGTCGATGTGACGTCACAATTACGTCATGTGCCTGTTGGATATAGTTGTGGTGTGCTTGTCTTCAAGAATCATTTTGCTGAAACTGGTTAAAAACTTATCCCAAGCATTATCATTGAGTAAGCATTTTAATTACATTTGCATTATATAAAATTTATCATGGACAGTTAAGTTATGGTAACACCACATCTCAGTCAGTTGCATGATATGCATTTTTCCTGAATTTTTTTCTTGACCTAAATATGTATATGCAGGCATGCAGTCAGAAAATTTTGACTATAGAAGTCTATCCTTTGTGCCATGCATAAAGCTCAAGAACGAAAATCATCAGAACTGCATTGTAATATTTATAAATCATTTCCAGCAAAGAATTATATTTACGAAAAAAGTGATAAATGCTTAATGAAATGAACAAACCGATTTAATATTTTAACTGCCCCCAATGCATCTGTATTCAGTATGTAATTTTATATAAGTGAACTTGAATGTTTTAGGCTCTTATGATAAAATATTTTGGGTCATGTTTATAGTCACTGGTATGGATATAAAATCTGAAAAATACCAGTTCATAAATTCTTGGCAATTTTCTATTTTTGTGAATGAACAACACAGCTATTTATACAGGTCAAAGACATATGCATGTGTACTTCATTTAACACTGACCCTTTTTTACCTTTCATGTTCTTTTTGCATATTGTTAACTATTATTTGTGTTGGTACTATGTTTTAATAGAGTATTGCTTAGCGTATTATTTATGTTGTGCTTCTAGTGTGTCTTGTTTGCGAATCATTTCAATGTATTTGTTATACTTTGTTAAAGAGTATGGTTAGCTCATTTGCATGTGGCAATATACACTTTAGTTAAAGGCAAATCATACATATGTAGCATTTATAGTTTATCATAGCGTATCATTCCACTGCTTTTTTCATTAATAATAGCTCCCCAATGAGCACTTACTTCATGCTAAGTTGTTCATTCTAGCCGGATGTTTGGATAAAGCAGTGTTTAAAGCTGGATACTAAAAATTTAGATTATATATGAAAACACATATTTGTTTTATTTGGATCCAAAACAACAGTGTTATATTTATTTATGGGGGTGGGTGGGGTGGGATTTGGTTTTGGTTTCCAGATTATTCCACTTATTTCGAGCTGGTCGTAAATCCGATGTGGGCAAAAAACGGAGTACATGGAGAAATACCACCTGACCTTCCGTTGCAGAACATCGCTCAGCAAAGACTTGAAGAAGTCTGCGTATCCATTCATTAACAGGTACCTATCCAAAAAAAAAACTGGAAGGTGGGATACATCAAGCTTTTTTATAAAAGGTGATGATCCAAGTAACCCTGGGAATTATAGAGGTATAACGGTAATGCCCTGTTTAGCAAAATTATTCAAGTGTTGTAAATAACAGGTTACAAAAGTTTTTAGATTCAAATAATATCCTACATTCAAGTCAAACTGGTTTCCAGCCTAAGGCAAGAACAGCAGACCATATGTTTGTACTTAGAACATTGATAGAGAAGTATTCAAACAATAAGTGCAAATCATATACGTGTTTTGTTAACTTTGAAAGGGCCTTTGATTCTGTCTTACACTCAATCCAACTTAACCCGTCCGTTAGCACCAAAACATGGAGTCAGACAAGGAGATAATTTAATTCATAATCTTTTTAAAATATTTATAAGTGAGTGAGTGGTTCAGTTTTACGTCCCACCAACAGCTAAGGTCATACGGAGACGGGACCTCGGTTTAAAGACTCATCCGAAAGTCTGGAGAAGCCCGGGCTCGAACCTGCGACTCCTGGTTTACAAGGCGAGTAGCGTAACCACTCGACCACGGAGGCTTCTAAAAAAAATATTTATAAATGAATTGCCCGATATGTTTAGTGAAAATGACGATCCAGTCCAACTAAATAATGTTTCCATTAGCTCATTGCTGTATGCAGATGATCTTATTTTATTATCAAGCTCTCAACTCAAATAGGTTTGCAAAATTGCTTGAATAAGCTTGAGAGATTCTGTGAGGAGAAGTGTTTATCTATAAATCTTAAAAAAACTAAAATTTTAGTATTTTGTAAGAACGGTAAACTGTCCACTGTGAAATTTTATTATGCCAGCATGTTAATTGAAAATTGTTATTCATATAAATATTTAGGCATTGTGTTCTCTTCGTCTGGCACTTTTTCATATTGTCAGACTGATCTGTATAAACGTGCACTAAAGGCACAGTTTAAGCTTTCTACGTGTTTTTCTGGCTTAAGTCCAAAAATAGATACTTTATTACATCTCTTTGATCACACAATAAAACCAATCATACTGTACGTAAGTGAAATATGGGGAACTGTCAATATTTCATCATCCAAAATCAAAAAGGCCAACTATGTCTTCGAGATTTGGTAAATACTTTACTATGTGACAAGTTACATATAAAATTTCTGAAGTATATATCAAAAATGAACAAGACATCTTCAAAGGACGCAGTTTTGGGAAAATTTGGTAGATATCCTAAGTACATTGAAGTTCTAGTTAATACATGCAAGTTTTTTCAGAGATTAGCAACAGCGGATTCAAAATTATTGAAATGTGCATTTAATGAAAGTTGTAGTCTTGCAGATGATACAAAAAATGAGTTGGGTTTCTTGTGTGGAGTTCTTATTAAAGCAGGTTGGTGTGCCTTTCAGTCAATTATATGAACATAACGTTTCAGCTATGGTTAAAACAAAACTTATTCATCGTTTTAAAACTAAACAGACAAGTTCATTGGTGGAATGCAGAGAGAAAAACCAAGGCAAATTAAGAACATATGCAATGTTCAAATCAGTATTCCAAAAAGAAAAGTATTTATCAATTATTGATAAGGTGGACATCCGCAAGTGTTTCATGTCATTTCGCATAAGTGCTCATAAACTTGAGATAGAAGTAGGTCGATACAAAAAGATACCAGCTAAAGAAAAAGTTTGTAAAGTATGTATGTCTGGTGAAGGGGAGGATGAGCGGCATTTCCTTTTCGGCTGTTCAGCTTACACTTCTTTCAGACAGACATTCATGGTGAAAATAGAAAGATTGTGCAAACACTTTTCCACTCTATCCCAAGATGGCCAGCTCATATGGTTGATGAGTAACGAGTCTGAAAATGTTATTTCCATATTTTCATCTTATAGCGCGTGGATGAGCCTGTGCAAGGAGTGGGTATCGGAGCATAATTTATCCTTGAGATGCAACTTTTGTCGGCTCAAAGCTCTGATCAGTCGGTTTCTTTAGCCGATAGGGGTTGTATTTCTTGTTGGGTGCAGTGCATTGGGCTCAGGCCTCATCATGCACATTCGGGAGTGACTGGCACTGTGTACAATGATCAACAAATTAACTTGCGGATGATTTTTATTATAATTTTATTCATCTACTTATTTTTCTGGCACTGTGAGTTATACATGAAAATACGTTATCACCGAAGGTTTTTCTGCCACTTTTTTTGCAATAACATCATAAAAATTGGGACAATAATGCATGTGGAGGTGATGCAAACCCTCGAATATTGGTAGGTTTATTTACGCCTGTCGATTTTATACCTTAAGTGTCATTAAATAAAATGTCTGAATTGATGTCCCAATTTTTAGGATCAGTATGGTTATTGATTGTGTGGAATGTGTGTTCATAATGAATGTGTTCAATTAATATGTACTTTGTTAATTAACTATTAATGACTATTATGCTTTGTTCATTGATTTGTATATTTTGAATGCCAGAGATGGCCCATGATTGGTTTAATAAACATATTCTATTCTATTCTAGTCTTAACAACAGACTACCCCGCCCATCTGGGTCCACTTGTTCAAAGCCTCGTTAGATTAAAAGTTTGTTAGTGTCCAAATTGTTAACTGTACAATGTCTAAAATTTTGGCACTTTTACTGAAAAATAAACAAAAGCTACTAACGTTGTTTTCAGAAAGAATATTATTATATTTGCCATATTAACTGATCAAATATTTACCATTTGTTTTGAGCAACTGGCCCCTGAAGAAGCTTTCATTGATTCCATTGTGGAATTTTGAAAATATCTGAGGGTCACTGATAAGGCCTAATTGGTCGAAACTAGCTAGTCTGGCCCAGAAACATGCACACTCCATATTTTCCAGTTCTGTGGTGTATTCCTTGCTTCCAAAGGATAACTTTTTAAAGAACATATTTAACATCACTACAGCTGATGTGTGGGATTGTGTGGCGGCCGTTAAACATCTACCTGCCATGCACCATAGTTTACTTTATATTTTCTTGTCATTTGGGATCATTGATTCCATTGTGAAATTTTGAAAGTATCTGAGGGTCACTGATGAGGCCTAATTGGCCGAAACTAGCTAGTCTGGCCCAAAAACATGTACACTCCATATTTTCCAGGTCTGTGGTGTAGTCCTTGCTTCCAAAGGATAACCCTTTTATAGAACATATTCATTCTTGTCCTGGTGAATTAATTAATTTAGCCACACCGTGACTATTTCCAATCAGGTTACTCGGTGTAATTTATTCCTGCAAATTTATTAGCCATACTTCAAACAGTGCAGATACTAATCAAATGGTGTCTTCTATTTCAATAGAAAATGTTGAGTTGCTTGTGCATTTGTAAAATCTCACAATTTTTTTTTCAGCAAAATATTAACATACTTGCAACGAGGCGGATTGAACAAATCATTTGTCTAAATCGCGGCGGAAGTTATGGTGTAGCCAGTAAAATCCCCACCCCCACTCCCCACCATCCTCCAGTAAAATACTTTCCACTGACTGTTCCAATGCAGTTCTTCTGTCACGGATTATTTTTGTTATCGTTCGCCTTCGAATGTGTGTATCACTTATATTTTTTGTTTTGGATAGCCAATTGGCCATTTTTTGGACGTAACTGTCCTTTTGGCTTTCTGCTAGTGGTGTTTCCATAAGGCTCTAGTTATTTCATGTTTGTGTTTCTTTCCCTTTGGTGTCTCTGATGGGAGGTGTGGGTTAATTGTATCGATTCCTGATCATTGCCTTCACTTCTATACTTTATATAAACAAACAGGCAAAGACACTGATATGACAGATTTTGTTTTAGAAATTCTCAAAACTCGTAACCTATAAATTGGGTGAACTTAAAAGATTTTAGTCTATGAATTTAAAATCACTCTTTTACACTTCATTCAGACAGACATTCATGGCGAAAATAGAAAGATCCATTCTTGTCTGAAACCAGAAGGCCTAGGCCATTGGCCTAGGCCATCCTAGGGAATTTTGGCTCCTAGGGAATTCATAGACTATTTGTTATTTTCCCTGCGGAAATATAATTTAAAAGATTTTATATAATAATATATAATAAGGCAGTAGTACAAATTCAATTTTTAAACATTTGAATTTTTTTATATTACTATAAAGTTTCATGCAAAGGTTCATTCCTTTTTTCCAAAAGCTAACCTTGTACTCGAGTTACAACAAAAACATGGCATATAAATAGTCTTTATAGACATTTTCTGTGCTATTACATATAACACACCTTTATGATATTGGGAATCAGTTTATTGGGGGAGGATGCCTGAAAATTTTATGTTTATCTCATTCATGTTTATTTTTTAATTCTGTCATTCTTTTATTAGAAAGCATCTGATCATGCCAGCAATTTTTCGAATTAAACCAACACATGTGCGAGAAATTGTTCAAAAATATTAAACAAGAATTAATACCTGCCAGCATCGGTAGCTCAGTCGGATGCGAGTCTGACTGGTACTCAGGAGGACGCAGGTTCGACACCTGCCGGGGTCGGCAACATTCTTTTGTGAAGATTGACAATGGAATCTTTTCTACGGTCAGTCTCTCCCTTCCGCTGACTCAAGAAGGGCAGTTGTCAGTTTTTGGCGAAAAAATGTGCGCTGTACAGCTTAGGTGTATAAGCCTGCACAGGAAAAGTGTGGATAGGTTGACCATCTCAACAGTGACCTAAATAGTGTTGGCTGGACCGTTAAGCTCCACACCAAACAAACAAAACAACAAACAAGATGTGTTTGTGAAACACAAATGCCCCCGGACAGCGCAAGGTGAAGGTCACGAGGTCAAAATTTATGGTACCTCTTGAAAGGTCTTGTGACAAGGAATGCACATGTGAAGTATGAAAGCTGTACCACTTACCATTCAAAAGTTATGCCCAATGTTAAAGTTTTTGCAGACGGACAAACGGACAAACGGACAAACAGACAAACGGACAAACAGACGGACAGACCAAAAACTATATGCCCCCCAGAATCTTAGATTCCGGGGGCATAAAAACGAATTAAAACCATAATCGTCTGATGTAAGTTTCACACAAGTAGACTGCTTAAAGCAATATACATGGTTAAGGTTTTTGATCTGAAACGGATTCCAAGATACAAAGTCTTATGTGTATTGAAGTGTTAATATATGCGCCCTATCATAAGGGACAAAAATATATATGGTTTAGGGATCTAAACGGTTTCCAAAATTTTAATCCATATCTTTTGATCCGATAAAAAATAAAGCAGCTATCGCCCGAATAAGAAAAAGCTGACGGCGGACAACAGGCAACGGCATAAGCTTCATTTGTTTGATTTGAGGTTTCACGTCCCCATCAACACTGTATTTTGGATGAGTATTCAGAAGATGAGTAACTAACAATGAAGACAAGAGGGCCCAATGGCCCTATATCGCTCATCTGTTTACCAGAAAATCAATAGTGTAGGAGACCACTTGACATTGCTATATACAAAATATCTAAGCTCAGGCAAAGCGGTGTCCATGCTTATAAACCCTACTGGTTTCATTGGGCAACAGGGCTTGAAATGTAATTTCATCTCAAAGTCAGGTAAAAGTCCCACAAAATTGGAAGAGACATCTCCAAAATGACCTATACTATCGGAACCCGAATTTTATGGTGACTTAGTATATAAATTCAGAAAAATATATAACCGCAATGACTTCAGCACCCAATTTCGTAAAATCATTCTTCGATATAAAAAGATTGGGTACAACATGGATATTATACGACAGACTGCATGCATGGTAGTTAACCTAATCACGGTTGGCAACTTTGCTTCCCTCTTTAATTGCACGCCGGTGGGTCAGGCCTCAGATTCTATGACGGCTCCAACGTAAAGGCTTATTGAGAATTAGAGAGATCTAATTCAAGGTAATGTTGGTTGGTGCCTGATGCTCTTGTCTCTGGTCGGGCCTATCGGGGTCTAACTGTTGGTTTTCTTTTGCTCCAGCATTTCAGTGGTTTCTTGCTGTCGAGTCCTCACCGTTGTCTCACCTCTGTGGTTCTTTGATTTTTGTGTTCACGGAGATGTTGCACTGATGAGTTAGGAGGCCTTCATGCGGACTGAACAAATTATTTGTCTAAATCGCGACGGAAGTAAGGGCGAGGATTGTGGCCGCGTGGGATCGATTTAAGCCCCCCAGTGGGGATCTTCCACTGACCGTTCCAAGGCGGCTCTTCTGTGGCGATTTATTTATGTTGTTGTTTGTTACTTACTGTGTGTATCACTTGTGTCTTTTAATTTTGGATGGCCATATGGCCATTTTGTGGGAAAGTAACTGTCCTTATGGCCTTCCTTTGTTTAGGTTTCCATTTTTGTCTGGTCGCTTAATGTTTGTATTTCTTTCCCTTTGGTGTCTTTTTATGGGTGGAGTAAGTTAATTGTATCAATTCCTGATCTTTGTTTTACTTCTACTTGACAGGGATGTAAAACCTCAAATCAAACAAAATCTGTGCCTTATGGTTTTGGAGAAAAAGATTTTTTTAAATTTTTTTCCAGTATAAGTCTATAGGAGCTAATGAGCCCTGGGGCTTGGCCAATTTTGACCCAAAGGGCACGGTTGGCAGGATTTATGTAGGTGACCATATTGTGTTGCTATATACTGAATATCTAAGGTCTGTACTTCATGGTTTCTAAGGTGTTTTAAGCTTTTTTCCATTATAAGTTTGTTGGAGTTAAGAGTCCACAGGATTAGGACCCCAGGGGCATGATTGGCAGGATTCATGTAGGCGACCACTCGACTTTGCTACATGCTAAATACCTAAGCTCTGGGACTTATGGTTTCAGAGAAGATTTTTGAAGATTTTTTTCCCCCATTTTAAGTTGTTTTTTTTTGTTTGTTTTTTTTTGTTGTATTTTTTTTTCATTATAAGGGCCCTGTGGTTTCAGAGAAGAAGAATTTTGAAGTTTCTCCAATTGTAAGTCTATGGAAGCTAAAGACCCCTGGGGTGTGGCCAATTTTGATCCCAGGGGCGTAACTGGCAGGATTTATGTAGGTGGCCACTTGACGTTGCTACATACTAAAAATCTCAGCTCTGGGCCTTATGGTTTCATAGAAGAAGATTTTTTAAGTTTTTTTTTCCATTATAAGTCTATTGGAGGTGATAATGTCGGGCATGGCAAATTTTGACCCCAGGGGCAGGGTAAGCAGGATTTATGTAGCTGGCTATTTTATGTTGCTAGACACTAAATTATCTAAGTTCTGTGCTTCACAGTTTCTGAGAAGAAGATTTTTGAAGCTTTTTTCCATTATGAGTCTATGGGAGCTAAGGGGCCCGGGGCGTGGCCTTTTTTGGACCCCAGGGGCATGAATAGCAGGAAATATGTAGGAGACCACTTGTCATTGCTACATGCTAAATATCTAAGCTCTGGGCCCTGTGGTTTCAGTGAAGAAGATTTTTGAAGCTTTTTTTTCCATTTTGAGTCTATAGGAGCTAACTGGCCCCGGGCCTTGGCCCTTTTTGACCCCAGGGGCATGATTGGCAGGAATTATGTAGGTGACCACTTGCCGTTGCTACGTGCTAAATCTCTAAGCTCTGGGCGCTGTGGTTTCAGAGAAGAAGATTTTTTAAGCTTTTTTCCATTATGAGTCTATGGGAGTGAAGGGGCCCCGGGGCGTGGCCCATTTGGAACCCAGGGGCATGATTGGCAGGAATTATGTAGGTGACCAATTTGCATTGCTACATGCTAAATATCTAAACTCTTGGCCCTGTGCTTTCAGAGAAGAAGATTTTTGAAGCTTTTTTTCCATTATGAGTCTATGGGAGTTAAGGGGCCCCGGGGCGTGGCCTATTTGGAACCTAGGGGCATGATTGGCAGGATTTATGTAGGTGACCACTTGCCCTTGCTACATGCCAAATATCTCAGCTCTGGGCCCTGTGGTTTCAGAAAAGAATATTTTTGAAGCTTTTTTTTCATTATGAGTCTATAGGAGCTAAAGGGCCCGGGGCATGTCCAGTTTGGAAGCCCCTGATTTTTGAAGCTTTTTGTTCCATTATGAGTCTATTGGAGCGAAGGGGCCCCAGGGCGTCGCCCATTTAGAACCCAGGGGCATGATTGGCAGGAATTATGTAGGTGGCCACTGGCCGTTGCTACATGCTAAATATCTAAGCTTTGGGCCCTGTGGTTTCAGAGAAGAAGATTTTTGAAGCTGTTTTTCCATTATGAGTCTATGGGAGCTAAGGGGCCCCGGGGTGTGGCCCATTTGGACCTCAGGGGCATGATTGGCAGGAATTATGTAGGTGACCACTTGCCGTTGCTACATGCCAAATATCTCAGCTCTGGGCCCTGTGGTTTCAGAGAAGAAGATTTTTGAAGCTTTTTCCATTATGAGTCTATAGGAGATCAAGGGCCCTGGGGCGTGGCCCGTTTGGAAACCAGGGGCATGATTGGCAGGAATTATGTAGGTGACCACTTGCCCTTGCTATATGCTAAATATCTAAGCTCTGGGTCCTGTGGTTTCCGAGAAGAAGATTTTTGAAGCTTTTTGTTCCATTGTGAGTCTATGGGAGCAAAGGGGCCCCGGGGTGTGGCCTTTGTGGACCCCAGGGGCATGATTGGCAGGAATTATGTAGGTGACCACTGGCCGTTGCTACATGCTAAATATCTAAGCTCTTGGTTTAGGTCTAAATGATGAAGCTATGTACCAAAATTTAAAAGGCCTAGGCCCTCTTGTTTCAGACAAGAATTTTTAAAATAGAAGTGAAGGCAATGATCAGGAGTCGATACAATTAACCCTCAGCTCCCACCAGAGACACCAAAGGGAAAGAAACACAAACATGAAATAACTAGATCCTAACGGAAACATCAATAGCGGAGCACCAAAAGGAGAGTTACTTTTCCACAAAATGGCCAATTGGCTGTCCAAAAGAAAAACATATAAGCGATACACACAAAGACAAACCATAACAAAAATAAACCGCGACAGAAGAACCACAATGGAACAGTCAGTGAAACAAACTCCAGTGGGGTGCTTCAATTGATTTTACGCGGCCGAAATCCTCGCCCTTACTTCCATCGCGATTTAGACAAATAAGTTGTTCAGTCCGCATGAAGGCCTCCTAACTCATCAGTGCTTGATACCTCTGTGCTTATATGGCCTTATGGCCTTAATACAGAATAGGGAATAGTTTTGTTCTATATGAGTCTATGTCAAGCAAGTGACCCCTTGGACGGGACCATTTTTGACCCCGGAGCAATAATTTGAACAATCTTATTAAAGTCCACTAGATGCAGATGTGTGCTCAATATCGTAGGCCTGGGCCGTCTGGTTTCAGAAAAAAGATTTTTAAAGGTTGTACCTACATTAGTCAATGTAAAACAAGTTGGCCATTTAGCAGGGGAATTTTTGGCTCCTGTGGAATAATTCTAACAATCAAGTCTACTAAATGAACATATGTATCAAATATCAATGGCCTAGGCCTTCTGGTTTCAGACAAGAAGATTTTAAAGGTCTTCCCCGTATAAGTCTATATAAAACAAACTGGCCCCAGGGAAGGGATATCTTTGGCTCCTGTGCAATAATTTGAACAATCATGTTACAGGTTCACCAGATGAAGATACATACCAAAAAATAATGTCAAAGACCTGTGCTTTATATAAGAAAATTTTCAAACGTTTTTGCATATTTTCCCCTTACCATTGTCATGGCAACCAGACTTCTTTATGGAATATAATTCTTTGAACAACCATGGAAGAGGACCCCCAGAAGATTATTGTCGATTCGTTTAAGAACCTGCTCAGTGGTTAAGGAGATGTCATTTAAAGAAATTGTAAACGGAACAACAAATTGATGGATGACGACGGACTGGACACAAAAGCCATAGAAGCTCTCAAGAGACGGCAATAATATGCCTAGATACGCTCAATCCTCGCCAATCCATTCATTATAAGAACTGTTTTATGTACCTGAATTGTGTATTGTGTGATGACAAAACTTTCTGAAAAAATAAATACATAACTTTTTGAATAAATAAATAAAGCTCTTCATGTGATTTAATTTCAATCAGCCCAGCAGTTTTACAGGAAAAGAGGATAAGGAATACTGATTCCGAGTCATAAATGGCAAAGGTCAGTATATGACACTGACCTTTGGTATCTATTAAAGCTTATTCGGATGATTGCACATACATAGGCTACAACAGAGTCAGAAAAATACGTTGCCTTTCTCCTTACAGATGTCTAAGTGACAAAACTTGACCTTGATATTAGAACATGTCAAAGTAACTCAATGTTGGTAGGGCCAATACCCATATGGTGCATACTACGTATAAAGGTCAACAGCAATTCAGTTCAGACTGCAGAGAGGAATGGACCGTCAGAACATTTTCAGATTGTTTTTTTCGCAACATAGTAAGGAGCTTTTTAGCAGCAATATTATTGTCTGTTTGCAACATAAGGTGTCCCCAACGTACCTAACTTCTATAAAACAATCAAGGGCATCAATAAATCCTGGTTTGTTAAGGTTGTCCCATCATGGTATCTATATGTCATCGAATAAAGCATTTCAAGTTAAATATGATCGGACATTTTAATGCTATTTATTTATACGTTATAATATGCTCTGGATATGCTTGACAGTCATGAAATATCACAAACATTGAAGGACTTGAAGTATTATTAGTGACAGAGTCATATAACACGTGGCTTTGTTGCCCTTGTTTGGCAGGTGGCGTCCTCATTCCATGCTGACCTGCGGTGTAATCTCCTGTAAGCACAAGGCATCTGTACATTCTCTTGTGACCACTCGAGTCTGTCGGAGAGTATGTCCCCTGATCTGAATAGGCTGCAGACACAGCAAAATAAACACCATTTCCTATTGCAACAGCTGAAATGAGTTACAGAAAAATAGAATTATTATCTTCAGGGCCCAATTGTTTAAAGCTTCAAAGCATTGTTATCTGAACTGGTTTTCAGAGCAAAGTGTTGTGTGTACCACTAGAAATAATTTCATGATATTCAGGAGAAATCATATAAACAAGAGGACCATGATGATCCTATATCGCTCACCTGAGCTAATAGATTCAAAGTTTCAGGAAGTTCCAATCTTTACCGGAGGATTTATACTAATGACAAGGTCAAAGACAGGTATTTTCAGCATTCAAGGGGACGTAACTCTATGAGAGCTAGGCAGAAATCACAATTTTTCAAACTAATCGAACTTTCATTCCTAAAATACATATATGCTAGTTTCAGGAAGATTCGATCAAAGCTAAAGGTCTTATGGTGATGACAAGGTACAAAATAGGCATTTCAGCAAAGAAGGGGACTTAACTCTATGAATAATGTGCCAACAATATTAGTTTGCAAACAAATTCAACCTTTTATCTCTAACTTACTTATATGTAAGTTTCAGGAAGGTTTGTTCAAAACTTTGGGACTTATAATGATGACAATGTCAAAAATGGACATTTTCGACAATCAAAGGGGCATCGATAACTCTATGATAAATAGGCCGACCTCACCAGTTTTATTTACTCATCCAAGCTTTTATCCCTGACTTACGTTCATGTAAATTTTAACAAAAGGGCCATGATGGCCCTGGATCGCTCACCTGATCCATAGAGTAACAAGTGGGACCCGGGGAGGGCCATTATTTACCCCAGGGCTATAATGTGCATAATGTTCAGAGACGTCTAAAAAGGTGAAGCTTCATACCAAATATCAACAAAGGCTATAATTTGAACAATCTTGGCAAAGGTCCACTAGATATGCTACATACCAAATATCAAAGACCTGGGCCTTGCGGTTTCAGAGAAGAAGATTTTTATTAAAGATATTCCCTACATAAGCCTATAGAAAAACAAATGGCTCCAGGGCGGGGGCATTTTTGGCCTCAGGGCTATAATTTAAACCATCTTGATAGAGGTCCACTAGAGGAAGCTTCACACCAAATATCAAAGACCATGGCCTTGCTGTTTCAGAAGAAGATTTTTAAGGAATATCTCTATATAAGTCTATGTAAAACCAAATGGCCCCAGGTCGGGGGCAGTTTTGGCCCGAGCACTATAATTTGAACAATCTTAGTAGGGGTCCACTAGATGAAGCTTCATACCAAACAGCAAAGACCTGGCCCTTGGGGTTTCCGAGAAGAAGATTTTTAAAGATTTTCCCCATATAAGCCCATTTAAAACCATAGGGCCCCGGGGCGGTGGCATTTTTAGCCCAAGCACTATAATTTGAACAATCTTGGTAGGAGTCCACTAGATGAAGCTTCATACCAAGTAGCAAAGACCTGGGCCTTGTGGTTTCAGAGAAGAAGATTTTTAAAGATTTTCCCTATATAAGCCCATTTAAAACCAAAGGGCCCCAGAGTGTGTGTGTGTGGGGGGGGGGGCGGAAGAAGGACCATGGCCGTGTGGGATGAAGCTTCATACCAAATATCAAAGACATGGGCCTTACGGTTTCAGAGAAGAAAATTTTTAAAGGTTTTCCCTATATAAGCCCATGTAAAACCAAAGGGCCCGGAGCGGGGGCATATTTGACCCCAGTACTATAATTTGAATAATCTTGGTAGGGGTCCCCTAGATGAAGCTTCATACCAAATATCAAAGACCTGGGCCTTACGGTTTCAGAGAAGAAGATTTTTAAAGCTCTTCCCTATATAAGCCCATGTAAAACCAAAGGGCCCTGGAGTGGGGGCATTTTTGGCCCCAGCACTATAATTTGAACAATCTTGGTAGGGGTCCACTAGATGAAGCTTCATACCAAATATCAAAGACCTGGGCCTTGCGGTTTCAGAGAAGAAAATTTTTAAAGATTTTCCCAATATAAGCCCATGTAAAACCAAAGGGCCCCGGAGCGGGGGCATTTTTGGCCCCAGCACTATAATTTGAACAATCTTGGTAGGGGTCCACCAGATGAAGCTTCATACCAAATATCAAAGACCTGGGCCTTGTGGTTTCAGAGAAGAAGATTTTTTAAGTTTTTGGTGAAAAAAATGTGGTTTTGGCTCCTATGACCTAGATGTGCAACGGACCGGAACCATTTGAACAACTTTGAAAGGGGACCACCTAAGGATCATTCCTGTGAAGTTTGGTCAAAATCTGATCAGTGGTTTAGGAGGAGATGTCGTTTAAAAAATTGTTTACGGACGCACGCACGGACGGACGCACGGACGCACGACGGACGACGGACGAAAAGTGATCCCAAAAGCTCACCTCGTCACTACATGACGGTGAGCTAAAAAGATTTGACCAAAACTGAAGAGGCTTTGGTAATGACAAGGTCAAAAACAGGCTTTTTTGCAAACAATGTGACGTTAACTCTAAGATAAATAAGCCGACCTCAATGGTTTTCCAATGTATTCGAGCTTTTATCCCTGACTTGCTTATATGTAAGTTTCAAAAAGATCCGATCAAAACTGAAGGGCCTACGGTGAATTCACTCACCTGAATGTCACTGTCTCTAGTACATTCTTTTTTAGCTCTGATGGCCATCTTGTTGATCAGTGTGGAACGATCTTAGCTATTTTGGTAGGGTGTTACCTAGGCAACATTCCTTTGCAGTTTGAATCAAATTGACCCAAGGGTTTAGAAAGAGTTCGCATTTGAAGCAAATTTACAAAGTTTTTCTATTTTTAGCTCTGGCGGTCATATTGTTCACCGGAGCGAGACCATTTTAGCTAATTTGGTAGAGTCATCTAAGCAACATTCCTATGAAGTTTGAATGTAATTGGCCCAAGGGTACAGGAGGAGTTGTCGTTTGAAGATTTCTTCTATTTTTAGCCCTGGTGGCCATCTTGTTTATCAGAGTGGAATGATTTTAACTATTTTGGTAGGGAGTCACCTGGGCAACATTCCTGTGAAGTTTGAAGCAAATTTACAATGTTTTTCTTTTTTTAGCTCTAGTGGCCATTTTGTTCATCGGAGCGGGATCATTTTAGCTAATATGGTAGAGGGTCAACGACATTTGTTTCTTTGATTTGATGTTTAACGTCCCCGTCAACACTGTAAAGGTCATTTTGGAGACTTTGGTTCCAATTCTGTGGGACTTTTACCCGACATTGAGATGAAATGAAAGGGTCAACGACATAATATTCCTGTGAAGTTTGAATCAAATTGGCCCATGGGGTAAGGAGGAATTGTCGTTTGATGAATTTTTCTATTTTTTTTTAGCTCTGGCGGCCATCTTGTTAGTCAGAGTGGAACAATTTTAACTATTTTGGTAGGGAGTCAACGACATAATATTCCTGTGAAGTTTGAATCAAACTGGACTAAGGGGTAAGGAGGGGTTGTAGTTTGAAGATTTTTTTCTATTTTTAGCTCTGGCTGCCATCTTGTTTGCCGGTTGAACGATTTTAGCTATTTTGGTAGGGAGTCACTTAACAAACATTCCTGTGAAGTTTGAATCAAATTGGCCCAAGGGTTGAGGAGGCGCTCGCGTTTTGACTTAAATTTACAAAGTTTTTCTGTTTTCAACTATGGTGGCGATTTTGCTCATCAGAGCGAAAACGTTTTCGCTATTTTCGTAGTAGGTCATCTAAGCAACATTCCTATGAAGTTTGAATGAAATTGGCCCAAGGGTAAAGGAGGAGTAGTCGTTTGAAGATTTTTTTCTATTTTTAGCTCTGGCGGCCATCTTGTTAGTCAGAGCGGAATGATTTTAGCTATTTCTCTAGGGAGTCACCAATATAACATTCCTGTGAAGTTTGAATAAAATTGGCCCAAGGGTTAAGGAGGAGTTCGTGTTTGAAGCAAATTTACGATGTTTTTTTTCCATTTTTAGCTATGTTGGCCATTTTGCTCATCAGAGCAGAACCTTTTCAGCTTTTTTGGTAGATGGTCACCTAAGCAACATCCCTATGAAGTTTGAATAAAATTGGCCCAAGGGTACAGGAGGAGTTGTCGTTTAAAGATTTTTTCTATTTTTAGCTCTGGCGGCCATCTTGTTTGTCAGAGCACAACGATTATAGCTATTTTGGTAGGGAGTCATTTGGGCAACATTCCTGTGAAGTTTGAATCAAATTGGCCCAAGGGTTGAGGAGGAGTTTGTGTTTGAAGCAAATTTACGATGTTTTTCTATTTTTAGCTATGGCGGCCATTTTGCTCATTAGAGCAATACCGTTTTAGCTATTTTAATAGAGGGTCACCTAAGCAACATTCCAATGAAGTTTGAATTAGTTTGGCCCAAGGGTACAGGAGGAGTTGTCATTTAAAGAATTTTCTTTTTAGCTCTGGCGGCCCTATTGTTCACCGGAGCGGAAACGTTTTAGCTATTTTGGTAGAGGATCACCTAAGCAACATTCCTATAAAGTTTGAATGAAATTGGTCTTAAGGTGCAGGAGAATGTTCATTTAAATATTTTTCTATTTTGAGCTCTGGCGGCCATCTTATTCAGCGGAGTCTAACAATTTTAGCTATTTTGGTAGAGGGTCACCTCAGCAATATTCCTATGAAGTTTTATTGAAATTGGCTCAAGGGTTAAGGAGGAGTTAGCATTTAAAGCAAATTGTTGACGCCGCACGACACACGGCGCATGGCACATGACGCACGACGGACATTGACCGATCACAATAGCTCACCATAAGCACTTTGTGCTCAGGTGAGCTAAAAATAAGTATTTTCAGCAAAAGAGGGGACATAACTCCGTGAGTAATCTACCGACATTGCTAGTTTTCGAAATGATCTGGGTTTTTATCCCTGATTTACTTGTCTGTAATTTTCAAGAAGACATGATGAAAAGTGTAGGAGTTACCGAGATGACAAGGTCAAAAATAGGCGATTTCTGCGATCAAAGGGACGTAACTATATTATAAAAAGGCTGGCCGAATAATTTTCGAATTCATCCATGCTTTTATCCCTGGCTTACTTACATGTAAGTTTCTAGAAGATCCGATAAAAACTGAAGGGGCTACGGTGATGACAAGGTCAAAAATATGCATTTTCTGAAATCAAGGGGGACATAACTCTCTGAAATATAGACCGACGTCACCATTTTAAAAACTCTGCCGAGATTTTATCCCTTACTTACTTACATGTAAGTTTCAAGAGATCCGATGGAAACTGAAGGGGCTACAGTGATGACAAGGTCAAAACTAGGCATTTTCAGCAATCAAGGGGACATAATTCTACGATTGATAGGCCAACCGCACCAGTTTTCGAATTTATCCGAGCTTTTATCCCTGACTTACTTGTTTGTAAGTTTAAAGAAGATCCGGTCAAAACTGAAGGGGCTAGGGTGATGTCAAGCTCATAAATAAGCCTTTTCAGCAAAGTTGGGGACATAACTCCGTAAGCAATCAACCCACATCGCTAGTTTTTGAACTCATCCGAGTTTTTAACCCTGCCATACTTGTATATACGTTTCAGGAAGATCCGATCAAAACTGAAGGGGCTACGGT
Organism: Lucinisca nassula; assembly: GCA_963580285.1. NCBI lineage: Eukaryota > Metazoa > Mollusca > Bivalvia > Lucinida > Lucinidae > Lucinisca > Lucinisca nassula. Next base: position 186,456,963 of record OY757010.1, read on the forward strand.
GATGACAAGGTAAACAATAGGCATTTTCAGCAATCAAGGGGACGTAACTCCATGATTAATGGACCGACTTGGCCGGTTTTCGAACTCATCCGGGTTTTTATCCCTAGCCACCTTACATATAAGTTTCAGATAGATCCTATCAAAACAGAAGGTGCTACAGTGATGACAAGCATTTCCATTGTAAGTCAATGCGACCTTAAGGTTGCAATAGAAACCAAAGTTTTCATTCGATTTCGAAATAAAGTTTCCTTTTAAAAGAAGCTTCCCCAGTTTGTAAAGTTGAAAATTAGTCATTTTTGCTCGCCTTTCGATGTTAAGGGTCTGTTGTCGGCGTAAGCATCGGCGTCCGCATTTGGTTAAAGTTTATCTGCAACGGAACCCGGAAAGGGGCAAGATTTTTTTTTAATATGTTGTGCAAACAAGATATAAAGTTGTGCGAACAAGATATTATCTAGTGCGGGCAAGATAATATGTTGAAACAAATTTATTTTCAAGTAAAGTTATCAACTGGTAAAAAAAAAAACACATTCTTTTTCACTCGATTTCCCAGGTCATTTCCTCTGTATTACCTCCCTTATAATCATACATTTTGTCAAATGCATGTGCGTGGCCAACTAAAACGCATCTCCCCTTCTACAATATTTGCACATATTTAGTGCACAAGAAGGCACTAAACCCTTTAAACCCAACTTTATATAGAGAAAGTTGGGTGTACAGGGGTACATTATTTTCCTTTTTAGGGGGTTCAGAACACCGAGCACCGACAATCTATATTTGGACTAGAAAAAAAAATATTTTTTTTTCACATCACGAAAACCCGCCTGCCTAATTTTGACCCCTAGACAGTGGGTAGCCATTAGAACCGCGTCATCGAGGCGGTTCAAATCAGTACCCACAATCTATGTTTAGAGCAAAAACATGAAATAAATCTGATTTTTTTTCATCGGACAATTTTCATTTGGGTGGCAAAATTCTGTATATATTTGAATAGACGTGTTTTCATAATGAACTGAAAATGCTAGTGCATGAGATTTTAGCACATAGATGTTTTAAAATGATCCCAATGCAGAAGACCATAGGGTTAGTTTCAAGTCACAACAAACGCTTATTACGTCGAATACGGCAGTTAAGATAATTTCACCGTCTTACCGGGAAATGGGTGACTGGAATCAAGTAGTCCTGCTTTTTACATTGGCCTTAAATTATTATACCCCCGCAAACGAAGTTTGAAGGGGGTATATAGGAGTCAGCTTGTCGTCTGTCGTCTGTCGTCGGTGTCTGTCGTCGGTCCGTTACAAAAAACTTTAACATTGCTCATAACTTCCTTATTCTTTGACCGATTTCTTTAATATTCATACACCACACACCTTGCCACTAGTACTTAAGAGTGATATACACAAACCTGACCTTGACCTTTACGTTGACCTTCCTCAAGGTCAAATACTTGTAAAAATTTGTCGTCGGTCCGTTACAAAAAACTTTAACATTGCTCATAACTTCCTTATTCTTTGACCGATTTCTTTAATATTCACACACCACACACCTTGCCACTAGTACTTAAGATTGATATACACAAACCTGACCTTGACCTTTACGTTGACCTTCCTCAAGGTCAAATACTTGTAAAAATTTGTCGGACAACGCATGCGGGGGTATAATTGGCGCCCGTTAGGCGGCAGCTCTAGTTGGTATTAACCCATATATGCCTAGCGGCCCTTTTTGAGACACTCGCAAATAGTGCAGAATCCGATCAGACGCCGCATCTGATCAAAATCTAAACTGTTTGCTCAACGTACATGCATTTTTGTAAAACTTACCCGATAAATGACATCTCTGTGCTTAGAAATGGACCGCCCCAGACTTATAAAGTTGGAATATTTTTGGCACCTATGGGTTACTTTTATGAGGTTAGGTCGAAAGGACGAAAGTGAAGGTAGGATCTGTTTCAACTGTAACTTTTTTTCTTGGTTTGACTTCTTGGAAACGCTTTATAAATAGATATCCGGAAACGCTTTATAAATAGACATCGACGGGCGCTGCATATTCCTATTTATTCCGAACGAGTTTTCACTGCGTAAATATGTGGAGAGCAATCTTATATATAGGGCTTTCCTAGTAACGTCATTAGACTGTTAGAAATCAACAGGGTATCACCAATCCAATCTAAATAGCTTCCAATCGAAATTGGAAGCCAAAAATATTATGTCATCAATGCCCCACCAGAGGCATGCTACAGATGAGAAATGGTTGAGATCAGCCTGCAGGTTGCAGAGATATAACTGGTCAAAAGTGTGGACGGACGGACGCCGGACTGATGACCCACTATGCTATGAGCTCCCCTTAGTAAAGTTTTTTCAGAAAAGTAGGGGATATAACTCCGTAAGTGATCGACCGATATCGCTAGTTTTCGAACTCATCCGACCTTTTATCCCTGACTTACTTGTTGTAAGGTTCAAGAAGATCCGATCAAAACTGAAGGGGCTAGGGTGATGACAATGTAAAAAATAAGCATTTTCAGCCAAGTAGGGGTCAAAACTCCGTGAGTAATCGACCGACATCGCTAGTTTTCGGAAGCATCCCAGCTTTTATGCCTGGCATACTTGTTTGTAAGTTCAAGAAGATCAGATCAAAACTGAAGTGGCTACAGTGATGAGAAGGTCAAAAATAGGCATTTTCTTCTGAAATCAAGGGGGGATATATATGCCAACCTACCCAATATTTAAATCCTGCCAAAGTTTTATCCCTTTCTTACTGACATGTTAGTTTCAAGAAGATTCCATGGAAACTGAAGGGGCTTCAGTGATGACAAGGTCAAAAATAGGTATTTTAGCAATCAAGGGGACATAACACTATGACAGATAAACCAACCTCGCCAGGTTTTGACCTCATCCGAGCTTTTATCCCTGGCTTACTTGTTTGTAAGTTTCAAGAAGATTTGATCAAAACTGAAGGGGCTAAGATGATGGCACGGTCAAAAATAAGCATTTTCAGCAAAGTAGGGGACATTACTCCGTGAGTAATCGACTGACATCGCTAGTTTTCAAACTTTTCCGAGCTATTAACCTGACTTACTTGTATGTAAGTTTCAGGAAGATCTGATCAAAACTGAAGGGGCTACGGTGATGACAAGGGCAAAAATAGGCATTTTCAGCAAGCAAGGGGTGTAACTCTATGATTAATGGGCCGACTGGGCCGGTTTTCGGCCCCCGCCCATCGGAGCTTGAAGAAATAGATGGGCTGCATGATGCCTTCAAGCAGAGCTAAATCCGGCCGCACACGAGTACTGGTAAATCGAAGCCTGCCCAGGCAAAGCGGTGCGTGTCGGACCGTCCATGCTTATAAACCCTATAAGTTTCATTGGGTGACGGGGCTTGAGATGACATTTCATCTCAATGTCGAGTAAAAGTCCCACAAAATTGGAAGCAAAATCTCCAAAATGACCTATACAGTGTTGACGGAGACGTTAAACCGCAAATCAAACAAACTCTTCCGAGTTTTTATTCCTAGCAACCTTACATATAAGTTTCAGAAAGATCCGATCAAATCTGAAGGTGCTATGGTGATGGCAAGCATTTTCCCACTGTAAGTCTATCGGACCTTGTGGTTGCCATAGCAACCAAAGTTTTTGTTCTATTTCGAAAAAAAGCTTATGTCTTCAATGCCCCACCAGAGGCATGCTGCAGATGAGAAATGGTTGAGATCAGTCTGCAGGTTGCAGAGATATAACTTGTCATATGTGTGAACGGACGGACGGACGACGGATGACTATACTATAAGCTCCCTAATGAAGCCTTCGGCCCAGGTCAGCTAAAGAGACATTTGGATATTTTTTTCCATAACTATCCTCGTAACTGCTACTTATCTTTAGCTATGAATAATGGGATGGAATACATTACCATTTTTGCCACAATAACTTCTGTTAAATCCATGATGGTTGATGCTGGTCACAGCATCAGCAGCTGTTCCGTGCCATAACACTCTCTCATTGTCCTTTCTATGGGAGTTTTGTTGGTTCATTTGTTTCCTTTTTGCAGCATACTGGGTGTACAACGCTTGATTCTGAATCTTTTCAATCTAAAAGAAGATACTACGAAAATTCGAATGGTCCTCAAAACTGAGTATTCTTTACTGGAGTGAATGAACACTTTATCGTTCCAAAACCAAATATTGGTTACAAAAGCAAGAGGGGGTTTAAAGTACATGTATTTTAAATTGAAAAAAAAAAAAAAAAAAAAAAAAAAACAAAACAAAAAAAAAAAAAAAACACCCGAAAAAACTCATATGGTTTGTATGTTACTATCATGTAATCCCTGTTAATGGTTCATTTATACAGTTTATTCTAAAATGGAGCAGCAGGGAGGGTGAATGGATACATTGTTTCAGCCATGAAAGCCCCATTCAACCAATTACTATAGCGCATTTTTGGTCGGGGCTACCGACAGTTTTGGCTACTTTTTCCAAACCTGCCACAGAGACGTATGTGTGTGAGAATTCGGGTTTAACGTCGCTTTCAACAATTTTTCAGTCATATCACGACGGTGTCTGGTTGCGACAGGGAGATCAATGCTCACTTTTATAGTGCTGCATCACTGAAGTATCATGATGTCCCAGACACATTACGTGATACCACACCCAGTCACATGATCCTGACACGGGGTCGACCAGTCCTAGCTCTGCCCCGTAAATCTGAGTGCCAAGCGAGGAGCAGCTAGTACCAGTTTTAACGACTTTGGTATGTCGCGGCCCACCTGCCGCAGAGATGCAGCATAGAAAATTGCAACCGAATGGACTTTGCATTTTTCCACACGTTGCGACATACTTTTGCGGCATGCATCTGGTATATACAATTTCAACCAGCATAGACAATTGCAACTGAACAGCCTTTTTGCGGAAAATTTGCATTTTTTCACACGTTGCGACATACTTTTGCGACATGCTTCCGGCATATACAATTGCAACCAGCATAGACATATGCAACCGATATAGACAATTGCATCCGGTGTACACAATTGCAACCAGTATAGACAATTACATCCGGAATATACAATTGCAACCAGCATAGACATATGCAACCGATATAGACAATTGCAACACGAGCATAGACAATTGCACCCGGTATATACAACTGCAACCAGCATAGACAATTGCACCCGGTATATACAACTGCCATGGAGATGTCGCAGCACACCTGCGAGAAGTGCCTGCGACAGTTTCGGAGGAAAGCCGAGCTAGACCGCCACGCCGGACGGCGAATCCCGTGCCGCCCACCAACGCACACGTGCTCCCACTGTGGGAAAGGCTATGCGAGCTACCAAACGCTCTGGAGGCACAGCAAAGTATGCTAGCATGCAGCCACTTCGCAGGCCTAAGAAGCCCGAGCTGCTGCTGCAACTCCCGAAACCAAAGCGGCCGCACCCGGGCAAGAGACCGTTCTGCGGAGAGCGGCGGGTGGCTGGGACAGGCCTGTAGAGAAGTGGCGGAACGGCGGCGAAAGGAGCTGGAGAAGTAGAACGCCAAGCTGCGCAACATCGCACTGGGGGATGTGGGACTGCAGGAAGCTTGCAAAGAAAGACAGTGGCGGAGGGAAGTTGAGACCAAGAACGCAAAACTGCGAGAAGACATTGCGGAGCTGGAGGTCGGGAACGCAAAACTGCGGGGAAGGACGAAGCGCCGAAAGAAGGGGAAGAGGGTATAGTGCCTTTCGACCGACATAGAGGAACAAAAACGAAAATACAGATACTAAAGCGCATTTTGGTCGGGGCTACAGGCAGTTTCGGCTACTTTTTCCAGATCTGCCACAGAGATGCTTGCGAGAGGAGAGGCCGCCATTTTTTCGTGTAGCCCAATTTCGAATTAGACAAACAGTAGCCAAAACATCTCTAGCAACTGTACACTAGAGCTACTATGGCAGTGCAAGCAACATTCCAGGCCATGGGCCTACGGTCCGAAAAAGCCTTATCCACACACCTCCTAGAGAACGCACACGAGAGCCATCTTGTAACGGTCGACTACCTGGCAGGGAACCTAGGCCGCACTCACCTGCATCCCCTCCCCGGCCGTCCAACATTCGTCGACGATGACTACGTCTTCGGCTTCCTGCGCCGCGAGGACTATGTGTTCCATTTCGGACGCCTCTCTTGCACAACCGGAGATGACAGCTCCGCAAAAAAACATCGTTGCGCGGATTTCTACCGCCGTCCGCGAGGGCATGGGGACAGCCCCGACGGCACAGCTCGCCGCTACATACAGACAAACATCCTTCACACGCTCGCGGCACGAGAGAATGCCGAAGGCGGTGCCATACGAGCGACAGTTTCCAGGATCGAGTACGACACCGACAGAAAGGCGCTGGCTAAGCGGCGAGAGCTCTACCCGGAAATAGAACCGGCCGGCCTCTTCGTGGCGAAGGTAGATGTCTCCGAAATCCCTATGGTCGAGTTGCAGGCCTCCTTGCCGGCCTTCGAACGCATGTCATTGGCCAACGGCTACGGTCTCTATTGCACCGACTACACACAAGATTTCTCGGGGGTCCTCGATCGTGGACCACCTCTGCGTGTCCGAAGGCTTCCGCGAGCAAGGCGACCTGGCCTCTGCCATACGTGCACACGTGCCAACGATACTAGCAAACACCAACAGCGTGGGGGACCATGTCTGCACGTGGGTGCATACGAACAAAGCCGGGTACACTGTCCGAACGAAGTTGTACAACAAGGTCGTGTCAAACTTCGAGGCGGGCGAGGTCCGCGAGCCAGTAGGCGGCCCTCTATCCGACTTTGTCGACTGTCCGAACACACATCTGCAACACACCTACCTTTTTGCATCCCGATGTACAGGCCCGGGGCATCGAAGACTCTCTGTACGCCTGCCGTGGGGGAGACCTCTCGACGGACACAGCCCGAGAGGTGGTGGCGGAGGCCTTGGCCCAGGCCACTCCCTTGGATCTACCGGAGGAACAAGGTCTGTTTGTAGTCCAACCACCAGCCAAGCAGTGGGAAAATCTGGCCGCATCCCTCGACCGGTGACTTGTCCTGGCCGACAGACCGCAGAGGTCTATATTCGTCGCCTGGTACGCACACACGACAACAGGCCGGGTCTCGTGTGTCTGGATCCGACCCACCACAGCAAACGCAGACAAAGAGATGACCTGGGAGTGGGCTGTGGAGTGGGCCGCGGCCGACTTCGGGTTCCGCGCATGCCCCATCTTCCTGGTAGTCATTCTGGGGTCGACGAGGAGGGTGTAGAGCTGGGACCGCTCTGGTGCTTTACCAAAGACGACAATGCAGGCACAATCTTGTCGGCCAGCAAACGGCCTACCCAGCTGCATCCAAACGGTCCCGACCCTGGAATCCTCCTACCCCCCACTACCTCGGTTTCGTGGGTTTGGAGAACCGAGAAGTGCCATGCGATCGGGGTAGAGGCCTCGGCCTTCCACCTCCACGAGGTGCCCGAAATTGCGCAGAATCGCGAGATATCTACTCTCTCGAACAGGAACCACGAAAAGCGTCTCCAGAACATACGCGACTCGGCGAACGCCGATGAGTGGCGGCGACGTGCTTGGGTCCGACTAGAGGCAGAACAGCGGCAACACGAGGAAAAGCAGCGGCGTCGGGCCGAAGAGTTGGAACGTCTCTCCGAAGTGGAGGCCGGACACAGACGATACGCGGAAAAATCGCAGCAGACACGCGACGAGGTCGAAGACACCCTGCGAGGCACATCTGGCAAAGTGGCGGACATACACTCTTACTTCGGAATACACAAGTGGCTAGTCCTGGGATACAGACGTTCCAACGCAACAACATCGCCGAGAATTGTGCTGCGCGTCTGCAAAGAAAGTTGTAAAGCAACTACCAACGAAGTTGGAATCGCAACTTGTGTATGGGCGACAAAGGGGCTCGAAAGGGTGTTCGATAGGTGCTCCAACTCCTTCGAGTCGGACACAGACAAGTATGGGAGGACAACCTTCTGACTTCCTCCCATCGGTGCTGGCAGGCTCTTGGGGCTGGAGATCGAGATACTGTCATCCAAGGTCTTCCAGTCGAGGGACGGCCGCATGGTCTCTTGGAACCAAATCCAGGTCGTCGTCACCCCAGACCCCCGACGACTGGCCGCCCTCCAGGCTCTAGCCGAAAGAGAGCAGGAGCACCAGATTCTGCTGGAGGCGGAGCAGCAGTCCCGTCTCCTGGAGGTCCAACCCCCAAATCCAAAGAGCTCCAAGAAAGCAATCGACCTACCATTCGGCGAATACCTGTGCCGACGATATGCTTCGACTACCTTCCGCGGCGCACCCCGCATTCTGCTCTTCCTGGTTCTGGGGAGAAGATCGCTGGTTGGAGCCAGGGTGTTGCATGACTAGGCGGCGCTATTTTTCAGGCGAAAGCAAGGCGTCGAGGCACCCATCGGAGCCTCTGTGTTGCCAATTCGCTTTGCCAAGCTTTGCCCAGGAACATTTGGACGAGAACATGTGTATCGTGTATATATCCGCACAGCAAGAGCTCGAAGTCCCGAAGTATCTACAAGTATCTTGGCAAGAGCTGGCCGAACAACTATTTGGTTAAACTCGCCCGCCCATAGGGGCTTGAAGAAATATATGGGCTGCACGATGCTTCCAAGCAGAGCTGAATCCGGCCCCCACTCTAGTTCTGGTAAACCGCTTAGAGGATCTAAGCCTGTCCAGGAACCGAGGTTCGAGACGGACCGTCCATGCTAATAAACCCTATTGGTTTCATTGGGCGACACGGCTTGAGATGTCATTTCATCTCAGTGTCGGTAAAAAGTCCCACAAAATTGGAAGCAACGTCTTCAAAATGACTTTAACAGTGTTGACGTGGACGTTAAACCTCAAATGAAACAAACAAATCAACTCGGAAGCAAAGAAAAGCAGCAGGTATGGAAGTAGTCCGCAGAAGGGGGTGGCAGAATGGGATGCACCCCACGCTTTCCGTTCGAGCTGTTCCAGGAGCAGAACAAGCCATACGACAATGGGCCCGAGAAGCGTGTTTGGGAGTCGCTCGAGGACCTAGAGTTCGCTACGCGAACTGTGGCAGCTCCAAAGAGCAGCGCTACCATATTGGGACGTATCGATGCAGAAACAGCAAAAAAATGGTTGGGATGGGAGTTGGGGGAGCTCAACGCCGTTGGCTGTGCGGGGGAATTTTCTTTTGCATCTGTGGGGGAAAGTGGTGGTCTAGACGGTGTTCTCTTTGCGAACTATAGCAAGGGTGGCAAGGCGGTCCTTCTTCTTCTGCGATGTCGTCCGCTCCTCGCCCAGGTGGCAGAGTAGGGGAGTGTGTGCTTTTTGCAACACCTCGATACCACCGATCGTTGCAACCTCCCACTCGAGGAAGTGACCGTAGGTTGGCGTTTCCACATCCGTCGCAGGCTCTCCATCCTCGCCGGCTGGAACCAGGAAGAGCAGAATGCGGGGTGCACCGCGGAAGGTAGTCGAAGCGTAGCGTCGGCACAGGTATTCGCCGGATGGTAGGTCGAGTGCTTTCTTGGAGCTCTTGGGATTTGGGGGAGACGAGACTGCTGCTCTGCCTCCAGCAGAATCTGGTGCTCCTGCTTTTCGGCTAGAGTCTGGAGGGCGGCCAGTCGTCGGGGGTCGGGGGCGACGACGACCTGGATTGGGTTCCAAGAGACCTTGCGGCCGTCCCTCGACTGGAAGACCTTGGCTGGGAGTATCTCGATCTCCAGCCCTGAGAGCCTGCCAGCACCGATGGGAGGAAGCCAAAAGGTTGTCCTCCCGTACTTGTCTGTGTCCGACTCGAAGGAGTTGGAGCACCCATCGAACACCCTTCTGAGACCCTGTTTCGCCCATACACAACAAGTTGCGTTACCAACGTTGGTAGTTGCTTTGCAGCTTTCTTTGCAGCCGCGCAGCAGAACTCTCGGCGATGTTGTTGCGTTGGAACGTCTGTATCCGAGGACGAGCCACTTGTGTATTCGGAAGGAAGAGTGTATGTCCGCCACTTTGCCAGACGGGCCTCGCAGGCAGTCTTCGTCCTCGTCACGTGTCTGCTGCGATTTTTCCGCGTATCGTCTGTGTCCGGCCACCACTTGGGAAAGTCGTTCCAACACTTCGGCCGGACGCCGTTGCTCTTCCTCGTGATGCCGCTGTTCTGCCTCTAGTCGGACCCAAGCACGTCGCGACCAGACCATAATGGAAACCTAAACAAAGGAAGACGCTTTTCGCGGTTACCCTGGTCGAGAGAGTAGATATCTCGCGATTCTGCGCAATTTCGGGCACCTCGTGGAGGTGTAAGGCCGAGGTCTCTACGCCGATCGCATGGCACTTCTCGGTTCTCCAAACTCACGAAACCGAGGTATAGGGGGTAGGAGGATTCCAGGGTCGGGACCGTTTGGATGCAGCTGTGTATGCCGTTTGCTGGCCGCCAAGATTGCACCTGCATTGTCGTCCTTGGTGTAGCATCGGAGCGGTCCCAGCTCTACACCCTCCTCGTCGACCCCCAGAATGTCTACCCGGAAGATGGGGCATGCGCGGAACCCGAAGTCGGCCGCAGCCCACTCCACAGCCCTCTCCTATGCCTCCTCTCTCTCTGCGTTTGCTGTGGTGTGTCGGATCCAGACATCCGAGACCCGGCCTGTTATCGTGTGTGCGAACCAGGCGACGAATATAGACCTCTGCGGTCGGTCGGCCAGGACAAGGCACCGGTCGAGGGATGCGGCCAGATTTTCCCACTGCTTGGCTGGTGGTTGGACTACAAACAGACCTTGTTCCTCCGGTAGTTCCAAGGGAGTTCCAGGGCCAAGGCCTCCGCCACCACCTCTCGGGCTGTGTCCGTCGAGAGGTCTCCCCAACGGCAGGCGTACAGAGAGACTTCGATGCGAGTGCAGCCCCGGGTCTGTACATCGGGATGCAAGAAGGTGTGGCGCAGATGTGTGTTCGGACAGTCGACATAGTCGGCTAGATGGCCGCCTACTGGCCCGCGGACCTCGCCCGTCTCGAAGTTCGACACGACCTAATTGTACAACTTCGTTCGGACAGTGTACCCGGGGTCCCCCACGCTGTTGGTGTTTGCTAGTATCGTTGGCAGGAGAGGCCAGGTCGCCTTGCTAGCGGAATCCTTCGGACACGCAGAGGCAGTCCACGAGGGCCTCCCGATCGAGGACCCCCTAGAAAACTTGTGTGTAGTCGATGCAATAGACACCGTAGCCGTGGGCCAAGAACAGGCGTTGGAAGGCCGGCAAGAAGGCCTGTTACTCGACCATAGGGATTTCGGAGAGATCTACCTTCGCCACGAAGAGGCCGGTCGGTTCTGTTTCAGGGTAGAGCTCTCGCCACTTCGCCAGCGCCTTTCTGTCAGTGTCGTTCTCGATTCTGGAAACTGTCGCATGGATGACACCGCCTTCGGCATTCTCTCGGGCCGCGAGCGTGTGGAGGATGTTTGTCTTTATGTAGCGGCGAGCTGTGCCGTCGGGGGCTGTCCCCATGCTCTCGCGGACGGCGGTAGAAATCCGCGCAACGATGTTTTTTGCGGAGCTGTCCTCTCCGGTTGTGCAAGAGAGGCGTCCGAAATGGAACACACAGTCCTCGCGGCACAGGTAGCCGAAGACGTAGATTTCGTCGACGAATGTTGGAAGGCCGGGGAGATGTCCGATACAAGATTGCTCTCGTGCGCGTTCTCTAGGAGAAGGTGTGTGGATACGGCTTTTTCGGACCTTAGGCCCATGGCCTGGAATGTTGCTTGCACTGCCATAGTAGCTCTAGTGTACAGTTGCTAGAGATGTTTTGGCTACTGTTTGTCTAATTTGAAATCGGGCTACACGAAAAAATGGCGGCCTCTCCTCTCGCAGGCATCTCTGTGGCAGGTCTGGAAAAAGTAGCCGAAACTGCCGGTAGCCCCGACAAAAAATGTGCTATAGTACCTGTATTTTCGTTTTTGTTCCTCTATGTCGGTCGGAAGGTGCTATACCCTCTTTCCCTTCTTTTGGCGCTTCGTCCTTGCCCGCAGGAGGGCCGAGCGCGCAAGGTCTTTTCGCAGTTTTGCGTTCTCGACCTCCAGCTCCGCAAGGTCTTCTCGCACTGTTGCGTTCTCGGCCTCCACTTCCCTCCGCCGCTGTCTTTCTTTGCAAGCTTCCTGCAGTCCCACATCCCCCAGTGCGATGTTGCGCAGTTTGGCGTTCTCCTCCAGCTCCTCTCGTCGCCGTTCCGCCCCTTCTCTACAGGCCTGTCCCAACCACCCGCCGCTCTCCGCGGTTCGGCCTGCCGTCTCTTGCCCGGGTGAGGCCGCTTGGGTTTCGGTATTTGCAGCAGCGGCTCGGGCTTCTTCGGCCTGCGAAGTGGCGGCAGGCTGGCATGCTTTGCTGTGCCTCCAGAGCGTTTGGTAGCTCGCACAGCCTTTCCCACAGTGGGAGCACGTGTGCATTGGTGGGCGGCACGGGATTCGCCGTCCGGCGTGGCGGTTTAGCTAGGCTTTCCTCCCAAACTGTCGCAGGTACTTCTCGCAGGTTTGCTGCGGCATCTCCACGGATGCAATCGTCTATGCTGGTTGCAGTTTTATATACCGGGTGCAATTGTATATGCTGGTTGCAATTGTCTTTATCGGTTGCATATTTCTATGATGGTTGCAACTGTATATGCCGGATGCAATTGTGTATTCTGGTTGCAATTGTATATGCCGGAAGCATGTCGCAAAAGTATGTCGCAACGTGTGGAAAAATGCAAATTTTCCGCAAAAAGTCTGTTCGGTTGCAATTGTCTATGCTGGTTGCAATTGAATATACCAGATGCATGCCGCAAAAGTATGTTGCAACGTGTGGAAAAATGCAAATTTTCTGCAAAAAGTCCATTCGATTGCAATTGTCTATGCTGCATCTCTGTGGCAGGTCTGGAAAAAGAAGCCGAAACTGCCGGTAGCCCAGACCAAAATGCGCTATAGTAAGGGTTGGGAGGCTTAATTTGCCAAAAAGAGGACTTTTTGGGGTCAAAATAAGCTGGGAGCCTTGATTGGTTAAATGGGGTTTCTGAGGTCGAAATAAAAAGTGCATTCATCCTCCCTGCTGCTAATGGACATAAAACAATCTGATTAAAGCACAGAAATTTAAGTGACACCCAACATTAAAGAACAGCCCGCTTATGTGGTATAAAGGATACAATTCAATATTCAATAGGACTTGGTTATACATGTATCTTCTAAACCGTTGGAATTAAGTTTCTGAAACTTGGTCATTGGTAGATCATTCTATTGGATACTCCAGAGTAAAGGTGTCGTAGTGCAGTTGACCCTTTGCTGTCTCGAAACCTGATACTCAAGGTAAACTGGATTTTATGTACGACTGTACGGCTGTTCTAATTTTGCTTTATAGTTTTAATACATGTATTGTATATGTTTCAACTTCTTTTATCTCGATTTACAGTTAAATAAACCAAATCAAAAGTTCCAGCTTTTGGTAGTTCGAGAGGACAGGTTCAGCTGTATGTACCAAGAGTATAGTGCGCGCAGGTTGACCTGATACTCGTGACCTCTATTAGCATAATTTCACACCCTACTGTATACATATATTCATCTTCGTAGTTTTCCGAGGGGGTCGAAACTGTTTTTATGAGCCAGCGCATGACAGGGGGACTCAAATCAAGCTCGGCACCCATCCACCGTGGCAAGACCGTTTGCCAAAGTATCTCTGCATAGATTGTAACCAATAGTAGGTCCAAGCGATTAGCGAAGACTCTGATCAGACTGCGCATAAGCGCAGGCTGATCTGAGTCTTCGCTGGTCGCGCAAGCTTTCTTGTAGGTTTTGTCATGCGCTGGCTTATTATTGATGTTAGTAAATAGCTTGCGATTCACGAGCTGCCGAAAAGTCACGAGAAGTTTTCGCAACTCGGCGTATTAGGCCGTAGCATTGATTAATTTATTCTTTGCATAAAGGTCGGTCTCAGGTCAACTTGTTCGCACTATAGCAGAAAGCCACAGAATGTACTATATTGTACATTTATATGACAGTTATACACAATCGTTTTCAACTTCTCCCATTCCGTGTTTATCACAATGTCTTTATTTTTGTGCATTAGATTTTTGTTTGATGTAGATAGTTCCTTAGTTTTTTCTTCTTTTTTCTTCTTTTATTTCAGCTCACATATCAGGTACTTAATATGGGTTATGTTTATTTATTACGCTCTTAGCCTATATGAAAATGGATGAATGTATTAACATATATAGCCAGAACTGCAGAGGGTTAAATGCGACGGAAAAAAGACGAGATGTTTTTCAGTTTGTTAGAAAGAAAAAATATGACATAATTTGCCTCCAAGATGTCCACTTGGAAAGTAACATGGAATCGTATGTCAAGCATGAATGGGGGTACCATATTTACATGAGTTCTTTCTCGGGAAATCGACGTGGGGTTTTAACTTTAATAAACAATACTTTCGAGTATGATATTGGGGAGATAATAAAAGATCCTGATGGAAACTTTCTAATAACTGAATTAAAAATTACAGATAAAAAAATTACACTTATAAATATTTATGGCCCCAATGAGGACAAACCTCAATTTTATAACAACATACAGCAACTTATTTCCGATATAGGCAATGAAAATGTTATACTTTGTGGAGATTGGAATTTAGTTCTAGACCCTTCTTTGGATACTGACAACTATAAACAAATCAATAATCCAAGAGCCAGAAACGCAATTTTAAATATTATTCAAGAAAACGGATATATAGATGTGTGGAGAGTGCTAAAAGAAAATATAAAACAATTTACCTGGAGAAGATTAAATCCCGACAGAAAACAGGCAAGATTAGATTTTTTTTTAGTAAGCGAAGATGTTTTTGATTTAGTTCACGATGCCGATATAACTCCTGGATACAGATCGGACCACTCCGGGATAAATCTTAAAGTTAAATTTCAAAATAACGAACGAGGAAAAGGCTACTGGAAGTTTAACAACTCGCTATTGAAAGATAAGAAATATATACAACTTGTTAAAAAAACAATAAATGAAAACCTGAGATTGTATTCAAATAATAATAATAATGATAATTATAATAATACAAATGACAACATTGTCAACAACAACAATAATAACAACAACAACAACAATAATAATAATAATAATAATAACAATTATGATAATCCACAATTCACAATAAATGATCAGTTATTTTTTGAAACATTATTAATCACGATTCGAGGTGAAACAATTAAATATAGTTCTAAAAAGAAAAAAGAAGATAGTCAAGAAGAGTCACATTTGGAAGAGGAAATAAAAAATCTCGAACAACACCTAAACGAGAATTTTCTACAATTGGGCGAATATGAATTGGAAACTTTGGAAGAAAAAAAAGCTAGGCTATCAGAAATTCGAAAAAAGAAAATTGAGGGAGTAATGTTGCGTTCAAAATGTAGATATGAAGACATGGGAGAAAAACCGACTAAATATTTTTTAAGTTTAGAAAGTAGAAACTTCACGAGTAAATTAATAACAAAATTGATTTCCGAAAGTGGTGATGAATATTATGAAACAGATAAAATATTGAATGAACAAAGGAATTATTATCAAGCTTTATATTCGGAAACTTTAAATATAGATGATAATCCTTTGGGAGATATTATTGGTGAGAACGAAAATAAATTGGCTGATGATGAATCATTAAAACTTGAAGGGGAGATTACCTTAACGGAGCTAGCACAAGCACTGAAAAATATGAAAAACGGCAAAAGTCCGGGTAACGATGGCTTTACAGCCGAATTTTTTAAATTCTTTTGGTCGGATATAGGTGTATATTTGTTAAAATCTATTAACTATGCTTATCAAAACGGATCCCTTTCAGTAACACAGAAGCAGGGCATAATAACATGTTTACCGAAACCTAATAAAACACGACACTTTTTAAAAAATTGGAGACCAATTTCATTATTAAATGTTGCTTATAAATTGGCGTCTGCCGTCATTGCAAACCGCTTAAAAAGAGTACTCGATAACATAATTCACCAGGATCAAAAAGGTTTCATTTCAGGTAGATTTATTGGCGAAAATATTAGATTAATTTATGATATCCTTTATGAAACAAGAAACCAAAATATCCCCGGCCTATTGCTTTCTATTGATTTCCAACAAGCCTTTGATACTGTTTCATGGAAATTCATATCTAAAACAATGGATTATTTTAACTTTGGCCCTTCTTTTAAAAAATGGATAAAACTCTTTCAAGATGGTACGGAATCTTGTATTTTACAAAATGGATTTTTGTCCGAGTTCTTCTATTTGCAAAGAGGATGTAGACAAGGGGATCCGATTTCACCCTACCTTTTTATTTTATGTGCAGAAGTGTTAAGCATAATGATTAGAAAAATGGACTCTATAAGAGGAATAAATATTAATAATAATGCCTTTACTTTAAGCCAGTATGCGGATGACACGCAGCTATTCCTGGATGGTTCTGAACAATCTTTACGTTCAACGCTAGAAATACTAAACAAATTTTATTTAATGTCGGGTTTAAAAATAAACGAAGATAAAACAAGAGCTCTATGGATAGGGTCTATGGCAAATTCAAGTGCAAAACTATGTAGTGAATACAGCTTAGATTGGGAGCAGGGACCTATCAAAATATTGGGAGTTACATTTACTACAGATGTTAACAACATATGGGATGTCAATGCGGAAAATGTTATGTCTAAGATTGAAAAAACTTTGCGTTCATGGTCGAAGCGAAAACTCACACTACCTGGCAAAATAACTGTTATCAAATCTTTAGCGTTATCAAAGCTTACACATTTATTCATATCTTTACCGACCCCTCCAGATGAATTGATAAAAAACTAAATAAATATATTTACAAATTTCTTTGGAATAATGGACCTGATAGAATAAGCCGTAACAATATTATACGAAACGAAGCCGAAGGTGGTTTGAGAATGATTCAAATTGATATTTTTATTAAAGCTTTAAAAATCACATGGTATCGTAGACTGATTTTAAATTCTCATAATAATTTATGGTATTGCTTATCTAATATTAATTTTACCGAAGTATTTTCGTCAGGTGATGGATACTGTACAAATAAACTTCAACAATTACGTAATCCTTTTTGGGTAAATTTGCTACAACATTGGAGGGACTTTTTTAATAGTATAAAGCAAGACAAACTGGAAACAATTTTAAATAGCCCAATCTGGTTTAATTCAGGACTTCTAAGGGGGAAGAACATTTTTTATAACAAGAGGGCCATGATGGCCCTGGATCGCTCACCTGATCCTATTGTACAATCGGAATTGTGGGTAATATATGGTGGAGTGGAGGGTTTGAGCAATTTTGGTTGGACCCAAAGACCATTTCTGTGAAATTAATTCAAAATCAGTCTGCCTGTTTAGGAGTAGAAGTCATTTTGAGAAGTAGAAGTCATTTTTGATGAAATGACCTCTCAAGCCCTGCCGCCCAATGAAACCAATGGGGTTTAAATGTATTGATGGTTCCACTTGCACCACTTTGCCCAGACAGGCTAAAACCTTCAAAGTGGTTTACCAGTACTCCTGTAGAAGCACCTTGCAGCCAAGGTGGGTGGGGGCCAAAACTTTCAAAAGACATCTGTCTCTAAAAGGAAGCAATTTTATAGGAATGTTCCATGAGTGACCCTCTAACAAAATTGCTAAAAATATTTTGCTTCACTGAGCATGATGGCCACCACTGCTAAAAACCTCAAACCTCATTCCTGTCAAATAATTTCATAATCAATCCACAGGTTAAGGAGAAGAAGTTGTTTGAAGGTTTTGTTTGGCGGCCATTTTGTTGACCTGAGCGGAACAGTTTGAGCAATTTTGGTAAAGGGTCACCCAAGGAACATTCTGGTGAAATAATTTCAAAATCCATCCACTGGTTAAGGAGAAAAGTGCGTTTAAAGGTTATTCTATTTTTAGCTCTGGCGGCCATTTTGTTAACCCGAGCTGAACAGTTTGAGCAATTTTGGTGGAGGGCCACCCAAGGAACATTCCTATTGAGTGATTTCAAAATCCATCCGCTGGTAAAGAAGAAGTCGTTTAAAGGTTTTTCTATTTTAAGCTCTGGCGGCCATTTTGTTCACCCGAGCGGAACAGTATGAGCAATTTGGGTAGAGGGTCACCAAACAAACATTCCTGTGAAATAATTTCAAAATCCATCCACTGGTTATGGAGAAGAAGCTGTTTAAAGGTTTTTCTATTTTTAGCTCTGGTGGCCATTTTGTTCACCCGAGGGGAACAGTATGAGCAATTTTTGTAGAGGTTTACCAAAGGAACATTCCTGTGAAATAATTTCAAAATCCATCCACTGTTTAAGGAGTAGAAGGTGTTTAAAGGTTTTTCTATTTTTAGCTCTGGCGGCCATTTTGTTGACCTGAGTGGAACGGTTTGAGCAATTTTGGTAGAGGATCCCCCAAGGAACCTTCCAGTGAAATAATTTTAAAATCCATCCACTGGTTAAGGAGAAAAAGTCGTTTAAAGCTTTTTCTATTTTTAGCTCTGGCGACCATTTTGTTCATCCGAGCGGAACGGTTTGGGCAATTTTGGTAGAGGGTCACCGAAGGAACTTTCCTGTGAAGTAATTTCAAAATCCATCCACTAGTTAAGGAGAAAAAGTCGTTTAAAGCTTTTTCTATTTTTAGCTCTGGCGGCCATTTTGTTCACCCGAGCGGAACGGTTTGAGCAATTTTGGTAGAGGGTCACCCAAGGAACATTCCTGTCAAGTAATTTCGAAATCCATCCACTGGTTAAGGAGAAGAAGTCGTTTAAAGCTTTTTCTATTTTTAGCTCTGGCGGCCATTTTGTTCACCCGAGCGGAACGGTTTGAGCAATTTTAGTAGAGGGGCACCCAAGAAACCTTCCTGTGCAATAATTTCAAAATCCATCCACTGGTTAAGGAGAAGAAGTTGTTTAAAGGTTTTTCTATTTTTAGCTCTGGTGGCCATTTTGTTCACCCGAGCGGAACGGTTTGAGCAATTTTAGTAGAGGGGCACCCAAGAAACCTTCCTGTGCAATAATTTCAAAATCCATCCACTGGTTAAGGAGAAGAAGTTGTTTAAAGGTTTTTCTATTTTTAGCTCTGGCAGCCATTTTGTTCACCAGAGCTGAACGGTTTGAGCAATTTTGGTAGAGGGTCATCCAAGGAACATTCCTGTGAAACAATTTCAAAATCCATCCACTTGTTAAGCAGGAGAAGTCGTTTAAAGAATTTTCTATTTTTAGCTCTGGCGGCCATCTTGTTCACCCGAGCGGAACAGTTTTAGCAATTTTGGTAGAGGATCACCCAAGGAGCATTCCTGTGAAATTAGATCAAAATCTGTCCAGCAGTTTTGGAGGAGAAGTTTTTTAAAGCAAAAGTTGACGACGGACGCACGCACGCACGCACGCACGCACGGACGACGGACGACGGACAAAGACTGATCCCAAAAGCTCACCTTGAGCACTTCGTGCTCAGGTGAGCTAAAAACTGGTACGAAATGGGTATTAGAAATATAATAGATCTTATAGATGAAAATGGATATTTTTAGGAGTTTGAAGACCTTAAAGAGAGATTTGCAATTCGTGGAACGTTTTTAGATTATCGGTCACTTTACAGCCGAATACCAAATGAATGGAAAATAAAAATTAATGAAAATCGTGAAGCATCTGTAAGCATTAAATATAATGTCCCGTGCACGAGCCAAATACAAGTTTTAATAAGAGAAAAAAGGGTAGCAGAAGAATATATGAAACACTTATTGAAAGCAAACCATTTGACATCCCGAATAGATGGATTCGAGATCTTGGAAATATATCTGAAAATGACTGGAAAATGTATAATTCGCTACTGAAAGATCTAAAGGAGATTAAAATAAAAGATTTTCAATATAAAATTAATAATAAAATACTGGTTACGAAATCTTTCTTACATAAAATAAATAAAATCGATAATAGCTTATGTTCTTTCTGCAACCAAGAGCCTGAATCCATAAAACATCTATTTTTCGATTGTGAAAAAACAAAACAATTCTGGAATGCTTTCAAACAATGGATTTTAACAAATACTAACATCACTTTAGATATAAACGACACCAAAACAATATTACTATCATGGTATAAGGAGAACTCAGTAGTAAATCATCTTTTGGTTTTGGCTAAATATTACATTTACAAAACTAAATTTACATCACAAAATTTAAGTATGGTTGGCTTTAAAGCTCTTACTAAAAGAAAATTTGAAAACGAAAGATACATAGCTAAAATAAATGGCAGATATGAAAAATTTCTAGCAAAATGGTCCCTGTTATTTACTGTACTGGACACTTCATAGTTTACATCTCTTGGAATTTTCAGCGACCTATTAGATACAGTGGACTGGATGGGGTGCGTGTTTGCTGATAGTTGGGGGATGGTTTTCCTTGTTGTTCGGCGGAAGCATGTGTTGTGGGTGTTCGTTTGAACCGCCTCAATGAGGCGGTTCAAATGAATACCCACGGCATTGTGTTTTTGTTGGGGGATAGGGGGGGATTGTCCCTGGATTGTCACCGGATGCGCGCCTTATCTAGTCTACTGTAGATAATATGAGGTTCTGGCTGTATTTGAAAATTTCCATATTTATATCTCATAGCACCATGCTCCAAGGTAAAATATATAATTTCGTTCTACAAAAATAATTTTCTTCGTGCTAGGCTCAATGTCTTGTGGTGCTCATCTGGGACCGTCTCTTTAGAGCGGTATGAATGGGTACCGGGAGTCTGGGTTGAGATCGGAGGGAAGAGAAATAAGATTTGTCCTTATTCTACCTATATGGTAGGATATTCTATAATATTACAAGAGAACTTATTGTATGGAGCTGTGGGCTTGGTGCAGAATACTATACACCACGAGGACAGGCCTGTATTGTTTTAACCCCCTTGAAACCCGACTTTATATTATAGAACTGTGGTTTAGGGGATATACACTATTTATCTTATGACTGCTCGGGAGCGTGGATTGTGGGTGCTCGATGGAGCCGCCTCACCGATGCGGTTCCCTCGGGTCCCCTCAGGCTGCGTTATGGGCGGGAATAGGACGAATATAAGATTTTTATAGGAAAGATTTTTTATATCTGGTGATAAAAGTCTCAAATACATATGTATAGGCGTGTTTTCGTGGTGGGCGGATACTTAGTATATAGCTCTATAAACCTATATTTTAGACCGTCGACTGTTAAGCTATTTCCTCTTTTTTGCTTACGAACCATGTTTTGTATACACTGTGTGGATATGTGAACTTTATGAAATAAAAGAAAAATGAGAAAAAAAAAAAAAAGGATACAATTCAAAACCGACCATCTGGGGGTATTTTCACGTATGTATTCACAACCAGTACGAAAAATATTCCTTTGGCATGTAAGAAAACATGGACAACTCAACTTATTATGGTTTATGTACCACTCATGTCAACAATATGTATCAGCATGTATCAACAGTCCAATCAATAGATGAGTTTAGGACGCCACCAGTCGCTAAGGAAATGCTATCCCACGATTCCGTATTTTTGCGCATGCGCAGTTTTGTGTGGCAAAAAATAACCGTTGTTCAGACTGATCCGATAGCAGTTATTAATTTCTTTGAATTTGACAAGTTTAAATAGAGCATAAGGTAAAGGTGACGTATATGTCTTGCGTCACTGTGGCGTCCAACTGATATCTTGCAGCAGGTAAGGGTAGAGGGGAGTGTTCTTATTCCTACTGTTTCTACAATTCCATTCATTTTTCATTTTCTCCTCTGTCCTTTCCGTTAACCTACGATCTCTTCTATATTTTTCTCCCTTTCTCTGGGAGACGAGACAAAATAACCCAAATGGGTTCACGTGTCATTAAACCAAAAACAATTAATAGTCGAATAATTAACTGGCAATGGTGGCATCATTTTGCGCTAATGTCAAGAAAAACGATGCGACAGTGAAGATGATTGGTTGGTCAACACTATTTAGGTCATTTCGGAGACGTTGCTTCCAGTTTTGTGGGACTTTGACCCGATATTGTGATGAAATGACACCTCAAGCCCTGCCGCCTAATGGAACCAAAAGGCTTATATGCATTTGACGGTCTGACAAATATCACTTTGCCTGGGCAATCTTAGTCCTTCTAAGCGGTTTACCAGTACTCATGTGTGGTCAGTTTCAGCCCTGTGTGGAAGCACCCTCACCCTGCAGCCCAATCTATTTCTCCAAGCACCGATCGGCGGGGCGAGACAGTGAATGATGAATCGAAGATTACCACCCTGACGGATTCAACATGTGGGTGATAAAGATCAGTCGTTTACAACCAGCAACAGGTTGGTTGAATACTGAAATTCACCGTGCCCGCAACCCCCGCCAATCGAGGCTTGAAAAATAGGTTGGCTGCATGATGCTTCCACGCACAGCTGAAACCAACACACACGAGTACTGGTAAACCAGTTAGAGGATCTAAGCCAGCTCAGGCAAAACGGTGCGAATCGGACCTCCATGCTTATAAACCCTATTGGTGTCATTGGGCGACAGGGCTTGAGATGTCATTTCATCTCAATATCGGGTAAAAGTCCCACAGAATTGGTAGCAACGTCTCCAAAATGACCTGTGCAGTGTATCTCGTCACTACAGCTGATGTGTGGGAATGTGTGGCGGCCGTAAAAAGTCTCCCTGCCCTACATCATAGTGTAGTTTAAATTTTCTTGCTCTTTTGGATCATTGATTCCATTGTGGAATTTTGAAAATATTTGAGGGTCACTGATGAAGCCTAATTGGCCGAAACTAGCTTGTCTGGCCCAGAAAACCTGTACACTGCATATTTTCCGGTTCTGTGGTGTATTCCTTGCTTCCAAAGGATAACCCTTTTTTAGAACATATTGACTGGGACGTTAACACTATTTGGATCATTTTTGAGACGTTGCTCCCTATACCCAGATTGAGATTAAATAACTTTTCAAGCCTTGCCGCCAAATGAAAATGATGTGTTTTATAGTGGTTTACCAGTACTCATGTGCGGTCAGTTTTAGCTCGTATACCGTACAATCACTCTACCGATTGAGATACCGAGCCACGCCTACGACCTTTTACACCCACCCCCACCCCGCCTATCATTATCGTCCCAAATCTCTAAGTGATATCCAGTCTGGCTATGGTACTTTCATGTTCAGGTCTTCTGAAACTCTGCCAGAAATGTTTTGCCTCGTGCTCATACTTTTCCTGCAAGACGAGTCAGGTCAAAGATTTATTCAGGGCCCCCTAACTCAGGGTATGAGATTTAAGGAAGCATTCATTTAAAACCTACAACAAACATCAAATAGCATGAACATGTATAATGGAATAGTAAAATAACCTATAAAATCGGAGAACTCGGACATTCGGACATGGTATCTGTTAAGTACTGTTGTGATTCAAAAGACTGTGAGCTGCAGTTTTTGTTTCTTTGATTTCAGGTTTAACGTCCCCGTCAACAATGTAAAGGTCATTTTGTGGACTGTTCTACCCGATATTGAGGTGAAATTACATCTCAAGCCCTGCCACCCAATGTAAACAATAGGGTTTATAAGCATGGACGGTCCGACTCACGCCACTTTGCTTGGGCGGGTTTATATCCTCTTAGCGGTTTACCAGTACTCGTGTTCGGGTTGGTTTCAGCTCTGCGTGGAAGCATCATGCAGCTCATCTATTTCTTCAAGCCCCGATGGGCCGGGGCCGCTGAACTGCAGTATAAAAGTCTATAAATGTTGTGGATGAAATGACAAACACTATGCTTAAAAATCTTATTTTTCCGTAGTTTACTGTACACACACGGGCTCGATTGATTACTTTTTGCCACACAAGACTGCGCATGCACAGCGTAACCAAGGAAGTTAACCAGCCTAAACTCATCTTTACTATTTAGGTAATGTCGAGCTGGCCAGTTTACCTAATCACACTTTTCCTAAGCAGGCTTAGGCATTGTGGCCACATAAAATCGATTTAAGCCCACTAGTGGAATTCGTTTCACTGGCCGTTCCAAGGCGGTTCTTCTGTCGTGGTTTACTTTTGTTATGATTTGTCTTTGAGTATCTTGTGTGTTTGTGTCAATTATATTATTTTATTTTGGCTACCCAGTTGGCCATTTTGTGGGAAAATAACTGTCCTTTTGGCTTTCCGCTGTTGATGTTTCGATTAGGGTGTGTTGTATCATGTTTGTGTTTCTTTCCCTTGGTGTCTCTGATGGGAGCTGGGGGTTAATTGTATCGAATCCTGATCATTGCCTTTACTTCTATTTTTTATACATAAGGGTTAACCTGCACGGTGCATATTCTTTCGCCAGAAACTGACAACAGCCTATCTTAAATCAGCGGAAGGGAGAGAATGACCATAGAAAAGATTTCATATTCAATATGATCGGAAGAATGTTATCCTACCCGCGACCTCCTGATCACCAGTCTGACGTGCATTAGACTTCCCTACTGAGGCCGGCTTATTAGCAGAGTTTATACAACGCTAAAATGACCTGAGCAGTATAAAATGCTATTCTTGGTATCTCATATTCATAAAGGTTTCATACCTTAATAAAGCTGCACATGATTAAATAGCTGTCATCAAACAACGTAGCTCTCCTTGAAAAGTGTCTTAGTCGACCAAGATATTGGCCAAGAGCGGAATTATCGCTGCGTAATGTTTTCGGAAACAAATCCATCACATCACACCAAATAAAATCCACGGACAAAGGTGACAAAGGTGAGAGTAAAACTGAATAAAATATTTCGAATAATATGCATCAACACACAAAAGATAAACCAAATCCATAGCATCGTTTGGAAAACATGAGCTGTTAAAAGTTTTAAAGTAAAACTATGACATGAAATACCATTAGCAGAAAATGGAAAATCAATGTAAAAAAAGCATACAATTAACCCACAACTCCTATCAGAGACACCAAAGGGAAAGAAACACAAACATGAAACAACCAGACCCTAATGGAAACATCAACAGCAGAAAGCCAAAAGGACAGTTACTTTCCCACAAAATGGCCAATTGGTTATCCAAAAGAAAATAATATAAGTCTGTGTCCTTGGTTATAAGTCCATGGACATGAATGCAGGTTGAATACTTATTTTTGGATCATGCATATCATCCTACTAAATATGAACAAAATTCATCATATGGTTTGGAAAATATGAGGCCTTAAAAACTTTCCTATAAAACTTTTAAATATTCTTAGTCACTTACATTCATCCTGAGGCTATGGGCTATGAAGGTACAGGTACTTCTGAATAGAACTAAGGATGAACCTAATCTATCATATCGTTTGGAAAATATAAGCTCTTTAAACTTTACTGTTAAACTTTAACAGATTTTCTAAGCCGAATCCATGATACAGTTTTGAAAATATCAGCTTACAAAACCTTTAACGGAAATGCGGACGCCGACGTAAATGCCGTAGGTAGTGCAATAAATCTACCACGTGAGGTAAAACACTTTGTAACCTCAGAACGTGGTATCATCACATTTTGTTATATTCTTGAGATATTGCGACAATTGCTTTAATTTTCGCTATAATAAGGCGAAAGATTTCCCTAACCAATTTGAGTTACTAAACTAAAACAAATTGATTCTTCACTAACATACTAAAGAAGCATCAATTTAGCAACTGGGTGAATAGTATGAATTGATAAAGATGTATTATTCGAGTTCAAGGACACCAACCATTGGTCTGCAAATGTCCATGTCTTGTTTTTTTACTTTGCCCTTTTCCATCGTTTTCAATGACTCAGCATATGTGTTTTTCAAGGCACCTTCGGTGGTATTTTATCGTTTTGATTCTATAATTGTTAACACAGTCTTGCGAAAACACAGCCGTTACAAGCAATTTATGACTTTTTAATAGTAAGACCTTTCAATATGGATTTGCTGCCCTGGGAACACGTATGGCAGAATTTGCACATTAAAAAAAAGTAAGGTTTTTAGGTTTTGTCACCTAGCAAACCAGCTTTGTAAAAACCAAACATCATTCAGAATTTTATTTTATAATTAAAATAAAATTCTGAATGATTTTTGGTTTATACAAACATCATTCAGAATTTTATTTTATAATTAAAAACACACACACACACACCTTCACGATCGTTGGTGTTCTCTGCAATGAAGTGGTGAACTCCTTCTGAACTCTCTGGTATTCAGGGTCTGTCTGGTTAAGGTCTACTAACATGAGATTCTGACTATCGTTCATTGCCCTCCATGTTTTTGGTAGTTCCATCGAAGCACCTACAGTGACAAAGGAAGTACAGATATAGAGGATCTTACATGAGTGCTCATGTATTATTGAATTTATTAAACTCGTTGAGGAACAGGGATAAAATGCTCGGCTGCCGTGCATTTTATCCCTGTTCCTCAGCGAGTTTAATAAATGCCGAGCATTTTATCCCTGTTCCTCAACGAGTTTAATAAATTCAATAATACATGAGCACTCATGTAAGATCCTCTATATATGTACTTGGAGGCTGCCGAGCATTTTATCCCTGTTCCTCAACGAGTTTAATAAATTCAATAATACGTGAGCACGAATGCAAGATTCTATTTATCATATGACATTTAAAACGTATTTTATTCATGATTAATTATAAAAATGTCAATATTCCGCCCTTAGTAAACGCGACGTCGTTAAGCACGTTGTACATGTAACGTTACGGGACGTAACTAGCTAATTTGCATATTTAATCTACTAGTGGTTTATCGAAAATATTACATGGCGTTATACACTCTCAGAAGCGACGTCATATGATACACTCAGATAATCTCTATATATGTGACATTCTGTTGATTAACAAACCTACCTGCAACATGTTTGCATATTACTTCTATGACACCAGTTCGCATACTGGTTTAATGGAATATAGGTCCAACTGTTCCATCAGTAAACAGACTATCACAAGCGAGGTATTTTCGCTTTTATGATAGAACTTCAGTTTAAAGGCGCATCCAAAATACTTAAAAGCCTGTGCATCCAACCTCAATCTCTGGTTTATAAAGTAGGTGGCACTGTAACATGGCCATTCTTCCAGTTTCAGTCTCTTAATTTTGATTAGGCTTTCACGGTATCCTATTTTTTACGAGATGAATTACTTGCAGTTTATCTTGTCTCTCGGCACAGCTTAATTATTTTAGTTGAATATGTAAAATATGGTGCATGAAAATAGTATGATAAAACCAGCCATGTCTGAATCCGGGTGCACACGAGTACTGGTAAACCGCTTAATGGATCTAAGCCTGCCCAGGCAAAGTGGTGCGAGTCGGACCATCTGGGCATGAAATGTCATTTCATCTCAATGCCGGGTAAAAGTCCAATAAAATTGGAAGCAACGTCTCCAAGATGACCTATACAGTGTTGACGGGGACGTTAAAACCTCAAATCAAACAAATAAACAAAAAACATGCAAGTGGAAAAAACTGCGATACATTATCATACAGTAGGCTGCCATAGGTATATTTTTTTTCAAGTATTTGAGAAAATGATGCCATCTTTTTGCATAATTTGCTTTTAACAAGCATATGCAATCGAAATTTGCAAAAGAAGAACAAAATAAAAAATAAATCATCGTAAAACATCATTTGGGCCGCGTCAAGCTATTTTGGTACTTATCGCCTATGCGAGCAGCGAAGGTTCAGGCGAGCCTGCGCATCCGCGCAGTCTCGCCAGAACCTTCGCTGCTCGCTCATACAAGCAGTAAATCAAGAGGAACCTTCAGACAAAAAGCCATATCCCTGACCCTTCAGAATGGCTGGGCATGCGCAGTTAAAACTTGTCATGACGGAATGCTCGAAGACCCAAATTCGCTTGGCGGGGCTCATTTAAGAACCATTCAAGAATGTATTAGTCTCACATGGGAGTGTATTATTGTATTTTACTGCTGTTGTGATTAGATTTAGGTTTTCTCGTTTTTGTTGCTATTAGGCTTGTAAAGATGTTAAGCTTTGGGCAGCTCTCAATAAACTGCACAATGAAACGGACTTTGTAATTTTCAAAATATGGATATACAAGATCAAGGAATTTTAAGTATATAATGGTCTGCATTGATTAAGTTCTCGTTTATGAAACGCAACACAGAGAATACTTAGACTGATCCAACTGTGAACAGAATAGCACTCGTTTATACGTATATACAATATACTTTATAGGTATTGCTCGCTCGAAACAATCAAACAACTATTAGAAAAGAAGGAATATCTTCCAAGTTCGGCAATATGTTTGAATGAAACCTACCTTGCATTTCATCCCTCCTTATAACTGTAAACGTTTCCTTGGGATTTTTTACATCATGTTCTGTCATGGAGGAAAAGTCTATTTCATATTCCCCTCCAGAACGATCTTTTATCTTAACTTTGGCTTCTTTCCTGCTATAGGCTTCCTCGATTTTCTTGTTAATGTCA
This sequence comes from Lucinisca nassula, assembly GCA_963580285.1. Lineage (NCBI taxonomy): Eukaryota > Metazoa > Mollusca > Bivalvia > Lucinida > Lucinidae > Lucinisca > Lucinisca nassula. Next base: position 186,485,317 of record OY757010.1, read on the forward strand.
TCAGGAAATGGGTACTGCTTCTGATTTTTCAAATAAAACCATCTGACGATTTTAGCAAGAAATTTTGCCTTCTGGCGTTCGTGTTGAGATCTTTCGAAGTCACGTATAATTTTGTTTATCTTGTCCTTTACAGGCATCATATCTTTCACAAGGCCATGGAACTTAATCTCGCCTAGATCATGATCAATGTCAACCTGAATGTTATGGGTTTTACCTTCCCGTTTTATCTGGTCTAACTGTAATACAAATATGTTTTCTGTTAGCCTAGCCAACATCATCAATATCCTAGCATTATAGATTTTTTATCAATTTACTGCAGCGAAGAACCTCTACAAAACATTTCTCGTATCACTGTAACTGTTCCTAAAGTAAGCATAACTTGAACATAAATTTTCAAACATATATTTAAAGGCGCAAGAATTTTAGGTTCTTAACAAGAGCTCCGCAAGCGTGGCATTATACGCCCGTGGCAATTAGTAAGATGGAGCATATATATACTGACTGTTGTACAAGTTTGGGTTTGTGGAATGTAACTAAGGGACAATATGTACTCCATATATTCTTACCCGGCACTATTAATAACCCTCAATGGCTCAAACTACCTGTCTCAAACAAATCTTCATGCTCAAAAATATTTGGTGGACCATGCATAAGCTCAAAATAAAATGGGTATAACTCTGGCAATAATTGGTGCACTGTAACCTTGAAACAATATGCACTGCTCCACATCATAGTCTAACTGTACGCAGAGTTTCAGCTTCACCAGATGTAAAATGTAGGAAGCATTATCCGGAAAAAAATATGTTTAGAAAAAGCATTATCCGGAAACAAAATATGTTTAGAAAAATCTGTGACAGGGGAATAAATCTGGTAATATCTGGCGGACTCAAAATAAGATCATGGTCGTTTCAGCTTCATCAGACGCAAAAATGTAGGAGGAGTTATCCGGAAACAGAATGTTTAGAAAAATCAGTGAAAGGTATATAACTCTGGTAATATTTGTTGGACCGTAACCTCAAAATAATATGCACTGTTTCATACCTTGGTCTCACTGTATGTAAAGTTTCAGCATCATCGGATGTAAAATGTAGTAGGGGTTATCCGGAAACAAAATGTTTACAGATTTTTCAAGAGGGCATAATTCTATAATTATTTGGTGGACGGCAACCTCGAAACAATATGCGCTGCTAACTATATATGAAGTTTCAGCTTAATCGGATGAAAAATGTAGATGGAGTCATCCGGAAACGAAAAGTTTACCCAAAATTTCAAAGGGACATAACTCTATCATTATTGGGTGTATCGTAACCTCGAAACAATATGGGCTGCCCCACATCATGGTCTAACTATGTATGAAGTTTCAGCTTGATCGGATCTAAACTGTAGAAGTTATCCGGAAACGAAAAGTTTACAGACGACCAGCCAGACGGACGGACGGATGTTCTAACGAAATGGGTCTTATGTGACTTTTTGATGGTCTAACTAGGGTATTACGTGACTTTTTTATGCGACCAGTCACTTAAACAGATTTTTTCTAACGATGATGCACTGATGAGTTTCCAGGCCTTCATGCGGACTGAACAAATTATTTGTCTAAATCGCGACGGAAATTAAGGCGAGGATTGCAGCCGCGTAAAATCGATTTAAGCCCCCCTCCCCCACCATCTTATCTGGAGGCAGATGGAGACGACTGAGGTGAACAAATGCTGCAAAGAGAAAGGTCATAACACTTTACCAATTTGTTTTAAGTTAAAAAAAAATCTCTCAACTTTAATTATATATGTGTTTTTCAAGATTTCGATGATAAAAGCCTTAATGAACAAAGCTGACCTTGTTGTACAAAAGGTCAAACTCAAAGCAGCGTTAAAATCTATCTAACGTTTGAAGGACTCGAGTCCCTTTAGCTGTGTGCAAAATGTTTACTTTATCTGACTTATGGTTCTGGAGAAGGAGATTTGTAAAGGGTTTTTGACCATATATGGACCAATGTTGGTCATGTGACCAGGACTGATTGTCCAGGAGGCATACTGGTAAGATCTGACTTTAATTGGTTCAGTGGTTTCTGAGATGACGGATAATGGACCACTGGCATGCTATACGCAAAACCTGTAAGCTGCTAATAAAACATTGTTGCTTGCTCTTTATGTTTCTTTTATGACTCACTGTTCACTATTGAGCAATGATAACTCCCAGTGGATCAGTTTGTTATAATAACAATTGAGCCAGCGCACGACAAAACCTGCAAAAAAAGACATGTGCGCTCAGTGAAGACTCAGGTCAGCCTGCGCATCTGCACAGTTTGATTAGAGTCTTCGCTTTGCGCTCTAAGGTTAGCTAAGGGCACAATGCTTCATCATGCAGTAAGAGAAGTCTTTGGTTAAACTATATGGATGCGCAGGCTGATCTGATTGTTTGCTTGGTGCACATGTAAGTTGTAGGAAATGCTGTGCTCCGGCTCCATTATTATATAAAATAGTGAAAAATGGAATTATCAGACATCGATACAAACACCTTCTGTCCAATAGACCAAAAGTAAAGAAAGTCCCAGATTTAGCAACGTCATTACATTTGGCAAGCCAAAGTGCAGCTTCTCCACCCCCAAATGGCAAAACGGCTACCCAAAAACTAAACAATACTTACCCATTGTATGCGGGAAACCCACATAGGACAGTGCAGGCCCAGATCAGACGCCGCACTATTTGCTAACATAATTTTCCATCAGAAATAGAACAAAAACGAAAAAATAGGCCTGACACCCCTTATATGAGAAATGGACTTGTCTTACATACAGCAACGGAAGAGACCCACTAGTATACAATGGGCTAACAGAACATGCATGCAAAGACAAACAATGACAATAATAAACCTCATCATTGGCACCGTCTAGGAACGTAAAAGAATTTTTCTGGGATCGATTTTACGTGTCACAACCCTCGCAATGGACTTTGGACTTAGCTTTATTTTTTCAAGCTCTGAGGGGTAAATTTAACTAATCAGACCATAAATACATGTAAATCGTCCAAAGATCTAGATGACGAGCTGAAAGCTTCAATTCCTCAAATGGCTTTTCTCAGAAAGAGACATCGTGAAGTCTTTCATATAAGAATAATAACTGATTAGCTGCTACAAGGGGTGCACAATTCGTACACATCGAATTATGCACAACAAAATTGCACTGAAATCGACGTTTATGCCATTATGGCTTTCTTTTCTTTCAGTGGCTTGGGAGTTGTGTGTTCTTTGTGTCTTTTCCTGAGTAACATCTTCTGACTATTTTGCAATATGATGTAATTATTTTGTTTATTGTTATTGCTATCCATCTTTGAGTGAAGGCAGTTCGTTGCTTAGCACAGTGGTTTTAGTTCTCAGTTAACATACGAGCCAGTATGAGCACACAAAAAAGGTGCGAGGCAATGCTGCTATTTAATATTTACCCGACTAAACTATTTAATGAATACACAAACTTTATTCCTTGAACATATGGTATTTCCCAGCCCAGGCGTTTTTTCCATCCTGCTCTTGCTGTATCTTTTTGTATGCAGATTTTTATTGGGCATGTAGTTATCATATGTAAATGTCCACGAAGGGAGTGGTAATGTCCCTGTTTGTTTTAGAATGTTTAGAACGAAATATACTTTTATTGTTTTAATTGGAACTAATGACTACCAATAGTATAAATCCTATGGAAGAAATAAGAAAAAACAAGAGGGCCCAGAGGGCCCTGGTTCGCTCACCTGATCCAATGTATAACAAGTGGGCCCCGGGCAGGGTCAATTTTGGCCCCAGGGCTATAATTTGAACAATCTTGGTAGAGGTCCACAAGATGAAGCTTCATATCGAATATGAAAGACCTGGGCTTTCTGGTTTCAGAGAAGAAGATTTTAAAGGTTTACCCTGCTTATAGAAGTCTATGTAAAACAAGATTTTCCCTATATAAGTCTATGTTAAACCAAAGGGCCCCGGAGCAGGGGCATTTTTGGCCCCAGGGCTATAATTTGAACAATCTTGGTAGAGGTCCACTAGCTGAAGCTTCATAACAAATATCAAAGACCTAAGCCTTGTGTTTCAGAGAAGATGATTTTTAAAGATTTCCCTATATAAGTCTATGTAAAACCAAAGGGCCACATGGCGGAGGCATTTTTGGTCTCAGGGCTATAATTTGAACAATCTTTATAGAGGTCCACTAGCTGAAGCTTCATAACAAATATCGAAGACCTAAGCCTTGTGGTTTCAAAGAAGAAGATTTTTCAAGATTTTCCCTATATATGTCTATGTAAAACCAAAGGGCCCCGGAGCGGGGGCATTTTTGGCCCCAGGGCTATAATTTGAACAATCTTGGTAGAGGTCCACAAGATGAAGCTTCATACCAAATATCGAAGACCTGGGCCTTGTAGTTTCAGAGAAGAAGATTTTTCAAGATGTTCCCTATATAAGCCTATGTAAAACAAAAGGGCCCTGGTGCGGGGGCATTTTTAGCCCCAGCACTATAATTTGCATAATCTTGGTAGGGGTCCACTAGATGAAGCTTCATACCAAATATCAAAGACCTGGGCCTTGCGGTTTCAGAGAAGAAGATTTTTAAAGATTTTCCCTATATAAGCCTATGTAAAACAAAAGGGCCCTGGTGCGGAGGCATTTTTGGCCCCAGCACTATAATTTGAACAATCTTGGTAGGGGTCCACTAGATAAAGCTTCATACCAAATATCAAAGACCTGGGCCTTGCGGTTTTAGAGAAGAAGATTTTCCAAGATTTTCCCTATATAAGCCCATGTAAAACCAAAGGGCCCCCGTGTGGGGGCATTTTTAGATCCAGCACTATAATTTGAACAATCTTGGTAGGGGTCCCTTAGATAAAGCTTCATACCAAATATCAAAGACCTGGGCCTTGCGGTTTCAGAGAAGAAGATTTTTAAAGATTTTCCCTATATAAGCCCAGGTAAAACCAAAGGGCCCCCGTGCGGGGGCATTTTTGGCCCAAGCACTATAATTTGAACAATCTTGGTAGGGGTCCACTAGATGAAGCTTCATACCAAATATCAAAGACCTGAGCCTTGCGATTTCAGAGAAGAAGATTTTTCAAGATTTTCCCTATATAAGCCCATGTAAAACCAAAGGGCCCCCGTGCGGGGGCATTTTTAGCTCCAGCACTATAATTTGAACAATCTTGGTAGGGGTCCAGTAGATGAAGCTTCATACCAAATATCAAAGACCTGGGCCTTGCGGTTTCAGAGAAGAAGATTTTTAAAGATTTTCCCTATATAAGCCCATGTAAAACCAAAGGGCCCCCGTGCGGGGACATTATTGGCCCCAGCACTATAATTTGAACAATCTTGGTAGGGGTCCACTAGATGAAGCTTCATACCAAATATCAAAGCCCTGAGCCTTGCGGTTTCAGAGAAGAAGATTTTTTAAGTTTGCGGTGAAAAAAATCTATTTTTGGCTACTGTGACCTATATGTGCAACGGACCGGAACCATTTGAACAACTTTGAAAGGGGACCACCTAAGGATCATTCCTGTGAAGTTTGGTCAAAATACGATCAGTGGTTTAGGAGGGGATGTCGTTTGAAGAAAAGTTTACGGACGCACTCACGCACGCACGCACGGACGCACGACGGACGACGGACAAAAAGTGATCCCAAAAGCTCACCTTGTCACTACGTGACAGGTGAGCTAATAAAGCACGCTTAATATGTATTCAATTTCATAAAAAGCAAAATCTACCTTATTTGATGGCATAGTAAACAGTACTGACTCTTTCATATTCGAAACCATCCATTCATCCGCGACTGCTTTCTTCAGTTGCTTCAATGCTTTTTCAACATTTTTTTCTCCTTCAGCATATACTTTGACTGCAACTTTATCCTCAGCCGGAGTAGCCTTTGCATCGACAGCTGAATGAGATTTTCTATGATGAAGACCACCTCTGCTTTCACTACTGTCGTCGGAGTCATTGCCTGAAAAGTTCACTTAGGTTTTAACCTTGTCCTGCTGAGCCCGGATATGCCTTATTTTCCAAACAATGAAGATCCAGATCAGATGGGTTCTGAGGAAGCCATCTGATAAGGATCTACATTGTTTGCCATTCAGATTGTGAATTTGTTGCAATAATTTGCACGAAGTAATCTGATTGGTTGATAATCGGTAGTGGGTGTGGCATATATGAATATTCAGCAAGACAAGGGTTAAGAAGAATAGATAGGATGTCCTGGAGGATCCCTCTTTCAACACATACTTCTGACATATGTCTGATTCATAAGGCGCTCATCCTTATAAGCCGATTCCCTCATAGAAAATGTAGCAAAGTATGCCAGATGTATCCATTCTTTTTAAACAAGAGGGCCAAGATGGCCCTGAATCACATAGCTTCTGAAAGTCATGTGGGTGACAGCCATTCCATTTAGCATAACTTACTTTTACTTTTGTCTACTTTTAGCTTAGCTTCTGAAAGTCATGTGGTGATAGCCATTCCATGAATCATAACTTACTTTAACTTTTGTCGATTTTTATCTTTGGCAGCCATTTTGATCATCTGAGCAAACCTTTTTTAGCTATTTTGGTAAAGGGTCAGATGAGCAACATTTCTATGAAGTGTGAATGAAACTGACCCAAGGGTTCAGGAGAAGTTTATTTTTGAAACAAATTTACGACATTCTTCCATTTTTAGCTCTGGCAGAGCAGAACGATTTTAGCTATTTTGGTAGGGAGCCATGTGAACAACACTCTTGTGAAGTATGAATCGAATTGGCTTAAATGTTTAAGGAGGAGTTCGCATTTGTATCATATTTACGTTTTTTATTCTATTTTTAGCTCTGGTGGCCATTTCGCTCATCTGAGCAGAACCATTTTAACTGTATTGGTAGAGGGCCTCTGAAGAAACTTCCAATGAAGTTTGAATGAAATTGACCCGAGAGTACAGAAGGAATTTTCGTTTAAAGATTTTTTTTTATATTTTTAGCTCTGGGGACCATCTTGTCCATCAGAGTGGAACGATTTTAGCTTTTCTGGTAGGGAATGAACTAGGCAACATTCATGTGAAGTTTGAATCAATTGACCCAAGGGTTTAGGAGGAGTTCGCATTTGAAGCAAATCTACGATGTTTTTCAATTTTTATCTCTGGTGGTCATTTTGTTCATCGGGGCTGAACCGTTTTACCTATTTTGGTAGAGGGTCATCTAAGCAACATTCCTTTTAAGTCTGAATGAAATTGGCTCAAGGGTACAGGAGGAGTTGTGCTTTGAAGATTTTTTTTCTATTTTTAGCTCTGGCGGCCATTGTGTTGATCCGATCGGATAGATTTTAGCTTTCATGGTAGGGAGTCTTCCAGGCAAAAATCCTGTGAAGTTTGAATCAAATTGGCCCAAGGCTTTAGGAGAAGTTCGCGCTGGAAGCAAATTTACAATATTTTTCTGTTTTTAGCTCTGGCGGCCATTTTGTTCATTGGCGCGGAATATTTTTAGCTATTTTGGAAGAGGGTCATCTAAGCAACATTCCTATGAATTTTGAACGAAAACTGACCATGGGTACAGGAGGAATTGTCGTTTGAAGTTGTTTTCAATATTTAGCCTTGGCGGCCATCTTGGTTGTCAGAGAGGAACGATTTTAGCTTTTTTGGCAGGGAGTCATCTAGAAAACATTCCTTTGAAGATTAAATCAAATTGGCTCAAGGGTTTATGAGGAGTTCACATTTGAAGCAAATTTACGATGTTTTTTCTATTTTTAGCTCTGGTGGCAATTTTGTTTGTCGGAGGTGAACTGATTTAGCTATTTTGGTAGAGGGTCATCTAAGCAACTTTCTTATGAAGCTTGAATGAAATTGGCTCAAGGGTACATGGGTTGTTGTTTAAAGATTTTTCTCTTTTGAGCTCTGGTGGCCATCTTGTTCATCAGAGTAGAACGATTTTAGCTATTTTGGTAGGGAGTCTGCACGATGCTTCCACGCAGAGCTGAATCCGGCCCGCACACTAGTACTGGTAAACCGCTTAGAGGATCTAAGCCTGTCCAGGAAACACGGTGCGAGACGGACCGTCCATGCTAATAAACCCTATTGGTTTCATTGGGCGACAGGGCTTGAGATGTCATTTCATCTCAATGTCGGGTAAAAGTCCCACAAAATTGGAAGCAACGTCTCCAAAATGACCTTTACAGTGTTGACGGGGACGTTAAACCTCAAATCAAACAAACAAACAAAGGGAGTCACCTAGAAAAAAAATCCTGTGAAGTCTGAATCCAATTGGCTAAAAGGTTTAGGAGGAGTTGATGTTTAAAGATTTTTCTATTTTTAGCTCTGGTGGCCATCTTGTTCATCGGAGCGGAACGAATTTAGCTATTTTGGTAGTTAGTCACCCAGGCAACATTCCCATGAAGTCTGAATCAAATTGGACTAAGGATATAGGAGGAGTTTGCGTTTGAAGCAAATTTACGGTGTTTTTCGATTTTTAGCTCCGGGCGGCCACTTTGCTCATCGGAGAAAAACCATTTTAGCTATTTTGGTAGAGAGTCAACTATACAATATTCTTGTGAAGATTGAATGAAATTCGCCTAAGGGTATAGGAGGAGTTGGAGTTTAAAGATTTTTCTATTTTTAGCTTTGGCGGCCATCTTGTTCGTCGGAGCGGAACGATTTAAGCTATTTTGGTAGGGAGTCACCTAGGCAACATTGCTGTGAAGTTTGGACCAAGGGTTAGGAGAAGTTCGCGTTTGAAGCAACATTCCTATGAAGATTGAATGAAATTGGCCCAAGGTTACAGGAGGAGTTGGCCTTTAACGATATTTCTACTTTAAGCTCTGGTGGCCATCTTGTTCATCAGAGCAGAACAATTTTAACTATTTTGGAAGGGAGCTAGGCAACATTCCTGTGAAGATTGAATCAAATTAGCCAACGGGTTTAAGAGGAGTTCGCAATTAAGCAAAATGTTGAAGAGGCACCTCGGACAACGCACACCAGACATTCGCTGATCAAAATAGCTCACCGTGAGCTAATGAGCCTGTGTAAAACGGGTGGGCCCCGGCATGTTCCATAGCAACAACAATCTGGGTAGAGGTCCACTAGATACAACTTCATAGCAAATATTAAACGCCTTGGCCTTCTGGTTTCAGACAAGAAGATTTTTAAATGTTTTCCTTATATAAGTCTCTCTAAAACTGGTGGGCCCCGGCGCGGGGGCATTTTTGACCCAGGTCTATAATTTGAACAACTTTGGAAGAGCTCTACTAGATGAAGCTTCGTACCAAATATCAAAGAACTGGGCCTTCTGGTTTCAGACAAGAAGATTTTGAAAGGTTTTCTCTACATAAAGTAGAAGTAAAACAAAGATCAGGAATCGATACAATTAACTTACTCCACCCATCAAAGACACCAAAGGGAAAGAAACACAAACATGAAGCGACCAGACCATAATGGAAACCTAAACAAAGGAAGGCCATAAGGACAGTAACTTTCCAACAAAATGGCCAAATGGCCATCCAAAACAAGAGGACCATGTTTGTCCTATATCGCTCACCTGAGCTAAGAGATTTATATGCTGGTGCCCATAAATTGAACAATTTTGGTAGAGGTCAACTAAATGAAGCTCAATAACAAATATTAAAGTCCTGGGCCTTCTGGTTTCACACAAGAAGATTTCTAAAAGTTTAACTATATAAATAAGTCTATGTAAGACCAGTGGGCCCTGTGTCGGGGTGAATTTTGCCCCCCCCCCCTCCACCAGATTGAGCTTCAAACCAAATATCTAAGACCTCAAACCAAATATCTAAGACCTGGGCCTTTTGGATTCAGACATGAAGATTTTCAAATGTTTTTTTCTATGAAAGTCTATGTAAAGCCAGGGGGTCCCAGGCTTGGCCATTTTTGGCCTAAGGGCTATAATTCGAACATTCATGGTAGAGGCCCACTAGATCAAGCTTCATGCCAAACATCAAAGACCTGGGCTTCTGGTTTAAGACAAGAAGTTTTTTTAAAGGTTTCCCTATAATGCCTTTGCGAAACCAGTGGGTCCCGGCGTGGCAGCATTAATGGCCCAAGGACTATAATTTGAATAGCCTTGGTATAGGTCCATTAGATGAAGCTTCATACCAAATATCAAAAACCTGGGCCTTCTGGTTTCAGACAAGAAGATTTTTAAAGGTTTTCACTATGTTAGCCTATGTAAAACCAGTGGGCCCCGGCACGGGGGCGTTTTTGGCCCCAGTGCTATAATATGAACAATCTTGGTAGAGGTCCATTAGATGAAGCGTCATACCAAATATCATAGACCTGGGCCTTCTGGTTTCAGACAAGAAGATTTTTAAAGGTTTCCCTAAAATAGCCTATGTGAAACCGGTGCCGGTGGGCCCCCGAGTGGGAGCATTATTGGTGCCAGGGCTATGATTTGAACTATCTTGTTATAGGTCCATTAGATGAAGCTTCATACCAAATATCAAAGACCTGAACTTCTGGTTTCAGAAAAGAAAGATTTTTTAAAGGTTTTCCCTATATAAAGCTATGTAAAACCTGTTGGCCCAAGGGCGGGGTCGTTTTTGGCCCCAGGGCTATAATCTGGACAATCTGGGTAGAGGTCCACTAGATGAAGCTTCATACCAAATATCAAAGACCTGGGCCTTCTGGTTTCAGATGAGAAGATTTTTAAAGGTTTTTCCTATATAAGCCTATGTAAAAACAGTGGGCCCCGGCGCGGGGGCGTTTTTGGTCCCAGGGCTATAATTTGAACAATCTTAGTAGAGGTTCACTGAATGAAGCTTCATATCAAATATCAAAGACCTGGGCCTTCTGGTTTCAGCCAAGAAGATTTTTATATGTTTTCCCTATATTATGCTGTAAATTTCGTATAAAACTGACATTGCTCAGTAAACATTTGTTTCAAAATTTAGCAATATTATCAAGACATATTAAATAAATAAATAAATAAATAAATATATAAATAAATATTTTAGTGCTTAACATTTTTTTCTTAAGCTGTAAGACAGCTGGAATTTTAGTAAAGTCATATTGTTTGCTTTATTAAGCCAGATTACAGTTTCTATATTTCTTAGGCACCTGGTCATCAAGGATCACAAAAGAACTGCTGCAACACATTTAATCATAATCTGCTCATGAGAAGGAAATATCAAAACCATATTGTGACAACAAATGTCTAGAATCAAACACTGAGAGTGATTACAACTGATATGGATATTTGTTGTCAACACAAGTCTGTTCTTATTGTGTTGCTTGATGACGGTGGCTTGGGAGGGGATAAATGCCAAAAAGGGTAATTTCCTCTTGAGCAATGTTTTCATAAGTACATAACCAATATGTTAATAAAAAAGGGGGTCTTTGGTTATAGGACAATAATTACATCTACACTTATATGCATGACAGACTGGATTTTGCCGTCTCAATTTCTGGAATTACCAGTGTTTAAAGTGTATATTTTATGTACTCTGGATTTGCCGTGTAACCAGTTAAAGGATATTTATTCAAGAAAGGATCAGCCTTCTTCATATTGACTGGATAACCAGTTCGGACATTTTTCAAATTAATATTGTGAACATTTTGTTTGGTTATTATTGAATTTGTTTAAACACAGAAAATATAAAATAATAAAAAAACTGTTCTTGTAAGCGGCGTTCCTCATTATTTTCTTAAGTAAGTACTTTTACGCTTCTCAGTAGTGCGTAATATCTGGTGGAGCACACAGGGGTACGTGAACTTTAAATACCCCTCATAAACTGGCTAAGCGAGAACTTTCCCTAAATTTTTTAAAACTATGGAACGCCGAAGCAACCAAAACTCCTGGACCAGACGGAATTCTCGTGTGTTACCAGTCATTCTTTATCTGACACTGCCAGCAATCACCACACATCACAAGAAAGAATTTCAAGGTCGAAAGAGGATAAAAAGTGAAAAACAGTACCAACGGGATCAAAAGAGACTGCAAAACTATATTGAACGTAAGTCATTCTGTTCACTATTCCCTTTCTATTCATTGGAAAATGAAGACATTCAAAACATGATTCCATGGCAGGCATTTAACCAGAGCAACGCAGTAACTCAGAAAAAGGAAATAAATGAACTGCATCAGGAAATTCTTTGTCTGAATTCAGAAGTCACTGTATATCAAGAAAATGCCATAAAAACAATTAAACGTCTTAAAGCCGCTGAAAATGATGTAATTGGCATAAAGTGTAAATTGCATTCTGAACAACAGAAGATTAAAGTAGCAGAAGAAGAAATTTTAAATCTAAGAGAAACACTGTCCCAGGGACAAATAAAACTTCCGAAACAGGAAAATGAATTTTTAACTTTTAAAGAGGCAACATACAAAAGCATAGACCAAGAAACAGAGCATCATCGCTGGATTGAAAAACAGCATCTTCAAGAGGTGGCCGATTTGAAGGAAGAAATTAAACAACTAAGAAGAGATTTACATGAATCAGCATGTGTAACAAAGGAAACACAAAGTAAAGACCAATCTGGATGTGTGACTAAATCAAAGGCGAAACAAAGAAAGAAATCTTCAAACGGAAAACACAAGCAGTATGAGCCGCCTACGGAAAATAATCAAGGGTGTCACAACTGTGGTAGTTTTTCATATCACCCACAAAGCAAATGTCCAGCAAGGCATTTTCAATGTAAAAAGTGTCCAGCAAGAGGAAATCATACATTGAATTGTCCCCACATATGTAATGGATGTGGTTCTTCATATTGTAAGAAACCAGAACAGTGTGGTGCATATGAAATAAACTGTGATTATTGTGGAGTGCAAGGTCATTTTTCAAGCATGTGTCTAAAGAAGAGGTATGATGAAGAAGGCTATTAAATGTTTTTCATTTTGAAATACTTTTAATTTTGGTAATACTTTTGAAATGACGAGATTTTCTGCTATAACAAAAACTTGTTTGACAAGATGTACGTAATTTTGGCCAAATGCCCACATACTAGCCAGCAATTTTTTGTTTTGATATTCATTATCATCATTTACTTAATGTTAAACAGAATGTATTTTTCCTTCAATTATCGTTCCAAATTTTGGGGACCAAAATCTTCAAAGTAGGGGAGAGCTATTATGCTGTAAATTTCGTATAAAACTGACATTGCTCAGTAAACATTTGTTTCAAAATTTAGCAATATTATCAAGACATATTAAATAAATAAATAAATAAATAAATATATAAATAAATATTTTTGTGCTTAACATTTTTTTCTTAAGCTGTAAGACAGCTGGAATTTTAGTAAAGTCATATTGTTTGCTTTATTAAGCCAGATTACAGTTTCTATATTTCTTAGGCACCTGGTCATCAAGGATCACAAAAGAACTGCTGCAACACATTTAATCATAATCTGCTCATGAGAAGGAAATATCAAAACCATATTGTGACAACAAATGTCTAGAATCAAACACTGAGAGTGATTACAACTGATATGGATATTTGTTGTCAACACAAGTCTGTTCTTATTGTGTTGCTTGATGACGGTGGCTTGGGAGGGGATAAATGCCAAAAAGGGTAATTTCCTCTTGAGCAATGTTTTCATAAGTACATAACCAGTATGTTAATAAAAAAGGGGGTCTTTGGTTATAGGACAATAATTACATGTACATTTTATGCATGACAGACAGGATTTTGCCGTCTTTATTCTGGAATGACCAGTGTTGGAAGTGGACATTTTATGTTACATAGGACTTTGCCGTGTTAACTAGTTAAAGGACATTTTCAAGAAAGGATATTAGCCTTCTTTACATTTAACTGGAAAACCAGTTTGAACTTTTTTATGTTACCATTTATTTTATGTTGGTGAACTTGCTTAAATACAGAAAAAATACAAATTAAACAACTGTTTTGTAACCGGCGTTCCTCACTATTTTCATTAGTACTTTTGCGCCCTTTATTTAGTGCGTAATACCTATATAATAAAAATCAAAATTGAGTTCCTTTAAGAGCAATGAAAACATTCATAAGAAAGAAGATGGGTCATACTACGTAGTTTCGGCTAATAAAGCCTCACCAGTGACCCTGTTATGATCCGGCAAAGAAAGACAGAGGAAACATACTGCAATTTTGCGAATTTCGAATAGGCAGTCGATTCAAAGACTGATATAAATCAAAAAGGGGTCCAAATAATTAAAAACCTGTCTAGAATATGAGTCTAAACCAATAACGTATTTCTGATTTCTCAGAATATTCACGCTGGTCTCAAAGGACCAAAAGTAAAATATAAATTGCACTAAGCCTATACAAGAATTCAGCCGAAGGCTATGTCGCGCCTGTTGGAGCGCAAAGTCACCGAACCATGACATCTAGGCCAAGATCAAACATAGATGCTTGCATAAAAGGCTTGTACTAAGTATCATTAATGAAGTTCAAATAATTCTTGAGAAATGAACTTAACCATTAGGGTGAACGCTAGGGTGGTCGCAATATTTTACAAAGTCAGTGAACCATGAAATGTAGGTCAAGGTCAAATATGGATGCTTGCATTGAAGTTGCCATCTACAGATTCATGTTTGTACCAAATATCATTAAAGAAGCTCTTATAGTTCATGAGAAATAAACTTGTTTGTTTGTTTGTTTGATTTGAGGTTTAACGTCCCCGTCAACACTGTAAAGGTCATTTTGGAGACGTTGCTTCCAATTTTGTGGGACTTTTACCCGACATTGAGATGAAATGACATCTCAAGCCCTGTCGCCCAATGAAACCAATAGGGTTTATTAGCATGGACGGTCCGCCTCGCACCGCGGTTCCTAGACAGGCTGAGATCCTCTAAACGGTTTACCAGTACTAGTGTGCGGCCGGTTTCAGCTCTGCGTGGAAGCATCATGCATCCCATATATTTCTTCAAGCCCCGAGAAATAAACTTGGCCATTAGGGTGAACGCAAGGGTGGTCGCAATATTTTACAAAGTCAGTGAACCATGAAATGTAGGTCAAGGTGAAATATGGATGCTTGCATGTAAGTTGCCATCCCCTGACACAAGTTTGTATGAAGTATCATTAATGAAGCTCTAATAGTTCTTGAGAAATAAACTTGACCATTAGGGTGAACGCTAGGGTGGTCGCAATATTTTACAAGGTCAGTGAACCATGAAATGTAGGTGAAGGTCAAATATGGATGCTTGCATGTAAGTTGTCATCCCAAGACACAAGTTTGTACCAAATATCATTAATGAACCTCTTATAGTTCTTGAGAAATAAACTTGACCATTAGGGTGAACGCTAGGGTGGTCGCAAATGTTGACGCCTTGACGAACGGACGGACGAACGAACGGACGGACGAACGGACGGAAAACCGGGCGCCTATATCACGCCATGCTAATAGCAGGCGCGACAATAAAACCAGTGGGCTCCGGGGAGGGGCCGTTTTTGGCCCCAGGGCTATTATTTGAACAATCTTGGTAGAGGTCCACTAGATGAAGCTTCATACCAAATATCAAAAACCTGGGCCTTCTGGTTTCAGCCAAGAAGATTTTAAAGGTTTTTTCCCTATATAAGCCTACACTAAACCTTTGGGCCCCGGCGCGGGGAATTCTTGGCCCCAGGGCTATAATTTGAACAATCTTGGTAGAGGTCAACTAGATGAAGCTTCATACCAAATATCAAAGACCTGGGCCTTCTGGTTTCAGACAAGAAGATTTATATATGTTTTCCCTATATAAGCCTAAGTAAAACCAGTGGGCCCCGCGGCGGGGCCGGTTTTGGCCCAGGGCTATAATTTTAACAATCTTGGTAGAGGTTCACTAGATGAAGCTTCATACCAAATATCAAAGACCTGGGCCTCCTGGTTTCAGACCAGAAGATTTTTAAAGTTTTTTTTTCCCTATATAAGCCTGCGTAAAACCATTGGGCCCCGGCGCGGATGCATTTTTGGCCGCAAGGCTATAATTTGTACAATCATGGTAGAGGTCCACCAGATGAAGCTTTATACCAAATATCAAAGACCTAGGCCTTCTGGTTTCAGTGAAAAAGATTTTTAAAGTTTTTTTTTTATTTTCCCATTTTTGTTGCCATGGCAACCACAGATCTGCATGGAATGGAATTCTTTAAACAACTTTGAGAGAGGACCACCGAAAGATCATTTCTGCTAAGTTTTGTTAAAATCTGTTCAGTGGTTTAGGAGGAGATGTCGTTTAAAGGAATTGTGGACGGACATCTGGACGGAAGAAGACAATAGCTTCCCCGGAGCCTTTGGCTCAGGTGAGCTAATAAAAAGACACCAGTGATACACACAGTAAGTAACAAACAACAACATAAATAAACCACCACAGAAGAACCGCCTTGGAAGGGTCAGTGGAAAGAATTCCACTGGGGGGCTTAAATCGATTTTACATGGCCATAATCCTCGCCCTTACCTCTGTTGCGGTATACACTAATTTTGTTTAGTCCGCATGAAGGCTTTTTAAGTCTATGTAAAACTGGTGGGCGCCGGCCGGGTGCATTTTTGGTCCCTGGACTATAATTTGAACAATCTTGGTAGAGGTCCACTAGATGAAGCTTCATACCAAATATCAAATTTATTAAGACCTGGGCCTTGCAGTTTTCGAGAAGAAGATTTTTTAAGGTTTCATTAAAAAAATCTATTTTTAGCTCCTGGCACCTAGATGTGCAACGGACCAAATCAATTTGAACATCTTTAAAAGGAGACCACCTAAGAATCATTCCTGTGAAGTTTGGTCAAAATCTGATCAGTGGTTTAGGAGATGTTGTTTAAAGTTTAGGGACAGACGCACAGATGGACGCATGCACGCATTGACGACGGAAAAAATGTGATCACAAAAGCTCACCTTGTCACTACGTGGCAGGTGAGCCAACAAAATCGGCTTCACAGTGTTTAAACTCGAGTTGTATGCATCTAAACCACTTGCTACAGAACTGGTGTTTGCTCAAAAGAACCTTACTTAAAACACTAAGTAAATGGCATGTGTAGCACTTGAAGACAGAGT
This sequence comes from Lucinisca nassula, assembly GCA_963580285.1. Classification (NCBI taxonomy): domain Eukaryota; kingdom Metazoa; phylum Mollusca; class Bivalvia; order Lucinida; family Lucinidae; genus Lucinisca; species Lucinisca nassula. The sequence goes on from OY757010.1 coordinate 186,502,232, forward strand.
ACTTCACATGTGTGTTAAAGGGCCCAGTCTGTGGGTTATATTTTCTAGGCTTTTGGAATCATTAAATCCACTGCGGAATCTTAACAAGAGGGCCCAGAGGGCCCTGGTTCGCTCACCTGATCCAATGTATAATAAGTGGGCCCCGGACGGGGTCAATTTTGGCCCCAGGGCTATAATTTGAACAATCTTGGTAGAGGTCCACATGATGAAGCTTCATATCGAATATGAAAGACCTGGGCTTTGTGGTTTCAGAGAAGATTTTAAAGGTTTACCCTGCATAAAGAAGTCTATGTAAAACAAGATTTTCCCTAAATAAGTCTATGATAAACCAAAGGGCCCCGGAGCGGGGGCATTTTTGGCCCCAGGTCTATAATTTGAACAATCTTGGTAGAGGTCAACTAGCTGAAGCTTCATAACAAATATCAAAGACCTAAGCCTTGTGGTTTCAGAGAAGAAGATTTTTAAAGATTTTCCCTATATAAGTCTTTGTATGACCAAAGGGCCACATGGCAGGAGCATTTTTGGTCTCAGGGCTATAACTTGAACAATCTTGGTAGAGGTCCACTAGCTGAAGCTTCATAACAAATATCAAAGACCTAAGCCTTGTGGTTTCAGAGAAGAAGATTTTTCAAGATTTTCTCTACGTAAGTCTATGTAAAACCAAAGGGCCCCAGAGCGGGGGCATTTTTGGCCACAGGGCTATAATTTGACCAATCTTCGTAGAGGTCCACAAGATGAAGCTTCACATCAAATATCAAAGACCTGGGCCTTGCAGTTTCAGAAAAGAAGATTTTTAAAGATTTTCATTATATAAGCCTTTGTAAAACCAAAGGGTCCTGGGGCGGGGGCATTTTTAGCCCCAGCACTATAATTTGAACAATCTTGGTAGGGGTCCACTAGATGAAGTTTCATACCAAATAGCAAAGTCCTGGGCCCTGCAGTTTCAGAGAAGAAAATTTTTAAAGATTTTCCCTATATAAGCCCATGTGAAACAAAAGGGCCCCCGGGCGGGGGCATTGTTGGCCCAAGCACTATAATTTGAACAATCTTGGTAGGGGTCCACTAAATGAAGCTTCATACCAAATATCAAAGACCTGGGCCTTGTGGTTTCAGAGAAGAAGATTTTTAAAGATTTTCCCTATACAAGCCCATGTAAAACCAAAGGGCCCCGGTGCGGGGGCATTTTTAGCTCCAGCACTATAATTTGAACAATCTTGGTAGGGGTCCACTAGATGAAGCTTCATACCAAATATCAAAAACCTGGGCCTTGGGGTTTCAGAGAAGAAGATTTTTAAAGATTTTCCCTATATAAGCCCATGTCAAACCAAAGGGCCCCGGTGCGGGAGCATTTTCGGCCCCAGCACAATAATTTGAACAATCTTGGTAAGGGTCCACCAGATGAAGCTTCATACCAAATATCAATGTCCTGGGCCTTGCGGTTTCAGAGAAGAAGATTTTTAAAGATTTCCCTATATAAGCCCATGTAAAACCAAAGGGCCCAGGTGCGGGGGCATTTTCGACCCCAGCACAATAATTTGGACAATCTTGGTAGGGATCCATTAGATGAAGCTTCATACCAAATATCAATGTCCTGGGCCTTGCGGTTTCAGAGAAGAAAAGAAAGTTTTTGATAAAAAAAATCTATTTTTGGCTCCTGTGACCTATATGTGCAACGGACCGGAATCATTTGAACAACTTTGAAAGGGGACCACCAAAGGATCATTCCTGTGAAGTTTGGTCAAAATCTGATCAGTGGTTTAGGAGGAGATGTCGTTTGAAGAAAAAGTTTATGGACGCACGCACGGATGCACTGATGCACGCATGCACGCACGACGGACAAAAAGTGATCCCAAAAGCTCACCTTGTCACTACGTGACAGGTGAGCTAAAAATATATCAGTGTCTCTGAGTTTAATTTGTCGAAACTAGCTGGTCTTTCCAAAAACCAGAGGGTCCTGATTCGCTCACCTGAGTGTCACTGTCTCTAGTACATTCTATTTTCAGCTCTTGGTGGAACAATCTTAGCTACTTTGGTAGGTAGTCACCTAGGCAACATTCCTGTGAAGTTTGAATCAAATTGGCCCAAGGGTTTAGGAAGAGTTCGTGTTTGAAGCAAATTTATAATGTTTTTCTATAGTTAGCTCTGGTGGCCATTTTGTTTATCAGAGCGGGATGGTTATAGTTATTTTGGTAGAGGGTCGTCTATATTCCTAATAAGTTGACTGAAATTGGGCCAAGGGTACAGGAGGACTTGTCATTTGAAGATTTTTTTTTTCCATTTTTAGCTCCGGCGACCATCTTGTTTGTCAGAGCGAAACAATTTTAGCTATTTTGGTAGGGTGTCTCCATGTCACCCAAATGACAACCAAGGCAACATTCCTGTGAAGTTTGAATCCAATTTGGCCAAGGGATTAGGAGGCGTTTGCGTTTGAAGCAAATTTACGATATTTTTCTATTTTTAGCTATGGCGGCCATTTTGCTCATCAGAGCAGAATTGTTTTAGCTATTTTGGTAGAAGGTCACCTACGCAGCAGTCCCATGAAGTTTGAATGAAACTGGCCTATGTGTACAGGAAGAGAAGTCTTTTCAAGTTTTTTGTTCTAATTTAAGCTCTGGCGGCCATCTTATATATCAGAGCAGAACGATTTTAGCTATTTTGGTAGGGAGTCACATAGGTAACATTCCTGTGAAGTTTAAATCAAACTGGCCCAAGGGTTTAGGCGGACATCGCATTTGAAGCAAATTTACGACTTTTTTATCTCTGGCGGCCATTTTGTTCATCGGAGCAGAACCATTTTAGCTATTTTCGTAGCGGGTCACCTGAGCAACAATCCTACAAGAGGAGTTGTCGTTCAAAGATTTTTTTCTATTTTTAGCTCTGATGGCCATCTTGTTCGTCAGAGCAGAATAGTTTTAACTATTTTGGTAGGGAGTCACCTAGGCAACATTCCATTGAAGTTTGAATCAAATTGGCCCAAGGGTTTAGGAGGAGTTTGCGTTAGAAGCATATTTACGATGTTTTTCTATTTTTAGCTCTGGCAACCATTTTTTTCACTGGGGCAGAAGTGTTTTAGCTATTTTGGTGAAGGGTCACCTAAGCAATGTTTCTGTGAAGATTGAATGAAAATGGCCCAAGGGTACAGTAGGAGTTGGTGTTTAAAGATTTTTTCTATTTTTAGCTCTGGTGGCCATCTTGTTCGTCAGAGCGGAACGGTTTTAACTATTTTGGTAGGGAGTCACCTAGGCAACATTCCAGTGAAGTTTGAATCAAATTGGCCCAAGGGTTTAGGAGGAGTTCGCGTTTGAAGCATATTTACAATGTTTTTCTATTTTTAGCTCTGCCTGGCGACCATTTTTTTCACTGAAGCAGAACCGTTTTAGCTATTTTGGTAAAGGGTCACCTAAGCAACGTTTCTGTGAAGATTGAATGAAATTGGCCCAAGGGTACAGTAGAAGTTGGTGTTAAAAGATTTTTCTTTTTTTAGCTCTGTCGCCCATCTTGTTCGGGACAATTTTAGCTATTTTGGTAGAGAGCCACCTAGGCAACATGCCTGTGAAGTTTGAATAAAATTTGCCCAAGGGTTTAGAAGGAGTATGCGTTTCAAGCAACTTTACGATGTGCTTCTATTTTTAGCCCAAGGGTACAGTAGGAGCTGGCCTATAAAGATTATTCTTTTTTTAGCTCTGGCGGCCATCTTGTTCATCGGAGCCGAACGAGTTTAGCTATTTTGGTAGGGAGCCACCCAGGCAACATTGCTGAGAAGTTTGAATCAAATTGGCCCAAGGGTTTAGGAGGAGTTCGCGTTGGAAGCAAATTTATGATGTTTTTTCTATTTGTAGCTCTGGCGGCCATTTTGCATACTGGAGTGGAACCGTTTAACTTTTTTGGTAAAGGGTCACCTAAGCAACGTTTCTGTGAAGTTCGAATTTAAATTGGCCCAAGGGTACAGTAGGAGTTGGCGTTTAAAGATTTTTTAATTTTAGCTCTGGCGGCCATCTTGTTCATTGGAGCGCAACAATTTGAGCTATTTTGGTAGGGCGCCAACTAGACAACATTCCGGTGAAGTTGAAATCAAATTGGCCTATGGGTTCAGGAGGAGTTCACGTTTGAAGCAAATTTACGATGTGTTTTCTATTTCTAGCTCTAGTGACCATTTTGCTCACTGGACAAACTCCTACTGTACCCTTGGGCCGATTTCATCCAAACTTCACAGGAACGTTGCTTAGGTGACCCTTTACCAAATAGCTAAAACGGACGGAGGAACGGTCAGAAACTCAAAATTTCGGAGGGAATAATAACACAATAAATATATACCAGGAACATTACATCTCTATGTATTGAATGGTAAAAAACCTGTATTCTGTTTTACATTTCCCTACTTCCTTGAGGATAACAGTTAAATTATTTTTGGAACATTGGAAACAGAAAGTAGGGCATTATTTATACTATATACCAATACCTTCTATACAAAATTTCATTGCTCCAACAAAAGGTCCGACTATTTTAGCCTGAAAGATAATGATCCGCACTTCCTGAAGCTTTTTGACAGTATTCTTCTTTGTGAAGTTTGTTATTGCTTCATGCATCACTTCAGCAATACCTTCTGGCGAGCAACCAACACCTATTAATACACATAAATCTCTTATTAACCTATACATGACATACATAATTTTAATCCTAACAGCTTTGGACATTTTTACATATTACATATTTACCATTTTCGGGTAGTTAATTTGGTCGGTCCATATCCAAGTTAAGGAGTATTTGATTTCTTTCTTTTATTGTAATTGTTATGTAAATACATGTACTTTAAGCAAACTGCAAAGACGCCGATTGGTTACTGCGCCATGTTGTGTCTGATCTAGACCAACACTGCTTGCAAACTTCTTTTTTATAAGACTCGAGGCTTATCATTGCCTCCACTTCTATTTTCTATACAGTGAAATTCGGCTACTGAGACCACCTAATATTAAGTCTAATTCTGCTATAAAAAGCTTATTTAATAGGTTGCAGTTATTCTTTCTTTCTGTTTTCTGCATGCAGTGCCCTCTTGTCAGAGACCACCTTTGGGACTGTTCAAAAGTGGTCCTTAAGACCACTTTTGATGAGTCCCAAAGGTGGTCTTAATATAGGAATTTTAATATATTTGTAAATGAAATTTAATGGCCGAACAGCACGGGAATGACCATTAGCTATTTAACTTTGCATGGCCTGTTCTCCTACTGACATTACACGCCTTGCATCAGTGGCCCCAGAACTGCCTTGCTGATAACTGCAATCATCAATAATATGAGCCCCGCCAAGCGATTTTGTGTCTTCGAGCATTCCGTCATGACAAATTTTAACTGTGCATGCCCAGCCATTCAGAAAGGCCAGGGATATGGCTTTCTGTCTGAAGGTTTCTCTTGATTCACTGCTTGTATGAGCGAGCAGAGAAGGTTCTGGTGGGACTGCGCGAATGCGCAGGCTGGCCTGAACCTTTGCTGCTCGTATAGGCGATAAGTACCAAAATCTTTTGACGGGGCCAATATAATTTTTCCCAGACATTCAGTGTATGGCTTTTTGGTCTAGCTTGCAATACTACGCTCTTGGCTTTTATTTGAGGTAGCACACAACAAAACCTATTTTGAGCTTGTGCCACCAGCGAAGACTCGGATCAGCCTAAGCATTTGCGCAATCTAATCAGAGCCTTCGCTGTTCGCATGCATCTTCTACAGCATGCAGGCTATTCAAAGAGAGTTACACAGTATCTTTTGTCTTAGTAAATGATCAGACTGATCCGGGTGTTTGAAGGTTGCACATCTTTACGTAGGTTTTGTCGTGCGCTGGCTCATACTTTGGACATGTACACATCCACACAACAGAATCTCAGATTAACCCTTTTTGTACCAAATGAAATCTTCCTCCTTATATATAACAGAAGTCCATTTCAAAACTTAGGGTTGTCAGGTTTTGTTTTCTTCAAAATTGATTGGGAAAATGCCTAACGCTGTGTTATGCGCACAGGGCCTGCACTGTTTGCCAACTATCCGTTTGGGGTTTCCGGTACAAAATGGGTTAACCTGCATATCCTAGCAGACTGGTCAGACACTCCCATTTCTACCTGTATTGTCTTATTTGTTTCAAATAAGCCAACAATAATTTATAGTGTTTTTTACTGAGCATTGAAATCAATGCATATCTGAAACAAATTAAGCAAGAAAGATGTGTTTGTGAAACACGAACATGTCCCCGGGCAAGGCCTTTTTTTCAAAGTTGGTCACACATCAAGGTCAAGGTCACAGATCAAACTTTTTTGCATGAATGCGAAGCTCTTGTCACAAGGAACCTACATGCCAAATATGAATGCTCTATCTCATATGACCAACGTTTCAGTTGTCCACATACAAACAAACAAACAGACAGGGCAAAAACAATATGTCCCTGCTATTGCTATAGCTATTTTCATTTTGTGAAAAGATATATTTTCACGTTGTGAAATATAATATGACCATGTTATTTTCACAGTAGCAGCAAAGACTACTGTTTTGGCCAAAGTCACGTTTTAAAATAACAAGAGGGCCTAATGGCCCTATATCGCTCACCTGTGTACCAGAAAATCGTAAGTGTAGGAGACCACTTGACATTGCTACATACTAAATATCTGAGCTCTGGGCCTTATGGCTTTGGACAAGATTTTTGATTTTTTTTTCAGTATAAGTCCATAGGTCAATTTTGACCCAAAGGGCATGGTTGGCAGGATTTATGTAGGCGACCATTTTATGTTGCTATATACTAAATATCTAAGGTCCGTACTTCATGGTTTCAGAGAAGAAGATTTTTGAAGCTTTTTTTTTCCATTATAAGTTTATTGGAGTTAAGAAGCCACAGGATTTGGCCAATTTGAAACCCAGGGGCAAGACTCAGGCAGGATTCATGTAGGCAACAACTCCATGTTGCTACATGCTAAATACCGAAGCTCTGGGCCTTATGGTTTCACAGAAGAATATTTTTCAAGTTTTTTTCCATTTTTTTCCATTTTAACTTTTTTTCCATTTTCAGTCCATCAATGCTAGCTAATGGGCCATGGGTGTGGCCAATTCTGGCCCAAGGGGCATGATTGGCAGGATTTATGTAGGTGACCTGGGTCCTGTGGTTTCAGAGGAGAAGATTTTTTAAGCTTTTTTCAATAAGGAGTCTATGGGAGCTAAGGGGCCCCGGGGCGTGGCCCATTTGGACCCAAGGTACATGATTGGCAGGAATTATGTAGGTGACCACTTACCGTTGCTACATGCTAAATATCTAAGCTCTGGGCCCTGTGTTTTCAGAGAAAAAGATTTTTGAAGCTTTTTTTCCATTAGGAGTCTATGGGAGCTAAGGGGCTCCCGGGCGTGGCCCATTTGGACCCAAGGGGCATGATTGGCAGGATTTATGTAGGTGACCACTTCCGTTGCTACCTGCTAAATGTCTAAGCTCTGGGCTCTGTGGTTTCAGAGGAGAAGATTTTTTAAGCTTTTTTCCATAAGGAGTCTATGGGAGCTAAGGGGCCCCGGGGCGTGGCCCATTTGGACCCCAGGGGCATGATTGGCAGGAAATATGTAGGTGACTACTTACCATTGCTACATGCTAAATATCTAAGCTCTGGGCCCTGTGGTTTCAGAGAAGAAGATTTTTTAAGCTTTTTTCCATTAAGAGTCAATGGGAGCTAAGGGGCCCCGGGGCGTGGCCCATTTGGACCCCAGGGGCATGATTGGCAGGATTTATGTAGGTGACCACTTGCTGTTGTTATATGCTAAATATCTAAGCTCTGGGCCCTATGGTTTCAGAGTAGAAGATTTTTGAAGCTTTTTTTCCATTAGGAGTCTAAGGGAGCTAAGGGGCCCAAGGACGTGGCCCATTTGGACCCCAGGGGCATGATTGGCAGGATTTATGTAGATGACCACTTGCCGTGGCTACATGCTAAATATTGGAGCTCTGGGCCCTGTGATTTCAGAGAAGAAGATTTTTGAAGCTTTTTTCCATTAGGAGTCTATGGGAGCGTAGGGGCCCCGGGGGTGGCCCATTTCGACCCAAGGGGCATGATTATCAGGAAATATGTAGGTGACCACTTGCCATTGCTACATGCTAAATATCTAAGCTCTGGGCCCTGTGGTTTCAGAGAAGAAGATTTTTGAAGCTATTTTTTCCATTAGGAGTCTATGGGAGCTAAGGGGCATGATTGGCAGGATTTATGTAGGTGAATACTTGCCGTTACTACCTGCTTAATATCCAAGCTCTGGGCCCTGTGGTTTCAGAAGAGAAGATTTTTTAAGCTTTTTTCCATTAGGAGTCTATGGGAGCTAAGGGGCCCCGGGGCGTGGTCCATTTGGACCCCAGAGGCATGATTGGCAGGATTTATGTAGGTGACCACTTGCCATTGCTACCTGCTAAATATCTAAGCTCTGGGCCCTGTGGTTTCAGAGAAGAAGATTTTTTAAGCTTTTTTCCATTACGAGTCAATGGGAGCTAAGGGGCCCCGGGGCGTGGCCCATTTGGACCCCAGGGGCATGATTGGCAGGATTTATGTAGGTGACCACTTGCTGTTGCTATATGCTAAATATCTAAGCTCTGGGCCCAATGGTTTCAGAGAAGATTTTTGAAGCTTTTTTTCCATTAGGAGTCTAAGGGAGCTAAGGGGCCCAAGGACGTGGCCCATTTGGACCCCAGGGGCATGATTGGCAGGATTTATGTAGATGACCACTTGCCGTTGCTACATACTAAATATCGGAGCTCTGGGCCCTGTGATTTCAGAGAAGAAGATTTTTGAAGCTTTTTTCCATTAGGAGTCTATGGGAGCGTAGGGGCCCCGGGGGTGGCCCATTTCGACCCCAGGGGCATGATTATCAGGAAATATGTAGGTGGCCACTTGCCATTGCTACATGCTAAATATCTAAGCTCTGGGCCCTGTGGTTTCAGAGAAGAAGATTTTTTAAGCTATTTTTCCATTAGGAGTCTAAGGGAGCTAAGGGGCCCCGGGGCGTGGCCCATTTGGACCCCAGGGGCATGATTGGCAGGATTAATGTAGGTGAATACTTGCCGTTACTACCTGCTTAATATCCAAGCTCTGGGCCCTGTGGTTTCAGAAGAGAAGATTTTTTAAGCTTTTTTCCATTAGGAGTCTATGGGAGCTAAGGGGCTCCGGGGCGTGGTCCATTTGGACCCCAGAGGCATGATTGGCAGGATTTATGTAGGTGACCACTTGCCATGCTACCTGCTAAATATCTAAGCTCTGGGCCCTGTGGTTTAGAGGAGAAGATTTTTTAAGCTTTTTTTATTAGGAGTCTTTGGGAGCTAAGGGGCCCTGGGGCGTGGCCCATTTGAAATCCAGGGGCATGATTGGCAGGAATTATGTAGGTGACCACTTGCCGTTGCTACATGCTAAATATCTAAGCTCTGGGCCCTGTGGTTTCAGAGAAGAAGAGTTTTGAAACTTTTTTTTTCTCTATTATAAGTCTATGGAGCTAAGGGGCCCCGGGGCATGGCCCATTTGGACCCCAGGAGCCTGATTGGCAGGATTTTAGTAGGTGTACACTTGCCTTTGCTACATGCTAAATATCTCAGCTCTGGGCCCTGTGGTTTCAGAGAAGAAGCTTTTTGGAGCTTTTTTCCATTATGAGTCTATATGAACTAAGGGGCCCTGGGGCGTGGCCCGTTTGGACCCCAGGGGCATGATTGGCAGGAATTTTGTAGGTGACCACTTGCAGTTGCTACATGCTAAATATCTAAGCTCTGGGCCCTGTCGTTTCAGAGAAGAAGATTTTTAAGCTTTTTTTCCATTATGAGTCTATGGGAGCGAAGGGGCCCCGTGGCATGGCCAATTTGAAACCCAGGGGCATGATTGGCAGGAATGATGTAGGTGACAACTGGCCGTTGCTACATGCTAAATTTCTAAGCTCTGGGCCCTGCGGTTTCAGAGAAGAAGATTTTTTGAATTTTTCCCATTATAAGTTTATGGGAGTTATATGTTGCCATGGCAAACCAGAATTCCAATCTGATCAGCTCAAAAACCTTATGCACCCTTTCCCTCTACCTGATGATGCTTCACATGAAATTTGATCAAGATTGGCCATGTGGTATTAGAGATATACTAATTTGAAATTGTTTACGGACGCACGGACGGACGGACGCACGCACGCACGGACGGACGGACGCACGCACGACGGACAAAAAGTGATCACAAAAGCTCACCTTGTCACTACGTGACTAGGTGAGCTAAAAGAAAATTTACTTTTCTGAGGTGAATACTGAGAATATTTCATCGAGGATGTTTAATACATCAGAATTCTTGTGTTTGTTCATTCGTGTTTCGTCCTCGTGAAAATTCTTTGTTTTCAACAAACTCGATGAAATATTTTTGGGCTTCACCTAAAAAAAGTAAATATTCCTCTATATATTTGACTGAGTGCTATACATATAGCCACTGACCGAAAGCTTCTGTGATGGAGAGGGATGGCTATATTACCTGCCTTGTCGCAGTGTGATTTCAGTCTACATATCCAAAGACATATTTTCGCTTGTCGCATCTATAATACCTAATGTCTCTCTTTGTTTCCTTTAAACAATGGATGTAATTTATGTAACGTCCAATGATGTATAAATGAAATCAGGTCTTGAGCAAAGTAAGTGAACCCGAACCCGATTGTGTTCAATTAAACTTTGCTCGTGGCCTGATGTTATACATATAGAAATGAACGTTAAATGTTTCAGCTTTATCATTTACATTTACACTATTTTTCAGTCTTTATTCGAAAAATTCTGATTTGAGGGATACAACTCAAAGAAGGAAAGAAATGCACGCAGCATCTTATTGGACAGAGTAATGGCTTATTGTGATGTCACGTACTGATCATGTGGCGTCGTGTGAGTCATTCTATTCGATTAATTATGAACAACATTGTTTCCCAATAGGTAACTACAATAGTTTTCTGTGAATGAACTGAGAATATAAATATATTTAAACGGATGCTATTGGTGGCGGAACATCTGAAGTATCTGGATTGCAACAAGCGGAAATCTATCTTAAACATTTGCGCACACAGAGCACAAAGGTAAGTCTGTGTAACCACTCAAAGAAAAACCTTCCCTATCTTCATGAAGAAGCTGTGTTTCTATCATACAATCTGGGTCTCCAGGCAGACTGATTTGAAGAAATTTGTTTCCCTTAAGAATGAAGGCTTCTCTGTCTTTTGCCGGGCCCATCGTAGTCTAATATGTCTATGAAAGGGGTTGCTTCAGTTATTTCATGCTCTCGATTCCTCATAGTTTTTTCCTTGGTTTGTAAGAGTCAATAGCGTATCAGAGGTGGGCGAAACCCGGAGAAACTAGAATACAAACCACCTAAACTCTTGTTGAAGAACTTGGCGTCTCACATGTGATCCGAGAGAGGCTCGAACCACAGTGGTGACAGACCTAATAATTAAGAGTCAGCGCTCTTACCCACTAGGCCATGGAGGCCCGTGCTCATCTTTGTTCCATCTCTGTATTCGTTTGATTTTTATGTTCTCGAAGTTGTTGCAGATATGTTTGAAATCCTTCATATGGACTGAAAAGATTATTTGTCTAAAATACGACAGAACCAAAGGCGAGGCTTATAGCCAAGTTGAATCACTCTATGCTCCGCTCCCAACCCCTCCCCACATCCCAGTAACAGATTCCAAGGCAGTGCTTTTTGTGGTTTATCATTGTCACTGTTCGCCTGTTTGTTTGTTTGATTTGAGGTTTAACGCCCCCGTCAACACTGTAAAGGTCATTTTGGAGACGTTGCTTCCAATTTTGTGGGACTTTTACCCGACAGTGAGATGAAATGACATCTCAAGCCCTGTCACCCAATGAAACCAATAGGGTTTATTAGCATGGATGGTCTGCCTCGCACCGCGGTTCCTGGAAGGCTTAGATCCTCTAAGCGGTTTACCAGTACTGGTGTGTGGGCCAGATTCAGCCCTGCGTGGAAGCATCATGCAGCCCATATATTTCTTCAAGCCCCTATGGGCGGGGGCCACACTGTTCGCCTGTGAATGTATGCACTGCTGATTTGTTTTTTTTTTTTTTGGATAGCCATACGGTCACTTTGTGGGAAGCCTAAGGAGGCTGTTTTGTTGGAAAAATAGTTGGTCATTTCGGATTTCTGCTTGTAATGTTTTGATTAGGATGAAGTTGTTTTATGATGGTCTTTCCATTACGATAACACATCCGTGCGACATAGTGCATTTTACTCATCTCCAAAATGGCTACTTTTCTGATAAAAACCCGTTATATTTTTCTAATAAATAATGCAAACATAGGTCTTGGGTGCTCATTGAGGCGGTACTAACGAGTACCTACAACCTGTCTGGGAGTAAAAATAAGAAAAATAATGTATATCCCCGTAAACCGCAGTTTTCTCTATATAAAGTGGGGTTTGTGGGGGGGGGGTTATTCATTTCACGGAGTTGTTCACATGATGATTCCATTTGCTGTCTTGGATGGGAGGTGTAAGGTAGGTAACTGTATCGGCTCCACTTCTAATCAATTGAAATTAGGTGAAAAGGAGCCCACTGACTTCAGAGCGTAAGTCAATTGAAAACGACCATAGATGACAGATAATGCACCATCTCTGTGCTGAGCTCTGCTGGAGACCTGTAAGGTAAACGTGAACTTGTTAGCCATTTAATCTGTATATATACTTACTGATTCCAAGGGTTGGAAAAGCAATGGAATTCAACCCCATATCTTCAGCTTTCTTAAGACATAATTCCACTGGGTGCAGCCATTCTTTTGTCTTGTACTTGGTGTCTATGTGGATAATATGCTTAGTTTTCAACTGACCAGCTTTTGTAACAGCAATGCCATCTTTTTTCATGTTCGCCTCTGAAACGAATAAAGTGCCCTCTGCCATAGTGTAGTTTGTATTTTCTTGTCATTTTGGATCATTGATTCCATTGTGAGTTTTGGGAAAAAAATTAGGGTCACTGATGAGGCCGAAACCAGCTAGTCTGGCCCAGAAATGCTTGTACACTCTATACTTTTCATTTCTGCGGTGTATTCTTTGCTTCCAAAGGATAACCTTGTTAAAGAACATATTTTTATATGCAAGTTTCTCATCTTATCAGTAGCTGCATATTGCAGTTGGTAACACAAGGTAGACTCTGTTCGTCTGCATTACCATCACGAAAACACGTCTATACAAATACATTGTAAACTTTTCCACCGAAAAAACGAAAATTTTGTGCTGAAAAATTGTGATATTTTTCTTATTTCTGCTCTTAAATATAGATTGTGGGTACTCGTTAGAACCACCTCGATGAGGCGGTTCTAACGGGTACCCACAATCTATATTTTGAGCAGAGGCGGTGCTAACGAGTACCCATAATCTTTATTTTAGAGCAGAAATAAGAAAAATAATGTTTCACCCCACAAACCCCAGTTTTACTATACAAGAGGGCCATGATGGCCCTGGATCGCTCACCTAATCCACACTGTAGAAATGAATTGGTTTTTGTTTGTTTGATTTGAATTGGTAGGTCATATAGTAAGGTGCCTTGTAAGAACGAACATACATGCCAAATATGAAGGATCTACCTCAAATGGTTCAACAAGAGGACCATGATGGTCCTATATCGCTCACCTGAGCTAAGAGATTAACATGTAGGTCCCAGGGCGGTGCAATTTTTGGACCTAGGTCTATAATTTGAACAATCTAAGCAGAAGTCCACTGGTTTTCCCTATATAAGCCTATGGAAAACCAATGGGCCCCGGCGCGTTTTTTGGCCCCAGGGTTATAATTTGAACAATCTTGGTAGAGGTTCACTAGATTAAGCTTCATACCAAATATCAAAGACCTTGGCTTTCTGGTTTCAGACAAGAAGATTTTTATATGATTTGCCTAGTATAAGCCTATATAAAACCAGTGGGTCAGGGGGCAGGGCCGTTTTTGTCCCTAGGGCTATAATTTGAAAAATCTTGGTAGAGGTCCACTAGATGAAGCTTCATACCAAATATCAAAGACCCGGGTTTTCTGGTTTCAGACAAGATTTTCCTAATATAAGCCTATGTAAAACCATTGGGCCCCAGTGCGGGAGCTTTTTTTGCCTCAGGGCTATAATTTGAACAATCTTGGTAAAGGTCCATCAGATGAAGCTTCATATCAAATATCAAAGACCTGGGCCTTCTAGTTACAGGGAAGAAGATTTTAAAAGGTTTTCCCTATATAAGCCTATGGGAAACCATTTGGCCCCTGGGCGGGGTCATTTTTGGCACCAGGGTTATAATTTGAACAATCTTGGTAGAGGTCCACTAGATGATGCTTCATACCAAATATCAAAGACCTGGGCCTTCAGTTTTCAGAAGAGAAGCTTTGTAAAGGTTTTCTCTATATAAGTCCATGTAAAACCAGTGGGCCCTGGCGCGGGGGTATTTTTTTGTCTCAGGGCTTTAATTTGAACAATTTGGTAGAGGTTCACTAGATGAAGCTCCATACCAAATATCAAAGACCTGGGCTTTCTGGTTTCTTATATGTTTTCCCTGTATAAGCCTATATAAAACCAGTGGGCCCCGGGGCAGAGCCGTTTTTGGCCCAAGGGCTATAATTTGAACAATCTTGGTAGACGTCCACTAGATGAAGCTTCATACCAAATATCAAAGCCTTGGCCGTCTGGTTTCAGACTAGAAGATTTTTTAAAGGTTTTCCCTATATAAGCCTATGTAAAACCAGTGGGCCCTGGCACGGGGGCATTTTTTGCCCCAGGGCTTTATTTTGAACAATCTTTGTAGAGGTCTACTAGATGAAGCTTCATACCAAATATCAATGACCTAGGCCTTCTGGTTTCACAAAAGAAGATTTTTATGTTTTCCCTATATAAGCCTATATAAAGCCATTGGGCCCCGGGGCGGGGTAGTTTTTGGCCCCAGGGCTATAATTTGAACAATCTTGGTAGAGGTCCAATAGATGAAGCTTCATACCAAATATCAAAGACCTCGGCCTTCTGGTTTAAGACAAGAAGATTTTAAAGGTTTTCCATATATAAGCCTATTTATAACCAGTGGGCCCCGGTGCGGGGTCGTGTTTTGCCCCAGGGCTATTATTTGAACAATATTCGTAGAGGTCCACTAGATGAAAATTCATAACAAATATCAACGACCTAGGCCTTCTGGTTTCAGAGAAGAAGAGTTTTATATGTTTTCCCTATATAAGCCTATCTAAAACCAGTGGGCCCCGGGGCGGGGTAGTTTTTGGCCCCAGGGCTATAATTTGAATAATCTTGGTAGCGGTCCACTAGAAGAAGCTTCATACCAAATATCAAAGACCTCGGCCTTCTGGTTTCAGACAAGAAGATTTTAAAGGTTTTCCATATATAAGCCTATTTATAACCAGTGGGCCCCGGGGCGGGGTTGTTTTTGGCCCAAGGCCTATAATTTGAACAATCTTGGTAAAGGTCGTAGAGGTCCACTAGATGAAAGTTCATAACAAATATCAACGACCTAGGCTTTCTGGTTTCAGAGAAGAAGAGTTTTATATGTTTTCCCTATATAAGCCTATCTAAAACCAGTGGGCCCTGGGGCGGGGCCGTTTTTGGCCCCAGGGCTATAATTTGAACAATCTTGGTAGAGGTCCACAAGATGAAGCTTCATATCAAATATCAAAGACCCGGGCCTTCTGGTTTCAGACAAGAAGATTTTTAAAGGTTTTCCCTATATAAGCCTATGTAAAACCAGTGGGCCCCGGGGCGGGGTTGTTTTTGGCCCAAGGCCTATAATTTGAACAATCTTGGTAAAGGTCCACTAGATGAAGCTTCATAACAAATATCAATAACCTAGGCCTTCTGGTATCAGAGAAGAAGATTTTTGTATGTATTCCCTATATAAGCCTTTATAAAACCAGTTGGCTCCGGGGCGGGACCGTTTCTGGCCCCAGGCCTATAATTTGAACAATCTTGGTAGAGGTTCACTAGATGAAGCTTCATACCAAATATCAAAGACCTTGGCTGTCTGGTATCAGACAAGAAGATTTTTTTAAGGTTTTCCCTATATAAGCCTATGTAAAACCAGTGGGCCCCGGGGCGGGGTCGTTTTTGGCCCAGAGCTATAATTTGAACAATCTTGGTAGATGTCCACTAGATGAAGTTTCATACCAAAGATCAAAGACCTAGGCTTTCTGGTTTCAGAGAAGACGATTTTTAAAGGTTTTTTCGTATTTTCCCCTTTTTGTTGCCATAGCAACCAGAGTTCTGCATGGAATGGAATTCTTTGAACACCTTTGAGAGAGGACCACCTAAGGATCATTTCTGCCAAGTTTGGTTAGAATCTGTTCAGTGGTTTAGGAGGAGATGTTGTTTAAAGAAATTGTGAATGGTCGGTCGGATGGACATACGGACGGACGACGACGACGGACGGGGACCGATCACAATAGCTCCCCCAGAGCCTTCGGCTCAGGTGAGCTAAAAAGCTATGGCTAAGAAGGTCTAAGGTCAAGGTCACAGGTCAAACTTTTTGTATGGATGTGAAGCCCTTGTCACAAGGAATATGAAGACTATCTCAAATGGTTAAAAAAAAATATGATTCAGTAGGTCACAGATCAATGTCAAGATCACAGGTCAAATATTTTGCATGAGTTGAAAGACCTTGTCACACGGAACCTACATGCCAAGGCTCTACCTTAAATGGTTCAAAAGTTTTGACAAAACTGGTCAAAGGTCAAGGTCACACGTCAAGGGTTTTGTATGGGTGGGAAGCCCTTGTCACAAGGAACCTACTTGCCAAATATGAAGGCTCTTTCTGAAATGGTTCAAAAGTTATGGCAAAGTAGACAAAGGTCAATAACACAGGTCAAAATTTTTGTTAAGGCGGGAGGCCCTTGCCAGAAGGAACATTCATGCCAAATATAAAGACTCTATCGCAAATGGTTAAAAAATTATTATAAAGTAGGTCAAAGGTCAAAGTCACAGGTCAAAATGTTTGTATGGGTGGGAAGCCCTCGTCACAAGGAACATACATGCAAAATATGAAGGCTCTATCTCTAATGGCTAAAGAAGTGATAAAGTAGGTCACATGTCAAGGTCAATTGCAAAATAGTTTTGCATGGGTGGGAAGCCCTTGTCACAAGGAACCTACATCCCAAATATGAAGGCTCTATCTCAAATGGTTCAAGAGGACACAGGTCAAAAACAATTTTGTATGAGTGGGAAGCCCTTGTCACAAGGAACTTTTATGCCAAATATGAAGGCGTTATGTCAAATGGTTCAAAAGTTATGACCAAGTAGGTCAAAGATCAAGGTCATAGGTCAAAATTATTGTTTGGGTGGGAAGCTCCCCGTACATCAACCATAGTGCAGTTTATATTTTACTTTTGGTCCTTTGAGATCAGCGTGAATATTCTGAGAAATCAGAAATAAATTATTGGTTTAGACTCATATTCTAGACAGGTTTTTAATTATTTGGACCCCATTTTGATTTATATCAGTCTTTGAATCGACTGCCTATTCGAAAATCGCAAAATTGCAGTATGTTTTCTCTGGCTTTCGTTGTCGGATCATTACAGGGTCACTGATGAGGCTTTATTAGCTAAGTAGTATGACCCATTTTCTTTCTTATGAATGTTTTCATTGCTCTTAAAAGAACTCATTTTTTATTTTTATCTATCTCAAATTCTTCAAAAGTTATGACAAAGTAGGTCAAAGGTCAAGGTCATAGATCAAAATTTTTGTATGGTTGCGAAAACCTTGTCACAAGGAACAAATAGGCTGAATATGAAGGCTCAGTCTCAGATTATTCAATGTTGTGATAAAGTAAGTCACAAGTCAAACTTTTTTATCAGTGGGAAGCTTTGTCACAAGGAACCTACATGCCAAATATGAAGGTTCTATCTCAAACGGTTCAAAAGTTATGACAAAATAACCTACTGATCTACATTTTGATTTGACATGACCCATATTTGAACTTGACTGAAAAATTGTGCAGATGTTAATTTTGAGTAAGTTTTTTGACGATTGGATGAAAACTGTGGCCTCTAGAGTGTTTACATTTTTTTCTACGATTTGACCTACTGACCTATTTTGGACCCAACATGACCCATATTCGAACATGACCCAGATATTGTCAAGATGATCATTCTGAGCAAGTTTAATGATGATCGGACCAAAACTGTGGCCTCTATAGTGTTCAGACGTTTTTGTTCTATGATTTGACCTACTAACCTACTTTTTAACCAAACATGACCCATATTCGAACTTGACCAAGATATTGTCAGGATGATCATTCTGAGTAAGTTTGATAATGATCGGACCAAAACTGTTGTCTCTATTGTGTTCACAAGTTTTTTTTTAATGATTTGACCTATTGATCTACTTTTTGACCCGTCATGACCCATTTTTGAACTTGACTTAGATATTGTCAAGATGATAATTCTGAGCAAGTTTGATGGTAATCAGACTGAAACTGTGGCCACTATGGTCTTCACAAGGTTTTTTTATGACTTACTTTTTAACCGAAATGACCCATATTCAAAGTTGACCAAGATATTGTCAAGATGATCATTCTGAGCAAGTTTGGTGATGTTCTGACCAAAACTATGGCCTCTAGTGTGTTCACAATGTTTTTCTATGATTTGACCTACTGATTTACTTTTTAATCCGACATGACCCATATTCGAACTTGATCAAGATATTGTCATGATGGTCATTCTGAGAAAATTTGTTGATGATCGGACAATAACTGTGGCCTCTAGTGCGTTCACAAGGTTTTTCTATGATTTGACCTACTGACCTACTTTATGACCCGACATGACCCATATTTATACTTGACCGAGATATTGTCAGGACGATCATTCTGACCAATAATGATTGGATCAAAACTGTGGCCTCTAGAATGTTAACAAGAAAGGTTTATGCAGGCACACCGCACACCGCACGACGAAAGACGACGCAGGACATCTCACAGTCACAAAAGCTCACCATGACCCATATTCAAACTTGACTGAGATATTGTCAACATGATCATTCTGAACAAGTTTGATGATGTTCTGACCAAAACTGTGGCCTCTAGTGTGTTCACAAGGTTTTTCTATGATTTGCCCTACTGACTTACTTTTTGATCCAACATGGCCCACATTCGAACTTGATCGAGATATTGTCATGCTGATCATGAGCAAGTTTGTTGATGATCGGACCATAACTGTGGCCTCTAGTGAGTTCACATGGTTTTCCTATGATTTGACCTACTTTTTGACCTGACATGACCCATATTCGTACTTGACCGAGATATTGTCAGAATTATCATTCTCAGCAAGTTTGAAGATGATTGGACCAAAACTATGGCCTCTAGAGTGTTAACAAGGTTTTCTATGGTTTGACCTACTGAGCTACTTTTTGACCCAACACAACCCATATTCAAACTTGACTGAGATACTGTCAGGATGATCATCCTGAGCAAGTTTGAGGATGATAGGACGAACACTGTGGCCTCTAGAGTGTTAACAAGGTTTTCCTTTGATTTGACCTGGTGATCTACTTTTTGACCCGACAAGACCCATATTTAAACTTGACCGAGATATTGTCAGGCTGATGATTATGACCAAGTTTGATGATGATTGGCTCTAAACTGTGGCCTCCAGAGTGTTAACAAGAAAAGTTTACGCACGCACGATGCACACTGCACGACGTACCGGACATCTCACAGTCACAAAAGCTCACCATGACCTTTGGTCAGGTGAGCTTATAAAAGTGGGGTTTAATGGGGTCAAAATATTATAGGCATGTTTTCATGATGGATAGCACACCTGTGGATCGTAGTGCATTCTTTCATATCTCTAACACGGTCCATTTTCTGATGAAAATTTGTGATTTTGTTCTTGTTTATATATAACCCATTTTGTACCAAATGGAATCTTCTTTCTTACATATGGCATGAGTCCATTACAAAATTTAGGGGTGTCAGGTTGTGTTTTCTTCAAAATTTATTATGAAAATGGCTGAACTTTTTGCAAACAGTGTATGCCCTGTGTTGCGGCGTCTGATCTGGGCCTGCACTGTTTGCCAAATACCCGTTTTGGATTTTCTGGTACTAAATGGGACAAACGTAGACTGTAGGTACTATTAACCTTTTTTGTACCAAATGGAATCTTCCTCCTTATATATACCAGAAGTCTATTTCAAAATTTAGGGTGTACAGTTGTGTTTTCTTCAAAATTTATTTAGATAATGGCTAAACTTTTTGCAAACAGTGAAGGCCCTGATCAGGCGCTGCATTCTGCGGCATCTGATCCGGGCATGCACCATTTGCCAGGGTACCCGTTTTGGGGTTTTCGGTACAAAATGGGTTAAAATCACCACAATTTTAAATACAATTAGCGGGTGCTCGTTAGAACCGCCTCATTAATTCGGTTCTAATGAAACCCGGAATCTATATTTTGAACAAAAATAATATAAACTAGAGCTGTCAGTGAAACTGACTAGGGCCCCGGCAGCGCTATCAGAGGAGTAGGAAAATGTTGATGTTAAAAAAGACGTTTTTTTTTTCCTTTCACCTCTAAGTATGACCTTGACCTTTGAGGTACGGACCTGGGTCTTGCGCGTGACACACTGTCACATTATGGTTAATATTTCTGCTAAGTAATATTTAAATCCATCCAGGTATAAGAAAGTTATAGATTGGACACAATGAAAAAGACGCTTTTTTGACCTTTTATCTCTAAGTATGACCTTGACCTTTGAGGTACGGCTGTGGGTCTTGCGTGTGACACTTCGTCACATTATGGTTAACATTTCTGCCAAGTAATATTTAAATCCATCCAGGAATAATAACAAAGTTATTAATTGGACACAGGAAAGACCCTTTTTTGACCTTTAACCTCTAAGTATGACCTTGACCTTTGAGGTACGGACCTGAGTCTTGCGCGCAACACTCCATCACATTATGGTTAACATTTCTGCCAAGTAATATTTAAATCCATCCAGGAATAAGAAAGTTATGGAGGATAAAAAAAATTTGTGGATGGACAGACGGACAGACAGACAGACGGACGGACAGAATGATGCCAAGTAATATTTAAATCCATCCAGGAATAATAAAAAGTTATGGAGGATAAAAAAATTTGTGGACGGACAGACGGACAGACGGACGGACAGACAGACAGACGGACGGACAGAGTGATTACTATAGGGCACCCGCACTTTCAGTGCGGGCACCCGCACTTTCAGTGCGGGGCCCTAATGATGATAAGACTTGAAACCCAACATTTTGCTATATAAAGTGGGGTTTACAGGGGTGTTCATTACATAATAATCAACATCCATATTAAGCAGATTACTGAATTTCTTATAATATTCCATACTTGCAAGTCGATATCCACACTGTCTTGGAGGTTTACTTTGATTCGAGATTCGAGTATCGACCTGAATTTTCGAGTATCGGGTTGAAGCTTAAAAGTTCGAGATTCAAGCTGAAAATAATTGACTATCGAGTTGAAAAGGTCAAGTATAGAGTTGCAGATTTCAAGTATAGACTTGTACATTTTGGATAAAGTGTCAACTTGATGGTCAAAGGTTCAATGGTGGATGATCGGAGACAAATCCTGTTATGCAATAATGTGTCTTTCAAAGCAAACACTTGGCTAGGAATAACCAATAAACTATTTCTGCAATAATAAGAGGTGGTGCAGATAGCGTGCACTATCGCCAGATAATTGGGCCCTGTCAAGCGATTTTGGTACTTATCGCCTACGCGAACAGCGAAGGATCAGGCGAGCCTGCGCATCCGCGCAGTCTCGCCAGAACCATCGCTGCTCGCTCATACAAGCAGTGAATCAAGAGGAACCTTCAGACAGAAAGCCATGTCCCTGGCCCCTCTGAATGGCTGGGCATGCGCAGTTAAAATTTGTCATTACGGAATGCTCGAAGACCCAAATTCGCTTGGCGGGGCTCACATAACTGTTATTAGGATCACCAATCCTCAAACGCTCACCTGAGTACTGAGTGTAATTAGAGGCCCATATGGGCCAGAATCGCTCACCTGGAGGCTGATGATATACTATAATGTTATTAATCAAATAATTTCGTACTGGGCCAATACGAAATTACTTGATTAATGACAATTTTATTAATTTACGCAATTAAAAACATGATTTTTGAATATTGGTTGACCTTGTGTAATTATAGGATAATCAATTAATAATATACTATATTGTACCTTGGTGGCAAATTTGTCTATCAGATCACACTGTCTTTAGCAATTATGAATCTGCATGATATTTTGAGCATCTGATAAAGTTTCTGAACAGCTTAGTCATGAAGAGATGATGTTGATGCAGAGTGTAAGTGTACAGTTTGGCAGGTCAGAGCTATCATTTACACATGCCTTTGGTATGTTCTTTTATCAAAGAAGTAAACCAAGTCAACCAATCATATGAATAAGAATGTTACACAAACAAAGGTATGGCGTATATGGCCGCTTGCAAAAAAGCCACAGTACCGAATCTTCTTTTCGACTCAGCGAGTTTGACATATACTGACAACACCTGAGCTGCCCCTCTGTAAATCTTATATGCAATTACTGTACAGGTGCTTTGAAGAATTTTATACCCCGGTCACACCTTTACGTTTCGACCCGCGTAAGCGCTACGTTTCTTCATACGTGGCGAAACGAAAGGTACGCCGCAGGAACGTAGCTCTTACGCCGAGATACGTAGCAGGAATGCCTCTTACGCGAGGATGCCACGTAAAGAAGTTGCATGCAACTTCTTTACGTCGCACATACGTGGCAGGTTCGAAACGTCGTACATACGTAGCAGAAACGCAGTGCAAACGAAAGGAACGCAGCAGCAGCGTAGCACAAACGCCTCTTACGCCGCACATATGCCACTCAAGACTTACCACGTAAGTGTGGCGTACGACACGTTGTCGCTGCGTAACAGCGACGTTCCTTTCGTATCTACGGCGTATCTGTCACGTTTTAATTTTAAATACGCCGTTTCCACGGCGTATCATAACGTAAGCATGGCGTAAGTACTACGTAGCTGTCGTATGTGCGACGTTATTGCTGCGTATGTACGACGTAGTAAAAATAGCTGTGGCGTTTCAAGTTTACCTGCGGCGTAATAGCGACGATTGTGGCTTTTGTTGAGTTTCAAATGAGGTCAAGTGGCATCGCATAATACATTTTAATCTCGATCAAGTGGTCTCATATATAAATTATATATATACAACAGCAAGCATTCGGGTCCTTCGCATTCATGTCAAAGCTATCATGGATTATTATTCTGAAGAACAGATTGCTGTTTTTGGTTTACTATGGACCTTAATCGAGACTGAAAAGAAACGGCAAGTGGGCAGGAGGCTGCAAGCGATTAGATTAGGCATCGAGCTTCTTTTTGCCCCGGTCTTGCAAGTTGCCTTTCCTCTCTTCCTTGTCATGTTGATACTTCGATGTCACTTGAATGAATGACAACAATACTATTACCACATACGTTTTAAAACGCCCCTGTTACGCAACAGCAACGTCGCAGGTCAGAATGAAACGCAGCCCCTACGTAACAGCAACGCGATATACGCAGCACTTACGTCACGCAAACGCCGCGATACGTGGGTCTTACGCCGCAGCTTCGCAGTAGAAACGTAGCTCATACTCCATGTACACAACAAGACATCTAATTTGCATAAAAAAACGCAGCAGGTTGCGACGTTTGGCCACGTTTTGGGTTTTTGTCAGAAACGTGGTGAAACGTAGCAGAAACGTAAAGGTGTGACCGGGCTATTAAGATCGCTGCCATCTGGAATATCATAATGCAACAATTTTAGCAATTCTAAATCTACATGTAACCCAAATGCCTCCCACCAATTTCAACTCAATGCAACGGACCATTCTGTAGAAGATATGGTTCGAAGATTTTCAAGATGGCCAACATGACAGCCATCTGGAATATAAGAACAGAATGGTACTAAGAAATAGAAAGTGAGGGCAATGATCAGGAATCGATACAATTAACCCACAGCTCCCATCAGAGACACATAAGGGAAAGAAACACAAACATGAAACAACAGTACCTAATGGAAACATCAATAGCGGAAAGCCAAAAGGACAGTTACTTTCCCACAAAATGGCCAACTGACTATCCAAAACAAAATAATATAAAAAAAGATACAAACACTCAAAGACAATCCATTACAAAAATAAACCGCGACAGAAGAACTGCCTTGGAACGGTCAGTGAAACGAATTCCACTGGGGTGCTTAAGTCGATTTTACTTGGCCACAATCCTCACCCTTACTACCGTCGCAATTTAGACAAATAATTCATTCAGTCCATATTCCTAAATCATCAGTGCAACATCTCCATGAACACTAAAAATCAAACAAACACAGAGATAAAAAAAAACGGTGAGGGCTCGACAGCAAGAAACCACAGAAATGCTTGAGCAAAAGAAAACCAACAGTGAGACTCCGATGGGCAGGACCAGAGACAAAGCAATCTGAATCCCCATGTCGCTCAGATGCCTCCCATCAAGTTTCAGCGTGATCAGACCTCTGGAGGAGATGTCATTTGAAGAATTTCAAGATCGCCACCATGGCGGCCATCTAGGATAGGAACGGAATGATTTTAGCAATAAGATGACTCCCATCAATTTTCAGCTTGATCAGACCTCTGGTTCTGGAGGAGATGTTGTGTAAGAGATTCAAGTAGGCCAGCATGGCGGCCATCTTGGATATCGGAACGGAACCATTTTAGCAAATCTGAATCTCCATGTCACCCCGATCCCTCCCATCAAGTTTCAGCTCAATTTGCTCCCTTCCGCTGATTTAAGAAGGGCAGTTGTCAGTTTCTGGGGAAAGAATATGCACTGTACTTGTTAACTGCTTACGTATAATCTTGCCCAGGAAAAGTGTGAGTAGGTAAACTGACCGGCCTAAAAAAAAGACCTAAAATAGTGTTGACTGGGCCGTTAAAATCCAATACGAACAAACAAATCAGCTAAATTTGACCTTTGGTTCGGGAGGAGATGTGGTTTGAAGAATTTCAAGATGGTCTAAACCTCTTGGAAATCAAAATGGAGCCATTTCAGCAAATCTCATTCTCAATGTCACACGAATGTCTCGCACCAAGTATCAGTTTAATCTGACTTCCAGTTCGGAAGGAGATGTCCAGAATGCGAAAAGTTAATGACGGACGAGGGACAGATGATGGACAACACGGCATAAGCTGACTCTCAGCTTCGCTACCATTGAGCTAACAATTTGGCTACACAACATAATGACAAATTTAATATAAATATTGTCAAGTTGGGAAGTCAGAGCTTCACACACACGCGTTACATGCATTGTAGACGGTATGAAGTCTTCAAATAATTTAAACATTAAGTTTATTTCTTTGAAAAAATTGAGTTCGTAAAAAAACTTCCACATAAAACTTATACAAACGATACCAAAGTTTGTGAAATTTCTAAGTCCTTGGCCTTGGCTTTTGAGGCGATAAAACCATAAAATTTCTAAGTTGGTTACCTTAACCTTGAGGCATAGGCAGGGCGGGGATATTGCTGAAACTAGCTAGTCTGGCCTAGAAAACATGTACCCTCCATATTTTCCAGTTCTGTGGTGTATACCTTGCTTCCAAAGGATAACCCTTTTATAGAACGTCACTACAGCTGATGTGTGGGAATGTGTGGCGGCCATTAAACGTCTCCCTGTCCTATATCATAGTGTAGTTTATATTTTCTTGTTCTTTGGGATCATTGATTCCATTGTGGAATTTTGAAACTATTTGAGGGTCACTGATGAGGCCTAATTGGCCGAAACTAGCTAGTCTGGCCCAGAAAGCATGTTTACTCCATATTTTCCAGTTGTGTTGTGTATTCCTTGCTTCCAAAGGATAACCCTTTTATAGAACATATTTGTACCTATATCTATCATCATAGCAAATATTTACATACTTCATCATATGGTTTGGAAATATAAGCTATTAAAAACGTGTATAGTATTCGCAGATAAAATTGACAAGGTGGAGCTACCGTTTGCACCTGCCTCTGGAATGTTCTATTAACAAAAAGGTAAACCAGACTGTGTGAATTCAACTGTAACACAAGCAAAGCTGTGGCATATATATGACCATTTGGTCCGCTTGCAGAAAGCATGCCAAAAGCATTCTACCGAAGTTTCTGCTGGACTAAGCAAATTTGACATATACTGACAACACCTGAATAGCTCTGCCTAGTCAATCTTATCTGCGACTATTATACGAAAATGTGGACACTGACACCGAGTCCAACGCCAGCACTAACGACAATGCTGGAATTATGCAAAAAACTCTTCCTAGACTTCACTAACTTCGTTCAGACAAGCGAGCTATTACATTGTAGAGAGAAAGAAAACATGGAATTAAAAAAGAACAAATTAACTCCCCTCACCCCCTCAAAAAATAAAAACAACAAAAAACATTCGGTCAAAATATATCCCTAAAATACTCCCGTATGCCACACACCAACGGCGTTCGAGACACGGAAATTCGATGGTAGAAAGAATGTGTTTAAAATTACAACTGCAGTGTAGCAGAAAAATGGATTATAAAAAAGTTTGCTTACTTTGCTGTTCACATTCTTGTTGAATTTCATCACCACCTTTTTGAAGCAGGGCCTTGGTTACCGCACCTACAACACAATACAAATGAGTCGGGGCATAGCATAACCAGCCATGATCGGCCATACCATCAGCCTAGTCTGTCAAAGGGTCTTCACATATCCATTATGAAAACAAATACATTGTCAATTTTACCGGCGAAAAAATGCAAATTTTAAGAGGAATAATTGTGATATTTTTCTTATTTCTGCTCAAAATATAGACTGTGGGTACACGTTAGATAAGCCGCGTCGACGCAGTTCTAACACGTACCAACAATCTATATTTTAGAACAGAAAGATGAACAAAAGCCTGACCACTGTAAAACCCTGTTATACTATATAAATGTGGGGTTGAAGGGGGTTAAAATTATATAAACGTGTGTTTTCGATGTGGTTCTTTTTAGTCCAGGTTTACTAGCCCAGAAGACTGATCAGACTGCGCTGATGGTTTGTTTGTTTGTTTGTTTTGTAGTTTTACGGCCCAATAAACAGTATTTAGGTCATTTTTGAGCCAGTCAGTTTACTTATCCACACTTTTCCTGGGCAGGCTTATACCTAAGCGGTTAACCAGTATAGTGCACCTCCTTTCGCCAGAAACTGACAACTGCCCTGGTTGAATCAGTGGAAGGGACAGAATGACCGTAGAAAATATTTCATGATCAATCTCCACGAAAGAATGTTGCCGAACCCAGCAGGTATCGAACCCGCGCCCTCCTGATCACCAGTCAGATGCGCATCTGACTGAGATACCGAGACCAGCCTGCGCTGATGCTTTGCAAAACCTTTTCTAAGTTCTATAGACTAAATTTTGATTCAGTTTCAAAATTCAGTGTTGGACTTAAATCTCGTCTGCAACCTGGCTTATCAGAATCTGAATTTTATGGTGTTGAGAAAAATACATGCTCGCATTGAGTTCAGTACCCAATTTCGTTAAACCACTATTTAATATAAAAAGACTGGGTACAACATAAATGATATATGACAGATTGCATGCATGGTAGTTAACCCAATCACGGTTGATAACTTTTCTTCCCTGTTTAATTGCACACCGGCGGGTCGTGACTCTATGACGGCTCTAGCCTAAAGTCTTACTGAAACTAATGTCGGTTTGTGCCTGTTTTTAGACAGGCCAAGGGGAGACTACCTGTTGGTTTTCTTTTGCTATAGCATTTCAGCAATCGTTTTTTTTTTGGGGGGGGGGGGGGGCAATTGTTTGCAATCCACCCAAATTTACTAAATGGTAAAAATCTCCAAATTCATGCTGTTATCCACGTAACCATCACTGATTTGGAAAAAAAATATTATGGTTAGCAATAGAAAATCATAGTTACATGTAGGTCAGAGCCATTTATAGAGTCTGGACAGAAATCATGTGCTGGGTTTGGCAACCACCGAATACCCAGCTCAGACGCCGCTGATGCAGAGTCTGTTCAGCCGGCTGCACAGGGACTACACTGTTTGCTTACACAGTGACATTTAAGGGTTAAATGAAAAAGTACAAGAATGCCATCCAAGAAAGGAAAATTTACAATCTCAAAATCAAAATCATCGCATTTAAAAAGGAGGCCCGTTCCAAATAGAGAATCTTACACGAGTGCTTGTTTGTACTGGAGTTTAACGATCAAGTCAACACTATTTAGGTAATTGTGTAGTATTGAATATATTAAACGTGCCGAGGAAAAGGGATAATTATATTTGTTTGTTTGATTTGAGGTTTAACGTCACCGTCAACACTGTATAGGTCATTTTGCTTCCAATTTTGTGGGACTTTTACCTGACACTTTACAGTGTTGACGGGGACGTTAAACCTCAAATCAAACAAAACAAAAGATGAAGTGACATGTCAAGCCCTATCGCCTAATGAAACCAATCAGGTTTATAAGCATGAAAATTTGGACCCTATAAATCCATTCATTACCCCAGTGGTTACCATTGCTAACTGTTCTAAGGCGGTGTGACCCGTTGTCTCACAGATCTTTTAAATTTAACTCCTACCTGATACACAGTCCTTTTTTAATTCCCTTTATACCTTTTTTAATTTCCTTTATAGCCTTGCAGTCATCTCCTTTGGGAAGAGATCTGGTTGTTTTGATTTCCGTTGTGTATTTTCTTATATGTGAGGTTTTGTAAGCTCGTCCTCACGGTGCCATTGGTACTATGTTCTGTGACTTTGGCATTCCCTAGTCATCTCAGTTTGTATTGTACCAAGTGGAACCTTCCTTCTTATATACAACAGGAGTTTATTAAAAAATTTAGGGCTATCAGGCTTTGTTTTTTTTTTCTTCAAAATTTATTTGGAAATGGCTGAATGCTTTGAAAACAGTGTAGGCCCTGATCAGACGCCGCATTCTGCCCTGTTTTGAGTTTCTACTACAAAATGGGTTAAAATGTACCGCAACATGGGATTTTGAGTCTTCCTCGAATATAATTATGTCCTTTGAAATAAACAAGCCTTGCGAAATTTACATTCAAAAGTGTAGAAGCCTCCATGGTGTAGTGGTTACGCTACTCGCCTTGTAAACCAGGAGTTGCAGGATCGATCCCGGGCTTCTCCTGATTTTCGGACGAGTCTTTAAACCGAGGTCCCGTCTCTGTATGACCTTAGCTGCTGGTGGGACGTAAAAC
Source organism: Lucinisca nassula (assembly GCA_963580285.1). Lineage (NCBI taxonomy): Eukaryota > Metazoa > Mollusca > Bivalvia > Lucinida > Lucinidae > Lucinisca > Lucinisca nassula. The sequence goes on from OY757010.1 coordinate 186,531,447, forward strand.
TCAAACACTAATTCAAAAGTGTAGATACCCATCCCTTTATTGACAATCCGAGTCGGGTCTGTGTTTATTATAACTATGAGGGCTGATGCCTGAGGACCCAACCACAGCCCATGTTTTGTATTTTGGGTTTGTTCATTCATATAAAGCAGCATAATTTAGGTTTTATCTAAATGTAATAAATACTATAAGATGCACATCACTTGAATTTTTCGTGCTCTTTATGTCACGAATTTCATATCGCGACTGTGTTAATTTGTAGGCGTGATATTTCACTAATAATTGGGAAGATTTTAGACTTTTCAAGTGACCAAGGCCGATGGCATTTGTAATGATATAAAAGTATTCAGAAGAAAAGTATGACAGTATGTCCCAGGCCATTAATATGACTCAAACCTGCATTTGACCTAGAAATTAGGTTTTTGTTCGTTTAAATGGAAACCTGGTTGGCCGAAAGTAGCTAGTCTGGCCCAGAAAACATGTACACTTCATATTTTCCATTTCTGTGGTGCATTTCTTGCTTCAAAAGGATAACCCTTTTATAGAACATATTTAACGTCACTACAGCTGATGTGTGGGAATGTGTGGCGGCCGTAAAAAGTCTCCCTGCCCTACATCATACACATGAGATCATTGGGTTCATTTAGATTCATTTTGAAAAAATAGTTTTACTTAAGCCAGTGCTAGAGGGCATGGCCGGTGTTGCAGATTTCAGTACTAGTCATGAACAGACTCAACAACAGCTATCGCATGATATCATAGCTCGCCTGTTTCGAGCCTTCAAGCTATAAGGTAATATTAATGAACTATGAAATATAGGTCACACTCACGCAGATATATTTTGAGGTCAATCATCAGGTCACATGTAACATTTATTCCAGATATTACCTTTCATAATCAAATAGTGTTTGAATTATAGGGTAAAACCATTGTACAATGAAAAAAGTCACACTGACCAAGATATATTTCTATGTCAATCATCTGGTCACATGGAACTTATAATGAAGTTTCTCCATAGAATCATGGAATATAGGTCACACTGACCTAGATATATTTTTATGTTATTCATCGGGTCACATGGAATTGATAATTCAGATATGAATTTTCTCCATCAAATAGTATTCAAGATGTAAGGCAAAATCACACAAGCATGAACAATAGGTCACACTGACATATATATATTTTGAGGTCAATCATCTGTTTGCATTGAAGAAATATACCAGGTATACAAACATACATCTGGGGTCAATTATCTGGTTGCATTAAAGTAATATCCCAAGTATAACGTTTCTCCTGCAAAATGTATTCAAGATAATAGGCAAAATCAATGATCTTGGTCAGTCATCGGGTCGAATGGAACTAATAGTTCAGATATGACAGTTCTCCATCAAATAGTAAGCCCCCGCCCAATGGGGCTTGAAGGAATAGATGGGCTGCCTGATGCTTCCAAGCAGAGCTGAAACCGACACGCACACGAGTACTGGTAAACCGCTTAGAGGATTTAAGCCTGCCCAGACAAAGCAGTGCGAGTCGGACCGTCCATGCTTATAAACCCTATTGGTTTCATTGGGTGGCAGTGCTTGAGATGCCATTTTATGTCAATGTTGGGTAAAAGTCCCACAAAATTGGAAGCAACGTCTCCAAAATGACCTTTACATTGTTGACGGGGACATTGAACCTCAAAACAAACCAACAAATCCATAAAATAGTATTCAAGATAAAAGGCAAAATCACAGAGCCATGAAATATAGCTTCCAATGACCTAGACATATTTTGAGGCCAATCATGGGGTCACATGGAATAAATAATCCTGGAATAACGTTTCTCCATCAAATGGTATTGAAGATAAAAGTCAAAATCACAGAACCATTTAATATGGGTCACACTGACCTAGATATATTTTGAGGTCAATCATCGGGTCACATCGTACTAATAATATAGGTATGACATTTCTCCATCAAATAGAATTCAAGATAATAGGCAAAATCACTGAACCATGAAATATAGGTCACACTGACCTGGATATATTTTGTGGTCAATTATATGGTCACATGGAACTAATAATCCAGGTATGACATTTCTCCATCAAATAGTATTAAAGATAATAGGAAAATAACTGAACCATGACACAGTGACCTAGATTTATTTTAGGTCAATCATGGGGTCACATGGGACTAATTTCCCAGGTAAGACATTTCTCCAACAAATAGTCTTCAAGATTTAAGTCAAAATCACATGACCATGAAATGTAGGTCACCATGACCTTTACCCTTTTACACTTGAACCAATGTGACATAGTTGGCTGATGTATAACCAACTGTGTCTATAACTCGTCAGCATAATGGAAAGTTATAGAACAAATTATAAAGGGGTTCTATATTTTGGCCTCTAGCACCAACCCATCCCCCACCGCAGGCATGAACCCAGGGGTGTGTTGTTTTTTAATCTCAGGTCTCCTAGTTGTAAATATGAATGCCTTTTGATGAGTGACTGTTGAGATATAAGCATTTCAAAAACTTCAACACAGTTTTACATAGGTGTTCTGGATGTTGACCACTAACCCAATCCCGGGACAAGAAACCAGGGGTCTATTCTCTTTGAATGTCAGAAGACCCTCCAAGGTACTTAAGTTTCAAATATGAGTGCTCTGTGATGAGTGACTGTGGAGATATAAGCATTTGAAAAACTTAAATGCATTGTGATGGGTACGCACACGCAAATGCAAATACAAACTTGCACACGGACGACCGAGGGGACAACAATAGCTCTCCTTGTACAGCGAGCTAATAAAAGCGAGTCTGCAATTTTCGTTTATTAGCGTATTCTGTGCTTCTTAAGGATCCAACTATTCAGAACTTATTTATATGCATGGAGGTCCGACTCGCACCAGTTTGCATGTGCAGGCCTAGACCAAAGCGATCTACCATTACATATGTGCGGCCGGTTTCAGCTCTACAAGGTAGCACATTGCAGCCCAATGTATTTCTCTTATCGGCCTAAAAAATAGCCATCGGAAGAGATGGCAAATCCCCCGACAAAAAGCCAATATGGCCTCCAGAGTTCACCAATAGAAAGTCACCAGAATTAAACCAGCAATATATCACAAAAGTATTGCAGTTATGGCCATCACAAGATGATACTTTCAGGGGAGATAGCTCAAAAACCAGGGCACTCAGAATTGTGGTTCTTGTGCATGACATGCCTGCTTAAGCCCATGTATTTCTGTATGAAGCACCATAAAAATGTCTCAAAGGGTATTGGAGATATGGTGATCACAAGCTGGTCATACTGTTATATTGGAAGGGTAGATAACTCAAATACCACAGCACAAAAAGTTGTTATTCTTGCACATGACACCTCTTCTGTATCTTGTATATAATTGAGCCAAGTTCCTTCAATATATCTCAAAGGGTGTTAGAGTTATGGTCACCACAAGGTTATATTGTTAGGGGAGATAACTTAAAACACCAGAGCACCCAGAGTTGTAATTCTTGAGCATGACACACCTGCTTAACCTCATGTACATCTGCATCAAGTACCACCAATAGGTCTCAAAGGGTATTGGAGGTAATGTAATCACAAGGTGGTCATACTGTTATATTGGAAGGGGAGATAACTCATATACCATAGCACCCAGAGTTGTGATTCTTAGGCATGATGTGCCGTCTCAACCTTGTATACAGTTGTGCCAAGTGCCATCAATATATCCCAAAGGGTATTGGATTTATGTCCATCACAAGGTTATATTGTCAGTGGAGATAATTAAAAAACCAGGGCACCAAGAGTCGTGGTTCTTGCAGGTGACACACCTGCTTAACCTCATGTAAAACTGTACCAAGTACCATCAATATATCTCAAAGAGTATTGGAGATGTGGTCATTACAAGGTAAGGATTCTATTTTATTGGAAGGGGGGATGGCACCCAGAGTAGTGGTTCTTGTGCATGACACACCGTCTCGGCCTGGTGAACAACTGTGCCCGGTATCATCAATATATCTTAAAAAGGGTATTGGAGTTATGGCCATCACAAGGTAGTCACTTTATTTTATTGGAGGGGGATATAACTAAAAAAACATGGCAACCAGAGTTGTGGTTCTTGTGCATGACATGCCGTCTCAGCCTTGTGAACAACTGTACCAGGTACCATCAATATATCTCAAAGGTTATTGGAGTTATGGCCATCACAAAGTAGTCATTCTATTTTATTAAAAGGGGAGATAACTTAAGTGGCTACTTTTAGCCACAGAACAGAAGTATTTACGGTCTCTAATGGAATAAATCCCATTGACTTACATTGATTCTGTCCATTTACATCGTCACCTAATATCCATTTGTTGGTGCGAACAGACAGACGGACGGGCGGACGGACACCAGGCTGATCGCTATATCCCCCGAACCTATTCGGTCGGGAATAATGAGATAAACATCGCAAAAGAGGTTCAAGTCTTAAATTGTTATGATGACATGATATACTGTACCGAATTTCACCAGAACTCTTCGACAGGTTCAAGGGATACGGTATAGACAAGCAAAAACTGAAAAATCTGTTGACCAGTGGGACCTGCAATAGGTCAGGGTTCCTAAATTCTATCAAGTTTTTATGTTAAATAGAGGATCTTACACGAAAAATAGCCATTTTGGAGATGTGAAAAAATGTACTATGTTGTATGGGTGTGTTATCGTAATGAGTAACCGGGGTCCCTGCCTTCACCCTCACTTTCCACCGCGGTTTACACAATTTTTTGACAGAAAAGCAAGGAACCGATATAAAACGAGATGCATCAATTGGTTTTTGAGAAACAGTGCAGAGAGTGCAAATATTCAACAATGTTTGCACTTGAATGACTTTGAAACTTACGCCATGGTCACCAAAATCTAATTGAGCCTTCGGTAGACTGCAATGATATATTATACCAGACGAGAGGGTATAGACAAGCTAACTGCGCAGTTTAAAGGAGCCTGTGACCCTAAAAATGAGGGCGAGGACACCAAAGTCTAATTGAATTTTTGGCAATGATATATTTACCAAGTTTGACAACAATACATAAATTCCTTCATTTTTGGTCCAAATTCGAGTTTTTCGGAAGATGTGAACTTTAAAATGAGGTCAAAGTCACCAAACCTAATCAAGTCTTTGAATCGACTGCCTATTCGAAATTCGCAAACTTGCAGTATGTTTTCTCTGGCTTTCTTTGCCGGATCATTACAGGGTAACTGATGAGGCTTTATTAGCCGAAACTACGTAGTATGACCCATCTTCTTTCTTATGAATGTTTTCATTGCTCTTAAAGGAACTCATTTTTGATTTTTATTTGGTAGGTTGCAATGTTATTTTGTTCCATGTTTGACCAAAATCCATGAAATACTTCATCAGATAAGTTGCAGACTGACTGTTTTGGCGAAATTTGCGTTTTGAGAGCCTGTGACCCTGAAATTGAGGTCGTCACGAAATCTAATCAAGTCTTTGGTAGGTTGCAATGTTATATTGCACCGAGTTTGACCAAAATCCATTAATTCGTTCCAGAGATACGGCGCAGAGAAGCAACTGTTGGACTAAAACTTACAGTTTTCTGGACACTGAAAATGAGCTCAAGGACATCAAATCCAGTAATGTAACCAGGCACGGTTGATAAGAATTAATCAATTGGTATAGGAGATATAGCGCCTCAAACAGCCAACGCCAAAACTAATGCCGACGGTGATGCCAATGCCAACAGAAATAAAATCCACACCAAAAACAATATGCACCACACCCCCACTCCCCTTGGTGCTGGACATAACTTTTTAGCTCTAGCGGCCTTCTTGTTCATCGGAGTGGAACCATTTTAGCTATTGTGGTAGTGGACCATCTAGGCAACATTCCTGTGAAACTTGCATTAAATTGGCTCACGGGTATAGGAGGAGTTTGCATGTGAAGCAAATTATTGACATTTTTCTATTTTTTAGTTATGGCAGCCATTTTGCTCATTTGCGCTAAGCAGTTTTAGCTATTTTGGTAGAAGGTTACCTTAGCAACAATCTGATGCAGTCTGAATGAAATTGGCCCACGTTTATAGGAAGGTACTTATTTAAAGACTGTCCAGTTTCGGCACTTGCCATCATCTTGTTCATCAGAGCCGAACGACTTTAGCTATTTGGTAGAGGGTCACCTTGGCAACATTTCCAATGAAATTTAAATAAAATTGGAACAGGGTATTGGAGATGAAGTGGTTAAAAGATTTTTTTTAGCTCTGGTGGCCATTGCAATCATTGGAGCAGAACGATTTTAGCTTTTTTGATACAGAGCCACCTAGGTAACAATCCTGTAAAGTTTAAATGAAATGGGCAAAAGAGTTAAGAATGAGTTTGCATTTAAAGCAACTTGTTGACGTTTTCTATATTTAGTTCTGATGGCCATTTTACCCATTGGAGCTATTTTGGTAGAATTTCAAATAAGCAACATTTCCTATGAAGTTTGAATAAGACTGGCTCAGTGGTAAAGGATAAGTAGTCATTTCAAGATTTTTCTATTTAGCTCTGGTGGCCAGCTTACTCATCGGTGCAAAAGATTTTAGCTGTTTTGGTAGAGAGCCACCTAGGCAACACTCCTGTGAAATTTAAATGTAATAAGCCAAAGGTTTTAGGAGGGTAAGTCTTTTGAAGCAAAATGGTTCACATTTTTTAACTATTTTAGCTCTGGTGGCCATCTTGTTCATCGGAGCGAAATGATTTTAGCTTTTTTGGTAGATGGTCATCTAAGCAACATTCTGATGAGGTTCAAATGAATTTGGCCCAGTTGTATTGGAAGAGATATTGTTTAAAGACTTTTTTCTATTTTTAGCTCTGGTGGCCATCTCGTTCATTGGAGCAGAACGATTTTAACTATTTTGGTTGAGAGCCACCTAGGCAACATTCATGTGAAGCTAAAATTAAATTTGCCCAAGGGTTTAAGAGAAGTCTTTTAAAGCAAATTGTTGATATTTTTCTATTTTTAGCTCTGGTGGCCATCTGGTTCATCCGAGGGTCACCTAAGCAACATTCCTATGAAGTTTGAATAAAATTGGCCTAGCGGTATTGGAGAAATAGTCATTCAATTATTTCTATTTTTGGCTGTGGTGGCCATTTTGATCATCGGAGCGGAACGATTTTCGCTTTGTTTGCAGGGAGCCACCTCGGCAACTTTTCTGTAAAGTTTAAATGAAATTGGCCGAGGTTTAGGAGGAGTGGTCTTTTTAAAGCAAATTGTTGACAGCGGACGCGGGACGACGCATGACGGACATTCGCTGATCACAATAGCTCTCCATGAGCATTTCGTGCTCAGGTGTGCTAAAATGCACATGTATTAGGCCATGGCAAAACTCCTACAAAGTTTCAAAACGATAGGTCCATTACAGTAAAAGAAGTTATGCCCACAAAGTACCACAATACTTTTTAGCTGAAAAAGTGACAAAGTTCAAAAAGCGAACAAGTATCAAAAATAATTACATGAATATACCAAAGGCATATGCATATCACTAGATCATGGCAAAAAACCTGCAAGTTTTTTTGCAAATGATTCGTCCACTACTCTAATCGGAGTTATGCAGACAAGGTACATGCTATCAAAAGCCGAATTACTCATCTACCCTACCACGCAACAAAATATGTGCCTTTGCACAACTGGGTTAAAAAACTGCATTCAGTAAAAAATCCTCTTAAATGTTTATTAGTAGTGTATGCTGATCTGATCTTTAATAGTTCCAAATGTATTTATAGATCATTATGTTTCAATAATACAGTGAAATTTCGCTATTTAGACCACCCATATTTAAGACTAATTGTGCTTTAACAAGCTTATTTAGTAGGTTGCAGTTATTCTTTCTTTGTGATTTCTGCATGCAGTATCCTTTGGTCAGAAACCACCTTTGGGACTGTTCAAAAGTGGTCTTAAAGAAAGACCACCTTTGGGGCTGTTCAAAAGTGATCCTTAAGAGAGACCACCTTTTGGACCACTTTTGAACAGTCCCAAAGGTGGTCTTAATATACGAATTTTACTGTAAGTATAAATGAAATTACTTAGTATTACCCTTGGACAGATCAAGCTCCTGGTTACAGCTTGCCACTATAGCATCAGCGTCGTCACTCGATATATCACCTTGTCGGATATTCAAATCCAAACAGTCTATTTTGAATTGTGCAGAATCTGAATTAAAACATATACAAAAGGTAAACAGTAAAGATAAACAGTCTTAATTTACATACTTATCTTCCAAATATTATTTCGGGGCTTGGAGAAATAGATGGGGCAGCATGGTGCTTCCCCGCAGATCTAAAAACGACCAAACACAAGTACTGGTAAACAAATTAATTAGAATATCTAAGACATTTTCCACATGAATATAATAAGGGAAGGACAATAATGGTTCTTTGCAAAAGTGGGCATTAACAGATATTCAATTATATACAAGGGACAGAGTCCTGGTTAATACAAACTAAGAAATTAATGACCTAAATATTGTTGACAGGGACATAATACCTCATTCCAAACAAACAAATAAAGACATTAAAATTCAGAATTTTTTCAAAGTTGACTAGCTAGCCTACTTGCCACCCCCAATAAGCTGACTAAGTCCCAGCTTAAGTAGTTTTCAAGATTTCATGCTCACGAGATTTCATTATCATTTATCAAGAGGTATAACATTTTTCCAAAAGTTTATCAGGTTGTGTGCTTCCCATCCCAATAGTCAAGGGTAGATTACTCCTAATTTATCATATGACGTCGCGTCTGAGAGTGTAATAACGCCATGTAATATTTTCGATAATCCACTAGTGGATCAAATATGCAAATTAGCTAGATACGTCCCGTAACGTTACATGTACGGCGTCCTTAACGACGTCGCGTTTACTAATGGCGGAATATTGATATTTTTGTAAACAATCGCGAATAAAATGCGTCTTAAATGTCATATGATAAATAGAATCTTGCATTCGTGGTCATGTTTTATTGAATTTATTAAACTCGTTGAGGAAAAGGGATAAAATGCTCGGCAAAGCCTCGCATTTTTATCCCTTTACCTCAACTCGTTTAATAAATTCAATAATACATGAACACTCATGTAAGATCCTCTATGCAATGAACCAATGAAGCCCAAAATGTACTGTAACCAAGATATTTTGCATCTTGCTTACCTGCAAGTTTGAAGCTGATCTTAATAAAAATAAAGTTGACACAACATGTTTCTCTTGTTACGTCTATGGGAGCTATTAGTTGTGATGGTTAGCACAGTTTTGACCAGACTAGCAACAAAACCTAATGCAGCTTCCCCCCTGCTCTCTGATGTTATTCATAAAATATTTGAACAAGATTCAGAGATATGCTTCACTGAGTGTGGTTAATGGATGGATGGCGGGCTGAGCATTGTTATGCTTACAGCTCACTGGAGCCTTCGGCTCAGGAAAGCAAATAAAACATGTGCAACATGGTCAACTTTGAAGAACCGTTCCCGCCATCACTAACCACCTGTTGCAGAAAAGTTAAATAAAGCTACAAATGTTAACCTTTTAAATAAAGAAAACACTCTCAAGAATGTCCATACCGATGTGTTCTATCTTGTTTTTTCAAAACACAATTATACATTTTGCTAGTCATAATTCGCAGATGAATATAAATGAGTGTTGTTATACATCCTTTAACTAAATCTTGTCATAATCAATACATACTACAAAAACAAGAGGGCCATGATGGCCCTGGACCGCTCACCTGATCCATAGTATAACAAGTGGACCAAAGGCGGGGCCATTTTTAGCCCAAGGGCTATAATTTGAACAATCTTGGTAAAGATCCACAAGATGAAGCTTCAGACCAAATATCAAAGATCTGAGACTTGTGGTTTCGAAGATGAAGATTTTTAAATGATTTTCCCATATAAGTCCAATTTAAAACTATGTAAAACATGTGGGTTCGGGGCGGGGCCAATTTTAGTCCCACGGCTATAATTTGAACAATCTTGGTAGAGGTCCATTAGATGAAGCTTCATACCAAATATCAAAGACGTGGGCCATGTGGTTTCTGAGAAGGCTTTCCCCATATAAGTCTATGTAAAAGATGTTGGCACCGGGGCGGGACCACTTGTGGCCCCAGGGCTTTTATTTGAAAAATCTTGGTAGAGGTCCACTAGATGAAGCTTCAAACTAAATATCAAAGAGCTGGGTCTTCTGGTCTCAGACAAGAAGGTTTTTAAAGGTTTCCCTATATAAGTCTATGTAAAAACGGTGGGCGATGGAGCGAGGGCATTTTGGCCCAAGGGCTATAATTTGAACAATCTTGGTAGAGGTCCACTAGATACAACTTCATTCCAATATCAAATACCTGGCCCATCTGGTTTAAGACAAGAAGATTTTTAAAGGTTTTCCCTATGTAAGTCTATGTTAAACGGATGGACCCCCGCGTCTGGGCATTTTTGGACCCACGGTTATAATTTGAACAATCTTGGCAGATATTCACTAGATACAACTTCAATCCAAATTTCAAACACCTGGGTATTCTGGTTTCAGAAAAACAAGATTTTTAAATGCCGTTCGCTATATAAGTCTGTAAAACTGGTGGACCCCGGCGCGGGGGCATTTTTGGCCCGAGGGCTGTAATTTGAACAATCTTGGTAGAGGTCCACTAGATGAAGTTTCATACCAAATATCAAAGATCTGGGCCTTGCAGTTTCTGAGATGAAGATTTTTTAAGTGTTTTTTTTCAGTAAAACTATCTATTTTTTGCTCCTGTGACCGGAACCATTTGAACAACTTTGAAAGGGACACCTAAGGATCATTCCTGTGAAGTTTGGTCAAAATCCTATCAGTGCTTTAGGAGATGTCGTTTGAGAAATTGTTTACAGATGCACGACAAACAAAAAGTGACCCCAGAAGCTCATCTCTTCTCTACGTGACAGGTGAGCTAACATGAGGGCCAAGCTGGCCATGACTCACTCACCTGATTTCAAAGATGTCAAATAGCTTTTGAAAGTTCTGGGGGCCAAGATGGAGCAGAGTTTGACATTTAATTTAAAGCAACTTTTTGATGATTTTTTTAAATTTTAGCTTTGGTGGCCATGTTGTTCATCTGAGCGGGCTGGTGTTTGCCATTTTGATCAAGGGTCTCGAAAACAGCATTCCTGCGAAGTTTAATTGAAAAATAGAAGTGGAGGCAATGATCAGGAATTGATACAATTAAACCACAGCTCCCATCAGAGATACCAAAGGGAAAGAAACAGAAACACAAACATGAAACTGGCAAATGAGTTTAGGAGGAGTTGACATTTAAAGCAATTTATTGACGTTTTTTTTTGTTTTTGGCTCTGACAAAAATTTTGTTCATTGGAGCGAAACTGGTTTAGCTATTTTGGAACAGGGTCGCCAAAGCAACATTCCTGTGACGTGAGAATGAAATTCTCCCAAAGGTATATGAGGAGTTGTCGTTCTAAGATTTTTTATTCTTAGCTCTGTTGGACATCTTGTTCATTGGAGCTGAACGATTTTAGCTATTTCGGAAGAGGGTCACCTGGGCAACATTCCTATGAACTTTGATTGAAATTGGCCCAATGGCTTAGGAGGATTTATTTAAAGCACATTTTGACGCTGCACGAACACGACGGACGACGGACAATGACAGATCACAGTAGCTCATCATAAGCACTTCGTGCACAGGTGAGCTAATAAAGGCACAAATGTTGGATTTCTGTATTTGATAAAAATCCAGTAATGACTTGTCAAAATAATCAGTGTGATGAAATGAGCAATGTGACAGGCAGCATGGAAATAAGAAAATTATTTTCTGATTATGAAACTTTACCAAATGTGACAATATTTTACAAGCATGTGTAAATATATTATTGTATGCAAATAAATGCTCGAAGCAAAAACGAACCCTGATTAATATTTATAACTTGTCCACAATTCGTTCTTTGCTTATGACTTCTTCTTGATCGTTGGAGACTTCTTGTTTGACAGACCCTGGACTCCTTCAAAAATACCTGAAACGAAACAATAAACAATTCAAGCGCAGGTTGTCAGTATGTATACTCAGATTCAATGAAAACGCACCACTAGTACTATACTTCGAATTTTAATTGATTCAAAATATTTCCAGCATTTGATCACCTTCAATGAATTATCACTAACTTATCCACAGACTCACTGCAGAGTTACAGCATTTCATTGGGTGCTGAGATACGGAGACTCGAAGTCAACACACTCGAAAAATCAAAATCACGTATTCTAATACCGGGTATGTACATCATTAGCATCAAGTGTTGCTTGGCATCGACGCCTCATGCTTCGAATTAAACGCTGTATCTGGTCTTATGTGATGTCTCATTCATCACGTAGCGCCATGGCAAGCTGCTGACGGTTGACTGGCGGATGACGTCGGCTGTACACAAGTTTTCGGAACTGGTCCCAAAGATGCTCAATTGGGTTTAAATTCGGCAAAAACGCAGGACAAGGAAGAACTTGCACACCATTTTGATTGAAAAAGTCCATAGTTAGCCGCGCAGAATGAGCACGTGCATTGTCCTGTTGGAAAAACGTAAAGTCACCATTATTGCGTAAAAAAACGGAACCACCTCAGGCTTTAAGATGACGTGGCGTCAAATTGCCATCAACAACGATGAGTTGGTTTTTGTGGCGCCATAAGGCCCCACCCCAAACTATTACGCTTCCACCACCCTAACGTGACAACTCTTTAACACAAAAGTCTTGAAATCGCTCCCGACGTCGACGCCATACTTTACGCCGCCTATCAAACATTTCAACACAAAAACGGGACTCCTCCGTGAACAGTACACTACGCCAACGCTGTTTTGTCTATCGGATACGCTTTCGACCACAATTAAAGGGACTGATTCGACGTCCCGCCGTCAAAACGTTCCTCCTATACGTCTTATGTCTAGATATACCGCTTTGCTGGATACGCCCCCGTACAGTTAAGGCACTTACGCATAGGTTTTGGGTTCCCACTGTCTCCTGGGCAGTTTCCACAGACGTCCTGAATCAGTCACGTAAATGACTCAAAACACTGTACCGGTCCTGCTGACGTGTAGTAACACGTTCATGTCCAGGTGGTTGTCTATCGTCCACAAACCCCGTAACGCTGTGCCTTTCAACCAGTCGAGCAATCATTGTGTGCAAACAATTTTAAACAACGCATAAACTCTGCAACTTGGCCGTATGCAAGCCCACCTTCAACCATACCGAGAGCACAATGATGATCGACATTACTTAGACATCCCATTGGCTTGTTCTTATGAAATGTGTTACTGGCTTTTAAGGTAAAAAAATCCGGACCTTATAAAGACAGTAAAGACAGTGATTACGAATATTTTGCAAGGAGCAAATTCTTTTTAAGAGTTGACCCCTATTGACAATGGGGACTAAGCCTTGGTAGCGCAGTGGTTAACGCGTTCGACATATGATTGAGAGGTTGTGCGTTCGAATCCGGCCGCCGGTATCGATGTGTGTCCTTGGGCAAGACACATAACAACACTGCAACACTCCACCGCGGTGTAAATAGGTAGCAGTGGTGTAAAAGCTACTGCCTCTCTCCCTCTCTCTCTCTCTCTCTCGCGTGCGTGAAAACATTAGGAATGAGTGATAGAGAGCGATTCAATAAGCTTGATTTTTTCATCGCAATCGAACTAAAATTAATTACAAAAAACTAAGGGGGAAAACTTTTTCAGGAGATGCCTCCCCTGAAGGTGTATCCATTCCTCTTAATGTCATTCGATATTTCATTTATTTTGGTGGATTGATCTAACTCGTGATTTTCTTCGGTTCTAATGTCAGATTGAACCTGTTCTGTATTGACGCACAACATGCTTTTGTTTTGTGTGGGCCTTCGCGTCTTTATGCCTTTCTATTCTTTTGTTGGATTGAGATTGTTGAAATCTGTGATTGTGGCTTTTTCCGAGTTACTTTATCTTTCTGCTCAGATGGCTTTCTTTTTATTCTATAGGCAACAGGGATGGTATGATAATGTTTTGCGTCATTGCTGATATGCTTGAGGGTTGGGGTAAAATGGCCCAGTTAACATTTTAAGAAATATCGAGCAAGTTAGTTCATCACACAACACCGCTTAGGCATAAGTGGTAAACGATCAATTATTTTACTTGCTTGATTCAACGGTAGGGAGAGAATAACTTAATAAAGACTTTATTATCAATCTCCGTGACTGTACGTTGCCAGACCTAAAGGAGATCGAGCTTGCTAACTCCTGCTCACTAGTAGGACGTGTATCCACCAGCATAAGCGCAAAACAGAGATATATCAGCCTGAGTGACCCCACTGTATCGTCAGTGTCTTCACTGAGCTTTATATAGGTGCAAATCAACCTATCACTTCTTCAGGCAATCAGCCATCTTGAACATTGGAGCGGAGCCGTTTCAGGATATTTTTTAGTATTCAGTAGAGGGTCAACTAAGCAACATTCCCGAAGTTTTATTGAAACTGAAACTGGACCAAAAAGTTAGGAGTTATCATTTAAAGTTTTTTTTTCTATTTTTCTGCTCTTGCGTCCATCTTGTTCATCGCAGTTTGTAAGTAGGTCACCGTTTCAACCTTCTTGTGAATATGTTCTATAAAAGGGTTATCCTTTGGAAGCATGGAAAACACTACAGAAGTGAAAAATATGGAGTGTACATGTTTTCTGGGCCAGACTAGCTAGTTTGAGTAGTTTCGGCCAATTAGGCCTCATCAGTGACCCTCAGATATTTTCAAAATTCCACATTGTAATCAATGATCCCAAAGGACAAGAAAATATAATCTACACTATGAAGTTTGAATGAAATTCGACCAAATGTATAGATGATATCACTTAAAGGTTTTTCTTTTTTAGTTCTGTTGGCCATCTTTATAATCAGAGTCTCACCTAAACAACATTCCAAAGGCATAAGAGGAGTTGTATAAAAATCTATTTTAGCTCTGGTGGCCATTTTTCCATCGGTGCTGTTTTGGTAGAGGGTCACCTTAGAAACATTCGTATGTTTGATTGAATTTGGCCCAGTGGAATAGTAAAAGTTGTCGTTTAAAACATTTCTTTCATATTAATAGCTCGGGTGGCCATCATTTTCACCAGACCAGAACGGCTTTATCTACTTTGGTAGAGAGCAACCTAGGCATCATTCATGTAAAATTTGAATCAAATAAGCCAAAGGCTTTAGGAGGAGCTTGCTCGTAAAAGAAATTGTTAACGTTTTTCTATTGTTAGCTCTGGGGGCCATTTTGCCTATAAGAGCGAACTGGTTTAGATATACTGTTTGAGGATAACGTTATCAACATTCCCATGAAGTTTGGATGAAATTGGCCCTAGGGTAAAGAAGGTGATGTCGTTTGAAGATTTGTTTCTATTTTTGCATTGGCGACCATCTTGGCCATCGGAGAGGAACGAGTTTAGCTATTTTGGTAGGGAGGCACTTAGGCAACATTCCTGTGAAGCTTGAATCAAACTGGCACATGGTTTAGGAGGAGTTGGCAGTTAAAGCAAATTATTGACAGCTCAAAATAGACGATGTACGACAGACATTGATCAATAACAATAGCTCATCATGGGCCCTTCGTGCTCAGATGAGCTAAAATGGGGTAGTATTAATTATTTTGAATACTTTGCTTTCAAAGGTAGCAATTTTGTCAGGAAATCAGAAATGTAGTATCTTTGGCAAGTTAACCATCATTGATCACCGAACGCAGATGCAAGCTATTACCTATAGCTGTTCCAAACAAATGTAATTAAAGGACGACAAAAAAAACTGCAAAATATCAGTCTTGTTATAGTACCGAAATATCTGGCACTGTAAATTACAAATGAAGAGGGCGGCCGGGCAATGCTTGAAGAAGCTAGTCTTTGTCATAGATGGTATAACAAGTCGAATACAACCTTGCTGATTGGTCAATGATGCAATAATGAAAAGTAGAAGTAAAACAAAGATCAGGAATTGATACAATTAACTTACTCCACCCATAAAAGACACCAAAGGGAAAGAAATACAAACATTCAGCGACCAGACCATAATGGAAACCTAAACAAAGGAAGGCCATAAGGACAGTTACTTTCCCACAAAATGGCCATATGGCCATCCCCGGCCATCCCCCCAAAAAAAGCCTCTAGAGAAGGAATAATACCTCATATTTATCATCATCTTCAGTGTAGATGACTAGTCGAATAGTTCTGATAGAAGTATTTGGTGTCTTTTCAAGGAACTTTGAAATGCACTTAAACATAGTTGATGCTGCTTCTTTAAC
This sequence comes from Lucinisca nassula, assembly GCA_963580285.1. Lineage (NCBI taxonomy): Eukaryota > Metazoa > Mollusca > Bivalvia > Lucinida > Lucinidae > Lucinisca > Lucinisca nassula. The sequence goes on from OY757010.1 coordinate 186,547,686, forward strand.
TGGATATTTCTGAGCCCCGCAGCCAATTGGTGGGAAGGCAATCGATGATACTCCATACTTATTAGCCTCATTCAAACAATGCTCCACCACAGACCATAAGCCCTGTAAATGGTATAAGAGAAAACATGATCATTTTAAATGTTATAATGTCAAGTATTCTTGACGAATTCTGTTCCTAGATCTTGACGACTTTCTTATCTGTGTAAGTTTCAAAAACTATATGATGGACTTCTGTCAAGAAATCAAAATGATATCACCAAAAAATTCAAATTTACAGATATAAATTCTGAAAGATTTCATACTTCTGCTTTAAACATAGATTGTGGGTACTCGTTAGAACCGCCTGTGACATTGACCTTTGAACTACTACGACGCCAATGCAGACGCTGGAGTGATGACGATAGCGCGAAAGTTTTTCTCTTCAAAAAACCTACGAGCTAATGAACAGAAGCTACATTTGGAATTTGACCATATTGTATATTTGCTTGTTACTTTGATTTCATAGCCCCCACCCAACGGGGCTTGAAGAAACAGACTGGGCAGCATGATGCTTCCAGGCAGAGCTGACACCTACCGCACGTGAGTACTGGTAAATCGCTTTGAGGTTCTTAGCCTGCCCAGGAAAAGTGATGTGAGTCAGACCGCCAATGCATATAAAGTAGAAGTAAAACAAAGATCAGGAATTGATACAATTAACTTACTCCTATTAATAGGTTTTTGTGGGTGGCAGGGCTTGATATGTCATTTCATCGCGATTTCGAGTAAAATTCCCACAAAATTGCAAGCATCGTCTCAAAAATGACCTATACAGTGTTGACAGGGACGTTAAACCTCAAATCAATAAAAAAAAAACTAGAAAAAGTATCCATAGGACACGGATGCCCCCCACCAAATGTCATTCATAAAAAAATATTACAAATGTACTTCAAATCATTCATAAAATATATGCATCAAGGGCAGATAATCCAAAAACCAAAAATGCAAGAGTTGTCTTCCTTGTTCATGACACATCGTCTCAGCGTGATGAATGCACCTGTGAAGTTTCTTGAATATATTCCATACGGTTTAGGAGTTATGGCCCCGACACGGTTTACTATATGGTACTAAGTCAAGGGCAGATAATCCAAAAACCAAAAATGCAAAGGTTGTCTTCCTTGTTCATGACACATCGTCTCAGTGTGATGAATGCACCTGTGAAGTTTCTTGAATATATTCCATTCGGTTTAGGTGTTATTGCCCGGACACGGTTTACTATATGTCACTAAGTCAAGGGCAGATAATCCAAAAACCAAAAATGCAAGTGTTGTCTTCCTTGTTCATGACACATCGTCTCAGTGTGATGAATGCACCTGTGAAGTTTCAGGAATATATTCCATACTGTTTAGGAGTTATTGCCCGGACAGGTTTACTATATGGTACTAAGTCAAGGGCAGATAATCCAAAAACCAAAAATGCAAGAGTTGTCTTCCTTGTTCATGACACATCGTCTCAGTGTGATGAATGCACCTGTGAAGTTTCTTGAATATATTCCATATGGTTTAGGAGTTATGGCCCGGACACGCTTAACTATATGGTACTAAGTGAAGGGCAGATAATCCAAAAACCAAAAATGCAAGAGTTGTCTTCCTTGTTCATGACGTATCGTCTCAGTATGATGAATGCACCTGTGAACTTTCATGAATATATTCCATATGGTTTAGGAGTTATGGCCCGGACACAGTGTTTTCTTCCTTGTTCATGACACATCGTCTCAGTGTGATGAATGCACCTGTGAAGTTTCATGAATATATTCCATACTGTTTAGGAGTTATGGCCCGGACACGGTTTACTATATGGTACTAAGTCAAGGGCAGATTATCCAAAAATCAAAAATGCAAGAGTTGTCTTCCTTGTTCATGACATATCGTCTCAGTGTGATGAATGCACCTGTGAAGTTTCATGAATATATTCCGCACGATTTAGGAGTTAAGGCCCGGACACGGTTTACTATATGGTACTAAGTCAAGGGCAGATAATACAAAAACCAGAAATGCAAGAGTTGTCTTCCATGTTCATGACACATCGTCTCAGTGTGATGAATGCACCTGTGAAGTTTCATGAATATATTCCATACTGTTTAGGAGTTATGGCCCGGACACGGTTTACTATATGGTACTAAGTCAAGGGCAGATTATCCAAAAATCAAAAATGCAAGAGTTGTCTTCCTTGTTCATGACACATCGATCGTCTCAGTGTGATAATTGCACCTGTGAAGTTTCATGAATATATTCCATACGATTTAGGAGTTAAGGCCCGGACACGATGTCAGGACAGACGGACGGACAAACAAACGGACGGACAGGGGTAAAACTTAATGCCCTTCCGCTATTCTCCGAATAGGGGCGGGCATAACAAGAACTTTGGTCGCGGGCATAACAAGAACTTTGGTTTTGAAAAGTGTATAAATGTTAGTTTTTTCTCATTTCTGATGAAACAAGGACATTTTTCATTTTGATCTACAGTAGAACTTCCATGGCTCGAACACCGATGGCTCGTTTACCATGTGTTCGAGTCCATAGGGAATTCTTATACATAAGAAGAAGTTTGGGATAATTACAGTGATTTTCGACTTTATCTTGAAAATGTATGCTGTGTGTACTCATTAGAATCGCCTCTATGAGGCGATTCTAATGAGTACACGCAGCATACATTTTTAATATAGAGCACAGAAAAGATGTTCGAAAATTAACCCCGTTATGCCTCCTGGCAGTAATCCCCAGTGGCTCGAACTATCGCTGTATCGAACAGATTTTCGTTGTCCCAAAGGTCTTCAAGCCATTGAAGTTCGACTGTATATAATTATGAATTCTGCTTTTTTAAACATCATTTAATATGTCCATCAGATAATTTACTATATTAAAATGTAAATAAATAAATAAATAAATAAATAAAAAAGGTTAACTGAGTGATTAAAAATACAGGTTAACCAATTTATTTATCTTGTCTGTTTATTTATTTTCATTTTTTCTAATTGAACAATGCTCATCAGCGTCTTTGTTTACTTTTAAAAAAATATTTTAAAGTAAAGAAGTAATTTTAAACAACATTACAATATTTGTTGAAACAAAAATCTCAATAAAAGTCACTTATAACACCAGTTCCAATTTTTGTGCACCATTTAGATAAGACTTTGGCACGCTCTAATGTCCCTGGCTTGTTTACTGCATGCTACAATGGCAGGCAACCTTCTCAAGAGAAAGAAAAACTGTCTTTAACCCAAGGAAAGTAATTTGTTGGGATTCACAACGACATAAATGATCCCTTATGAAAACGCACCTATTCAAATGTATTGAAAATTTTACCACCAAAAAATTAAAATTTACAGATATAAAGTAGAAGTAAAACAAAGATCAGGAATCGATACAATTAACTTACTCCACCCATCAAAGACACCAAAGGAAAGAAACACAAACATGAAGCGACCAGACCATAATGGAAACATAAACAAAGGAAGGCCATAAGGACAGTTACTTTCCCACAAAATGGCCAAATGGCCATCCAAAATAAAAAGTGATGCACACAATAAGTAACAAACAACAACATAAATAAACAGCCACAGAAGAACCACCTTGGAACGGTCAGTGGAAAGAATTCCACTGGGGGGCTTAAATCGATTTTACATGGCCATAATACTCGCCCTTCCCTCTGTCGCGGTATACACTAATTTTGTTTAGTCCGCATGAAGCCTTCCTAACTCATCAGTGTAACATCTCAGAGAACATACAAATAAAAAAACTACAGAGATGAAACAAGGTTGAGGACTCGACAGCATACAACAACAAATTCTGAAAGTTTTCATACTTCTACTTAAACATTCATTGTGGGTGCTCGTTAGAACCGCCTCGGCGAGGCGGTTCAAACGAGTACCCCCAATCTATTTTTTAAGCAGAAATAAGAAACATAATGTTTACCCAGCATAATACTATACAAGCGAGCCCTGAGGGCCCTGAATCGCTCACATGAGAATCTGTGTCTCTAGTAAATTCTTGGCCCAAGGGCTACAATTTGAACAAACTTGATAGCGGTCAACTAGATGAAGTTCATACCAAATATTAAAGACCTGAGCCTTCTGGTTTCAGACAAGAAGGTTTTAAAGGTTTTCCCTATATAAGCCCGTGTAAAACTAGTGGGATCTGGCGTGGGGGCATTTTTGGTGCCAGGGCTATAATTTGAACAATCTCAGTAGAGGTCCACTAGATGAAGCTTCACGCAAAGAACAAAGACCTGGGCCTTCAGGTTTCAGACAAAAAGATTTTTAAAGCTCTAAGGGCTGTAACTGCAAAAGTGAATGTCAGATTCAAGCCAAATTCAAACTCATCTGAGGTTTTATGCTTGTTCTCGTTTACTGAAAGTTTAAAAAAGATCATATGAGAAACGGCTGAGGAAAGGTGGACACACTATTTTTCACTAATATTTATATTCAAGGGCAGGTATTTCGAAAGCCTTTTGTCTCAAGCGGCCCAAATTCGAACTAAACATAGACTTTAAGCTCCTTCTGGTTATCTGGTTTGATGAAGGTCAGGTTAGAAATAGCCAAGCAAAGCTGGAGACATCGTCTTCGCGTTTATGCTCAAGTGCAGGTAACTTCAAAGCTGTTTGTCCCATGCATCCCAAATATGAGCTCGACGTAGACTGTAAGCCCTTCCTGGTTATCTGCAAGTTTGATGAAGATCGGATCAGAAATGATTGAGGAAAAATGGAGATGTCGTTTTCCCCATTTTAAGTCTATAGGAAATGTTTTCACGCTCAAGGGGGTGTACCTGGAAAACCGGTGGTCAGATTCAAACCAAATTCGAACTCGTCCGAGATTTTATGCTTGTCCTCTTTTATGAAATGTTACAAAAAGATCAGATGATAAACGGCTGAGCAAAGCTGGAAACACCATTTTTCACTTATTTTTATGCTCAAGGGCAGGTAACTCCAAAGCTGTTTGTCCCGTGCAGCCCAAATTCGAACCCGACGTAGACTGTAAGCACCTCCTGGTTATCTGCAAGTCTGATGAAGATCGGATCAGAAATGGCCGAGAAAAAGTGGAGACGGCGTTTTCCCAATTATAAGTCTATGGGACCTTTTTGTTTCCATGGCAACCAGGATTCCAATATGATCAGCCCAAAGACCTTATGGAGCCTTTCCCCCTACCTGATGATGCTTCTCATGAAATTTGATCAAGATTGGCCATGGGTTATTAGAGATATACTTATTTGAAATTGTTTACGGACGCACGCACGGACGCACGCACGACGGACAAACTGTGATCCCAAAAGCTCACCTTGTCACTACGTGACAGGTGAGGTAATAAAAAATGTGGTTTGAGGGGATCAAAATTATACAAGCATGTTTTCATTATGTTTATTTTATTTTCAATGCTTACAATATAAATTTTAAAACCTGTTTGAGGCAGTTCTAATTAGTACCTACAATTTTGAAAGGAAGTCGGAAAATGTGTTTTTCGTTATATATACCACTGGTCTCGTTATAAAGAAACATTTACACGAAAATGATTGCACAGACCTATTAACGTGATGTGACAGAGCCGATAAAAAGTAAAGAATAAATAAAACCATTTCATAAAACAAATGACAACGAAAAATATAAAAATTCTGCGGTATAAAAATGGCATTTGTCAAAACAGAGGCATACTAGCTCAATTCTATACATAGGAGTAAGAGTAATTGATGTTGGTTCCCATTTTCTATCCTTTTTTCCAAAGGGCTACATCCTTCAATACTTACTTGGTGCTCTGTCATAAACTTAACTCCTCTCTGTCAAAGGACAGAATTCACTCCTATGGACAATTTTCTACCCACTATGCATAGACTGTTGGAAGGAAATAAAATCCAATGCTGGCAATGTTCCATCTCGACCAGTATACAAATTTAACTCTTATCCCGCTGCATAATCAATTTAGCCACACCCATTTCTGACTTTGAACCAATCAGATTACTTGGTGTAATTAATTCTTGCAAATTCACAAACTGAATGTCAAACAGTGTATAGCCTGATCAGAGAAGCCATTAGATCTGGATCTACACTGTTTACAAAGGTAGGGGTTGTCGAGAACAGCAGGATAAGGATTAACACCAAATACGTTTCTTGCAGTTTTGTTTGTTTGTTTGGAGTTAAATGGCATATTCAATACTATTTAGGACATATCCAGCTGGTTACTTTACCAAACCACATTTTCCAAGGGCAGGCTGTCTTTGGTCGGGCCAACTGTAGTCCAACTGTTTGGTTTTCTTTTTCTTCAGTATTTCAGCTATTTTATACTGTCGAGTCATCATCCATGTTTCTCATCTCTGTATTCGTTTGATTATCATGACTCGGTGAGTTAGAAACCCTCACTCGGACTGTACAAATTATTTATCTAAACCAGGACCGAACCGTAGGCCAGGACTATGGCCACGTAAAATCGATTTAAGCGTCCCCCACAACAGTAAAAAATTTTACTGACCGTTCAAAGCTGGTGCTCAGCGGAGCGCAATCATTTAGGCAAAGTTTGTAGAGGGTCATCAAAGGAACATTTTCAAAATTCCTTCACTGGTTTAGGAGGAGATGCATTTAAGTTTCTCGAAATTGTTGGACGACGCACAACGGACAACGTACAACAGACACCGAGCTGCCACAAAAGCTCAACATGAGCCTTTGGCTCAGGTGAGCTAAAAATCATGGAAACCTGTTCGAGGCAAGACAGACAAGTTTGGCTGTATTCTGTAAAATAAATTTACCTTTAATGCTCCTTGGCCCCTCTCATAAGTATCAACAGCAATGTGGTACACTTTCTTGCAGCGTAGCCTGTAGCCTTTAGTTACAGCAATGTCACCTACTCGAATCCCTTTAGGATAATTGTTAGTGCATTCTTTTTGCATGTCACCGCCTGCTGCTCGAGATATTGCTTTGGAGGCAACACCTTGCTCCAAATGGAGATCTTTGGAGGTAGAGTTAACTATGACATCAACCTGACAATCAAATATGAAATTGCTTATCTAAACAATCTATCTGTGACCCTAATTCGCTCACCTGAATAATACCAAAAAATGTTGTCAGGTAGATTATTAGGCTTTCTTTTACCGGCAATATTTCACAAGTATGTAGATCAGCGGTAGGACTTTTGTGAGGATAGTTCATAAGTGGCTACAATTTTCGTCTCTAGAAAACAAGGTTTGTTTTTAGTCCTGGTGGCTATTTTTTGTAGTACCTGAGAAATCTTTGACGAAAAATTTAATACTGGCCTATATGGAGAGAAAGAAGATTTTAAGAACAAATTAACAAATAATCTAAGGATGCCTACTGTCTCTTATACAATTTAAGCCATTGTTATCTCATTGCACACGAAGTTTGAGGGTTTAGGCTCTTATTGTTCGTAAGATATATTTGACCAAAATTTAGCATTGACCCACAGGTAGATCGAGAGAAAGAAGAATGAGAGAACAAATAAGCAGAGTAAAACCCATTGCCTCTTACACAATACAAATCATCATCATTGCATACATGTAGTATACCAGGTTTGAGGCTTCTAGCTTTCACAGTTCCTGGGAAATCTTGGACGAATTTTTTAACACTCGCCTTAATATGAAGAGAAAGAAGAATAAAAGAACAGATGAACAAATGAGCGGGTATAGCTCAATACAAGTCGTCATGATTGCTAAGTGTACAATCCCTTGAGGTTTGAATGAAATTGGCCAAATGGTATATGAGGATTTGCCGTTCAATGGTTTTTCTATTTTTAGCTCTTGTGGCCATCTTATGCATCGGAGCAGAACGATTTTAGCAATTTTAATAGGGTGCCAGCTAAGCAACATTCCTGTGAAGTTTGAAAAAATCGTCACAAAGCTTCAGGAGGAGCATTTAAAGCAAAATGTCGACGTTTTTTATTATTCTAATTTTGGAGGCCATCACCGTTGGGGTCCGTTGCTTCATGATTGTATTTCTTTCCCTTAATGTCTCTGATGGGAGCTGTGGGTCAATTGTATCGATTCCTGGTCATTTCCTCTACTTCTATTTTAGATCCTCTAAGGGGTCAACCAGTACTCGTGTGCTGTCGGTTTCAGCTCTGCGTGGAAGTACCATGCAGCTCATATATTTCTTCAAGCCACAATCGGCGGGGTCCAGTTGGTTTCAATTGACTTCGCAGTTCGGTGTGGGATGTCGTTTGAAATTGTGGACAGCACAGACAATGCAGAAGATGACGACTGACCACTGTCTATCCTATAAGCCATCGGCTCTGGTAAGCTAAAATATGGATCACATGTTGTTATTTTTCATCAGGAATCGATGTATGAAAGTTAAACAAGAGGCCCATGGGCCACTATGCTCACCAGAGTTCAGGCCGGCACTGCCCACTGACAGCCACGTATGGTTTCAATTTATCGATTATAAAGTCTCCCAAACGAACCCCCATTCCATGTGGACTCTGTATCTGAAATATTAGGCCTTTTATGAAGTGGAGGGGCTGGACATGGATCCAACAGAGACCAGGTTGGCATCACGGAACGCGTCTTATCATAAGGAATAAGAATATACAATGCATATGGTTTAGGGGGTGTATGTTTAAGATAGTAGGCCTTTTACAAAGGGGAGGGGGTGGGGCATGGCCTGGGCACATCCATGGGCACACCCAAGTTGGTGTCACTGAATCCGTCTTATCATAAGGAACAAGAAGAGATATGGTTTTGGGGTGGGATCTGAATGGTTTCTGACATATATCGCCTTTTATGAAGTGGAGGGGTGGAATATGGCCCGGGCACATCCCAGGGACCCCCAGCTTGGTGTCACTGAATGCGTCTTATAAGAAACAAGAATATATATGGTTTTGGGGTGGGGATCTGAATGGTTTCTGAGATATATCGCTTTTTATGAAGTGGAGGGGTGGGGCATGGCCCCGGCGCACCCTGGGAGACCCCTAGGTTGGTATCACTGACTGCCTCCTATCATAAGGAACAATGATATATATAGATATGGGGTGGGGATCTAAACGAATTCTGAGATATTCGGCCTTTTATGAAGTGGAGGGGTGGGGCATGGCCCCGGAGCACCCCGGGTGACCCCTAGGTTGAAATCACTGAATGCGTCTTATCATAAGGTACAAGAATATATATGGATTAGTGGTGGGGGTCTGAATGGTTTCTGAGATATTGGGCCTTTTATGGGGTGGAGGGGGACGTTTTCTGAGATACTGGGTCTTTTACAAAGTGGAGGGGGTAGGGGCACGGCCCGGGCACATATCAGGGGACCCCCAGGTTGGTGTCACTGAATGCGGCTTATCATACAAAACAAGAATATATATGGTTTTGGGGTGGGGATCTAAACGGTTTCTGAGATATTGGGCCTTTTACAAAGTGTGGGGGTGGGGCATGGCCCCGGCACATCCCAGCGGACCCCCAGGTTGGTGTCATTGAATGCGTCTTAGCATAAGAAAAATGAATATATATGGTTTAGGGTGGGGATCTGAATGGTTTCTGAGATATATGGCCTTTTTATGCACTGGATTGGGGTGTGTGTGTGTGTGTGTGTGTCAGTGTGTGTGTGTGCTCAATGCTCAATTTTACAGTGCTGCCTCACTGAAGTATCATGTCCCAGACACATTACATGATAACCACACCCAGTCACATTATCCTGACACTGGGTCGACCAGTCCTAGCTCTATCCCGTAAATCTGAGTGCCAAGCGAAGAGCAGCTAGTACCATTTTTAACGACTTTGGTATGTCGCGGCCCGGGATCGAAACTGTGACCTCCCGTTCCCCGGAGCGGACACTCTACCAACTGAGCTATTGGGCCGGTACTGGAGGGGGTGGGGCATGGTTCCGGCACACCCTGGGGGGACCCCCAGGTTGGCATAAAAGCATGTGGCTAAGAGAAGTTCACTCAAGGAATATTTCTATAATTTTGTTTTCAAAATATCTGCAAAGGTTCGGCAGTAAATGCCATTTTTCGATTTTCCCCATTATAAGTCTATGGAAACTCCTAGTTTCCTTAGCAACCAAACTAATGAGCTGATTTCCATTAAAAACACAAACTTTCAATCCATTAGCCCAAGGATGCTACTGATGAAATTTGGGCTGAATCGGCTTCAGAGATGTCTTTTGAAAGTGTTGACGCCAGACGACGAAGACAACACAGACGACGACGATGCACAACTGCCTGTCCTGTAAGTTCCTCCGGAGCCTTCGGCTCTGGTGAGCTAAAAAATCTAGTACTCACAGTTCAAGCGTGTTTGTTTCCTTTTTGCACAAAAAGTATGACAAGCTGGGCCGAAGTTGGGAATTTATAATGTGTGTACTTGTACTCTTCACTTTTTGTTGCTTTATAAACGGGAATTTACTGGGGCATAAAATACCCTTACTTTTAAACGCGAAGCCCCCGCCCATAGGGGCTTGAAGAAATAAATAAGCTGCATGATGCTTCCACGCAGAGCTGAATCCGGCCTGCACACTAGTTCTGGTAAACCGCTTAGAGGATCTAAGCCTGTCCAGGAACCGCGGTGCGAGGCGGACCGTCCATGCTAAAAACCCTATTGGTTTCACTGGGCAACAGGGCTTGAGATGTCATTTAATCTCAATGTCGGGTAAAAGTCCCACAACATTGGAAGCAACGTCTTCAAAATGGCCTTTACAGTGCTGACGGGGACGTTAAACCTCAAATCAAACAAATCAAACACACTTTTAAACGCGAGGTTGATCTAATTTAATATGCACTATCTTTCAGAAGTCTATTTATAACAATACAGTGATTACTCATTTAAGGATAAGTCTTACTGGCTGTTTCGACAGTTCTTCTTGAACAACTTCAACCTTTGTATGAGGCCCATCTTGATCAGGTGGGCCTGATGATGTTCTTCTATCACTTCCACGTGTGTCTCTTTTTGCGCCATCATCCGTGTGAAGCCAAGTTGGTCCATGATGCACAGAATCAAAGGTGTCTAACAAACAATGTGAAACAGAAAATGACATTACAAACATGAAAATGATTAAATTATGGATAGTATTTCTTTTCTCAAGCATACTACGTCGTGATAACTCATTTGAGAGGTGATTCCCGCAAAAATGGCATGTGTTACAAAGAAAGTAAAATCAGAGCTTTGACAGCATCGGTAGGTCGATTATCGTTCAGTAAAGATAAGAAAGTGGGCCTGGGCAGGATCATAGACCGTTTTGTTAAACTTTTAAATTCATGCACTTTATGTGAACAGTATAGACCCTAATCAGACTATCGTTCTGCGGCATCTGATCTGGGTCACACTGTTTGCCAAACCCAACGCATGATTCTAATCCAGATTTTGAAAATAACCATGTTACGGAACACTATAACTTCACAGTGATAAGAATAACGCTGCTATTTCATATAAATAAACTATACCTGAACTTCCTACAAATCATTGACATTCACGTGGACCGGCCCCGTCTGTAGGGGCTTGAAGAAATAAATGGGCTGCATGATGATTCTACGCAGAGCTCAAACCGACTGCACACGAGTACTGGTAAACTGCTTAGAGAATCTAAGCCTGCCCAGGCAAAGCGGTGCGAGTCGGACCGTCCATGCTTATAAACCCTATTGGTTTCATTAGGCGACAGGGTTTGAGATGTCTTTCATTTCAATGTCGGGTAAATGTCCCACAAAATTGGAAGCAACGTCTCCAAAATAACAGTGTTGACTGGGACGTTAAACCTGAAATCAAACACAACAAACAAACAGCAGTCACGTGGATATCAACACTGAAAAGCTTCTAAGTATAGTAAAAACTTTGGGTCAAATGACAACCAGTCGACCAAAAATGTGATAATGAGTCAAGCGAAGAAAATAACAAAACAACCGTTCCTGTCTCATTACCCTAACACACCCGTGTGATATAGTGGATTCTTACATATCGCCAAAATGGTCACTTTTCTGATGAAAATTTGTCACATTTTTCTATTTATACTCCTAACATAGGTTTTGGGTAGTCGTTAGAATTGAGGCGATTTTAACGAGCACCCACAAGCTATGATTTGGAGCAGAAATAAGAAAAATAATAGGAACACCTGTAAACCCCAGTTTTCTCTATATAAAGTGTGGTTCAGGGGTGTTCATTACACGGACGTGTTAACATGATGCATGAAGAAATTTCGGGCCTGTGGTTATCCATAAAGCGCACCGCGAGGATTCTGATCAGAATGTGCGTATGTGCAGCTTTTCGCTCGGTGCGGCCTATTGAGGTGGATGCAAACCGAAATACCGGGAGAAAATACACATAACCTTCCGTTTCACGTCTCAGAAACACAGCGCCTACATCGAGTGTTTACGAGACGGTGATCTTACCTACTAGGCCAAGGAGGCAATTAAAACAGGATACATTTAAAACATGCGTGTAGGATAAAAACTGTTTATATTTATGTTCCTTTTAAATGTCGTTTTCAGAATACTCATCATTTTTTAACGGTTATAATGCGTAACCATAATCTACAATCTATCTTTTTTTCCAGTAACCACGATCGCCACAATCTATCCTTTGAGCAAAATACTCGGTAGGAGGCCCGTTGTTAAATACTTACTGCTGAATGCTAACTGCTAGATGAACAGGAGGACCATGGACCACAACGCTCACCATAACTATACCAAATTTAGTGACACAGAGGCCTTTCTGATATTTAATCTTCATCAGTGTGTCTCAACCCCAAAATTTTGAAACCGAAACGGATGATGGATAAGACCCGGCAAACACAGCACATCCCCCTCCGAGCACACACCGACCGAGGTAGCTCATGAGACAGGTCAACTGGAGGCATCAGGCAAGAGACGCCTACCCGCGGAGTTATACGCGTCCCCCACCGAGCCAACATCAGCAAACATAGCCCACACTCCACGGAAGTCCCGGGCATCAGAAAGGAGATGTCCAAAGAAGCGAGACATGCAAAATTTATCCTATTACAAAAAGTGGCAACCAAATCCGCTAAGATACATGTCCCACCTGACAAGTCAGTCTTAGTTTAAGAAAAAATAGAAATTTATACCGCAAAAATTAAAGATATAGTAGAATTATACCATGCAAACCCAAAAAATCCACTGTTTTAACTTTTTTTCTTTACATTCCATTACATTCCATGCATTGGATTTAGCTGATTTTAAATCATTAGAACAAACCTGGAAGGTCCAGAGTCCCCGATGCTGCATATCGAGAAGATTTTTAAAGGTTTTTACCATTTATGGGAATGGTGGCCATATTAGTCATGTGACCCAGTTTTCATTTCCCCTTCCCATAGAGGCTCAACGTGTAATTTAATTTATATTGGCCAAGTGGTTTTAGAGGAGACGTTGTTTGAAATGTTGACGACGCAGACGAAGACGACGGACAATGGACCAATGCCTATACTATAAGCTCCCCGGCAGCCTTCGGCTCTGGTAAGCTAAAGAATTCTTAATTACCATAATAGAAAGTAAAAGTGTCTATGACATGCTGCATCTACCATTAACACCCATTTTCATATTCACCCATTGTAAAAATGGCATTTAGCAATAGCTAATTTGGCAATTAGCATTTAACATTTGCCAATAAACATCGAGCAATTGAAATTGAGCAAATGGGATCTCGCGTCATAAAAAATGCATACGCCTACCTCATGCATATTCAGTTTTGCACGTTAGGTAGACATGTATAATCTGGCTATTCTTGGAACTTTTCGAATTAAACCAATCTATATATTCAACCGTGTGCAAGTTAATGTTCTTAAATGTTTAATAAATAAAGATTGAGTGAAACAGTGCCGGAAGATAGGGTACTAATTGGACTACGTAATGTGCGGAAACCTGTTTCAGTGGTGGTTAAGCCATCTGTAACCCTGAAAACCCCTGTGGCAGATGGAATCTGTCATTAAAATAAACTCTATATACTTACAATGAATTTTAACATTCGTTGTATTTGCTTGCAATGCCTCAACAAAGCACTTCACTGTTGTTTCATTAATATCACACAAAACGACTTTCTGAACGGCCTTGACACCAGTTTTGTTCACTATCGCCTCTACTATGGCATTGCAAGCTTCCTTTGCGGGGTAATGAAAAGCTCCTGTACTTAAAGCTGGGATAGCAACTGAGGAGTATTTCCTTTTCTCTGTCTTATCCAAACACTTGCTGACTGCCATTTTTAGAGTATCTTCTTCATGATTTGTCCCACCTTTCCAGAAGGGACCTAGAGCATGAGCAATCGCTTTACAAGACAGATTCCCAGCACCGCTGACAAAAACATCTCCTGCCTTCAGCTGTCCTTTAGATGTCACACGGTCAGTACATTCATTTTGTATACTCTGTCCTCCTGTTACATTTAAAAAAGAACAGAAAGTCAACCAGAACATAACTGTTCCCAGCAAGAAAAACAGGGTCTTGAAAAAATATAAGTTGAGGTAGCTCGAATAGCTACTGGAACAACTAAATTAGCTTCTCTTCAAAAACTGTATGACAAAATAAGGTGGGATACGTTGGAGACTAGATGAAGGAAACACAAATTATTACTGTTTTACAAAATGTACTATAATATATCTTATCTTTCTGAATTAGTACCACCCCAAGTACAAAATGCCCCCAGTTTAAAAATCTTGTCTCTGTTGAATCTTTTAAATTGCGTTCAGACCAAAATGCAACAGGAGTTCCAAAACATTTTTATACAGGTCTGCGGAAACTTCAAATTCTTCACACTAGCTTAAGAACGGGCTGTAGCTTACTGAGGAACGACTTGTTTCTTAAAAAACATTGTTGATAGTCCCTTATGTGCATGCAGGAGCGGAGATATTGAAAACGCCAAACATTACTTTTTCGTCTGTATACGTTTAATAACTCAATCGCACGGCGTCAAGCTTACTGAAACAACCTTACCCGTACATCTTAAAGGATAGGAAACATCGTCATATGAAGCCAATATTGAATTTTTTAAAGCTGTACAAAATACATACACGAAGTAAAGCGATTTTAAATTAATATCTAAGTGACTGTCACCCAACATTCCCTCTCCATTTGACCTCCAGAGATATTGCTTCTCCTTTATTCATATTTTGTTTATTAAATGTCATTTTTTATACATTATGTACTCTTATGTTCTATTAATATTCATTTTATGCATGTTTGTCTTTATCATCGTTATCTTTTTCTTCTGCTTCTTCTTCTTCTTCGTCTTCTTCTTAATACTGTTATTGTTATTCTTATTATTACTATTATTATTAATATTATTGCAATAGTTGTAATTAATACAGCCACATGAAAACAGATGTTCTCATTTCGACAGTTTCTGTCATTTTACAATACAATTACATGTACATGTTACGGGAGAATAACTAAATAAGCTTTTAGCTTCCGTTCTAATCCTTTATTTATCATGACTTTGTTTACAATGTTTATGTGTCGGAAATAAAATAAAATACGTTTAAACTAACCAAAACATAACAAAACCAACTAGAACTGTCAGAGGAACTGGCTAAAGCCCAGCTATAGCGCTATTAGAAAAGAAGAATACAAGAAATAGCGCTATCAGAAAAGAAAAATACAAGAAAAAAATGTGTTCAGCTTTCAGCCTCTAATTAATTTTTTCAATGTTCCAAGGGCAATAACTCCAAAAGTAGGCTATCCAGAGTTATTGTTCATGCGCTCTGCACATCGTCTCTTAGTGCTTTACATTTGTGTGAAGTTTCATGAAAATAGGTGGATTGTTTGTCAATCAACTCAAAGCTATATAATTGTTTTGTTATGTATTCCTATTTTTAAATGCTACTGAGAATAGCTATCGTTATTGTTTTTCCTACTACTGATTTTGAAATGTAAATAAAATTCTATAAAGGAGCAGTCTCTATAAGGCTGTTTTCATGGCCACAACCGATTTCCTTTAAACTTTGTAGCTTCAAATTGGTACATATTGACTGTCTAATGGTGAATTTTTAGACTCTTTGGTTCACTGGTTTTTGCTGTATACACTATTAAAGTGGGTGGGGTAATGTCACCCCATCAAGGGTATACCAACAAAAATGCTATTATTTTTGTTCAAAGTGCATGACTGGAGGCGATGTTTGCCGTATGCTTACTACCCTTTTAGGCATAACAGGCGGTGATAACAGTCTAATAAATATCAAACAAGAGAAGAGTTTATACGCGCTTGTAAGTTGTACCCAAATATCAGTAATTTTTATTCCCCAACTTTACGAAAAACCACAACACCTTTACAGTTTTCAGCTTATTTCAAAGATCTTTCATAAATATAATGTTGATGTAATAGTCATTCTAGGTATATGTCAGAATTATTGTTAGTCATAAAACTTAATGAGTTACCTGCCCCTGAAATTGGATTTTACCCATTTTTTTAAATCAGAGTGCATTTATCCGTTTGTAGTACTCACAACTTCATTTGAAAGTGAATAAACCGATTCCATGCAAATATAATTAAATAGATGTGGACAAGGAAGTCATTTGATTTAATAGTGCATGCTAGTATTTCTTTTCTTTTTTTTTTTTTTTTTTTGGTTATTTATGAACTCTTAATTTCCAGGTGCAAATGGAACATTTGTCAACTGTCAAACATTTTTGACCACGAAAGCAGGCTTTGCTAATGTTGTGGAACCTCATTCTAGACTGATACTGTGCTTAAATATAAGCCTGTATGGTCTCACGACATGTTTAAGAATTTGTTAATTTACTGATCTTCCTCTGAATCGCTAGATGTACTCCATGTGTTAACAGCAGCATCATAAACAAAATCAATATGTTCCCGGCTTGGTTTTGCTTTTGCTTCACTATTTTCTGTTTTGTTCCGGTAATATCCCAAATACCAGAGAACAGAAGCCCCACATTCGCAACATCCCACGGTACGAGCTCCACTTCTGCACCCACAATACCATCCAGTGATTGGGTTCAGTCCTTGTGTATATTCAACCAACATGTTATATGTTTTATTAGACGTGTGGCGAGAACGTATCTGTGCTTTGAGAACACCATCTTCTTCTTTGTGTGTCATTATCTCATATGATCCATTGTCGTAAAAATGTTCATCTGTGTAGGATTTGGCTTGTTTCAGCTTGTAAATACCCAGTTTCAAATCCCTGAGTTCATTCACAGTCATCTCTGGGAAATTCTCAAGTTTCTCATTATCGATCTTTTTCCAAATAACCCCTATTTTATCACAGCCATTTTTTGTCGCGCCTGCTATTAGCTTGGCGCGATATAGGCACGCGGTTTTCCGTCCGTCCGTTCGTTCGTCCGTTTGTCAAGGCGTCAACATTTGCGACCACCCTAGCGTTCACCCTAATGGTCAAGTTTATTTATAAAGAACTGTAAGAGCTTCATTAATGATACTTGGTACAAACTTGTATCTTGGGATGACAACTTACATGCAAACATCCATATTTGACCTTGACCTACATTTCATGGTTCACTGACTTTGTAAAACATTGCGACCACCCTAGCTTTCGCCCTAATGGTCAAGTTTATTTCTCAAGAACTATAAGAGCTTTATTAATGATACTTGGTACAAACTTGTATCTGGGGATGGTAACTTAAATTCAAGCATCCATATTTAACCTTGACCTCTATATTTCATGGTTCACTGACTTTGTAAAATATTGCGACCACCCAAGCGTTCACCCTAATGGTCAAGTTTATTTCTCAAGATTTATAAGAGCTTCATTAATGACATTTGGTGCAAACTTGAATCTGGGGATGGCAACTTAAATGCAAGCATCCATTTTTGACCTTGACCTAAATTTCATAGTTCACTGACTTTGTAAAATATTGTGACCACCCTAGCGTTCACCGTAATGGTTAAGTTCATTTCTCAAGAATTATTAGAGCTTCATTAATGATACTTAGTACAAGCTTGCATTTAAGAATGGGATCTTTTGAGCAAGCATCTATGTTTGACCTTGACCTACATATCATGGTTCAATGACTTTGCACCCCCCACAGGCGCGACATAGCCTTCGGCGGAATTCTTGTCCTGCAGCTTATTTGGAGTTTTTGCTAGGGCCATCATTCTTCTAGCAATTACTTTGCCTGAATCTTTGCTTGTTACCAAAGGTGGTCTAAATGCATTGCACAATGAGCAAACAATCCTTACATAGTCGCCAACATATGGTATTTGACTATTGGGCATTGTGTTGCTAACGGCTTTCCACTTTTTAATTCTCCCATTAGCTGATTCGACAACCCATCTCACCTTTGTAACTAGCCTTTACTCATTCGCCTCTTCAGTCGTATGTTGCTTCTGAGATTTGTTTAGGAAGTAAGGCATATGAGAATTGATTCCAAATTCCTTTATTATATCTATAGCATCCCTGAAGCCGCGGTCTACAACGAGAACATCATCTTCTTCAAACCAGTCAGTAATATTTACTGCATTAGTCTTTAACATGTGTTCGGTAATCTTAGCATCTGTGTTTTTCCCATCTGCAAGATATGGTCCCATCACAGTCAAAATGTAACCATCAGTGGCCACAAGCATCATAGGTTTCAGCAAAGGCTGTCCTTTATGTACGGAATAAGATCTTCTCTGAAATGAGTAGTTTCCACTCTTCTGAATATATATGTATGTTCCATCAGCCACTGCGATTGCAACATCAGAATTTGAACCCCCAAATAGGACATTTGCAAAAGTTGATGTATGATTCAGGGATGTTAGAGAAATACTAAAGGGTTATGAAATCAATTCTCATATGCTTCACTTCCTAACCAAATCTCAGAAGCAATATACGACTGAAGAGGCGAATGATTCAAGGCTAGGTACAAAGTGAGATAGGTTGTCGAATCAGCTAATGGGAGAATTACAAAGTGGAAGGCCTTAGCAACAAAATATCCAATAGTAAAATACCATATGTTGGCGACTATGTAAGAATTGTTTGCTCGTTTTGCAATGTGTTTAGACCACAAGGACTGAACCCAATCACAGGATGGTACTGTTGGTGAAGAAGTGGTGCTTGTACCGTGGGATGCTGTGCTCATGTGCTTGCTAGCATGCACTATTAAATCAAATGACTTCTTTGTCCACATCTATTTAATTATATTTTCATGGAATCAGTTTATTCACTTCCAAATGAAGTTGTGAGTACTACAAACCGATAAATGCACTCTGATTTAAAAAAAAATGGGTAAAATCCAATTTCAGGGGCAGGTAACTCATTAAGTTTTATGATTAACAATAATTCTGACATATACCTAGAATGACTATTACATAAACATTATATTTATGGAAGATCTTTGAAATAAGTTGAAAACTGTAAACGTGTTGTGGTTTTTCGTAAAGTTGGGGAATAAAAATTACTAATATTTGGGTACAACGTACAAGCGCGTATAAACTCTTCTCTTGTTTGGTGTTTATTAGACTGTTATCACCGCCTGTTATGCCTAAAAAGGTAGTAAGCATACGGCAAACATCGCCTCCAGTCATGCACTTTGAACAAAAATAATAGCATTTTTGTTGGTATACCCTTGATGGGGTGACATTACCCCACCCACTTTAATAGTGTATACAGCAAAAACCAGTGAACCAAAGAGTCTAAAAATTCACCATTAGACAGCCAATATGTACCAATTTGAACCTACAAAGTTTAAAGGAAATCGGTTGTGGCCATGAAAATGGCCTTATAGAGACTGCTCCTTTAATGAGGTCTTAAATGATAGAGAAAGTAGAACAAAATCAATCTTGCACAAAAAGGCAATTATTCAGGAACAAAAACACAAATGAGGTATATCTAATAGTGAAAAAGTCTGCATGTTTCTCTGATGTTGCTTGCTTGCTTTGTAATTTGGTATACACAGTTATTGTCCTTAACATCACTGAGGCCTTCAAAATTAACATTCATCAGATATAAAGTCTACAGAAAGAGAAAAAATAAATTAAGAAATGCTGTGAACTGAGTGGACTACTTTTTCATTGGCCAAATAACTGCCGTACTGTTGTTTGTAACGAACAACAAATTAGTAATAAATCATTCTCTCATGAAAAGCTACAATTAATGAGCAAAGTCAACACATGCTCAACCTTTCGTCTCTAATAACACAAAGGCGCGCATACACTATGATGAAATAGGAATTCGCAATCCTCCACTTACAAATGCGTGACAATAGCAACACCGTGCCATGTAACCTTTGTTATCCCAATAATTATAGGAAAACCCGGGTCCTATTGGAGTAAACCTTAGACTACACATTATTTCTAGCTCAAATAATAGAATGTGGTTTGTATCGAGCCCCCTACTCTATATTTGCAACGGATAAAGGAAAATACCACATTTTTTCGTAAAAAATATTCCAGTGTCAGAGATATCAATGAATGTTCTGTTGTTGTTTTTTGCACACGGATGTTTTATCCTAACATGTTCTTTTTTCTGTTGCATGACACTCAAAAATGACTTTCAGCCCCCAGATTCTATGACGGTTCCAGCGTTAAGGCTTACAGAGAATTAGAATTTAATTTTATGTAATGTTGGTTTGTGCCTGATCCTCTATCTCTGGGCGGGCCCCTCGGGGTCTTACTGATGGTTTTCTTTCGCTCCGGCATTGCAGTGGTTTTTTGTTTTCGAGTCCTCACCGTTGTTTCATCTCTGTGGTTGTTGGATTTTTGTGTTTGATTCATGTGGACTGAACAAATTATTTGTCTAAATCGTCGCGATAAGTAAGTACGAGAATTGTGGGCGCGTAAAATCGATTGAATCCCCCCAACTATATAGAGAATACCAGCTTCGTGTCTTTTGATATCAAGTTTATCAGGTAAGGCTTCGAGAACGTTTGTTCGAAGCCGAGCCTGATGAACTTGATATCAAATGACACGAATCTGGTATTCTATTTATCAGTTAATCCCATTGTAAACTCTTACATTTTTCACATTTTTTTCAGCATTCCAGTTCATAGAAGGACAATGTCACGTTGACCTGATAAAGCTCACTTGTCCTGAGATAGCATATTTTTATCAGGCCATGGTGTTCAATGCAATTAATATTGGGGGTAACTGATAAATTGCTCAATGGAGTGGACTAAGTTGTTTGGAACCATTATATATGCCAATTTCATTCAGGGCCATGAGTGAAATATTATTTTGAAATAATTTTGGAATCGAGCCATCGTCTTGAAAGGAGATGTCATTTGAAGATTTTCCCAAATTGTCAGCTCTGGTAGCAATCTTTTTCGGTTGGGGAACCACTTTAGCAGTTCTGGTAAAGGGCCAGGAACATATTTCTAATATTGTTCTGAAACCGAGCCATCGTGACAAAAAACACCTGGGATTACAGGACCCGCTCTGGAACCCAGAGTTGTTTTTTTTTTTTTTTTTTTGGATAGCCAATTGGCCATTTTGTAGGACAGTGCCTGTCCATTTGGCTTTCCGCTGTTGGTGTTTCCATTAGGGTCTAGTTATTTTATATTTGTGTTTCTTTCCCTTTGGTGTCTGGGTTAATTGCATCGATTCCTGATCATTGCCTTCACTTCTATTTTGGATATTGTATATGTCATGACCGGTGAAAAGTCAGCATTTCGATAAATTTTAATTAAGCTCAACGGATTCCAAGTTGATTTTATTCACCAGGAAGGAAAAAATATACTTGTCAAGATAACTCATACCAATGACTTAATTAGATGGGGACTGTCAGAAATCCAAAAAACTCATTCAGCAGACCACCTACTGAACAAATAGGCTCAGATGTGTACAAATAAGTTCTGAAAAGTTAGATCCTTTGGAAGCAAAGAATACACCGAATAAACGAAAATAGCAGTCTCGGTTTTATTGAGTCTGTT
This sequence comes from Lucinisca nassula, assembly GCA_963580285.1. NCBI lineage: Eukaryota > Metazoa > Mollusca > Bivalvia > Lucinida > Lucinidae > Lucinisca > Lucinisca nassula. The sequence continues at coordinate 186,569,452 of OY757010.1, forward strand.
CATGACCAGTAGTGAAATGTGCAACACCGGCCACGCCCTCTGGCGCCGGTTTAAGCAGAACTCTATTTTCAAAATAATTCTAAATGAGCTCAATGATCCCAAAGGAACAGAAAATATAATCTCATTTTAATTAAAAGAGTAAAGATACTTCAGGGACTGATTCAATCAGACTCCAAAGCCTATCCCAAACATCAAAGAGACGCACGGACAAACACATCTTAACAAAGAATAAAATCACAGGCGACAAACCGAATTAGCAGCTCCAAAACAGGTGGCAACTCAGTTACTTTTACTAAAGAATTTGGACACAAACTCGTTGAAAATGAAAACATTTAAAATATAAATCTTTAACCTTAAATGAAGTTGAACAAGTCGCCCAGCGCGCAACGATCGCTCACCTGAGAAATAGCACAGGTTGTCAGATTCAAGGCAAATTCGAACTCATCTGAGATATTATGCTTGTCTTTGATTACTAAAAGTTTCAAAAGGATCCGATCGAAAACAGCGAGGAAAAAGTGGACACCATTTTTCGCTCTTATTTATATTCAAGGGCAGGTAGCTAACTCCAAAGCTGTTTGTTCTGCGAGACCCAAATTAGAACTTGACGTAGACTGTATGCCTCTCGTGGTTATCTGCAAGTTTGAAAAAGATAAGATCAGAAATGGTTTAGAAAAATTGGAGACGTCGTTTTTCCGTTGTAAGCCTATGGTAAAATGTTTCATGCTCAAGGAACTTAAATGCTAAACCAGTTGTCAGATTCGAACACATCTGAGATATTATACTTTTCTTTCTATCTAAAAGTTTCAAAAAGATCCTATTGAAAACAGTTAAGAAAAAGTGGAGACACTATTTTTAGCTAGTTTTATGCTCAAGAGCAGGTAACGCCAAAGCCCTTGGTCCTGCATAACCCAACTTCGAGCTCGACGTACATGTAGACTGTATGCCTCTCCTGGTTACCTGCAAGTTTGATAAAGATCAGATCAGAAATGGCTGAGTAAAGTTGGAGATGTCGTTTTTCCATTGTAAAATAGAAGTGAAGGCAATGATCAGGAATCAATCCAATTAACCCACAGCTCCCATCAGAGACACCAAAGGGAAAGAAACACAAACATGAAACAACGGCCTCCTAACAGAAACATCAATAGCGAAAAGCTAAAAGGACAGTTACTTCCCCACAAAATGGCAAATTGGCAATCCAAAACAAAATAATATAAACGATACAAACACTCAACGACAAACCATAACAAAAATAACTGCAAAACGGAATGTCAGATTCAAGCCGAATTTGAATTCATCTGAGGTTTATGCTTATCTTTGTTTACTGAAAGTTTCAAAAAGATCAGAGCAAAATTAGCTGAGAAAAAGTGGAGACAATAATTTTCATTAATATTATTTATGCTCAAGGGCAGGTAACTCCAAAGCCCTTTGTTCGATGTCGCACAAATTGGAACTCAGCATAGACTGTATGTCCATCCAGGTTCTCTGCAAGTCTAATTAAGATCAGTTCAGAAAGTGTGGAGAAAGTTGATGTTGTTTATCCATTGTAAGTCTATGGGAAAATTTTTCAGGCTCTAGGGACTGTACCTGCAAAATTGAATGTCAGATTTAAAGTAGAAGTAAAACAAAGAGCCTAATTCAAACTCGACTGAGGTTGTATGCTTGTCCTCATTTGCTATAAGTTTCAAAAAGATCAGATCAGAAAGGTTGAGAAAAGGTGCAGACATTATTTCACTAATATTTATGCTCAAGGGCAGGTAACTCCAAAGTTGTTTGTCTCATGCAGCCGAAATTCAAACTCTATGTAGACTGTATGTCCCTCCTGGTTATCTGCAAGTTTGATGAAGATCAGATCAGAAATGGCGCAGGAAAGTTGGCAAGGTAATTTTTTCATTGTAAGTCTATGGGGAAATTAGTCGCGCTCTAAGGGCTGTAACGGCAAAACCAAATGTCAGATTCAAGCCAAATTCAAACTCATCAGAGGTTTTATGCTTGTTCTTGTTTACTGAAAGTTTCAAAAAGATCAGATTAGAAATGGCTGAGAACAGGTGGAAGCACTATTTTTCACTATTATTTATGCTCAAGGGCAGGTAATTCGAAAGCCTTTGTCTCATGCGGCCCAAATTCGAACTAAACATGGGTTGTAAGTTCCTTCTGGTTATCTGGAAGTTTGATGAAGGTCAGTTTAGAAATAGCCAAGCAAAGTTGGAGACATCGTTTTCCCATTGTAAAGTAGAAGTAAAACAAAGATCAGGAATTGATACAATTAACTAACTCCACCCATAAAAGACACCAAAGGGAAAGAAATACAAACATTAAGCGACCAGACCATGATGGAAACCTAAACAAAGGAAGGCCATAAGAACAGTTACTTTCCCACAAAATGGCCATATGGCCATCCAAAATTAAAAGACACAAGTAATACACATAGTAAGTAACAAACAACAACATAAATAAATCGCCACAGAAGAGCCGCCTTGGAACGGTCAGCGGAAGATTTCCACTGAGGGGCTTAAATCGATTTTACGTGGCCACAATCCTCGCCCTTACTTCCGTCGCGATTTAGACAAATAATTTGTTCAGTCCGCATGAAGGTCTCCTAACTCATCAGTGCAACATCTTCGTGAACACAAAAATCAAAGAACCACAGAGGTGAGACAACGTTGAGGACTCGACAGCAAGAAACCACTGAAATGCTGGAGCAAAAGAAAACAAACAGTTAGTCTATGGTAAAATGTTTCACCCTCAAGGGGATGTAACTGGAAATCCGGTGGTCAGATTCAAGCCAAAATCGAACTCATTAGAGATTTTATGCTTATCCTCGTTTACCAAAAGTAACAAAAAGATCAGATCAAAAATGGTTGCGGAAAGCTGGATACACCATTTGTTTGCTAATATTTATGCTCAAGTGCAGGTAACTCAGAAGTCATTTGACCTGCGTGGCCTGAATTCAAACTCAACACAGACTGTATGCCACTGCTGGTTATCTGCAAGTTTGATGAAGATCTGATTTAAAATGGTCGAAAAAAGCCGGAGACGTCGTTTTCCCATTGCAAGTCTATGGGAAAAATCTTTCACACTCAAGGAGATGTAACTGGAAAACCACTGGTCAGACTTAAGTCAACTTCGAACTCGCTCGAGATTTTATCCTTGTCCTCTTTACCAAAAGTTACAAAATGATCCAATCAAAAACGGTTGAGAAAAGCTGGAGACCCCATTTTTCACTCACATTTATGCTCTGGCAGGTAACTCTGAAGCTGTTCAAATTTGAACTGAACGTAGACTGTAAGCCCCGCCTGGTTATCTGCAAGTTTGATGAAGATCGGATCAGAAATGGCTGAGAAAAGGTGGAGATGTCGTTTTAACCATTATAAGTCTACAGGAAAATTTTGTCACGCTCAAGACATGGGGATGTAACTGAAAAAAAAAAAAAAACGCTCGTCAGAGGTTTTATGCATGTTCTCGTTTATGAAAAGTTACAAAAAGATCAGATCATAAACGCCCAAGAAAAGCTGGAGACACCATTTTTCACTTATATTTATGCTCAAGGGCAGGTAACTCCAAAGCTGTTCGTCCCGTGCAGCCACAATTCGAACTCGACGTAGACTGTGAGCCCCTCATGGTCATCTGCAAGTTTGATGAAGTTCGGATCAGAAATGGCTGAGAAAAAGTGGAGACGTCATTTTCCCCATTATAAGTATATGGGAAAATTTTTCCCGCTCAAGGGGATGTAACTGGAGAACCGCCCGTCAGATTCAAACCAAATTCGAACTCATCCGAGATTTTATGCTGGTCCTCGTTTATGAAAAGTTACAAATAGATCAGATCATAAACGGCTGAGAAAAGCTGGAGACACCATTTTTCACTTATATTTATGCTCAAGGGCAGGAGACTCCAAAGCTGTTCGTCCCGTGCAGCCCAAATTCGAACTCGACGTAGACAGTGAGCCCCTCCTGATTATCTGCAAGTTTGATGAAGATCGGATCAGAAATGGCTGAGAAAAAGTGGAGACGTCGTTTTCCCCTTATTAGTCTATGGAAAAATTTTTCACGCTCAAAGGGATGTAACTGGAAAACCGCTGGTCAGATTCAAACCAAATTCGAACTCATTAGAGATTTTATGCTTGTTCTCGTTTATGAAAAGTTACAAAACGATCATATCATAAACGGCTGAGAAAAGCTGGAGACACCATTTTTCACTTATATTTATGCTCAAGGGCAAGTTACTCCAAAGCAGTTCGTCCCGTGCAGCCCAAATTCGAACTCGACGTTGACTGTTAGCCCTTCCTGGTTATTTGCAAGTTTGATGAAGATCGGATCAGAAATGGCCGAGAAAAAGTGGAGACGTCGTTTTCCCCATTATAAGTCTATGGAACCTTCTTGTTTCCATGGCAACCACAGTTCTGATCAAAACTGGTCCAAAACCTAACGCAGCCAATCCCCCAACCCAGTGATGTTGCACATAAAATTTGATTAGGATTGGACAGCTAGTCACTTAGATATTCAAGTTCAAAGGTGTGGACGACGGACGGACGACGAACAGACGCCGGATGCATACCTATACTATAAGCTCACCTTGTGAACCTTCGGCTCAGGTGAGCTAAAAATGTGACCAGAACCGGACTCGAACCGGCGACCCCTTGCTTACAAGACAAGTGTTCTACAGACGGTGATAACATTTCTTAAACTTCGAATAGCCAAAAACTTAACAGCACCGCACATTAAACAAAGGAGCAACGAAAGTACTGCCTTGGGAAGGCCAGTCATAATTATCGAGTTAAAACCAGATTAACGGGGACAAAAGCTTCATCCCACTCTTCCGCCACAGTTTGTTTCTTGTGGTTTTGGTTTTCCCGCATTTTAAAGATCATTTCAGTCATATCGAGCCGATCGTTAATGGCAGGTGGGCGAAAACCGGAGTACCCGGAGAAAAACCAACTGACCTCCCGTTGCAGAACTTCTCAGATGTGACCCGAGACAGACTCGAACCACAGCGTTGTGAGACCTTATGATTAAGTGTCAGCGCTCTTATACACTAAGTTTACACCGCCGCGGTTCAACTTAAATTATGTGGTTATTCGGGTCACATAAAGGTCTCCTAGTTTATCAATGTGCCATCGCGGCAACAATTAAAATCAACGAAAAAAATGTAATGAAGAAAGGATGAGGACTCGACAGTAACGTGTTGAGACACTTAACCCTTTTTGTACCAAATGAAATCTTCCTCCCTATATATAGCAGGAGTCCATTTCAAAATTTAGGGGTGTCAGGTTGTGTTTTCATCAAATCTATTTGAAAAGTGACTGAACTTTTAGCAAAAAGTGCCCCCGCCCAGATCAGACGCCGTCTGATCAAGGTACCCCTTTAGGGGTTTCTTGTACTTCACTCTTCAATTGCACGGTGGTGGACCGGACTTCCGACTCTTGACGGCCCCATCCTAAATCTTTCGAATTCAAGAGGGGTGGAGCATGATATTTCCTCCGTGATCTAACTGGTTTTCTTCTGCTTTGACGTCCTCAACCCTGCTTCATGACTGTATTAATCCATATATGATCGTTTTACTGTGTATTCTATTAAGAATCACTGAGGAGCTAGGAAGCCTCCATGCGGATCAATTTGTTATTGTTATTATGTTTGATACTGCACTGGAACTAAAGGCGATGGCTGAAATTTTCTAAACTCCGGTAAATAACTTCTGAATTGTTGGATCATTTGGAAGCAAAGAATACACCAAATAAACGAAAATAGCAGACTCGGGTTTTACTGAGTCTGTTCATGACTAGTATCGGTTTAAGCCGAATTATAAATGATTTTCAAAATGATTCTAAATAAACTCAATGATCCCAAAGGACCAGAAAATATAATCTGCTCAATGATGATGCACGGGGAGAATTTTACGGCCGCCACACGGCATAACACCAGCAGCAGTGAAGATAAATGAGTTCTGAATTGTTGGATCCCACTGTAGTTCTACAACTGACCGTCCCAAGGCGGTCGCTCTTTTGCAGTGTTTTGTTTGTTTAATGGATTTGTGTGGTTGGTTCATTATTCGTCTGATACTTTTGTGTTTGCATGTATTTTGCTTACTTTCTTTAGGTGACTTCAGATGGTTGCATTCTTTGATTGTGGCCTTTCCTGAGTGACCCTTTCTTACTAGTTTATGAGAGTAAAGCATTACTTTCTAAATGCTCTAAAATTCTAACCTTTCTTGACAATAACAGCAGCCAGTCCTCCAGCATGTTCCAGTTTATTATTGGACGCATTCACCAAGACATCAACGTTCAACTCTGTCATATCCCCACCAAATACTTCTACAGTCAATCCTGATGCAAGCTTAACTTCTGCACATTTTGTTGGTTTTGCAAAACCTATTTTTCCAAAACTGCCACCTTTAACATTAACAGAAGGTCTGCTTTCTCTTTGAAATTCAATTACACACGGAATGCTCTTTTCTGTTCGCTGAAGACAATTTTTGCCTTCCTCGCAAGTAAAATAACCGTGTATCCCTGACTTTGTTAAAACATCTTCTTTTGATACGATTTTTCTTTTTGTGTCATTAAGAATGCGTTTTCCAGCATCCAGTTCAGCTCTAGTCCCTTTCAATAAAATATTGTCTCTTTTGAACACTACTGCCTTTGCCTCTGGTTGCTTCAACTCAGTTTCTTTATAAAGCATAAGATATTTTCGTTCATTTGGGTCACATCTGAAGCTTTCTTCATAAATAGCGTTTCTTTCAAAAAATGCATCAATTTCGTCTGAAACCAAACTTTCATAGTTTTCAATAGTATAAACTTCCAAAACATTTTCTTTCTGCGGACAATTAATTACTAAACATCCTTCAAATTTTTTCATCAGTTTTTGTTCAATATCTTTCCAGGCTTTTGATTTCAAAATGTCTGCTTTTTTGCTATCAAGGCGGATGGACATCTTTGTCAGAAAATCATCTATATGATTTAGAAAACGAGTAAATTCTTGCCTGCTATCATCTCCGTACACTATTAACTCGCCATCCTTTATATTCCAAACACATTCAATATGTTCAGACTTGAATATCTTATTAAGTTTGTCTTTCACTTTTTCTTTTCCTAGTAATTTCAGTTTCTCTTCTTCCAATGCCTGTCTTCTTTCTTGTACTTGCTGTAACGCTTGAAACATTTCTATCTCAGCCTGAGTAACGTCTTCCTTCTTGCCCTTAAAACGGACCAGAGTACTTTCGTCGTTCAGAATTATATCTAGGTTTGAGTATCGCTGTTTCATTTTGTCCACAAATTTCATTCTAAGATAGGCCACCTTCCATGGAAATTTGACATCCTTACCCTCCTCAACTAAAGCCCTAGCTTCCTTTATTTTACTTTCAACGTCTGCTATGGTTTTATCCATTATTTTCCAAACAGAGTGCATTTCACTTTCTATTCCAACTACAACAATATTAGAAGACCCTTTTGGGAAGAACACCGCAACTGTGTCAGGATCTGGTATATCTACTTTCTGGAGAGCTTCAAGAATCTCCTTTCTTGCACTGTCATCAATAGGTCTTACTCTCACGCCTATAAGTTTCGTGTGGTCCCTCAAAATCTTCAAGGCAGTGTCACTCCATGTCTTTGCAAGTTTTCTGCAGCCCTTGACAGACGCAGTTAAGGTACATTCCAGGATGTAAGTATTATTCTCAGAAGACAATTTAGCGTAGTCTTTGCCAAGTTTTTCATTCACAGCATCTCTTTGCTGACCATTGCTATAAAAAGAACAGATACGGTTTTCGTTGGCATAAAATGGATATTATTAAAAACAGAAGAGAAGGCAATGATCAGGAATCGATACAATTAACCCACACCACCCATAAGAGACACCTAAGGGAAAGAAACTCAAACATTAAATAACTTGACTCTAATCGAAACACCTATAGCGGAAAGCCAAACGGACAATAACTTTCCCCAAAAAAGGCCAATTGGCTATCCAAAACAAAAATATAAGCGATACACACACTCAAAAACAAACCATAACAAAATTAAACCGCGACAGAAGGTCAGTGAAAGAAAATTCACTGGGGGGCTTAAATCGATTTCAAGCGGCCGCAATGCTCGCCATAGATTCCGTCGCGATTTAGACAAATAATTTGTTCAGTCCACATGAAGGGAGCTGTGAGTTAATTGTATCGATTCCTGATCATTGCGTTCACTTCTGTTTCCTAACTAATCAGTGCAACCTCTCCGAGAAAACAAAAATCAAACAACCACAGAGATGAAACAACGTTGAGGACTCGACAGCAACAGACCAATGAAATGCTAATGCAAAAGAAAACCAACAGTTAGACTCTGATGTGCCCAACCAGAGACAGAGCATCAACCAACATTACATAAGTAAGTCTTTATGCTGGAACCGTCGTAGATTCTGAGGCCTGACCTATCGGCGTGCAATTAAAGAGGACAGCAAAGTTATCAACCGTGTTAGGGTTCACTGCCATGCATGCAGTCTGGCGTATAATATTTATGTTGTACCCAATCTTTTTATATGAAAATAGAAGTGAAGGCAATGATCAGGAATCGATACAATTAACCGACAGCTCCAACCAGAGACATCAAGGGAAAGAAAGACAAACATGAAACAACTAGACACTAATTGAAACATCAAACAAGAGGACCAAGCTTGGTCCTGTATCGCTCACCTGAGCTAACAGATTCAAAGTTTAAGGAAGTGCCAACCTTTACTGAAGGCTTTATGGGAGGACATGGTGATGACAGGGTAAGCATTTTCTGCAAATCAAGTAGAATGTAACTCTATGATAAACAGGCTGACCTCACCAGTTTTCTAACTCATTCAAGCTTTTATTCCTGACTTGCTAAGAAGATCCGATCTAAACTGAAGTGGCTATGGTGATGACAAGTTCAAAAACAAGAGTTTTCAAACTCCTCCAAGCTTTCTGCCGGACTTCCTTGTTTGTAAGTTTCATGAAGATCCGTTCAAAACTAAAGGGGCAGCAGTGATGACAAGGTCGAAAAGAGGCATTTTCAGCAATCAAAGGCACATCACTCTATGATAAATGTGCCGACTTGGCCGGTATTCAAACTCATCTGAGGTTTTATTCCCAGCCACCTTTCATGTAAGTTTCAGAAAGATCCGATCAAAACTGAAGGGTCTACGGTGATTACAAGGTCATAATATGGTATTTTCAGCAATCAAAGGGATGTTATTCTATGAAAAATGGTCCAACTTGGCTGGTTTTCGAACTCATCCGAGGTTTAATCCCCAGCAACCTTACACATACGTTTCAGAAAGATCTAATCAAAACTTAAGGGGATACGGTGATGACAAGGTAAAAAACTGAAATTTTCAGCAATCAAAAGGCAGAACTCTATAAAAAATGGGCTGACTTGGCTGGTTTTTGAACTCATCCAAGATTTTATCCCCATCCACCATAATTATAAGTTTCATAAAGATCCGATCAAAAATGAAGAGGCTACGTTGATGACAAGGTAAAGAATCAGCATTTTCAGCAATCTAAGCAAGGTAACTCTATGATAAATGGGCAGACTTGGCCGGTATTGGAACTCATCAGAGGTTTTATCCCCAGCCACCTTACCTACATATAAATTTCAGAAAGATCCGATCAAAACTGAACATTTTCAGCAATCAAAGAGACGTTACTCTACAATAAATGGGTCGACTTGGCTGGTTTTCGAACTCATCCGAGGTTTTATCATTAGCCATCTTACAAGTTTCAGAAAGATCCGATCAAAACTGAAGGGGCGACGGTGATGACAAGGTCAAAAATCGACGTTTTCAGCAATCAAAGGGACGTAACTCTAAGGAAAATGGGCCGACTTGGCCGGTTTTCGAACTCATCCGAGGTTTTATCCCCAGCCACCTTACATATAAGTTTCAAAAAGATTCAATCAAAACTGAAGGGGCTACGGTGATGACAAGGTCAAAAATCGGCATTTTCAGCAATCAAAGGGATGTAACTCTACCATAGATGGGCTGACTTAGCTGGTTTTCGAACTCATTCGAGTTTTTATCCCCAGCCACCTTACATATAAGTTTCAGAAAGATCCGATCAAATCTGAAGGCACTACGGTGATGACAAGCATTTTCCCATAGTAAGTCTATGGGACCATGTGGTTGCCATTACAACCAAAGTTTTAGGGCAATTTCCAAAAAAAAGTTTATGTCATCAATGCCCCACCAGAGGCATGCTATAGATAAGAAATGATTGAGATCAGCCTGCAGGCTGCAGAGATATAGCTGCTCAAAAGTGTGGACGGACGACGGAGGACCCACTATACTATAAGCTCCCCTGGAGCCTTCGGCCAAGGTGAGCGAAAAATTGGCATTTTCAGCAATCAAAGGGACGTAACTCAATGATAAATGGGCCAACTTTCGAACTCATCCGAGTTTTTATCCCTAGCCACCTTACATATAAGTTTCAGAAAGATTCGATAAAACAGAAGGGGCTACCATGATGAAAAGGTCAAAAATCGGCATTTTCAGCAATCAAAGGGATGTAACTCTATGATAAATTGGCTGACTTGGCCGGTTTTCAAACTCATCCGAGGTTTTATCCCCAGCAATCTTACATAAAAGTTTCAGAAAGATCCGATCAAAACTGAAGGGGCTACGGTGATGACAAGGTCGAAAATCGGCATTTTCAGCAATCAAAGGGAAGTAACACTGTGTTAAATGGGCGCACTTGGCCGATTTTCGAAATCATCCAGGGTTTTATCCCCAGCAACCTTACATATAAGTTTCAGAAAGATACGATCAAAACTGAAGGGGCTACATTGATGACAAGGTCGAAAATGGGCATTTTCAGCAATCAAAGGGACGTAACTCTATGATTAATGGACCGACTTTGCCGGTTTTCGAACTCATCTGAGGTTTTATCTCCTGCCACCTTACATATAAGTTTCAGAAAGATCCGATCAAAACTGAAGGGGCTACCGTGATGACAAGGTCAAAAATCGGCATTTTCAGCAATCAAAGGGACCTAACTCTATGATAAATGGGAGGACTAGGCCGGTATTTGAACTCATCCGAGGTTTTATCCCCAGACACCTTACATATAAGTTTCAGAAAGATCCGATCAAAACTGAAGGGGCTACGGTGATGACAAGGCCGAAAATGGGCATTTTCAGCAATCAAAGGGACGTAACTCTATGATAAAAAGGTGCCGACTTGGCCGGTTTTCGAACTCATCCGAGTTTTTATCCCCAGTCACCTTACATATAAGTTTCAGAGAGATCCGATCAAATATGAAGGCGCTACGGTGATGACAAGCATTTTCCCATAGTAAGTCTATGGGACCTTATGGTTGCCATAGGAACCAAAGTTTTAGAGCGATTTCGAATAAAAGTTTATGTCATGAATGCACCACCAGAGACATGCTACAGATGAGAAATGATTGAGATCAGCCTGCAGGATACAGAGATATAGCTGCTCAATAGTGTGGACGGACGACGGACGGACGGACGACGGACGACGGAGGACCCACTATACTACAAGCTCCCCTGAAGCCTTCGGCCCAGGTGAGCTAAAAATGGCCAAATAGCTTTCCAAAGTAAAATAATATAAGCGATACACACACTCAATCTTCGATATAAAAAGCCATAAAAAAATTAAACCACGACGGAAGAACAGCCTTGGAACGGTCAGTGATACGAATTCCACTGTGGGCTTAAAAGATTTTACGTGGTCACAATCTTCGCCCTTATTTCCGTCGCGATTTAAACAAATAATTTTTTAAGCCCCCCCCCCCCCCCCCTCCCAAGTGGAATTCGTTTACGCTGACCGTTCCAAGGTGGTTCTTCTGTCGTGGTTTGTTTTTGTTATGGTTTGTCTTTGGGTGTTTGTGTCGCTTATATTTATCCCCACGTTTTTCAACGAAAAAGTGGGGATATTGTTATCGCCTCCGTCCGTCCGTCCGTCCGTCTGTCTGTCTGTCCGGCTATCTCCTCCTAAACCGTTAGCCGGAATTCAAGCAAATTTGGTATGCGAGTTGCTTACATGAATGGCTTGCGCAAGAGCACATTTTTTTTGTCCCCGCCCCCAGGGGCCCTGGGGAGGGGTCAAAAGGTCAAATTTTGACCTACTGTGGAGAAAACGTGGGGATTTGCGATGGCTTGCCATCGACTGCGCGCTCTAGTATTTTATTGGGTAGCCTATTGGCCATTTTGTGTGAACGTAACTATCCTTTTGGCTTTCCGCTATTGATGTTTCCATTAGGTATGTTATTTCATGTTTGTGTTTCTTTCCCTTCAGTGTCTCTGATGGGAGCTGTGGGTTGATTTTATCGATTCCTGATCATTGCCTCCACTTCTATTTTACGAAAGCGGTTAACCAATAGTGCAAATTCTCTCGCTAGAAACTGAAAACTGCCCTTCTTGATTCAGCGGAAGGGATAGAATAAACGTAGAAAATATTTCATGATCAATCTCCACGAAAGAATGTTGCTGACCCCGGCAGGTATCGAATCCCAGCCCTCCTGATCACCAGTCAGACGCGCATCCGACTGAGCTACCGAGGCCGGCAATACCAAATCTTATGTAAATATTGTCAAGTAGAAAATTTCGAGCTTCACACACTTTTGACATGGCCATAAAGTATAGTTTTTATGTTATTCAGAAGTGATAAAAGCATTTCTTACATTACATTACAGATTTCTCCCTGATCTTTCAAAGACTTTGTCGCAATATTTATTCACATGTTTTTGACGGTAGTAGTGGTGGTACAAGGGCTTGAATTTGTTTGTTTAGTCTTTTATGAAGTTAGGGTAACCAAAATAACGTGGCCTTCTGTAACACATGCAGCAAACTTAGTGGCTGAAAGACAAACGTGGTCATCAACTACAGCCTTCTCTACAACCAAAGGTTGCATTTTATAGGCATTCGTACCACCAAGCTCTTGCTAAAGAATGTTAACATAGTGGGGCCGACAAACAACGACGACATTGTTAGCGGCCTCATCTGATGGAGCCAAAGTATTCTTGAATACCTTGTTAAAAGTGAAGTAATGACGTCTTGGGTTTTGGAGGTAATACGTTCGTATTTTGAGAGTAGAAAGAAATGCGTTTGTTCACTTGTTGCAGACTGCTATGTTTCCATTCCTTAAGGACTTAATGCTCAACATACTCTCGTTTACACCATCGATTACCAAAGTTTAATGCAGCAGCTATTTCTTCTCTACACTAATTGAAATCAATTTTAGAAGTCATCTTTAAAATGCAAAATATCATGACGTTGCATTTATTACATGCTCTGAATGCTTTATGATTAATACAGTATTACTGTATTGATTCTCATTATCTATCTTTTAGATTATTTGTTTTACATAGGAGTCCATTAAAATTACCTGACAAGAAACTTTATTTTATTGGTATCTTCATTTGACAGATCAACAAAGTCTGGCAATACAAATTTTGCCTCGCTCTCTGCAGAAGCCGGTACTCCTAGACAGGCATGGTATGGGCATACAGACAGCATGGTATTACTGAGGATATGTTTCTTCTGCTGACAAACGTGCTGGACGGCTGCAAAACAATTAAGTAAAATCATGAATCTTGCCAAAGTTTATTTGTCATTATTTTATGGTCCTAAACTATACACAATGTGGCAAGACAAAACATCAATTTTGCCTCAAAGATAAGACTTATCAATCAAAAAATATTGCGGTTTGCTTACTTACTCTCTCAGCATTGGTGTCTAAGTATACATTTACCTTTGCATAGTGATTTTTTGTAGCTTGACCGACGATTCATCTACCCATCTTTGCTCATATTATGCATTCTGCAATTCTGTATTATGCATAAATGGTTTGTCTTTCTTTCAAACAAAAGCGGTCAATGATGGGCCTGAATCGCTTGCCTGAGAAATGATCGAACTTACCTAAGATATCCAGTTCTGGGAAAGTTTCATGAAGACTGAAATAAAACTGTGGCCTCTAGCGGTTGTACCAGGTTTAAACTTCATAATCAGGGTTATCGGTACCATTAACTACACAAAGCCGTTTCAAAATTTCATAGATAATTTCAAAATTCAATATTGGACTTAAATCTCTTCAGCAACAAGGTCTATCAGAACCCGAATTGTATGGTGATTAAGGCGTAACTATACCAAATTTATTAGTGACTTAGTATATAAATTCAGAAAAATATATAACCGCAATGACTTCAGCACCCAATTTCGTGAAATCAATCTTCGATATAAAAAGATTGGGTACAACATAAATGTTATAGGACAGACTGCATGCATGGTAGTTTACCCAATCACGGTTGCACACCGGTGGGTCAGGCCTCAGATTCTATGACGGTTCAATCCAAAAGGCTTACTGAGAGAACCAGTGCTTCAGCTGAAGTGCACGACCCGCCGGATGCTTTTAGCTTTATGAGTGTTACCATATATGGGTATGGCGGCCATTTTTGTCATGTGACCTGGACCTAAAACGGTTCCCCAAATAAATGCGCCTTATCGAAAGGAGCAAAAATATATCTTATACTTTAGTACTGTATTCTGAATCGTTTGCAGGATAAAATGCATTCTCACTTTTCAAATACAAAAGCATATGTGTCAAAGTTTGACCTAGGCACAAAGAAGGTCAAGGTCAACCCAGGGTCACCATTTTAGCAATTTATGATGGGCCTACGTCTCAGATGCTGTTTGTCAAGTTTCGTGGAAATCTGCCCAGTGGTTCTGGAGAAGACTATTTTTGAAGGGTTTTTACCATATATGGCTTGGCGGCCATTTGGGTCATGTGACCTGGACCCCATGAGCAAATTTTGGTCCCCCCCCCATCCCATAGAGGCTCCATATGAAATTTGACTTCAATCGGCCCAACGATTTCCGAGAAGAAGCAGTTCGAAAATTTTCACATTTTTCGCCTCGGCGAGGCTATGCTAAATGGAATGTAATATTTCGCAAGTTCATTGGTTAGATCTCATTGATATCTATCAGTATGCCAAAAATTGTTTAAATATTCCAAGCGGTTAAGTCACTATCACCAATTTTCACAAACGGGTTACGGACGGACAGATAGACAGACCATATATGGCTTGGCGGCCATTTTGGCCATGTGACCTGGAACCGATGAGCAAATTTTGGTTTCCCCCCATCCCATAGAGGCTCCATATGAAATTTGACTTGAATCGGTCCAACGGTTTCCGAGGAGAAGCAGTTCGAAAATTTTCACATTTTTCGCCTCGGCGAGGCTATACTAAATGGAATGGAATATTTTGCAAGTTCATTGGTTAGATCTCATTGATATCTATCAGTATGCCAAAAATTGTTTAAATATTCCAAGCGGTTAAGTCACTATCACCAATTTTCACAAACGGGTTATGGACGGACAGACAGACTGACAGAATGACACGGTGATTTTAGGGCACTCTTAGAAAATCAACCGACTTCAGTCGGTCGCTTTTTCTGCGGGTCGTGCAATCTAATTCTATGTAATGTTGGTTGGTGCCTGATGCTATGTCTCTGGTCCCGTCCATCAGAGTCTAACTGTTTGTTTTCTTTTGCTCCAGCATTTCAGTGGTTTCTTGCTATCGAGTCCTCACCGTTGTTTCATCTGTGGTTGTTTGATTTTTTTGTGTTCAGGGAGATGTTGCACTGATGAGTTTGGAGGCCTTCATGTGGACTGAACAAATTATTTGTATAAATCGCGACGGAAGTAAGGGCGAGGATTGTGGCCACGTAAAATCGATTTAAGCCCCCACCCCACACACCCAGTGGAATTCGTTTCACTAATCGTTCTGAGGCGGTTCTTCTGTCGCGGTTTATTTTTGTTATGGTTTGTCTTTGGGTGTTTGCATCGCTTATATTATTTTGTTTTGCATAGCCAATTGGCCATTTTGTGGGAAAGTAGCTGTGCTATTGATGTTTCCGTTGGAGTCTGTTGTTTCATATATGTTTGTGTTCCTTTCCCTTTCGTGTCTATGATGGGAGCTGTGTGTTAATTGTATCAATTCCTGATCATTGCCTTCACTTCTGTCTTTTATCAAAAGCAATTTGACCTAGTGAACTAATTTCTAATCCATTGCACGACCCGCAGAAAAAGCGACCGATTGAAGTCGGTTGATTTTCTAGAGTGCCCTAAAATCACCGTGTCATTCTGTCAGTCTGTCATTCTGTCAGTCTGTCTGTCCGTCCGTAACCCATTTGTGAAAATTGGTGATAGTGACTTAACCGCTTGGAATATTTAAACAATTTTTGGCATACTGATAGATATCAATGAGGTCTAACCAATGAACTTGCGAAATATTACATTCCATTTAGTATAGCCTCATCGAGGCGAAAAATGTTTAAATTTTCGAACTGCTTCTCCTCGGAAACCATTGGACCGATTGAAGTCAAATTTCATATGGAGCCTCTATGGGAAGGGGAAACTAAAATTTGCTCATGGGGTCCAGGTCACATGACCAAAATGGCCGCCAAGCCATATATGGTCTGTCTGTCTGTCCGTAACCCGTTTGTGAAAATTGGTGATAGTGACTTAACCGCTTGGAATATTTAAACAATTTTTGGCATACTGATAGATATCAATGAGATCTAACCAATGAACTTGCGAAATGTTACATTCCATTTAGTATAGCCTCGCCGAGGCGAAAAATGTGAAAATTTTCGAACTGCTTCTCCTCAGAAACCGTTGGGCCGATTGAAGTCAAATTTCATATGGAGCCTCTATGGGATGGGGGGAAACCAGAATTTGCTCATGGGGTCTAGGTCACATGACCAAAATGGCAGCCAAGCCATATATGGTAAAAACCCTTCAAAAATAGTCTTCTCCAGAACCACTGGGCAGATTCCCACGAAACTTGATAAATAGCATCTTGGACGTATAGTAGAAGCTCCCATGTGACGAAAGCTCACAAAAATGCATTTTGAGTGGCCACCATGGTACCAAAATTCTCTTTAGTATATTATTTTAGTACTATATCTGGGCAGTATGAAACACAATATTTCCCATTTTTTAAGTCTTGCAAAACATGTTTTATATCATGCCAACATGCGGTACACAAGTTCACGAATGTGCCAGTTATGTAATAAGACTCACATTAGGACAATGTTGAAATATTAAGGTCTTTTCAGATGTAGTCATTAACAGTGGTGCAATTTACATTTGTTTAACTTGTTTCATGCAGGAAACTCATTAATGAAGTATAAATATGATACACCCCATGATTTTAACCAGTAAAATGGTCCCAAATGGGACTATGGTAAGCATATTTGGGGCAAGCTTTTCACGAAAAACTTGTTTTAAGTTAACATAGGCAACTTGTATATTGCTAAATAGTAAATACATAATAATGTGTTTTTGTAACCAGCATATGCCATGCACACACCCCTTTCTGGAATTTTTAGGAATAAAATAATAGATTGTTTGAGAATTGAGAATACTATTCTCTATTTGGCATAGAATGTTTAAGTATAGCCGCTCCAAAAGTGGTACAATAGTGATGGCTGCTTCATAGAAATATTTTCACACAGGATTAGATCAAACTGTGTAGTTTAGCTGCTTAACATTTGCACCAATCTATTCATACACTTTTATCATTTAATATATTATAGACCATAATGAATGAACCTCATCATGAGAAAACCTGCAAATTTCATGTATGAACGATAAATATGCAGATAAGCCTGTGTGTACACATAGTGTAATCAGCATCTTTGGCATTAGCACAGTCTTGTCTGGTCCTTCCCTGTTGAATCTCATGGGATTGAAACCCTCTATGAAATTTCCAAACAAAGGATCAGACCTTAAATTTGACCCAGGTGTGCAATTAGTGTCCCAAAACTAAATAATCCAAATCGTTGTTTTTGCTAAATTATATTGCTCATATTGGTGCTATAAATGGTCATGATATTAATATTGTTATTGATGCCCTGGATAGAAACTGATTGTTTAAACATATGATGTTTATATACTAAATGCTCATATTTTAAATATTTGGATTATGGCACCGACAATAAATACTGTAAATGATGATATTGCCATTGATGACGATGATGATGAAGATGATGATGATTTCATCAAAAAGTTTAGCTTCATATACACCAGTGAGGCCTTTTCATTTGAATGTGAATTGTTTGTTAAACCGTGAACATTTTTAGCTCACCAGAGCCGAAGGCTCCGGGGGAGCTTCTGGGATAGGCAGTTGTTCGTCGTCGTATGACGTATGTCGTCTGCGTCAACACTTTCAAATGCCATCTCCTCTGAAGCCACTGGGCCGATTGGGCCCAAATTTTATCTGTATTAGCCTTGGCCTAGGGATTGAAAGTTTGTGTTGTTTTTTTTTTTATCAAAATCGGCTCATTAGTTTGATTGCTATGGCAACTTGTAGTTTCCATAGACTTATAATGGGGAAAATTGAAATATGGCATTTACTGCAAAGCCTCTGCAGATATTTTGACAAAACTTTCATAGAAATGTTCCATAGGCAATCTACTATCTGCCGTATGATTTTAGGCCTTCTGCCTATTTTTTTGGTTGCCATGGAAACCAAAATGCAAAAAATAGACAATAAAATACTTAAAAAATCATCTCCTCAGAAACCATATGCTCTAGGAGGCTGAGACTTTATGAAAATATTCACCATATTTGCCTTTACAGGTTTTGTGTTTTTTTATGAAATTTGGCCTTTCAGTTTTGTTGCTATGGCAACTTAGAGATTCCATTGACTTATAATGGGGAAAACTGAAAAATGGCATTTACTGCCAAGTCATTGCAGATATTTTGACCAAACTTACATAAACATGTTCCTTGAGTAAAACTTCTCTCAGCCATATGCTTTTATGTCAACCTAGGGGGCCCCTAGGTTGTGCCGGGGCCATGCCCCACCCCCTCCACTTTATAAAATGCCTTATATCTCAGAAACCTTACAGACCCCAACCCCTAAACCATATATATTCTTGTTCCTTATGATAAGATGCATTAAGTGACATCAACCTGGGGGTCCCCCGGGATGTGCCGGGGACATGCCCTGCCCCCTCTATTTCATAAAATGCCATTTATCTCAGAAACCATTCAGATCCCAACCCCTAAACTATATATATTCTTGTTCCTTATGCTAAGATGCATTAAGTGATACCAACCTGGGGGTCCCCCGGGATGTGCCGGGGACATGCCCCACCCCTCCACTTCATAAAATGCCATTTATCTCAGAAACCATTGAGATCCCCACCCCTAATCCATATATATTCTTGTTCCTTATGATAAGATGGACTCAGTGACACCAACCTGGGGGTCCCCTGGGATGTGCCGGGGCCATGCCCCACCCCCTCCACTTCATAAAAGGCCCAATATCCCAGTAACGTTACAGATCCCCACCCCTAAATATTAACATTATAAATTCTCGTTCATTATGATGACACATCCAGTGGCACCAACCTGGGGGTCCCCAGGGATGTTCTGGGGCCACTGCTTGACTTCATTAAAAGCCATATAGCTCAGAAATCTTTCAGCTCCCCACCCCTAAACCATATATATTCTTGTTCCTTATGATAAGACTCGTTCAGTCACACCAACTTGGGGGCTCTCTTTGTGCTGAGGCAATGTGCCTCGACCTTCCACTTCATGAAAGGCCATATATTTCAGAAACCATTCAAATCCCCACCCTAAATATTAACATTATAAATTCTCGTTCATTATGATAAGACACATCCAGTGGCACCAACCTGGGGGTCCCCAGGGATGTTCTGGGGCCATGCCCCACCCCCTCCATTTCATAATATCACAATATCTTGGAAACCTTACAGATCCCCACCCCTAAACCATATATATTCTTGTTCCTTATGATAAGACACATTCATTGACACCTCCCAGGGCCTTGCACCAGCCCTGCACTTCAGAAAAGGCTTTATATCTCAGAAACTTGTCCACCCCTAAACCATATATATTCATCTTCCTTATGATAAGACGCATTCAGTGACACCAGCTTGTGAGTCCCTGGGGCATGCCCGGGCCATGCCCCACTGCTTGACTTCATTAAAAGCTATATATCTCAGAAATCTTTCAGCTCCCCACCCCTAAACCATATATATTCTTGTTCCTTATGATAAGACTCGTTCAGTCACACCAACTTGGGGGGTCTCTTTGTGCTGAGGCAATGTGCCTCGACCTTCCACTTCATGAAAGGCCATATATTTCAGAAACCATTCAAATCCCCACCCCATAATCATATATGTTCTTGTTCCTTATTATTAGCACTCCTACTGTAGGGGTGTCCGCAGGGGCCTTTCCACTTCATAAAAGGGCCTCATATCTCGGAAACTGTTCAGATTCCCACCCCTAAACCATATATATACTTGGTCCTTATGATAAGACACATTTAGGGACAACAATCCTGGGCTTTCCTGGGATCGACACGGCATGCTCCAACCCCTCCACTGTTTAAGAGGCCTTATATCTCCAGCCATACAGATCCCCACTGCTAAACCATCCTAGTGTGATAAGACACATTTAGTGATACCAACCAGGGCTCCATTGGGTCCATGCCCCGCCCCTGTACTTCATAAAAGGCCTAATGTTTCATATACTGAATCCACATGGGTGCTCATTTGGATATTGGGGTTCTCTTGGCAGATTAAAATGATACCATGTTAAAATACATGGCTGCAATTGGGCAGTGCCCACCTGAGCTCTGGTGAGCATAGTGGCCCATAGGCCTCTTGTTGATATTCTGGCAGCAATTCAGGACTGTTTGTATTTGATTCATCAAAGAGTTCACATCAGAAATGGCCAAAATTGTTTTTGACTTTGCAAATACTTTGTTTGTTGTGCATATATCATAAATCATAAAATATAAAGACATTTTGCACTGGAGAAAAAGCATAGCTTTCCATAGCATTCTGTCACACAGTGATATACAATAAATTAAGGTACTTTTTACCATGTCTCAACTCAGAAAATGCCAGTAGATATAGAAAGCATGGTAAATTTGCCATAACCTTATATTGTGGTGTCAGTTATGGTTAACAAATGCTTTTTTTGAGTTGTCAGTGTATCTTAAATTTCCAATCCTGTCATTTAACATGGCCATTCAGCAAATTTCGAATAAGCACAACAGTACCTAAATGTATCCCATTATTTCAAAGCTTTTGCAAGACGTAAAAGTTGGGAAACATCTGTTTTCTACCTTCCAATATGTTGATCTTAAAAGGGTTATGGCTTAAATTTTTGGTACTTTCAGACCACCTATTGCTCAATCTCAATAGCTTGGAGCTCTTACTAGTAGGCCCATCATAAATTGCTAAAATGGTGACCCTGGCTTGACCTTGACCTTCTTTGTGCCTAGGTCAAACTTGGGCACATATGCTTTTGTATTGGAAAAGTGAGAATGCATTTTATCCTGCAAACGATTCAGAATATAGTACTAAAGTAATGAGATCTAACCAATGAACTTGCGAAATATTACATTCCATTTAGTATAGCCTCGCCGAGGCGAAAAATGTGAAAATTTTCGAACTGCTTCTCCTTGGAAACCGTTGGGCCGATTGAAGTCAAATTTCATATGGAGCCTCTGTGGGATGGGGGAAACCAAAATTTGCTCATGGGGTCTAGGTCACATGACCAAAATGGCCGCCAAGCCATATATGGTCTGTCTGTCTGTCTGTCCGTCCGTAACCCGTTTTTGAAAATAGGTGATAGTGACTTAACCGCTTGGAATATTTAAACAATTTTTGGCATACTGATAGATATCAGTGAGATCTAACCAATGAACTTGCAAAATAATACATTCCATTTAGTATAGCCTCGCCGAGGCGAAAAATGTGAACATTTTCGAACTGCTTCTCCTCGGAAACCGTTGGGCCGATTGTAGTCAAATTTCATATGGAGCCTCTATGGGATGGGGGAAACTAAAATTTGCTCATGGGGTCCAGGTCACATGACCAAAATGGCCGCCAAGCCATATATGGTAAAAACCCTTCAAAAATAGTCATCTCCAGAACCATTGGGCGGATTTCCACGAAACTTGAAAAATAGCATCTGGGAAGTAGGCCCATCATAAATTGCTAAAATGGTGACCCTAGGTTGACCTTGACCTTCTTTGTGCCTAGTCAAACTTTGACTCATATGCTTTTGTATTGGAAAAGTGAGAATGCATTTTATCCTGCAAATGATTCAAAATACAGTACTAAAGTATAAGATTTATTTTTGCTCCTTACGATAAGGCGCATTTATTTGGGAACCGTTTTAGGTCCAGGTCACATGACCAAAATGGCCGCCATACCCATATATGGTAACACTCATAAAGCTAAAAGCATCCGGCGGGTCGTGCACTTCAGCTGAAGCACTGGTTATTACCCATATTCGAACCTGACCAAGCTATCATCAAAACAAACATTCTGGCCCAGTTACTGAAGTAAAACTATGGCCTCTATAGGATAAACAAGGTTTTAAATTATTTTGACCTAGTGACCTACTTTTTAATCTGACTTGAATCGTATCAGAACTACACCAAGACATCAAGACATATATTTTGGTTTAGTTTCATAAAGATTGAAGAAAATTTGTTGCCTCTAAAGGTAGAACAAGGTTTTAAAAGATTTGACCTAGTTACCTAGTTTTTGATCCAATATGACCCTATATCTGAACTTGACTAAGATATCATCATGACAAACATTCTGGTATAGTTTCATGAAGTTTGTAGCATAATTGTGGTCTCTAGATTGAGAACAAGGTTTTAAAGCAATTTGACCTAGAAACCCAGCTTTTGATCCAACATGGCTCATCTTCAAAGGGGGCGGGGTGCCAATTTTGGGGTATTCTGGTCTTGTACCAAATCTTTTTATTTTTTGCAGGTAAACAGCCTAAAATGTGTACTTTATTATGGTATACCTCTGGTCGCGCGCAAGGTTGCTTTTTTTCGAGATATATTTTACGCTTTTATCTCTACGTTTGGAAGCAGGTCTGTGAACTCCAAAAATGTATAAAGCATCTGAAAAATTAACGGTAGGCACCAGACCCATTCATTTTATACCATATGTTTTCAGTTGCTGATTTTGCATCCTCAGATGTATCTTGATGACTGTTAGTTTCAGTGCCATCTACTCTATAAACCCCACTCATACATAGCTTTACAAAAGTAAGCTTCAGTCTTACCTATTCTATAAACCCCTTTAGATACTGCTGTTTTTTTTTTTTTGTTTGGGTTTTACGGCCCTTTCAAGATTATTTCACCCATATCGAGCCGATCGTTAATCATAGGTGGGCGAAAACCGGAGTACCCGGAGAAAAACCACCTGACCTTCCGTTGCAGAACTTGGCGTCTCACACGTGACCCGAACGAGGCTCGAACCCACGGCGGTGAGAGACCTAATGACTAAGAGTCAGCGCTCTTATCCATTAGGCCACGGAGGCCCGTTAGATACTGCTGTACAGCCTTAGATGAATGTATATACAGTTAAGCTTCAGTGCAGCCTGTTCTATAACCTTCTTTTTTGGAATAGTGTTTGGAAGCTTCAGATATAACTCAACACTCATTTAACCCTTCGTTAGTGTTTAGAGGCCTCAGTGCTATCTTTACAACCTTCAGCTTCTATCTAATCCATCATTAAACCTTCTATTGGTTACAGTGTTGTAGCCTCGGCAGAAGCTTTACCCACTGTAGCGTCTTTTCAATCTATTCTGTCATCCTCTCATTGTACTGTATCACAGATGGTACCTTTATACTTATTCCGCCCTCCCCCACCCCCCGCCCATCGCTTCCCTGGGCGGCAGGGCTTGAGATGTCATTTCATCTCAATGTCGGGTAAAAGTACCACAGATGTACATTAACACCCTACAGCTTCTTAAAATCTCTTCTATAACCCTCTATTGGGTGGTATTTTGTAACCTAAGATGTACCTTAACACTCTTTTAAGGCTTTAGCGTCTGACAAATCTCTTCTATAACCCTCTCGTGGGTTCAGATGTATCTTAACACCCTACAATCTATAATCCTCTTTTGGGAAGTATTTTGTAACCTCAGATGTATGTTAACACCCTACAAGTCTATAACCCTCTTCTGGGTAGTATTTTGCAACCTCAGATGTATCTTAACACCCTACAATCTATAACCCTCTTTTGGATAGTATTTGAAACACCAGATGTATCTTAACACCCTATAAATCTATAACCCTCGGTTGGGTAGGGTTTTGTAATCTAAGATGTACATATACACCATATACACTTTCCAATCTCTTCCACAACCCTCTCTTGGGTTCTGTATTTGTAACATCATGTTGTACCTTGACACCTTTTAAATTCTGTTTAATCTCTTATAAAACCCAAACCTTCTTTTGAGTAGTGTTTTGTAGACTGGCATGCCACCTGAACACCTTTTAGTTTCTGGCCAATCTATTCTAAAACATTCTATTATGTAGTGTTTTGTAACCTCAGATATACATTAACACACTTTAGCTTCTGTCCTGCTATTCTATAACCCTTTTCTGTGTTGTGTGTTCACTGAGCCATAAAATGTTGCTCAATATATCAGGTTCGACATTGCAACCAATTGTACTGATACTAAAACTGCAAGCACTGCATGATGATGCCCCGCCACTACAATTGCATCAAGCAAGTGCCATACCACAGTGAAACAAAATCTAATGGCTGTTTTCCCCCATCCTATTGATGAAACGATGCAAGTTTGGTCAGAATCAATCATTAAGTTCAGGAGATATAGTGCTTCAAACAGACTGCATGACAGAAGTGGCTTTGTTCAATATTCAAGGGGCGATAACTCCAAAAGTAGAAAATTCAGAGTTAAGGTTCATATGTTCTGCATGTTGTTTCAGGCTACTCTACATATCTGTGAAGTTTCGTGAAAATATCTAAAATGGTATCAGAGTTATGGAGCAGACTCGAAACTGATAACAACTGCTATATTCAAAGTTCAAATGGCAATAACTCCAAAAGTAGGAAAATCAGAGTAAAAGTTCACATGTTCACTGCACGTTGTCTCACGGTGTTCTACATATCTGTGACGCTTCATGGAAATATCTCAAATGGTATCGAAGTTATGGAGCGGACACGAAACTACGACAGAAATGGCTATGTTCAATGTTCAAAGGGCAATAACTCCAAAAGCAGGAAAATCAGAGTTACGGTTCATATGTTCTGCACGTCATCTAATAGTGCTCTACATACCTGTGAAGTTTCGTGACAATATCTCGCAATGTAATCAGAGTTATGAAGCCGACACGAAACTGATAGCAACATGGAAATGTCTCGAATGGTATCAACGTTATGGAGCGAACACGAAACTATGATAGAAATGCCTATGTTCAAAGTTCAAAGAACAATTACTCCAAAAGTAGGAAAATCAGAGTTACGGTTTATATGTTCTGCACGTCGTCTGATAATGCGTTACATATCTGTGAAGTTTCATGAAAATATCCCAAACGGTATCAGAGTTATTGAGCGGACACGGAACTACGGGGCGCTGACTGACGGACGGACGGACACTCAAAACCTCAGCGGGGTATAACATAATACCCCGCCAATTTTGAATGACTGGGCATAAAAATGATACTGTTATCCAAGAATCATCATTGGTTTCCTCCAATATTACCAGAAACTTTATAACATTTAATGATTAAGGTTAAAATTAAGTAAAGGTCTTCCTGAGTTGCAATATTGTTTCGAAAAATGTTTCTGAACATCACTTCAGACATCCTTCAGTCTACCTAAGAACAAATTGCATTGAGACAGCACACAGGTAATAACCCGAGTTAACTTTCAAAATACACTACAGTATCATGTTAAGTTACCCCACCCATTTTTGAAGGCCTATAACTCGAAAAAAACAAACCTTGCGCGCAATCAGAGGTATACCATAATAAAGTACACATGTTAGGCTGTTTACCTGCAAAAAATAAAAAAAAAATTTGGTACAAGGCCAGAATACTCTCAAATGGGAACCCTCCCCCAACTTGACAAAGGTATCATGCAGAAATACCATTCTGGTATAGGTTCATAAAGATTGAAGCAAAACTGTGGCCTCTAACAGGTGATCAAGGTTTCAAAGCACTTTGGCATAATGACCTAGTTTTGATCCATCTTGACACATATTCAAACTCTTCCAAGAAATAACCAAAACAAATACTGTGGTATAGTTTTGTGAAGACTGAAGCAAAACGCCTCCTGAGGGTGAACAAGGTTTTAAAGCGATTTGATCTGGTAACCTAGTTTTTGATCCGAAATATCCCTTTTCGAACTGTATCAAGATATCATCGAGACGACTGCATGAAGATTGAAGCAAACCTGTGGCCTCCAGAGGGTGAACAATGTTTCCTGTTTGGCTTTTTGCCGTTGGTTCATGTTTCATCTGTTTTTGTGTTTGCCTCCGTGTCACTTTCTATAGAGACTTGAGACGGCTGCGTACTTAGATTGTGGCCTTTCCTGACTGACCTTTTCTCACTAAGTTAAAGCAATCTGACCTAGTAACCTTGTTTTTGACCCGACATGACTATATTCGAACTTGACAAAGGTATGATCAAGACACACACTCTGGCATAGTTTCATAAAGGTTGAGGCAAAACTGTGGCTATTAGAGGGTGAACAAGGTTTTAAACTAGAAATGTGTCAATATGACACGGATGCCCCCGCCCAGGGGCCCACCTCACCCCCAAAAAATGATGCTGCAACAACAGCTGTAATCACCCGAAAAAGTGTCCTGAAGGTCTTTGGCATAGCTGGGGGTATTGCCAATTCAACTGTTGAAAAAATAACTGCAATCATACCAAATATGAACTCAATTCAGAAAATATGAGTTCTTAAAAACTTCAACATTAAAAATTTCTAAGTCTATGACCTTGACCTTGAGATCATTAGACAGGAGAGAGGGTATGGCTGAATGAAACTTTTGACCTGGGTCTATCATGATTCAAAATATGAAGCATACCATCATATGGTTTGTAAAATATGAGCTCTAAATACATTCAACATCAACTATTTCTTAAGTATGTAATTTGGCCTTGATGTCAGGGGCAGGCCCGCCCCCGCCTATAGGGGCTTGAAGAAATATATGGGCTGCATGATGCTTCCACGCAGAGCTGAATCCGTCCCGCACACTAGTGCTGGTAAACCGCTTGGAGGATCGAAGCCTGTCCAGGAACCGCGGTGCGAGGCGGACCGTCCATGCTAATAAACCCTATTGGTTTCATTGGGCGACAGGGCTTGAGATGTCATTTCATCTCAATGCCGGGTAAAAGTCCCACAAAATTGGAAGCAACGTCTCCAAAATGACCTTTACAGTGTTGACGGGGACGTTAAACCTCAAATCAAACAAACAAACAAATCAGGGGCAGGCGTATGGCTGAATTAACCTCTGGACATGTAACTATCATCATACCAAATATGAAGCAAATCCATTATATGGTTTGGAAAATATCAGCTCTTAACATACTTTAAATTTAAAAAAAAAGACTTTTAATAATAATAATAATAATCGACTTTATTTATAGTTGATAACACATTTAGCACCAGTGCTAATCTTCCACGTGGCTCTCTTTTCCTCGGTAGGAACCAGTACTAAGCAATGTGGATAAAGTCTCTTGCTCAAGGAAACAACACTTGGCACTTGCGAGGATAGAACCGGGGAACTCACTATCTCGAATCCGATGCTTTACCACTGCACCACAGCGCTTTGTGACCTTCCCCTTGAGGTCATGCGCATGGGTGGGGTATTGTAGAATATCACTTTGGACCTGTAAATATCATCATACCAAATATAAACACAACCCATCATATGGTTTGGCAAATATTAAAACTATTAAATTAACATTAAAAATATTTAACTCTGTGACCTTGACCTTGAAGTCTTAGGCATGGGTGGGGGTATTGCCCAATAAACCTTTGGACCTGTATCTATCACTACTCGCAAAGTTGCAGTATGTTTCCTCTGGCTTTCTTTGCCGGATCATTACAGGGTCACTGATGAGGCTTTATTAGCCGAAACTACGTAGTATGACCCATCTTCTTTCTTATGAATGTTTTCCTTGCTCTTAAAGGAGCTCATTTTTGATTTTTATTTGCCTTCACTGCAGCTGGTGTTGTGCCGTGTGGCGGCCGTAAAACGTCTCCCCGTACATCAACCATAGTGTAGTTTATATTTTACTTTTGGTCCTTTAAGATCAGCGTGAATATTCTAAGCAATCAGAAATAAATTATTGGTTTAGATTCATATTCTAGACAGGTTTTTAATTATTTGGACCCCATTTTGATTTAGATCAGTCTTTGAATCGACTGCCTATTCGAAATTCGCAAAGTTGCAGTATGTTTCCTCTGGCTTTCTTTGCCGGATCATTACAGGGTCACTGATGAGGCTTTATTAGCCGAAACTACGTAGTATGACCCATCTTCTTTCTTATGAATGTTTTCCTTGCTCTTAAAGGAGCTCATTTTTGATTTTTATTTGCCTTCACTGCAGCTGGTGTTGTGCCGTGTGGCGGCCGTAAAACGTCTCCCCGTACATCAACCATAGTGTAGTTTATATTTTACTTTTGGTCCTTTAAGATCAGCGTGAATATTCTAAGCAATCAGAAATAAATTATTGGTTTAGATTCATATTCTAGACAGGTTTTATTGGTTTAGACTCATATTCTAGACAGGTTTTTAATTATTTGGACCCCAATTTGATTTATGTCAGTCTTTGTGTCGGCTGCCTGTTCGAGGTTCGCGGGGTTGCGGTATGTTTCCTCTGGCTTTCTTTGCCGGATCATTACAGGGTCACTGATGAGGCTTTATTAGCCGGGACTACGTGGTATGACCCATCTTCTTTCTTATGAATGTTTTCATTGCTCTTAAGGGAACTCGTTTTTGATTTTTATTTTAATTATTTGGACCCCATTTTGATTTAGATCAGTCTTTGAATCGACTGCCTATTCGAAATTCGCAAAGTTGCAGTATGTTTCCTCTGGCTTTCTTTGCCGGATCATTACAGGGTCACTGATGAGGCTTTATTAGCCGAAACTACGTAGTATGACCCATCTTCTTTCTTATGAATGTTTTCCTTGCTCTTAAAGGAGCTCATTTTTGATTTTTATTAAACTTAATTCATCACATGGTTTGGAAAATATGAGCTCTTTAAAACTTTTAAAATTGAAAATTTCTTAGTCTGTGACCTTGACCTTGAGGTCATGTGCATTTTTTTAAAAGGCGGGGGGGTGGAGAATAGCTGAATTAAACTTTGGACCTATATCTATCATCATGCAATCTATCATAATGCCTAACATAAACCAAATGATCCGTAAAAGGTCAGGTTAACCTGAGCCTTTAACATTAAAAATTTCAGAGTCTGTGGCCTTGACCTTGAGGCGTGTGCATGGGTGGGGGTATTGTTGAATATCACTCTGGACCTGTATCTATCATCGTACCAAATACAAACACAATCCATCATATGGTTCGGCAAATATGAACTATGAAATTAAAATGAAAAATTTCTAAGTCTGTGACCTTGACCTTGACGTCTCAGGCATGGGTGGGGGTATGCCCAATACACTTTGGACCTGTGCCTATCACCATAGCAAATTTAAACTAAATCACCTGATGGTTTGGAAAATATGAGCTCTTTAAAATTTAAAATTTCTAAGTCTGTAAACCTTGACCTTAAGGTCATGGGCATGGGGGGGGGGTATAGCTGAATAAAATTTTCGACCTATATCTATCATCAAGCCAAACATGAACCAAATCAATCATAAAAGGTCAGTTTCTACCTGGTACAAATACCTTAACATTAAAAATTTCAGAGTCCGTGGCCTTGACCTTGAGGTCATGGCTATGGGTGGGGGTATTGCTGAATGAAATTTTCGACCTGTATCTATCATTATACCAAATTTGAACCACAGCCATCAAACGGTTTGGAAGATATGAGCTCTTAAATAAATATACCTGGTACAAATACCTCAAACTGAGTCTTTAACATTAAAAAAATTCTAAGTCCTTGACTTTGACCCTGAGGTCGTGGGCATGGTTGGGTGTACTGCTGAATAAAACTTTGGACCTATATCTACCATCACACCAGATATGAACCAAATCAAACATATGATTTGGAAAATATGAGTTCAGGTTCTAGCTGGTACAAATACCTTAACCTGAGTCCAACAGGATTACGTACGTACGTATGTACATACATTCGTACAGATGGACGTACATTCGTACGCACGTACCCACATATGGAAAACCGAAAAACTATGACCCGGCATCATCCGATGTGGGGGGGGGCATAAAAATGACCTAGCGACGTAGGCATTGATCCGATATGATCCATATTCAGATCTGATTAAGATATCATCAAGTCAAACATTCCGGTATAGTTTCATAAAGATTGAAGCAAAACTTTGGTCTCTAGAATGTGAACAAGGAATTTGACCATGTGACCTAGTTTTTGACCCCACATGACCCATATTCGAACTTGAACAAGATATAATTAAGTAAAACATTCTTGTTAAATTTTGTTTTCAAGATTAAAGCAAAACTATGTCCTCTAGAGGGTGAACAACACAAATGTTGATGACGGACAATGCAAGGGTAATCACAATAACTCACTCTGAACCAAAAATGATGCCTTCTATTGAAATACATGTCGTTTGTTTTGCTAATACCAATCCAAGACAGGCCTATTTTTCTCATAAACTACCACTAGGTTGAGTGTGCTCATTAGCGGTAAATAAACACACTGACAACTGACTTTTACATATACCAACAGAATACATATGGTGTAAACATTAGAAAATCACAACCAAATACTACCTTTTACCGTCCATAAGGAAAATGGATACAAAATCAGGAAAGTAAATCTTTCAAAAAATATGTTGTCTCCCTTTTCAACAGGGATCTTCTCTTTAGAGAAAGATTTTTAACCTACACGAACATATTCTTTCCTTTAAGAGTAAACCTTTTTTCAGAGATGTAAAAATAATAGGGAAGTCACAAAAGTTTTCTGCCATGAATAAATGTCAGAAAATGTGCCAAGTGTATCTATCTATTTTCCCCAATGACATCACGTGAACTAGTCCGTGAGATGAACAATCCCCCTGAACCTCACTTTATATAGAGAAAACTGGGGTTTACAGGGGAAAGGATTATCTTTCTTATTTCTGACAGAAGATATAGGTCGTAGGTACTCGTTAAAACCGCCTCATTTGAGGCGATTCTAACGAGCACCCACAACCTATGCTTTCTGTATAAATTAGAAAAATATTACCGATTTTCATCAGAAAGTAGCTATTTTGAGATGTGAAAAATGCACTTTGTCGCACGGGTTTGTTATCATAATGAGCATTTTTGATTTGTGATACATTACTTATTTATTCTCTAAAATCTAAGCTATTTACAGCAGAAATAGGAGTAAAATAATGTAATCCCAGATAAATCCTACTTTTTTCTGCAAGAAGTGGGATTTACATCATTACCTCACTAAGATAACATTTTCGGATTTAGGTTTTCCGACGCTTTCAAGATTATTTCAACTATAGCTAGCCGACCGTTAATCAGCGGTGAGAAAAACCGGAGTACCTGGACAAAAACACATGAACTTCTGTTGCAAAACGTAGTACCTCATATGCGACCTGAGAAGTGCACGAGCCCACAGGAGTGGAAGGCCTAGTGATCAAGAGTCAGCGCTCTCACCCATGGCTGTCCATTTAACATAACTTGACAAATACTGAAAATTATACCCAAATGACTCCCCTTAACAGAAACAGGTTTAGTGTGTAAACCGGAACAGATACCTATGCAAACAGTGTTGATCCATATGATGGGACCCATTATGAGTCATCTCATCAGGATTTACCATTACGAAAACTTTCCTATACAAATACTTTGTAAATTCTATTGCTGATGAAATGAAAATTTTGAGATGAAAAATTATGATATATTTCTTATATAGATTGTGGGTACACATTAGAACCGCCTCATCGAGGTGGTTCTAACGAATGCCCACAATCTATATTTTAGAGCAGATATAAGAAAATCAGGTTTATCCCTGTAAACCCCACCTTTACTACGTAAAGGCACTTATTCTTGATTATTGAGGACTATCGTTTCATTGCATAATATGTTGTAGCCCTCAGTGCTTACTGAAGAGAAGTCCTCTGTCTTCAACAGGTAAGGGTCTCCTTGGGGAAAATCAATAATATACTAACTGTTGAATGGAGTGTACATTATTGATTTTCCACTTAAGTGCCTCAGTCAGGGGA
Source organism: Lucinisca nassula (assembly GCA_963580285.1). Lineage (NCBI taxonomy): Eukaryota > Metazoa > Mollusca > Bivalvia > Lucinida > Lucinidae > Lucinisca > Lucinisca nassula. The sequence continues at coordinate 186,601,618 of OY757010.1, forward strand.
TTCAACAAGGGATACTAATCACCCTATTAAGGGCCACCTTTGATCTGCTATGGACAGTACACCACAGGGGGCAATAAAACAATTATGAACACACGATGTGTCCTACTGTTACTTGAATAAAAGCTTTTAAGTCAGAGGGGTCAGAAATATATAGGCGTGTTTTCGTGATGATTATTTGCTTTCCTGTTTAGGATTATGACTGAATCACCTGTTCACAAGAATGGACATGGCCAAATTAAAAGATTGAAGAGCCCACTGCAGAGAATCTGAGGCTGAATGAGTTAACGTTACCTTCTGATTTTTCGAAGAAAACCAAGCAGTAATTTTCATCATCATGCAACTCGACTTTTTCCACTTCCTTTTCCCTTCCTCCAGATTTCTTGCTTTCAAAGTAAAACCGGAATGTATCTGCTGATGCTTTAGGCATATCTGTTACAATGATACAGTTTGTAACTGGCACTCTACATGGGGTTAAGTAAGTTCCTTCTACTGTTTTCTGTTGGCACTGTTGAATAGCTCGATCAAAATCTGAAAGAAAAGATTTTAAATGCGTGTCTGTGCAGTCTGATAAGAGTCTTCTTTGGTCACTTGAGTGACCTTTGAATCCGAGCGTATCTACAGTACTAAAAGAGAAAGACGGCGGAAAGTTTGCAGAATGGTTTCAATCTTCTTCAATAATACAAACACGCATATATTTAGTCAAGGGGCGTCGACTTCAACGGCACAATTCATTTCCATCTCCTATTGTATTCAGATATTGACCCTTTATATATTTATGTTGGTTTGGAGCTGACCGGCCCAATCAAAACCAGGTCATATCGAGCATATCAGATTATCTAATCGCACTTTTCCTGGGCAGGAATATACATTCCAGTAACGTTCACATTCTTTCGCCTGAAACTGACAACTGCCCTTACTGATTCAGCAGAAGCGAGGGAGTGACCATAGAAAACATTTCATGATCAACCTCAGCGACAGGACGCTGCCGACCCGACAGGTATCGAACCCACGACCTCCTGATAATAATTCAAACGCACGTCTAATTGAGATACTGGGACCGGCTTCCTTATACAGATACATCAAACTATAAACAAGGTGCCCATGGGCCACAATGCTCACCAGACCTCAGGCGGGCACTGCCCACTGGCAGCCATGTATGGTTTCAGGTTTTATTTTATTGATTATAAAGTCTCCCAAACAAACCGACATTTCCAAATGAGCACCCATGTGGACTCTGTATCTGAAATATTAGGCCTTTTATGAGGAGGAGGGATGGAACATGGACCCAACAGAGCCCAGGTTGGTATCACTGAATCCATCTTATCATAAGGAACAAGAATCTATATGGTATAGGGGTGGGGATGTGTACAGTTCCTGAGATATAAAACCTTTTAAGCTGTGGAGTGGAGCATGGCCCTGGCAGACCCCAGGAAAGTCAAAATTGTTGTCGCTGAATGTGTCTTATCATAAGGACCAAGAAAATATATTATTTAGGGGTGGGGACCTGAACAGTTTCCAAGATATGAGGCCCTCTTATGAAATGAAGAGGAGTCTTATGAAATGAAGAGGAGAGGAATGGCCCCTCTGGACCACCAAGTTGGTGTGACTGAATGTGTCTAATCATAAGGAACAAGAATATATATGATTATGAGGTGGGGATCTTAACGGTGTCTGAGATATACGGCCTTTTATGAAGTGGAGGGGTGGACCATGGCATCAGCATGTTGCCCTAGCACATAGAGACCCCAGGTTGATGTGAGCAAATGAGTCACATTATAGGGAACATAAATATACATATTTTAGGGGTGGGGATCTGAACAGTTTCTGAAATATATGGCATTTTATGAAGTGGAAAGGTGGGGCATTGCCCCAGCACACCCCCAGAGACCCCTAGGCTGGTATCACTGAATGTGTCTTATCATAAGGAACAAGAATTATATGGTTTAGGGGTGGATGCTCTGAATGGTTTCTGAGATATTGGGCCTTTTACGAAGTGGAGGGGTTGGGCATGGTCCGGGCATATCCCAGGGGACCCCCAGGTTGGTGTCAATGAATGCGTCTTATCATAAGAAACAAGAATATATACGGTTTTGGGGTGGGAATCTAAATGGTTTCCGAGATATATCGCCTTTTATGAAGTGGAGGGGTGGGGCATAGCCCCCGTGTGGCCTGGGAGACCCTTAGGTTGGTATCATTGAATGCGTCTTATCATAAGGAACAAGAATTTATATGGTTTAGGGGCGGGGATCTGAACGGTTTCTGAGATATTGGGCCTTTTACAAAGTGGAGGGGGTTGGGCATGGCCCCGGCACATCTTAGGGAACCCCCAGATTGGTGTCACTGAATGCGTCTTATCATAAGAAACAAGAATATATATAGTTTAGGGGTGGGGATCTGAATGATTTCTGAGATATATGGCATTTTATGAAGTGGAAGGGTGGGGCATGGAACCAGCGCACCTCGAGAGACCCCAAGGTTGGTATCACTGAATGTGTCTTATCATAAGGAACAAGAATATATCAATGGTTTCTGAGATATTAGGCCTTTTAGAAGTGTGGGGGGGGGGGAGGGGCATTGCCCCGGCACATCCCAGGGAACCCCAAGATTAGTGTCACTGAATGTGTCTTATCATGTGGAACAAGAATATATATGGTATAGGGGTGGGGATCTGAACGATTTCTGAGATATTGGGCCTTTTACCAAGTGAAGGGTGTGGGCATGGCCCCGGCACATCCCAGGGAACTCACAAGTTGGTGTCACTGAATGCGTCTTATCATAAGAAACAAGAATATATATACTTTAGGGGTGGGGATCTGAATGGTTTCTGAGATATATAGCCTTTTATGCAATGGATGGGGTGGGGCATGGCGCCAGCACACCCTGAGGGACTCCCAGGTTGGCATAAAAGCATATGGCTAAAAGAAGTTCACACAAGGAATATTACTGTTAAAGTTTTGTAACAATATCTGCAAAGGCTTGGCAGTAAATGTCATTTTTCAATTTTCCCCATTATAAGTCTATGGAAACTACAAGTTGCCATAGCAACCAAACTAATAATCCGATTTACATAAAAAACACAAACTTTCAATCCCCCAGCCCAACCATTCTTATCAGGATGCTTCATATAAAATTTGGGCCCAATCGGCCCAGTGGTTTCAGAGGAGATGACGTTTGAAAGTGTTGACGCCCGACAACGATGACGCAGACGACGACGGACAGCTGCCTATAATATAAGCTCCACCGGAGCCTTCGGCTCTAGTGAGCTAAAAATAAACAAAAATCAGTAAAGCCGCCAGAGAAAGTTCACATTTTTTTATCAAGGCAATGGTTTTCATTTTGTACAGATAGAAAACAAAATAACATAGTACACGAGGGCACTATAAAATTGAAAAGTAATTTTCAATGAATCCTTTGTGACAATCAAATGTCATTCATAAAAACAAACTACCAAAGGACACAGTAGAAATTGTTAAGCAATTTGTGATGCATCCCTTGTCATCAACTTAGTTTGACAATCAAAGCCATTCATCGAATAATTCTAAAAGCTGATAGAACAAGGTACATTGATCGATTTGGCAAGCTCTTGTTCCATTGAGATGTATCTTAACTGGACAATGCAGTTCGCATTTGAGATGTATCTTAACTGGACAATGCAGGAGTATGGAATTTATATGGCTAGCATGTTGGGAGACATTGAACAATGTTTCATATGGAAGAAATTAGGCCCATCATAGATGTACATTATTATGTTCATAGGTGTAACAGGGGATAAGCCTGAAGATCAATCTTCATTTATTCATCTATCCACGTCTGTTAATCCATCACATTACGTGAACAAGTCTGTAAAATGAACACCCCACTAAACCCCACTTTATATAGAGAAAACTGGGGTTTACGGGGGTTTACATTATTTTTCTTATTTCTGGCTCCAAGACATAGGTTGTGGGTACTAATGAGGCGGTTCTAACGAGCACCCATAACCTATGTTTGAAGTATAAATAAGAAAAATATCACGGATTTTCATCAGAAAAGGAGCAATTTTAGAGATGCGACACGTCCACTATGTCGCACGGGTGTCTTATCGTAATGATGATTTCTGCTTCTAGTCCAAATTTTACAATTTTTTGCACTCGTGTGACACTTGAAAATTAAGTAACAGTTACCAAATTCTTATCAAACCTTTGATTGGTAGCATTCATATATAGTTCCAAGTTTGACCCAAATTCATAAAACTGGTCAGGAGATGGGTGCAGGCAATGTAATTTTGCCTAAATTGACAGATCTTGATAATGAGTTCAAGGTCACGAAAATCTTATGAAACCTTTGGTAGGTTCCAATGACATATTGTACCAAGTATGACCACAATTTATAATTTCGCTCAAGAAACAGGATGGGGACAAGCTATTTTTGGTTCAGGGTGTCCACAATTCGAGTAAAGCAAAATTCCCTGACTTTTCCCTGACTAAAATCAAATTTCCCTGACCAACGTTTTTGATATTTTGTGCATTAAGTTCTAACATCTGTTGGCCTCCTTCTTCCCTAGAGCCAACCCTTTCCTTCTTTTACAATACCAGCTGTAATTGTCTTATTCTTTAAATATGTTTTTGTTTGCTATGTTTTTTATGTTTGTATTTTCCCTTTGAATTTATTTTGCTATTTTTCTTTTTTTTCTAAACCAGACATGTACATGTATTTACATAAGTCATTTGTATTGTTGGATGAAATCCTTGAAACAAGAGGCTCAATGAGCCTAACCGCTCACATGAGGAACATTTTAGAAAGCTGTTTGTCTCATGGCTTCAGAGCAGAAGATTTTTTGGAAGTTCTTCCAATTATAAATCATTGGGAGACAATGAGCCAAGGGTAGTGGCCAATTTGGACACCATAGGGCTGGCGGGATTTATGCTGATGACCAACTGATGTTGCAACAATACTAAATATCTAATCTCTGGGCCTTATAGATTCAGAAGAAGATTTCTCAATTTTTCATATTAGTCTACAGGAGCTATGAAATATCCAAGCTCAGAGCCTTATGGTTTCAGAGAAGAATTTTGAAGTTTTTTTCCATTACATGTCCATGGGAGCTAATGAGCCCTGGAGCATGGCTATGTTGGACCCCAGGGGCATGAATGGCAGGATTTATGTTGGTGAGCACTTGACGTTGCTATATACTAAATATCTAAGATCTAGGTCTTATGAACTCAAAGTGTTTTCCATTTTTAATTTATTGGAGCTAATGAGCCCCGGGGCATGGCCACTTTTGACCCCAGAGGCATGGTTGGCAGGATTTATGTAGCTGACCATTTCACGTGGCTACATAGTAAATATCTAAGCTATGGGCTTTATGGTATCAGAGAAGAATTTTTTAGGCTTTTTCCTTTATAAATCTATGAGAGCTAAGGAGCCCTGGAGCGTGGCCAATTTGGACCCCCAGGGGCATGATCGGCAGGATTTATGTAAGGGACCACCTGGCCTTGCTACATTCTACATTCACTCTTGGCCTTGTGGATTCAGAGAAGAATTTTAAATGTTTTTCAATTGTAAGTCTATGGAAGCTTCTGAGCCCTGGGGTGTGGCCAATTCTGACCCCAGGGGCATGATTGGCAGGATTTATGCAGGTGATCATTTTACGCTGCTACATACTAAATATCTTATGGGTTGTATGGTTTCAGAGAATAAGAGTTTTGAAGTTTTTTAGTCTATGGAAGCTAAAGAGCCCCAGGGTGTGGCCAATTTGGACCACAGGGCTATGATTGGCAGGATTTATGTAGGGGACCACTTGACGTTGCTACATACTAAATATCTAAACTCTGGGCCTTGTGGTTTCAGAGAAGAAGATTTTTTTTATGTTTTTCCCATTGTAAGTCTATGGGAGATATGGCCATGACAACAACAGTTTCCATCTGATCTGCCCCAAAACATTTTGCTCTTTTCACCCAACCTGTTAAAGCTTCACATAAAATTTAATCATGATTGGACAACTGACTTTATACTTATTTGAAAAGTGGAAGCTTAGGAGCCCCGGGGCCTGGCCAACTTGGACCCCAGGGGCATGATTGGCAGGATTTATGAAGTGACCACTTGACTTTGTTACATACTAAATATCTAAGCTTTAGGCCTTGAGGATTCAGAGAAGAAGATTTTTAAAGTTTTTCCATTGTAAGTCTATAGAAGCTTATGAGCACCAGGGCCCGGTCAATTCTGATCTCAGGGGCATGATTGGTACAAATGTTGGGATTCAGGTAGGTGACCATTTTACTTTGCTACATAGTAAAGATCTTAGCTATGGGCATTATGGTTTTGGAGAAGAACTTTTTTAAGCTTTTTATCCATTATAAGTCTATGGAAGCTAAGGAGCCCCGGGGTGCGGCCAATTAGGATCCCAGGGGCAAGATTGGTAGGACTTATGTAGGGGACAACTTGACATTGCTATTTACTAAATATCTAAGCTTTGGGCCTTGTGGATTCAGAAGATCATTTTAAATTTTTTTTCCATTGTTGGACTATGGGAGCTTATGAGCATCAGGGCCTGGACAATTCTGACCCCAGGGGCATGATTGGCAGGATTTATGTAGGTGACTATTTTACGTTGCTACATACTAAATATCTTAGCTATGGGCTTTATGGTTTCGGAGAAGATTTTTGAATTTTTTTTTAATCCATTATAAGTGTATGGAAGCTAAGGAGCCCTGGGGCATGGGCAATTTTGACCCCAGGGGTATGATTGGCAGGATTTATGTAGGGGACAACAGTGGTCATGACGTTGAAGTACACTAAATTTCTTAGCTTTGGGCCTTGTGGTTTCAGACAAGAAGATTTTTAAAGCTTTTTCAATTGTAAGTCTATGGGAGCTAATGAGCCCCGGGGTGAGGCCAATGCTAACCCCAGGGGCGTGATTGTCAGGATTTATGTAGGTGACCATCTTGCATTGCTACATACTAAATATCTGAGGTATGGGCTTTATGGTTTCGGAGAAGAAGATTTTTAAGCTTTTTTTCCATTATAAGTCTATGGAAGCTAAGGAGCCCCGGGGCGGGGCCAATTTGGACCCCAGGGGCACGATTGACAGGATTTATGTAGAGGACCACTTGACGTTGCTTCATAATAAATATCTAAGCTCTGGGCCTTGTGATTTCTTAGAAGAAGATTTTTTAAGTATTTCCCATTGTCTATGGGAGCTTTATGTTGCCAACAAGAGTTTCTATCTGATCTGCCCCAAAACATTATGCATCTTTTCCCACTACCTGATAATGTTTCACATGAAATTTGATCATGACTGACCTATTTGCTTTAAAGATATACTTATTTGAAAATGAGAACGGACGACGGAGCATTGGCAAACATACACCTCACATGAGCCTTCGGCTCAGGTGAGCTAATGAAATGCATGTCCAAATACAGAGATCTGTTGGCCTCCTCCTTCCCTATAGCCAACCCTTACCACCCTTTAGTTTCTTCTCAAAGAATAATATACCAAATGCAATACTTAAGAAGATGACAAGACATTATTGTTATTATAATTATTATTATTATAATTATTGTTATCAAGGTAAAAGCCAAACATGAAGAAACTGTCTTAGCCTTTATTTTTGATGTTTTTTTATCACTCATGGACATATTTTTCAAAATTCCCTGACTTTTCCCTGACTTTTGCTAAAATGTCAAAATTCTCTGACCAATTTCATGATTCCCTGACAATTCCCTGACCTTGAAAAAATATTTTTTTCCCTGACTTTTTCCCTGACCGTGGACACCCTGTGGTTACATTTGCCAGTTCTAGGCAGTCTGTGACCTTGAAACTCAGGTCAAGGCCATCAAAACTCAATCACTGTTTTCCTCCAACATAATATTATAACCATGTAAGTTTGGTAAGAATCCATGTATTGACTCACAAAAACGAAAAACATTTAGTGTTTCAAAAAACCGGCCCCGAAGTTAAAGCTGAAGCAAATGAGATCTGCAGCAAACCAACATCCCCTCGACTTTGGTGTGTTTGTGCCTTGATTCGTTCACCTGAATGCCACTGTCTCTAGTACATTTTAGCTCTGGCGGCCATAATGTTCGTCAGAGCGAAACGATCTTAGCTATTTTGGTAGGGTGTCACCTAGGCAATACTCCTGTGAAATTTGAATCAAATTGACCCAAGAGTTTAGGGAGAGTTCGCGTTTGAAGCAAATTAACGACGTTTTTTTTCTATTTTTAGCTCTGGTGGCCATTTTGTTCATCGGAGTGGGTCGTTTAACTATTTTGGTATTTGGTCATCTAAGCAACATTCTTATGAAGTTTGAATGAAATTGGCCCAAGGGTATAGAAGTCGTCGTCGTTTGAAGATTTTTTTTTTTTTAGCTCTGGTGGCCATCCTGTTCGTCAGAGTGGAACGATTTTAGCTATGTTGGTAGGGGTCCCCTATGTAACATTCCTGTGAAGTGTGAATCAAATTGGCCCAAGGGTTTTGGAGGAGTTCGCTTTTGACGCAAATTTACAATTTTTTTTCTATTTTTAGCTATGACAGCCATTTTGCTCATCAGAGCGAGATCGTGTTAGCTATTTTGGCAGAGGGTCATCTAAGCAACAATCCTGTGAAGTTTGAATGAAATTGGCCCTAGAGTACAGGAGGAGTAGTCGTTTGATTTTTTTTCTATTTTAGCTCTGGTGGCCATCTTGTTTGTCAGAGAAAAACGATTTTAGATATTTTGGTAGAGAATGGCCTATGTATCACTCCTGTGAAGTAGAAGTAAAACAGAGATCAGGAATTGATACAATTAACTTACTCCACCCATAAAAGTTTGATTCAAATTGGCCAAAGGGTTAAGGAGTTTGTGGTTGAAGCCAATTACGATGCTTTTCCAGTTTAAGCTTTGGCGGCCATTTTGCTCATCAGAGCAGAAACGTTTTAGCTATTTCGGTAGAGGGTCACCTAAGTAACATTCCTATGAAGTTTGAATGAAATTGGCCCGAGGGTACAGGAGAAGTTGTCGTTTAAAGATACTTTTTTTTTATTTTTAGCTCTGGTGGCCATCTTGTTTGTGAGAGCGGAACGATATTAGCTATTTTGGTAGGGTGTCACCTGGGCAACATTCCTGTGAAGTTTGGATCAAATTGGCCTAAGGGGTAAGGAGTTCGCGTTTGATCAAATTTACGATGTTTTTCTATTTTAAGCTCTGGCGGCCATCTTGTTCATCAGAACAGAACAATTTTAGCTATTTTGGTAGAGTGTCACCAAAGCAGCATTCCTGTGAAGTTTGAAAGAAATTGGCCTAGGGGTATGGGAGGAGTAGTCATTTAAGGATTTTCTATTTTTAGCTCTGACGGCCATCTTGTTTACCGGAGCGGAACCATTTTTTAGCTATTTTGGTAGAGGGTCACCTAACCAACATTCCTATGAAGTTTGAATGTAATTGGCTTAGGGGTATGGGAAGAGTAGTCGGTTTAAAGATTTTTCTATTTTTAGCTCTGGTGGCCATCTTGTTTACTTGAGCGGAATGATTTTAGCTATTTTGGTAGAGAGCCACCTTGGCAACATTCCTCTGAAGTTTAAATTAAATCGGCCAAAGGGTTTAGGAGGACTAGTCTTTTGAAGCAAGTTGTTGACGACGGACGTCACACGACTGACGACGGACACTGACTGATCACAATAGCTCACCATCAGCACTTCATGCTCGGGTGAGCTGAAAAAGACAACCCATCCATGAGGTCCTGATCGCTCCCCTGGGCCTGAGTAGTATTTGGTCCCCTTTTTCCTCATCTGAGTGACAATGATCTTTGGAACTGATAAACTGGTCAAAGTTAACCTGAAGTCATTATAAAATATTGTAGTACTCAGCCACCTGAAGCTGAATACGAAGTTTTAAGAAATCGGCCCAGCTGTTCTGGAGAAGATGTTTTAGTATTTTTATTATATATGTCCAAGGCAGCCACTTAGGTCATGTGACCTGGATCATTTGAACAAACTTTCGTTCATCTATTACCAAGGCAGCTGTATATAAAATTTAAGTTTTAAAAATTGATGGGCACCTAGGGCAAAGGTCGCTGGATGACACTGACATTTAATAGCATTCACCTACATTCATACAGAAACTACTCTCATTCATAAGAATTTTCCACAAAATACATTTTAACCTCTTTCCCATTCAAAAGCCTGAGGGACCAAACTTGACCTTGTTCAAAGATAGCTCAAGATCAACCTAGGGTCATCAATGGAACCAAATTTGGTTGTACTCAATTTTTTAAGGCAATTGGCCATGAGGTTCTCAAGAAGATTTTTAGGGGTTTTACCATGTTTGGACATGCCGGCTATCTTTGCCATGTGACCTGACCCATTCGAATATACTTTCATTCTGCCATTGTCAGAAAACTGTATATATTACTGAAATTCCCTCTGCAATTTTAGAGAAAATGACATTTGAAATGTCAGTGCACCTGCAATCCAAGTGACATGGGGCAAAGGCAATCAAATAACACTGACCTTTGACATACAGAGACATTCATATTGTGCCTACTCTCATTTCATTTCGAAATGCGTTGTTTTACCATTTTCCCATTCAAAAGCCTAAAGGAACAAATTTGACCATGCTGTAAAATTGGTCAAGGTCAACTTGTGAAATTATTTCAACAAATCTGGTAGTACTCAGTCACCTTTGGCTACATAAAAAGTTTCGAGAAAATTGACCAAGCATTTCTGGAGAAGTTCTTTTACAGGTTTTCACCATATTTGACCTGAACCAACAAATCAAGATTTCATTCCCTAATTGTCAGCCGTTTGCCAAGCTGTTTGAGAGAAAAGGCCTTTTGAAATACAATTCAAATGAACTTGGTCCAAGGACTTTGAATGACCTTGACTTTGGCATTCTTAGACATCCTTTTTGTACCTACCCTCGTGTCATAGACCAAAATACATTCTGAAAAAAAAATGCATTATTCTACCCCCCCCCCCCCCCCGCCCCATTGAAAAACCCAAGGAACCACATTTGACCTTGCCATAAAATAAGTCAAGGTCAGCCAGCCTAGAGTTATCAATTAAACAAACTTGGTAGTACTCAAGTCACCATATCCTGCATACCCAATTTCAAGACAATCTACCCAATGGTTCTGGAGAAGAAAATTGTCTAAGGTTTTTACCATTTTTGGGCATGGTTCCCATCCTGTTCATTTGACATGGAAAAGTCAAACAAACTTTCGTTCTCCTCTATCAGCAGGCTGCATAAAAATAACATGAAATTGACCAAGTGGTTTCAAAGAAAATGTATTTTACAATGTCAATTGACCTGCAATTCAAGTAACCTTAGGCCATGGTCGCCAAATGACCCTGATCTTTGGCATTCATAGACATTCATTTTATACCTATGTCAAGTAAAGTAGGTCAAGGTCAACCTTGGCTTATTATTTTTGCAAAATTGGTATTACTCAGTCACGCTATGCTACATACAAAATTTCAAGGCAATGCCCAGTGGTTCTAGAAGAGAAGAAGTTTTACAGTTTTAACACTTGGGGATGGCGGCCACCTTGGGCACGTAAGCTGTACATTTGAACAAATTTTGGTTCCCCCAAAGTCAAAGGGCTGCATACAAAATTTAAATGAAAAGCGGTTTAATAGAAAATGTATTTTGAAATGTCAATGAACGTGCACCAAATGACCTTGACCTTTAGCATTCATAGACAATTATTTTGTACCTGTTCTTATGTCATAAACCACAATATTTTTCGAAAAAAGAAATGCATTGTCTTACCTTTTTCCCATTGTAAAACCTAGGGAACCAAAGTTGAACTTTGCATAAAGTATATCAAGGTCAATCTAGGATCATTATTTTTACAAACTAGTACTCAGTCAGCCCATGCTACATACCAAGTGTCAAGTCAATCGGTCAAGTGGCTCTAAAGAAGAAGATTTTTAAGGTTTTTGCCATATTTGGGCATGATGCCCATCTTGTTCATTCGACCTAGACCATTCAAAGAAAACTTGTTCCCTCACTATCAGGAGGCTGCATTTAAAATTTAAATGAATCTGGTCCAGTTGGTTCAGAGAAAATGTATTTTGTAATGTCAATGGCACTGCAATCCAAGTAACCTTGGGCCAAGGTCACCAAATGACCTTGACCTTTGGCATTCATTGACATGCATTTTGTACCTATTATCATGTCATAGACCTTTTCCCATTGAACAGCCAGGGGAACCACATTTGACCTGTAAGTAAAGGTAGTCAAGGTCAACTTTGGGTCATACTTGGCAGCAGACACCCGAAACTACATACCAAGTTTCAAGGTCAGAGGTTCTGAAGATGATTATCTTAGGTTTTAGCATATTTGGGCATGGTGGCCATCTTGATCATGTGATCTGGACCATTCCTGCAAACTTCTTTTACCCGACTGTCAGTAGGCTGCATATGAAATATAATTAAAATTGGCTCAGTGGTTTCAGAGAAGATGACATCTGAAAATGGTTGACGGACGGCCGATGGAGGCCTATAAGCTCCCACGGAGCCTTTGGCTCAAGGGAGCTAAAATAAACACTTTATATAGAGAAAATTGTGTTTATAAGAGTCTACATTATTTTCCTTATTTTTGCTTAAAAGCATAGATTGTGGGTACTCTTTAGAAAAAATGTAGACTCATAAAATGCCAATTAGACAAATGTCATCTGCTTTGTCATCTTTCGGTTAGTTTAAAAGTAATTATTGCAAATGGTGTGGGCCCAGATCCGACGACAGGTGCTGTCTGATCAGCGTCCAGACCGTTTGCCTAAATGCAAAAATATTTTTAAAAAAATTGGCAAGAAGATTCCGCAGACAACATAAGCAGACAACATTTTTAGATGCACTTTTTCTCAGGATCTTAAGGGTTAAAATGTCAGTCATAAAAATATCACTTTTGGGCTTTGAAAGGATTCACAAAGCTACATAGGTATTTTATTTTATAGAGGATCTTACATGAATGTTCATGTACTATTAAATTTAATAAACTTGTTGATGAAAAGGAATAAAATGGGAAGCTTTGCCGGGCATATTATCCCTTTTCCTCAACACGTTTAACATATTCAATAATACATGTCATAGCACAAATGCAAGATTCTATTTATAATATGACATTTAAAAACAAGAGGACCAAGCTTGGTCCTGTATCGCTCACCTGAGCTAATAGATTCAAAGTTTAAGGAAGTGCCAACCTTTACTGAAGGCTTTATGGGAGGACATGGTGATGACAGGGTAAGCATTTTCTGAAAATCAAGTAGAATTTAACTCTATGATAAACAGGCTGACCTCACCGGTTTTCAAACTCATTAAAGCTTTTATTCCTGACTTGCTAAGAAGATCCGATCTAAACTGAAGTGGCTATGGGTGATGACAAGTTCAAAAACAAGAGTTTTCAAACTCCTCAAAGCTTTCTGCCTGACTTGTAAGTTTCATGAAGATCCGTTTAAAACTAAAGGGGCAGCAGTGATAACAATGTTGAAAATAGGCATTTTCAGCAATCAAAGACACGTCACTCTATGATAAATGTGCCGACTTGGCCGGTATTCGAACTCACCTGAGGTTTTATTCCCAGCCACCTTACATGTAAGTTTCAGAAAGATCCGATCAGACTTGGCCAGTATTCAAACTCATCCAAGATTTTATTCCCAGCCACCCCAGATATAAGTTTCAGAAAGATCCGATCAAAACTGAAGTGGCTACGGTGATGACAAGGTCAAAATTTGGCATTTTTAGCAATCAAAGGGATGTTACTCTAAAATAAATGAGCCGACTTGGCCAGTTTTCGAACTCATCCGAGGTTTCATCCCCAGCCACCTTACATATAAGTTTCAGAAAAATCCGATCAAAACTGAAGGGGCTACGGTAATGACAAGGTCAAAAATCAACATTTTCAGCCATCAAAGGGACAGAACTCTACGATAAATGGGCTGACTTGGCCTGTTTTCGAACTCATCCAAGATTTTATCCCCAGCCACCTTACATATAAGTTTCAGAAAGATCCAATCAAAACTGAAGGGGCTATGGTGATGACAAGGTCAAAAATCGGCATTTTCAGCAATCAAAGGGACGTAAATCATTGATAAATGGCCAACTTGGCCGGTATTCAAACTCATCCTAGGTTTTATCTCCAGTCACCTTACATATAGGTTTCAGAAAGATTCGATCAAAACTGAAGGGGCTACGGTGATGACAAGGTAAAAAATCGACATTTTCAGCCATCAAAGGGACATAACTATATAGTTAATGGGGCAACTTGGCCGGTTTTCGAACTCATCCGAGGTTTTATCCCCAGCCACCTTACATATGAGTTTCAGAAAGATCCGATCAAAACTGAAGGGGCTACAGTGTTGACAAGGTCAAAAATCAACATTTTCAGCAATCAAAGGGACCTAACTCTATGAAAAATAGGCCACCTTTGCCGGTATGCGAACTCATCAGAGGCTTTATCCCCAGCCACCTTGCATTTAAGTTTCAGAAAGATCCGATCAAAACTGAAAGGGCTACGGTGATGACAAGGTCAAAAATCGGCATTTTCAGCAATCAAAGGGACGTTACTATGTGATAAATGGACCAACTTGGCTGGTTTTCGAACTCATCCGATATTTTATCCCCAGCCACTTTACATATAAGTTTAAGAAAGATTCGATAAAAACTGAAAGGGCTACAGTGATGACAAGGTCAAAAATCAGCATTTTCAGAAATCAAAGGGACGTTACTCTACGATAAAAGGACCGACTTGGTCGGTTTTCGAACTCATCCGAGATTTTATCCACAGCCACCTTACATATAAGTTTCAGAAAGATCCGATCAAAACTGAAGGGGCTACGGTGATGACAAGGTCAAAAATCGGCATTTTCAGCAATCAAAGGGACGTAACTCTATGATAAATCGGCGGACTTGGCCGGTTTTCGAACTCATCCGAGGTTTTATCCCCAGCCACATTACATATAAGTTTCAGAAAGATCCGATCAAAACTGAAGGGACTACAGTGATGACAAGGTCGAAAATGGGCATTTTCAGCAATCAAAGGGACGTAACTATGATAAATGGGCCGACTTGGCCGGTTTTCGAACTCATCCGAGTTTTCATCCCCAGTCACCTTACATATAAGTTTAAGAAAGATCCGATCAAAACTGAAGGCGCTACGGTGATGACAAGGTCAAAAATCGGCATTTTCAGCAATCAAAGGGACGTTACTATGTGATAAATGGACCAACTTGGCTGGTTTTCGAACTCATCCGATATTTTATCCCCAGCCACTTTACATATAAGTTTAAGAAAGATTCGATCAAAACTGAAAGGGCTACAGTGATGACAAGGTCAAAAATCAGCATTTTCAGAAATCAAAGGGACGTTACTCTACGATAAAAGGGCCGACTTGGTCGGTTTTCGAACTCATCCGAGATTTTATCCACAGCCACCTTACATATAAGTTTCAGAAAGATCCGATCAAAACTGAAGGGGCTACGGTGATGACAAGGTCAACAAGAGGGCCCAGAGGGCCCTGGTTCGCTCACCTGATCCAAAGCATAACAAGTGGGCCCCGGGCAGGGTCAATTTTGGCCCCAGGGCTAAAATTTGAACAATCTTGGTAGAGGTCCACAAGATGAAGCTTCATATCTAATATGAAAGACCTGGGCTTTCTGGTTTCAGAGAAGAAGATTTTAAAGGTTTACCCTGCATATAGAAGTCTATGTAAAACAAGATTTTCCCTATATAAGTCTATGTGAAACCAAAGGGCACCGGAGCGGGGGCATTTTTGGCCCCAGGGCTATAATTTGAACAATCTTGGTAGAGGTCCACTAGCTGAAGCTTCATAACAAATATCAAAGACCTAAGCCTTGTGTTTCAGAGAAGATGATTTTTAAAGATTTTCCCTATATAAGTCTATGTAAAACCAAAGGGCCACATGGCGGGGGCATTTTTGTCTCAGGGCTATAATTTGAACAATCTTTATAGAGGTCCACTAGCTGAAGCGTCATAACAAATATCGAAGACCTAAGCCTTGTGGTTTCAGAGAAGAAGATTTTTCAAGATTTTCCCTATATAAGTCTATGTAAAACCAAAGGGCCCCGGAGCTGGGGCATTTTTGGCCCCAGGGCTATAATTTGAACAATCTTGGTAGAGGTCCACAAGATGAAGCTTCATACCAAATATCAAAGACCTGGGCCTTGCAGTTTCAGAGAAGAAGATTTTTCAAGATTTTCCCAATATAAGCCTATGTAAAACAAAAGGGCCCTGGTGCGGGGGCATTTTTGGCCCCAGCACTATAATTTGAACAATCTTGGTAGGGGTCTACTAGATGAAGCTTCATACCAAATATCAAAGACCTGGGCCTTGCGGTTTCAGAGAAGAAGATTTTTCAAGATTTTCCCTATATAAGCCCATGTAAAACCAAAGGGCCCCCGTGCAGGGGGCATTTTTAGCTCCAGCACTATAATTTGAACAATGTTGGTAGGGGTCCACTAGATGAAGCTTCATACCAAATATCAAAGACCTGAGCCTTGCAGTTTCAGAGAAGAAGATTTTTAAAAATTTTCCCTATATAAGCCTATGTAAAACAAAAGGGCCCTGGTGCGGGGGCATTTTTGGCCCCAGCACTATAATTTGAACAATCTTGGTAGGGGTCTACTAGATGAAGCTTCATACCAAATATCAAAGACCTGGGCCTTGCGGTTTCAGAGAAGAAGATTTTTCAAGATTTTCCCTATATAAGCCCATGTAAAACCAAAGGGCCCCGTGCGGGGGCATTTTTAGCTCCAGCACTATAATTTGAACAATCTTGGTAGGGGTCCACTAGATGAAGCTTCATACCAAATATCAAAGATCTGGGCCTTGCGGTTTCAGAGAAGAATATTTTTAAAGATTTTCCCTATATAAGCCCATGTAAAACCAAAGGGCCCCCGTGCGGGGGCATTTTTGGCCTCAGCACTATAATTTGAACAATCTTGGTAGGGGTCCACTAGATGAAGCTTCATACCAAATATCAAAGACCTGGGCCTTGCGGTTTCAGAGAAGAAGATTTTTTAAGTTTTCCGTGAAAAAAATCTATTTTTGGCTACTGTGACCTATATGTGCAATGGACCGGAACCATTTGAACAACTCTGAAAGGGGACCACCTAAGGATCATTCCTGTGAAGTTTGGTCAAAATCCGATCAGTGGTTTAGGAGGAGATGTCGTTTGAAGAAAAGTTTACGGACGCACGCACGGACGCACGCACGCACGGACGCACGGACGCACGACGGACGACGGACAAAAAGTGATCCCAAAAGCTCACCTTGTCACTACGTGACAGGTGAGCTAAAAATCGGCATTTTCAGCAATCAAAGGGACGTAACTCTATGATAAATCGGCGGACTTGGCCGGTTTTCGAACTCATCCGAGGTTTTATCCCCAGCCACATTACATATAAGTTTCAGAAAGATCCGATCAAAACTGAAGGGACTACAGTGATGACAAGATCGAAAATGGGCATTTTCAGCAATCAAAGGGACGTAACTATGATAAATGGGCGGACTTGGCCGGTTTTCGAACTCATCCGAGTTTTCATCCCCAGTCACCTTACATATAAGTTTAAGAAAGATCCGATCAAAACTGAAGGCGCTACGGTGATGACAAGGTCAAAAATCGGCATTTTCAGCAATCAAAGGGACGTTACTATGTGATAAATGGACCAACTTGGCTGGTTTTCGAGCTCATCCGATATTTTATCCCCAGCCACTTTACATATAAGTTTAAGAAAGATTCGATCAAAACTGAAAGGGCTACAGTGATGACAAGGTCAAAATCAGCATTTTCAGAAATCAAAGGGACGTTACTCTACGATAAAAGGGCCGACTTGGTCGGTTTTCGAACTCATCCGAGATTTTATCCACAGCCACCTTACATATAAGTTTCAGAAAGATCCGATCAAAACTGAAGGGGCTACGGTGATGACAAGGTCGGCATTTTCAGCAATCAAAGGGACGTAACTCTATGATAAATCGGCGGACTTGGCCGGTTTTCGAACTCATCCGAGGTTTTATCCCCAGCCACATTACATATAAGTTTCAGAAAGATCCGATCAAAACTGAAGGGACTACAGTGATGACAAGGTCGAAAATGGGCATTTTCAGCAGTCAAAGGGACGTAACTATGATAAATGGGCCGACTTGGCCGGTTTTCGAACTCATCCGAGTTTTTATCCCAGGTCACCTTACATATAAGTTTCAGAAAGATCCGATCATAACTGAAGGCGCTACGGTGATGACAAGCATTTTCCCATAGTAAGTCTATGGGACCTTGTGGTTGCCATAGGAACCAAAGTTTTAGAGCGATTTAAAAAAAAGTTTATGTCATCCATGCCCCACCAGAGGCATGCTACAGGTGAGAAATGATTGAGATCAGCCTGCAGGATACAGAGATATAGCTGCTCAAAAGTGTGGACGGACGACGGACGACAGAGAACCCACTATACTATAAGCTGCCCTGGAGCCTACGGCCCAGGTGAGCTAAAAATGTCAATACTCCACCATTAGTAAACGCGACTTCATAAAAGATGTCGTACGTATAACGTTAAGAGGTGTATATAACTTTGCATATGTAATCCACTAGTTGATTACATGGCGTTATTACAGTCTCAGGCGTGACGTCAATGATAAATAGAGGATATTTACTTTCTTTAAGTGAAAACTAAAATACATTGTTGAGTATGTTGATAATATCAGAACTTCACAAGTGCGAAGCACAATGTTTTCAACAAATGAGATTAACCCTTATCTTGCTGTTCACGACAACCCCTATCTTTGCAAACAGAGTAGATCTGAAGAAGCCATCTGATCAGGATATACACTGTTTGGCATTCAGTATAAGAATTTGTAGCAAAAAATTACATCAAGTAATTTGATTGATTGATAGACAGAAATGGGTGTGGCTTAAATGAATATTCAGCAAGATAAGGGTTAAATATGTTTGGTATTTATAAACAAGAGGGCCATGATAGCTCTGGATCGCTCACCTGATCCATAGTGTAACTAGGGCTATAATTTGTACAATCTTGACAGAGGTCCTTTAGATGATATCAAAGACCTGGGCCTCGCAGTTTCAGAGAAGATCTTTTTAAGATTTTTCCTACATAAGGGAATATGAAACCAAAGGGCCCCCCGTATCGGGGGCATTTTTGGCGCAAGGGCTTTAATTTGAATAATCTTGGAAGAGGTCCACCAGATTAAGCTACACACCAAATATCATATATCTGGGCCTTATGGTTTCAGAGCAGAAGAATTTTTTTTCAAATTTTTCTTATATTAGTCAATGTAGAACCAAAGGGGCCTAGGGCGGGGCCTTTTTTCGCCAAAGGGCTATAATTTGAACAATCTTGGTGGAGGTCCACTAGATGAAGCTACACACCAAATATAGAAGCCTCCGTGGTGTAGTGGTTACGCTACTCAGCTTGTAAACCAGGGATTGCAGGATCGATCCCGGGCTCCTCCAGACTTACGGATGATTCTTTAAACCATGGTACCGTCACCTTATGACCTTAGCTGTTGGTGGGACGTAAAACTCAAACACTCACTCACACACCAATATCACAGACCTGGGCCTTGCAGTTTTAAAGAAGAAGATTTTTCCTATATAAGTCAATTTAAAACCAAAGGGGCAGGGGCATATTTGGCCCCAGGGCTATAATTTGAACAAGATGATAGAGGCCCACAAGAAAAAGCTTCATACCAAATATCAAACACTTGAGCCTTCTGGTTTCAGACTAGAATATTTTAAAGGTTTGCCTCGGAAAGTCATCTGGTGGGCACTAAGAAAACTTGGAGTGGATTGTGAAACTGGTCCAAGGGATGTATGCTAATGCTCGGAGCCGTGTCCGCGTTGGTGATGGTTACAGTGAAGAATTCGAGGTGAAGGTTGGTGTTCATTAAGGCTCTGTTCTCAGCCCACTGCTTTTCATCATTGTGCTTGAAGCCTTGTCATGCGAGTTCCGCTCTGGGGTACCCTGGGAGGACCTGTATGCTGATGACCTTGTCATCATAGCTGAATCCCTTGAGGAATGTGTCAGGAGGCTCTTAACTTGGAAAGACGCAATGGAGGCGAAAGGGCTGAGAGTGAATGCAGGAAAGACAAAGATCATGATCTGTGGTACAGGTCTGGACTCTTGCAGAGTACAGGCCAGTTCCCATGCGCTGTATGTCGCACTGGAGTGGGCAGCAACAGTATCTTTTGTAATGGCTGCAAGTTCTGGGTGCACAAGAAATGCAGTGGGCTCAAATGCTTGATAGAGGACCCTGATTACAGGTGTACACGGTGCCAAGGAACTGCTTGCCCCTTAGATGGCAGACCACAGAGGGAAGTCCAAGTCGGATCCGACAAGTTGGAGGTTGTAGCTTCCTTTTGCTACCTAGGTGATATGCTCTCTGCAGCGGGTGGTTGCGACCTTTCAACTACATCACGTGTGAAAACAGCCTGGTAGAAATTCAAGGATTTGCTACCAGTTCTCTTTTCACGCCACCTCTCGTTCAAGACATGTGGCCGTGTGTATAGCTCTTGTGTGCGGAGCGCAATGCTCCATGCCAGTGAGACATGGCCATTGACAAAGTTAAACCTCCAACGTCTACAGCGAAATGACAGGGCAATGATCAGACATATCTGCAATGTCAAGCCACAGGACACTGTCACCATCAGGTCCAGTGAGTTACTTGAGCGTCTTGGCATTCAGGACCTGGACCTCATCCTGAAAGAGAGAATGCTTCGCTGGTATGGACATGTGGAAAGCTTCAACGGTGCAGTCAAGACTGCCTGTGACATACAGGTAGGTGGAAAACGGGGGCAAGGAAGGCCCAAGATTACCTGAAAGCAGCTAACAGAAAGAGATTGCAGAGAATAGAAGCTCTCTGCTATCGATCCTCATGATAGACAAGCCTGGATATCTGGTATAAGATCTGGTATGCGTGCAGCAAGCCAGCTACCTGGAAGGGGGCCCACTTATGTGGACGTTGCCCCTGTACCTGCACATTAATAAAAAATCTGTTGTTGATGATTTCCCTATACAAGTCTCTGTAAAACCAAAGGGCCGGGGCCCAGGGCAGGGGCATTATGGCCTTAGGGCTATCATTTGATCACCACAATCATTTGAACAATCTTGACAGATGTCTCTAGATGAAGCTTCAAACACAATTTCAAAGGCCTGGTCATTACTGTTTCAGAGATTTTTTAAAAATTTTCCCTAACAGTATAAGTCAATGTAAATCCAAAGGTACCCGTGGTGGGAATGTCTATAGTTTGAACAATCTTGTTAGAGCTCCACTAGATGAAGCTACACACCAAATATCAAAGACCTGGGCCTTGCGGTTTTAGAGAAAAAGATTTTTTAAAGATTTTTCTTATTTAAGTCAATGTAAAACCAAAGGGCCAAGAGGTGGGGGGAGGGGAATTTGGCCCTAGGGCTATAATTTGAACAATCTTGATTGAGGTCCACAAGATGAAGCTTCACACCAAATATCAAAGACCTGGGCCTTGTGGTTTCAGAGAAGAGTTTTAAAGATTTTCCATATTTAAGTCTATGTATACCAAAGGGCCCTGGGGCGTGGGCATTTTTGGCCCCAGGGCTATAATTTGAACAGTCTTGGCAGACGTCACTAGACGAAGCTTCACACCCAATATCAAAGACCTTGGCCTTGCGGTTTCAGAGAAGAAGATTTTTTTAATTTTCCCTATATAAGTCAATGCAAAACCAAAGGCCCCGGGGTCGGGACATTTTTGGCCCAAGGGCTATAATTTGAACAATCTTGGTAGAGGTCCACTACATGAAGCTTCACACCAAATATCAAAGACTGGGCCTTGGGGTATTAGAGAAGAAGATTTTCAAAAAAAAAAAATACCTGTATAAGTCAAAGTGAAAACAAAGGGCCCCTGGGCGGGGCCATTTTTGGCTCTAGGGCTATGATTTGAACAATCTTGATAGAGGTCCACTCGATGAAGCTTCACACCAAATATCAAAGACCTTGGCCTTGTGGTTTCTGAGAAGAAGATTTCCCCTATATAAGTCTATGTAAAACCAAAGAGCCATGGGGAGGGGGCATATTTTTTGGCCCTAGGGCTATAATTTGAACAATCTTGGTAACAGTCCACTAGATGAAGCTTCACTCCATATATCAAAGACCTGGGCCTTACGGTTTCAGAGAAGAAGATTTTTAAAGATTTTCTCTATATAAGCCTATGTAAAACCAAAGGGCCCTGGGGCGGGGCCATTTTTGGCCCTAGGGCTATAATTTGAACAATCTTGATAGAGGTCCACTGGATTAAACTTCACGCCAAGTATCAAAAACCTGGGCCTTGCGGTTTCAGAGAAGATCTTTAAAGATAAGTCTATGTAAAGCCCTGTGCAGTGGCATTTTTGGCCCCAGGGCTATAATTTGAACAATCTTGGTAGAGGTCCTGTAGATGAAGCTTCATACCAAATATCAAAGATCTGGGCCTTGCGGTTTCAGAGAAAAAGATTTTTAAGGATTTTCCCTATATAAGACATTGTAAAACCAAAGTGCCCCCGGGGCGGGGTTTTGGCCCTAGGGCTATAATTTGAACAATCTTGATAAAGGTCCACTTTTGGTCCCAGGCTATAATTTGAACAATCTTGGTAGCGGTCCACTAGATGAAGCTTCATACCAAATATCAAAGTTTTCAGTAAAAAAAATCTATTTTAGCTCCTGTGACTTTGATGTGCAACAGACCGCAACCATTTGCACAAGTTTGAAAGGGGGCCACCTAAGGATCATTCCTGTGAAGTTTAGTCAAAATCCGATCAGTGGTTTAGGAGATGTTGTTTGAAGAAAAAGTTTACGCACACACACATGCACACACACGCACAATGGACAAACAGTGATCCCAAAAGCTCATCTTGTCACTACGTGACAGGTGAGCTATAAAAAGTAAATTTTCTTTTTATTCTATACAAAAAACTAACCAAAAAGGTATTCTGATCTGGTATGAAAATAAAATGGTTCACGAAAACACGCCTATATAATTTTGACCCCCTTGAACCCCACGTTTATACAGTAAAACTGGGTTTACAGGGGTAAACCTTATTTTTATTATTTCTGCTCAAAAACATAGATTGTGGGTTCCAGTTAGAACCGCCTCAATGAGACGGTTATAACGTGAACCCACAATCTATATTTTGAGTAGAAAAAATATCACAATTTTTCACCTTAAACTTTTCGTTTTTCCGGCGGTAAAATTTACAATGTATTTGTATAGGCTGTTTTCGTAATGTAACACGGTTATGTTACTTGTCACAATGTGAAAATATCACACAATGTGAAATTATCATATATTTCTTATATCCACAATATATGTTTTCGTGCAGAAATAAGATAAATAATATTTGGATATCTCCTCTTTTTTGTTTATGTTTAATTTGAGATTTAACGTCCCCGTCAACACTGTAAAGGTCATTTTGAAGATGTTGCTTCCAATTTTGTGGGATTTTTACCCAACATTGAGATGAAATGACATCTCAAGCCCTGTCACCCAATGAAACCAACAGAATTTATAAGCAGGGACTCGCACTGCTTTGCTTGGGCAGGCTTAGATCCTCTAAACAGTTTACCAGTATTCGTGTGCGGGTCGGTTTCAGCTCTGCTTCGATGAGGCGATTCTAATGAATTCACACAACATACAATTATAATAGGGAACACTGAAAAAATTACCGAAAAAATTATCCCCATTATGCCTGGTGCTATAAGTAACCCTGAGTGGCTTGAGCCACCCCTGTCTCAAACAATTTTTTTATGGGACCAAAGGTGTTCTTGCCATTAACATTCGACTATACATACCTATAGGTGTATCAGATTGGACCAAAGCTCGTGTCCAGTCTTCATTGATCACTAGTTTCTTAATCTCTGGCACAAGTTTAGCTTCAATGAAGTATTTCAAAGTTTCTCCAGAAATGTCTTCTGAAAGTCCTTTAAGCAACATGTCTGTTTTACTGTATGCAAATTTTCTCACAATTAAGGTCTTGCCTTCTACTGTGTGCTTCCTTGTCAGTAATTTCTCCAAAACTGCAATAATATCAAAGTCACAGTCATGAACTAGTAAACAGGTTTGAGCTTGTGCACTTATTTTGCAGTTAATGAGTGCTTGAGATGTCAGTCACAAAAACTGTCCACTGGTTACTTCTAAAGTCAATGTTGCAAAAATATGGGCTAATTCAGCAGACAACAAAGTGATTGTATTTCAGAGACATTTGCATGAGATGTCAATTCTGCATTCTGTAGGCATATATTTGTTCTAGGATGGAATGATGTTGCCGAGGAGCAAAATCCAGAAAGAGCTACTGCACTAACCCGGCGTTGGTGTTGGCATTAGCGATGGCGTCAGCATTGGTGTCAGCATCCGTATTTACATTAGCCTTTTTGTACCAAAAAGAATCTTCCTCCTTATATACAGCAGGAGTCAATTTCAGAGTTTGTGGGTGTCAGGCTGTGTTTTCTTCAAAATTTATTTGGAAAATGTCTGAACTTTTCGCAAATGTGGGGCCTGATCAGCCTCCGCATTCTGCAGCATCTGATCTGGGCCTGAGCTGTTTGCCAGGGTACCCGTTTTGGGGTTTCTGGTACAAAAATTTTTTTTAAAGAGCTTACAATTTCCAAAACATATGAAGGATTTGGTCATATTTAGTGTGATGATAGATTTAGGTCCAAATGTTAATCAGCAACACCCGCGCTCATACCCATGACCTCAAGGTCAAGGTCATGGACTTATAAATTTTTATGTTAATAGTTTTTTGAGCTCATATTTTCCAAACTGTAGGATGGATTTGGTATGCTGATAGATATATGTTTAAAGTTTTATTCAGCAATACCCACACCCACACCCATGCCCATGACCTTAAGGTCAAGGTCATGGTCTTAATTTTTAAAGGTTTTTAAGAGCTCATATTTTCCAAACTGTAGGATGGATATGGTTCATATTTGGTATGCTGATAGATATATATTTAAAGTTTTATTCGACAATACCCGCACCAATGACAATGACTTCAAATTCGAGGTCCTGGACTTAGAAATGTTTATGTTACAGTTTTTAAGAGCTCATATTTTCCAAACCATAGGATGGATTTGTTCAGACAAATAGAATGTATGTACTTAATATACCAGTCTCTGTGATGTTTATTTTTACACTGTACATCACAAAATGCGCATTCAGCGAAAGTTATTAGACAAACAAGTCCTACTAATATACAGTTATGGAAAAGTAAGATAGCGATTAGACATTACGAAAACACACCTATATAATTTTGACCCCCTTGAACCCCACTTTTATATAGTAAAATTGGAGTTCACAGGGGTGAACCTTATTTTTCTTATTTCTGCTCTAAAATATAGATTGTGGGTACTCGTTAGTACCGCCTCAATGAGGCAGTTCAAACGAGTGCACACAATCTATATTTTGAGCAGAAATAAGAAAAATATCACATTTTTTCACCTTAAAAGTTTCGTAAATTCAACAATGCATTTGTATAGGCGTGTTTTCGTAATGTTTCTCATCTGTTAGTCTTACTGCCTGCATGATGAAGGTGGTAAGGCATCATGGAAAACATGATTAGAAGCTACACAGACTGATCTGCATGTTCATTGGCGCATAGTCTATTTTTAGGAAATCACTGTGATCTGGTTCAGGTAAAGTCTCAAACCCACAAGGTTCGGTTTATCAATTATCAATCAATTCTCTAATCAACTATCAATGAGCAGTACACTTTATTAACCCTTTTTGTACCAAATGGAATCTTCCTCCTTATATATAGCATAAGTCCATTTCCAAGTTAAGGGGTGTCAGGTTGTGTTTTCTTCAAAATTTACTTGGAAAAAGCCGGAACATTTTGCAAACAGTGTAGGCCCTGATCAGACGCCACATTCTGCGATGTCTGATCTGGGCCTGCACTGTTTGCCAATTACCCCTTTTGGGGTATCAGGTACTAAATGGGTTAACCTAAGGTGATTTTCCTGTCAAAGTGGCAACAGTAATTCAATACTAACACTTCAAATGCTGCAGAGAATTATAAAGCAAATGGCAATCTATTTTTATACCCGCTTTTTCGAAGAAAAATCGGGTATATTGTTTTGGTGTCAGAGTTGAGTGTCTGTCAGTCCGTGGGTCTGTATGTATGTAAGTATGTGTGTGTGTGTGTGTGTGTGTGTACGTACGTACGTCCGTCCGTCCGTCCGCCACGTTTCTTTGGAATAGATCAGCTCTGAAACCAGGTAAGGTACACTTTTCAAACTTTGCCTATGGATAGTACATGGGATGAAGATGGCACTGGGTTACTTATGGTGTGACCTTGGCCTCAACATGACCCCAAGGTCAAAGGTCAAAAAGTATAACTTTGCCATATTTTTAGTGTTATTCATAGAAAAATCGGGCATTTGAGATTGTATATCATTGACTGCGTAATCCAGTTTTTCATTATTTTAACACAATTAGGCTAGACTTTCAGTTCCGTGGTGTATTCCTTGCTTCCAAAGGATAACCCTTTTATAGAACATATTTACATGTAACAGACAAATCACATGAAAAATGTCAAGCCTTATTTTTGCTAATATTTGCAGAAAATCAAGAAAAAACAACACTGTAAACGCTGTCTACCAAATGTGCTTAGTGCCTGAAAGATTATAGCATAAAGAAAGGTATATAAGTCTGTGAAATGAACACCCATTTAAATTTCCATTTCTACAGGTAAAAGTGGGAATAAAAAGTCATGCATTATATTTCTTTTTTATGAGCCAAAACATTGACTTTGGTGCATGGTGCCACCACAATTTATATCTTAAAGAATCACTGAGACAGAGAGAGAGAGAATAGAGAAACAGAAAATGGGAGAGAGAGAAAGAAAGAGAGACACCTTAAAGAGCAAAGAAATTTTAAGAATTCTTAGTATGAAGTAGGGTGAAAGCAGACACAAGGAGGGTCATTTTATTGAAAACCACATGAAAAATTTCCCATCCGTTCCAAAGTATGCTCATATATATTTGATACATACCTATTTTCCTATAAGAGCAACCTCCCCTGAATTTTCTTTGATTTTTACCCACAATGCAATATTCTGTGATGTCATAGTGGCTTTAAACTTTTTTAAAATAATTTTAAACTACCATATTTTCAATTATGCAGTTGCCTATACAGTTTTCTCGTGCCCATTGATTACTGTGTATCTTGTTCATAATTGAGGATAGAAATGAGAAATTTTATTTCGAAATTCAAGCTTAAATTTACAATTAAAGTATGTTTTTAAAATGTTTAAAACTACCATTTAATTCAAAATTTCATTCCAACTAGTGGATGTAAGTGATTTTACACGCCTTTTGAACAGATCAGTAAGTTCTGTATGTTATATCATCCACTTACAAATACAGGAACTTGAATTTAAATTATTTAAAAAAATATTTAAAGTTTGAATTTAAGGTTTGCAATTGAAAATATAAGAAAACTGGTTTAGCATAGCAGTTGAGATCAGTTTCAATAATTCAAATAGGTGATTATAAGTTCCTAAGGACTATTAAACAGAAGAATTTCGAATTTAAAAAGTTCAAAAACATTTTAATGTGCATCTATGACATCATAGAATACCTCATGAATATTAATGAGGTAGTCTGAAGCTGCTCTGTTTCCATGAAATATTTCACACTTCAAATTGTAATATCTTGGAAACTAGTAAAGATAATTTGATGCGGTTTCCGCCCTTCGATTCCTTTAATCAATGTCTTTTCAAATTCAATGGATTTCTATACCTTTGTATATGACCTTTCAGAATCGCTGACAAAAAATAAACAGAGAGAGAGAGAGAGAGAGAGAGAGAGACAGAGAGACATGACATCGAGCTGCAATTCAATAGAAGTATCAAAACATGGCAATACATTTTCACAGATTACATATAAAGCATTTAAATAATAGGGTATAACCATGGGAAATATTGGCCTAACTAGAGAAACCTCAGCAGGCACAACGCCTAAATGCGCACGGCTGATGCAACGTCAACTCAACGTTGCAATGTTGGGTTGACTCCAACTCAGCAGTGCCATAGCACCGTGCGCCCGCTGAATTAATAAGACAATAGCTGGTGGTGAGGGATGACGGGGGATGGGGTGTGTATGTGTGGGGGGTATCGTTCTTAATACCAAACAAATGGTTTGCTGTTCATGAAAGCAGGAACGCAGCGGGTCGCGTGCAGGAGATAATCACAGCCATACCCATGACCTTAAGATCAAGGTCATGGACTCAGAAAATTTTATGTAAAAGTTTTAAAGCTCTTATTTTGCGAACCATGTTATGGATTTGGTTCAAATTTGGTATGGTGCTAGATATATGTTGAAAGTTGTTTACAGCAATACCTGTGGCCATGCCCATGACCTCAAGATCAAGGTCATGGACTTATAAATTTCTATAAAGAAGTTCTTTAGGAGCTCATATTTTCAAAACTGTAGGATGGATATGGTTCATATTTGGTATGATGATAGATATATATCTTAAGTTTTATTCAGCAGTACCCGTGCCAATCCCCTGACCTCAAGATCACTGATGTACATGTAGATGTTAAATTTTTAAGTTAAAGTTTTTAAGAGCTCATATTTCCCAACTGTAGGATGGATTTTGGTTCATATTTTGTATGCTGAGCCTGATAGATATATGTTTAAAGTTTTATTCAGAGCAATACACACACC
The DNA here is from genome assembly GCA_963580285.1 of Lucinisca nassula. Classification (NCBI taxonomy): domain Eukaryota; kingdom Metazoa; phylum Mollusca; class Bivalvia; order Lucinida; family Lucinidae; genus Lucinisca; species Lucinisca nassula. The sequence goes on from OY757010.1 coordinate 186,630,281, forward strand.
CATGCCAATGACCTCAAGTTCATGTTAAAGTTTTTACGCGCTCATAATTTCCATATAGCAGCATAGATTTGGTTAATATTTGGTATGATAATATATATATATATATAGCTAAAATTTTATTCAGCAATACCTGCGTACATACCAATAATCTCAAGGTCAAGGTCAAACTTTTAAAGAGCTCATATTGTCTGAACCATATGATGGATTTGGTTCAAATTTGGTATGGTGATAGACATAGGTCCAAAGTATTATTCAGCAATACCCGTGCCTAAGCCCATGACCTCAATGTCAAGGTCAAGAACTAAGAACGTTTATCAGCAATATCTGCGCCCATGCCCATGACCACAACCGGGACAATTTTGGCCAAATATATTGATGGGCCCTCAAAATGGGCCTAGGGCCCATCTCGCATTCATTTACATGAAAAAATCAAAATTTTGATGGGCCTTTTTGAATTTGCATGGACCTTTTGAAAAAAATAATGGGCCCAAGAATCCTTAATACACACCTTGCAGCAAAATTAACATCAAATTTGAATAGCTTATATATGGGACCCGAACAAAAATTAAATCAGATTCAGTCTATAACTAACAGTTTTCTACTAAAATGGTTCGGGCTAATCCCAGAAATATCCCTGCCACAAAGTCAAGGTTCTGGACAGCAATGACCCTGATTTGGTTCATATTATACCCACGCCCATGCCCATGACCTCAAGGTCAAGGTCATGGACTTAGGAAATTTTATGTTAAAGTTTTTAAGATCTCATATTTTCCAAAATGTAGGATGGATTTGCTTCATATTTAGTATGATGATAGTTATGGATACAAAGTTTTATTCAGAAATACCCCTGATTTGGTTCAAATTTGATATGACTGTAGATGTTGGTGCAAAGTTTTATTCAGCAATACCACTGCCCATGCCTATGACCTCAAGGTCAAGGTCACAGACTTAGAAAATTGTATGTTAAAGTTTTTAGGCGCTCATATTTTTCCAACCATATGATGGATTTGGTTCCTATTTGGTTTGATAATTGATATGGGTCCGAAGTTTGATTCAGCAAGCAGCTGCCCATGCCAGTGACTTCAAGATCAATGTAAATGACATATGAATTTATTGTTAGAGTCTTTAAACAACTGATATTTTGCAAACCGTTCATATCTGTTATGTTGGTAGATGAAGGTGCAAAGTTTTATTCACCTATATCCTCGTACATGCACATGACCTCTAGGTCAATGCCACAGATTTAGACATGTTTTGAGTTTAAATGAGTTCTGAAGTTAGATCCCTTGGAAGCAAAGAATACACCAAATAAACGAAAATAGCAGACTCCGTCCCACTGAGTCCGTTCATGACCAGTACCGAAAAGCGCAACACCGGCCACGCCCCCAGCGCCTGCCCAAGCAGAACTCTATTTTCAAAATGATTTAAAATGAACTCAATGATCCCAAAGGACCAGAAAATATAATCTGCACTATGATGCACTCATTTAGACTCATATTTATTTTCCAAATCATATGATGGATTGGTTCATATTTGATATGAAGATAGGAATAGGTCCAAAGTTTTATTCAGCAATAACCTGTTACAGACTTGGGTTGGTGGGGTCAATTTGCGGCCCAGTCGGGTTTTTTCACTGAACATTCCAAATTGGTTCTTCTGTCGTGGTTTATTTTTGTTATAGGGTGACTTTGAATATGTGAGTGTGTCACTTACATCTTTTTGTTTTGAATAGACAATTGGCCGTTTTGTGGGAAAGTGACTGCCCCTTTTGGCTTTCTGCTATTGATATATCCATAGGGGTCTGGTTATTTCATGTTTGTGCTTCTTTCCCTTTGGTCGGCCCCCGCCCATAGGGGCTTAAAGAAATATATGGGCTGCATGATGCTTCCAGGCAGAGCTGAATCTGGCCCGCACACTAGTACTGGTAAACTGCTTAGATGATCTAAGCCTGTCCAGGAACCGCGGTGCGAGACGGACCGTCCATGCTAATAAACCCTATTGGTTTCATTGGGCGACAGGGCTTGAGATGTCATTTCATCTCAATGTTGGGTAAAAGTCCCACAAAATTGGAAGCAACGTCTCCAAAATGACCTTTACAGTGTTGACGGGGACGTTAAACCTCAAATCAAACAAACAAACTTTCCCTTTGGTGTATCTGATGGGAGGTGTGGGTTTATTGTATCGATTCCTGATCATTGCCTTTACTTCTATTTAGAAATGTTATGTTGAAGTTTTTAGAGCTTATATTTTCCAAACGATATGATTGATTTTTTTCATACTGGGTATTATGATAAATACAGATAATAGATATTGGTAAGATTGACTAGACAATACCCCAACCTTTGCCCATGGCTTCAAAGATACTTTTCCAGGCGAGCAACACTTTTTGATGGTTTCAGACAGGCTCGGTTTATACTTGGTATATAGGCCTACGTCTTTTTCAGAGGAACTTAGTTTAATGGATGAAAATAAGTATGAAGTTCTGAAACATGTCACCCGTGAACAAATGGAAGATAATGGGTCAGATGTATCACTTTCATTCAAAGTTACCTTTGTTATCTTCGAACACAATATGAGCTTTCATCTCCTCTCGGTCCACAGATAGATCAAGTATCTCTCCTCCACCTTTCCTTGTATTTGAAAAATAAAAGCGGAGAGTATCATCAGATGTACTTTCATCAAAACCAGTCACTTCTACTGTCGCACTGTCTTCATCACCAGAGGTACCTAGTGCCTCCTCCTTCTCCTCCTCGTCATCATCATCTTCATTAGAGCCAGCCACAACTGAAAATCTTTCACCAGAACCATCCAAATGGTCTTCTTCTTCCGCGTATAACTGTATGTCCAAAGCTTCACCATCAAGAGTTATGTCTTGTTTACCACTTATCTCCAGGACTGTGTCCGCATCTGCAATAGATTATTCTCCAGTCAAAAAATTGGAGGTATAATTCCGACAATTCTTTGTTGCATAATTCTATTATGATATATATCCACCTGACATTATAGTACATTCTTTCATGTCTCCAAAACTAATAGTTTTGTGATGTGTTTCTTATCTCTGCACAGACATAGACTGCACGTGCTCATTAGAACCACCTCATTGAGGTGGTTCATTGAGGTGGTTCTAATGAGCACCCACAATCTAAATCTTCCAGAAAGAACAAAGAAAGATATTGTAAACCCTTGTTAATCCAATATTTCCCTATATAAAGTAGGGTTTCAGGAGTTTTCAATATACAGACTTGTTAACGTGATGGACTTAACTTTTAAAATGCCTAGGGAAGTTTTAAAGCTGACGACAGCCTCTTTTTTCTTCTGTTTTTTTTTTTTTTTTCATTTTCAGAGAAGATACTCCAATCCTCTGTTGTCATAGATACCAATTAGAAATGCCTAATAGAGAGCAAGGATGGAGCGTGGTACCTCAGTAGTTAGTGCACTTGCCTCTGGTGCTAAAGGCTCCCCGTTCGATTCCCGGTGGCGGTAATAAAATTACAGTGTCCGAACATGCTCCGGTGGCATCATTTGCAGGGATAAAATGCCACAAAGTGCACCGTCCTTCGGATCGGGATGGTAACTGGAGTCCCACCCCACACCCCGGGCAGGGAGAACATACCCTGTTCAGGTTAAAGATCCCTACCGTAATAAGTTATTACATGATTACTGTGTGTAGGCTTTCATCCTGCAAATCTGGAGTGTATGTAATGTACGCCTGCCGAAAATACCCGCGAGGGCCAGCTTCGAATTCCCATTAAATTAACCTTCAAAACAAATTACATTATTTAGCGTTTCACCTAGTTTACGACAACAAATCGGTGTGCTAAAATTGCGTCTTCCTTATCTATGGAACTCACATTTTGCAGATAAAAATATTTGATATTTTCCTTATTTCTGATCAAAATATAGATTATGTGCATTGAGACGGTTCTAACTAGTACACACAAACTATATTTCAGAGTAAATATAAAGTAGTGAGTACCGCTGTCGTCAGTAAACCCCATTTTTCTCTAGATAAAGTTGGGATTACAGGGGGTGTTCATTGCGTGGACTTGTCAACATGATGATTTCATTAGAATAAGACATCCATGAGATACCATACTTTCTTTCACGGTTCTAAATGAGTGAGTGAGTGTTTGAGTTTTACATCCCACCAACAGCTAAGGACATACAGAGAAGGGACCTCGGTTTAAAGACTCATCCGAAAGTCTGGAGAAGCCTGGGATCGATCCTGCGATTCCTGGTTTTCAAGGCGAGTAGCGTAACCACTCCACAACGGACAATGGAGGCTTCGACGGTACTAAATGATATTTCTTCTGGTGAAAATTCATGATCATCACATCCATGTGACAGTGGGCATTCTTTCATATCTCTAAAATGGCTACTTGTCCGATGGAAATTTGTGATATTTTTCTACTAATACTCCATTGGTTGTGTGTGCTCGTTAGAACCGCCTCACTAAGGTGGTTCTAACGAGTACCCACAACCTATGTATGTCCCTGTAAACCACAGCTTTCTCTATATAAAGTGGGTTTAGAACTTTAGAAGCTTGTTCAGTTCACGGACTTGTTAACCCTTGTCCTGCTGGGCCCGGATATGTCTTATCTTTCAAACAATGTAGATCCAGATCAGATGGAAGCCATCTTATCAGGATCTTCTTTGTTTGTCATTCAGTTTATGAATTTGTTGCGATGATTTGTATCAAGAAATCTGATTGGTTGATAAGCAGTGGTGGGTGTGGCATATATAAATATTCAGGTCAAGGGTTAACATGTATGCTCTTCATCGAAGTGCCAACAATCAGTAAGAAAAATTACATTACAAATTTTCATCAGAAATATCACTTCTACATAACGATAACACACCCGTGCGACAAAGTACATTTTTCACATCTCTAAATGGCTACTTTTCTGATGAAAATCCGTGACATTTTTTCTTATTTATACTACAAACATAGGTTATGGGTGCTCGTTAGAACCGCCTCAATGAGGCGGTTCTAATGAATACCCACAACTTATGCCATGGAGCAGAAATAAGAAAAATAATGTATACCCCCGTGAACCCCATTTTTGTCTATATAAAGTGGGGTTTAAGGGGGTGTTAATTTTACGGACTAGTTAACGTAAGAACATATTATATCACATGGATGTAACCTCCAATAAATATGATGGTTTTCTTATTTGTGCTCTTCATCGAAGTGGTTCTGAAAAGCATCAACAATCAGTAAGAAAATTTATGCTACAAATATCATCAGAAATATCTCTTTTAGAATCATGAAAGAAAGCATATTATATCACATGGATGTATACTTCGATAAACCTCACTTTTCCCTGTATAACATTTACCAGGTGTTTGGATTTGTTAAGGTGATGAAAAGGGAATGTTTGAAACGCCTTAATTGCATAAGTTTGTCATCTCGTTCACAAATGCTTGCAAAAAATTCTAGATTTTTTACTTCCTCTTGGATAGTTTTGGATCGACCATAAGTCAATCGACCAAAGGTTACTACTCACATGAAAAAGAAATGAATAAAATGTATTCATCATATGACGTCGCATCTGGGAGTGTAATAACGCCATGTAATATTTTCGATAATCCACTAGTGGGTTAAATATAGAAATAAGGTAGATACGTCCCGTAACGTTGCATGTACGACGTCCTTAACGACATCGCGTTTACTAATGGCAGAATATTGACATTTTTGTAACCAATCGTGAATAAAATGCGTTTAAAATGTCATATGATAAATAGAATTTTGCATTCGTGTTCATGTATTATTGAATTTATTCTCGTTGAGGAAAAGGGATAAAATGCATTTTATCCATGCTCGCATTTTATCCCTTTTCCTCAACTCGTTTAATAAATTCAATAATACATGAGCACTCATGTAAGATCCTCTGTATAACACACTATCAATACGCTGTTTTTCATCTTGTTACAGTGGATTGTTGCAATGTGCTAAACACAACGCTTTGAAATCGCAACTAAAAAGAGTGCATTGTTAACGTTTTGGTTCTCTTAGGTTGATAATAGTCACTTGTTAGCGATCTGTTTTACTTAGTTTGATTCTAAATGTATTGATATTGCAATGTTTCACATAGAGTATCTTACATGAGTGCTCATGTATTATTGAATTTATTAAACGAGTTGAGGAAAAGGGATAAAATGCGAGGCTTTGCCGAGCATTTTATCCCTTTTCCTCAACGAGTTTAATAAATTCAATAATACACGAGCACGAATGCAAGATTCTATTTATCATATGACATTTATAACGCATTTTATTCACGTTTCTTTACAAAAATGTCAATATTCCGCCATTAGTAAACACGACGCCAATAAGGACGTCGTACATGTAACGTTACGGGACGTATCTAGCTAATTTGCATATTTAATCCACTAGTAGATTATCGAAAATAATACATGACGTTATTACACTCTCAGACGCGACGTCATATGATAAATAACTTTTCAAAATAGCAGTTTATTTGTGTATCACTTATGCCTTGCGTTTTATTAATATTTTGTTTCTTGAAAATTTCCAAGCAAGCATCTTGGCAGTAACTAATCCAATGATTCACTTCCTGTTTTTCAAAAACTGGAGGGAATAGTTTTCAAAGAGAAAGTGATGTGTTTGTTTTGAAGGATTGTTTTGTTGAAACTGGTTGAAAAAACTCATTTCGAGTATAAGTAAGCACTTTAATTACAATCGCATTATATGAAATTTATTATGGACAGTTAATAGCTTAATTAACTTATCACATCACAGTCAGTTGCATGATAGGCATTTTTCCTTTACATTTGTATCTTGACCTAAATATATGTATGCATGCAAGCAGTCAGAAAATTTCAATTTCAGAAGTCGATCCTAAGCTCCATGCATGAAGCACAAGACCCAAAATCATGAAAACTACATTGTAATCACTACCAGCAAAGAATTATCATTACGACAACACACACGTGCGACATAACGCATTTTTTCATATCTCCAAAATGGCTGCTTTTCCAATGAAAATCCGTAATATTTTCTTATTTATACTGCAAACATATGTTGTGGGTGATCGTTAGAACCGCCTCATTGGGGCGGTTCTAACGAGTACCCATAACCTATGTCTTGGAGCAAAAATAAGAAAAATAAAGTATACCCCCGTAAACCCCAGTTTTCTTTATATAAAGTGGGGTATAGGGGGGTCTTCATTTCACGGACCTGTTCACGTGATGTTTATGAAAAAAGTGATGTATGCTAAATGAAATGAAGAATTTGATTTGATATTTTTAACCGCTCAAAATGCATCTGTATTCAGATTGTAATTTATGTATAAGTGAACTAAGATGTTTTAGGCTCTTATGATAAAATAGTTTGGGCTCATGTACATAGTCACTGGTATGAAAAGGGTAAAAAGGCTGTGGCATTGTTCATTAAATCTTGCCAATTTTCTGTTGTATGTAGAAAACAATGAACAACAGTTTATATCAAGGATACAGGTCAAGGACATATGCATGTGTACTTTCATTTAACACTGACCCTTATTTCACCTTTCATGTTTTGTTTGCATAGTGTTAACTGTCCATAAGTAGTTCATAAGGTTCAAACTCATAAGTGGCACTAAGCCATTTCGTAAGATTTTTTTTGAAATTGCAGCAGAATCTTTATATTTGGACATTTTCATTACGTTTTGATGGACCAAACTTCTTAAAGGAACTTATTTTTGATTTTTATTTGCCTTCACTGCAGCTGGTGTTGTGTCGTGTGGAGGCCGTAAAAAGTCTCCCCGTACATCAACCATGGTGCAGTTTATATTTTACTTTTGCTCCTTTGAGATCAGCGTGAATATTCTGAGATATCAGCAATAAATTATTGGTTTAGACTCATATTCTAGACAGGTTTTTAATTATTTGGACCCCATTTTGATTTATATCAGTCTTTGAATCGACTGCCTGTTCGAAATTCGCAAAATTGCAGTATGTTTCCTCTGGCTTTCGTTGTCGGATCTTTTCAGGGTCACTGATGAGGCTTTATTAGCCGAAACTACGTAGTATGACCCATCTTCTTTCTTATGAATGTTTTCATTGCTCTTAAAGGAACTTATTTTTTATTTTTATTCAAGCGCCTGTGGTCGGTACTATGTTTTAACAGCGTAATGCTTAGCATATAATTTATGTTTTGCTTCTAGGGTCTGTTTGTGCATCATTTAAAGTTTTTGGTTATAGTTTTAAAGTTATACGCTAATCATACATATGTAGCATACAATTTATCAAAGCGTATCATTCCACTGTTGTTTTTTTTTCATTTGGGTAAGCTTTATGCTGCTCATGTCCACGTGACAATCACTGATTTTTATTTCCTTTGAGATCACTGAACTCATTTTAGTATCTCGAGATCTGCTCTTGTATGCTACAGGCATAAGCATGCTAGAGGCGTAAGCAATCTTGCAATTGACCATATTTGCATTATCTGCTGGTTCCTAGTCTGAAGGTTATCAGTGTTGGAAAAACAGGTTACCAGACCTCCCTGACCTTGAAAGGTCAGGGGGTCTGGCTACCTGTTTTTTCCAATATTGACAATGTGCAAGCTGGGAGCCAGCAAATAATGCAAATGTGGTGAATAAATGCTCTGCTCAATCTCACTTTACTATTACCGGGTTCATGTCTTCGTGGATTTATTATAAATCATTTTGTAATTGAAAGGTATTACATTTTCAGTAGTGATTTACTGAGATTTCTCAGTGAATTATGATGTATAATTCACCCGGTGAATTATTTCACTTCGAACGTTTTGACGTCATAATTGCTAGTCGTTTATAACAACAACAACAATAATTGACGTTTCGGGGGAATATCTGATAAACTCATGGATATCAGATTTCAGTTTTCTAGTCCATTTGATGTTTTTTTAGGAAAGACACGCAACATAAAGATAAAGTATGATTTTCTTGATAAAACAGGTTCTACTTTCATATCATTGTTGCATCTGTATTTCATGCATGGGATGATTTTTGCATTGAAATGAACACCTCCTGAAATTCATGCCCTACCTGGAAAGCAGAACGGCTGAATTTTAAAATTCAAAGGTAAAACGTTTTGATTGATTACGGAGAAATAATAAGGCCGGCCTCGGTAGCTCAGACGCGTGTCTGACTGGTGATTAGGAGGATGCGGGTTCGGCAACATTCTTTCGTGGAGATTGATAATGAAATCGTTTCTACGGTCATTCTCTCCCTTCCGCTGATTCGAGAAGGACAGTTGTCAGTTTCTAGCGAAAGAATGTGCACTGCACTGGTTATAGAGAATACCAGTTGAGTGTCTTTTGATATCAAGTTTATCAGGCATGGCTTCGAGAACGCTTGTATAATCGCGAGGCTTGCAGAGCGATTCTACATGCGCTCTCGAAGCCAAGCCTGATAAACTTGATATCAAATGACACGAATCTGGTATTCTATTTATCAGTTTACCCTCTTGTACACTCTTAAATTAGCAACTTACGATCAGTTATTGATGGTCCTCAGTGCGTCCGAACATTCCACAGGTCGATATATTTCGTATCAGCTGACCATATTCTTTCCTATCACATTTTCCATGTAATTTTTCCATTTTTCCAGTAATAATAACATTTTTTCCATTTTTTCTAGTAGCCCGGTTCATTCATAAAAGTTCCATGTCACGTTGACCTGATAAAGCTCACTTGTCCTGAGATAGCATATCTTTATCAGGTCAATGTGCTGCAATGCAATTAATATACAGGGTAAATGTTAAACCGCTTACGTAAAAGCCTGCCCAGGAAAAGTGGATAGGTAAACGTACTGGCTCAAAATGACCTAAAATAGTGTTGACTGGGATGTTAAACTCCAATACAAACAAACGGAGAAATAATTAACTCGTGTTCTAAGGCTTTAGTATAAAAATACAAACTCGTTCGCGCTTGCTCACTCGTTTTTTACTCGGAAGCCTTGGAATACTTGTGAATTATTTCTCCGTAATCGATAAAAAAAATTAACACTATTTATCATGTGACGTCGCGTCTGAGAGTGTAATTACGTCATGTAATAAATTCGATAATCCACTAGTGGATTAAAGATGCAAATCAGTTAGATACGCCGCGTAATGTTACATAAACGACGCCCTTAACGACGTCGCGTTTACTAATGGCGGAAAAGTGACACTTTTATAAAACAATCGTGAATAAAACGCGTTTAAAATGTCATATGATAAATAGAATCTTGCATTCGTGCTCATGTATTATTGAATTTATTAAAATCGTTGAGGAAAAGGGATAAAATGCTCGGCAAAGCCTCGCATTTTATCCCTTTTCCTCAACAAGTTTAATAAATTCAATAATACATGAACACTCATGTAAGATCCTCTATGTAATTGGTTCTATACATTGTAATGATAACACATCCGTGTCCAAAGTTTCAAAGTGCATTCTTTCATATCACTAAAAATGTGACGTGTATTTTTCTGATGATTTAAGATATGTTTCTTATTTATACTCAAACATAGGGTTGGGTGCTCGTTAATACAGACTTACTGAAACATTCTAACGACCACCTACAACCTATATGTCTTGGAGCGGAAACAAGGAAAATTATATACACCTCTGTAAACCCCATTTTTCTCCATATAAAGTGGGGTTTACTTGTTAACGTGATGATAAAACTGAAATACCTGTTTTAATTCTATCTGTAATGTGTTCTTTTATCCATAAGAAAATGTTCATATATTAATTTACCTCGATCACTTTTGTAGCATATAACTGCCTCTCTTCTATTTGTATCCAGCTCAACACCGTCTTCTTCCAGTGAAAGCTGTCTACCAAATTTTCTTTTGCTCTCAAAACAAAGCTCCAAACTATCTTCTGTGCAACTTTCAGGAAGATTTTTCACCAGGAGTTTTTTAGAACCTACAAAATGGTACGCAGAAGCGCAGACATAATACATACTCTCATTGAGCAAACTCTCCTCAGCTTGTACATTTGTGCAGTCTGATTATATTCACTGCCAGGCCATCACGTAACATTCACGTTAACAAGTCAGTTAAATGATCAACCCCCTAAACCCCACTTAATATAGAGAAAACTGGGTTTTTCAGGGGTGTCATTATTTTTTTCTGCTCCAATGATGATGATGATGATTTCGTGTTTAACGACGCGTCAACCCTCTTTGTGGGTCATAAGCTTTTCTGCTCCAATACATAGGCTTTGGTACTCGTCAGAACTGCCTGTATGAGGCGGTTCTAACGAGCGCCAAAACCTGTTTCAAGTAGAAATAAGAAAAATGTCACAAATTTTCATCAGAAAATTGACCGTTTTGGAGACATTGTTTGTTTGTTTGATTTGAGGTTTAACGTCCCCATCAACACTGTAAAGGTCATTTTGGAGACGTTGCTTCCAATTTTGTGGGACTTTTACCCGACATTGAGATGAAATGACTTCTCAAGCCCTGTCGCCCAATGAAACCAATAGGGTTTTAGAGATATGAAAGGATGCACTAAGAAGCACGGATGTGTTATCATAATGGCTATATGGACAGTACTTCTTCAGACAGTAGTGGTTGAACTCGACTAAAACTGAACTTTATGGTCGATGATCTGTTAAACCGTGTCCGATAATCGATTACACAATAAAACCACTGCAACGAACCTTCGATAACTCGAACAAGGATTGCTCGTTTACCATGGCTTATTCGAACTCGTTCTGGAGTCCCTTTTGAGTATAGCATTCTTACCATAGCTCTAGATATCCATATACAGTCGAACTTCAAACACCTCGAACACCTTTGGGACCTCAAAAATCTGTTCGAGACAGGGGTAGTTCGAGCCACTGAGGTTACTGTCAGGATGCATAACGAGGTATTTTTAGACATCTTTTCGGAGTTCTATAATAAAATTGTATGCTGTGTGTACTCATTAGAATCGCCTCATCGAGGCGATTCTAATGCGTACACACAGCATACATTTGTAAGATAAAAGACTAAAATCTCCTTAATTACCTGGTGTAGCACTATGATTGATTCTCAGTAATTCGAACTGCCCCAGCAGGCACATGACGAAATTGTGACGTCACATCAACGTCGGTATAACGTCATGACCTTTATGCAAAGTCACTTCTACGTCCGTGCGTTGCACCGAAGTTCATATGACGTTGCCCTAGCGATGTGTGACTGCTGGGACCCCTATCTCGGACAAATTTCTGTATTCGAGTTACTGAATATATGTATACATTGTTCAACTGTATACTTATTTGAAAGCTCGTTTGCACAATGTGAAGATTATACAGAATAAATAACCATATGCTTTAAGGTTCCTCAATACAGTTATTTCACTACATTTGGGGTACTGAACAAATCATATTTGCAAATAATTACCCAAAAAGATTTTTCATCAGATGGTAGTCCATGTGAATGTAAGAATATGAAAGCCAAAGATTTTTATTCGAAAGTCACCATTTTAGTAAATTATTGCATTTTTCCTTGGTTTTGCAAAAAAATGACATCTTAATCCACAGAACCACAATGTGTAAAATACTATCATAGAAATGTGGCTCAAGGTTGCCTTTAGGCACTGCAACGTAGGAACTTCAAGTAAAAATAGAACTGAAAATTAATGATTCCCAAAAATTCAAAAAATGTAATTATCACACCTGGTACTATTTTAAATTCAGTGTATGGCAGCCAAAAATGACCAGTTCTACCAATTTGGCAACAAGCTCTTTGATTGGGTTGAGGTGTTAAAATCTTTTGCATTTAGCTTATAAAATGATTGCCCTTCTTCGGTGCTTTTAGTACTTCATTTTATATATTTCATTCATGCAGTTTATACCAATTTATGCAATCACTGCACAAAAGTTTCACTGTGTTACTGATTGTGTTTAAAGGATGGCTGCTTTGAAACTGGATAAATCAAAACAAAATAATTGAAATTAAGATAAGCCAACAGTTTATCCCCATATTTGAACTGAAGGACTGAAAGCAGCCTGTCCAGCACCAGAAACTTTGTCCAAAAGGCTTCTGATCACAGCCAATAACTGCAATGGTATAGAAATGTTTTTTACCCATTGATTTGTTACATTGGTTCACATGAGCCACCATAAACAAATAATTGATTTTTGGACAGGTGAACTTCTGGACAACACAAAGTTTATATTTATCTAATCCAATTAATGATCGGTTGTGTCACCTACTTACCAATGTGTAGGCTAGTAAAAACTCATAGAAGCCCAATGCATTTAATATGTTTTGATGAAAAAGTTTCAAAAATCTTATTTTCTCAATGTGTTTACTAAATAGCTGGGCCGAACAACACAAACTGGAAAACGTTACACATAAAAAATAGTTCGGAAATGAATGCATACTATACATAAATGAACGAACAAATTATGTTACAAAGTACGTGAAATTAGTTGCAATACAGTTTCAAAAATGAATATTATGTTTTAAACTAAAAACAATAGTGTATTATTGTAATTTTTGGAAATTAGTTCCAAGGCGTATGAATACGTTTTTTCCTTGGCAAGATGGATATCTCTTTCAATTTGACAGTTGCAATAATTTATCAGTGATGACATGCTTCCAAGATAGGCGATGGCATAATGCTATATGCAGGTAGGAGGCTATATAGCTGAATTTTCAAGGTATATTCATTGATGATGGGCAAAATAAAAAGTGAAAGGCATAATTGATGAAATCTGAGCATTTCAGATTTACCGCAAAAAAAGAAAGATGGCGGCGCCCATGAAGAAAACATGTCAAAAAAATTTGGATTTCAATTCAGTTAGGCTTTTTGATAGAAAGCTCTGTCCGAGTCACTAGTATTTGATGTGAACTATTGATCTGCAGCTGTTTTAGTAACTTTTAAAAACTCTAGAAGGCGTTTTCATTTTTTTCCTGGTGAAAGTGAAAAATACAAAAATGCATTTAGTTTCAAAGGCACAGAGATGTTGCTAATGCAAGAAAGTACTTGCTGTAATAACCTTTAGCACCTCCAAACATTCTTCTTCTAGGACAGACATTTTAAAAGGAAATCAGGATCATATTTTGGAAAAAAAACATGCAAATCTGACACCTATATTTTTCATGTGCAAATGTATTGAGGAACCTTAATAACCTTGTGCAAGCCAATACGTGACCGCATTTCTGATGGAATCGAACGAAGTATCATATGAGCATGTTTAAATTTAATCTCATTCATTAGAACATATGATCGATTATATACTCGCAACAATTGTCGCCTGATTGTCATCTGCTGGTAACTTTAAAAATTGTTTTGCGAACAGTGTGGACCCAGATCAGACTGCTCCTCTAGAAGCCCACACCGTTTGCCTGTATGCAAAAATAAGTTTTGAAAAAAAAATCGTGATAATAAGCATCAGACGACAAAACAGACGTCATTTTCAAATGCAGGCTTTCGGTTACTCAGCAAACCATTATCACTCAGACATAAAGATCCAGAACGTTCAGAAATATAATATATGTCTTCTCCGTATACAGGTTTCGCCTGTTTTAGGGCCCTTTCAAGATCATTTCAATTATCTAAAGTCGATCGTTTATAAGAGGTGGACAAAAACCGGAGTACCCAGGGAAAAAACCGCCTGACCTTCAGTTGTAGGACTTGGTGTCTCTCGAACCCACAGCGGTGAGAGACCTAACGATTAATAATTAGCACTCATATCCACTAGGCCATGGAGGCCCCTGTTTCGCCTTATCATGCTCAATATTCTTATACAGCTTTATAATCTCAATGAAAATGCTAAACAATCTGCTAAGGTTTTGCTTGATCATTTTATGGTTAAGTGTATCACTGTAAATACTGGAACTGTCTACTAAGTAGTGTGTGAACGGCGCAGAATAAGTTCAGGAGGATGCTGATCAAAGTCCACTTAACTTTCCATTCCACAAGTTTTTGTCGTCTTGTAAAAAAAAAGTAGCTCAGCCATCCCACTGAAACTTAACGATCAAGCATTAGTATACGATAGGAGTACAAGTTTTAAAATACTGTACATACTTCGGCGTTTCGGCGGGATTCCTCCGCTGGCAGATGGCGGTCGACGGCGTGGTGCAGGCTTCGGACGTTCGGCCATTTTTATTCAACACATTTGTTTCTTTTGTTTCTCTCTGTCACAGTAAATACTCTGAAATAAGAAACAATTTTATATCAAAGCACTGACAGCACTGGTATGACTGGTGGGACGATTGTCCCCGAGTGTAAGCTCGGAAAATGGTCCGGACTGTGACGGGGACTTAAGACTGCTTCGTTTAATCCATAAATTTACGTACAGTAAAATGCCTATATTAAGACCACCTTTGGGACTGTTCAAAAGTGGTCTTTAAGACCACTTTTGAACAGTCCCAAAGGTGGTCTCTGTGGGACTGTTCAAAAGTGGTCTTTAAGACGACTTTTGAACAGTCCCAAAGGTGGTCTCTGTGGGACTGTTCAAAAGTGGTCTTAAACACCACTTTTGAACAGTTCCAAAGGTGGTCTCTGTGGGACTGTTCAAAAGTGGTCTTTAACCCCACTTTTGAACAGTCCCAAAGGTGGTCTCTGTGGGACTGTTCAAAAATGGTCTTTTACACCACCTTTGAACAGTCCCAAAGGTGGTCTCTGTGGGACTGTTCAAAAGTGGTCTTTAACACCACTTTTGGACAGTCCCAAAGGTGATCTCTGTCCAGAAGATACTGTATGCAGACAACACAGAAAGAATAACTGCAATTTACTAAACAAGCTTTTTAAAGCAGAATTAGTCTTAATTCTAGGTGGCCTTAATAGCGGAATTTTACTGTATTTTTGCAAACAATGTACACCCTGATCAGATGCCACCAGTGGCATCTGATTTGGGTCTACATTGTATGCCAATGTCCGAGTATTTATAAAGGCCAGTATACAAGACGAGTCCAGATTTTACAACCATTCTTTTACACAGCGATCTTGCGTCACAGGGAGAAGAAAAGCGCTGCCATAAATAACTGGTTCCTGGATGTTGTACATGGTCAGTGATAGTCTGACATAGGCGGGAAGACATTTCTTTGTTGTTTGATTTGAGGTTTAACGTCCCCGTCAACACTGTATAGGCCATTTTGGAGGCGTTGCTTCCAATTTTGTGGAACTTTTACCCGGCAATGAGATAAAATGACATCCGAAGTTATGTCGCCCCATGAAACCAATAGGGTTTATAAGCATGGACACTCCAACTCGCACCCCTTTGCCTGGGCAGGCTTAGATCCTCTAAGCAGTTTACCAGTACTCGTGTGCGGTCCGTTTCAGCTCTGCGTGGAAGCATCATGCAGTCCATCTATTTCTTCAAGCCCCGAAAGGCGGGAGCCGAGGGAAGACATTGCATTTCAAATAAATAAATGAATAAACAAATAAAGTTTCAAGTGTAAGGATTTCCCACCCAGCCAGCCTCGTTTTGGTTTTGACAACGCCCACCAATTATGGGTTTTGACGGGCCTGGAGCCACTTTCATCAAAAAACATCGTACGATTAATCTTAAATTGTTCGTACGCACTTTTTAAAGAACTGCGTACGTCAGTTTCATCAAAACATCGCAAAGTGTTCGTACGAGCTAAATTTGCGTTTCACTAAAATGAATCGTAATTTTGAATATGCGCTTAAATAGGGCCACTAATTGTCACATGCGTGATCACGTGCCGTCTTGAAATAGCCATGTAAAGTAGATAACACGTTTTAAAATTATTGTTCCAGTGGACCTAGATGTACATTCAGTTCAAACAACGTTGAATCAACGTTGATTATATGTTGTTTCAAACTTGTGTTTCAATTTCATTATCGTAAGATACAGACATTAATTATCTGGACCCCCTTCCCACTTTAGCACTGGCGTGTTGGTCTGTTTTGTGGACGTCGTGACGTCAGACTGGCGTTGATTCAGCGTTGTTATAATGAACTTTTTAGGGCTTGAAGAAATAGATGGGCTGCATGATGCTTCCACGCAGAGCTGAAATCGGTCGCATACGAGTACTGGTAAACCGCTTAGAGGATCCAAGCCTGCCCAGGCTAAGCGGTGCGAGTCGGACCGTCCATGCTTATAAACCCTAATGGTTTCATTGGGCGACAGGGCTTGAGATGTCCTTTCATCTCAATCTTGGGTAAAAGTCCCACAAATTTGGAAGCAACGTCTCCAAAATGACAGATACAGTGTTGATGGGGACGTTAATCCTCAATCAAAACAAAGCACGTTTGTCAGTTAATGCGGATGGGGCGGGGTGGGGTAGTGCAGTGCACGTGTATTGTTGTGTTTATAATATTAGTGGATGAAATAACCTGTGAGACTTCGCTTAGCATTTCCTAACCGGCCCCGATAGCTCAGTTGGTAGAGTGTCCGCTCCGGGGAACGGGAGGTCTCGGTTTCGATCCCGGGCCGCGACATACCAAAGTCGTTAAAAATGGTACTAGCTGCTCCTCGCTTGGCACTCAGATTTACGGGGTAGAGCTAGGACTGGTCGATCTAGTGTCAGGATAATGTGACTGGGTGTGGTATCATGTAATGTGTCTGGGACATAATACTTCAGTGAGGCAGCACTATAAACGTGAGCATTGAGCTCCCTGTCGCAACCAGACACCGTCGTGATATGACTGAAAAATTGTTGAAAGCGACGTTAAACCCGAATTCACACACACATTAGCATTTCCTAACCTTTTCTTTCTCAGTTTAATTAATTCGGTAATACAGGAGCATGAATACGAGACTGAATTTATCGTTTGAACTTAAAACACAGTTTATGCACGATGTTAACAGAAAACGTCAATACATGACGTTGTTTAATAAGGATGCCGCATATAACGTTACGTGACGTAGCCTCTGTAAGTGTTCGTATTTACATGTAACTTAAGTCAGTTTTCAGCTCCGCCTTTGGTCTGTAGCAAATATTTATTTATTTATTGTTCGTCTGTCAGACCGTCCAGTGGATTTTGCTTTCAGTGAGAAAATAATTCAGTTCATTTGAAACAGGTCCTATAGACTGATTTTAAATTACAAAGAACCTGACTCGAAACAAGGTTCAATAGCTACAAAGGCCTACTTGTAAACACAATTATACAATCGCCTGCAAAATTATACAATTATATATACGAAAAGACCATTCACAGGACTATGATCCATTGGCGTTATGCCGTGGATGTTTTCGTACATACGAGCGTACGCACATGTACGTACGTCCTTCAGTATGGGATGTACGTGATTTTCTAACCCCAGGTTAAGTCATTGTACTAGTAAGAACCTAGACTTTTAAAAGCTCATATTTTCCAGACCATATGATGAAATTGTGAGGATAGGTATGGGTCAAAAGCTTTATTCAGCAATACACTTGCCTTACCTATGACCTCTAGGTCAAGTCATGGACTTTGAAAACCTTAAATGCTGAAATTATTTAAGAGCTCATGTTTGATACGATAATAGATACACGTCTAAATTTTATTCAGCATACCCGCGCCCATGCCCATAACCCCAAGGTCAAGGTCACAGACTCAGAATTTTTAATGTCAACGTTTTTAATAAGAGCTCAAATTTCTCAAGCATGCATATAATGGATTTAGTTCGTATTTGGTATCTTGAAAGATGCAGGTTTTCTCTGGCTCCTTCGTTTAGTGATTAATGATCGGCTCGAAATAAAAGAAATAATCTTGAAAGGGCCGTAAAGCCAAAACTTAACGTCAATGTCACAGACTTAGTAATTTATTTTTATGGAGTTGGTTCATATTTGGTATGATTATACAAACGTTTTCCTTGATTTAAACGAAATTACCCCCACTTACTCCGATGTCCTCATGGACAGTTTTCCGAGGCGAGCAATGCCGTTTTTTTTTAGTTTTTGCAACATGCTACTTTTTCTTAGTATGGTCCTTTGGCGGGGGCATCTCTGACGTATTGACAATTCTAGTTTTATGTGTCGATTTGAGGTACTATGAGTCTTCATCTCAATCAAAAGTCTAATTGCAGATTGTGGGTAATCGTTAGAACTACCTGAACGCGTCGGTTCTTTTGCTTGTTTGTATTGAGGTTTTAGTCCCCGTCAATCGTTGGTCCATGTATTTAGGTCATTTTGGAGACGCTGCTTCCAATTTTGTGGGGCTTTTACCCGACGTTGAGATGAAATGACATCTTAAACACTACCGACCAAAGAAACCACTAGGGTTTAAAGAGCGGTCTACTTGGGCAGGCTTTTGCATTCTAAGTGGTTAACTAGTAATCAAGTTTGGTCGGTTTTAGCTCTGCGCGGAAGTACTATGCAGGCCAATCTATTTCTCCAGCCCCCCCCCCCCCCATGGGCGAAAGCGAGCGTCGGTTCTAGGTTACACCATGAAATATAGATTGTGGGTACTCGTAAGCACAACCACAACGCTTCTAACGAGTACCCTCAATCTCTATTTTAAAAAGAAAGCCCCCACCCAAACCAAAGATTATAGCAAAGGGGTCAGTTTCGAGGAGTCTTCAGTCCATGGGGTTGTATAAGTAATGGGCTTAATTTGCGAAGGTAAGCGAATGACACGTTATGTACCATACTTTTAACAGTGTTACTACAGAGATGCATGTAAGCGTAGGTTTCTTTAACCAATGTCCTGCGTTATCTTCTTCAGCTATAGCTGTTTAAGACGAAAATTTGAATGTGCGATGTCTAAATATTCATCTCAGAGCGGCAAAATGTGCGAACATTCGCAGATCTCGAGCTTTTGATGAAACAGGATTTTTGTCGTAAGAACTTCGTACATCTTTCTAAGACGAAAATACGTCGCAAATGCTTTGATGAAACTGGCCCCTGGTCAAAATTTAGTAAAAACATATCTCATTTGATATTAATATTAGAGTACAGTACTCCGATTGGTTAACCCATTTAGTACCAGACACTCCAAAACGGCTACCCTGACAAACAGTGCAGGCCCAGATCAGACGCCGCAGAACACGGCGTCTGATCTGGGCTTACACTGTCTGCGAAATGTTAAGCCATTTTCCAAATAAATTTTGAAGCAAAAAAAAAACCTGTCACCCCTTAATTTTGGAATGGACTGCTGCTATATATAAGGTGGAAGATTCCATTTGGGCCCCGTCAAGCGATGTTGGTACTTATCGCCTATGCGAGCAGCGAAGGTTCAGGCGAGCCTGCGCATCCGCGCAGTCTCGCCAGAACCTTCGCTGCTCGCTCATACAAGCAGTGAATCAAGAGGAACCTTCAGACAGAAAGCCATATCCCTGGCCCCTCTGAATGGCTGGGCATGCGCAGTTAAAATTTGTCATGACGGAATGCTCGAAGACACAAATTCGCTTCATTTGGTATAAAAAGGGTTAATGCTGTAATACAGAAACAATGAGGAAAGAGTGAAGAGCAAGTCAGATTAAACCTGGATTACCAGTTTGAAGTCTTGAACATTGTTTTATTGTTGTTAAATTGAAGAATTTTGATACGTTATTTGTGGATTACCACAAGGAACAAAATAAAATACAGAAAACGTAGTTACCTTCTTTTATGAAACTCAGCATAACACGTGGCTGAGAATCCGGGTAGGAGATCATATGGTCTCTTAATAGCCAAGCAAGTGGCTGCCAAAAGCGAAACCCCATCGGAGAAAGTGAAAGAACATTTATCACGGAACACCAGAAGTGGAAGTTTAATAGGCAATACAATTTCCAAATAATTCTCCGCGAAGATGATGTGGACTGAATCACCTTGTAGGAAGATGTCATGCGCTCTTTGCCCAGTGTCACTGTAAAACGGTTTGTAACTCAGGTGGTAACAGAACAAAATCAGCAAGGACCAAACAGAGAGACACTGATAGACGTTCGGCCTTCATCAGCTAGAAGAATGCCGAAGCATTGCCTGCCGTTCAGTGGCCTTCCCAACAACGAACTGTCACTTTTCCCAGAGCGCTTGCCTAACAGAATGCTATCAAAAGAAACTTCTAGCGACACATCAGGCGGCTTCGGAAGAGAAGGCTGACCTCTTCATTGCACAAAGGAACATTCAGACGAAACTCAAGGATGCTGAAAATCTATTTGTCAATGAGGAGAAACCACGCCACTAATATCAAGTGTGGAAGAAGAAGTGAAATTAGAGACAAACAGTCACAAACAGTTGCCGAAAACTGTGCAGAAAGTTAGGAAGTTTTGTGAAAGAGTATAAAAGGAGTAACAAGACTGAATAAAAATCAGTTCATTATTTGACATCCATGCGGAGATATCAGTGCCATAAGTGTTTTCGAGAGTTTGCAAGACCAGACAGTTTGAGAAGACAAGCTCACACTATAACTTAGGGAAAGGAGAAGATATAGTTTGAAAATATGACTAAACCAATGATTCTGAAGAATACACCTAAGACGATGGTAGTCCTGACGAAGGTGAGATACCCAAAAAGTAGAAAATGAAATCTAAGTATAGACCATGGGATCAAATGGTTAAGAAAACCAAGGAAAACTTACAACATACATTCAATGAGTCTGTGAAAGTAGTTCCGGCAGAACATACTAATATCGACACAGAAGATGCTGAAAAACTTGGCATATGTGGAACTCAAACCAAGATATACACAAGAGCTTGCATGCTCCTATAGAACACATTTATTGGACATGCAGAAACACTGAAGAAAGATCCAGAGCACAAGAAAATCATTCATATGGCAACACGACTGAAGGACGAGGAAGATTACGATGAAGATGAATCGAAGAACAGTGCCATCAAGAAACGCAGATTCCTCTTTGAGAAGAAACTGGATGAATATGATCCACCTACCTATGACGAGGAAGAGATTATGCCAGAGACATATCAAAAGACATTATTAAAACCAATTTTACAACTAAATCACAAAAAATCATTCTTAAAATCAGCTTTGCCACATAAAGTGTAATAGAAATGTATTATGACTAGAAAATTGTAAACGATGACAGAGGGATGACCCTAGTCCTCTGTTCATCGTAATCAAATTAGTTAGCGGGGTAAATTAAATTGTAAAAATACACATGTATTCACCAATCTTTCTTATCTTTTCACCCCCTCTTCATTACGAAACTTGAGATGGCTAGAAATATCACCCACTGGCGCTTCATAGTCCAAATTTTGAGATACAAGATCTTTTATGTTTCCACTAAGAAGTTGCTCCTATATAATCTCAATATATTTGCCAAAACACTTGACGCGTGACAGTCAAGTTTCTACTGGTGAAGAAAATAAAGCTTGAGATACAGGATTTTATTTCTTAAAGAAACTTGATACAAGAAAGCCTCAATATATGATAAGTCGTACCCGCCACCGGTCAGGTAACAGGAGTCGTCTTTCTAAGCCAAATGTCAAATGAGTAGATGTGGACGTGTGGAATCTCCCAATTGAGGATCCACATTTTCCACATCACATCCATATTGCTCCACATTGAGAATTTCAAGCTGAATCTTAGGGCTGGTTGCAAAATTGCCAAATGTGTAGATGTGGACATGTGGAATCTCCACATTGTGGATCCACATTCTCCACATCACATCCACATTTGCTCCACATTATCTCCACAATTTCAATGTGGAGGTTCCACAATTTGAATGTGGATGTTACACAATTTCAATGTGGAGATGTGGAGGATACAAAATTTCAATGTGGAGATGTGGATGTTACACATTTGCTATGTGGAGATGTGGAAGTTAGACCAATAATATGACACTACGAAGTCTTGAGACCAACATGATGTCAGTTTGTAGTATCGCTTGACCTCTTGAAAGTTTATCACAAACATTTCAACTACAAACTCCAAAAACTAAGTTATTTCAAGCATAGCCTGCAAACTGAAAACTGTTAATACCTTTCATAGAAGGCACTATAATCCAACAAATGTTTGTTTGTTTTGTTTGATTTGAGGTTTAACGTCCCCGTCAACACTGTAAAGGTCATTTTGGAGACGTTGCTTCCAATTTTGTGGGACTTTTACCCGACATTGAGATGAAATGACATCTCAAGCCCTGTCGCCCAATGAAACCAATAGGGTTTATTAGCATGGACGGTCCACCTCGCACTGCGGTTCCTGGACAGGCTTAGATCCTCTAAGCGGTTTACCAGTACTAGTGTGCGGGCAGGATTCAGCTCTGCGTGGAAGCATCATGCAGCCCATATATTTCTTCAAGCCCCTATGTGCGGGGGCACATAATCCAACAAAAATGAAACTTTAAAGTGCACTAAGTTTTTTTTCATAGAAGGTGCTATAATCCCATTCAGCCCCTCAGTTCAAAACACTAAGTCCGACCCTATATATAGCTACCCAACACCTTACTAGCTAGTTAAGCTTAGATAAAGGGGTGGAGGTCTGGCGCCTTACCAGACAAAAAGATGCTATTAACTTTTCTTAAACTTTTCTTCAAGCTAGGAAAGAGGGAATAAACCGACTTAACTGTAAAACTGAATTCCGATTTGGAGAAGGAAAAACTTGAACTGTGTGGGAACGTCGGTGAATCCGTAATAAATGTTTTAGAGGCGGAATTAGGAAAATCAAAACCAGGAAGTGTCAAATTCGAACTGTAAATTATAGGAAATGACAGAGCAGAGAAACAGTATGTTGTTTCATTTCTATAATAATTTGTCAAACACTATGACAAACTATAATTTTAAGCACGAGCTTTTTGCAGTGCAAGGAAAAAATACAGCTGAGGCAACAATAGGATATACCGATAAGGTGCAGGAAATGTGGGTGTAAGATATTCCACAATCATACAAGCCCGCGTTGAGTAGCCCGCGGAAATTAATACGTTAAATACGGTAAGTGAAAATCACTTTTCCGGGATGGAGACCCTTAGTGGTTGCCTCTTCAACAGCTGACTTGTTGAATATGCTCAAGGAAGTTATTGTCTTTTCTAGCATTATATATTTCAGTTTTGTAAGTTGGAAAGTAAACTTTTTTTTTATTATTTCCTTTTTATTTCAGCTCTAAAACAAGAAAACAAAACTTTGTTTTTATTGAAAGTTGATTTTTAAAATCAAGTTTCTATGTCATTACATTTCTACTTCCGGTACTGGACGCGTTACTCCACTTCCGCTGTTCGTTCGCTGCATAAAATAGTCCTAAGGAACTCTTGAAAATTAATTTTGCAGGCATGGAACGTCTTTCAAAATAGTTCAGTTTTCGAGAATTTATACGGATTGAATATAAATTGGCACAGAAAGACGAATACTGAAAAGAAAATAGTACTCTGGGACTATTTTCCTACGCGCTTTCCGATGATATTTATGTTTTGCTCTTTCATTCCTGAGTTTCTAAACAGGACTCTTTCTCGCTTCAAATATATTCTTATAGAAAGGGATTTCTGATTAGTTCACTGACATGATGACAAACAGTGTACATGTAGATTCTGGCGAGACATTTTAGCTACGCACCGTCTTATCAGGATCTGCAAGGTTTGCATAGATACAGTGCATTTCTATCTCGGCGTCTGCACCGGTCTACAGGGTTGAAAGGGTTAGCTTATCAGTGACCAACTAAACCCCTTACTGACCTACAATTCGCCTGCTTTCGAGAGCTCTAATTACAAAACACGTGTTGCAAGCTGTGTTCCGTACTTTAGCAAATAGTGAAGACACCGATCAACATTCTGTGGCCTCTAATCTATAATGTCCCAGTATTGAAACATTTGGCATTTATGGGTTAATGTTTTTTAGCCCGTACAGGTTGGAATAAACGTATTTTAATTCGCCTTCGGTAAACGCGGCGTCTGATCAGGGTTATAATGTCTAAATCAAATGGTTTAAAAATGATCTTTTTTTCTCCTTTTTATGTCCCGACGCTCGAAGGAACATAGCTCCCTGAAGCGGCTGCACAACGTATGTGAATCGTCGCGACGTTGCTAAGACACCATGTGCCCGCTGTAAGATTATTAGCGGGTACTGAGCTAATTTAGAAATTTATGGGTTGACCATGAAGAAATTGGCAGACACGTTTATCTTTCTTTCTTCCGTTTTTGGGTCGATCGGTTTACGATCGACCCTAATTTACTAAATGGCCAAACGGAATTCATGCAGTTGTCCACGTGAACATCACTGATTTGGGAAAACCAATATTATGTTTTATTAATAGAAGTTGAAACGTTGAGCTATCTTTATCAATGCAACAAGAGCTATCTATAGAGTCTTGACAGGAATCGTGTGCTGGATAATACCCAGATCAGAATCAGAATCAGAATTGTTACTGGTGACACGTCAAATGACATTCATACACCAGGACCCGTGATGTTGGAAGTTAGTCCCTAGCTCTAACCAAAGAGGTATATTTAGCTACACAATCATCAGCACCTTCAGCTGTTGAAATAATCGAATCGGGAAGGGCATTCCAAACTCTAATGGTTCTGGGGTAGAACGACTCTTTATAAATGTCAGTTCTTGCAGTAACGGTCTGAAACGCCAACGAATGGTGATTTCTACAGTGTCTAGCTGGGGGAACAAGGTCATCTGTTGGAATGCTGGCAGCACCCTTTAGACCTTTGTATAAAAGGATTAGCCTACTGTGTTTTCTCCTTTTCTTGAGAGACTCCCATTTTAATTTTCCAAGTATTCCAGTCATGCTCCCAGTTTCAAAGCAGTAATTGCCTGTTACAAATCTAGCAGCTCTTTTCTGAACTTTCTCAATTTCATCATTAAGGACCACTCCTCTGGGGTCCCAGATACAACTACCATATTCCAAGATTGGGCGAACAAGACCTTTATATGCTGCCTCTTTTACATCATGAGTGCACTGATGAAGATTTCGCCTCAGGAAACCAAGCGTTCTATTTGCCTTAGTACACATGTTGCTAATATGAGTATTCCATCTCAAGTTGTGTGAGATTGTCACTCCAAGGTATCAAATGGAGTCCACATTCTCGAGGACCGTTCCCTCGAAGGTGTAAGAAGCCTCAACTTTATTAGATCTCTTCCTAGTTATCTGCATAATATTGCATTTAACTGGCTGAAATCTCATGCCCCATTTTCGGACCCAACATCCTAATCTATCTTTGTCAGCCTGAAGTTTCAATGAGTCATATGTATCTCTAATTTCCCGGTAACAAACACAGTCTTCTGCGAACAGTCTTATTTCTGAGTCAATGTCAGTGGAAATATCATTGATGTACAGGGAGAACAAAAGTGGACCAAGACGGTCCCTTGCGGGACTCCAGAGAAAACTGGAGCCCACTCTGAAGATTCACCATTAACAACAACCCGCTGTTTTCTGTAGCCAAAAAAGGAATCTATCCATTTGAGGGTCTTCCCCTCCAATTCCATAAACAAATAACTTAGACTTAAGCAGTACATGAGGAGGGGTGTCAAAAGCCTTGTCGAAGTCCAGAATAAATGTGTCCACCTGCCCCCCTTTGTCCAAGATTTTTGCCCAGTCATTAATAACTGTGCTTAGCTGAGTTTCACAACTGTGCCTTTTCCTAAATGCATGTTGTCTGTCTGTCTGTTCGTCCAAGTGGGCCATGATGTTTGAGCAGACTATATGTTCCAGCAATTAACACAGAAAACAAGTCAGAGACACAGGGCGATAATTACGGGCAAGAGCCCTATCTCCTTTTTTGAAGAGTGGACAGATGTTTGCTTAGAGCCATTCTTTGGGGATTTCACCCGTATCAAGAGACTGTTGAAACAAGTGTGCAAAAACTGGACCCAACTCATTTGCTAGTTCCTTCGGAACTTTAGGATGAAGCTCATCAGGTCCTAAGGCCTTACTAGGGTTTAAGCATTGAACTAACTTGATCACAACTGCAGCTGTCACAAAAATATTATTCATGAATGGGGCCGATCTTCCAGTCAATGGAACCTCCGTGAACTCATTTTTATTAAACGCATCATTGAATTGACCAACTAGTTCCTTTGCCCTTTCAGTCTGATTCAGCAACCCCGTTTCCTCCTATTTTATTAAGGGGCGGGATACCTTACCTGTCTTTCTTCTGGCTATTGATATATCTGTAGAAATCTCTGGGATTTGCCTTTACATCACCTACCAAGTTATTCACATACAAATCATGCTGATTTTTTTAAATCAGTCTTGATTTCACGTCTCAAGTTTTCAAATTTTGTCCGGAGTTTACCACTTCCCGTCTTTTTTGCCTTTGCATGAATCTTATACCTTCTGCGAACTTTTCTTCTTATCTCTGGAGTGATCCAGGGAATAGAAGATACAGACCTACTAGTTTTTGAGGGGATATGATTTTCGGTCGAAGTATGAATGAAAGAAGTTATCAAATCAAAATTCTCCTGTACAGACCGAGCATCTGAATGACCATTAAAGTATTTCTCCTTTGCAAATCTGAGTGCTTCCTTCCTCATAGTTTCATAGTCACCTTTCTGATATGAGAACAACTTCCTCCAAGGTTTCTTTATTGGTGGGATGTGAATTTTTAAATATCAATAGACAATATCGTGGTCACTTAGTTTATCTGGGGAATGGATGTCTTCGAATTGTCCTGGCAAAGTCGTAAGGATCAGATCCAATGTGTTCTTATCACGAGTGGGGAAGTTAACAATTTGTTCAAGGCCATGATCGTTCATAATGTCAATAAATATTTGTCCTTCGGAATGACTCAGCATTGTGCCTTGTTTGCTGAGCCTGTCGGGCCAAGCAATGTCTCTGAAGTTGAGGTCACCTAGAACATGTACAGCCGGGAGTTTTTTTTACCTTTTTGCTGCGATTTAATGCAATTCAGTTGGCCTTTAAACAACTGGAAGTTTTCGACCGTACCACTTGGTGGTCGATACCAACTTGCTACGAAGTGGGAAGTTTTATTTGCAAAAACCTTAACCCAGACCGAGCCGGTGTCATTTTCCAGTTCCATGAAAGGCATGTGAGAGATGTCTCTATGAATGAGCAACATCACCCCACCGCCATCAGAATTCCTATCTCTTCTGTAGACACAGTACTGACCAGTTTCAGGCAAAAGCTCAGATGTGGTAATTGAACTGTCAATCTTTGTTTCCTGATAGCAACAATATGAGGTTGAGATGTATCGAGGAAGCTAAAAGTTCAAGAATTTTTCCAATAATTCCATTTATGTTTATACTGCATAGTTTCAAACCTTTCACATAATTTGACTTAGTTTCATTAGCAGTCGAAGATTTGTCTCTTTTATCCTCTGACAGAGGTTCAAACCAGTTTGGCTTACTCGGTTCCACATATTCATCAAAGAAGGAGTCTGAAAAGTGGCGTCTGATCTGCAGGTTGCACAGGAACTTCACTGTTTGCTTTAATTGTGGCATTTGAGGGTTAAACGAAATAGTATAAGATTGCCAGGTTGCTTACAAAGAAAAACAATATCTTAATCCAGGCCACGATGACGTCTTTCGGAACATTCTATTTATAAAACTGTTACACAAATGTATGCCAAGTCGAGTAAAAATAGACTTTTCGCACTCCTGCTAAGAACTTAATTTTAGAACCCTGAAATGTTTAAGTATAAAACTGAGTAGCCCAGACTTTGTAGTTGGTACCGTTATTAGACATACAGCGTAGACCAAGATCGGATATAAAGTACATTGCTTCTGATCACGTCGGCACTGTTCGCCATATGTATGCAACAACAGTTTTAAACATGATTCAGGGCCGTGCGCAGACTCTGAAAGGAGCGGGTTGAGGATGCAAATTTCAGGTATTTTGCAGAGGGTGAAAAACTGTATGAATCTGAAATAATTTCCAAATAATGGGAGGGGGCTGCGTTTGCACCCTCCCCACTCTGTTAAACAAAATTCAAGTACTACCTTAATACGTCAGAGCGCAGCGTAAGAAGAAAATTCTGGCCTGTGCTCGTTTGTTTTGGCCTGTGCTCGTTTGTTTGATTTAAGGTTTAACGTTCCCGTCAACACTGTATATGTCATTTGGAGACGTTACTTCCAATGATACGGGACTTTCAGCTCTGCGTGGAAGCACAATGCAGCACATCTATTTATTCAAGCCCCGATGGGCGGGGGCGGGTGGACTGTGCTCGTACACTTGGACATTGGCAAACAGAATCTACATAATCAGACACCACATAACGCGATGTCTGATCAGCTCTACTGTGCTTGCTTAAGTTAAACGAACAGTTCGATTCTCAGCTCAGGACTATTTTCCCAACCTACACTCAGAGACGATCGACCCACCAGTACTCTCAGTGCTTTGATTTCTTCGTGGGGGTAGTTGAGTGAGGCAGTCTTGTGTCACTGGGGAGTCCATCTAATATTGGCTTACAGTCAGGCAACACCTGCTGTCCTTGTAGTAGGTAACGGTAGAGTGTGTGTGTGAGGGGAAGGGTGGGGGTGTTATTTCTTCTGTTTCTACACTTCCATTCATTTTCCTCTTTCTCCTCTGTCTCTCACTTTCATCTCCTTTACAACGGCCATCGGGGCTTGAAGAAATATATGGGCTGCATGGTGCTTCCACGCAGAGCTGAAACCGACCCGCACACGAGTACTGGTAAACTGCTTAGAGGATCTAAGCTTGTCCAGGCAAAGCGGTGCGAGTCGGCCCTCCATGCTTATAAACCCTATTGGTTTCATTGGGATGTCATTTCATCTCAATGTCGGGTAAAAGTGCCACAAAATTGGAAGCAACGTCTCCAAAATGACGTTTACAGTGTCGACGAGGACGTTAAACCTCAAATCAAACAAACAAACAAATCATCGCCTCTACTGTCTCTTCTATCTCTTTCCCCCCTTTCTCTCTTGGAGACGACAAAAAAGATCCACTAGGGTTGACTTGTCGTTTAACTCAAAACAATCGATGAATCTTTTTTTTTTCTCTGTCTAATTTTTTTAACCCTCTGGGACCTTGTCAAATCAGAATCAGAATTGTTACAGGTGACACGTCAAATGACATTCATACACCAGGATCTGTGATATGGGAAGTTAGTCTCTAGATTTTTTCAACAAAATATCTAGATAACTGCTTGATCTACGACTAACATTGTTATAATAATAATTATTCCTCATAAATCAACCTTCCTCAGTACTTTGAGTACTTTGATTTATCAAAGCTACCTAAATATTTTCAAGTTTCATTACACGGGAGTGAAGGGAGGGGATGATGTTATGCAATAATAATAATCTGCAAATAAAAAAAAACAAGAGGGCCATGATGGCCCTGTATCGCTCACTTGAGTATCAAGGCACTTAAGGAGAATATGGCTTAAAAATCATCAAGAGAAAAAGTTTGACCAAAATTCACCTAGAAAACATCAAGACAAACATTCTGAACAAGATTTACAATGATCACTTCAAAAATATTACGTCTAGAGTGTTAACAAGGTTTTCTTTTTATTTGTCCTGATAACCTAGTTTCTGAGGTGACCAGTTCCGACCTTGACCTAGAACTCATCAAGATAAACATTTTGAGCTATATTCATGATGATTACTTCAAATTTACTAGTTTTCTTTTGATTCGGTCTGGTGGTCTAGTTTTTAACCTCAAGTGACCCAGTGTCACACTTAACCTAGAAATCATCAAGACAAACATTTAGAGCAATTTATCATATGACGTCGCATCTGAGAATGTAATAACGCCATGTAATAAATTCGATAATCCACCCGTGGATTAAATATGCAAATCAGTTAACGTTACATGTATGACGTCCTTAACGACGTTGCGTTTACTATGGCGGAATGCGAACAGTTTTTTGTAAAGCAATCGTGAATAAAATGCGTTTTAAATATCATATGATAAATAGAATCTTGCATTCTTACTCATGTATTATTAAAATATATTAAACTCGTTGAGGAAAAGAGATAAAATGCTCGGCAAAGGCTCACATTTTATCTCTTTTCCAACTGGTTTAATAAATTCAATAATACGTGGGCACTCGTGCAAGATCCTCTATAGTAGTATATGGGGCTGTTGAGGGGCAATGACGTCACAAGACGGTCGACAAGATGGCCGCCATTTTGACCCGGGTTGACCTCGCGGGGGTCGCTCTCGATACGGAGTTGAGACCAAGATGGCCGCCATAAGCAGGATGTGGTGACGCGTTTAGTAGAAACGCCCTGGACCACGGGAAGGTAGCGTCACGTCCAAGGGTACGGTCGGGACTGATCAATCCGTATAATTTCTACAGGAAGTCTGATGACCTTGCGGGGGTCGCCTTTGCAGGCCAAGATGGCCGCCGGGTGACTGTTTAGACAGAGACACCATATCCATCAGATCCGTATCCCATTTGCTGTCCAGCCCTTCGACAATGACTCTAGATCTCCGAAATCTCGTTCTGGCCCCTCTCGTAAGCGAGAAGGCATCCTGTTTTGAAGCCATTTTGTTATTCTGTGCCTTTGAACCACAGTTTTATTCAGCGTCTGGGGACCCGCATAGCTCCCTGAGTCGTTCTCATTATACAGTAGATAGAAGGTAACCAAGACTCGTACTTCATGGGCCAACGTACCAGTACGTGTACTTCCTATCCACCCCCATATTCCGCGAAGGCGTCCACTTCGATCCGAACCGGATAGGAGCGGTGAAGCTCGAACCCTTCTTCTTTTGACTGAATAAAATGCCTAGCAGACGACAATAAAATACGCGTATCCAGTATTTTGCCTACTCTCTTTGCTGCCTCGATACTAAATGATTGAAAAATGGGTAAATTCTTCGTTTAATACGTCGGCTGACCCTAGATGACCTTTCAGACCGGTGTAGGTCTTCACCACTTACTATCGGAAAATGGAACACTCCGTACTGGGAGAGTCCATTAGCGTATATGGGTTAGACAATTTACGATTATAGAACGTGGATCTATAATGAGAAAAACATTCGCCCATTCCGCACTCATTACGAGCACTCACCATTTCAAGCCTAACATCCTATAAATGGAACGAGGCAAACGGCGTAGATCCTGATGACACGGCCCTAGGCAAACGGTACGGGCTACGACCCATTACACGGGAATGTTTTGAATCATGACTGTTTTCATGAAAATGAGCAAGAGGCCTAAAATCATATCGTAGATGGTACATTTCTATCAAAGTTTTATCAAAATATATGCAAAGGCGTGGCATTAAATGCCATTTTTCAACTACCTGTCGATTCCACGCGTCTAGGATGGAAGAACTCGTTCGGCTTAAATGGCCTTTGGTCAGTTTTTATCGTGTTACAGCACTGACTCATTAAATTCGACACCATTTCAAGCCTATTTATACGCTGTTTTTTTTTTTTTTCTAACTTCGACTAGTTTATTTATATACATCGCCATTGAAAGACGGAAAATTCTCTCCGTCGCAGATGAAATTTAATGAGAAAAACATTCGCCCCATTTCGCCCTTTGAATTGTCTTCACTCGTCTGAGAAACTCATTCGATTTAAATGGGTTTATGCCAGTTTTATCGCGTTACGGGTCATTAAAATTAGCCGCATTAATTGTTTTTCAACACTTACCCAGGTATTAACTTTTATGAATTCCGATGGTCACCGTCACTTCAGCCGCCCCCGCTCATAGGGGATTGAAGAAATAGATGAGGCTGCGCAGAGCCGAACCGACCTCATACTGGAAAGGTTCTAAGGCTGCCAAGGCAAAGCGGTGCGAGGCGGCCTCTATAAACACTACCGGTTTCATCGGGCGACGGGTCTTGAGATGTCATTTTGTCTCCGTATCTTTTCCTTTCTTATACTGCGATCGGTCACAATTGACCATTACTCGTAGGTGTACATTACATACACTCCAGGTTGCAGGGTTGAAAGCCTACAAAGTCATCGTGTAATTACGGTAGGGGTCTTGACCTGCACAGGAGATGACTCTTCCAGCATAGGGGACCTCCAGTTAACGTCCCGAACCGAAGGACGGTGCAATTTTTGGCTTTTACACCCAGCAAATGATGCCAATCGAGCGTGTTCAGACACAGACCGAATTGTCTACACTCGTCTAAGATGGAAGGACTCATTTGGCTTAAATGGGGTTAAGTGAGTTCCTTTAAACCCCGTTTGATGACCTTTATGTATTGTAACAAATATTTTCTCAATTTCGATACACGTTTTCCGCATATGCCTATTGGCCCTTTTCGGGGACATTTGCAAACAGTGTGGGCCCAGATCAGACGCGGCGTTCGATGTAGGTCTTGACCTCATTAATCTCGCAAAGCTTATCGCTAACTTAACACAGCTTTTATTGGAAAACTCCATAATTTTACGCAGAAGATTCCATTCTGGGTTAGACCATGAGAATATGGCATATAGATTTATACGCTGTTTTTTTTTCACATGGTTCTCTAACTTTATAATGGTAGGTGTCTTTAAACTGCACCGTACCGATCCGAAGGACGGTGCACTTTTTGGCTTTCATCCCCGGGAGCGTTTTCGGACATCGAAATAATCACCGCGTCATACATACATACAACATCTCGTTAAAGATACGTTGTGGATGGGCGTTGAGGTGGATCATTAAATACGGGTTTCGGGATCCAGCCTCGCACCGCTTTGCCTTGGCAGCCTTAGAACCTTTCCAGTATGAGGTCGGTTCGGCTCTGCGCAGCCTCATCTATTTCTTCAATCCCCTATGAGCGGGGGCGGCTGAAGTGACGGTGACCATCGGAATTCATAAAAGTTAATACCTGGGTAAGTGTTGAAAAACAATTAATGCGGCTAATTTTAATGACCCGTAACGCGATAAAACTGGCATAAACCCATGTAAATCGAATGAGTTTCTTAGACGAGTGAAGACAATTCAAAGGGCGAAATGGGGCGAATGTTTTTCTCATTAAATTTCATCTGCGACGGAGAGAATTTTCCGTCTTTCAATGGCGATGTATATAAATAAACTAGTCGAAGTTAGAAAAAAAAAATGGTGTCGAATTTAATGAGTCAGTGCTGTAACACGATAAAAACTGACCAAAGGCCATTTAAGCCGAACGAGTTCTTCCATCTTAGACGAGTGGAATCGACAGGTAGTTGAAAAATGGCATTTACTGCCACGCCTTTGCATATATTTTGATAAAACTTTGATAGAAATGTACCATCTACGATATGATTTTAGGCCTTTTGCTCATTTTCATGAAAACAGTCATGATTCAAAACATTCCCGTGTAATGGGTCGTAGCCCGTACCGTTTGCCTAGGGCCGTGTCATCAGGATCTACACGTTTGCCTCGTTCCATTAATAGGATGTTAGGCTTGAAATGGTGAGTGCTCGTAATGAGTGCGGAATGGGCGAATGTTTTTCTCATTATAGATCCACGTTCTATAATCGTAAATTGTCTAACCCATATACGCTAATGGACTCTCCCAGTACGGAGTGTTCCATTTTCCGATAGTAAGTGGTGAAGACCTACACCGGTCTGAAAGGTCATCTAGGGTCAGCCGACGTATTAAACGAAGAATTTACCCATTTTTCAGTCATTTAGTATCGAGGCAGCAAAGAGAGTAGGCAAAATACTGGATACGCGTATTTTATTGTCGTCTGCTAGGCATTTTATTCAGTCAAAAGAAGAAGGGTTCGAGCTTCACCGCTCCTATCCTGTTCGGATCGAAGTGGACGCCTTCGCGGAATATGGGGGTGGATAGGAAGTACACGTACTGGTTCAAAGGCACAGAATAACAAAATGGCTTCAAAACAGGATGCCTTCTCGCTTACGAGAGGGGCTAGAACGAGATTTCGGAGATCTAGAGTCATTGTCGAAGGGCTGGACAGCAAATGGGATACGGATCTGATGGATATGGTGTCTCTGTCTAAACAGTCACCCGGCGGCCATCTTGGCCTGCAAAGGCGACCCCCGCAAGGTCATCAGACTTCCTGTAGAAATTATACGGATTGATCAGTCCCGACCGTACCCTTGGACGTGACGCTACCTTCCCGTGGTCCAGGGCGTTTCTACTAAACGCGTCACCTCATCCTGCTTATGGCGGCCATCTTGGTCTCAACTCCGTATCGAGAGCGACCCCCGCGAGGTCAACCCGGGTCAAAATGGCGGCCATCTTGTCGACCGTCTTGTGACGTCATTGCCCATCAAGAGCCCCATATACTACTCTCTATATTCATGATGATAACTTTGTGAAACACAAGAAGTCCCAAGGTCATTTTTTTTCAAGTTGGTCACAGGTCAAGGTCACAAGTAAAATCTGTATGAGTGGAAAGCCCTTGTTACAAGGAACCAACATGCAAAATATGAAGGCTCTATCTCAAACGGTTCTAAAGATAAAGTAGGTCAGAGGTAAAAGTCATAGGTCAAAAGCCCTTGTCACAATAAATGAAGGCTCTATCTCAAACGGTTCAAAAGAAATGACAAAGTATGTCAGCGGTCAAGGTCACAGGTCAAAATTTTGTGGGAAGAATTTGTCACAAGGAACTATATGCCAAATATGAAGGCTCTACTTCAGTTATGATAAAGTAAGTCATATGTCAACATCAAGGTCGCGATCAAATTTGTTGCATGGGTGGTAAGCCCTTGTCACAAGTAATCTATATGCCATATATGTAGGTTCTATCTAAAACGGTTCAAAAGGTATGACAAATAGGTCTCCGTTCAAAGTCAAGGTCACAGGTCAATATTTTGTGTATGGGAAGCCCTTGTCACCAGAAACATACATGCCAAATATGAAGGCTCTATCTCAAACGGTTCAAAAGTTATGATAAAGGTCATGGGCCAAAGTCAAGAACACAGGTCAAAATTCTGTATTCTGCAGCTCTTGTCACAAGGAACCTACATACCAAATATGAAGGCTCAATCTCAAATGGTTTCAAAGTAACGATAAAATAGGTCATAGGTCAATGTCACAGGCCAATGTTGTGTATGGGTGGTAAACTTCATGCCAAATATGAAGACCCTACCTCAAACAATTCAAAAGTAATGATAAAGTAGGTCAAAGTCACGGTCATAGGTCAAGGTTTGTAATTGAAGAAGCTTGATACATTATTTACATAAAGGGACATAAAATGGTTATCGTTCTATTCATAAAATACCAGACCTGACCAAGATATAATTTGTGGAATACCAAAAGGGACAAAATAAAATACAGAAAACGTATTGTTATCTTCTTTTACGCTGAAATTGCCCAGCGTAACATTGGTCAGCATTGTGTGCCCATGGGGATGTTTTTGTTTGTTTGTTGGTATTTGGATTTGATGGCCCAGTCAGCACTATTTGGGTTATTTTCGAGCCGGTCAGTTTACCTATCAAGACTTTTCAGTAGCATTTAGCAATAACATGTCTCATTTGATATCAATATTAGAGTGCTGTACTCCGATTGGTTAACCCATTTATTACCAGAAACCCCAAAACGGGTACCCTGGCAAACAGTGCAGGCCCAGATCAGACGCCTCCACTGTTTGCTAAAAGTTCAGTCATTTTCCAAATAAATTTTGATGAAAACGCAACCTGACACCCCTAAATTTTGAAATGGACTCATGCTATATATAAGGAGGAAGATTCCATTTGGTACAAAAATGGTTAAAATAGTAATCGGCTGACCACAGTAAGAGACTGACAACTACCCGCAGGGATGTAAGTTTATATCACAACAGGAAGCATAATGTTACTTAACCCATGAAAATGTCTATTACGACAATTGTCGTCTGCCGGTTACTTTAAAAGTCATTTTTGCAAACAGTGTGGACTCAGATCAGACTGCTCTGAACATTCTGATCTGGGTCCACACTGTCACACTGTTTGCCTTTATGCAAAAGTATTTTTAAAAAGTTTGCAAAAAAATCAGCAGACGACATAAGCAGATGGCATTTTTAGATGTAGTTTTTCTCGCGTTTTTAAGCGTCTAGCAGTTCTCCATCCAAAGTGTAAGCAATGTTGCAATGACGTTGATGCGCCTTTGCTGTAACCTTACATGCCCAGTCGGTTATATATATGTGTAGGACTTTTCGGACATATTGTTTAACAATCGGCCCAAAGTTATGTATACTAGCAAAGTTATAGTGCTGTTGTCCACGTGACTATCAATGACCCCCCCCCCCCCCCTGCCCCACCCCCCGCAAATAGCTTTTGTGTGAAATCCAGGTAAAAATCCAGGTAACGGTTATTTGTAGCCATGTCATTCTTATGGTTGTCATTTCATGTCAATGTTAGTTGTCTGTAAAACATGGACAATCTGTGTCTACTCTGAGGACATTGACGAACAGAGTAGACACAGATCAGTGTATACTATATTAAGTGCCTTTTTTCTTTCTTTCTTGCTTTTTTTTTTTACATATTTTTCGTTGAAAGTGCCCTTTTTCCTGACCAGCACCATGCTGGGGGAAACACCAAGGCTTTCATAGGCCAAACTAACAAGTCTGTGTAATGAATTATCACCCACCCCGTCCATCGGGGCTTGGAGAAATAGATTGGGCTGCATAGTGCTTCGAGCAGGACAAATGGTACGAGCTTATCCAATTAAGAGTTTGCGGCACCGGGTTTTGCTTGGTCAAAACAACCATAATGGGGGAGGTACAGGTACCCGTAACCTACATTTCCAAATAACTGATTCCCTTTAGGCTTGAAATTCCATTCACCATATTTGCATTATTTGCTGGCTCCTAGCTTGCACATTGTCAATATTGGAAAAACAGGTAACCAGACCCCCCTTAACTTTCAAGGTCAGGGGGGGGTCTGGTTACCTGTTTTCCCAACACTGATAACCTTAAGACTAGGAACCAGCAGATAATGCAAATAAGGTGAATAGAAACTTGCAGAATGCAATTGCCCGATTTGCTCATATTAAAACGAAAGTGAAAGTAAAAATATGATAAAAAGCAAAACGAACCATCTGTCATTTAAGGAAGATTATTTCCTTATTCACTGTATAACAGAATATAACAGAAAGGACCGTCACACTAGCACTGATGTCAAGAAAATATAAACTACAAAGATAGACAGAAATTTCTTATTAGATCAAAGCCAATCTTACCATAACTTTTTGGAGTTTCCACTATGACAAAACGGCAATAATGATTGGTTAACGGAGCCATGTGACCCAAATGGTTTCCAGTTCATTGCACTCTCAATTTGATACCGGGTACCATAATATACAAAAACTACGGTGTTACTAATTATAGACCGATTACAATCTGAAACAAGTTGGCTTCCTTCAAAAAAGGAATCCAATACGTGGGCTAGCAATTTTTCTAAACTTTGGGTTTTGGATTATTTTTAAAACACATAAGATCATCAGTTCACCAGCAGTTTATTTGTAGAACAAATAAATAAATACAAAAATATTGAAACTATTTGTTGTCTAAAGTATTTTAATTGTCTGCAATTAAAAGAAAAACAAAGCATTTTTAGAATAGCTTATTGGTACTCTTATTTAGCAATAATAATCACATTGTTACAAAATCAATAATAAAGCATGTTTCGGTGAGAGATGTGCAGTCATATACAATTTCAAAATGTTTTAGAAGTTGCTTCTAGATAATTCTTTAAACTGAATGACTAATTACATGCGAAGGTATTTTGATTTGATTTTAATGTTATAGACTAGATTTTGTCTTTACACAAAAGTATCTTTAGGCTAGATTTAACGTAATGTAAGTACTTATCAAAACTGGATCTGCCACGAAAAATGATTCACTTAAGTGGTTATAATAATGGCGGATAGGATTCTCGCGAAGATTAATATAAAAAATAGCCACCATTTTTTCTGTAATTTATGAATAAAAAAACACAAACAAATGACAGGAATATCTGCACATTATAAAATGCTAAAACTTGCTTAAATCAATGAAAACATTTCAATCGTTTAAACATTCATGTATTCGAAAGTGTTTCAAATTAAACTTAACTGCTCTGTACCGTTCAGTCCATTATATGACTTATTTTGTGCATCGTTTGAGAGCTGTTTCAAAGTCTGACTTAGGCTAAACTAATGTAAATGTTTATTTTACGTCCGTTTTCCTATGTGGTTGAATAGTCTCAATGTATTAGTAGTATTAGTGCCTACGAATTCCCAAACCTTTTCTGCCCATTGCTAAATGAATACTACATGTATCCAGCTTCAATCTCCATTTGTCTATTACATTATATTTATATACAGACGTCTCAAATCCGAAGATTTGGTTTCATATTTACCAAAAGCGTAGAACGGCGTCTAGGGTTAGAAGTCTTAGTTGAGCACTGCTGTTAAGTAGAAGAGAAGGCAATGATTTATATAATAAAAAGTGGGGATTGCAGAGATAAGGATTAGTATTGTAACTCTACTAAAAAGAAAGTTTAGAATGGCTTCACTGAGGCGGTTCTAGCGGACCTCCAATGATCGAGAATAAGGCAAAGAAGACGAATTCTAAAACATGCCACTACATGTAGTTTTAAACCTGTATCAGAAATGTAAAGATTCAACACCTGTTTTTGGGTCGATTGTTTTACAATCGACCCAAAGTTACTAAGAGGCAAATAAAAAAATAATGCTGTTGCCCACGTGATTTGGGGAAACCACTGATTTGGGGAAACCAATATTATCATTATAAATAGAAAACGTCGCGCTATTTTTGTCGATGTTACATGTAAGTCAGAGCTATCTGTAGAGTCTGGTAAGGAATCGTGTGCTGGGTTCCGCAAACACTGAATACCCAGATCAGAATGTGGCGCGGAATGTGGCGTCTGCTCAGCCGGCTGCTCAGGACTACACTGTTTGCTTAAATACTGGCATTTAAGGATCAAACGAAATAGGTCAGGCCAATGCCAGGCTGCCTCCGTCATGAAAGGAAAACAAAAACAGTATCTTAATATAGACCGCGCTCTCACGCGACGACTTTCGGAAAATACTGTTAATAAAATTGTTAGAAAGAAATGGACGTTTGCACATATGTATGCTAAGCCGACCAAAAAAAAGACAATATAACGTTACTTTTCACACTTCTGCTTATAACATATCTAAGAACCTAGGAATATTTTAGAGCAAAACTTTTAAAGGTGGTATCGTTATTAGACATACAGCATAGACCCAAATCGGAAAGACAGTACATCGCGTCTGATCAGGACCAGCACTGTTCGCCATACATACAGCAACATTTTCATTTTAGAACATGATTCAGGTCCGTACGCAGACTCTATAAAATGTGGGGAGGGTGCGAATTCCGGGTAATTTGCAGAATGTGAAATACTGCATGAATTTGAGATAATTTTCCAAATTAGGAGGGGTGGGTGGAGGTTGTCACTCCTGCGTACGGCCTGCATTAACAGGTAGAATGAACAAATTACTTTGTTTAAAAACATTGCACTGAATCACTGTTATTCAGTAGCTGGGATGCAGTGGTGGGACTGAGCGAGAAAATGCCAGAGAGGAGAAACTATGGCAGTGTGGATCCTGATCAGCAGAAGCATTCGATGGATCTACACTGTTTGCAAAGGAGAAGTTGGATTAAATGTTATATTACATGCATAACAGAGAAATACTATGATTTCTACCAGACATAATCTTGGTATTTTCCTTTTTGCTGAGAAGAAATATTTCCTCTTAGCCGGAGAAATAAATCTGATTCTCTTTAGCTGGAACTACTTTATGTACAAGATACAAGATACCGCTTTTGCAGTAAAACCGTTATATTCAAATGCGGGAAAGTTTCAGTCTCGTCGACGTCATTCATGACGTAATTGCAATGGTGTCTGGGAAGACATCAACAGACGTTCAGAATGAGTGACGTTTGGGTCGGATGCAACTCTTAAACAAAAGAAAACATGGGCATGCGTTTTATCACTGAAACATGTTGTTTCTTCTGTTTATGTTCAAAACTGTAGAAAGCGCTTTCAAAATGGCGGCCATCCAGTTTTTCTTCCACCCAGCTTCTGTAACACTACGCTGATTGAACCGTTAACATGAGCTGTAAACAGTCAACTGAACGGAAATTCAGACCCCAAATTCAAGATCCATTCGGTCCTTAAAGTCTATGGAAGTGCATGTAATATAGAGTATAGAGATTATTCATTTCTTCTATTTGAAATGTGGTATTAATAAACATCGGGGGGGGGGGGGGGGGGGGGAGGGGGGATAAAAATCCGTTTTTGGATTGTTCTACATGTACCTCCCTTGGTATTTCAAACAGGAGATATACGTGTACCTGTAATAATTTTTCAAGCACATATCAGTGTATATTGTCTTGCATATGAGGCTAAGCATTATCAAGGAAATATTATAAATCTGTTGAGATGATTGGATATATGTGCATACAGAAGGCGAATAAACACATTAACAAATGATACGTTAATAATTTGGAAAATATCACGAAAACACGCCTATATAATTTTAACCCCCTTGAACCCCACTTTTATATAGTAAAACTGGGGTTTCAGGGGGTTTTACCTTATTTTTCTTATTTCTGCTCTAAAATATAGATTGTGGGTACTCGTTAGAACCGCCTCGATGAGGCGGTTTTAACGAGTGCCCACAATCTATATTTGTGGCGGTTCTAACGAGTGCCCACAATCTATATTTTGAGCAGAAATAAGAAAAATATCACAATTTTTCATCTTAAAGCCTTCATTTTTTCGGCGATAAAAGTGGCAATGTATTTGTATAGGCGTGTTTGCGTAATGTCTTGAAGGAAAATGCTTCCAGTACAACACCAAGAACGTCATTTATTGTTCTTTTTTTTTTTCACTGAATACTTTTCTTATAAAGAAGCGATTTAACGAGTACCCACAATCTACGTTATAAAGCAGTGTTGCTGTTGGTTGTTTTTATCAGCGTGACTATTGCTGGTGATGAACAAAACCCAGGCAGCAGTGTTTAGTCTTCTCCCTGTGCCATCAGAGGGCTGTGTAAAACGTAAAATCTAGACTGGACTCATGTACGGGGTATTGACTTATCAATCGACACAAAGAAAATCTGCACTGGGCTCGTGTATGAGGCATTCTCTAATACAGAAACTTCACGCCTGCTGTTTATTGTTGCTGACAATTAACAAAATCGCGGGACTGGTTGTTTATAGCACCTAAGAGGTGCAGTGTAAAAAGTAAATTCTGGGCTGTGCTCGTGCAGGGGGGCTTTGGTAAATAGTGTATACCTGATCAGATGCCACATAACGCGGTTTCTGATCAGGTCTACTCCTACTCTGCTTGCTTTAAATACTGGAATTTAATGGTTCAACGAACAGATCAATTCTCAGTTCAGGATATATTTTCCAAACCTACACTCAGAGACGATCGACCCACCGGTACTCACAGTGCTTTGACTTAATATTTCCCCAACTAAGCTGTTACTGTTACGCAAACAATTCTGCAAATCAACCCAATACATCTTAAACAATTATGTAGACATAACTCTACATGGAAATGTACCTAGCTATATAAAAGCGGTTAGTTCAGTCCTTATTAGTTTCTCTGTGTGTTCTTACGTTAGAAAGTCTTGCAAACTAATGTGATTTTTCAGGGCCGTAAAAGAGTTGAAACCGACCCGCACACGAGTACTGGTAAACAGCTTAGAGAATCTAATCCTGCCCAGGCAATGCGGTGGGAGTCGGCCCATCCATGCTAATAAACTCTATTGGTTTCATTGGACGGCAGGGATTGAGATGAAGGTAAAAGTCCCGCAAATTGGAAGCAACGTCTCCAAAATGACCTTTATAGTGTTGACGGGAACGCTAAACCTTAAATCAACCAATCAATCATTCATTCAATCAATCAGGGCCATAAAATACTGTTGCTAAAATATTCCTTCTTTTCAGACCAAACATAGATTTAGATAATATGGATACTCGTTAGAATCGCCTCGACGAGGCAGTTTTAACAAATACATATCGATCTACTCAGTGCTATAGCAGTAGTAAAGAAGTTGCATTCACCCTTGCGAAACCTTGCATTTTTGAAAAGCCCCATGGATAAATTCAACGTATGTGCACTGAACTAATATTTTCAGGTTATTAACCCCACAACGTTTCTGGAAATGACTACCCCCATTTGCCTAGCGTTCCATAAAGGGCACAAAGAAATATTGAACTAATTTTGCGAAAAGTAGAGACAGAAATCAGAAAAGTAGAGACAGAAATCAGCCTGCGCATATGCACAGTCCGGTCAGGGATTTTGCTGCTTTTATCAAAATACATGCAGCGAGCAGACGACAATTCTTCCGACTGCCAGTGAAGCGCTTGGCATTAATGGGTTATTTACAGTTCAATGGGAAACCCGTTTTATTTATTAACACATTTACGCAGCTGGTCCCTGCTAATGATATAGCAGACTACCAAAGAAGAAGTAGCCATCTAGCGGAGATAACGACGAGGGAACCAGGTATGACTGAC
Source organism: Lucinisca nassula (assembly GCA_963580285.1). Lineage (NCBI taxonomy): Eukaryota > Metazoa > Mollusca > Bivalvia > Lucinida > Lucinidae > Lucinisca > Lucinisca nassula. Next base: position 186,673,369 of record OY757010.1, read on the forward strand.
TCAGCAGTTAACCTTGCTGAACTCGGGTATTTCCAATACCGCGTCAGTGCTTATGCTATAAATAGACGTAATGGCTTCTGCTAGCTACCAATCGTTATGTTGTAGCCACCTAGCGGAGACATTTACGACAAGGGAACCAATCTAGTGGAGGTAATAACGAAGGGGAACCAATCTAACAGGGAACCAATCTATTGATCCACGTGAAGCAAACGCTTGATTTCGTGGCTGAGAAGCGTCTCGCAAACGTTGATGTTTTACCATAGACAATTTTCAATCTCGTCCATATTCTTACTGCGTGGGCCTAATAGGCCCACGCAAAAAAGTCCTATGAAAACTAGAGAAAACTAGGGTTTACAGGGGTATACATTAATTTTTTGTTTCTGCTCCAAGTCATAGGTTTTGGGTACTCGTAAGAACGGTAACAGGACACTTCGGCCCCAAAACCACCTCGGCCCCTAGACACTTCGGCCCCTAGACACCTCGGCCCCAAAACCACCTCGGCCCCACATAAAATTGAAACCCTAGACGGGTCGGCCCCTGGACACCTCGGCCCCTAGACACCTCGGCCCCATATACCTAGACACTTCGGCCCCACTTTGCTTTTCACGGGGCTTCCACTTAAATAAGAGATCGGGTTGGATGCCCGATGAGTTTTTTTTTTTTTTTATATGCTGATTTGATTATTTTGATAGGGAGCCTCGAATATTTGAACCTATAATAGATATATTTATTATATATTATAACGTTACTACGTTACTAAATAGAATATCTTTATGTTAATTTAAGGAGAATGGAAGATACATTTGAAAATCCCTCTCTTTTATTTCAATGTATAATTCTAATTGCATTCCGGCATGCTTTAGAGCAGGCTCTTTTTTCTACTTTTCTGCTCTTTTGATCATCTATAGGCTTTTTTATTAACCGAAATCATTCCACGCCGCTTAAATACTGTTTTAAATAAATTTCAATAAGTTATCCTTACTAATTGGATGGAAATCTGGATGGATCGGTCGATGGATGGGGCCGTAACACCCCCCCCCCCCCCCCCAGAAAAAAAAAAAAAAAAAAACAAATTCCTCGGTTTCCACAACCATGGTGATGATGAGGGATAATCTTATATTTGTTAACATATTTATATATTAATTTATTTATGTATCCGGCCTCGGTAGCTAAGTCGGATGCGCGTATGACTGGTGATCAGGAGGACGCGGGTTCGATACCTACCGGGGTCGGCAACTTTCTTTCGTGGAGATTGATTATGAAATCTTTTCTTTGGTCATTCTCTTCCTTCTGCTGATTCAAGAAGGGCAGTTGTCACTTTCCGGCGAAAAAAGAGAAGAGCACTGTAATGGTTAACCGCTTACGTATAAGCCTGTCCAGGTAAAGTGTGGATAGGTAAACTGACCGGCTCGAAAATGAACTAAAATAGTGTTGACTGGGCCGCTAAACTCCAATACAAACAAACGATGTATTTATTTATTTATTTATTTATTTATTTATTCGTTAGGTAATCATCAGTGTTCAGGTTCGCTGAACTAGAATTATCCTCGTAAGTAAACCAATTAATATAATGTATGCATGCAATTCAAAAACTGCATGAAAAACGGTGCAGATCCGGTTCAGAGGGCAGAAGCAATCTGATCAGGATCTATACACTGTTAGCAAAGATAAGGATTATCATGTTCAGCGGGGTAAGGAATAATTAATTTCAGGTTAGTACACTATCAAGCAAAAAGTTTTACAAGAACAATTAAACACTTAAATTAGTAAAGTCTGAAGCTCAATAAACAACCAGGCGTTACTAATCCCTTTACCCCAATAAAGAGATCCTTGATGATAAACAGATCATTGTTATCAGTTTTCACACACTTGATCTAGCTCTTATTAAAGACAGTAACGATTATATTGTATACTTTATTTATTTGTTTATTTATTTATTTATTCATTTATTTATTCATTTATTAGTCACTTTTCTGACTATCAGCTACTCAAATTACTTGATACATGTGTACTATATATAGATTATTCATTCTCCTAGTTGAAATATGGGATTTATAAACCGAGGGAGGTAAAACAATCCGATAAAGAAACGAGTGCGAAGCACGAGTTTCTTTAACGGATTGTTTTACCTCCCGAGGTTTATAAATCCCATATTTCAAATAGGAGAAATGTATAATCTGTATATTACATGCACTTCCATAGACTTTTAGGAGAGTTTGAATCTTGAATTTTGGATCTGATTGCCCGTTCAGTTGACTGTTTACAGCTCATGTAAACGGTTCAATCAGCGTAGTGTTACAGAATCTGGGTGGAAGAACAACTGGATGGGCGCCATTTTGAAAGCGCTTTCTACAGTTTTGAACAAAAATAGAAGAAACAAAGTGTTTCAGTGATAAAACAAGTAAAACGTTAGATTAAATAAAGCAAAACTTACATCCTAATCAATGGTCATATCCATGTTTTCTTTTGTTTCAGCGTTGCATCCGACTCAAACGTCACGCATTCTGAACGTCTGTTGATATTTCTTAGACGCCATTACAATGACGTCATGAATAACGTCGCCGTGATTGAAACTTTCCCGCGTTTGAATAGAACAATTTCACTGCAAAGCGGTATCTCGTATCTTGTACATAAAGTAGTTCCAGCTGAAGGGATTTATTTCCCCGGCTAAGAGGAAATATTTCATCTTAGCAAAAAGGAAAATACCAAGTTTATGTCTGGTAGAAATCATGGTATTTCTCTGTAATGCATGTAATATATGTATATATTAGTGGCAAACAGTGTAGATCTGGATGTGCACTGTGTGCAAAGTCTTCACTGCTCGTATTTTTGTAGGAATTGCTCAGTATGTTTCCATTGTTATCAATTTTCACACATTTAGAAATTCCTATTTGATTGTCATATCAGCTCATATTTAAAGATTGACAGTAAAAAGTATACTGTATAATTTATTTATTTAAATTATTTATTAGTCACATTTCTGACTATCAGACCCTCAAATTACTTGATACATGAATATTGTATTCATTTAAATTTCGCAAACTGAATGATAGTGTAGATCCAGATCAGATGGATCTGGATGTGCACTGAGTGCAAAGTCTTCATGGTCCTATATATTCTTTTAGAAAAGGCTCCTTGACAATCAGTATCAAATATTCACAATTCGAACAACCCGCTACACCCCACTTTTCGTGATGCTGACCCAAGGTCAACGTCACGGCTGAAGGCGGCGGGGGATTAGCTGTCCTTAAGAGTGTAGTCCAAGTTAACCTGAAAATGTCGTGTATTCGTTGTTATATTTATTATAAACGTCTCATTGGTTATTTGTTATTTTCATATGAAATAAAAAAAGCAATACATTAATTTGATCTTGTTTCCTAACAACTTAATAGAAGATTCCGTAAAACAAAAATTATATAACACATAACCTGTATCTTGGAGCAGAAATAAGAATTACAAAAACATGCCTGTACAAATGCATTATAAACTTTACCGCCGTAAAAACTTCATTACAAGAGGAAGAATTGTGGTATTTTTTATTATTTCTGCTCAAATAAGAAAAATAAGGTTTACCCCTGTAAACCCCAATTTTACTATATGAATGTGGGGTTCAAGGGAGTCAAAATTATAAATACGTGTCTTCGTGATGTAAATAATGTATGCCCCTATGAACCCCAGTTTTCCCCATATAAACTGGAGTTTAGCGGGGTTAACATGATGTTTTGTTTGTTAGATTTGACGCTTAACCCTCCAATCAACACTGAATCGGTCATTTTGGAGACGTTGCCTCCAATTTTGTGGGAATTTTACCCGGCATTGAGATCAAATGACTTCTCAAGCCCTGCAGCCCATTGAAACCAATAGGGTTTATAAGTATGAACGGTCCGACTCGCACCGCTTTTCCTGGCCAGGCTTAGAACCTCTAAGCGATTTACCAGTACTGATGCCACAGGCTGTCGGTTTCTTGAAGTCCCGATGGGCGGGGCCGATTTTAACATGATATAAATGCTCATACCCTAACATATATCAAAAGTGGGGCCGAGGTGTCTTTGGGGCCGAGATGTCTAGGGGCCGAGGTGACAGTGGGGCCGAGGTGTCTAGGGCCGAGGTGACTAGGGCCGAGGTGTCTAGGGCCGACTTGGTTTTGGGCCGACCTGTCTAGGGGCCGAGGTGGTAGTGGGGCCGAAGTGTCTGGAAATCGTAAGAACCATCTCCACGAGGCGGTTCTAACGAGCACCAACAACCTATGTTTTGAGTGGAATTCAGAAAAATATCACAATATCACAGGGAATGCCTTACGCCACACAGATATGTTTAGATCGTAATGGAAATCAGAAGTAAAATGCAATTGAAGAGTGAGTTTGGTCTATCTAGGTCATTTTGGAGACGTTGCTTCCAATTTCGTGCGACTTTTACACGACACTTAGATGAAATAACATCTCAAGCCCTGTCGCCCAATGAAACCAATAGGGCTTACAAGTATATGCACATAATGCTCTGACTAGCACTACTTTGCCAAGCGGTTTACCAGTACTCGGGTGCGGCCTGTTTCAGCTCTGCGTGGAAGCATCATGCAGCCCAATCTATTTCTCAAAGCCCCGATGGGCGGGGGCCGCAACTGAAGTGAGATTTAGCTGATTCAGTCATGTTTATGCAGAGAAAAGTAGTTGAAAGGGGTTTACACTTTTTTAGGAGATCCGAGACAGAATATAATAATAATAAATAAAAAAGCAACCAAAAAAAAAAAAAAATAATAATAATAATAATAAAATAAAATAAAAAAATAAAATAAAATAAAAAAAAAACGCTTTATCAATCCGGGACACAGCTGGGTATATTTAACGACATCGTTTTGCAAATGCAAAAGCTACTCAACAAAAACGACCACATAATTACCCAGCGGGCACATGACGTAATTGTGACGTCACATCAACGTCGGTACAACGTCATGACGTTTATGCAACGTCACATCTACCTCGTGACGTTGCACCGACGTTGATTTGACATTGCTCTAGCGACGTGGGTCTGCTGGGTACCCTGCCGGCATCAAACGTTGACTCAACGTTGAGCTAACGTTGAAAAAACCGTTTTGAACGTTGTTTCAACGTTAGTTCAACGTTGAGTGCCTGCTTGGTAGCTACTGTACTTGCTTAGCCTCCAGCTAGCGTTAACATTACGAAAACACGCTTATACAAATACATTGTAAATTTACCGCCGAAAATATGAACATTTTCAGATGAAAAATTGTGATATTTTTCTTAGTTCTGCTCATGATATAGATTGTGGGTACTTGTTACAACCGCGGCGGTTCGAGGCGGTTCTAACGAATGCCCACAATCTATTTTTTAGAGCAAAAATAAGAAAAATAAAGTTTACCCATGTAAACCCCAGTTTTACTATGCAAAAGTGGAGTTCAAGGGGGACAATATTATATATGCTGTACGTTTTTGTGATGAGTTTGTTTGTTTGTTTGATTTAAGGTTTAACGTCCCCGTCAACACTGTAAAGGTCATTTTGGAGACGTAACTTCCAATTTTGTGAGACTTTTACCCGACATTGAGATGAAATGACATCTCAAGCCCTGCCGCCCAATAAAACCAACAGGGTTTATATGCATGGACGGTCCGACTCGCACCGCTTTGCCCGGCCAGGCTTAGATCCTCTAAGCGGTTTACCAGTACTCGTGTGCGGGTCATTTTCAGCTCTGCGCGGAAGCATCATGCAGCCGTGATGGGCGGGGCCCTGCTAGCATTCTACATAAATCTACAGCGCGCCGTTAGCGGCCCGTCAGCTACCCTGACGGGCCGCTAACGGCCCGCTGTAGATTTATGTAGAATGCTGACTGGGGGGTCGGTTTTTGTGATGAGCTAACGATGCCTTGAACAAGGACAATTCATAGTCACACAGACTGAAATGTAGGTCAATTTAATTACTCTTTTGCCAGGCAAACTTAACCCATCGGGCAGAGTGCAGGCCCAGATCAGAAGCCGTATGTTTCCAGAATGTTCCTAAATACGTTTCTAAAAATCAAAGCGCCAAAGGCACTGAAATGACAGATTCTATGAGAAAATCATAACACTGTGAAAACTTACAGAAAACCTTTCTAAAAGATCTTAAAATTAAGAAAGGTAGTTATGCAAATTCCAATATATGATATGTTTGCAGATGTCTATAGACCGGTGGTATTGATGTTTCTAATTTTTGAAAGAAACTATTTACGTTTTCAAAACCAAACATTAAAATTTAATTTTAACAATGCTACTGTCCATAAATAACAGTTTTTATCTGATCGGATGTGGACACCTCTACCCAAAGATACTCTATGGGAAAGAGATCGGAGGAGAAAGGCTGGCTAGTCCAGTACATGCATTCCATTGGCTTGAAGACATTTTTGAGTAAGAACAGCACTATGAGCCCGCTCTAATCCTGCTGGATAAGATATCCCGGATTCTTGGCGTAAACGAATAAATGGAACCATGTGAGGCCGAAGCACTTGATTGATGTAACGTCTCGCTGTTCAATCCACGTCTCAGTTGTGATCTTGAATGTTCTTAATGACACTAAGCTGCGTTCGCTAACTACACGCAATAGCTCGCCACACAATTACGCTTATTTCACCCGATATGTCATGCTCTATTACGCACGCGTCGCCTCGGCATACCTTACACCTATACGTCGAAACACCCGGAAACGACAATTGGCGTGATTCACGCTGAAGTGCGATTTGTCACTGAAACGCATATGTCAGTCGCTTAGACGCCAATTTACGTATTTCATGCACCAGCGTAAGTGTTCCGTACTGTGTCGACGCGTTAACTTTGGTCACGACAGGGACGTCTAGCTCTCAAACGTGCATCGCATAAGGGCGACGATCAGTGTCAGTGCTTATTAGTCCGTAGTTGAGACTCCTTGATTGTCTACAGGTACAGTGCAGCAGCTGCCGGCGGAAATCTGTTTCGCATATGCGTCTGACGGTCGAATCGATCTTGACGTACGGACGTCGGTCTTCCGCTACGTCGACGTCCACTAGCGTCTTCCGTATATATAGTAAATACATGGTTAGTGTCTTTAATAATAAAATATAATCGGTGAGCCTTAGACAATTTTATAGGGGCGAGCTTTAGCGAGCCCCTATAAAATTGTCGTGGCGAACCGATTATATTTTATAATTGGTTTAAACAATATTTATTCATTTTAAATAGATAGGCAAGTTACAACAGTACATGTACAAATTGCAATGACAGGATTTGAAAACAAGCGAAACGCTTATGTGAATCATCTCCTGTTGCGAATGAGTAGGTGTGGATGGCATGTTGTATGGATTCTTATCATAAAATAGTTTACAGTTTTCTACGACTGAGAATGAAGATAAGTAAAGAGAACATAATAATAAAAAACAAAAGACTTCACGAGACTAGATACAAGACACACACGACAATACAAAAGAATGAAAGAAAAAGAAGATAAAGAAGGAGGAACGCACGGAAAGTTTCGGAAAGGAACTATAAACGTAAACAAACTAAAAAATACCGATAGAAATGAATCAGAACACAAAAAGAGAAAGAAAAATAGAAAGAAAAAAAGAGCATTCGTCAAGACCAATATGAATAAAAAAACCTACCCTATTCGTCTAGTGAATATGGAAAGATGAAATGGGAATAAGAGATGTTATGGTGAAAAATGCAAACAGTGCCAGTTGTCGTGGTAATAGGTTCTAGGATAGCACAAATCAGAAAACAAATCGTTTGGTTTTTGAGATAAAAGTCTGCACTTCCTTGAAAACGCGAATGTTGTTTTCGACAGAAATGTTGCTGTCAGCTTGTAATAGCAACCTTGTTGTGATATAAATGTCAGGTGGTATATATGTTCACAAATTTTGGCAAACATATCTGCACGTATCAAACGGAAACGTTGACACACTAACAGAAAATGCTTGTTACTTTCCACTTTGCCGCATCTACAATTTGGACTGGGTACAAGATTTCTTCTGAACAGGTGCTGGTTTAATGCACTACATTCTGTTCGAAGACGTGTGTGTAGGATCTGGGATGTTCTGTCCCCGCTGAAGAAGTACTCGGGAATTTTTGGCCTATTGTGGGTAAGCAGTCGTTTGAACGATGCCAGCGACTCAGCATTCTTGGTTGAGTTTGGGAGGGCGTTCCATGTTTAGATAGTTGAGGGAAGGAAGGAGTTGGCATAGGAGCTAGTATGCGCATTGATAGTCAGGTAGTGATCAGCGTTTCGAAGTGAACAGGTAGAAACTTCTCCCACACGTGGAGGAATTAACTCCGCTAGATACAAAGGTGTTAGATTATTCTCCATCTTGAAAAACAAATATAATTTGTGTAGATTCCTTCGTTCAGAGAGCTTGAGCCAACCAAGTTCTGCATACAGCTGGTCAATCTCTACGAGTTTAGTGGTACCGGAGACAATTCTGCCAGCTTCGAGTTGTATTTTCTCAAGAGCATTGCTTTGTTGATGGGTACAATTGTCCCAAGCAACGTCTGCTTATTCTAAGAGAGAGCGGATGAAAGTAAAGTAAATTTTTTGAAGAGATTTACGGTCAAGCGTAAATTTCAGATTTCTGAGGAGATTCTTTCGGGACCAAGCTTTTTCTTGTATATAATCAATATGGTTTTGCCAGTCACAGCGTTTAGAGAAGATAGTCCTAGATGCTTGTGTGATGTTACTTCTTTTATTGAGACCTCGTTTAGGTAAAGTGTTGGATGGTTTATTCTATTAAGCTTACGACTCAGAAGTAAAGTTTCGGTTTTGTTTGGGTTATAATTGACAAGCCATCTATCTGCCCAATTTGCCTATTCTGAAAAGATCAACGTTCAGTATCTGGGCTGCTGAGTCAGGAAAGTCAACTGTTATGTAGAGGCTTGTATCATCTGCAAATAATCGGATATTTGAGTGTATGTCATGCACAATGTCATTAACATATGCAATAAATAGGAGTGGGCCAAGAATAGACCCCTGTGGGACTTCCGATTTTATGTGAAGCCAGTCAGATTTACCGCCGGGTAACACACCTCGTTGATACCTGTTGGATAAATAGCTTTCAAACCAATTCAACAGGCTACCAGAGATTCCGTAGTGTTTCAGTTTTGCTAACAATCCTCTATGCCAGACCCTGTCGAAGGCTTTGCTGACATCACAGAATACAACACGAACCTCTTTGCCTTCATCCAGGGCCCGGCTGAAAGTATTGTATAGATCCACGAGTTGGTTTACAGTTGAATCACCTTTTGTGAAACCTGACTGAAATGAAGTGATAGTATTATAAACAATAGGAAATTATGCAAGTGCTTATGTACTAATTTTTCGAGTGATTTACTTATAGAGCTAAGGAGTGAGATCGGCCTATGGTTTTCAACTAGGTTTAATCGTCTTTCTTATGGATAGGTGTTACGTGTGCCCTTTTCCATATATCAGGCATAGTCGAGTTAGCTAGAGAAAAGTTGAACAATTCTGTCAGTGGGGCAGATAAGTGCTGTGCGCATTCCTTGAGAACTTTGTTATTGATTTGGTCTGGTCCGCATGCTTTTCCAATAGGTAACGATTTTAGAATTGAAAAAAACCTCCTCCTGCTGGAGGGTAATTGATGACATAGTATTAGTAGGCTGTGCTAATATAGGGATGGGTTTATTGACATCATCTACTGTCGATTGAGACTGGAAATAGGTATTGAATAAATTTGCCTTTTCAGTTGGCTCGATAACTAGTTCTCCTTGGTGATTCAATGGAGGAATAAGACCAATTTTATCCTTGCCGGTCAAAGTTTTAAATAGTTTCCACCAATCCTTACCCGAAATACGATCATTTTTAAGCTGTCAGCTATTTATTCTTTATGGTCCTTTTTAGATGCACGAATGGCATTAATGACTTCGTTCCGTTGTTTTCGGAACTTTCTCAAGCTTTCGGCGCTGTTAACTCGCTTAGCAATTTTATGGGCACGTTTCCGTTTACGGATTAATTTTCTAATGGAGTTGTTGAATCATGGGGGATCTGATGGCCGAACAGTAATGATCTTATTTGGGATATATCTTCCACAAAAGTCAATAATTTTGTGTGTAACATTCTCAGCATACGTATTAATGTTCATACTTTTTAGAGTCTGCCAGTTGAATTCGGAAATGGTACGTCTGAGAAGTTCATAATCACCCTTATCATATGACCAGATTTTTCTTTTGTAACACAGGGGCTTCTGTTTATCGAATTTGAAAATTGCATAAATAGGGCAGTGGTACCGAACGTTTTGGTCGAGAAAGGGCTCGCCCACTCCACTTATCAAAACGTTAGTTGTATGGTTAGTAAAAAGGAGGTCAATGAGTGAGGAAGAAGTTTCGGTGAAGTGTGTGGGCTCATTTATTATTTGATGGAGGGAGTACTGAGTTAAAATTTGGCTGATTCTATTTTTACCCACAGGGTCAATGTAATTAAGATTAAAATCGCCCGTTACAATGGCGTCAGAGACGATATTACTGTCAAAGGCCAGATCAATAGACTGTTCTATTTTGCCATAAATGTCCTGCGTGGCGTTAGGTGGTCTATAAAAGAAACCAAACAATATAGTTCTAGATTTGAGTTTAAGCTATAGCCAGATAAACTCAAGTTCTTGTATCTCTAGGTCCTGCCTTCTCTTGCATGGGATGTTTTCATTGACGTATACTAAGACGCCACCATAATTATTCGTTTGCCTATCTCTACGAAAAGGATCTTGATAATTCAGTATTTTAATAGTATCGCTGCTGATGTCAGGAGAGAGAAAAGTTTCAGTCAGTGCAATTACATCAAATTGAGACAGTTCAGTTTGTATCTGGTCAATTTTATTGCGCAAACTTTGCACATTGTAATGAACAAGAGAAAAATTATGTTGGAGGAGCGAGACGTCAGTGCAGGTTGAGGACTCATACGACGAGGATAGATCAGAGCTGTTCGGCCCAGGATTAACCTCAATGTCCCCTGCAAGGAGAAGTAAGCTGAATAACCAACAGATTGAGATGAGGTAAAAATACCAAACAGTCGCGTAAACAAACTTATAATTCTTTCGATACGCAGTACTAGATGCGCGACGATACGGGAATCGTATTTGCTGAACATGAAAGCAGTTTCTTTGTAAAGACAGACTAATCTGGAGAGTGTCATTGTAACTGCAAATGCGTAATCCCAGAATAAAAACTGGCACTAGAATTATTAATATTTTCCTGAAACTACATTCCGATTTTGGAACATACACGCTGTCGCGATACCGTAGAGGCCACCAAGCATGGAGATTCAAAGTATTTTCTGCTCATATTGAGACAAGTGATAGTAAGTACAACATGATATGCTTGGATGACCACCACGGATCGCAAAAAATCAGCTGAACAATTAGCATGGGTATCCTGTATGGAAAACACAGACTCGAAAAACATGCATAATGATCTTGACGTAAGAGAATGACAGAAAAATTGAGAGAAGCGAATGAAGAAAAGAAGAGAATGCATACATAATAATGAAAATATCAACATACAAAAAATCTTGAAAAAAACGTGGCCTTATGTTCATGGTAATTTAACATTTCTTGGTACTCTAGGAACAAATGATTCACGTGTTCAACAGACAAGGATAATGATAGAAAGAACAAGTCACACACACACACACACACACACACGGCCAATTACAATCAAAATTCAACAACTCGAACACTTCTTTAAGATTTAAGCCTCGCAAACCCGCCCAGGAACTTGGCAGCTCGAGTTAATGGGAGTATGGATAGTGTTGGAGATAGAGACATACCTATAATAGGAATAATTAATCATTTTAACCGTCTTTCAAATTATGTTTGTTTTATGTTCTCACTTCAATCGCTTCACTGAGGCGATTCATCTAGCATAAACGGCATAATTCCTCGAGACAAAACTAACAAGATTGTCCCTAGGTATTACCACCTAGAGCTGCGAGAAGGATTTCTTAAGGGTCCCCCGAGCGAGTTTAAATCTAAGGCTGACATGATTAATAGTATAATCGATTAATCGATCGATAAATCCCACAATATTTTATAATTAAAGACACTAATCATGAATTTAGTTTATACCGCAATTCAAAACAATCAAGGGTTTTGCAATGATTTAGCAAATTTGAGCAAACAAGACAGCAGACAGTGTGGCATGTTAAACGACAATCAGTGCCATGGCGCGCACACGTAGTATAACGTGACGTCAAATAGCGCAAAGTTTCTGGCGTCACCGCGCCACAGAGACGCAGAAAACAACATGGACTCTCGAATAAATGTTTCTCAGCGCTTAACATTCTGTATGAAAATCTGTAAATAAATAGTTTATTTTAGCTTAAGAAACTATTTTCGAGGTTGAGACGCAACCGCAGTAGCAGTGCGCAATTATTCCAACGAGCTATTCAAAACAGGATAGCCCGAGAAGGTAAGAATATAGCTGAAATTTCTGAAAATCTATTTAAATAAATAATGGAAATATTATAACTTGCAGTTTCGTTGTTTTCTCGTGTATAAAAGGTTGCTTGTTATTGTTTACGCTTGTAAATTAGGGACCAGAAAAGTAGGTCCGGTCTGTAATCAGTCATTAGACGTATTATAGGTCTGTAGAAGGTATTGCAGGTCACTACCGATTATAGCGTGCAGTTATTCGACCCCCTTTATTAGGTTACTAGAATCCCTGATTGCGGTTAAAAGTAAGATGTCGCACCAATAGACGATAGATCACACACATGTGGCACCCAAAATCAGAGTCAACGTCATCCGCTTTCCGACCAGCTTCTAACTGTCCAGGGTCACGCTAACGATCCTTTAATGAAAAATGTTGTAATACGCTCTCACTAAATGCTTTTTTGAGAACAAATTTCAGTTTCTTCTTTTCTAGGCACTACCTTACATTACACATCAAAAGTTTGATCCGGAACATGTGGTTTCTATCTGTACTGGTGTGAATCTGGTGCACTGGATCAACGTGGTCGGACTGGTAACCAGACGTCACGGTTGATTGATGGAACCTTTTTAGCTTAAGGGCATGGTGCCTAAGTGTGTTGTAAGCGTTTGGTTTCAGAATCAAAGCACTGAGAGTGTGGGGTCTAGGTTGGAGTAATAGTCCTGGGCTGAGATTTAAACTGTTTCATTTAACTCTGAAATTCCAAACAAATAGTGAAGATTTTGATAAGAAGACGCGTTCGGCAGCGTCTGATCTTGGTCTACACTGTTTGCCAATCTCACCCTATGATTCCAGGATAACCCTCTTCTGTCTTACGGAATACCCCTATTTCACTGCGGCTATTTTCTACAAGACAAAAAGTTATTCTGAAGCGCTTTTCTTATCATCAACTTCGGGTCGAATTCCAAACAATCAACCCAAACATAGCCGCGTCGTTTGTCAGTGTTGGGTACATGTAAGTGTTATCTGTAAAATCTGCACATGAATCAGATGTTGGATCTGGCAAACAATGTAAACTCAGTTCAAAAGCCACACAACACGGTGCTGATCTTGTTCTACACTTTTTGGCATTAGTTACTAACATCTTAAGTTTAAACAAATCAGTTCAAGTCCTTGTTCAAGACCAGCCAGCATTTAGAGACAATCGGCATGAGTGTTGTCAGTGCTTTGATTTATTCACTGCCTTGGGTTTCTGGAGTGCACTCTTCCATCACTGAAGTTGGGCGCGTCCATTCTGCTAAATATATTGCACCTAGAATTATATCACAGGACCTACACTAAGTATCTGTACCATATTCCAGGGTTGAAAGGGACAACCTTTCTTTCCAATTTCTCCATGCAAAGTCAATATTCACCTAAGTTGTAACTGACCTAAACTTGACCTCGAAAGTCAGAAAGAAAACCCATTAATATTCTTGTCTACAGCTGACCTGGTCCAACAGCAGGCTGGTCTTTAAGGATTAAATATTGACAGCACTGATAGAAAACAGTGTAAAACCTGAGCAGACGCTGCATTGATCTGGTGCATAGTCTTCGCCAAACCCGTCGCATGATGCAGCTGATTCATATGAAATGCTGAATCGTCAAGTCGTCTGCTTCAAAAGTTTGTATTACGCTTACAGGATAACTAATACGCTTGTACAATTTTGATTACTGCGCCAAACCGGACTACATTTTGTGCGGACTTATATTTCTATGGCGGTCAAAGCCGGAAGAAAACGCCGGAATTACTTTAAACGTGCAGCACAGCAAGAATAGACAGATGGAATCTGTCATTAATAACAAAGATTAAAAAATCAAAGCACTGAGAGTACTGGTGGGTCGACTTAAACGGTCTCTGAGTGTAGGATGGGAAAATAGTCCTGAACTGAGACTTAAACGGTTTCGTTTAACCCTTAAATTCCAGTATTTGAAGCAAACAGTCTGATCTGGATCTACACTGTTTGCCAGGAAAACCACTAGCGCGGATATAAATAACCTTACCTGGATTTTGCACATGGCCAGCGATAGTCACGTGGACAATGACAGGTGTTTTTTTTTTTTGCACAGTGGAGGCGCAAAGAATGAGAACAAGAACGGACAATGCTGGAGGCTGGAGACTACTTTGGAAGTGTAAAACACGGAGAAGGATGGAGAAGAGTTGTGTGCTGTCTCAATTAACCCTTAAAACGCGAAACAAAAATATGCAACATTTGGCATTCTGTGCCTTTTTTTTTTCTTTTCAGAGAAAATCAGGACCCGATGTTATAAAACTTTTTCATGCTCAGCTCACTTGAGCCTGACTTTCATCATGGTCATAAATTTTTAACCCTTTTTGTACCAAATGGAATCTTCCTTCTTATATATAGCAGGAGTCCATTTCAAAATTTAGGGGTGTCTGGTTGTGTTTTCTTCAAAATTTGTTTGGAAAATGACTGAACTTTTAGCTAACAGTGGAGGCCCTGATCAGGCGTCTGATCTTGGCCTCCACTGTTTGCCAAAGTACCCCTTTAGGGATTTCTGGTACTGAATGGGCTAAAATACTAATATATATGGCAGTTTTCCTAATCAGATCAGAAGAACATGTTTTTTGTCCTACTCATTAATTTTAAAATGACAACAATCGTTGGCATTTTAAAATTTATGCGCAGTACAAACTCCGTGTTCAAGTGAGTTGAGCTTGAAAAACAGTTTTATAAGCTCGGGGCCAGGCTTGCATCGTAGAGTAGATTACTTAGATCATTAATTCTATTATAGAGTGTTGAAAATACTTCAGGGTCACTGATGAGGTCTAAATGGCCGAAACTAACTAGTCTGGTCCAGAAAATCTTGTCCACTCTATAGTTTCAGTTCTGATATGTGTTCCATGCTTCCATGGGATTGTCTGACATTTAACGTGAATTGTCTAGATTGTGTCTAAAAAACAAAGTAGTTGAAAATGTGGTCGATGATTGTGCATGGTTCCGTATGGTTGCTACGTGTTATAATCCACATTCATGACTGTTATTGCTGTATTGTCAGAGTCATAACGAAAACGCGTCTCTATGATTTTGACCCTCTTAAATCACACTTTTATACAGTAAAACTGGGGTTTACACGGATACACACTATTTTTCTTCTGTTCAAAACATATATTGTGGATACTCGTTAGAACCGCCTCGCCGAGGCGGTTCCAACGAGTTCCCGCAATCTGTTTTGACATTTATTGTGGGTAGTCGTTAGAACCGCCTCGCCGAGGCGGTTCTAACGAGTTCCCGCAATCTATGTTTTGAGAAGAAATATAAAAAATATGAAAAATCAGATTTTTTTTAACCATTCATTTTTTGTTTATAAAATTTTCATTATATTTGAATAGGCATGTTGTAGTTGTAATGATCATCAATTTTGTTGTACAAGCGTGATTTTATCTGTGCAGTGTCGCAATGCTGACTTTTTTATATTTTCATTCCGGTAAGAATTTCTAAGATTTTTTGTGAAGGTTATGATTCAGTTTTGTAAATAATAATAATAATAATAATAATAATAATAATAGTTCGTCGGTCATTTCTGACAATGACCAGTCTTAATCACATTCGAGAAATGCAGTCTGTGTGTTCTAAGATGACTGATTAGACCGATTCTAGCTTTAACCTGTCTGTATAGAACAACATAGATCAGAGAAAGACACCTCTGTTGGTGATGCTTCTTCATTCGCTTTGCGTTGTGCGCGTTTCTACTCGGCTTCGCTGACTCTTTTTGCTTTATATTCACTAGAACCTCTCCTGATGAGGCTTCCCACAACTCTGTTGTATGCTGAAGTCCTTGAGGTAGCTTTGAGGGTCTCCTTGTACCTCTTCTTCTGACCTTGCCCATTTCTAGTTCTCCATACAGTATTTTCTTTGACAAGCGTGAGGCATCCTGGTAACATGGCCTGTCCATCTTCATTGTGACAGAGTACACTCTGCATCCCTGCCATTTTCACTTCTGTGTCTGGAATTGTGTCTTGCCACTTAATATTGAAAAGTTTTCTAAGACAGCTTGTATGGGAGTGGTTCAGTCTTTTGGCGGGCCGTTAGTAAACTGTCCAAGTTTCGCATGCATATAATAGTGTTGGCAGGACCAGAACTCTGTAGACTTTCAGCTTTGTGTCAAGCTGTATTCCACTTCGGTCCAAAACACTACCATGTAGTCGGCCAAATGCTGCACTAGCTTGATAATCCTGGTACTGACTCCATCATCAATGCAGACTCTTGACAATGTGCTTCAATGGTGAACTTATCTACCACATGCAATCTATGACCTGTTACTGTAATGGCGGGCTCCTTGTAAGATTTGCCAGGTGCTAGTTTATAAAACACTTCAGCCTTTTTGATGCTGATTGTGAGGCCATAGCGGTCACAGATACTTGATCTACACCTTTTTGCATCTTCTCTCCTGTTGGAGCACCCTTGCCATGTCGTCAGCAAAGAGGAACTCATCCCGCACCTCTGTCTGCACCTTAGATTTGGCTTGCAACCTTCTTGGGTTAAACAGCTCCCCATCAAAGCGATAACTAATAGGTATCATTACCATTGTCACCTTGCTGGGAAGCATTTGTTGGCAGGACAGAGAACGCCATGCTGAAAAGCGTTGGGGCTAGTATACAGCCTTGCTTGGCGCCACTTTTCACGGGGAATGGATCAGAAAACTTATTTTGGACCCGTGCAAGCATACCATCGTGGAACTGCCTCACCTTGCTATGAACTTGGTTGGACAGCCATACCTCGCCATAATTTTCCAAAGACCTTCACGACTGACTGTGTAAAATGCTTTGGTGAGATCAACAAAGGACATGTAGAGATACATGTTCTGTTCCTGATATTTCTCTTGAAACTGCCTTGCTGTATAGATCATATGCCAATTGTTCCTCTGTCCTTTCTGAACCCACACTCGCTTTTCTGGTAGAAGTCCTGACTGTTCAAGATGTTCATTCAGAAGGTTAAGTAGAACTCTTGCGCGGACCTTCTCAGCACTTGACAATAAAGAGATGCGACGACGATTGTCACACAACTGAGGGCTCCCTTTCCGTTTCAATAGGTGGCTAATTGATGCATCATCATCAAATTCTTGGAGGATAGTTCTTTTCTCTACATAGTGTGAAATAACTCTGTCATTTTCTTTGCAACTGGAGTACCCCGTTTTGTATAGCTCAGCAGGTATTGCGGCTGATCTTGGAGCCGTGCCAGATGACAGAAGCTTTATTGCTTTCAATGTTTCCGAATGGTTGGGAATTTGTGGTATTCTGTTGATAGCCCCATCATTGATAGATGATGGCCGATGAAGAACACTATCCAAGTGCTCAGCCCATCTTTTCAATATAGCCTCATTGTCAGTCAGAAGAAAAGTTCCATCTGCACTGAAAAGAGGGGTGGTTCCTGAGTTTTGGGGGCCATAAACTATCTTTAGCGCATCAAAGAACTTCTTCATATCCTTTCTGTCTGCAAAGGACTGGTTTTCACCAGCCTTACTGCTCAGCCAGGAGTCTTGCAAATCTCTGAGCCTAGTCTGGACTGTTATGCATATATATGAATAGGCGGTCTTATTAGATGCTGAACTGATATCATTGAGGTATGCTTTGTGTCTTTGGTGTGTCTCTTCAAGGAGTCCCTAGATTTCTTCGTCATTCTCGTCAAACCAGTCTTGGTCTTTACGAGATACTGATCCTAGGGAATCCATGGCTGAAGAGTGAACAGTGTCTCTGAAGGCTGTACAGTTCTCTTCTGGATCGTCTGGACTAAGCTCCATTGCATCTAATCGGCTGCAGATATCATTAATGAAGGCCATGTTTCAGCTCAGAGACATTCAGTCTCTTGGGTACTTTCTTGCCTTGTGGTCGCCGTGACGGCTGAATGCGCACGTTGAGTTTGCTGACAACAAGCATGCGATCTGCCCAGCAGTCTGCATCACACATAGTCTTTGTCACTCGACATCATGTCTGTCCTTCCTCCATACTATGACATAAGATGCCAGTGTTTGGAGCGTGGTTGCTTCTATGAGGTCTTGTTGGCAAATGAAAGACTTATCAGCAGTTCATGCTCTGCAAACTTTTAGGACCCATTCACTCCTTCACAGGTTTGGTGGTCTCCCAGGAAGATGAGTTAGTCTGTCCGGAGTGTAGCAGAAATCACAGAATCCAGATCATCATAGAATTTGTCTTTGACCTCGTCTGGGTTGGTCAATGTGGGTGCATATGCATTTACAATAGTTGCATGCTTCTTACCAGATAATGGGTCTTTCTCTCCCGCTGATTCAAGGACAGTTGTCAGTTCCTGGCGAAAGAATGTGCACTGTACTGCTTAACCACTTACGTATAAGCCTGCCCAGGAAAAGTGTGGAGGCTCATAAATGACCTAAAACAGTGTTGACTGGGCCGTTAAACTCCAATACAAACAAACAAACAAATCTTACCAGATAAGGGAAGTCTAAATGTCAAAAGAATGTCAAAAGTCCTGAAAGCTTGCTGACACGGTGTGTTTTGATGGCAAACCTTACTCCTGCTTCAGGCAAGTCTTACTAAGAGCTGCAATCTTGACTTTGTAGCGATGAAGCCCTCTACCAACTTGGGCTTCTCTTGGCTGTGGTCTGTCTTAGCCAGCACTGTCCACCAAGATTAATACATTCCATGTGCCGATTGTCATAGGAATGACCTTTTATCTTTTTCTTTCTTGCTTGACCGCTAAATGTGATCCCGGTTAACCAGCCAGGAGTTTTAAAGCAGGCAATTGTTTAGGGCACCTTTTCTAGTCCCTTCCCCCATGCTACGGGGTGAGCAGTGCGTTCCTAAAAAGGTCTGCTCAGTCACTCAGTTCGGCTGCCGAATTCCCCATATTGCTTTGTTCTTGAGGAAAGCGACGAAATAAAACCAAGCCACCGTGTGCAGGTCTGCAACTACAGCTTCCAGTGTTTAGCCTGCTGCTTCTTCAGTTTGACAGTGATTTAAATTAAGGCTTTTTTCAGTGAACCTTCGTTTCCTGTTCATAGTTTGTAAAGGTTATAATAACGTTATAATTGTGTGATTTTTCTCGGTAAATTTCTTTTTCAAAGTCAGTACAACTGCTTTTGTTTGAGGTTAAACGTCCCCATTAACACTGTTTAGGTCATTTGGAGACGTTGCTTCCAATTTTGTGGGACTTTTATCCGACATCGAGATGAAATGACGTCTCAAGCCCTTTTGTCCAATGAAACCAACAGGGTTTATAAGCATGTCTGGCCCGACTTGCACCACTTTGCCTGGAAAGGCTTTGATCCTCCAAGCGGTTTACCAGTACTTGTGTGCGGTCGGTTTCAGCTCTGCGTGGAAACATTATGCAGCTCATTTATTTCTTCAAGCCCCGATGGGGGCAATTGTTTAGGGCACCTTTTCTAATCCTACAATTCGTTTTCTTTTCCAGGCTAAAAGTCTCTTGTGGTTAACAGTTATGACATTTTTTTCTGGATGTCTTCACTTCTACTTTCTGCTTTCTGTAATTTTCACTTCAGTTTGATCTTCTGTAAAGGTTGTACTGTGGTTTAGCTGGGAATACTCAATTCTGTTTTATTACCATGTTAACAAGTCTCTGGTAAGCTCAATCTTACAGATTCAATGAAAACGCACCACTAGTACTATACCTCAAATTTTAATTGTGTCACAATATTTCCATCATTTGATCACGTTTAATGAATTATATTGGATGCAGAGATACGGAGACTCGAATAAAGTCCACACACAAGTCCACACACCCAAAAAATCAAAATCACATGTATGTCCACCATTAGCATCAAGCGTTGCTTGGCATCGATGCCTTATGCTTCGAAGTTAACACTATACATGTATCTGGCCTTGTGTGATGTCCCATTCTTCCTGTAGCGCCATGGCAAGCTGCTGACTGTTTATTGGCGGATGATGTCAGCTGTACGCACGTTTTCCAAGCTGGTCCCAAAGGTGCTCAATTGGGTTTAAATCCGGCGAAAATGCAGGCCAAGGAAGAACTTGCACGCCATTTTGATTGAAAAAGTCCATGGTTAGCCTGGCAGTATTAGCATTTGCATTGTCCTGTTGGAAAAGCGTAACCTCACCATTATTGCGTAAAAACGCCCAGGCTCTAAGACTTCATCAATGTACTGAGGGCTATTCCAGGAAAAAGTGTAACCCCGGGGTGGAGCGCAAATGATTTTTTTTATTGCTTAGGGTGGGGAGGTAGTTTTATTTTTTGTGGTCCTAGGTGTAACATCAATTTAAAATTCCTTGGTGGTAGGGTCTGACCCAGCATAAATGTCAATATTTATGCATGGAACAGCGAAATATCTATCTATTTCCAAGTTCAAATCTTTTTTTTCAATGGACGTCGCATTCATGGAACCAAAAATGGATACCTGTTGTTGTTTTGTTGTGCAGGGGGCCTAAATGGCCTTTTCAGAGCCAAAGTGACTTCAGTTTGAATCAAAATTCCGGTAAACCATTGTACCGCATTTCCTTTTAAAGTTTCGATTTCGGGAATCATCCATCATTTGAAGGTGCACCTCAACCTTGTTATAACACAGAACTTTGGGTCCAACCAATGGACAGTGTTAGTTAACCGAATCGTGCTACAAAAGCCAGCTGTATTTGTCACGGATCAGTCTTTTCTACTATTACACAAGCCTCTGGCGCTAACCTTAAGTTGCAAATGTTCCACATGACAAGGTGTGAAAATTAGGTCAAGTTATGTCTCCAATTTGTGGTTTATCCCTCAATCATGAAACTGAATGCACAATCAATGTGAAAATGATTTAATCACTCCTAAGATGATTAGCTACATCTAAGGGTAGATGTATGCATAATAAAAACGGAATATTCTGCTGTCTTCTGAATGATTGTGTTTTGGCGCCAAATAGCAGACACTTGGCCGGAAAAGTCAAACTCTTTGTGTAAACACATCTGTGGCTTGTTACGATTGAAAGTAAATTTCTTTAAATTACAAAATTAAATTCCTTGGGGTTCCATGAGATTTCTTTTTCTTTGGTGGTGCCCTTCAATTAATTTTTAATTCCTAGGGGGTACCCCTAAAAAAAAGTTGCGGTCCACCCCCTGGTGACACTTTTTCCTGGAATAGCCCTGACATGCCGTCAAATTGCCATCAACAACGATAAGTAGGGGTTTTGTGGTGCCATGAGGTCCTCCCCACACCATTACGCTACCACCATCCCATCGTGACACCTGTTTAACCCAAGTCTTGAAATCACTCCCCACGTTGACGCCACACTTTACGCCGCCTATCAAACATTTCAGCACAAAAACGAGACTTGTCTGTGAATAGTACACCACGCCAAATGTGTCCATTGGATACACTGCTGACACCAATTAAAACGACTGATTCGACGTTCCGCCATCAAAACGTTCCCACTATATGTCTTATGGCTAGCGCTGTATTTGTTTGTCTTTACGATAAAATATCCATGCACAACACCTTCCATGGCTCTAGAAGTGACTTTTCTCTAATGAAAATTTGTGATATTCTTATTTTGTTTTAAACATTGTGGGTCCTCATTAGAACCATGTAACTAAGACAATTCTTACGAGTGCCCACAAACAATGTTCAGGAGCAGAAATAAGGAAATACAAAATAGCACGACATTGCATTGACCCTGATCCAAAATTGAATAAATGTCTTGTGCCCACTGGGAAGGGTTTCCATTTCATGGATGCTAGGCATTTTTAATGCAAGGTTCATCATAGCATTGGTTAAAATGCTTTTAAAACATGCTGTTAAACTTTGAATATCTATTAGGACAAAAATGCTAATTTTTTGCATTGTTCTTGCTAGAACAATGAGTTAGGGCTTTGAACAAGTGGGATTTGTGTTTTACAAGTATGTGATATTTTTTTTTTTTTTTGTTTGTTTGTTTTTCTGGGCAGTTTTGTTGTTGCATGTGAGAGCTGAAATTGTCTTTTCGTTTTGCTTTTCAATCTTTATGTTTTTTTTAATAACAAGGCTCAACCTTGTGACCTTCACCTGTGACCTTCACCTTGAGTCAGCGTGGTTTATTTATAGGTTCTGGATATCAGCTGAGTTTAATGAAAATCCTTACAGGGGTAGAGAAGATATGGAATGGACACAAAATTGAAAGTTTCAAACTCTTGATCTTCAACTGTGACCTTGACCTTGAGTATGCATTGTTTATTTATGGGTTCTGCACATCAGCTCACAGAGTGGATAATGGACCTCAGTTTACCTTTGAGGAGTAAAGGTGATATGAATCGGACAAAATTCGAAGATTCAAACTGGTGACCTTCAAATGTGACCTTGACCTTGAGTCAGCATGGTTTATTTGTGGGTTCTGCACATCAGTTCACTGAGGGGAATATTTGACCAAAGTTTAATGAAAATCCTTCCAGGGATGAAGGGATATGGAACGGACACAAAATTAAAAGATTCAAACTCGTGACCGTCACATGTGACCTTGACCTTGAGTCAGCATGGTTTATCCATGGGTTCTGCATATCAGCTCATTGACGGGGGATATTTGACCAGTTTAATGAAAATCCTTACAGGGGTAAAAGGATAATGAAATGACACAAAATTCAAAGATTCAAACTCGTGACCTTCAGCTGTGACCTTGACCTTGAGTCAGCATGGTTTATCTATGGGTTCTGCATATCAGCTCATTGAGAGGGATATCTGACCAAAGTTTAATGAAAATACTTCCATGGGTAAAGGGATATGGAATGGACACAAAACAAACTCATGACCTTCAACTGTGGCCTTGACCTTGAGCCGGCATTGTTTATTTATGGGTTCTGCACATCAGCGCACTGAAAGGAATATTTGACCAAAGTTTAACAAAAATCTATGAAAGGGTTCAGGAGGTACGGAGTGGAAAAGAAAGTGTTACTGACTGGGATGGACAGACAGACGAAGGCCATTCCTATAATCCCCGCTCCACTTCGCAATGGGAGACTAACAAATCATCATACAAACAACATCCTGAGAAAAACTGTTTTTCATTTGTGAACAACAAAAGTGTTGAATAGCCTGCTGCACAGGCAGAACAGCTTCTTTGTGTCTCTGCTGGACAGTACTGTTGGGCAGTACTGTATCTAAAATTTCCAGACTCTTGCTTGTCTGTGTAACTAAGCAGGCCAGGTTTTGTCTTACCTGGTCACAAATCCTTTGACATCCCGAGAAACCCGTTTTTCTTATTTGAGCCCCTCCAAGCGAATTCGTATCTTCGAGCATTCCGTCATGACAAATTTTAACTGCGCATGCCCAGCCATTCAGAGGGGCCAAGGATATGGCTTTCTGTCTGAAGGTTCCTCTTGATTCACTGCTTGTATGATGCGCAGTCTCGCCTGAACCTTTGCTGCTCGCATAGGCGATAAGTACCAAAATCGCTTGACGGGGCCCATTTAAGAACAACAAAAGTGATGATCAGCTTGCGCATCCACAGTCTGATCAGCAACTTTGTGTTCAATGCTTGGGTAGTACAAAATGTCTTAATTTTCACGACTCTTGCTAGCCTGTGTAGCTGAGCAGACCATTTTGTGTCGTACCTGGGTTCAAGGTTATAAAACTTTTTTACATGCTCAACTCACTTGAGCAAAAAATTTTGAATGCATATATAAAAAAAATAAAGATAAAACACGTCATTTTTCTGTTCAGATCAGCAGAAAATAGTATTTGACCTGCTCATAAATATTAAAATGCCAACAACTGTTGGCATTTTAATATTTATGAGCAGGACAAATTTCAAGGTTAGTTGAGTTGAGCGTGAAAAATAGTTTCATAACCTCAGGGCCTGGTTGCAAACCCTGAAGACAGGTTTTTTTGCGAGAAGGCTCACATCAAAATGTGTACAGTGCAACCTCCATTACTAATGAATAAGCAGCCAAACCTAGGGAAACTCTAGAACTGGCTGCTTAAAGGTGGCTGTTCAGCAGAGGGAAATGTCTAAGATGATACATGGTTTGATATAGACAGATGAAAATGTTGTGATTACTGAAGGCACATGAAAAGAAATATAATTACATTCTCAGTGCATTTACTGAAATCTCCTATAGTTAACTACTGGGAAGCAATGTTGTTCATACTTCAGTGAATACATTGACTCGTGCGACATCAGTGACATCGATATAAAAAATGGTTCTCTTCATATGATTGGACGATGGCAATGTTCTGGCACCAAAGATGCTGTTCCGCTGCCAATAGGAAAAGTGCTTGCAACTGTTTTAATCTTTCATCTTAGCCTTAAACCAGACTTGGCGAGGTGGTACTAACAAGTACCACAACCCATGTTTCTGAGCAGAAATAAGAACAAGAGGCCCATGGGCCACTACGCTCACCAGAGGTCATGTAGTTTACACCATATACAGGCAAGGTGCCCATCTTGGTCATGTGACAACAATACCACAAATAATGTTCAATTGCCTCATCCCCATAGAGGCTTTTAATGTAATTTGGTTTCAATCATCACAGCTCTTTTACTGGAGAAGAAGATAAAAATAATGAATCTGAGCTATCCAAGACAAAGGTCAGTAATGATTTTGACCTTTGGAATTGATAAACTTCCATTCATCTGATTGTAAATGATATTTATCATGGATCCGGCTACCATGCAATCAGTAAAATCCAGTCTTGCTCTTTTGTGATACAAATGTCTAAGTGACCAAATTTGACCTTGATGTAAAACAGGTCAGCGTCAGCTAAAGGTCATCAGTTGAATAAATTTGATAGGGCCTGAGTCCCCAATGCTACATACCAAATTTCAAGGTCATCGGCTATTTGGTTCCTGAGAAGAAAATTCTTAAATTTTTTTTTACCATATATGAGCATGGCGGCCACATTGGTCAGGTGATCCAGTCCTTACGAACAAATTTCATTTCCCTACCCATAGAGGCTCCAAATGTAATTTGGTTTCAATCATCCCACCAGTTTAAGTGGAGAAGATAAAAAAAATAACTGAATCTGAGGCATCCAGGATAAAAGTCAGTAAATGACCTTGATCTTTGGAATTGATAAACTTCCATTCAGCTAACTGCAAATATCATTTTTGATGTCACAGCCTGCCAGGCAATCAGAAATATCCACTATTTTGCCTTTTTTTCCATACAAATGTCTAAGTGACCAAATTTGACCTTGACATAAAATAGGTGTAGGTCAAAAAGTCATCATTTGAACAAAGTTGGTAGGGCCAGAGTCCCTGATGCTGCATACCAAGTTTCAAGATCATCAACCATTCAGTTTTTGAGAAGATATTCAAAGGTCTAAGTGACCAAATTTGACCTTGACATAAAACAGGTCATAATTTAAATAAACTTGGTAGGGCCCCCGATGCTGCATACCAAGTTTCAAGATCATCTGCTTTTCGGTTCTTGAGAAGAAGATTTTTAAAGGTTTTTACCATATATGGGCATGGTGGCCATATCGGTCATGTGACCCCATCCTCACGAACAAACTTTCGTTCCCCCATTCCATAGAGGCTCCACTTGTTATTTGGTTTCAATTGGCCAAGTAGTTTAAGTGAAAAAGATGAAAATACTGAATCTGAGCCATCCTGGACAAAGGTCAGGAAATGACCTTGACCTTTGGACCTTATAAACTTCCATTCAGCTGATTCCAAATACCATTTCTGATGCCACTTGCTACCATGCAATCAGAAAAATCCACTGTTTTGCCTTTTTTCCATACAAATGTCTAAGTGACCAAATTTGACCTTGACGTAAAACAGGTCAAGGTCAACCAAAGGTCATAATTTGAACAAACTTGGTAGGGCCCGAGTCCCCGATGCTGCATACCAAGTTTCAAGATCATCGGCCATTCAGTTCTTGAGAAGATTTTTAAAGGTTTTTACCATATATGGGCATGGCGGCCATATTGGTCATGCGACCCCATCCTCACGAACAAACTTTTGTTCCCCCATTCCATAGAGGCTCCATATGTAATTTGGTTTGGATTGGCCAATTAGTTTAAGTGAAGAAGAAGATGAAAATACTGAATCTGAGCCATCCTGGACAAAGGTCGGTAAATGACCTTGACCTTTGGAACTTATAAACTTCCATTCAGCTGATTGCAAATACCATTTCTGATGCCACTAGCTACCATGCAATCAGAAATATCCACTGTTTTGCCTTTTTTCCATACAAATGTCTAAGTGACCAAATTTGACCCTGACGTAAAATAGGTCAAGGTCAACCAAAGGTCATAATTTGAACAACTTGGTAGGGCCTGAGTCCCCGATGCTGCATACCAAGTTTCAAGATCATCGGCCATTCGGTTCTTGAGAAGAAGATTTTAAAGGCTTTTACCATATATGGGCATGGCGGCCATCTTGGTCATGTGACCCAGTCTTTACGAACAAACTTTTGTTCCCCCTTCCCACAGAGCCTCCACATGTAATTTGGTTTCAATTGGCCAAGTAGTTTCAGAGGAGAAGGCGTTTGAAAATGTCGAAGCAGACGCGGACGACGGATCACTGCCTATACTATAAGCTCCCCCAGAGCCTTCGGCTCTGGTGAGCTAAAAATAATTTGTGATGGGTGCAAGGAGTTTATTTTTCCTTATATGTCCATAAAAAAAAAATGTTGTAGGTGCTTGTTAGATACCCACAACATCTGTTTCTTACACAAATACATCTACAGAGTGTCAAGTGTGATGCTTAATATATCTAGGAACTTCCATGGAAGAATAATTATTGCATATGTTTAGTATGTGCTAAATGTAGAAGCAGCCCTCTACAAACAAAGCATCGCATGCGATACAAATCCCCTCGCACGAGACAACTTCGTGTGTGGAAACATTGAAATGGCAAAAGTCCAACTTGCTTGAGATATTATCATATGCAATATTTGTGTAAAATTTGTTTAAAAATCCATTAATAAATGTAGGTTCTAGAGTGATGACAATGTTTCTCTAAAAATAGCCATAGTGACCTTGACTTGAGGCCATGACCGCGGAAGAAGATCTTGCTCAAGATATAATGATAAGCATTTTTTGTGTGAAGTTATATTAAAATCTGTTAATAAATGTAGGCGGTAGAGTGATGACAAAGTTTTTCTAAAAATAGCAACAGTCACCTTGACCTTGAGGTCATGACCTTGAAAGTCAAAGCAATTCGAGATATTATCATTAGAAACATTTGTGTGAAGTTCTATAAAAATCCATCAATAAATGTAGGCGCTAGAGCGATGACAAAGTTTTTCTAAAAATAGCCACAGTGACCTTGACCTTGAAAGTCAAACTCGCTCGAGGTATTGTCATAAGGAACATTTGTGTGAAGCTATATTGAAATCAAGGAAGAAATGAAGTCGCTAGAGCGATGACAAAGTTTTTCTAAAAATAGCCACAGTGACCTTGACCTTGAAAGTTGAAATCACTAGAGATATTGTCATAAGGAACATTTGTGTGATGTTATATTGAAATCGGTGAAGAAATGTAAGCGATAGAGCCATAACAAAGTGTTTCTAAAAATAGCCACTGTGACCTTGACCTTGAAAGTGGAACTCACTAGAGATATTGTCATAAGGAACATTTGTGTGAAGAAATATTGAAATTGGTGAAAAAATGTAAGAGCTAGAGCAATGACAATGTTTTTCTACAAATAGCCAAAGTGACCTTGACCTTGAAAGTCGAACAGGTTCGAGGTATTGTCATAAGAAACATTTGTGTGAAGTTATATTGAAATAAGTGAAGAAATGTAGGCACTGGAGCGATGACAAAGTTTTTCTAAAAAAAGCCATAGTGACCTTGACCTTGAAATTGGAACTCGCTAGAGATATTGTCATAAGGAACATTTGTGTGAAGTTATATTGAAATCGGTGAAGAAATGTAAGTGCTAGAGCAATGACAATGTTTTTCTAAAACTAGCCACAGTGACCTTGACCTTGAGGCCATGACCTTGAAAGTTGAACATGCCCGAGATACTTTTATAAGGAACATTTGTGTGAAGTTATATTGAAATTGGTGAAAAAATGTAGGCGCTAGAGCCATAATAAAGTTTTTCTGAAAATAGCTACAGTGACCTTGACCATGAGGTCATGACCTTGAAGGTCAAACTCGCTCGAGATAAGTGTCGTAAGGAACATTCGTGTGAAGTTATATTGAAATTGGTGAAGAAATGTAGGCGCTAGAGCGATGACAAAGTTTTTCTAAAAATAGCCACCTTGACCTTGACGTCATGACCTTGAAAGTCGAACCCGCTCGAGATATTGTCATAAGGAACATTTGTGTGAAGTAATATTGAAATTGGTGAAGAAATGTAGGCGCTAGAGCGATGACAAAGTTTTTCTTAAAATAGCCACAGTGACCTTGACCTTGAGGTCATGACCCTGAAAGTCGAATTCGCTCGAGATATTGTCATAAGGAACATTTGTGTGAATTTATATTGAAATTGGTGTAAAAATGTAGGCGCTACAGTGATGACAAAGTTTTTCTAAACATAGCCACAGTGACCTTGACCTTGAGGTCATGACCTTGAAAGTCGAACTCGCTTGAGATATTGTCATAAGGAACATTTGTGTGAAGCTGTATTGAAATTGGTGAAGAAATGTAGGCACTAGAGCGATGACAAAGTTTTTCTAAAAATAGCCACAGTGACCTTGACCTTGAGGTCATGACCTTGAAAGTCGAACTTGCTTGAGATATTGTCATAAGGAACATTTGGGTGAAGTTGTATTGAAATTGGTGAAGAAATGTAGGCGCTAGAGCGATGACAAAGTTTTTCTAAAGATAGCCACAGTGACCTTGACCTTGAGGTCATGACCTTGAAAGTCGAACTTGCTCGAGATATTTTTATAAGGAACATTTGTGTGAAGTTATATTGAAATTGGTGAAGAAATGTAGGCACTAGAGCGATGACAAAGTTTTTCTATAAATAGCCACAGTGACCTTGACCTTGAGGTCATGACCTTGAAAGTCGAACTCGCTCGAGATATTTTTATAAGGAACATTTGTGTGAAGTTATATTGAAATTGGTGAAGAAATGTAAGCGCTAGAGCGATGACAAAGTTTTTCTAAAAATAGCCACAGTGACCTTGACCTTGAGGTCATGACCTTGAAAGTCGAACTCGCTCGATATATTGTCATAAGGAACATTTGTGTGAAGTTAAATTAAAATCGGTCAAGAAATGTAGGCGCTAGAGCGCTGACAAAGTACGTACGTACGTACGTACTTACACGTACGTACGGGACAAATGCTATATCCCCCCTCACAACTATGTTGTGCGAGGGGATAATAAAGTCTTTACTTACTTAAAGGTGCATTATTGAGCTATCTGGGAAAAGTGCTTCCAAAAATAAAATACATATAGCCGGTATTTTTCTTTAAAACAATAAAAATGAATGCATTTTATGCAAAAATGCGAACAATTATGATAACAGGTAAACGAATTTGAGAGGGATTCTCTAACTAGGTTTTGAACACTAGTTAGATCTCTTTTTAGTTCGTGACAAAAATAGAATCCCCATATATGACGTTATGCGACGTTCATTTCTGGCCTTGTTTGCTTAGGCCATGCCTGAATCGGAAAAAAATATGACGCTGAATACCATGCCATAGGTAACGACACTCATGAGACGATACTGTCGCCATGTATGTGTAAAGTGACAGATTTATTTTTAGAATAGAAATTCGGAACACATGTTCAGAGCGAAGGGTAAACACGAATGAAAATGACCATTTTCACAAAGTTCTGAAGCTGTAGTTGGCTCCAAAAGTGTACACATGACAAAGGAGTATGCATTGAAGATAAAAACCAGAAAAAAAATTTTGAGACCCCGTAGCTCAATAATGCACCTTTAAGACAGCAGAACAAGCTACTATTATTAACCCATTCAGTACCAGAAACCCCTGAAGGGGTACCTTGGCAGTGCAGGCCAGGATCAGACGCCGCAGAATGTGGCCTCTGATCAGGGCCTCCACTGTTTGCTAAAAGTTCAATCATTTTCCAAATAAATTTTGATGAAAACACAACCTGACACCCTTAATTTTGAAATGGACTTCTGCTATATACAAGGAGGAAGATTCCATTCGGTACAAAAAGGGTTAATTATCTTTTTTACTTCCAATTAGTCATTTTTTGAACGTGAATAAGCATAAATTTAACTTTCATTCTGCATGTAAAAGCCACCATCATTTTTAGCTGGCTGGTTCCTAGTTACACAGGGCTGCATTCTAACATCACAGTAAATGCCAGAGCTCAGAACTTTGAAGGCTGGCAATACAGAATCAGAAAATGTGAGTACCATGATACGGGACACTGTATTTTCGTGACTGTTTGTATTTGTGTTTTATGGCCCAGTCAACACTATTTAGGTCATTTTAGCCGGTCAGTTTATTTATCCATACTTTTCCTGGGCAAGCTTATATGTAAGCGGTTAACCAGTACAGTGCACCATCTTTCACCAGAAACTGACAACTGCCCTTCTTGAATCAGCGGAAGGGAGAGAATGACCGTAGAAAAGATTTCGTGATCAATCTCCAAGAAAGAATGTTGCAGACCCCCACAGGTATCGAACCCGCATCCTCCTGATCACCACTCAGATGCGCATCTGACTGAGCTACTGAGGCTGGCAATTTTTCGTGACTGAAAACTGGTAGTAGACAGCAGTATTTATTTTATGCACTTGTATATGGGCCCCTCAAGCGATTTTGGTACTTATCGCCTATGCGAGCAGCGAAGGTTCAGGCGAGCCTGCGCATCCGCGCAGTCTCGCCAGAACCTTCGCTGCTCGTTCATACAAGTAGTGAATCAAGAGGAACCTTCAGACAGAAAGCCATATCCCTGGTCCCCCTGAATGGCTGGGCATGCGCAGTTAAAATTTGTCATGACGGAATGCTCGAAGACACAAATTCGCTTGGCGGGGCTCATATAATAACCTGATTGATCATATGCTGCGAGCAAAGGCTCAGATCAGCCTACACATCCATGCAGTCTGATCAGAACCATCATTGCCTGCATGAAGCTTCTGAGGATTCTAGCCACAGAGAAGCTGATCTGGGGCCAGTTGTTCAAAGCATCGTTAGCTTAATGAGCTCGTTAGTCGTCAAGCTGTTACCTGTTCTAGCAAGTACAATATCTAATATAGTGTAATTTTTGCTGAAAAAATTAGAGCAGCTTTTGCATCTGCAAAAGCTGCTCACATTTTTCTGCAAAAATATAAGTATATTTGCCATATTAAATCATCAAAATTTTAATGATACGTTAACTAATGACATCATTAGTTTTGAACAACTGGCCCCTCTTTTTTCACTGGTTATCAGATTTTAATTACAAGTTCTTGAAACAGCTGATGGTCAGTTTAAACCTTAAAGTACTTACATCACCATTTATAGCAGACAATTCCTTTTTCAGAGAGTATCAGGCTTGACATTTCATGTGAATCATCTGCCAGAAATATCAAGCCCCAATTTTCTCTGGAAAAAGGCTTGTGACATTTCATGTAAAAAATCATGTCTTGCAGATGGTTCACATGAAATGTCAAGCCACAATTTTCTCTGAAAAAAAAAAAGTCAGAATGTTGACTGCTACAAATTGCAGTGGGCAGATAGAAATGAACACAAGAACACACAAAAATAAGCTTTGTGTAGAACCAGAAAGCATATATTTAAATAATTTAACAACATAATATGACTTTTTCATTTATATAAACGTCAACACAATTTTCCGCAGGAGGGCAGAATATTTTTTCCAACACAGGCTGGTTTTGTTTGTTTAATTTGAGGTTTAACGCTCCTGTCAACACTGTAAGGGTTATTTTGAAGACGTTGCTTCCAATTTTGTAGGACTTTTACCCGACATTGAGATGAAATGACATCTCAAGCCCTGGCGCCCAATGAAACCAATAGGGTTTATTAGCATGGACGGTCCGCCTCGCACCGCGGTTCCTGGACAGGCTTAGATCCTCTAAGCGGTTTACCAGTACTAGTGTGCGGACCGGATTCAGCTCTGCGTGGAAGCATCATGCAGCCCATACATTTCTTCAAGCCCCTATGGGCGGGGGCTTAACACAGGCTGGTTGATGTAGCTCCAACATGGCACTGAACACCTGCATCTTGTCTATTCATATATTTAAACCTCCCTATAACACTTTTCAATATAACATTGTTTGGATATAACACATTTTAACCCTTCTCTTGCTGAATATTCAATTTAGCCACACCCATTTCTGACTGAACGGATCAGATTACTTGATGCATTTTATTTCTACATATTCATAAACTGAATGTCAAACAGTAGAAGCCATATGATCTGGATCTACACTGTTTTTAAAGATAGGGGTTGTCGTGAACAGCAGGATAAGAGTTAAACACGGATCCCAAAAATGTACTGATTATATAGAAAAATGATCAATAATAATCTATTCATTTTTGTTTGGATATAACAGGGTTGTTTAACAAACACGGTTTCTGCTTTGGACCTAACAGTAATGTTATAAAAGGGTTATGGTGTATTTATCTGCTTAGGACTGCATCTTTGTAAACAGACCAGTTGTATACTGCAGCTTAACTCATTCAGTACCAGAAGGGGTACTTTGGATCAGACACTGCATTCTCCAAACAGTGCAGGCCCAGATCAGACGCCGCAAACGCGGCGTCTGATCAGGGCCTACACTGTTTGCAAAAAGTTCAGCCATTTTCCTACCAAATTTTGAAGAAGTCAACCGGACATCCCTAAATTTTGAAAATGACTCCTGCTATGTATAAGGAGGAGTGAGTGAGTTTTAGTTTTACGTCCCACCAACAGCTAAGGTCATACAGAGACGGGACCTCGGGTTAAAAGACTCATCCGAAAAGCCTGGAGAAGCCCGGGATCGATCCTGGATCCCTGGTTTAGCGTAACCACTGCACCACGGAGGCTTCTATGTGTAAGGAGGAATATTCCATTTGGCATAAAAGAGTTAAAAGTCTGCCTAATACTTCAATTCAATGGCAATTTATTCAGCTAATGATGATGTAATAGGACTATACTGCACAAATTTTGATGAGCACTGTCCACAGATGGGATATCAACATGTGCATCCTATTCAGTAGTCCATGGCCTATAATATGTTGTTTATTGTCTAAAATTCAGTCTGCACAACTGTGCAACATATTCTATAGCAACAGCATTGCCTAAGAAATTTTCAAAAGAACCGTCATATAACACAGTTATTTGAAAGTAAATATGCTAATAATGTGCATTTTTTATTTGGATTTTATGGCCCTTTCAAGATTTCACTTAAATCGAGCTGATCATTAATCAGAGGTGTATCTTGTTCAATACACCACAACCTATTTATAACATTAATGTTGGGGTGCAATGCAGAAACTGTGTTAGTTAAACAAAAGTGTTATATCCAAACAACAACATTTAGATTGTATAGAAAAACAAGAGCACCGCATGCGTGTGCCAACGCTAGGCTGCAGCCCCTTTTCATAATGAACAACTAGTCCGAGTTTCAAGTAAATATGTTCAGTAATGACAGAGATATTACAAAATGTCCAAGTTTTTGCAAGACGACGATGCAGACGAAAATGTCCAAGTTTTTGCACGATGACGACAACAGAGCTATGACAATACCTTGTTGTTTTCTTCGAAAAGCCGAGCTAATGATCATTTAATGGCACCCATCTTTAAACTCTGTTATCCAAAAGTGTGTTATAATGAACAGTCTTACATCACAAAAAGGTTTATGTGTATTGGCATGCTTGCTCCTCACATTTCACTAAAAATTTAATCATTTAATATTTATGACAGTAATATATACTGTAATGTTCCAAAGTATTGGGACAGATGGGCCTGAGCAAACAGTGCAGACCCAGATCCTTAAGGAGCAGTCTGATCAGGGTCTCCACTGTTTGCCATTCCGTCTGTACCTTTTGGACTCCTTGCTGCATCATAAAAAAAAAAAAAATGTTAAATTTTAGGAGAATTACAGCAAGTCCTTATGGTGTCTGAAAAAGGTGTCCGAATATTTTGGATTTTTTTTTTTTTTAGTTTTAAGGAAACAAAGTTATCTTTCAAATGCTCACATGCAAGCAACTAATCTTAATTTGCGACTTTTCTTGTCACTGTTTTTGGAAGCTTCATACTATGGTATAGGGACAATGAATGTTCCTGTGCATCATATTGTGAACAAGTCCATGTAATGAAACCCTTGTGAAACCCACTTCATTTGTGGAAATATTTATAAGGTTTCATATTAGTTTTGCTTCTTAACATAAACTGTGGGAACTCATTTGAACCATCTCAATGAGGTGATT
This sequence comes from Lucinisca nassula, assembly GCA_963580285.1. Taxonomy (NCBI): domain Eukaryota; kingdom Metazoa; phylum Mollusca; class Bivalvia; order Lucinida; family Lucinidae; genus Lucinisca; species Lucinisca nassula. The sequence goes on from OY757010.1 coordinate 186,708,006, forward strand.
CTAATGAGCACACACAATCTATATTTAGTGCAAATGAAGAGAGAGGAAAATATCACACTTTTCACCAGAAAAAAAGTCATTCCTACAAAAAAAATACCAATATCTTACATTCTTACATAGCCATAGCAACCGATACAGCCATAGCAACAGATAAGGTAAATATTTTGTGATAATTGGAGGATAGTTTTTGTCAATTCTCCATGAAAACCTATGTTCTGGGTATTCATTAGAACCGCCTCGGTGAGGCGGTTCTAATGAGTACCCACAACATTGATTTTTATGGAGCAATAAGGAAAACTATCCTTCAATTATCACAAAATACTTACCATATCTGTTGTTATTACATGGCTGTATTTTCCTATTGTATTAGCAGGTTTGTCTGCCTATTTTTGGTTTGTCTATGGTATGTGATGAATAGCATTTTCCCATCGACTTGCTAACAAGATATTCCAACAAGGGAATTTATGACAAATAGCAGTCTATTAAAATAGTTATGTCTTATCTTCTTCTCTCCATCGCCTGAAAAAAAAATATAGGAAAATTACTTTATTAAAATTCCTTCAATTTTAAGCAATAGTGAAAGTTTAAGTTAGGCTGGTCTTAGTCTAATTGAACTGCAACCAATGACTTAGTGAAAAAGGATTTTAATAGCTCTTTTAGCAATAGCCACCACCATCAGCAGTGTGTGGGTGTGTGTGTGTGTGTGTGTGTGTGTGTTTGTGTGTGTGTAACTGAGTTTTACGTCCTGCACACAATAAAGGTCATATGGAAATGGGAGCTCAGTTTAAAGACTCATCCAAAAGTCCAGAGAAGCCCAAAATTGAACCCACAACCCCTGGATTACAAGGTGAGTAGCTAAACCTCTACACCAAAGACACTTCTGTCCCCACCAGCAGCTTTTTTGAAGTATTTCTGTGTACTTTTTCACAGAAAATTGGGCTTGACATTCATTAGAATTTCTGCCAGGCAGATGCTTGACATTTAATATAATTATCTGTGTGGCAGATAATTCAATGAAATTTCAAGCTTTTTTCTTTTCAAAAAATGAAGTAAAATGAGCCTGGGCACAGCATTTCCTGTCATCTGCTCTGGAATTTTCTGCAGTGCTTGAAGGGTTTATTCAGTTTTAACCCTAATCCTGCTGAATATTTAAATTAGCCACGCCTATTTCTGACAATGAGCCAATCAGATTACTTGATGTAATTTACTCCCGCCAATTCACAAACTGAATGTCAAACAGTGTACATTCTGATCAGATGGCTTCTCCATCTGATCTGGATCTACACTGTTTGCAAGGGTAGAGGTTGCTGTATTCAGCGGCATAATGATAATGGTTAAAGACAATTGAAGTGTTCTGAGAAACAGATAAATTTTAACTGGAAGAAACCCTCTTCAAACTTTCACTGCCATTAATTTTTTTCAGTATGTTTATTTTCGAGTTTAAAGGCTCCACCCTCACTATCCTTATCATTTTAGCCACTCAGTTAACCAAACGGTGAAAACAAAATTTTCCTGGGTAGGATTAGTGCTTCTATCTAGTAAACTGTTCTACTGCAAGTAAATACCATGAATATGAATCTGAGGAAAGGAGGTTTTGTTTGTTTGTTTGATTTAAGATTTAACGTCCCCGTCAACACTGTATAGGTCATTTTGGAGACATTGCTTCCAATTTTGTGGAACTTTTACCCGACATTGAGATGAAATGACACCTCAAGCCCTGTCACCCAATGAAACCAATAGGGTTTATAAGTATGGACAGTCAGACTCCCACCGTTTTGCCTGGGCAGGCTTAGATCCTCTAGACTCCCACCGTTTTGCTTGGGCAGGCTTAGATCCTCTAAGCGGTTTACAAGTACTCGTGTGCGGGTCGGTTTCAGCTCTGCATGGTAGCATCATGCAGCCCATCTATTTCTTCAAGCCCAAATGGGCGGGGTCCGGGAGCCATCAGTTAGAAGAACATCTTACAAATCTATTTGGGTCTACTCTAAAAGGAAGGTTTTCAGAACAGACAACACACTGTCACAGCAAACAGATGTGTATCCATTCACATGAGCTGTATGATGTAAGATTAGCCCTTAACCCTTATCTTGCTGTTCACGACAACCCCTATCTTTGCAAACAGTGTAGATCCAGATCAGATGGCTTCTGAAGAAGCCATCTGATAAGGATATACACTGTTTGGCATTCAGTTTATGAATTTGTAGCAATAATTACATCAAGTAATTTGAATGGTTGATAGACAGAAATGGGTGCGGCTTAGATGAATATTCAGCAAGAGAAGGGTTAAACTTGTTTGCTCAATGTCTATTGAAATCTGCCTGTGAGGTATCTCTTCAGATAGTCAGAATACCACAATGATCCTAAATATCAGGACAGATAGGCCTCCGCAAAAAGTGCAGACCCAGATCAGACTGCTCCTGAAGGAGCAGTCTGATCAGGGCCTACACTGTTTGCTATTCTGTCTGCACCTTTTGCACTCCTTGTTAGATCATCAAACAAATTTGTTAAAATTTTAGGAGAATCACAGTATTTTAAGCCCTCTGACAAGGTGTCAAATTGTTTTGGATTTTTACGGTACAACCTTCCCTGGCCTGCTTGCATAACAAAGTTTTGGGTCAACAGGTATATCCACACTGAAATCAGTTACAGTAGAACTTCGATGGCTCGAACACCGAAGGCTCATTTACCATGGATGTGTTGAACCCATTCTTGAGCCCCTAGCGAAATCCTCAACATAAGAAATACATGTAGTGGGGGATAATTAAGGAGATTTTAGTCTTTTATATTGCAAATGTATGCTGTATGTACTCATTAGAATCGCCTCGATGAGGCGATTCTAATGAGTACACACAGCATACATTTTCATTATAGAACACCAACAAGATGTGTTTGTGAAACACTGATGCCCCCGGACAGCGCCTGTGCAATATGAAAGCCCCATCACTAAATTATGTCATGGTTGAGGCCACAAGGTCACGAGGTAAAAAATTATGGTACCACTGGAAAGGTCTTGTGAGAAAGAATACACATGTGAAATATGAAAGCTCTATCACTTACCAATCAAAAGTTATGGACTATATTAAAGTTTTTAAAAAGTAGGTCAAACATCAAGGTCAAAGTCACAAGGTCAAAAATTATAGTACCACTAGAAAGGTCTTGTGACAAGGAATGCACATGTGAAATATGAAAGCCCTACCATTTACCAATCAAAAGTTATGGCCAATGTTAAAGTTTTTAAAAAGTAGGTCAAACATCAAGGTCAAGGTCATGAGGTCAAAAATTATGGTACCATTAGAAAGGTCTTGTGACAAGGAATGCACATGTGAAATATGAAAGCTCTACCATTTACCAATCAAACGTTACGGCCAATGTTAAAGTTTTTAAAAAGTAGGTCAAATGCCAAGGTCAAGGTCATGAGGTCAAAAATTATAGTACCAATAGAAAGGTCTTGTGACAAGGAATGCACATGTGAAATATGAAAGCTCTACCATTTACCAATCAAACGTTACGGCCAATGTTAAAGTTTTTAAAAAGTAGGTCAAATGCCAAGGTCAAGGTCATGAGGTCAAAAATTATAGTACCAATAGAAAGGTCTTGTGACAAGGAATGCACATGTGAAATATGAAAGCTCTATCACTTACCAATCAAAAGTTATGGCCAATGTTAAAGTTTTTAAAAAAGTAGGTCATATGCCAAGGTCAAGGTCATGAGGTCAAAAATTATAGTACCAATAGAAAGGTCTTGTGACAAGGAATGCACATGTGAAATATGAAAGCTCTATCACTTACCAATCAAAAGTTATGGCCAATGTTAAAGTTTTTAAAAATGAGGCCAAAAGTAGGTCAAATCTCAAGGTGAAGGTCACGAGGTCAAAATTTATGGTACCTCTTGAAAGGTCTTTTGACAAGGAATGCACATGTGAAGTATGAAAGCTGTATCACTTACCATTCAAAAGTTATGCCCAATGTTAAAGTTTTTGCAGACGAAGAAACGGACAAACGGACAAACAGACAAACGGACAAACAGACGGACAGACCAAAAACTATATGCCCCCCAGAATCTTAGATTCCGGGGGCATAAAAAGATGTCTAAAAGTATCTCGTTATACCTTCTGACAGTAACCTCAGTGGCTCGAACTACCCCTGTCTCGAACAGATTTTCGAGGTCCCAAAGGTGTTCGAGCCACTGAAGTACGACTGTATTTGTTAGTTTTTCTGTAGTTAACAGCCCAGTCAACACTATTTTACATCATTCAAGCCTGTTGTTTACCAAAACACACTTCCTGGTCAGGCTTACCAGAAACTGGTAACTCCACTTCATGACTCAGCTGAAGGAAAACAAATCAGTAAATACTGATACCCAACAACTTCTTTGGGGTCCAAAGCAGTTGTGGCAGTTAAAAAACTACAGTCGCACTTCAATGGCTCGAACACCTTTGGGACCATGAAAATTTGTTCGAGACAGGGGTTGTTCGAGCCACTGAGGTTACTGTCAGGTAGCATAACGAGATACTTTTAGACATCTTTTCGGTGTTCTATAATGAAAATGTATGCTGTGTGTACTCATTAGAATCGCCTCATCGAGGCGATTCTAATGAGTACACACAGCATACATTTGCAAGATAAAAGACTAAAATCTCCTTAATTATCCCTCACTTTTTCTTATGTAGAGGATTTCGCTAGGGGCTCAAGAATGGGTTCGACACATCCATGGTGAACGAGCCATCGGTGTTCGAGACATCGAAGTTCTACTGTATGTTATATCCAAACACAAATGAATAGACTATATATAGAACACAGCCCATTTATGGTCATTTTTTTTCTACATAATCAATACATTTTTGGAGCCATATTTAAACTGTTATATCCAGAACTGTGTTATACTGAACATAATGTTTGTTTTAGAGTTTAATGGCCCAGTCAACACTATTTAGGTCATATCCAGCGTGTCAGTTTACCTAAGCACACTTTTCCTGGGCAGGCTTATACAAAACGGTTAACCAGTACAATTCACATTCATTCTTCAACAAGTAATGAACATGTCATTAATGGGAATGGAAACACCTGGCAGACTTTTCTGCCATTTTTCAAAGGGAGACAACTTCCGGGACTTCCTGTTTGATTTTCTATAAGCCCTGTCCCACTGAAAAAGGGGTCTACTCTTAAAAGGAAAGAATTTTCTTTTTTTTAAGAGTTGACCCCTACTGACATGGGAGACAAAAATACTTTTGCAGGAGTTGCATCCCCAGAAGATGTATCCGTTCCCCTAAAGAGGTTCAGATGTAATATCAGATTACATGTCTGCCACCTGATAGGAGTCTTTGCTGAGTGCCAAAGTTGTAAACACATTCAATTTTTCCCTTGTCCGGGCCCCTGAGCATAAAATTTGTTCTGCTCATGAATTTTAAAATGCCAACAATTGTAACTGTTGGCATTCTAAAATTCATGAGCAAGACAAGTAATATTCTTTGCCGATTTGAGCAGGAAAATTACCTGATTTGTTTTAATACTTATCAGCATTGCAAATTTCATGCTCAACTAGAATCTAAAGGTCTTAACAAATTTCTGAGATTGGAGATATTTTGGTTGTTTGCTCCTCAGTATGCCTGCCAACCAACCTCTGGGGTAAACCACACAGGGTACAATGTTATAATGAGATCATGCTATATCCATAACAGAATATACAATAAATTGAATATCCAGGGCAATAAACTGCCAAACAGTGTTGTTGCGAAAAACATTATACAGTCAAACTTCAATGGCTCAAACACCTTTGGGACCTCTAAAATCTGTTCGAGTCAGGGGTAGTTCGAGCCACTGAGGGAGATTGCCAGGAGGTATATGATAAACTTTTGGATATCTTTTCTGTGTTTTATAATGAAAATGTATGCTGTGTGTACTCATTAGAATTGCCTCGGTGAGGGGATTCTAATGAGTACACACAGCATACATTTGCAAGATAAAAGACTAAAATCTTCTAAATTATCCTCCACTATTTCCTATGTCGAGGATTTCCCTAGGGGCTCAAGAACAGGTTCGACTCACCTATGGTAAACGAGCCGTCGATGTTCGAGCCATCGAAGTTCTACTGTAATGGGACTTCACTGTGCACTGTCTGATATACTTCGCTTAGTAATACACTGCCAGATGAGAGCTTTGGTTAAAAAACTTAAATAGTGTAATAAAGTTTGGTAAAACCAATATTGGTTTACTGTATTAAGCTCTAATTTTCATCTTTCATAGTAATAACATGTATATGTATCTAACAGAGGGCCTCAAGAAAGATTAGTTTTTTACCTAAATGTGTTATCCTCTCAAAATGAAGTCAATTATATAGAGAATACCAGGTGAGTGTCTTCTGATATCAAGTTTATCAGGCAAGGCTTCGAAAACGCTTGTAGAATCGGGAGGCTTGCCAAGCGATTCTACATGCGTTCTCGAAGCCGAGCCTGATAAACTTGATATCAAAAGACACTCACCTGGTATTCTATTTATCAGTTTATCCCCTTGTACACTCTTAAATTAGCAATTTACGGTCAGTTATTGATGGTCCTCAGTGAGTCCAAGCATTCTAGTGGTCGCTATATTTAGTATCAGCTGACCATGTTTTTCCTATGGTATTTTTTTTTAAAGGAATATTGCCATTTTTCCCAGTTACAATAACATTTTTTGTCATTTACCAGTAGTCTGGTTCATTAAAAAAAGTGCAACGTCACGCTGACGTGATAAAGCTCACTTGTCCTGAGATAGCATATCTTTATCAGATCAATGCATTACAATGCAATATAAACAGGGGGTAACTCATAAAATCATTTATTATTACAATGATAGGTACATCTGTAAATCAAGTCAGTTGTACATGTGTCTGCCCATTACGACAACAATCTTCAACTCTTTGTAATGTGACATTAAAGCTACTTACCTCCAACATAGTAGATCCTAGCTGAGCAGGGGACATTGTCACAAGGACTTTGGCAGCACGAAGGGCCTCTATCTTTTCTTCAGCCCCACCCTTACCCCCAGCTATAATGGCACCAGCGTGTCCCATTCTCCTACCAGGAGGAGCTGTCAGGCCAGCAATAAATGAAATCACAGGTTTGGCTGAAGGACCCTGCAATTGGTATTATTAAACCAGTTTTACAGAATGGAATCTTCAACCTAATATATATATAGCAGAAGTACATTTCAATATTTAGGTTTACCTGGTTGAGTTTTATTTATTTATTTTTTTTTTTAAGAAACTGATTAACCCTTATCTTGCTGTTCACGACAACCCCTATCTTTGCAAACAGTGTAGATCCAGATCAGATGGCTTCTGAAGAAGCCATCTGATCATGATCTACACTGTTTGACATTCAGTTTATGAATTTGTAGGAATAAATTATATCAAGTTATTTGATTGGTTGATAGACCGAAATGGGTGTGGCTTAAATGAATATTCAGCAAGATAAGGTTTAAAGATGGCTGAAAGTTTTGCAAACATTGAAGGCCCTGATCAATTGTCACTTCTGATCTGGGCCTGCACTTTTGGACAGTGATCTGTTCTGGGGTTTCCCGTACGAAATGGGTTAGGAAAGATTTAAAGTGAGCCAGGTGATGAGCTTTAAGGGGAATGGGTATACCTTCAGGGGACAGGGGAGGCAACTGCTGCAAAAGTATTTTTGTCTCCCATGTCAATTGGGGTCAACTCTTAAAGGAAAGAATTTGCTCATAAGGAGCAAATTCTTTCCTTTAAGAGTAGACCCCTTTTTTGGTATGACTCAGCCTATAGGAAAGTGAACAGGAAGTCCTGAAAGTTGTCTCCCTTTGAAAAATGGTGGAAAAATGTGCTAGGTGTTCCCATTCCCCTTAATACATGGGCTCCGGCAGATGCACAGATCAGCATTCTCATCTTACAGTCTGATCAGAACCGTTGCTGTCCATATAAAGCTACAAAATACATAGCAACAGATAAGGCTGATATTTTGTGATAATTGAAGGATAGTTTTTGTCAATTCTCCATAAAAACCTATGCTGTGGGTATTCATTAGAACCGCCTTGCTATGAAAATACCCTGTCTACATTAAAGGTGAACACCAATGGATCATATCTGGATCTACAGACCCACAGCTGATCTATGGCATCTCTGGCAGGAAGATACATTCTTGCACACCAGATAAGGAAATCCATAGTTTTATCTTGAGATAGAATTTCTGTTCTAATCCTGGTGTTCTTACCCAAAATTGAATAGTCTTGCAAGTTTGACAAATGCACTGGTTAAATACGACCTCATGTGCGCCGTCGTTAAGGCTGACATCACAGCATGTTACGTGACGTCACTAAACATTCCTGTAGTATCATCACAATATGGCGGACATCGGTAACCAAAGTGACTGCAGCATTAATATCTGCACTAAGAAATGGAAGGTATGCGAGAAAAAGAATCTTATTTGGGTTTGAGGGGTGGAATGAAAAATCTGTCCCTCAGTATCACTGTCCGGCATCACTCGCCAAGTCTCATATGGGGACAGTGACCCTCGGGATGGATTTTTCCATCCAACCCTCACACCCATATATGATTCTTAAAGTCTGTCATGACTTTTTTGCTCTGGTGGCAATTTTGGTAGGAAGACATCTATGAAACACTCCTGTGAAGTTTGAATGAAACTGGCTTAAATGAAGGGGGGGGGGGGGGGTTTGTCATAATTGTCATCTAAAGATTTTTCTATTTTTAGCTCTGATGGCCAGCTTTGTTCACCTGAGTGCAACAGTTTTAGCAATTTTGGCAGAGAGTGAACTCGGCAACATTCTTGTCAAGTTGGAATGAAATTGGCCCAAGTGTATAGTGATTTCTGTTTTACAGTGACATTGGCCCACACAACCTTTTGCCAAAAACTGACAAATGCTCTTCTTAAATCAACCATAGAAAATATTCATTTTAGTATGCTGTTAACTCACCCTATTATAATTTCTGAGATATTCTGCAGCTTTTTCTTCTGCCTGGCCGCCTATCTCTCCTATTAGTACTATACCTGTTAAACAAGAAAACAGTTTACCAAAACGATCCTAAGTATTTGGACAGATAGGCCTAAGCAAACAGTGCAGACCAAGATCGGACTGCTCCTTTAGCAGTCGGATCAGGCTCTACACTGTTTGCCATTCTGTCTGCATCTTTTGGACTCCTTGCTGGACCATGAAACATATTTGTTTAAATTTTAGGAGAATTACAGCAAGTCCTCAAGGTGTCTGAAATTTTAGGAATTTTACAGTAATAACTTGAGGGAAATGGATGATAAGAAGTGTAACGAGGATAAATAAGGAATAATATTCCTAATTTCTTGTTAGAAACTTATTTTGTGGGTCATTACGATAACTCACCCATGCGGCAAAGTGCATTTTTCTAATCTCCAAAATGGCTACTTTAATTGTGAAAATCCGTGATATTTTTCTTATTTATACCGCAAACATAGGTTGTGGGTGCTCGTTAGAACCGCCTCATCGAGGCAGTTCGGTTCTAACGAGAACCCACAACCTATGACTTGGAGCACAAATAAGAAAAATAATTTATACCCCCGTAAACCCCATTTCCTCTATATAAAGTGGGGTTTAAGGGGGTGTTCATTTCATGGACTTGTTCAGGTGATGTAATCGCTAGAATAGCACCAATAAGGGTATATACACATCTCTTCCTGGACTGAAATTCCTAAGAGCAGACTGGCAAACAGTGACCTGATGAGGCCACTCTCTGAAGGACAAATCTGACCAAAGTCCACACTAACTGTTTCCCTGGGACAATACAATCTTTAGTTGTTGAAATGCCATCAATACAATAATCTAATCAAGACTGTTTATCTGGGAAATGTAACCAGTTTCCAGCAAACTGCTTTTGTTTTGTTGTCAGGAGCTGGAATGCAATTTCGTTTCATTTAAAATACTGAATTATTTTTCAGGTGATAACATGTCTTGAGATTTCAATGCAAGAAACCTTGAAACCCAAGACGTATTCCTGCAGGCACACGACCTTGACTCAAAATTGAAACACTGTTTCAATGCTGATTCAACGTTGAGTGCCTGCTAGGATACATCTATATATTCACTCTGGCAAGAAACAGAAGCCTCCTTGGAGCAGTGGTTACACTACTCGCCTTGTACACAAGGGGTCGCAGGATTGATCCCGGGCTTCACCAGACTTTCTGATGCATCTTTAAACTGAGGTCCCATCTCTGTATGACCTTTGCTGTTGGTGGGACGTAGAACTCTAACACTCACTCACTCACTCTGGCAAGCAAACTTGAATCAACGTTGTTTCAACATTGAAGAGAGCCTGCTAGGATACAACTATATATTCTCTCTGGCAAGCAACCTCGACTCAACATTGATTCAACATTGAAACAATGTTTTAATGTTTTCAACATTGTTTCAATGTTGATTCAATGTTGAGTGCCTGCTAGGATACAACTATATATTCTCTCTGGCACACAACCTTGACTCAATAATGTTGATTCAATGTTCTTGCATAAATATCTATGGCATGGCTGTTTGAAGCCATTGTCAAATGGACCGCAAGCCGTGCTCAAACAGCAAAAACCATGATCAAATCATGAAATTTGCGTGCTGTTTGAACATGGATTTTGAGCTTTTGATATCACAAGACTGGCCTTGCTTTGTTTACATTACGTTGAGCGATGTAACGTTATCGCCCTGAACGTAGTGTTTTAGGGTTCTATGATGGCGTCAGATGGTTACTGCGTATCAAAGTCATTGTAAACAACATTTTGAACTGGCAGCCATGCCATGTTGGTTTGCTGGTCGCATTTGAAGAGTTTATGGGGAGTTTATATGGAGCTTTTGGGCATTTTCATCAAACTTTTGGCGGCCTCATGTTCAAACAGCTTCCTCGGGACCCGGCAAATGTTAATGCATGAAAAACCATGGTTGATCCCTATATTGAGTGCCTGCTAGGATAGCACAATATCTTCTCTCTACACTACAATATACCTTCTGTGTGAGGATCATCCAGGAAGACTTCTAAACAATCAATGAAGTTTGTGCCGTTGAAGGGATCTCCTCCTATCCCAACACACAACGTCTGACCAAGACCTGCCTGTGTTGTCTGGTGGACAGCTTCATAAGTCAATGTACCAGATCTTGATACAATACCTGTAATTGAACATTTATACTGTAAATGAGCCAGTACATGACAAAACCTACAAGTGGCTATATGCAACAAGGTAAGTCTTAGCCCAGCCTGTGCATCAAGTCAGTTTGGCCGGTCCTTTCTTGTTTTGTTTTTTTTTAATTAGGGAATAACTGTGTTTAAAATTGTCATTTGGGTAGGTACATCTATGGTTTTATGGTCGGAAATTTTGTTTCATGGCGACACATCAGAGAAGATATAAAACGGTATTTGTGACTGTAAAACCGACAATTTACCTCCCCAAATGACAATTTTGCAATACAGTTATCCCCATGCTAAAGCCCTTATCTGGTTTTGTTAAAAAACTGTACTACTTTGCAGTAAAAGGAAAGCACTGAGAGCTGCATAAAACCAAATGCCAGCCAATATAAAAGCAAGGTTATGTGCTGAGGTTAGGTTTCCGACAATATTGCAGAATAATAATGTCACATATTTTTTATGTTATCCAACCAGATGTCATGATACAACACAAGTGCATAAGAATTTAGGCTTAATGTCCTCTGTAACAAAATTTAGGTCATTTTTGAGATGTTGCTTCCTATTTTTTATGGGAATTTTCCCTGACAGAGATGAAATGACATCTCAAGCCCTGCCACTCAATGAAACCAAAAATGTTTATATGCATGGACGGTCCAACTCGCACCACTTTGCCTCCGCAGGCAAAGATCTTCTAAGCAGTTTGGATGGAATGACAAAAGGACAAACATAACAAAACTCCTCTATCGGACCATGCTTAAAGCAGGCGAGACAAACTGTATAAAATTTCTAGAAAAATGACCATTTATGTTGATTTTTTTTTTCTAGATAATTGATATACTTTTCTGATTCAATTAATATATTTAACCCTTCTCTTGCTGAATATTCATTTAAGCCACACCCATTTCTGTCTATGAACCAATCAGATTACTTGATGTAATTTTTTCCTACAAATTCATAAACTGAATGTCAAACAGTGTAGATCCTGATCAGATGGCTTCTGGATCTACACTGTTTCCAAAGATAGGGTTTGTCGTGAACAGCAAGATAAGGGTTAATAATAATCAACCTTATTTATGGACAGTGACACATTTAGTAAACTAATACTAATCTTCCATGTGGCCCTCTTTTTCCTCCTGGGTAGAAACTAGTACTAAGCAATGTGGATAAAGTCTCTTGCTCAAGGAAACAACACTTGGCGCTTGCTGGGATCGAACCAGCTACCTCTGATGCTTTTCCACTGCACCACAGTTTTCCACAAAACCACACAAGAATTCTGCCGAAAGCTATGCCGTGCCTGTGGGGGGCGCAAAGTCACCGAACCATGAAATCTAGGCCAAGGTCAAACATTGGTGCTTCCATAAAAGTTGCCATTCCTAGATGCAAGCTTGTACCAAGAATCATTAATGAAGCTCTAATAGTTCTTGAGAAATGAACTTAAATATTAGGTTGAACACTAGAGTTGATGCAATAGTTCACTAAGTCAGTGAACCCCGAAACTTAGGTCAAGGTCAAATATGGATGCTTGCATTATAGCTGTCATATGGATGCTTGCATTATAGCTGTCATTCCTAGATAAAAGTATATACTAAGTATCATTAATGAAGCTCTTATTGTTCTTTTGAAATGAACTTGACCATTAGGGTGAACGCTAGGATGGTAGCAATATTTTACGAAGTCAGTGAACCATGAGATGTAGGTCAAGGTCAAATATGAATGCCTGCATTTAAGCTGCGATCCCCAGATACAAGTTTGTAACAAGTATCATTAATGAAGCTCTTATAGTTCTTCTTGAGAAATTAACTTGACCATTAGGGTGAATGCTAGGGTGGTCGCAAATGTTGACGCCTTGACAAACTGATGGCTGGACAAACAAACGGATGTTCTAGCATGTCAGGTTTAAGGGCTATTTCTTTTTTTATTTTCTTTTGTTTGGTTTAGGGGCTAACCTCCTAAACCTTATTTACAGAATAAATCTATTATTTACCAATCAATTTTCTATCATTTTCTATTGTTGTCCAATCTGGACACTAGCCCTTAAACCTGACATGTTAGAACGGATGAATGAACAGACGGATGAACAGATGGAAAACCGGGCACCTATATCGCGCCATGCTAATAGCAGGCGAGACAAAAGTGTTATACTCAACAGTGTTATGACGAGGTTTTATGTGTATTGCTAGACTATGGATTTCAGCACAAGGATCAGAGCGAGCAGAGTTGACCAAGATCAGTAATAGTATGATCAGATAAAACTTTTCATACACTGCACATTTTAATGCTGTTTTGGTGTCTTGCTGATACACTGAAATGTGTTTGATAGCCATTATCTATCAAAACCTCATAATTATGTGCAAGAATTTTTAACCAGTTATTTTTTTCAAGCTTGCTATAGCAGAACGTGGCGTCTGATCAGGGCCTACACTGTTTGCAAAAAGCCATTTTCCAAATCAGTTTTAAAGAAAACACAACCTGACACACCTAAATTTTGAAATGAACATGTTCTATATATAAGGAGAAAGATTCTATTTGGTACAATAGGTCAAACAGCCAGAACTTACCAATTTTACCCTTCTGGTGAATATGTCCTGGCATAATACCAATTTTACATTCTCCAGGCTGAAAAAAGAACAAAAGTTCTAAATAATAAGTCAAATATACCACATTTACACTAAATATTCACACACGATTTAATTATAAATTACATGTAAAATCCCGCTATTAAGACCACTCAATATTCAGACTAATTCTGCTTTTAAAAGCTTATTTTAAAGGATGCACTTAATCTTTCTTTTTGTTTTCTGGCCACAGTGTCTTCTGGTCAGGGACCACCTTTGGTCTCAAAGGTGGTCTTAATATAGGAATTTTACTGTATTCATTTTATATATTGGCCACCATCATGAAAACATGCCTTTTCAAATATTTAAAATTTTACCACCAAAAAAATGAAAATTTTCAGAAAATTCAAATATTTCTGCAAAAAACATAGATAGTGGTACTCATTGGACCTATCTCTCTGTGGTTCTAACAGAAACCACAATCTATGCTTTTGAGCAGACATAAGAGAAAAATATATATCTTTGTAAATGCCAGTTTTAGTGTATACTGCTCCTTTTTAGTGGGTTTGGATATTTTGAGTCACCACCCATTTGGGAAAGAGCTGCTGACTCGGTTTACCTGTGGTCCATTTTGTTTACTGTCGTCACTCCATGTTTCAACTTCTTTCCCTAGTAATATAGTGGGAAGAATTTGGGATCTGATTGTATCAGTTCCTGATCATTTCTCTTTTTAAATTTTTTTACCACACAAAATTGGAGTTTCAGGAGATCAAAATATAATATAGGTGTGTTTTCAATTTTATCCTAGGCTTCTGATGAATATGTCCTGGCATAATATTAATTTAACATTACAGTATGTAAATTAACAAGAATTTGCAATAAAATTTTGAAGCTGCCAGTTTCTGCAAAAACAGGAATACCGCCGAAGGCTATGTCATGCCTGTGGGGGCGCAAAGTCACCAAACCATGACATGTAGGCCAAGGTCAAACATAGATGCTTCATTTTTGATTTTTATTTGCATAAAAGTTGCCATTCTTACATGCAAGCTTGTACTAAGTATCATTATTAAAAATGAAGTTCTAATATTTCTTGCGAAATGAACTTAACCATTAGGGTGAACACTAGAAGGGTTGCAATATTTTACAAAGTCAGTGAACCATAAAATGTAGGTCAAGGTCAAATATGGATGCTTGCATTTAAGTTGCTATCCCCAGATACAAGTATCATTAATAAAGCTCTTATAGTTCTTGAGAAATAAACTTGACCATTAGGGTGAACCCTAGGATTGTCACAATATTTTACGAAGTCGGTGAACCATGAAATGTAGGACAAGGTCAAATATGGATGCTTGCATTAAAGTTGCCATCCACAGATACAAGTCCCGTCTCAGTATGACCTTAGCTGTTGGTGGAACATAAAACTAAAACTCACTCACTCACTCACAGATACAAGTTAGTACCAAGTATTATAAATGAAGCTCTTATAGTTCTTGAGAAATTAACTTGACCATTAGGGTGAACCCTAGGGTGGTCCCAATATTTTACAAAGTTAGTGACCCATGAAATGTAGGTCAAGGTCAAATATGGATGCTTGCATTTAAGTTGCCATCCCCAGATACAAGTTTGTACCAAGTATCATTAATGAAGCTCTTATAGTTCTTGAGAAACAATCTTGACCATTAAGGTGAATGCTAGTGTGGTTGTAAATGTTGACGCCTTGACAAATGGACGAGCGTATGCAGGACGAATGAACAGACAAACGGATGGAAAACCGGCCGCCTATATCACGCCATGCTAATATAATAAAAAATGTAATGAAAACAACACATTTTTTGTGCTGTTTATCACTGAATGGAGTTTAAAGTAAATCAACATCTACAGGCTTTTATGCTTATACGAGGACTGATCAAATATGAATGCAAGTAGAATGTTTTCTCATGCACTAATGTGGAAATCACCTGGAAATAAATATCACAGCGTAGAAAAACATTTTACCTATACATTGATACCAAATCTGTTAAAATCCGTCCACTTTAGCCATGCATATCGTTCGATAAACACTGTCTACTCTTGTATACTAATACAAAACATGGTTGGAAGAAGATCAGAGTACGACGTTGAAATATGGTCCTATATTAAGAATCGTTGTATTCTTGGTGTACGGTGCAAAGACATTTTTGATGAAATATGTTCGGTTTATGGGTATAATGAAATGTCTTTTTCGACAGTTTTTCGTTGGTGTAAGAAATTCAGCTGTGGGCTAGGCTCAACAGAAGATGCACCACATGATCGTCGGCCGAAAAGAGCAACATCTGCCAAGATGGTTGCTAGAGTGAAAGAAATAGTTGCTACCGATGCACGATACACCACTAGGCAAATAGCTAGTATGGTTGGCATCTCATTAGGAGCAGCTCCTACATTTCTGAAACGGGATTTGAAAATGAAAAAAATCTGTGCTAGATGGATTCCCCATCTGTTGACAGATGAGCAGAAAAAGACACGCGTTCAGTGCGCCAAGAAGTTGCTTAAAAAGTTTCCAAATTACAATGCACGGTCTTTCGCTAATGTCGTCACAGGTGACGAGACATGGGTTCACTTTTTTGAGCCAAAACGAAAGATTCAGAACTAAATATGGGCAACAAAGTATTGCAAAAGACCATGCATTGCAAAGCGGACCATGAGCGTTAAGAAAGTAATGTATGCCATATTTTTTTCAAATCAGGGCCCTGCTATTCAGGTTGCTGTGCCTAAAGGCAAATCTGTAAATGCGAAGTTTTACAAGAATAAAGTTCTTGGAAAATTGAAGAAATATTTCAAAGAACGAAGACCCGCAAATGGTTTGGCCAATGTCAGATTGCTACATGACGATGCGTCATCGCACAAGGCGTCCATTGTGCAAGACTATCTGAAGCAGGAAAAGGTTGTTGAACTACCTCACCCCCCGTATTCCCCTGACCTTGCCCTGTGTGACTTTTTTTTTGTTCCCGCGGCTGAAAAAATACCTTTCTGGTCGAAAATTTTTACAGCGCAAACACCTCGGTTCTGCAATATTCCAGTGCCTTCATAGTATACCTCGAAAAGACTACCAAAATGCATTCAATGATTGGATCAGAAGACTGAAAGTTTGTATATCTGTTGAAGGGGAATACTTTGAGGGGACTAAATAAATTTTTCATCGAAATCTATCACAGAATCATTTTTATGTGCTTAGTTGCATTCATGTTTGAACAGTCCTCGTAGGTCATATGCAAAGGTATGGAAATCATTAAGCTTAACAAGACATGATTAAAGGAATTGAAGGTTTGAAAACAAATCAAATTATCTTTATTAGCCTTGGCAATAAGACAATTTGAAGTTTGAAATATTTCATGAAAATAGAGCAACTTCAAACTGCTTCATTAAACTTTTGTTGTGGGTATTCATTTGAACCACCTCACCGAGGAACCACCTCACCGAGGAGCCACCTCATCGAGGAACCACCTCACCGAGGAACCACCTCACCGAGGAACCACCTCACCGAGGTGCGTCGAATGAATACCCACAACATAGGCTTTTATGGAAAACTGACAAAAATTATCCTTCAATCATTAACTCTTATCCTGCTGTTCACGACAACCCTTTTCTTTGCAAACAGTGTAGATCCAGATCTGAAGAAGCCATCTGATCAGGATCTACACTGTCTAACATTCAATTTATGAATTTGTAGGAATAAATTACATCAATTAATCTGATTGGTTCAAAGTCAGAAATGGGTGTGGCAAAAATGAATATTCAGCAAGGGAAGGGTTAAGAAATACCAACCTTATTTGTTGCTATGTAGTTGTGTATATACCTTTATAATTCCTGGGCAGTTGGGGCCTATCAGTCGAGTGGTATGCTGCCTTTGTAGCCTGTATTTAACTTTAACCATATCTTGCTGTGGAATCCCTTCGGTGATTGCTACTACAAGTGGGATTTCTGCATCTATAGCTTCAAGAATGGCTTCAGCGGCAAACTTTGGCGGGACATAAATTACTGAAGCATCACAGCCTGTCTGCTCTCGGGCCTGAAAACACCCATGTGTAAATGTTGTAGTCCTGACTGGAATTTAACAAGATCCAGAATCTGCCATGGTCAAATTAGAATTCTGATTTGTCTGGCGAGAGTACCGGTATATCAAAAATCCAATTTGGCCCAGACAGATTCTGGACCTGGCCAGATTCCATTGCTGAGCAGTCAGGGGAGATTCTGAATCTGGCCAGAATCCAATCTGGACTATGACAAACATGTTGTTGTAAATCTCTAAAAGAATGGACATATCAAATCCTACCAACTTGCTTACTTCTTAACCTTTACCATGGTATAAGATATACCATTGGTATATTTCATTCTAAATCCCTTGTGAAAGATAACTGAGTACAGTTTTTATAACAATATTCATTATAACATGGTTTTGGATACAATACAATTTAAAGCTGGATTCTAAAAATGTATAGATTATATAGAAAACCTTGTATATAGAAAAAGAACCACATATGGTCATTTTTTTCTGTAGAAATGTTTTGTTGGAATCGTTTCATTGAGGCAATTCTAACAAGAACCCAAAAGCTATGTTTCAAACAGGAAAAATAGCCATCGGAAGAGATGGCAAATCCCCCGACCAAAAGCCAATATGGCCTTCAGAAGATTGTTCACCAATAGAAAGTGCACCAGAATTAAACCAGCAATATATCACAAAAGTATTGCAGTTATGGCCATCACAAGATTATACTGTCAGGGGAGATAACTGAAAAACCAGGGCACTCAGAAATTTGGTTCTTGCACATGACATGCCTGCTTAAGCTCATGTATTTCTGTACAAAGTACCATCAGTATGTCTGAAAAGGTATTGGAGATATGGTGATCACAAGCTGGTCATACTGTTATATTGGAAGGGTAGATAACTCAAATACCACAGCACCAACAGTTGTGGTTCTTGCACATGACATCCCTTCTATACCTTGTATACAATTGTGCCAAAGTCCTTCAATATATCTCAAAGGGTGTTGGAGTTATGGCCATCACAAGGTTATATTGCCAGGTGAGATAACTATAAAACCAGAGCACCCAGAGTTGTAATTCTTGAGCATGACACACCTGCTTAACCTCATGTACATCTGCATCAAGTACCACCAATATGTCTCAAAGGGTATTGGAGATACGATCATCACAAGGTTGTCATACTGTTATATTGGAAGGGGAGATAACTCAAATATCATAGTACCGAAAGTTGTGGTTCTTAGGCATGAAGCACCGTCTCCATGTTGTATACAATTGTGCCAAGTACCATCAATATATCTCAAAGAGTATTGGAGTTATGGCCATCACAAGGTTATATTGTCAGGGGAGATAATTAAAAAAAACAGGCCAACCAGAGTTGTGGTTCTTGCACGTGACACACCTGCTTAACCTCATGTACACCTGTACCAAGTATCATCAATATATCTCAAAGAGTGTTGGAGATGTGGCCATCACAAGGTAGTGATTCTATATTATTGGAAGGGGAGATAACTAAAAAACCATGGCAGCCAGAGTTGTGGTTCTTGTGCATGACACACCGTCTCGGCCTTGTGAACAACTGTGCCAGGTATCACCAATATATCTGAAAGGGTATTGGAATTATGGCCATCACAAGGTTGTCGCTCTATTTTATTGGAAGGGGAGATAACTCTAAAACCATGGCAACCAGAGTTGTGGTTCTTGTGCATGACACACCGTCTCAGCCTTGTGAACAACTGTGCCAGGTACCATCAATATATCTCAAAGGGTATTGGAGTTATGGCCATCACAAAGTAGTCATTCTATTTTATTAAAAGGGGAGATAACTAAAAAAGTATGGCATCCAGAGTTCTGGTTCTTGCGCATGACACGCCGTCTCAGCCTTGTGAACAATTGTGCCAAGAACCATCAATGAATCTCAAAGGGTATAGGAGTTAGTGCCATCACAAAGTTGTCACTCTATTTTATTGGAAGGGGAGATAACTCCAAAACCATGGCAACCAGAGTTGTGGTTCTTGTGCATGACATGCCGTCTCAGCCTTGTGAACAACTGTGCCAGGTACCATCAATATATCTCAAAGGGTATTGGAGTTATGACCATCACAAAGTAGTCATTCTATTTTATTAAAAGGGGAGATAACTAAAAAAGTATGGCATCCAGAGTTCTGGTTCTTGCGCATGACACGCCGTCTCAGCCTTGTGAACAATTGTGCCAAGAATCATCAATGAATCTCAAAGGGTATAGGAGTTAGTGCCATCACAAAGTTGTCACTCTATTTTATTGGAAGGGGAGATAACTCCAAAACCATGGCAACCAGAGTTGTGGTTCTTGTGCATGACATGCCGTCTCAGCCTTGTGAACAACTGTGCCAGGTACCATCAATATATCTCAAAGGGTATTGGAGTTATGGCCATCACAAAGTAGTCATTCTATTTTATTAAAAGGGGAGATAACTAAAAAAGTATGGCATCCAGAGTTCTTGTTCTTGCGCATGACACGCCGTCTCAGCCTTGTGAACAATTGTGCCAAGAACCATCAATGAATCTCAAAGGGTATAGGAGTTACGGCCATCACAAAGTTGTCACTCTATTTTATTGGAAGGGGAGATAACTCCAAAACCATGGCAACCAGAGTTGTGGTTCTTGTGCATGACACGCCGTCTCAGCCTTGTGAACAACTGTGCCAGGTACCATCAATATATCTCAAAGGGTATTGGAGTTATGGCCATCACAAAGTAGTCATTCTATTTTATTAAAAGGGGAGATAACTAAAAAAGTATGGCATCCAGAGTTCTGGTTCTTGCGCATGACACGCCGTCTCAGCCTTGTGAACAATTGTGCCAAGAACCATCAATGAATCTCAAAGGGTATAGGAGTTACGGCCATCACAAAGTTGTCACTCTATTTTATTGGAAGGGGAGATAACTCCAAAACCATGGCAACCAGAGTTGTGGTTCTTGTGCATGACACGCCGTCTCAGCCTTGTGAACAACTGTGCCAGGTACCATCAATATATCTCAAAGGGTATTGGAGTTATGGCCATCACAAAGTAGTCATTCTATTTTATTAAAAGGGGAGATAACTAAAAAAGTATGGCATCCAGAGTTCTGGTTCTTGCGCATGACACGCCGTCTCGGCCTTGTGAACAATTGTGCCAAGAACCATCAATGAATCTCAAAGGGTATAGGAGTTATGGCCATCACAAGGTTGCGTCTACGGACGGACGGACGGACAGACGGACGGACGCCAGGCTGATCGCTATATCCCCCGAACCTATTCGGTCGGGGGATAAAAAAGAAAATTAATCCCTTAGCTTATATTTGTTTATTTTGGGTTTTACAGCCCTTTCAAGATTATTTCACTTATTTTGGGTTGATCATTAATCTGTTTTGTTTGAATTGAGGTTTAACGTCCCCTTCAACACTATTTAAGTCATTTTGGAGATGCTGCTTCCAATTTTGTGGGACTTACGGGACACTGAGATGGAATGACTTCTCAAGCCCTGCTGTCCAATAAAAGTAACAGGGTTTATATGCATTGCAATGTCAGATTCACACCACTTTGCCTGGACAGGCTTAGTCCTTCTAAGTGGTTTACCAGTACTCATGTTTAGTCAGTTTCAGCTCTGCACTGAAGCACCATGTAGCCCAATCTATTTCTCCAAGCCCTGATGGGCAGGTGCCCTAACTATCATTGTTAATTCTTCTTATCTGTAGTGTTCATGAATCGTTGTCTTGGTCTTACCTCTTTAACAGAGTTGTAGACAGGTCGACCTAAATGTCTCTGTCCCCCTTTTCCCGGGGACACTCCACCTACAATCTTTGTACCATACTCAATCGCCTGCTGACTGTGGAAAGTCCCCTGAAACAAACCAACCAATAAAGAGCTATAGTTACACAAAATATAAAGGGCCAGTGTGTGTTTGAGTTTTATGTCCCATCAACAACTAAGGTCATATTGAGATACAACCCGCGTTTAAAGACTCATAAAAAAGTCTGAAGTCCGCAATCAAACCCATAACCCTGGTTTAAGAGGAGAGAACTACACCACTGGGGCTTCTCTCTGGGGCTCAAAACTAACGCTGTCATTAGACTGATTTGTTAAGTTGTAATTAAAGATAATTAAAACTTTTATCCTTTTATATTCAAATACATGTACTCTATTTTTGGCTGCATTACAATGGGGCTGATTTTTAAATTCTGAAAGTTGTTGATGGGGCTGAATGAAAAGGTATGAATGTGGCTGGGCTTACCTACACCTTACCTATACACCCAAGTATATGGTCAGAGGAACTGTCAGAAAGACGAAGAACAAACAATGTATGTGAATCATTTTACCGTCATTACAATGATCAGTTCTATACTCATCAGCCCAGTATCTATCCTTCCACCGATGTTGTTAACAATATAAACGTGCATTAGAATGAGAATGCACCCATTACCAAAACTGAACGCGAGAAACAGCAGTTTGTATTGAGCAATATCACAAATTTCAGGATGATGAAATAACCGCTAGTATTGGCTATAAATTCAGGGCAAGAACTGACCTAGTATAATGTACAACTGATATGAACATTGCAACTGTGCATGTAGAGCACATGTAGTGCTGGCTTAATGTAGAAACTCTGTTCAGCATTTTAAAATTTCAGGATATAAAACTCAAAATGTGCTGATGTTACTTTGATCAAATTTGTGCCTAAATGTAGAAACTGTGTATAATATTTTAATGTTTTAGAACTCATACATGTAGTGCTGACTTCACGTAGAAACAGTGTATAGCGTTTTAATGTTCCAGGATATAAACTCAAAATGTGCTTATTTTATCTGGATTAGCCTCATTGACTTCTTCTAAAATACAGGTAAACTTATTTTTAGTCCCATTGTATTGCTAATCAGCCCCATTCTGTACCACCCATCTCCTGAGCCTATCCTGAAAGAAAATAATTTTCTCCTGAGCCAACCCTGAAAGGAATTAATTTTCTCCTGAGCCAACCCTGAAAGGAAATATTTTTCTCCTGAGCCTACCCTGAAAGGAAATATTTTTCTCCTGAGCCTTGTCTGAAAGGAAATAATTTTCTCCTCAGCCTAGTCTGAAAGGAAATAATTTTCTCCTGAGCCTACCCTGAAAGGAAATATTTTTCTCCTGAGCCAACCCTGAAAAGAAATAATTTTCTCCTAAGCCTACGCTGAAAGGAAATAATTTTCTCCTAAGCCTCACTGAAAGGAAATTATTTTCTCCTGAGCCTACTCTCAAAGGAAATATTTTTTCTCCTGAGCCTAGTCTGAAAGGAAATAATGTTTTCCTGAGTCTAGAATGAAAGGAAATAATTTTCTCCTGAGTCAACCCTGAAAGGAATTAATTTTCTCCTGAACCAACCCTGAAAGGAAATATTTCTCTCCTGAGCCAACCCTGAAAGGAAATAATTTTCTCCTGAGCCTAGTCTGAAAGAAAATAATTTTCTCCTGAGCCAACCCTGAATGGAAATATTTTTCTCCTGAGCCAACCCTGAAAGGAAATAATTTTCTCCTTAGCCTACCCTGAAAGGGAATAATTTTCTCCTGAGCCTACCCTGAGAGGAAATAATTTTCTCCTAAGCCTACCCTGAAAGGAAATAATTTTCTCCTAAGCCTACCTGAAAGGAAATAATTTTCTCCTAAGCCTACCCTGAAAGGAAATAACCTGAAAGGAAATAATTTTCTCCTGAGCCTACCCTGAAAGGAAATAATTTTCTCCTAAGCCTATCCTGAAAGAAAATAATTTTCTCCTGAGCCTACCCTGAGAGGAATTATTTTGCTCCTGAGCCTACCCTGAAAGGAAATAATTTTCTCCTGAGCCTAGTCTGAAAGGAAATAATTTTCTCCTGAGCCTGCCCTGAAAGGAAATGATTTTCTCCTGAGCTTACCCTGAAAGGAAAAACTTTCTCCCAAGCCTACCCTGAAACTGAAAGGATATAATTTTCTCCTAAGCCTACCCTAAAAGTAAATAATTTTCACCTGAGCCTACCCTGAAAGGTAATAATTTGCTCCAAGGGGGCAAATTCCTCCCTTAATGAGAAGATCTCTTTTTTTCAACAGGCCTATGTTTACAGGCAAGCAAATAGGAAATCAGCTCCCTTGCCAACAATACTGGATGTTTCCATTCCAAAAATATTTGCCTCCCTTACAACCAAATTCTTTATTTTATGGAAAGCCCCTTGTATCGGGGAGCAAATTATAACTTCAAGTAGCTCCCTGTGCAGTCAGCAAATACTTTTATGCAAGAGCACTCTTTGAAGACTGCAAATAAATTTTGTCTTTGATTGAACTGATTCAGCTTATCAATTAGTATTCAGAGCTCAGATATATCCTTTTCTGATTACAGTATAGATCCAAATCAGCTGGCTTCTGAGCTGATCAGGATCTACACTGTTTTCAATTCTCCTTCTGAATCTTTAGTAAAAATTGAAATCATGCAACACAGATGGCTGAAAATTGGGGAGGAGTGTGGAATACTGATATATTCAGCATACCCAGTGTTAACCCATTCCCACTTAGGGACTTCGTGCATTTGCTGATTTTGACAGTGTTGCCTAAAACAGCAACTTCATGTAGCCAGTATTTCATACTGAATGGTCTAATGAATGGTCTGTTTTACATCAAACTCGGCAGGAATGTTCACTAGGCAGTAGCCTTTCAAATGGAACCTTTTTAGGCTAATACATTGTTGCAATGGTAACCAGGGGGCATCTCAAAGCCTGATTTCACATGTATTTTTGACCAAATCTTAATCTTCACGCTGCTGTCCAGGGATGGGGACTGCAGATTTTAGGTGGTTCTCGGGCTCAAAAGGTGGGGGGGGGGGGGGGGGGGGTCAGACATGTAAAAAGAAGTATCTGAGTGGGAAAGGGTTAACTGAAATCTTGAAACAAGAGGACCATGAGGTCCTGTTTGCACCCCTGAGCCCTTTGTATTATT
Organism: Lucinisca nassula; assembly: GCA_963580285.1. Lineage (NCBI taxonomy): Eukaryota > Metazoa > Mollusca > Bivalvia > Lucinida > Lucinidae > Lucinisca > Lucinisca nassula. Next base: position 186,732,685 of record OY757010.1, read on the forward strand.
TGGTCCCTTGTTTACCCATCTATGTGACTATTATCTTTGGCACTGATAAATATTGAGGGCAGATGATGCAATAACCAAAATTGGCAGAGTGTCTGTTCTTGGCCATAATAAGCTTCCTTTTGTGTTTTATATTATCTGAAAAAAGTTCTAGATATTCCATACAGCAAAGGAGAAAAAAAAAGCAAAAAAAAAAAAAAAAAAAAAAAACATTTTTCAAATCCATTCAGGGCTGCCTGAATGTCTTTTGTTTTATGACTTCCTCGTAGATTTTTTGATCAATGTTAGACAGTGAAACTCAATTTCAACATCAAAAAAAGTTACAAAACAACTTAATGCATAGTGTAACAGTAAACAGAGTTCACAGGATTTCTTCTAACAATGGCAAAAGGCTGGGAGAAAATGAAGGAAACATCAGATCTACTATAGTGTGTTATAATTGAAATACACATAGATAAACAGTTGTGTAATAAATAACAGTTTGTCAGTCAGTAGAAAGTAGACATGTCACTCGCTCCACATGCTCAAGATCAGATCTTCTTTACAACTGATTTCCAAACGGTCATTCACTGCTCAAAAACTATTAATTACATCTGTTTTTTAAGCAAGTCCTCATGACTGGTCAATGTAATGTTTTTTTTCTTTTTCTTTTTTAGATTGTGGGTACTCGTTAGAACCGCATCAATGAAGCCACTTTTACCGCCACCGACAATCTATGTTGGCGCAGAAATATATCACAGATCATCACGAGTCAATAACATTAAGTCATAATGACAGGTGTTATGGCTCTGTACTTCGGATTTTTGTGCCTCATATTTTGCACAATCCACACTTGACTCTTTTGTTTGATTGTTTGTGTTGAGGTTTTATGTCCCCATCAACACTATTCAGGTCATTTTGGAGAGATTACTTTTAATTTTGTGGGTGAGATGAAATGACATCCAAAGCCTTACCACCCAAAGAAACTGCTATGGTTAAGGGACAGTTTGACTGACATCACTTTGCCTGCCTGGGCAGGCTTAGAATTTCTAAGCTGTTTACCAGTACTCAAATGCTCAGTCGCTTTCAGCTCTGCAGCCAAATCTATTGTCCCAATGGATGGGGTGCTTGTACTACCAAAATGTTCCTAAGTATAGGGACAGATAGGCCTAAGCAAACAGTGCAGACCCAGATCAGAAGGAGCAGTCTGATCAGGGTCTACATTGTTTGCCATTTCATCTGCACCTTTTGGACTCCTTGCTGGATTGTAAAACAAATGTGTTAATATCTTTGGAGAATTACAGCAAGTTTTCAAGGTGTTCAAACTTTTAGGATTTTTACAGTAAATAGAATCTTCCTCACTATACATGTTACAGCACTCATATATTTCAAAATCTAGGGATATTAGGTTGAGTTTTTTTTTAATTTTTAAAATTCTATTTAGACCAGAGGACCATTGGTCCTGAATCGCTCACCTGACTTTTCTGAGGAAGTCCTCAAAGACTTTAATATGTGATCTTTGGCCAAGAGGGACCGAAGGTCTGTGTAACTGGGTGGGGATCTCAACTGTTTCCGAGATATTAAGCATCCAATGCAATAAAGGGAGTTGGCCCCCAGCCCCCCCCCCCCCCCCCACTGGAACCGTAGGTCCAACGGTCCATTACACTGAATGCGACAAGAATATATATGGTTTATGGGTGGGGATCTTAACCGTTTCCGAGATATTAAGCATTTTGTGGAAAAAAGGGGGTTAGGCATGCCCCCCTCCCTCACCCAGGGACCCCCCGGGTCCAAAGGTCCATGTCACTGAATGCGCCTTATCATAAGGAACAAGAATATATATGGTTTGTGGGTGGGGATCTTAACCTTTTCCGAGATATTAAGCATTTTGAGCAAAAAAGGGGGAGGGGCATGCCCCCCCCCCCCGGACCCCTGGTACCCCAGGGTCCAAAGGTCCATGTCACTGAATGCGCCTCATCATAAAGAACAAGAGTATATATGGTTTATGGGTGGGGATCGTAACCGTTTCCGAGATATTAAGCATTTAATGCAAAAAAGGGGGTGGGGCATGCCCCCCTGGGACCCCCGGGTCCAAAGGTTCATGTCACTTAATGCGCCTTATGATCAGGAACAAGAATATATATGGTTCATGGATAGAGATCTTAACCGTTTCCGAGATATTAAGCATTTTGTGCAAAAAAAAGGGGTGGGGCATGCCCCCCCCCGGACCCCTGGTACCCCATGGTCCAAAAGTCCATGTCACTGAATGGGCCTCATCATAAGGAACAAGAGTATATATGGTTTATTGGTCGGGATCTTAACCATTTCCGAGATATTAAGCATTTTGTGCAAAATAGGGGTGGGGCATGCCCCCCCGGGGAACCCCGGTACCCAAAGGTCCAAAGGTCCATGTCACTGAATGCGCCTTATCATAAGGAACAAGAATATATATGGTTTATGGGTCGGGATCTTAGCTGTTTTGGAGATATTAAGCATTTTGTGCCAAAAAGGGGGTGGGGCATGCCCCCCCGGGGGGCCCAGGGTTCCAAAATCCACGTCACTAAATGCGCCTCATCATAAGGAATAAGAATATATATGGTTTAGTGGCATTATTTGTAACAGTTTGCAAGATATCAGACATTTCTACTTTTTCCCATACAAATGCCCATGTTACCAAATTTAACCTTGGCGTAAAATAGGTCAAGGTCATCCCAGGGACACCATTTATGCAATTTATGATGGGCCCATGTCCCAGGTGCTACATGCCAAGTTTCATGCAAATCGGCCCAGTGGTTCCGGAGGAGAAGATTTTCGAAGGGTTTTTACCATATATGGGCATGGCGGCCATCTTGGTCATGTGACCTAGACCAAAAATGCAAACTTTCGTTCCCCCACCCCATGGAGCCTCCACATGAAATTTGACTACAATCGGCCCAGCGGTTCCGGAGGAGAAGATGTTTGAAAATGTGAACACACACACACAGAATTTTTGCCTGGCCATACTATCAGCTCACCAATGAGCCTTCGGCTCAGGTGAGCTAAAAATGGCTGACCTTTTTGCAAAGAATGAAGGATCTGATCAGATGTCGCATACTGCAGCATCTGACCAAGGCCTACACTGTTAGCCAACGACCTGTTTCAGGTTTTTCTATAAAATGGGATTACTTCACCAATTCAAGTGCAGGTAATGCAAAGAATGGTTTTAAAATAATAAAGTTAAAATGATATTTTATGTATTTACACTTAATAATCCAGGAAGCTCAAAGTCCTTCATGAAGAATTTAGCAACAATCACTGTATTCACTTCCTCATTAACATTAAACTAGGAATGTGTAGACAGTCTATGGATGCCCCACCCAGGCCCTGGTACAAATGTCATGACCTGCGGTTACATGATCACGTACATACACCTGGTACACACATACACACGCACATATGGAAAACCGAAAACTATATGCCCCCAGCATCATTTGTTTTATGACCTTTTCAAGATTATTTCACTCACATCGAGCCGATCATTTGTCGGAGGAGGGCAAAAACCGGAGTACCCGAAAAAAAACCATTGCAGAACTTGACATCTCACATGTGACCAGAAGCAGGCTTGAACCACAGCGATGGAAGACCTAATGATAAAGAGTCAGCGCTCTTATCCACTAGGCTATGGAGGCCCCAGGGGTGGGTTGGGGAGGGGGATGGGAGGTGGGGAGGGAGGGAGGGGGTGCATAAAAATGGGCAGTGCCAAGCCCAAAGGAGTTTTCAAACACATGCACCCAGCAAAGACCCTGATTTGAGTTTTCGCCAAGCGCACATGCTCGAAGAGCTATTTTCAAGTTTTGTGGCCCAATTAAAATACATTGTACCTGTTTTCCAGTGAAGCCTTGACAGATGACTTTTGTGTCATGTGACAGCATCAAGTTCTTCCTTGTGAAGGTGTAACATGTCCTCACCCCTAGCTGAGCACCACCTGGAAATTAAACAGTCAATATTGTTGTTGATTAGAGTGTTACAGACCTGGGGCCAGTTGTTCAAAACTAACAACGTTGTTAGTTAACGTATCGTTAAAACTTTGATCATTTAATATGGCAATTACGCTGATATTTTTGCTGAAAAAAATGTGAGCAGGTTTTGCATCCGCAAAAGCTGCTCACATTTTTTCAGCAAAAATAACAAAATTTTAGATATTGAACTTGCTAGGACCCTTAACAATATGAGCACTAACGAGCTTGTTAAGCTAACGCCGCTTTGAACAACTGGCCCCAGTAAAGTCATACTGAGAGAGTCAGTTTACCTTTAGAAGCATACCATAAATCTCTCAAAAATTTGGACACATTTAGGACTTGCTGTAATTCTCCTAAAATGTTGACTACAGTAAAACTTCGATGGCTCGAACTCTGATGGCTCGTTTACCATGGATGAGTCGAACCCGTTCTTGAGTCCGAAGGGAGTTCCTCCAAATGCGATATAGATATAGGGGTAATTTAGGAAGATTTTCTCCAGTTACCTTGCAAATGTATTTTGTGTGTACTCATTAGAATCGCCTCAATGAGGCGATTCTAATGAGTACACACAACATACATTTATAATACAGAACACCGAAAAGATTTCCCACAATTATCTCCATTATGCCTCCTAATGGTACTAATAGTATCCCTCTGTGGCTCGAACTACCGCTGTCTCGGACAAATTTTCATGGTCCCAAAGTGGTTCGAGCCATCGAAGTTCGACTGTAATTTGATTCACGAGTCCAAAGGTGCAGACCGAATGGCAAACAGTGTACAGCCTGATCAGACTGCTCCTTCAGGAGCTGTCTGATGTGAGTCTTCACAGTTTGCTTAGGCATATCTGTCCCAATACTTAGGATCATTACGGTAGTTCAACAGAAATAGAATCATACTTGACCTTTATTTAGCCACTATAGTGCACATGTTAAATGATGTCAGTTTTATTACGAGAAATTAAAGGCACCAGATTGTGACGTTGCAGCTAACAGAATGAGGCAAACAGCCACAAACAATTGTTTCGAAAGTTCTTGTTCATAATTTTAGGCAGGTTTTGGATGTTGCCTTTAAGGCTGACACGATTAATCGTGTAATCGATCAATAAATTCCACAAAAATGATTATCATTTCTGATTCATTTTTAATCAATTACGTGATAGGTACAATGTACTACTCAAAGTTATACCTAAAATAGCTGGATGAGTGGCAAACAGTGCAGGCCCTGATGAGTCTCATCTGGGTCTACACTGTTTGCTCAGGTCTGTCTGTTCAAATATACATATGGTAAAGTGCAACATATGGTAAGAGTCATGCTCAGTCAGAAAGCCAGACAGGTAAAATTATGACAAAAACCTTAGCGATCCTAGTCGATTATCGATCGCAATGACATGACTGATAATCGATTATCTTTTCAGCTCCGATTAGCCAGCCCTAGTTGCTTTCTTACTTTCTGTTTAATTAAATCAGAGTTAAGTTTGTTTTTGAACAGTAAGTGTGAAGGAGAACTTTAATTACAAAACAATAAATACATGTGTATGCTAAATCTTAACCCTTAAGAAACTGAGAAAAACTATATCTGAAAATGTAGCCTGTTTATGCCGTCTGCTGAATCTTTTTGCAAACTTTTTTAAAAAAAATTCTGCATACAGGCAAACAGGGTGCACCCAAATCAGACTGCTCCTAAAGGAGCAGTCTGATTTGGGTCCACAATGTTTGCAAAAATGACTTTTAAAGTAACCAGCAGACGTCAAATCAGACGACAATTATTGTGATTGGCATGTTATGAGTTAAGTTATGCAAGAGAGACAAAGGAGAGGAAGGAGCACCCTTTTTAACCAAATGGTATCTTCCATCTTAAATATAGCAGGAGTTCATTTCAAAATTTAGGGGCCACAGGTTGTGTTTTCATCAAAATTGATTTGGAAAATGACTTAACTTTTCGCAAACAGTGTAGGCCCTGATCAGATGCCGCATTCTGTGGTGTCTGATCTGGGCCTGCACTGTTTGTCACGGTACCCATTTAGGGATTTCCAGTCTGAAATGGGTTAAAGAAGCTAAGTGATTCTGATCTGGGTCTGCACTGTTTGCCCAGGCATATCTGTCCCAAATTTTGGGATCATTATGACATTTTATCAGTGACTGCACCCTGCTTAACAACATATCACTTTATGTTAATGCTTGTGTTTGGTTGAATAAAAAAGCAGACTTCTGACATATGTATGGGGAGGCATATTGCAAAATAGCGAACTGTTCATTATTTCAATTAAATTGCAAAAATATTAAGTGTTTTTCTATTAAATAACTAAAAAAAAAATCATATTTTCCACTATTTCCCACTTTTATTTGGAGTATTTCGCAGAACGGTAATTACCGGTAAATACCTCTGGGAATTTCCGCCACCGGTATTTACCAACCAACCTTGCAAGTCTATGTAAAACTAAAGGGCCCCGGAGCGGGGACATTTTTGGTCTCAGGGCTATAATTTGAACAATCTTGATATAGGTCCACAAGATGAAGCTTCATACCAAATATCAAAGGCCAAGGCCTTGTGGTTTCAGAGAAGATTTTTAAAGATTTTCCCCATACATGTATTAGTCTATGTAAAACCAAAGGGCCCCTGAGCAGGGGCATTTTTGGCCCCAGGGATTATAATCTGAACAATCTTGGTAGAGGTCCATTAGATGAAGCTTCATTCCAAATATCAAAGTCAACCGCCACGATGCTGAGTCCGTCAGAGGGACAGGTGTTGGTCGACATCATGAATGATCATGGCTTGGAACAGGTTGTTGACTTCCCTACTCGAGATAGAAACACTTTGGATTTGATTCTTACAACTTTGCCAGGACAGTTTGGGGATATTCAATCCCCGGACAAACTAAGTGATCATGATATTGTCTCTGGATTTTTGAAAATCTTCATACCACCTATAAAGAAACCTCGTAGAAAGGTGTATGTTACAAGATGGAATAGGAAACCTCTCTGGTGCTTATGCACATCTAAATTATTTTAGTAGATATATGGTAGGGCGGTGCGAGTGAAATATTTTAGATGTGCATAAGATGGAATAGGAAACCTCTGTGGTGCTTATGCACATCTAAATTATTTTAGTAGATATATGGTAGGGCGGTGCGAGTGAAATATTTTAGGTGAAATATGGTACGCAAACTGTGCGGCTCCATGAACAAGTCATGCACATATCATACGATGTATGCATGAGTGGTTTATAGAGAGCTGTTTTTACAATACAGGGGGCCGCTAAAAGGCCGAGTCCTATAGAATTTGCCTAAAAATCGCCAACCGCCAAATTGTGCCATATATGATTTTTATTCCCGTCACGTGTTGTGTGGGTGTTCGTTTTGACAGGAGTCATGTCATTGATTATAGGGTCGTTTCATCAATTTTTCCTATGGGAAATATACTATTTGAACGCAAATCCATTATCTACTCGATTTTTGCTATCTGGCTTTGTTTGTGGCCGGTATCTCCACCTCGCCACGAATTGAGCAAGGTAATAAGAGTAGGCATGATTTTCCGGTAGTATTCATAGATATATAAACCCTGAAAAAAACGGACACTTTAGCAGCAGGTCAAGTTGTAAGAGTGAACACAACATTGTGACGGGGAAATAGAAAGTATATTGAAAGGCACAACAATGTGTGACCTGCTGCTCCCTGCTTCATAGCAGCAGGTACTGGTACGACGCTAGGCGTTAGGGTCCAGCAAGGGCGGACAGACCGCCGTAATCAGCGCCTACCAGGATAGAAGCAGAATCTTCTAAATCATTGTTCGTTGTAAACAAATGTGAGACCATGGAAGAGGTCAACTTACCTGCAGGTCATTTGGACGATCACTAAACGTCTGATCAGCAAACGTGATCGCTAAACCTAGGATAATCAACTATGTTGATAGACTAGTTTTACTAGTTCGCGAGAGGAAGTGTCACGCGAGTGGGGGATTCACCCTAAGTTATAAACTGGCCAGTCGCGTCTTGTGTTGTTTCTTTTTTTGTTTTTGTTGTTGTTTTTGTTGTTTGCTTCTGTAGGTATTCACGTCACCCGTTCCGAGCACAGAACAGTGTTTTGCCTTCGGAGCGGACGTCGTGAGTTGGCTACAGAGGCAACAAATTGTGATGTTTTGTGTTAGTGAGTGTTGTATGTAGATACTGTAAATAATTCATGTCATTCATTTAACATCTTTCTTGTGCCTTACCCCACAGCTGCCCGTACACCTGTCAGAGATCACGCTCGGTTGTCTTGTCAGCATGGGGGTTTGCGGGACGCCGTAAACCCACATGTAACATTTGGTGTCAGTGAAGTGAGGATTTGATCTCTGGCTGGTGTTCCCGGCTGTGGAACAGCACATTGATACTCTGAATCATCAATTTAAAAAAAAAAAAAATGCATTGACAGCCACAATTAGAAATTAACTTGAATCTTCCTTCCTGCGTTGATGAAGTGCGAAACCCATGTATTCAACTGAATGGATACTGACAAGTCGATAATTTCTGAGCAGGAAGGCAAGGCAAACCCCACTTTTTCTTGGTAACGAAAAATTTAAGTAGACCCCACTTAATTGTGTTACCTGACATTCTACTAAGTTAAATTGGAGCTACTAATTGATCTTACCCACACATGGTTCTGACGTAGTGACGTTAACAATTTACTGACGTTGACATAACGGTAGCGTTAATATTTACGCTGTGGCTTGAGGTTAGGTATGACGTAATAGAAACATTAATGGTGACTTGTTATGATCGAAGTTTTGTAGTGTGATAAAACTTCGGATTGTAGCATTTTACTGTAAACGTCGTCAGTTTATGACGTCATATTAGACTACCAGTACGCAACGTCATACTGTGCTGAAAGCATTTGACATTTCAAATCGCGTGTGCTTTAATAACTAACGTTTTAGTTAGATTAACGCGTATAACACATATCTTAACGTTTTAGTTAAGCCCATTCAATCATCACTGATCATAACTGATCAGTTTATAGTGGTTTTGATAGTAACGTGAGATTTACGTTATCAATAATGGAGCGTTTAATGCAAATGGGAAAGGACTTAGGTTATGAGGGGAAGGAGTTACAAGGTTTTGTTAAAGAGCAGCAAGATATTGAGCGGGCAGAAAGGCAAGAGCAAAGGGATTTAGAAAGGTTAAGGTCTGAAGAAAAGGAAAAGGAAAGGGCAGAAAAAGAAAAGGAAAGGGCAGAAAAGGAAAAGGAAAGGGCACATGAACTAGCTATGTTGAATGTTAATAAGGAACTTGAAATGGCACGCATTCAGACTGAAAGGGAGGCAAAAGAGGTTAGTGAGGCCCATTTAGAACAAATTAAACATGGGTTTGAGCTACAGCACCAAGAATTAAGGAATCAGTTAGAAATGCAGAGAGCGAAGCTCGAGCTAGAATTTGAAAAGCAAAAAGCTGAGAAGGTGGCTCATGCCCGGGATCCTAAGTTACCTTATTTTGAAGAGGGTAAAGATAAAATGGATAGTTATTTATCTAGGTTTGAGAAATATGCTACGGCTAATAAATGGGATAAGAGTGTTTGGGCCGCGTATTTAAGTGCATTGCTCAAAGGGCGCGCACTTGATGTATATGACCGGTTGTCAAATGAGGATGCGGCGGATTATGAAAAGTTAAAGGACGCTTTATTAAAGAATTTTGACATGACAGAGCACGGATTTAGGAAGCAGTTTCGTTATAGTAGGCCCGAGAAATCAGAAACGTTCATACAGTTCAGTAGTAGACTGAGAAGTTATTTAGAAAAATGGCTTAATATGGCAAAGATAGAAAAATCTTTTCCGGCTGTCTGTGATTTCATGGCAAGGGATCAGTTCCTGGAGTCATGTAATAGAGAACTGTATGTACATCTGAAGCCAAAACAGTTTGGTAATTTAGATGAAATGGCTAGGGAGGCAGATTTGTTTGCAGAAGCGCGCGGGGGCGTATATAGTTGCATTAATAAGGGGCAACGCGATAATAGAGGCGCAGCGCAGGGGAAACAGGACAAAGTTGACTCGAACAAACCGAGTGGTAGACCGGATATCAAGTGTAGCATATGCGGTAAGGGGCATTTAACAATTAAATGTTTTAAGAACCCCGACAGGAAACAATTGTATAGCGCAGAGGTAGGAGCAACTGGAGTTGGTGATAGCGGTGTTAAGGAAAATTTTAACACGCGCGTAGAGACTCAAGGCTCTCAGGTTAAGAATGAGAATACGCAGAATGTAGGTCGTGGTTATACACGTGGTCGTGGTAATTTTAGAGGGTCTTTTCGCGGACGCGGTAAAAATAATAGCACACCACGTGGCGCAGCACACCAAGTTAGTTTTTGTCAGACGGAAGTAACTAGGAAAGGTGATGAGATTGGAAGTATTTTTGAAAATAAGGTTGGTGATCCTTTGATTTCGGATAGGGAGGAGTGTAGTAAGGAAACTAGGGAAGGTGTCTGTTACTTCTTAAAGGCAAGGTTACCGACGGCACAAGGATTGGTTAATAATAAAAAGGTGGTTGTATTAAGAGATACTGGGTGTACAGGCTGTGTCGTTCGGAGAGGTTTGGTTTCGGATAGTCAGTTAATAGGGAAGGAATCAAATGTTACGTTGATTGATGAATCCACACAAAGGTATCCTTTGGCAATGATTGACATTGATTGTCCTTTTTTCACTGGGAAAACTGAAGCTTTGTGTATGGATGATACGTTGTACGATTTGGTTATCGGTAACATTGATGGATCAAAACTTCCTGATATGTCTCATTTCTCAGCTGCGGCTGTAACTAGGTCTCAAACTAGGCAGGATGAGAAGCCTTACAGAAAACTTAAGGTTCCCGATCAGATCATTAACGATGACAAGGAGGCTTTCAAGCAAGCTCAGGTTGATGATCCAACTTTGGAAAACATCAGGAAAAGGGTTGTATCTGGGAACAAGACTGTGAGTCGTGGTTTAAACCGAGGTGAAACTAGGTTTATTGAGAAAAAAGGGTTGGCATATAGGGAGTTCACCAAGGGTAACAAAGTCTCTTTCCAGCTTGTGGTCCCTCAAAGTTTCCGAGGAAAGGTGTTGAAACTGGCTCATGAAACGCTTATGTCTGGACATATGGGTATTAGGAAGACATTGGATAGAGTTGTAACTGAGTTTTACTGGCCCGGTATTTGCGGTGATGTCGCTAGATTTTGTAAATCTTGTGATATTTGTCAGAGAACTATTCAGAAAGGTCGGGTCACTAAAGTACCTCTAGGAAAAATGCCATTGATTGATACGCCATTTAAGAGGGTGGCAGTGGACATAGTTGGTCCAATTGAGCCTCGATCTGATAGGAAATCTCGGTATATTTTAACCATGATAGATTATGCGACAAGGTATCCAGAGGCGATAGCTTTACCGAGTATTGAGACGGAACGCGTCGCGGAAGCACTTATTGAAATGTTTAGTAGGGTTGGCATTCCTGATGAAATGTTGACTGATTGTGGATCACAGTTTACTGCTGAGGTAATGAAGGAAGTCAGCAGACTTCTTTCTCTTCAACAGTTAACGTGTAGTCCGAGACACCCAATTTGCAACGGACTGATAGAGCGTTTCCACGCTACGTTAAAGCAGATGTTACGTCGCATGTGTGCTGAACGTCCAAAAGATTGGGATAAATATCTTCCAGCCTTATTATTTGCGGTAAGGGAAGTCCCACAAGAGTCTTTAGGATACTCCCCTTTTGAGTTGTTATATGGACGTAACGTCAGAGGTCCAATGGCAATATTAAGAGAATTATGGGCTGAAGAGGTACGCAATGAGCAAGTTCTTTCGACGTATCAATACGTTATTGAGCTTAGGGAACGGTTAGAGCAGACATGCAAATTAGCGCGTGATAATTTAAAGAAGGTTCAGATTAAGCAGAAAGCTTATTATGATAAAGGCGCGAGGTCGCGTTAATTTGACGTCGGCGACAAAGTACTGTTGTTACTACCGACAGACAGTAATAAATTATTGCTTCAATGGAAAGGTCCTTATGAAGTGGTTGAGGTAGTGAACAGAATGGATTATAAGATTGACGTCAATGGAAATGTTAACACATATCACGCTAACATACTGAAGCAATATGTGGAACGTCAAAATGTGATGTCACATTGCTTGCTTTCTGTAGAGTCCACTCCGTCAACTGAAAATGATGACGTTGACGAATTCTCATTGGAAGATTGCGCTTTTCCTACTGCAAAGCAACCAGAGACGTTTAAGGACGTCAATATTTCAGAAATGTTAACGCAGGATCAGCGTAAAGAAATAGAGACGTTGATAAAAGAATACCCGGACGTACTGTCCAGTGTACCTGGACGAACTGACCAAATAGAACACGACATAAAGTTGCTGACGACGGAACCAGTGAGGTCAAAAGGTTATGCCATACCATATAAAGTACGGGATGTAATGGAAAAGGAAATTCAAGATACACCTCAACCTCGTTATAACACGGAACTCCGGGTCCAACCAACGGACCGTGTTAGTTAACCGAATCGTGTTATAAACTCCGACCGTATTTGTCACAGATCAACCATTGACACAATGGTGATCAATAGTTTCCCAAACAAGATGATGTGCGGTCCGGTTAATGACTGTATTTCCCGACTAAAATGTGTTTAGAACTAATCAATGGCAGTAAATACCATGGCCCATCAAGTCAAACATGTCACTTTAATCGAAACCAGCTGATAAACCAAGTTTTATATCCAGAAATCGTCCGATCTGAAGCGAGTATGACGCCATTTTGATAGCTGGTTCCCGGCTACCTTTGTTGTATCTGAGCGTCCGGAACCGTACCGAACTACAGTACTGTTAATGCATTTCAATAGTGATATTACCGGGTTAGGGTTCGGAACCGGAAATGATCAACGCTTACAAGAAATTTGAATTACTTCCCTTGAAATGTCTTACCCTTAATATTTTAGCCTTTTGAAACGATTTTTAATGGCGCAAAAAATCTTTGAATGATTTTTTTTACCGCGAAAATCGATCTTGAATATGTTTTATCATTTGCTTTTAAGCTGGAATAAATTTGACTTTCTTTTACATGCGGCTATAGAAAATGAGTTTTATTTCAGTGACCGATCACATTGTGTGCATCGATGTTTAAAATTTCTGCTGAGCAGTGATCCTTAACAGAGCGTGATAAATATTTTTTTCCGGTTGCGTAACTGAATTCTTTAATCTCTTTATCTCACTAAGCCAACACTTTTGATTGTGCCGATGGCAGTTCATGTTTATCATGCGTGTCAAGCTAAACAAGTTAATATACCGTATATTCAACTCTGATGGAGGCCTGCAATAAATATCAAAAAGTACCGTTATAAACCGTGTTAGCTACCGTATTACCGCAGTCAAAAGTGAGAGGAAAATAATGTTGTTGCGCTTGAAACCTGATACAATCCTTGGATAATATTTATAAATGTTGGTTGGGGAAAATTTGGGGTCCAAACCAAAACCGTGTTATATCCGAATTCGTGCTGTAACGAATCGTGCTATAACGAGGTCCGGGTGTATGTTAGATTTAGGAGTTATTGAGCCATCAATATCTCCATACTCATCCCCTGTAGTACTTGTCCCTAAAAAAGATGGTTCGGTGCGGTTCTGCATTGACTTCCGTAAACTTAATAAGGTGACGGAGTTCGATGCAGAACCAATGCCAAATATGGAGGAGGTTATAAATAGAATGTCGGGGCACAAATACTTTAGCAAATTAGATTTGTCAAAAGGTTATTGGCAGGTAAAAATGACGTCTAAGGCAAAACCCCTAACTGCGTTCGAAACCCCCAAAGGCTTGTTTCAATTCAAAACTATGCCCTTCGGTTTGGTAAACTCAGGAGCAACATTTTGCAGGTTGATGAGAAAGATTCTGTCCGAACTTTCTAACGTTGATAGCTTCGTCGATGATATGTGGATCTTTACCGAAACTTGGAAAGACCACTTGACGTCATTACGTGAAGTTTTGGATAGACTTAGGACAGCCAAGTTGACGGCAAAACCTTCCAAGTGTATGATTGGGTATAGCAGTATCGAATGTCTTGGTCACAGTGTAGCTGCTCAGTCAGTTAGACCGCAAGAAGACAAGATACAAGCTATAAAGGATGCTCCTCGACCTTCTACTAAGAGACAAATAAAGTCATTTCTTGGGTTGGCTGGTTTCTACCGCCGTTTCATTCCAAATTTCTCATCTATTGCTTCCCCTTTGACAGATTTAACTAAGAAAAGTAGACCAAACAAGATCACAGACTGGCAGGACCATCATGAAAAGGCTTTTCAGACCCTGAAGAATAGACTCACGTCAAGTCCTATTCTTCGTCTCCTATCTTTCATGATGGGAATCCGTTCATACTCCGGACGGACGCTTCTGATGTTGGTATAGGAGCCGTTTTGCTCCAAGAATTTGAAGGGGAAGGACGACTTCCCATTGCTTATGCCAGCAAGAAACTTTTGCCTCGTGAGAAAAACTATTCTGTAATAGAGAAGGAATGTTTGGCTATTATCTGGGGTGTTGAGAAATTTCGCAAGTATCTTTACGGAGTAGAATTCCTGCTTGAGACAGACCACAAGCCCTTGTCTTATATGCAAACAGCAAAAGTTCTCAATCCTCGAATTATGCGTTGGGCAATGAAACTACAGCCGTATAGATTTCGGATTGTTGCAATTCGGGGCCAAGAAAATTTGGGGGCAGACTACCTTAGTAGGTAATTCTTCGCACGGTTGTTGTGTAAATAGCTGTCTTGTTTAGATAGGTTCATCCTATTCCATCTCTATACACAAAGAAAAAACATTTCTGATTGTTTTTTCTCCAAAAGGGGAAACCTTTGTTACGAGATGGAATAGGAAACCTCTCTGGTGCTTATGCACATCTAAATTATTTTAGTAGATATATGGTAGGGCGGTGCGAGTGAAATATTTTAGATGTGCATAAGATGGAATAGGAAACCTCTGTGGTGCTTATGCACATCTAAATTATTTTAGTAGATATATGGTAGGGCGGTGCGAGTGAAATATTTTAGGTGAAATATGGTACGCAAACTGTGCGGCTCCATGAACAAGTCATGCACATATCATACGATGTATGCATGAGTGGTTTATAGAGAGCTGTTTTTACAATACAGGGGGCCGCTAAAAGGCCGAGTCCTATAGAATTTGCCTAAAAATCGCCAACCGCCAAATTGTGCCATATATGATTTTTATTCCCGTCACGTGTTGTGTGGGTGTTCGTTTTGACAGGAGTCATGTCATTGATTATAGGGTCGTTTCATCAATTTTTCCTATGGGAAATATACTATTTGAACGCAAATCCATTATCTACTCGATTTTTGCTATCTGGCTTTGTTTGTGGCCGGTATCTCCACCTCGCCACGAATTGAGCAAGGTAATAAGAGTAGGCATGATTTTCCGGTAGTATTCATAGATATATAAACCCTGAAAAAAACGGACACTTTAGCAGCAGGTCAAGTTGTAAGAGTGAACACAACATTGTGACGGGGAAATAGAAAGTATATTGAAAGGCACAACAATGTGTGACCTGCTGCTCCCTGCTTCATAGCAGCAGGTACTGGTACGACGCTAGGCGTTAGGGTCCAGCAAGGGCGGACAGACCGCCGTAATCAGCGCCTACCAGGATAGAAGCAGAATCTTCTAAATCATTGTTCGTTGTAAACAAATGTGAGACCATGGAAGAGGTCAACTTACCTGCAGGTCATTTGGACGATCACTAAACGTCTGATCAGCAAACGTGATCGCTAAACCTAGGATAATCAACTATGTTGATAGACTAGTTTTACTAGTTCGCGAGAGGAAGTGTCACGCGAGTGGGGGATTCACCCTAAGTTATAAACTGGCCAGTCGCGTCTTGTGTTGTTTCTTTTTTTGTTTTTGTTGTTGTTTTTGTTGTTTGCTTCTGTAGGTATTCACGTCACCCGTTCCGAGCACAGAACAGTGTTTTGCCTTCGGAGCGGACGTCGTGAGTTGGCTACAGAGGCAACAAATTGTGATGTTTTGTGTTAGTGAGTGTTGTATGTAGATACTGTAAATAATTCATGTCATTCATTTAACATCTTTCTTGTGCCTTACCCCACAGCTGCCCGTACACCTGTCAGAGATCACGCTCGGTTGTCTTGTCAGCATGGGGGTTTGCGGGACGCCGTAAACCCACATGTAACAGTGTACTTATATCAAAAGGGTGACTATGAAACTATGAGGAAGGATGCCCTAAAATTTGCAAGAGAGAAATACTTTAATGGTCATTCAGACGCTCGGTCTGTCCAGGAGAACTTTGATTTGATAAAGTCTTTCATTCAAGCTTCGTCCGAAAATCATATCCCCTCCAAAACTAGCAGGTCTGTATCTTCAATACCTTGGATCACACCAGAAATAAGAAGAAAAATTCGGAGGAGAAATAAGATTCATGCTAAGGCAAAAAAGTCGGGAAGTGGTAAACTCAGAGCAAAATTTGAAAACTTGAGACGAGAAATTAAAAATGACATCAAAAATCAGCATGATCAGTATGTAAATAACTTGGTAGGTGATGTAAAGGCGAATCCCAGAGACTTCTACAGATATATCAATAGCCAGAAGAAAGATAGGCAAGGTATCCCACCCCTTAATAAAAGAGGAGGGAACGGGGTCGCTGAATCGGACTCTGAAAGGGCAGAGGAATTGGTTGGTCAATTCAATGATGCATTTAATAAAACTGAGTTCAACGAGGTTCCATTGACTGGAAGATCGGCCCCTTTCATGGAAAATATTGTTGTATCCTATGCGGGAGTGATCAAATTACTTAAAGGCTTGAACCCTTCTAAAGCTTTAGGGCCTGATGAGCTTCATCCTAGAGTCCTGAAGGAACTAGCAAACGAGTTAGGTCCAGTTTTTGCTCATCTTTTCCAACAATCTCTCGATACGGGTGAAATTCCCAAAGAATGGCTCCTAGCGAACATCTGTCCACTTTTCAAAAAAGGGGACAGGGCTCTTGCTCGTAATTATCGCCCGGTGTCACTGACCTGTGTTCTATGTAAATTGCTTGAACACATAGTCTGCTCAAACATCATGGCCCACTTGGATGAACATAAACTTTTGTCAGACAGACAACATGCATTTAGGAAAAGGCATAGTTGCGAAACTCAGTTGAGCACGGTTATTAATGATTGGGCAAAAATCCTGGACAAAGGGGGGCAGGTGGACACATTTATTCTGGACTTTGAGAAGGCTTTTGACACCCCTCCTCATGAACTACTTAAATCCAAATTATTTGGTTATGGAATTGGTGGGAAGACTCTTAAATGGATAGATTCCTTCCTTTGCTACAGAAAACAGCGTGTTGTTGTTAATGGTGAATCTTCAGTATGGGCGCCAGTTTTGTCTGGAGTACCACAAGGGACCATTCTTGGTCCTCTATTGTTCTCCCTGTACATCAGTGTTGTGCCTAGGCTCGATTGCTTGGGGGACACCAATGGCCCTTATGACATTTTCCAAAGGGTCATTTTATATTTTAAAGGGGCTTCAGTAAATAAAATATAAGCAACATTGTTGATTTCTGAGGGTCATCCGGGCCCCATGTTTAATGTTGAAAGGGCCATCAATGACTTTAGGTAGGCAAATGGCCCCATGGCCCCCTCTCGGCGCAACACTGTACATCAATGATATTTCCACTGATATTGACTCAGAAATAAGACTGTCCGCAGATGACTGTGTTTGTTACCGGGAAATTAGAGATACAGATGACTCACTGAAACTTCAGGCTGACATAGATAGATTAGGATGTTGGGCCAGAAAATGGGGCATGAGATTTCAACCAGTTAAATGCAATATTATGCAGATAACAAGGAAGAGATCTAATAAAGTTGAGGCTTCTTACCACCTTAGAGGGAACGGTCCTCGAAAATGTGAATTCCATTAAATACCTTGGTGTGACAATCACTCACGATTTGAGATGGAATACACACATTAGCAATATGTGTACAAAGGCGAATAGAACACTTGGTTTCCTGAGGCGAAATCTTCATCAGTGTCCTCAGGATGTGAAAGAAACAGCATACAGGGGACTTGTTCGCCCAATCTTGGAATATGGTAGTTGCATCTGGGACCCAAGCGGAGTGGTCCTAAATGAAGAAATTGAAAAAGTTCAGAATAGAGCTGCTAGATTTGTAACTGGAAATTATTGCTTTGAAACTGGGAGCATGACTGGAATTCTAGGAAAATTAAGATGGGAGTCTCTAAAGAAAAGGAGAAGAGACAGTAGGCTCATACTCTTATACAAAGGTCTAAAGGGTGCTGCCAGCATTCCAACAGATGACCTTGTTCCCCCAGCTAGGCATTGTAGAAAACACCATTCAATGACGTTTCAGACCCTTACTGCAAGAACGGATATTTATAAAGAATCGTTTTTCCCCCGAACCATTAGAGATTGGAATGCCCTTCCCGATTCTATTATTTTGACGGCTGAAGGTGCTGAGGATTGTGTAGCTAAGTTTATCGTCCTGTAATGTATTTTGACGCACATCTAATTTGACGCACCTACAAGTTTCTTCCTATTCTTGGGCGTACAGAAGCTAATTTGCAATACCTCCTCATCATTTTGGTAGAACAACATTAGAGTGTCACATCCAGGTGATTAAAGAGAAATTCGAGGATTGTCCTGGAAAATTACAACAGTTTTACCCTGACTGCCCAAATCTTTAAGAGAAATCCTTAAGGCACTTTTTTCCTCAAATTGAAGCATAAAAATTTAAGAACCAAAAGGTGCATCTGAAACAAACCATGCTTTCTCTGTTATAGTGTCACCTGATGCATTAGTTCACATGCAATTTGTTTCAATGAATTGCTAGTGTATACAAATTTTTACTTTTCAAATAATTATCACGTCTTGTATAAAAATATGTTGGAACTGGAAGAAGAGAAACTTGTGAAGTAATTTTCTGTGTGTTTGCATTTTGCCAAGTGTAAAGAATTCCAAGAAAATTCTTCATCATCATCATCAACGGATTTTTGATTAACGTGCAGGTACAGGGGCAGCGTCCACATAAGTGGGCCCCCTTCCAGGTAGCTGGCTTGCTGCACGCATGGCAGATCTTACACCAGATCTCCAGGCTTGTCTATCATGAGGATCGATAGCAGAGAGCTTCCATTCTCTGCAATCTCTTTCTGTTAGCTGCTTCCAAGTCATCTTGGGCCTTCCTGGTCCCCGCTTTCCACCTACCTGTATGTCACAGGCAGTCTTGACTGCACCGTTGGAGCGTTCCACATGTCCATGCCAGCGAAGTCTTCTCTCTTTCAGGATGAGGTCCAGGTCCTCAATGCCAAGACGTTCAAGTAACTCACTGGACCTGATGGTGACAGTGTCCTGTGGCTTGACATTGCAGATCTGTCTGATCATTGCCCTGTCATTTCGCTGTAGACGTTGGAGGTTTGGCTTTGTCAATGGCCATGTCTCACTGGCATGGAGCATTGCGCTCCGCACACAAGAGCTATACACACGGCCACGTGTCTTGAACGAGAGGTGGCGGGAAGAGAGAACTGGTAGCAACTCCTTGAATTTCTTCCAGGCTGTTTTCACACGTGATGTAGTTGCAAGGTCGCAACCACCTGCTGCAGAGAGCATATCACCTAGGTAGCAGAAGGAAGCTACAACCTCCAGCTTGTTGGATCCGACTTGGACTTCCCTCTGTGGTCTGCCATCTAAGGGGCGTGCAGTTCCTTGGCAACGTGTACACCTGTAATCAGGGTCCTCTTTCAAGCGTTTGAGCCCACTGCATTTCTTGTGCACCCAGAACTTGCAGCCATTACAAAAGATACTGTTGTTGCCCACTCCAGTGCGACATACAGCGCATGGGAACTGGCCTGTACTCTGCAAGAGGTCCAGACCTGTACCACAGATCATGATCTTTGTCTTTCCTGCATTCACTCTCAGCCCTTTCGCCTCCATTGCGTCTTTCCAAGTTAAGAGCCTCCTGACACATTCCTCAAGGGATTCAGCTATGATGACAAGGTCATCAGCATACAGGTCCTCCCAGGGGACTCCAGAGCGGAACTCGCATGACAAGGCTTCAAGCACAATATCTTATATCTTGTCAATGATAATGAACAAACTATTATCTTATATCTTATATCTTGTCAATGATAATGAACAAACTATTAATGAAAGTACTGACGCAGACTTTGGTATATTACTCCATGCAAGCAAGAGAAACAAGCACCACAACTTCCCTACCCACTGAAACAAGGACATATAAATGGCGGCCATTTGCAAAATAGGATAAGATTATTTAAATTCTTTCAGGTGTCAAACAATAGTTATTCTTGTCATTTTATTTGTTTTTTCCAGACAAATAAAGATCTCTGAATACAGCCCTGGTATTATTGTTGAACTTAATTAATTATCTTGCAAGAAAAATGGCAGATTGTCAGATGCGTCATTTCATATGACTGTTAGCCTAAATGACTGTCACCATGGTGGTCCTTTTTCACTTATGATTTCTACAAAGACAGTTGATGCATAAATATTTAAATGGTATACAAAGATTTGCTAGAAGTCCATGTATGTCTTGCACAAAACCAATGTACTGGGAGTTGCAAGTTAAATTTATGACACACCGACTAATGCTTAAGTGCGTCAAAACCCATGAGTCTAGGCTACATCTTTGGTTAGAGCTAGGGACTAACTTCCCATATCACAGGTCCTGGTGTATGAATGTCATTTGACGTGTCACCAGTAACAATTCTGATTCTGATTCCTTGGCCTTGCGGCTTCAGAGAAAAAGATTTTTAAATATTATCCCCATAGAAGCCCTTGTTAAACCAAAGGGCCCCGGGGTGGGGGCATTTTTGGCCCCAGCACTATAATTTGAATAATCTTGGTAAGGGTCCTTTAGATGAAGCTTCATATACTTTTAACAACTGGATGTGATGACGATACAGAACTCAGTCACCATTTCTGGGCCTCCTACGATAAAAATAGAGGGGTCGCGAAAATATGTGATAACGTGTTTAAAGTGGTGAAAAAAAAATGTAGACACTTGATCAGTCCACAATAAAATGTAATGAAAGAATCACTGTAGCAAAATGAGAGCAACCGTTTGGCAGTATGTACCGTAGAGCCGAGCGAACAACGAAGAGCAAGCAGCCATCTTTTTATGAAGGTCAGCGTCCACTATTGATTTAGCAACCGTGCTTTCAGAATCAGAATCAAAATTCAGACTGGTGATACGCCAAATGACATTCATACACCAGGAAGTTAGTCCCTAGCTCTAACCAAAGAGGTAAACTTAACTACACAATCCTCAGCACCTTCAGCTGTCGAAATAAACGAATCGGGAAGGACATTCCCAACTCTGATGGTTCGTGGGAAGAACGATTCTTTATAAATGTCAGTTCTTGCAGTAAGGGTCTGAAACGCCATTGAATAGAACACTTGGGTTCCTGTGGCGAAATTTTCATCAGTGTCCTCAGGATGTGAAAGAGACAGCATATTAGGGACTTGTTCGCCCAATCTTAGTAATTGTAGTTGCATCTGTCCAGTTTTGTTCTCCCTGTACATCAATGATATTTCCACTGACATTGACTCAGAAATAAGACTGTTCGCAGATGACTGTGTGTGTTACCGGGAAATTAGAGATACAGATGACTCATTGAAACTTCAGGCTGACATAGCTAGATTAGGATGTTGGGCACGTAAATAGGACATGAGATTTCAGCCAGTTAAACGCAATATTATGCAGATAACTAGGAAGAGATCTAATAAAGTTGAGGCTTCTTACACCTTAGAGGGAACGGTCCTCGAGAATGTGGACTCCATTAAATACCCTGGAGTGACAATCTCACACAACTTGAGATGGAATACTCATATTAGCAACATGTGTACTAAGGCAAATAGAACGCTTGGTTTCCTGAGGCGAAATCTTCATCAGTGCCCTCAGGATGTAAAAGAGGCAGCATATAAAGGTCTTGTTCGCCCAATCTTGGAATATGGTAGTTGTATCTGGGACCCCAGTGGAGTGGTCCCTAACGATGAAATTGAGAAAGTTCAGAATAGAGCTGCTAGATTTGTAACAGGTAATTACTGCTTTGAAACAGGGAGCATGACTGGAATACTTGGAAAATTAAAATGGGAGTCTCTTAAGAAAAGGAGAAAAGACAGTAGGCTAATCCTTTTATACAGAGGTCTAAAGGGTGCTTCCAGCATTCCAACAGATGACCTTGTTCCCCCAGCTAGACACTGTAGAAATCACCATTAGTTGGCGTTTCAGACCCTTAGCGCAAGAAGTGACATTTATAACGAGTCGTTCTTCCCCAGAACCATTAGAGATTGGAATGCCCTTCCCGATTCGATTATTTCGACAGCTGAAGGTGCTGATGATTGTGTAGCTAAATTTACCTCTTTGGTTAGAGCTAGGGACTAACTTCCCACATCACAGGTCCTGGTGATGTCATTTGACGTGTCACCAGTAGCAATTCTGATTCTGATCTGGGACCCAAGTGGAGTGGTCCTTAATGAAGAAATTGAAAAAAGTTACGAATGCTAGATTTGTAGCAAGCAATTACTGCTTTGAAACTTGGAGCATGGCTTGAATTCTAGGATAATTAAGATGGGAGTCTCTCAAGAGAAGGAGAAGAGGCAGCAGGCCCATACTCTTATATAAAGGTCTAAAGGGCGCTGCCAGCAGTGTCTGCTATTTTTCTCCTATTACTGCTACTCGCTCACATCTGAGCATTACGAGCAGGATTTCCTGGGTGGTAACCAGTACTTATTTTTAAGCAATGTGGATGAAGTGCCTTGCTCAAGGACACAACACTTTGGCCAGCGTGAGGATCGAATCCGCAAACTCTCGATCACCTCTCGGGGTCTAGGGAGTAGTTCTGTCGGTCGAATGTCCCGGTGAAGAATTGTATATTCTTGCACACCAGACAAGGAAAT
Source organism: Lucinisca nassula (assembly GCA_963580285.1). NCBI lineage: Eukaryota > Metazoa > Mollusca > Bivalvia > Lucinida > Lucinidae > Lucinisca > Lucinisca nassula. Next base: position 186,755,583 of record OY757010.1, read on the forward strand.
CCGTGATTTTACCCTGGGATAGAAATTTATGTTCTGACCCTGGTGTTCCGACCCAATATCGAATATTCCCGCGTGTTTGATAAATGTACTTGTTGAATACGACCTCGTATGCGCCGTCGTTAAGGTTGACGTCATGCACGTTACGTTACGTCCGCGCTAAAAATGGAAGGTATGCAAGAAAAAGAATCCTATATGGGTGTGAGAGGCGGATAGAAAAATCCGACTCTCGGGATCACTGTCCGGCATCACTTGGTAAGCCTCGTGATGCCGGACAGCGTCCCTCGGGACGGATTTTTCCATCCACCCCTCACATCCATATAAGATTCTTATAATGTCACCAGTAAACAATTCTGATTCTGATCACAAATCCGATGCGCTACCACTGCACCGCTTTACCTGCTTTACTTTTATATTGGGTGTCATAGTTGACAATAATTTATTATGGTCAGGTCATATTGACCAGCTTTGTAAAAAGATATCCTCAAACCTTTGGCTTTTATCTAGAATCAAATAATATCTTGATAATGCTAAATTTTTTTTTACAAAACTTACATCCAAACCCACATAGATTTTTGTAACCTTGTTTGGGATTCCAAACAAATGATCCCAAACAAATGTGGAAAGAATTTTGCGTCTTCAAAAAGAGCTGTAAGGATCATATTAGATTATAATGCAGATACTATATTGATTTGAAAATACTCACAGTCTTTGAAAGACTATATCGACGGAAATGAAAGTTCATGTTCAAAGTTGACAGATTAGAAACTCCATCATATATATATATATGAAATGTTTAATCCAAAAATTATAGATGACAATACCCCTTTCTTAAGATCTGTAATTTGTTCTAACTTTATTCCACCAAGGCATAAAAGAGAGATATATAAGCAAAGTATTCTTTATTCAGGACCCATTGTGTGCTTACCTGCTCAATTGAAAAATCTGAATTCTCTTAGTTCTTTCCATAATAATTTCATAAAGTGGCTACAATAATAACAAAAAAGTTAAATATTGATGTGAAACAAGGCATTATCTCTCTCTCTCTCTCTCTCTCTCTCTCTCTCTCTCTCTCTCTCTCTCTCTCTCTCTCTCTCTCTCTCTCTGTGTGTGTGTGTGTATGTGTGTGTGTGTGTGTGTGTGTGTGTGTGTGTGTGTGTGTGCTTCATTTTTATTGTAAATACTCATTCTTAGCATATTATGTGAGCTTTTGAATGTCTATATGTATGTGGATGCATGGGGGTTTGGGATGTGTAGTTTTAAGTTCAACATTCCATTCCTTTGGAGTGAATCTTGTAAATATGTTGTCTAACTTTAAGAGGGCCACATGGAAGATTAGTGCATAGCTAAATGTGCTTACCTCCTTAAATAAAGTCAATTATTATTATTATCATAGAGGGTCTTACTTGAGCGTTCATGTATTATTGAATTTATTAAACTGGTTGAGGAAAAGGGATAAAATGCGAGGCTATGCCGAGAATTTTATCCATTTTCCTCAACGAATTTGAGAAATGCAATAATACATTTGCACGAATGCAAGATTCTAGTTATCATATGACATTTATAACGCATTTTATTCACGATTTTTAACAAAAATGTCAATACTGCTCCATTAGTAAACGCGACGTCGTTAAGGACGTCGCACATGTAACGTTACGGGGCATATTTAACTAAATGCATATGCAATCCACTAGTGGTTTACAGAATTTATTACATGGCGTTATTACATTCTCATGCGTGACGTCATATGATAACGTATTTTATTATTTTTTGCAAAATTTTATCATTTTCAGAAAGGATTGTAGACATTGATCAGACACTATATTCTATGGCATATGATCTTCATCTACACTATTTGCAACAGTCCAGTCCCTTTTAAGGGACTGTAGGCATTGATATGTTGATCCTTGCAACTTTTATGTCATTTATCAATAGGAAGTTTTAGGAATTCCGTTTATGACGTCTTTCTTGCGCATGCGCATGCGCATGCGCACTGGCCGCAAACTGAAACGGCCATCGCAATTCAAATCTATTGGCGGACAATATTCAGACATTTTGAAAGAAAATATACCCGTTTACATCGAAATAATGCCTCGAGAAGGAAAAAAAAAAATGATATTTTGCTTTTATTACTGAAATTCATTTGTCCTGAATCCGTTTTTTAATTGACGAAAATCTCTTCGTGAATGACCCATGTCATTGCAAATAGCGTAGGCCCTGATCAGACGCCGCCTTTTGCGGCGTCTGATCCGGGCCTGCACTGTTTGCACTGTTTTGGGATTTCCGGTACAAAATGGGTTAATGTAAGGGCTGGGCAGGTTGAATACCAGAATTTACTGCCGGCCCCCGCCCATCGGGGCTTGAAGAAATAGATGGGCTGCATGATGCTTCCACGCAGAGCTGAAATCGATCGGCACACGAGTACTGGTAAACCGCCAAGAGGACCTAAGCCTGCCCATGCAAAGCGGTGCGAGTCGGCCCGTCCATTCTTATAAACCCTATTGATTTCATTGGGCGGCAGGGCTTGAGATGTCATTGCATCTCAATGTCGGGTAAAAGTCCCACACAATTGGTAGCAACGTCTCCAAAATGACCTTTACAGTGTTGACGGGGACGTTAAACCTCAAATCAAACATTACTGTAAAATCTTGCACTTGCGCAGGGTATTGTACGTTTGTTTTGAATTTAATGTTCCATTCCTACTGAGTCTTGATGGGTCCGAGCACTGGGCAAATAGCATTAAGCAACGCCGTATTAAGCAACGCCGTACGTATTATCGCTAACGCAACATTCTGACGTTTCATCGACGTTGCAAAGTAAAATTCAGTGCATCGCTTTGATGTTAGTTTGATGTAGACACGACATTGTTGACACGTTACATGTCGGTTGGCGTGGAGTTATTTAACGACAAACTGTAACCTTACGTACCCTACGCTCGCTAATTGCTTGTACGCTAAGAGAGAGAGATAGATAGATAGATAGATAGATAGATAGATAGATAGATAGATAGATAGATAGATAGATAGATAGATAGATAGAGAGCAACATGTAGGCCATGGCACACTCAGAGAGAGAGAGAGAGAGAGAGAGAGAGAGAGAGAGAGAGAGAGAGAGAGAGAGAGAGAGAGAGAGAGAGAGAGAAAGAGAGAGGACACTGTTGGGTCGCACGTACAATATATCTTTAAGAGCAGTTAACTAAAAAAATAACACTAGGGATTTGTCATCATGAAAAACACGCCTATGCGATTTTTTTATCCCTTCAAACACCACTTTTATATAGTAAAACTGGGGTTTAAAGGGGTAAATATTATTTTTCTTATTTCTGCTCAAAAACATAAAAATATCACAATTTTTCATCTTATTTTTTTTTTTATTTTTGGCCGAAAAATTGATAATGTATTTGCATAGGCATGTTTTTGTAATGCGAAATTTCACACCTGGCAGCATATCAGGGTTTCTCCCATTATCTTACATTAGAATTCGCCAAAAGTTTAAAAGAATTTCACTGTTTTACGCTGTAATTCTAACACTTTATCTGCCCCTCTGCCTTGAAGCAATACGACAGAATGACTGGCGGTCAGGCGAGGCAGCGTTTCCCTTTCTCTTACATTAGAATTCGCCAAAAGTTTAAAACAATTTCACTGTTTTACGCTGTAATTAACATTTTATCCGTCCCTCTGCCTTGAAAGCTTTTCCCGTTCTATTTTTAGAACCGGAAGTACGTCACGAAAAACGCTCCTATGATTGCATAGTGTTTTGGCAAATCAGCCATGTCGTAGTAAAACCTACAAATTACCCATGAAATTCAAAATACTGGTATTCATATTGATGAGCTTTTAGTGATAAGAACATTCTCCCTTTTGAAAACATATTATAGGAATCATAAACCAAAAATGTATATTTAGGTAGTAAAATAAAAGCTCGGACCCGAGATAAAAGTGAAGGCAATCTGAAAACTGAAATCCCCAGAGGAGAAATAGAAGGCATGATGGGCAAACAGTGTTTATTTTTTATACGCTGTCCACCTTTGACACTTGTTTCTCAGAAGGAACGGAACACAAAAATGACCCTTATTTATTTCCAGCAGAATTGAAAATGTAATTCATAAACCATTAGCTTTGGATTGATAAATACCCCAGACACTACAAATGCCCTAGTTCATACAAAATTCTGCACACCTAACTCAGAGATGTGTAACTGTCTATGGCCCAAAAGTTACGACAGTCACCAGGTGTTTTTTTATTTGTTTTATATAATTCCTCCATTTACTACCGTATATATAGATCTAGTTCCATTTTGATCAAAATGTATTCAAAAGTATGCAAAATTTGAATAGTTTCACGCCTGGTAGACTCGTAAGGGGTAACCGGCGCTTATGCACTCAAAATCCTTACGGGAACTTCCGGCTATGACTTACGAGACTTCAAAAGTGTCAACAAATAGTTGAGTGTTCCCGATTGATGAATTTTAGTCAACTTTGTAAACATTTTTGAAAAATCGGGCAATGCTATTCTCAACAACTTTCGTTTCTACATCAGAAAAAGTAGGTGTATATATTATAAGGCAAGTGGTCGATTTGTAATTTAATATCTACCGGAGGAAGGGTGCCAGATACAGTAGAACTTCGATCGCTCGAACACCGATGGCTCGTTTACCATGGCTGGGTCGAACTCGTTCTTGAGCCCCTAGGGTAATCCCCTACATGAGAAATAGTGAGAGAAAATTTAGGAGATTTTCGTCTTTTATCTTGCAAATGTATGCTGTGTGTACTCATTAGAATCGCCTCAATGAGGCGATTCTAATGAGTACACACAGCATACAATTTCATTATAGAACATCGAAAAAATATCAAAAAGTATATCGTATACCTCCTGGCAGTAGCCTACAGAGGCTCGAACTACCCCTGCCTCGAACAGATTTTCAAGGTCCCAAAGGTGTTCGAGCCATTGAAGTTCGACTGTATTTTGTTTTATCTATCTATCTATCTTGTCATGATGCCATACGCCCGCGAGGACATTCTAGGCATGTTGCTCTGTCGACCAATTCCAAGCCTGTTATTAAGAATAGATAAAAGTTTAAAAGTATGATAGTGAGAGATAAAGTATGATAGTGAGTGGATGAAAGATGATAGGTTAAAATAGTTAAGAAGAGCTAAAATCAGGTTAAAAACATACTATGCTTGGGATCTATGGCTTGGAGTGCTGCAGCTTGCCAATTGCAGCCTTGAATGTGTCAAGGCTTGACAAGCTGACAACGGATTCTGGGAGGGCATTCCATTGAACGATTGCCAATGGAAAAAAGGAGTATTTGTAAGAATCATTCACAGTATGGAGCTGATGAAAGGTCAGGGAATGGCCACGCTTGGATGTCCTCTCATTGGGTTTGACATATTCAGGAAGGGGGGCAGCGACCATATTATTCAGGATCTTATAGAACAGACAAAGACGTGCATCAGCACGCCTTTGTTCTAGAGACCTCCAACCCAAAGTTTCAAGCATGGTCGAAACACTAGCCCTGGGATCAAAGTTACAGGTTGTCCAGCGGGCTGCCCTCCGCTGAACTTTCTCAATTTGCTGAATCTTATCCATGTGGTGGGGGTCCCAGACAGCCGCAGCGTATTCGAGCTGCGGCCGAACCAAGGTGTTATAGGCCGCTGTTCTCATCTCAGGCATCTTTGGTTTTACGTTCCTCTTGACAAATCCAAGGGTTTTGTTTGCAGAATTGACAATCCTGTCTATGTGGGAGCCCCATGATAGGTTGCTAGAGATATCAACCCCCAGATACCTGGCACAGCTGACGGTCTCCAAGACTTCACCATGTAGATTGTACGTGGCTGTAATCGGTGTCCTGGACCCCGCCACCTGCACCACTTGACATTTCGAGGGGTTGAACTCCATGCCCCAGTCAGTCTCCCACACAGACAGTTTGTCCAGATCCTTTTGGAGCACCGAACTGTCACTCGCGCCCTCCAAGGTGAGATATAAAGCAGTATCATCTGCAAAGAGTCGCACCTGGGATGTAATGTTATCAGGCAGGTCATTGATGTAGATGAGGAACAGAATCGGCCCCAGCACAGACCCCTGGGGAACCCCGGAAGTCACAGGGACCGACTCCGACTCCTCACCGCAACAACAACCTTCTGTGAGCGATCACCCAGGAAGGCACGAATCCAGTTCAGTACATTTGAACGAACTCCACAGTTATGCAGTTTCCAGAGTAGTTCTTCATGGTTGACCTTATCAAATGCCTTTGAAAAATCTAAAAATCGGGCTCATCCATGTTTCCCAGTGCAATTTTCAGCTATCCGTGCTATGCAAAACTTATCTAAGTAGAAGTAAAACAAAGATCAGGAATTGATACAATTAACTTACTCCACCCATAAAAGACACCAAAGGGGAAGAAATACAAACATTAAGCGACCAGACCATAATGGAAACCTAAACAAAGGAAGGCCATAAGGACAGTTACTTTCCCACAAAATGGCCATATGGCCATCCAAAATCAAAAGACACAAGCGACACATACAGCAAGTAACAAACAACAACACAAATAAATCGCCACAGAAGAACCGCCTTGGAACGGTCAGTGGAAGATTTCCACTGGGGGGGGGGGGGGGTGCTTAAATCGATTTTACGTGGCCACAATCCTCGCCTTTACTTCTGTCGCGATATAGACAAATAATTTGTTCAGTCCGCATGAAGGCCTCCTAACTCATCAGTGCAACATCTCCGTGAACACAAAAAATCAAAGAACCACAGAGGTGAGACAACGGTGAGGACTCGACAGCAAGAAACCACTGAAATGCTGGAGCAAAAGAAAACCAACAGTTAGACTCCGATGAGCCAGACCAGAGACAAAGCATCAGGCACCAACCAACATTATCTCTCTAATTTTCAATAAGCCTTTACGTTGGAGCCGTCATAGAATCTGAGGCCTGACCCACCGCCGTGCATTTAAAGAGGGAAGCAAAGTTGCCAACCGTGATTGGGTTAACTACCATGCACGCAGTCTGTCGTATAATATCCATGTTGTACCCAATCTTTTTATATCGAAGAATGATTTTACGAAATTGGGTGCTGAAGTCATTGCGGTTATATATTTTTCTGAATTTATATACTAAGTCACCATAAAATTCGGGTTCCGATAGACCTTGTTGCAGAAGAGATTTAAGTCCAATATTGAATTTTGAAATTAAATCAGAAAAGATGTTATTCAAATTACTTCCATCTTGAAATGCATAAGCTGCAGAATTTTCGCAGACTTTGTACCAGAAGCTTAAATATTTGTGCCGATTATGACTTACGATGCCGAAAACCCCTTACGGGAATATCACCCCTTACAGGAACAGGAAAAACCAACTAATGGATATCTGCTTACAATTCGTTTCTTCATTCAATATCTGTTTTAGTGTACGATTATATAAGATAAATACATTAAAATGTAGTAAACTCAAGTTTTGAACAGTTCGTACGAGCGCATGAATTTTGATATAGACTCAGTTAACAGTAGACAATACCGTTTTGAATAAAATTAATAGTACTTTCAGTCGTACCGATAACTGCAGTGGTTTCAGGACTTTTGTTAACTGTTTATATGGGTTATTGAACGAAGAAGCGAATTGTAATCAGGCACCCATCAGTTGGCGTTTCCTGTCCCCGTAAGGGGTAATATTCCCGTAAGGGGTAATCGGCCTCGTAAAGTAGAAGTAAAACAAAGATCAGGAATTGATACAATTAACTTACTCCACCCATAAAAGACACCAAAGGGAAAGAAATACAAACATTAAGCGACCAGACCATAATGGAAACCTAAACAAAGGAAGGCCATAAGGACAGTTACTTTCCCACAAAATGGCCATATGGCCATCCAAAATTAAAAGACACAAGTGATACACACAATTAGTAACAAACAACAACATAAATAAATCGCCACAGAAGAGCCGCCTTGGAACGGTCAGTGGAAGATTTCCACTGGGGGGCTTAAACCGTTGTCTCACCTCTGTGGTTCTTTGATTATTTGTGTTCACAGAGATGTTGCACTGATGAGTTAGGAGGCCTTCATGTGGACTGAACAAATTATTTGTCTAAATCGCGACGGAAGTAAGGGCGAGGATTTTGGCCACGTAAAATCGATTTAAGCACCCCCCACCCCCAGTGGAAATCTTTCCACTGACCGTTCCAAGGCGGTTCTTCTGTGGCGGTTTATTTAGGTTGTTGCCTGTTACTTACTGTGTGTATCACTTGTGTCTTTTTATTTTGGATTGCCATACGGCCATTTTGTGGGTAAGTAACTGTCCTTATGGCCTTCCTTTGTTTAGGTTTCCATTATGGTCTGGTCGCTTCATGTTTGTGTTTCTTTTTGGTGTCTTTGATGGGTGGAGTAAGTTAATTGTATCGATTCCTGATCTTTGTTTTACTTCTACTTTTAATAATTTGGAAAGTGCAGTGGTGTGACAAGAGCTTGAATTTGCAATAAACCGTGCTTTGTATGGTCTTTTATCAGTATAACGTAGGAAACTTGTCTTGGCCTTCTGTAACCCTGAAATACCAGTATTTTAAGCAAATAGTGTAGACCGTGATCAGACGCCGCGGCATACGGCGTTTGATCTGGGCCTACATTGTCTGTCAAACCCAACACATGATTCCTGTCCATATTCTGGGGGTGGTTGGTGTCGTGTATCTTGCGTCAATGGGACGTCCAGCTGATATTTGCTTACAGTTAGGCAAGGCATGCTGTCCTTGCAGCAGGTAAGAGTAGAAGGGGAATGTTGTTATTTATTCAGCTTCTACTCTTCCTTTCATTTTCCTCTTTCTCCCCTGTTCTTCACTTTCAACGCCTCTGTTGTCTCTTCTATCTCTTTTTTTTCTTTCTCTGGAAGACGACTCAAAGTGGCCTACAAGGGTTGACGTGTCGTTAAACCCCAACACAATCTTAAAGACCTAACTATAACAGACAGCTTTTTACGGCGTAGCCGTTATGGTTTTGCTTTTGTCCTACATTTTTCGTTATTCCATTGGTCAATAAAACCACATGTCCTAGGAGATGACCATTTCATTGGTCAATGATTTGCATAAATAAATCTACTCAAAAATACGACAGTTTACTGAAGTTTTAACCTAGGAAATGTTTCGTTTTTTATGTGAGACATGAATGAAAAATATATACAGTTTCGGCTTGCTCATCGTCTTGTCCTTTGATGACCATACGTCATATGTATAATTGTGTTTCTAGTGAATTCTGTAACTGCTGCGGTGAATAGCTATTTTGACCTAATTTCACGTGGTTGGTCTATATAGCGAAAGGAACCATTTCGCGAAAGGAAGGTTCCTTTCGCGAAAGGAAGAATTTTCTGCGAAAGGAATTGTTTGTTTGTTTTGAGGTTTAACGTCCCCATCAACACGGTGTAGGTCATTTTGGAGACGTTGCTTCCAAGTTTGTGGGACTTTTACCCGACATTGAGATGAAATGACACCCCAAGCCCTGTTGCCCAATGAAACAAATAAAGAGATATAGCATGACAAAAACATGTAATAATCGCATTACAAATTGACAGATGTTTAATTTACAATATATGCTAAATAAAAGTTACAGTGTATCATTTGTCTTCAGCATACTTTATGTCCTCCATTTTAACACAAAATGGACATTTTCGAATATCATTATGTTATATAAATTATGAAAAGGAATAAGTGTAATTTGAGTTTTAATTAGGTGCACATAAGATCAAGTTTCCGTCCGTTTGTCTGCTCGTCCGTTTGTTCGTACGCCTATGCGTTTACGTTCACCATAGCGACAACCCTAAATGTTAACCCTAGAATTTGTGTTCAAAAACAGTAAATGATAACGTTTTCTTATTTGTTGTGCATATACTTGAGATCATATGCTCTTGAAATGAGGTCATGTTTTTAACCTTGACCTTTTACATTGACCTTAGCTCAAACAGGCGGGACACCGCCCTCTGCAAAGCTATTTTTCCTCGCGTGACATCTGACTGATTGTTTGGATACAGTTAACCAGTTCATAGCTAGATGTTGCTGTCACTATTGTAGCTCATATTGCACGACCCGCAGAAAAAGCGACCGACTGAAGTCGGTTGATTTTCTAAGAGTGCCCTAAAATCACCGTGTCATTCTGTCAGTCTGTCTGTCCGTCCGTAACCCGTTGTGAAAATTGGTGATAGTGACTTAACCGCTTGGAATATTTAAACAATTTTTGACATACTGATAGATATCAATGAGATCTAACCAATGAACTTACGAAATATTACATTCCATTTAGTATAGCCTCGCCGAGGCGAAAAATGTGAAAATTTTCGAATTGCTTCTCCTCGGAAACCGTTGGGCCGATTGAAGTCAAATTTCATATGGAGCCTCTATGGGATGGGGGAAACCAAAATTTGCTCATGGGGTCCAGTTCGAATGACCCAAATGGCCGCCAAGCCATAAATGGTCTGTCTGTCTGTCCGTCCGTAACCCGTTTGTGAAAATTGGTGATAGTGACTTAACCGCTTGGAGTATTTAAACAATTTTTGGCATACTGATAGTATCAATGAGGTCTAACCAATGAACTTGCGAAATATTACATTCCATTTAGTATAGCCTCGCCGAGGCGAAAAATGTGAAAGTTTTCGAACTGCTTCTCCTCGGAAACCGTTGGGCCGATTAAGGTCAAATTTCATATGGAGCCTCTATGGGATGGAGGAAACCAAAATTTGCTCATGGGGTCCAGGTCACATGACCAAAATGTCCGCCAAGCCATATATGGAAAAAAAACCCTTCAAAATAGTCTTCTCCAGAACCACTTGGCAGATTTCCACGAAACTTGATAAATAACATCTGGGACGTAGGCCCATCATAAATTGCTAAAATGGTGACCCTGGGTTGACCTTGATCTTCTTTGTGCCTAGGTCAAACTTTGACACATATGCTTTTGTATTGGAAAAGTGAGAATTCATTTTATCCTGCAAACGATTCAGAATACAGTACTAAAGTATTAGATATATTTTTGCTCCTTACGATAAGGCGCATTTATTGGGGGAACCGTTTTAGGTCCAGGTCACATGACCAAAATGGCCGCCATACCCATATATGGTAACACTCAGAAAGCTAAAAGCATCCGGCGGGTCGTGCACTTCAGCTGAAGCACTGGTTTCTAAACAACCTTCCAATTAAATCTACGCCGCATATCTTTTTTAAAGATATTTCTTGTTTCTTTTTGGTTTCCTCAAAACGGCGATAGTCACGTGGGCTCCAAGATTCCTTATACTTTTAACGCTCTGTATGCTGGGTATTATTTTCAGAAATACTTTCTTTTTTTTCCAGAAAACAGGATTTGACATTTCATACAAATTGTCTTGTTCTCCAGGAAAATTAAGAAAAAATATCAACAATTTGTCCTCTGCTGAATTAGCCCAAATAGTGGTAAAATTAAATAAATAAATAAATTTGAAACCTTTTTTAAAAAAGGCTTCATTATTCACGAATTTCTCATAGAATCTGTTTTGTTTTTTTTTTTCAATGCATTTTGGCGCTTTTGAACAGACGGAAGCTGAAATGTGTCACCGGGTGCGATTTCACAAAGTGAACTCACCGACTAACTGGACATGCTGTCTGTCGCATAACACTTATATTTTACCCTATTCTTTTATGACGTTTAATTATGCCCCCGCCATTCGAAGAATGGTAGAAGGGCACACAGCGTTGCCCATGTCCGTTCGTCCGTCCGTTCGTTAGTCCGATCGTCCATCTGAAATTTAAACGCAGTCAAAAACTTTCTTATTTCTGCATGGATTTTGAAATTACTTTGCAGAAATGTTAACGATCATGAGATAATGTGTTGCCAGCAAAACCCAGGTCCGTACCTCCAAGGTCAAGGTCGTACTTAGAGGTAAAATGTCAAAAAAAGGGTCCGAAACTTAAACGCAGTCAATAACTTTATTATTTCTGGATGAATTTTGAAATTACTTGGCAGAAATGTTAACCATGATGAGACGATCTGTTTCTCTTAAAACACAGGTCCGTACCTCTAAGGTCAAGGTCGTACTTAGAGGTCAAAGGTTAAAAAAATGGTCCGAATCTTAAACATAATCAATAACTTTCTTTTTTCTGGATGAATTTTGAAATTACTTGGCAGAAATGTTAACGATCATGAGACGATGTGTCTTGCCCAAGACCCATGTTGGTACCTCCAAGGTCAATGTCATACATACATAGAGATCAAAGGTAAAGAAAAATGTCTTTATCTTATGTCCGGTTATTATGCTCCCAGCTTCGAAGAAGTTGGTAGGGCATATTGGTTCTGTATTGTCCGTCTGTCTGTCCGTTACGCTTTCACCCTGTAGGAAACTTAAGAATGGTTTGAGCTAGGATCTCGAAATTTCATATATGGAATGTACATGAAAAATAAGCGGACACGTATTTCATTTTTTTTTCGCCGGACTTGTCTTTGCAGCGCCCAGCAAACATTTACACTCCATATTTTTCACTTCTGTTGTGTATTCCATGCTTCCAAAGGATAACCCTTTTATAGAACATATTTACGCCCCATTTCGGACTTATGCATTGTGGCTATGGAGAAACCTTGTGAGCAAGATATCTGGAGAACCACTTGAGCTAAGCTCATGATATTTAGTAAACAGTTTGGGTCTAAGGTGTAGATGACCTGATTAACTTTTGACGAAATTCCGAAAATATTTAACAGAGTAGCGCCCCTTTTCGGACTTATGCATTGTGGCTATGGGGAAACCTTGTGAACAAAATGTCTGAAGAACCGCTTGAGTTAGGCTCATGATATTTAGTAGGGAGTTTGGGTCTAATGTGTAGATGACCTGATTAACTTTTGATGAAATTCCGAAAATATTTAATGGAGTATCGCCCCTTTTCGGACTTATGCATTGTGGCAATGGGGAAACCTTGTGAGCAAAATATCTGGAGAACTGCTTCAGCTAGGCTCATGATATTTAGTAGATAGTTTGGGTCTAAGGTATAGATGACCTGATTAACTTTTGATGAATTTCCGAAAATATTTAATGGAGTTACGCTCTTTTTAGGATTAACGCATTGTGGCTATAGGGAAACCTTGTGAGCAAAATATCTGGAGAACCGCTTGAACTAGGCTCATGATATTTAGCAGACTATTTGGGTCTAAGGTGTAGATGACCTGACGAACTTTTGACGAAATTCCGAAAACATTTAACGGAGTTATGCCCCTTTTTTACTTATACATTGTGGCTATAGGGAAACCTTGTGAACAAAATATCTGGAGAACCGCTTGAGCTAGGCTCATGATATTTGGTATACAGTTTGGGTCTAATGTGTAGCTGACCTGATTAACTTTTGACGAAATTCTGAAAATATTTAATGGAGTTATGCCCCTTTTTGGACTTATACATTTTGGCTATAGGGAAACCTTGTGAACAAAATAACTGGAGAACCACTTGAGCTAGGCTCATGATATTTGGCAGTCTGTTTGCTACTAAGGCATAGATGACATGAATTGTTTAAAATCTGTTAATATTTGACAGGTTTATTTTTAATGCAAATGATCACGAGGTACAGTTTACTGTCCCATTTAGGGACAAGCATATGGTTGGGGGCATAGTGTTTCACAAACACAATTTCTAATTCTGAATGAATTTGGAAATTACTTGGTAGAAATGTTAACTATCATAAGTCGATGTGTCATGCACAAGACCCAGGTTGGTACGTCCAAGGTAAAGGTCATACTAAGAGGTCAAATGTAAAGAAAAGTTTTTTTTTCTTGTGTCTGCTCAATATCTTTGTTGTTCCTGGATGGATTTGGAAATTACTTGACAAAATGTTAACCATCATGACACAATTTGTTTCACGCAAAACCCAGGTCCGAACCTGTAAGGTCAATGTCATACTTAGCACTCGAAGGTCTAATACCATCCTCGGTGACCCAGGTAAACTATATTCATCGTGATGAATGAAGTTAAACGTATGGATCACACCTGGGCTACCGAGGATGGTCTAATACTAACATCAATATATTTTCAGGCGGGGGCATCCGTGGCTTGTTGGCGCATTTCTAGTTATCTTTTTGAATTAATTCTGAAAACCAAATATCCATAATGCCCTGCTGCAGAAGTGTGTTTAAATTAACTTTGTATAGAGTGCCGTCGATAAAATTTAGAAAATGCTTTTCTAAGTCCATGACACCTATAGCCCTGTTTAAGAAGCTTACCAGTAAGAAGTTTATTCGGGTTATTAAAATCGTCAACATGAGATATAACTCTAGCGAAACGAATAAGATGACAAATATATAATCCATATGAAGGATAACGGGGGGGAGGGGGCATCCCCGTCTACTGTAATAGTTTTCCCCTTTGAAAATGTCCGTGACAGTTTTTCCTTACATCTTTGGTTTTTTCCTGCATATCTTGATTAATAATATTAGGAATTCAATCATATTTTACATAGAATATTGATATTCTTGACATGTTGCTGCCACTGAGGGATCAATACTGTTATAGTTATTTCCCTTTGAAAATATTTCGGTGACACTTTTGTCCGTAACACTTTGCTTTTTCTGCATATCTTGATTAATGATAAGGAATCTTATATTATTTTACAAAAATAAAATGTTGATATTCATTAGATGTTGCTACTACAGAAAAATAAGGGTCAAGGGATCACTGCTGTTACAGTTATCCTTTTTTTTTAAAAAAAGAATCTTATATTTTGCATAGGCATTGGCATTCATGAGCTGATGATGCTGCTACAGAAAAAGGGTCAAAGGATCAATAATGTTATAGGTATTCCCCTTTGTAATTCATTAGTGTCCGTAACACTTTTGGTTCTAGATTTAAAAAATAGAAATGGAGGCAATGATCGGGAATCGATACAATCAGCCCACAGCTCCCATCAGAGACACCAAAGGGAAAGACACACAAATATGAAACAACAGACCGTAATGGAAACACCAAAAGCGGAAAGCCAAAAGGACAGTTACTTTCCCACAAAATGGCCAACAGGCTATCCAAAAATAAAATAACACAAGCGCCACAAACACCCAAAGACAAACCATAACAAAAATAAACCGCGACAGAAGAACCGCCCTGGAATGGTCAGCGGAAACTAACCCCACCGGGGGCCGAAATCGAATTTACGTGGCCACAATCATCGCCCCTACTTCCGTCGCGATTTAGACAAATAATTTGTTCAGTCCGCATGAAGGCCTCCTAACTCATCAGTGCAACATCTCCGTGAACACAAATAATCAAACAACCACAGAGATGAAACAACGGTGAGGACTCGACAGCAAGAAACCACTGAAATGCTGGAGCAAAAGAAAACCAACAGTCAGACCCCGATGGGCCCGACCAGAGACAGAGCATCAAGCACCAACCAACATCACCTTGAATTAGATCTCTCTAATTCTCAATAAGCCTTTACGTTGGAACCGTCATAGAATCTGAGGCCTGACCCACCGGCGTGAAGCAAAGTTGTCATGCATGCATGCAGTCTGTCGTATAACATTTATGTTGTACCCAATCTTTTTTTATCGAAGAATGATTTTACGAGGACTGTTCATATATGAATGCAACTAAGCACATAAAAATGATTCCGTGATAGATTTCGATGAAAAATTTATTTTATCCCCTCAAAGTATTCCCCTTTAACAGATATACAAACTTTCAGTCTTCTGATCCAATCATTGAATGCATTTTGGTAGTCTCTTCGAGGTGTACTATGAAGGCACTGGAATATTGCAGAACCGAGGTGTTTGCGCTGTACAAATTTTCGACCAGAAAGGTATTTTTTCAGCCGCGGGAACAAAAAAAGTCACACGGGGCAAGGTCAGGGGAATAGGGGGGGGGGGGGGTGGGGGGTGGGGGGGTGGGAGTTCAACAACCTTTTATTGCTTCAGATAGTCTTGCACAATGAACGCCTTGTGCGATGACGCATTGTCATGTAGCAATCTGCGTTGACCAAACCAGTTGCGGGTCTTCGTTCTTTGAAATATTTCTTCAATTTTCGAAGAACTTTATTCTTGTAAAACTTCGCATTTACAAATTTGCCTTTAGGCACAGCAACCTGAATAGCAGGGCCCTGATTTGAAAAGAATATGGCATACATTACCTTCTTGACGCTCATGGTCCGCTTTGCAATGCATGGTCTTTTGCAATACTTTGTTGCCCATATTTTGTTCTGAATCTTTCGTTTTGGCTCAAAAAAAGTGAACCCATGTCTCTTCACCTGTGACAACATTAGCGAAAGACCGTGCATTGTAATCTGGAAACTTTTTAAGCAACTTCTTGGCGCACTGAACGCGTGTCTTTTTCTGCTCATCTGTCAACAGATGGGGAATCCATCTAGCACAGATCTTTCTCATTTTCAAATCCCGTTTTAGAATTGTATGAGCTGCTCCTAATGAGATGCCAACCATACTAACTATTTGCCTAGTGGTGTATCGTGCATCGGTAGCAACTATTTCTTTCACTCTAGCAACCATCTTGGCAGATGTTGCTCTTTTCGGCTGACGATCATGTAGTGAATCTTCTGCTGAGCCTAGCCCACAGCTGAATTTCTTACACCAACGAAAAACTGTCGGAAAAGACATTTTATTTCTGCCCATAAACCGAACATATTTCATCAAAAATGTCTTTGCACCGTATACCAAGAATACAACGATTCTTAATATAGGACCGTATTTCAACGGCGTACTCTGACCTTCTTCCAACCATATTTTGTATTAGTATACAAGAGTAGACAGTGTTTATCGAACGATATACATGGCTAAAGTGGACGGATTTTAACAGGTTTGGTATCAATGTATAGGTAAAATGTTTTTCTACGCTGTGATATTTATTTCCAGGTGATTTTCGCATTAGTGCATGAGAAAACGTTCTACTTGCATTCATATTTGAACAGTCCTCGTACGAAATTGGGTGCTGAAGTCATTGCGGTTATATATTTTTCTGAATTTATATACTAAGTCACCATAAAATTCAGGTTCCGATAGACCTTGTTGCAGAAGAGATTTCAGTCCAATATTGAATTTTGAAATTAAATCTGACTGACGTCTATAAAATTTTGAAAAGGCTTTGCGTAGTTTATTAACTCTGATTAAGAAGTTTAGCCGTTAAAAATTTATTACGACTGTTGAAGTCAGTTACATGACTACACACTCTGGCAAATCGAATTAATTGCGAAATATAAACGCCATATGAAGGCGCACGAGAAACATCACCATCCAAAGACCATTACCTTGCGGGGGTATCTTATAAGCAGTGCCTATTTCTTTTTATTCCATTATGGAATTTCTTCCTACAATCAACCTCTACCTCACGCTAATTCAAGAAGGGCGGTGATCAATTTCTGGCGGAAGAACGTACCCTGTTCTTAACCGTATAAAAGACGAGGCTAATCCGATATGTAAACTGATAGGCTCGGCATGACTTTAAATGTGTTGTATCAGCCACTGAACTCCAAACCAAACCTAATCTTTCGACCTCAGCCTTCAGTCTTGGCTGTACAGATCTCCACAAACAGATGTTGCACTACGTACCCCCGCGTCAGCAGCCTCAAATTCCATAAAATCTATTTACACTTGATACGTATCTGTCCATGAAAGGCGTGGTTAGGTAAACTGAACATGACCTACTCGACATGGCCTTAATCCAGCGTCTTATATGTGTGACATTGGCAAGCTGTGTAGATCCAGATCCGACGTCGCAAAACGCAGCATCTGATCTGAATCAACACTGTTTGCCCAAAGTAAATACATTCTGTAATACCACAAACAAAACAAACCTGACACCTCTTAAACCGGAGATGGACCACCCAAAGCTTATGAACTGTTTGTTTGTTTTGTTTGAGGTTTAACGTCCCCGTCAACACTGTAAAGGTCATTTTGGAGACGCCGCTTCCAATTTTGTGGGACTTTTACCCGACATTGAGATGAAATGACATCTCAAGCCCTGTCGCCCAATGAAACCAATAGGGTTTATAAGCATGGACGGTCCGCCTCGCACCGCGGTTCCTGGACAGGCTTAGATCTTCTAAGCGGTTTACCAGTACTAGTGTGCGGGCCGGTTTCAGCTCTGCGTGGAAGCATCATGCAGCCCATATATTTCTTCAAGCCCCTATGGGCGGGGCCGAGCTTATGAACTGGAAGTTTTCATTTTCAAATAAGGGTTAATAGTGTTAGTGTATACTAATTTATTTTAGTTCGATTGCGATGAAAGCTTCAAGCTTCTTGAATCTCTCTCGAACGCTCATTCCGGTTGTTTTCACGCGCGCGCGCGTTTTACACCACTGCTGCCCATTTACACATTTGTGGAGTGAGGCAATATCATTACGTGTCTTGCCCAAGGACACACCTCGATACCGGTGGCCGGATTCGAACGCACGACCTCTCGATCATAAGTCGAACGCGTTAACCACTGTGCTATCGAGGCTGACAGAGCCTTTGAACAACCAATGTTTTTAGAACCATGAAAACAGTATTATCTCACATGGTTGTGTTATTCTAATGCAAAATCTTATGAAACTTGTTGCTGGACCTGATGCACTAATGATTCTGTGCACTTCTGGGGCCAGTTGTTAAAAACTAACGACGTCATTAGTTAACGTATCGTTAAAAGTTTGCTAATTTAATATAGCAAATATGCTAATATTTTTACTGAAAAAAAAAATGTGAGCAGCTTTTGCAGATGCAAAAATTTTAGATGTTGTACTTGAACAGTTAACAATATGACAACTAATGAGCTTGTAAAGCTAACGAGGCTTTGAACAACTTGGCCCTGGTTACAGTTCGTACCATGACTTTTGGAATACTATGAGATAGACTATAATATACTTTACTTGCAGAAAATATGTAGAGTTTTAGGTGATATAAGCTAATTTCCAGGGAAATTGGCCGGAGCTCGAATAGTTTGTAATTGTACATGTCACCGGTTTGGTTCTCGCTGTATACTGACCGTATTAAGGCGGTGGTTCTAATGATGTTCATGATAAATGTAGCTTAAATTTGTCGGATTTTCCGACGGGGCTCTTCATGATTCACGTGCTTAATCATTACGCAAACACGCCTATACAAATACATTGCCGCCTTTATCGCCGAAAAAATGAAAATTTTATGATGAAAAATTGTGATATTTTTCTTATTTCTGCTCAAAATATAGATTGTGGGCACTCGTCAGAACCGCCTCGATAAGAAAAATAAGGTGTACCCCCGGAAACCCCAGTTTTACTATATAAAAGTGGGGTTCAAGGGGGTCAAAATTATATAGGCGTGTTATCGTGATGGTTGTGTTTTATTATTATTATTATCATATGACGTCGCGTCTGAGAGAGTAATAACGCCATGTAATATTTTCGATAATCCACTAGTGGATTAAATATGCAAATTAGCTAGATACGTCCCGTAACGTTACATGTAACGACATCGCGTTTACTAATGTCGGAATATTGACATTTTTGTAACCAATCGTGAATAAAATGCGTTTTAAATGTCATATGATAAATAGAATCTTGCATTCGTGCTCATGTGTTATTGAATTTATTAAACTCGTTGAGGAAAAGGGATAAAATGCTCGGCGAAGCCTCGCATTTTATCCCTTATCCTCAACTCGTTTAATAAATTCAATAATACTTGAGCACTCATGTAAGATCCTCTATTGATTAGGCTGTAATCATAGATTGTGGCTTTTCCTGTGCATCTGTTTCTATATTTATACTGCATATTAAAGTTATCAATTGAGCTGCTGTTTGAATTAATTAAAGAACACAATATCCTAACAGGATGTTAACACCAAGGTATTAATATGCGTGGGTGTGCGTATGTAGGAGTTCTTGTTCCGTATGTATATGAGTTTCTGCCTCGTACCAGTACTTCTGCGTATTGTCACTTATTATTATTATTATTATTATTATTATTATTATTATTATTATTATTATAAACATGATTTTCTTATTTCTATTCCAAACGTGGATTGTGGGTGCTCTTTAGAACCGCTTGATAATGGCGCGTCTAACGAGTACCCACAATTTGTGTTTTGAGCAGCATTTCTGGCAAAAATGTATACCCCTTTTCTCTATGTAATGGTGGTTTGCAGGGGTGTACATTATACAGAATTTTAACGTAATGTGTTTAGTTCGACAAAATTCAAGGCTGTGAAACATGCTTTATCACTTTATCAATATAACTGGGAAGTAAAATATTTAATACGTATTTGGTCAAGAATTATCAAAGAATGGTCAATACGACATTGGCCCAGCCAAATCTAGTTGGCGCTCTAGGAACCAACCTAGATGGCATAAAATAGCGGGCCAACGTCGGGCCGACAGCGATACGATGCTGCCATGTCATATCGCCCTCTGCTCAACATTGACCCGGCATTCTATGCTGACTGTGACTTGCAGTTTTGAGTGGACTTTTAGCTCACCTGAGCCGAAGGCTCCGGGAGAGCTATTGTGATCAATCATCGTCCGTCGTCGTCGTCCGTCCGTATGTTCTTCCGTCCACAATTCCTTTAAACGACATATCCTGTTAAACCACTGAACATATCTATAAAAAGGCATGCATTAAAATATTAATATATAAATAAGAGTTCTCTGCTTATTCTGACCAATCAGAAAGCTGCATATGCGCTGCAAATGTGACACATTTATTACATTGGCCCAGTCAAAACCAGTTGGCGCTCTAGGAACCAACCTAGATGGCATAAAATAGCTGGCCAAGGTCGGGCCGACAGCGATACGATGCTGCCATGTCATATCGCCCTCTGCTCAACATTGACCCGGCATTCTTTGCTGACTGGGAATAGACTTGCAGTTTTGAGTGGACTTTTAGCTCACCTGAGCCGAAGGCTCCGGGAGAGCTATTGTGATCAATCATCGTCTGTCGTCGTCGTCCGTACGTCCGTCCGTCCGTCCGTATGTCCGTCCGTCCACAATTCCTTTAAACGACATATCCTGTTAAACCACTGAACAGATTTTTGGTCGGGCCCCTCGGAGTATAACTGTTGGTTTTCTTTTGCTTCAGCAATTCTGTTGTTGTGTGCTGTCGAGTCCTCAACCTTGTTTCATCTCTGTGGGTTTTTGATTTGTATGTTCTCGGAGATGTTACACTGATGAGTTAGGAAGCCTTCATGCGGACTAAACAAAATTGGTGTATACCGCGACAGAGGTAAGGGCGAGGATTATGGCCATGTAAAATCGATTTAAGCCCCCCCCCCCCACCCACTCCAGTGGAATTCTTTCCACTGACCGTTCCAAGGCGGTTCTTCTGTTGCGGTTTCTTTATGTTGTTGTTTGTTACTTACTGTGTGTATCACTTGTGTCTTTTTGTTTTGGATGGCCATTTTGTGGGAAAGTAACTGTCCTTATGGCCTTCTTTTGTTTAGGTTTCCATTATGGTCTGGTCGCTTCATGTTTGTGTTTCTTTCCCTTTGGTGTCTTTGGTGGGTGGAGTACGTTAATTGTATCGATTCCTGATCTTTGTTTTACTTCTTCTTTGACCAAACTGGGAAGAAATGATCTTTGGGTGGTCCTCTCTCAAAGTTGTTCAAATAATTCAATTCCATGCAGAACTGTGGTTGCCATGGCAACGAACAGGAGAAAATAAGAAAAAAAATAAAATCTTCTTGTCTGAAACCAGAAGCCCAGGCTTTTTGATATTTGGTATGAAGCTTCATCTAGTGGACCTCTACCAAGGTTGTTCAAATTATAGCCCTGCGGGCACAAAATGCCCCCCCCCCCCTCCCGCGCCGGGGCCCACTGGTTTTACATAGGCTTATATAATAGGGGAAACCTTAAAATATCATTCTGTCTTAAACCAGAAGGCCCAAGTCTTTGATATTTGGTATGAAGCCTTATCTAGTGGACCGCTACCAAAATTGTTTGGACCCACTGGTTTAACAAAGGCTTATATAGGGAAAACCTTTAAAAATCTTCTTGTCTGAAACCAGACGGCCCAGGTCTTTGATATTTGGTACAAAGCTACATCTAGTGGACCTCTACTAAAAGTGTTCGGTCCCACTGGTTTAACAAAGGCTTATGGGTGGAGTAAGTTAATTGTATCGATTCCTGATCTTTGTTTTACATCTACTTTATATAGGAAAAACCTTAAAAAAAACTTCTTGTCTGAAACCAGAAGGCCCAGATCTTTGATATTTGGTACAAAGCTACATCTAGTGGACCTCTACCAAGATTGTTCAAATTATGGCCCTGTGGCCAAAAATGCCCCGCGCTAGGGCCCACTGGTTTTAAATAGGTTTATATAGGAAAACCCTTTAAAATTCTTCTTGTCTGCATATAGGGAAAACATTTCAAAATCTTCTTGTCTGAAACCAGAAGGACCAGGTCTTTGATATTTGGTATAAAGCTTCATCTAGCCGACCTCTGCCAAGATTGTTCAAATTATAGCTCTGGAGCCAAAAATGCCCCCGTGTCGGGGCCCACTGGTTTTACATAGACTAATATAGGTAAAAAATCTTTAAAAATCTTCTTGTCTGAAACCAGATAGCCCAGGTCTTTGATATTTAGTATGAAGCCTCATCTAGTGCTCCTCTACCAAGATTATTCAAATTAAAGCCCTTGAGCCAAAAATGCCCCGGCGCCGGGGCATACTGGTTTTACATAGGCTTATATAGGAAAAACCTTTAAAAATCTTCTTGTCTGAAGCCAGAAGGCCCAGGCCTTTGATATGTTGATATTTGATAGCTTCATCAAGTGGATGTTTACCAAGATTATTCAAATTATAGCTCTTTGGCCAAAAATGGCTCCACCCCGGGGCCCACTGGTTTTACATAGGCTTATATAGGGAAAACCTTTGAGAATCTTCTTGCCTGAAGCCAGAAGGCCCAGGTCTTTGCTATTTGGTATGAAGCTTCATCTAATGACCTCATCCAAAACTGTTCAAATTATAACCCTGGGGCCAAAAATCGCCACTCCCCATGGCCCACATATTTTACTTTGGCTTATATAGGGAAAGCCTTTAAAAATCTTCTTATCCAGAAGGCCCAGGTCTTTGGTATTTGGTATGAATCTTCATGTAGTGGATCTCAGCCAAGATTGTTCAACTTATAGCCCTGGGGCCAAAATTGGCACTGTCCGGGTTTTACATAGACTAATACAGGGAATACCTTTAAAATGTTCTTGTCTGAAACCAAAAGGCCTAGATCTTTGATATTTGGAAGGAAGCTTCATCTAGTGGACCTCTTCCAAGATTGTTTAAATTATAGCCTAGCGGCCAAAAACGGCCCCGCCACAGGGCCAACGTTTTACATAGGCTTACACGGGGAAAACATATCTAAGACCAGAAGGCCCAGACCTTTGATATTTGATATAAAGCTTCATTTAGTGGACCTCTATCAAGATTGTTTAAATTATAGACCTGGTGCCAAAAAAAATACCCCGCCCTGGGACCCACATGTTAATCTCTAGCTCAGTCGAGCGATATAAGACCATTATGGTAGTCTTGTCTTCTTTTGTTACGGGTGTGAAAAGTGCATCGTTTTCAATTTTAATTACCTTTATCGTTTTAGCTGTTTACATAGGCAGGATCATAGTAAACTTGAATTTAATTCGGTTAAAAAGTCCAAAATATTAAAACCTTGGTGTCAGATAACACTCAAATAAAATAAGAGCCATGCATTGTTTAATATTTAACATTTCCAGTGTAAAGTCTAATATAAACCTATAGAAAACAATGTAATTCATACTTATACGAACGCATCGAGTCACGTGATTTTCAGTGACGTCAAGTGACGTCAGTCTAAACCATGGTTCTCTACGGGCGTTGGTGACGCCAACGCTGTTCCACTCTTTGTAGAAAAACAGCGTGTAAATGCTTTTCATCTTTATAAGTTTGCCCTATAAGCATTTTTTTCGCCCAGTGACGAGGGACAAATAATGTAAATATAAAAAATAAACTTAATTTTTCTGTTTTTCTTGAAAGTATGAACGACAGCAAGTCGCTAGCAAAGTTTACATGAACCCCTTTGGGGTTCATTTACTTTGCACGCGACTCACTACGTTCAAACTTTCATGAACATCAGAAAAAAGTCTTAAATGTATTTTCATACACCAGCCCCATTCACAGAATAGACATTCCCGAGGTGTGAGAAATTTTAGATATACGATAGCTCTTTTTGTGCTGATGAGATTGTGTAGATGGATTGGCTGGTCTGCACCGTGGCGGTTTACAAACACCAAAAAACAAGATTTCTCACGACATGACTCATTTACCATTTAACCTTTTTTGTACAAAATGGAATCTTTCTCCATATATATGACAGGAGGCCATTTCGAAATTTATGGGTGGCAGGTTGTGTTTTGTTAAAAAATTATTTGGAAAATGGCTGAACTTTTTGCAGTCAGTGTAGGCCCTTATCAGACGCCGCTAACTAACTTTAAGTCAAGCCAATAGCTGTTTTTGATGGCCATCCAAAAGAATCCATGTGTCTTTAACACTCTTAAGAGCACACAACATAAACTATTAGACTTCGCGGATATGCAAACTGATCTGATTCTTTGATGGGCGAGCACGTAAATTGAATGTATACAGAATGACTGTTAATAGCCAGTTTAACGTTTTTGTCTATTTGCAACTGACTGCAAATAGTCAATAACGTATTTTGGCTATCTGCAGTTGACTGCAAATATAGCCATTTTATCGTTTCCTGGCTATTTGAAGTTGACTGCAAATAGCCAATCCGTTTATTTATTTATTTATTTATTTATTTATTCATTTATTCATTCATTTTTATTTATTTATTTAAGAAATAGATCAGCTCTAGTCTATGATTTGTTGAGTAATAAATAACAGTTTGTCGGTCAGTTGTAAAGTAGATAAAAATCATGAGCGCGTAGCGCGCGTGAATCAGAATCAGAATTGTTACTGGTGACACGTCAAATGACATTCATACACCAGGACCTGTGATGTGGAAAGTTAGTCCCTAGCTCTAACCAAAGAGGTAAATTTAGCTACACAATCATCAGCACCTTCAGCTGTCGAAATAATCGAATCGGGAAGGGCATTCCAATCTCTAATGGTCCTTGGGAAGAACGACTCTTTATAAATGTCAGTTCTTGCAGTAAGGGTCTGAAACGCCAACGAATGGTGATTTCTACAGTGTCTAGCAGGGGGAACAAGGTCATCTGTTGGAATGCTGGCAGCACCCTTTAGACCTTTGTATAAAAGGATTAGCCTACTGTCTTTTCTCCTTTTCTTGAGAGACTCCCATTTTAATTTTCCAAGTATTCCAGTCATGCTCCCAGTTTCAAAGCAGTAATTGCCTGTTACAAATCTAGCAGCTCTATTCTGAACTTTCTCAATTTCATCGTTAAGGACCACTCCACTGGGGTCCCAGATACAACTACCATATTCCAAGATTGGGCGAACAAGACCTTTATATGCTGCCTCTTTTACATCCTGAGGGCACTGATGAAGATTTCCCCTCAGGAAACCAAGCGTTCTATTTGCCTTAGTACACATGTTGCTAATATGAGTATTCCATCTCAAGTTGTGTGAGATTGTCACTCCAAGGTATTTAATGGAGTCCACATTCTCGAGGACCGTTCCCTCTAAGGTGTAGGAAGCCTCAACTTTATTAGATCTCTTCCTAGTTTTGTGCATAATATTGCATTTAACTAGCTGAAATCTCATGCCCCATTTACGGGCCCAACATCCTAATCTATCATTGTCAGCCTGAAGTTTCAATGAGTCATCTGTATCTCTAATTTCCCGGTAACAAACACAGTCATCTGCGAACAGTCTTATTTCTGAGTCATTGTCAGTGGAAATATCATTGATGTACAGGGAGAACAAAAGTGGACCAAGAACTGTCGCTTGCGGGACTCCAGACAAAACTGGAGCCCACTCCGAAGATTCACCATTAACAACAACCCGCTGTTTTCGGTAGCAAAGAAAGTAATCTATCCATTTGAGGGTCTTTCCCCCAGTTCCATAACCAAATAACTTAGATTTAAGTAGTTCATGAGGAGGGGTGTCAAAAGCCTTCTCGAAGTCCAGAATAAATGTGTCCACCTGTCCACTTTTTGTCCAAGATTTTTGCCCAGTCATTAATAACTGTGCTTAGCTGAGTTTCAAAACTGTGCCTTTTCCTAAATGCATGTTTTCTGTCTGACAAAAGTTTATGTTCGTCCAAGTGGGCCATGATGTTTGAGCAGACTATATGTTCCAGCAATTTACACAGAACACAAGTCAGAGACACAGGGCGATAATTACGGGCAAGAGCCCTATCTCCTTTTTTGAAGAGTGGACAGATGTTTGCTAAGAGCCATTCTTTGGGGATTTCACCCGTATCAAGAGACTGTTGAAAAACGTGTGCAAAAACTGGACCCAACTCATTTGCTAGTTCCTTCAGGACTCTAGGATGAAGCTCATCAGGTCCTAAGGCCTTACTGGGGTTTAAGCCTTGAAGTAACTTGATCACTCCTGCAGCTGTCACAACAATATTATTCATGAATGGGGCCGATCTTCCAGTCAATGGAATCTCCGTGAACTCAGTTTTATTAAACGCATCATTGAATTGACCAACTAGTTCCTCTGCCCTTTCAGAGTCTGATTCAGCAACCCCGTTCCCTCCTCTTTTATTAAGGGGGGGGGATACCTTGCCTGTCTTTCTTCTGGCTATTGATATATCTGTAGACGTCTCTGGGATTTGCCTTTACATCACCTACCAAGTTATTCACATACAAATCATACTGATTTTTTTTTATATCAGTCTTGATTTCACGTCTCCAGTTTTCAAATTTTGTCCGGAGTTTACCACTTCCCGTCTTTTTTGCCTTTGCATGAATCTTATTCCTTTTGCGAATTTTTCTTCTTATCTCTGGAGTGATCCAGGGAATAGAAGATACAGACCTACTAGTTTTTGAGGGGATATGATTTTCGGCCGAAGTATGAATGAAAGAAGTTATCAAATCAAAATTCTCCTGTACAGACCGGGCATCTGAAGGACCATTAAAGTATTTCTCCTTTGCAAATCTGAGTGCATCCTTCCTCATAGTTTCATAGTCACCTTTCTGATATGAGTACATCTTCCTCCGAGGTTTCTTTATTGGTGGGATGTGATTTTTTTAAATATCCGGAGACAACATCGTGGTCACTTAGTTTATCTGGAGAATGAATGTCTTCGAATTGTCCTGGCAAAGTCGTAAGGATCAGATCCAATGTGTTCTTATCACGAGTGGGGAAGTTAACAATTTGTTCAAGGCCATGATCGTTCATAATGTCAATTAATATTTGTCCTTCCGACTGACTCAGCATTGTGCCTTGTTTGCTGAGCCTGTCGGGCCAAGCAATGTCTCTGAAGATGAGGTCACCTAGAACATGTACAGCCGGGAGTTTTTTACCCTTGTGCTCCAATTTAATGCAATCCAGTTGGTCTTTAAACAACTGGAAGTTTTCGATCGTACAATTTGGTGGTCGATACCAACTTGCTACGAAGTGGGAAGTTTTATTTGCAAAATCCTTAACCCAGACCGATTCGGTGTCATTTTCCAGTTCCATGAAAGGCATGTGAGGGATGTCTCTATGTATGAGCAACATCACCCCACCGCCATGAGAGTTCCTATCTTTTCTGTAGACAGAGTACTGACAAGTTTCAGGGAAAAGCTCAGATGTAGTAATTGAACTGTCAATCTTTGTTTCCTGAATAGCAACAATATGAGGTTGAGATGTATCGAGGAAAGCTAAAAGTTCAAGATTTTTTCCTCTAATTCCATTTATGTTTATACTGCAAAGTTTCAAACCTTTCACAAAATTTGACTTAGTTTCATCAGCAGTCGAAGATTTGCCTTTCTTATCCTCTGACAGAGGTTCAAACCTGTTTGGCTTACTCAGTTCTACATATTCATCAAAGAAGGAGTCTGAAAAGTTACAGACTTCACATTTTGGACATACTCAGTGGCAGCTTGAATTTACCAAAGTGCCATATTCTGCATCTGAAATGAAGGAACATTCAGTGTGTAACCACATTTCACATTGGTCACACTGAACGGCTTTGTGGCCATTAAGGACAGCACCACTGCAAAGACCACAGTCAGCTTTGCAGTCTTTGCAATACCAAGTTCCAACTCCATAGATTCAATTTCTAACAATTGACTGTTATCCAAATCAGAACATGAGGAGTGAAAGCGCTTGCTACAGTCCTCACATTCTATCCATTTCTCGGAACCTTTGCAATATTTTTTGCAGAGTCCGCAGCGAAACCTTGGGCCAGGGTTAGTTTCAATGTCTCCGGCCAAGATCAGAAATAAAGCCAAGTTTGTACCGCGTGAGGACTTGAAGTTTCGCAGGCCCTCCGAACACCTTCTGTTCCCATTCTTCCTTGTAGATGCCAAGTACTGGGAAATTCTACTACTGCTCTCCTTAATTGTAATCTTGCACTCCTGATTTCCATCATCTGGATGCATTCTATAAGTTGTTTTCCAAAGAGTGAACCCAAGAATTAAGGCAGTGTAGTGATTTGATGATTTCTAATGTGTCAAGCAACAATCCTGATTCCGAGTTGGTCACAGCCAGCACACTGACAACCACAAAGGGCTAATCAGTATACTGATCCAATTATACAGCTCAGCACACTCAAATATCTGACAACACACAGGCTCTTCAGAAAAATGAATGTGACAAGCGACCTAATTTTGATCCTAAGAATTTCAGTTTACGTTACCCCACCCACTAGTGAGGTAATGGCGGGAAAGAATGTCAAAAAAATTTTCAATCTACAAGACAAACAAATCACAATCTAGGGTAACCAGCAATATAATTTTTCTGGTTTACGCTTGTCTGTTATGAATCAGACAAGAAACCAAACAGATATCCAAGAAATAAACTTCTCTTTTAGCGAGCTATTTTTTTTTCCAATTCCGTCCAGGTGATTTGTCTACTTACAACTGACGGACAAACTGTGATTTATTACTCAACAAACCAGCATAGAGCTGGTCTATTTCGATTCCAACACGCTGAAAATCGGCAATAATGTTGTTGTTTCCTTCAAAATCTCACAACCTTTTGACATTGTTAGAAGAAATTCCGCTAAAATTACCGACTGAAACACATGCCTTTATACCCTTTTCTTACATTTTCGATGTGAGAAAATGACGTAACACCGTCTAACGTCAAGGAAATCGACTAGTGACGTCATAAATTGGCAATTTTAATGACGTCACTCACCACGCTCTTCCGAGAGCTGTGATTTGTTGCGGAGTAAAACACAGTTATTTTCCATTGCCTATATAGACACGCTGTGTTAGAATTATTTATTTATTTTATTATTTATTATTTTTATTTTTTTTTTTGGTTTATCAAGACAGAAAGTGGGAGAACTCATCTGAAAACTACTTTTTTAGGATTTTAACCAAATTTCCTTTCATGTGCAGACATTATTTTTACAGATCGTCTCTCGTTAATCTTAAATTATGATTCTGAAGCACAAAGATTATCCCTGTAAAACTTTGGACAGAAAAATGGGAAAATCATGCTACTCATCAGAATTGTTACTGGTGACACGTCAAATGACATTCATACACCATCATCATAACGTGTTTGCATCACGCGTTAGTTCGTACCGCTACAATGTAGCATTACATAGGAGCTTTCACAATCACAGGGAACAATTATTTGGCCCAAACTATTCTTCTGTAAATGTTATTGAAAGGACCACGAAAGACCACACACGGAACAGGAATCCAGCAATAGTCTGGCTGGGTGGATGGATGGATGATAATACATTGTTGAGAGAGAGAGAGACAGAGAGAGACAGAGAGAGAGAGAGAGAGAGAGAGAAAATAGAGAGAGAGAGATTAGTGTGGTTTTGATTGCAACCCATTCCCTCGATCCTCTTTTATTAAGTCTTTGATAAAGTCTTTGGGATTTGCCATGTTATTCACATACAAATCATGATGGTTTTCAGTCTTGATTTCTCGTCTCAGATCAAATATACATCTGACAAAGACTTTATGCATAGATACATGGCTGTGTATAGGGTTCGCCGGTCATCCGGGTACTTTCGTTTGTCACGTGATAGCAACAAGCACGCAGGTGAATACAAACGCCATTTTGAATAAGCAAATAGTGTAAATAAAACCCAAGTCACTAGCATATTTCTTACAATTTTGATAAAACATGCCAAAATTCTGTAGTGCAGGTGGTTGTACAAATCATCATTTACAACTGGATAAAAAGCTATCGGTCTATCAGTTCCCAAATGGAGAAAAACATCCAGAGAGACGGTCTCGGTGGATAAGGGCCTGCTGTCGCCAGAACGCTGATGGTTCAGACTGGATTCCTACATCAAAATATGTTTACATGTGCAGTGAACATTTTATAACAGGTTATGATTCACAATACATTATTCTTTGGGCCATGCTTTGTTGTTAATGAACTGAAATTGTTCTTTCTATTGGTAAAATTGTCTGTTGATTTCTCTCTAGTGCTCGTATTTCTCCCTTTCAACAACATTTCTGCACTTACCGAGGCGATCCCTTGGAACATCACCACAGGTGTTGGATGGGTGACTAAATTTATAAACTGATTGTAATTAACTTTAAAGTGTAGAAAAAAAAAAACCCTCCTTACTGGGTGTGCTAAAGAAGATGAAGAGGGGTCCTAAAATGAATGCCTCTGATCTAAAGGTCAAAACAACAACAAGGTCTTTAGAATGTGTGCCTTGTAAATGAACTAACAAACTAGCCTGCCCCCCCCCCCCCCCCTAGCTTTGGCATAACCTCGGATCTGGGTTCACACTTTTTGCAGAAATGACATATGACATGCAAACAGTATGGACCCAGATGAGATGAGCAGTCTGATCTGGGTCCACACTGTTTGCAGAAATGACTTAAAGCTACCGGCAGTCAACGATTTTTTACAGACGAACAGTGTGGACTCAGATCAGACAGCTCCTCTTAGCAATCTGATCTGTGTTATTTTGACAATAACAGAATGTCAAACCTACCTTGACACTTGGATAGAGTATATTTCCCGAGTCCATGACACCTACGAATACACAACACTTGACACTAGTCCGTAGACATCGGTTATCAGGCAGCTGTTATTTCACTAAATGGAATTTCCCGCCTCGTTATTCTTTACTTTTAATCATTTTTACTTACAGTAACATGCATTTTCAGGTTAAAAAAACGATTTTATTCAATGTAATTGATAGCGATCTAAAGGGTAATTGCCGGTCGCTCTGTTATTGTTTTCACCTCAAAAATGGCGGCCTATCGGTTGCTACGGGCAGTGACGTCACGCCGGCGAACCCTATGGTGCCCAGTAGGTGTACTGGCGAACCAAGGGAGGTAACTGATAAACATTAAGGCTGTTGATACAAAAAACGTGCCATTTGACCAATTAAAAGATATTTAACATACAGCTTCGGCAAATGCGAACTGTGAACTACCCGGATGACGCATAATATGGTCAACAAATAAACATCTTTTTCGATGGGTAAATTGACAAATTTAAAACAACCATTTCAGATCGGTACTATATAGCAGCACAGTAAAAGATAAAAGAAACACAATAACCTTGAATTTATGCTGGTGCTTGCAGGAATTGAACTTTTTGAGCTGAACACCCTTTTTGTCTCTTCATTCTGATTCATCCAAATTATCATAAAGCGCTGTGATCACAACAACTTTCTTCCATTTCACCTAACCCATTTTGTACTGAATGGAATCTTAAACCTTTAACATAGCACAAGTTCTGCGGGACCCCGCCTATATGGGGCTTGAAGAAATATATGGGCTGCATGATGCTTCCACGCGGAGCTGAATCCGGCCCGCACACTAGTACTGGTAAACCGCTTAGAGGATCTAAGCCTGTCCAGGAACCGCGGTATGAGGCGGACCGTCCATGCTAATAAACCCTATTCAGTATTGGTATCATTGGGCAACAAGCTTGAGATGTCATTTCATCTCAATGTCTGGTAAAAGTACCACAAAATTGGAAGCAACGTCGCCAAAATGACCTTTACAATGTTGACGGAGACGTTAAACCTCAAATCAAACAAACAAAGCACAAGTTCTGAATGCCATTTGATGTGTCACCGCAGTAACAATTCTGATTCTGACAGAAACAATTCTGATTCCATTTCAAAATTTTTTCTATCTCTCTACTTGTACTGTGATCGGTACATTACATACACACCAGGTATGCTATCTTTCTTTTCTTTCTTCCGTTACTTCTTAACCTCATAAGAGGACAACAGAAGGGTATCCGGTATACCAAGTGCTAAAGGGGGTTAGCTGAAATAAAAGGTAAGCAAAGTAGGTGAAATGAGTTTATACAGTGCAAAAAGAAAGTTAGTATAGTTAAAAGATAAAACAGAATCTAGTGACTTAGGGGGACACATGCACCACCTGGCAGACAGCAAGACAGAACAGACAGCAAGACAGAACTATCTATCTATCTTCTTATAGACACATCCAAACACTACGTCATCACTCAATAATACTATTTGCCGGGACTTACAGGTGGTGGGCAAAAAACCTCTAACCGTTTGTCGCCATTGTAAATGCGATGTTATTTTCTGTAAACTTGTATTTTGTTTGGAATCAAAACGACAAAATTGACCATTAAACTTTTAAAATACACATGTCTTAGCTAGTAATTATTGGTTTCTAGAAGATTTGAGGATGTTTTGATGATAATTACCTGTTAAACTTAGGCAGGTAACGAGGCGGGATGGTCTTAATTATTTGTAATAAAATGCGCAAAACGAATGAAAAAAAAATGCGGAAGATGCAGGAATGAAGTCTAGAATATATTTATCTACTCATTTAAAGTGTAATTTGATTGATTTTCTGTAACAGTCAGCTAAAATATGCCCGTAGTATTAAACCTATTTGCAATGTGTTTATATGGAACCAGCGGCTTTTTGTCAACCACGGAAGATCATTATCAAAAGGAAAAGTAGTATTGCGCTTGCGCAGTGACAAGTAAACAAGGTCACGTGTCAAAACATTGGATCCATCTATACCGAGTCGTAAGGCTGGCACGATTAATATAGTAATCGATTAAGCGATCGATAAATTCCACAAAAATGATAATCATTATTGATTTGCTCGGAATCGATTATTTCATAAGTAGAATTTATTACCCAAAGTTGTGTCTAAAAAAGCTGGACGAGTGGCAAACAGTGTAGGTCTCATCAGGGTCTACACTGTTTGCTCAGGCCTGTCTGTTCAAATACATGTGGTAAAGTACAACATATGGTAGGAGTCATGCTCAGAAAAAAAGCTAGACAGGTAAAAGTATGACCAAATCTTCAGTGATTACAAATCAATTATCGATCACAATGGCAGGACTGATAATCAATTATCTTTTCAGGTCCGATTGGCCAGCCCTACTGAGTCGGTCATATTTGGCCATTACCTCAGTTGGAATGGGTGGCTAAATTTGGAATTTAGCTGAAAGAAAAGAGGTCACTGGATGCGTCCTTAAAACTATTTACAATCTGCATAACAGAGGTATCCTAAAACGCGTACCTGTCTTACACTGTACAGTGTACAGGCTTCAAACGCTTGTGCGGACTTGGCATTCACCGCAGAGGAAGGAAGACTATTCCATTGAGGAATATTTCTTGGAAAGGAGGAGTTCTTCAGGGCATCGCTATAGATACATCCAAACACTACATCATCACTCAAAAATACTATTTGCCGGGACTTACCGGTGGTTGGCAAAAAACGTCTTTGACCATTTATCGCCATTGTAAATGCAATGTTTTTTCCTCTAAACTGGTATTTTGTTTGGCAACGAAATGACAAAATTAACCTTTAAACTTTTATAATAGACATTTCTAAGCTAGTAATTATTGGTTTCTAGAAGATTTGACAGTGTTTTGATGAGTAAATTACCTGTTAAACTTATGCAGACGGTCTTAATTATTTGTAATAAAATGCACAAAACAAATGTATAAACGCGGAAGATGCATGAATGAACTCTGAAATATTTTTATCTACTCATTTAAAGTGTAATTCGATAGATTTTCTGAGTCAGTCAATATGCCAGTAATATTAAACCTATTTACGATGTGTTTATTACAGGGTTTTTCATCGGTTCCGGGACGTTTCGCACTCAAACCATTTCCTCCCCTAGTCTTTTTGCCCACTTTTCACTGTAAATATGTTCTATTAAAGGGTTATCCTTTGGAAGCAAAGAATACACCACATAACAGAAAATATGGAGTGTGCATGATCTCTAGTCCCATGCTTTACCACTGTTACATTACGATAACACACCCATGCAAAATAGTGCATTCTTTCATATCTCCAAAATGGTGAAATTTCTAATAAAAAATTGTGATATTTTTCTTATTTTTACTCCAAACATAGGTTTTGGGTGCTCGTTAGAACCGCCTCATTGAGGTGGTTCTAACGAGTACCCACAACCTATGTCTTGGAGCAGAAATAAGAAAAATAATGTATACCCCTGTAAACCCCAGTTTTCTCTATATAAAGTGGGGTTTAGGTGGGTCTTCATTTCACGGACCTGTTCACGTGATGAGAAAATAGCCACACTAGTCTTATTAGGGTGTTGTCAGAGTATTGTGTAAGAGGGTTATCTATAGAATCTGATCTGGAATGATCTGTTGAGTTTGGCAAACATTGTTGACCAAGATCAGATGCCACAGGAATTTAACCCATTATATGCGGGGAAACCCCTAAAGTGGTATGTTGGCAAACAGTGCAGGCCAAGATCAGATGCCGCAGAGTGCGGCGTCTGATCAGGGCCTGCATTATTTGCTAATAAAATTTTCCATCCAAAATAGAATAAAAATGATAAAATAGGTCTGACACCCCTTATATGTCAAATGGACTTGTTTGTTTGTTTGATTTGAGGTTTAACCTCCCCGTCAACACTGTAAAGGTCGTTTTGGAGACGTTGCTCCCAATATTTGGGACTTTTATCCGACATTGAGATGAAATAACATCTCAAGCCCTGTCGCCCAATGGAACCAATAGGGTTTATAAGCATGGACGGTCCGACTCACACCACTTTGCTTGGGCAGGCTTAGATCCTCTAAGCGGTTTACCAGTACTCGTGTGTGGGTCGGTTTCAGCTCTGCGTGGAAGCAACATGCAGCCCATCTATTTCTTTAAGCCCCGATGGGCGGGGGCCAAAAATGGACTTGTCCAACATATAGCAGTGGAAGAGTCCACTAGCATACAGTGGGTTAAGGATTAAATGAAACAGTCTAAGTCCCCATTCAAGACCATTTTATAAGCCTACAATCAGAGACAATCAGCCCACTAATGCTATCAGTACTTCGACTGATTTAGTCAGCATCATTATTTCATAGCTGAATCCTTGTTATAACATTGTTACGTTTTCTTGCAGGTCAGAAAATGGATGATTTGTCACGAATTCCTGGGAACCATTGCCCTAAGGTATTCATACACAGAGACTACACCAATGGTACATCATTATGTTTCCAGTTAAAATTTCCTCAAGAACTAGATGGCAAGGTAAGGATTTATGTAAGAAGGCTGGCATATTGATCTTCAAACTTCCTTCTGCTTATAAACATAAAAAGTCGTCAATGGAATAAGTACAAGTAGGGTTGATCACTAAACTGTCACCTATTTCTGTTTGAAATGAGTTTTTAACTCGTCAGATTTCCTGTCATAATGGTTACAACAGAGCAGGAATTTTATCTTGTTAATTAAGAAATGATTTTTTTCTGCTGTTCGTGGAAGTATGAATGCAGTGGGTGGCATGCAATGTAAATGAACCCCAAAAGGGTTCATGTAAACTTTGTTTGCAAGCCGCTGTCGTTCATATTTTCATAAAAAGCAGAAATATTAAGTGTATTTTTTATATTTACATTCTTTGCCACTCATCACTGGGCGAAAAAATGCTTTTACCTTTTACAGCTAAAAAACATTCACATGCTGTTTTTCTACAAAGAGCGGAACAGCGTTGACATCACCAACGCTCATAGAGAGCCATGGTTTAGACTGACATCACTGAAAATCATGTGACTCCATGTGTTCATGGAAGTATGAACTACGTTGTTTTCTATAGGTTTACATTAGACTTTACACTGGAAATGTAAATATTAAATATATGTACTTTGAACAATTGATAAGCCAATTTAATATAGAGAGGAGTGGGCTTAATATGTAGAAGGTATACATTATTTTTGATCATTCACAATATACATTTTTAACAGAAATAAAATTACAAACCTCTTTATAACACATTTGTTGGGGTCTGAAAACAGCAACTGTGTTAGTTAAACAACCACATTATATCCAGGCAAGTATGTATACCGGTAAATTTGATAAAAGAAGAAAAATCATTTTCTATTTAAACTATCTATAGATACATTTTTGATATCCATCTTCAAAGTGTTATATCCAAAACCAGGTGTCGTGGGTTCGATTTAAGGCTTCTCCGAACTTACAGATGTCAGAGTCTTAAAACTAAGGCCCCATCTTTATGTGATCCTAGTTTTTGATTGGACGTAAAACTCAAGGCACATACACATAACAGTGTAATACAGTACAGTTGCTGCGGAGCCTTGATGGTTCGCATGCCAATTTAATGTAGAGAGGAGTGGGCTTAATATGTAGAAGGTATACATTATTTTTTATCATTCACAATATACATTTTAACAGAATTAAAATTACAAACCATCTTCAAAGTGTATATCCAAAACCAGGTGTCGTGGGTTCGATTCAAGGCTTCTCCGGACTTTCAGATGTCAGTCTTAAAACTAAGGCCCCATCTTTATGTGATCCTAGTTTTTGATTGGACTTAAAACTCATGGCACATACACATAACAGTGTAATACAGTACAGTTGCTGCGCTCCGCTGTCTGTCTTGATGGTTCGCATGCATGCATGATATGTGGAAATGCGTGGAAAGGATTAACTTCATGCTTAAACCAAGCAAAATCCCCGCAAAATTCGTGCATAATATGAATTCAGGGATTGGTTTATAAATTGATATTGTGTTCTTTCATCTCACCTTTTTTCTTCTCTTTTTAACAATTCCATTCAGTTTCCTCTTTCTCCTTCATCTCCACTGCTATCTCTTCCATCTCTTTTCATACTTTCTGTGGGAGACGACACAAAATGATCCATTTACAATCAATCCACAAACAATCAACCATCTCACTTTTATCTTTCATAGTTTTGTATTTGTGTGTGGTTCTACATGTTCTTATTGAATAGATTTGAAAACTTTCTTATCACACTACTAATTGTAACTGTTTAGGTCGGGGAATCTGTGAATTCATGTACACTGAACATATACCATTTTTATTCCTTGCATTTAAATGGAGTAGTTTTTACATCGCTGTCAACGCTGTTTTAGCCATATCATAACGCTTTCCTGGGTTGAATATATTTACATGATTATAAAATCTCAACTAAAATAATAACCACACAATGCTCACAAAAACAAAAAAAGAAAATATAGAAATGCGTCCAAAATGCCCCCCCCCCCCTTAAATATGTTTAAGCTTCTGCATTTAAGTTACAGATGCATGGACGGACTGACGAACGGATAGGAGCCACACAATATGCCCTTCGACCATTCTTCAAATGAAAATCAGAACGACTGCAGATTCTAAAGGAAACAAAAAGCGCTGGAATGGGCCCTGTTGTGTTGTCCCTTAATAATGGGGGTGGGGTTAAGGCCTTTTCAGTATCATTCCACTAATATCGAGCCAATTGCAAATCAGAATTAGGCGAGAACCGGAGCACCCGGAGAAAACCACCTGATCTTTTGTTGCAGAGCATCTTGACTCAAGTCTGTTTCAGGTGTCATGGAAGTCTTTCCCTGATTCAAACCTTGCTCAGGTCAAATGCGGCACCGTTACGAAAACACACATATATAGTTATGATCTCCTTAAACACCTCTCTTATATATTGAAACTGGGTTTGAAGGGGTATACATTATTTTATTTTATGCCCCCCCCGTCTGTCACAAAAACTTTCACCTTGATCATTACTTCAAAAGTATTTGACCTAGCCCCATGAAACTTCACACACTTATTCACCATTACAAGGGCTACATTCTGACCAAGGGCCATAACTCTGTTGTCATTTTTGGCTGAATTATCTCCTTGAAATTTTGCAAAATCTCAGAAATTGGCTCGGAGGGGGGAGGGGGCATTGGTCACCTATAGTGACAGCTCTTGTTTTCTGCTAAAAAAAAAAACAACAACATAGGTTGTGGGTACTCATTAGATCCGTATCACCGTGCCGTTTCTAACGAGTGCCAACAACCTATGTTCTGGGCAGAAATATAACAAATATACCTAAACCTCATTATAACACGGAACTTCGGGTCCAACCAAAGGACCGTGTTAGTTAACCGAATGGTGTTATAAATGCCGACCGTATTTGTCACAGATCAATCATTGACACAATGGTGATCAATAGTTTCCCAAACAAGATGATGTGCGGTCCGGTAAATGACCGTATTTCGCGACTAAAATGTGTTTAGAACTAATCAATGGCAGTAAATACCATGGCCAGTCAAGTCAAACAAGTCACTTTAATCGAAACCAGCTGATAAACCATGTTTTATATCCAGAAATCGTCCGATCTGACAACGAGTATGACGCCATTTTGATAGCTGGTTCCCAGCTATCTTTGTTGTAATTGAACGTCCGAAACCGTACCGAACTACAGTACCGTTAATACATTTCAATGGTGAAAGTACCGGGTTAGGGTTTGGAAACGGACAATGATCAACGCTTACAAGAAATTTGAATTACTTCCCTTGAAATGTCTTACCCTTAATATTTTAGCCATTTGAAACGATTTTTATAGCGCACATGGTCTTTGAATGATTTTTTTACAGCGAAAATCGATCTTGAATATGTTTTATCATTTGCTCTTAAGCTTGAATAAATTTGACTTTCTTTTACATGCGGCTCTAGAAAATGAGTTTTATTGCAGTTGACCGATCACATCGTCTGCATCGATGTTTAAAATGTCTGCTGAGCAGTGATCCTTAACAGAGCTTGATAAATATTTTTTCTGATTGCGGAACTGAATTCTTTAATCTCTTTATCTCACAAAGCCAACACTTTTGATTGTGCCGATGGCAGTTCATGTTTATCATGCGTGTCAAGCTAAACAAGTTTATATACTGTATATTCAACTCTGCTGGAGGCCTGCAATAAATATCAAAAAGTACCGTTTTAAACCGTGTTAGCTACCGTATTACCGCAGTCAAAAGTGAGAGGAAAATAAATTTGTTGTGCTTAAAACCTGATACAATCCTTGGATAATATTTATAAATGTTGGTTGGGGAAAAATTTGGGGTCCAAACCAAAACCGTGTTATATCTGAATTCGTGTTGTAACTAATCGTGCTATAATGAGGTCCGGGGTATAATAATTTTTATCTGAAAATTTTCATTTTAAGGTGAAAAAAGTCAATATATTTGAATAGGCGTGTTTTCGTAATACAAGTTCCAAATACAATACTGTATATAGATTGTGGGTGCCCATCAAAGTATATTTCATTTTGCGCGGTGAAAAATCAATCTTTCAGGACTGAAGATAAATTACATTGGATGTTTGGTTCAAGCACGGAAACTCCACCTTTCCAGAGATAAAAATCGCACATAAAGCCTTTGACTACCACGCGAAATTCAAGCAAAATCCATGCCAAAATTACTTAGCGGAAACACGGAAAATAAAAAATATCCATGCGTGATGCACGAACCATCGAGGCTTAGCAGCAACTGTACTATAAGTATGTTTATCATATAACATTGCTTGCTGTTATTCAGTGGATAACATCATGTCATAAAAATTATATGATCTTGTAATAACCAGGGGCCAGTTGTTCAAAGCATTGTTAGCTTAACGAGCTCGTTAGTGGTCATATTGTTAACTGTTCTAGCAAGTTTAATATTTGAAATTTTGGTATTTTTGCTCAATAAATGTGAGCAGCTTTTGCGAATTCGCAAAAGCTGCTCACATTTTTTCAGCAAAAATATTAGCATTATTTGCCATAATAAATGATCAAAGTTTTTACAATTTGTTAATTAACGATGTTAGTTTTGAACAACTGGCCCCAGGCCGCATATTTTTCAGGCATTTGCAGGATTTCAGGCTTTTAGAGCTTGATTTTTTCTTGATTTCATGCTTTTAGATTTTGATTTTCCCTCCTATATTCTGTTTAAAATGACTGTTTAACCCTTAATTTATTTAGCCACGCCCATTTCTGACTGTCAGCCAATCAATTTTTTTATATAATGCATTCGTTCAATTCACAAACTGCATGACAAACAGTGTAGGTCCTGATCAGATGGCTTCTTGAGAAGCCATCTGATCTGGATCTACACTGTTTTCAAAGGTAATGGTTGTCGTGTTCAGCAGGATAAGGGTTAAGACTGTAAAATCCTGCCTTTCAGGCAGCTTGGTCAGTATGAGGCCAGAATAACACTTGGATATTGGCCCATAATGTCATAATGCCCTCCGTGACAACCCTACACTTTCTTTCAATCATCTGCATTCTTGAACAATAAAATGTGATTTAAAATTCTTATATGTGTATGATTAACAGAATCTTACACTCATGGTCATTTCATATTGAATGTATGAAACTTGTCGGAGGCTTGTTTCATAAATTTCATTTATCACATGACGTCGTTGATAAGCAGTGGATAACGTCGTGTAATAAAAATCGTAAAACCACACGTGTAATAACACTTTGGCGGGATTAAATAACGTCATGAAGACGTCCGTGTCAACCATGCATTTTTTCTTTCAAAAATTGTCAAATTTAAAGTCGATAAAATCCATTTTTAAGTGGTCATATGATAAACAGAATCTTACACTCGTGATCATTTCATATGAAATGACCACTCGTGTAAGATCCTCTATATATCATAATATGAAATGCCCACTCATGTAAGATTCCCAATACATATACATGTATCTACTGTATTGGAGTCCGGACAAGTGAAAATTTGTCTTTCAAGTGGCAACCACTTACTGAAAAGGAGAAAACTTCTGTGGCTTCCTATTTGCTTATCAGGAAACCAAGTTAAAAAAATGGAGTCTTCATGCTAGTAAGAGTTGCACCCCTATTGATGTGTCAAATTTCCTGTATAGTGTATCCATGCCTTGGACAAGGTGAAGTCACATAATGAACCACTTTTATTAATTTTGTTCCGATAGTAACAATGGTTTGTAACAATAATTTGTTCTGCGACTCTTAACCCTTGTCCTGCTGAGCCCGGATATCCCTTATCTTTGAAACAATGTAGATCCAGATCAGATGGCTTCTGAAGAAGCCATCTGATCAGGATCTTCATTGTTTGCCTTCCAGTTTATGAATCTGTTGCAATAATTTGCATCAAGTAATAGAGGATTTTACATGAGTGTTCATGTATTATTGAATTTATTAAACGAGTTGAGGAAAACGGATAAAATGCGAGGCTGTGCCGAGCATTTTATCCCTTTTCCTCGACGAGTTTAATAAATTCAATAATACATGAGCACGAATGCAAGATTCTATTTATCATAGGACATTTAAAACGCATTTTATTCATGATTGTTTACAAAAATGTCAATATTCCGCCATTAGTAAACGCGATGTCGTTAAGGACGTCGTGCATGTAACGTTACGGGACGTATCTAGCTAATTTTCATATTTAATCCACTAGTGGATTATCGAAAATATTACATGGCGTTATTACACTCTCAGACGCGACGTCATATGATAAATCTGATTGGCTGATAATCAGTAGTTTGTGGGACATATTTAAATATTCAGCAGGACAAGGGTTAACTTTTCTGCTGAACCAGGATATGCTCTACCTTTACAAACAGTGTAGATACAGCTGGCCAAATGGTGTATCTACTGACCAGATGGCTCTTCAGAAGCCATCTGATCACATCAAGAAATATGATTGAAATGGATGTGACAAACTTAATTTGTTCAGCAGGACAAGGGCTGAAGTTGAGCCATAATAGCCAAGTTCTTCTTTACTCATGAGTGTTAGCCCTTGTCCTGCTGAGCCCGGATATGCTTTACCTTTCAAACAATGTAGATCCATATCAGATGGCTTCTGAAGAAGCCATCTGATCAGGATCTACATTGTTTGTCATTCAGATTGTGAATTTGTTGCAATAATTTGCATCAAGTATTCTGATTGGTTGATAATCAGTAGTGGGTGTGGCAGATTTGAATATTCAGCAGGACAAGGGTTAAAATTATTTATTTGCCTTTACAGATAGATACCGGTACTCTACAAGAAACAGTTTCCACATTAAACCGCATGTATCTTGAGGCAGAGACTCTGAGTGGTCGAACCTATTGTGAGAGTTGTTTAGCTTGTCTTACTGCCTACTTGTCATACATCTGTATTGATACACACTATGAAAAGGTTAGTAGGCAACTTCACAGATAGTTAATCAGGGTCTGACAAAGTAGCAGAGATTAGGAATGGATATAGTAGTCGCAGATAAGATTGACTAGGTGGAGTTATCGCTTGCAACTGCCTTTGGAATGTTCTACTATCAAAAAGGTAAACCAACACCTGAATAGCTTTGCCTAGTCAATCTTATCTGAGACTACTACACTTTATTACTTAGCATCAGATAAGCCACTTTTTCATTTGAGCAGTATTGATATTTTTCTTATTTCTGCATGAAAACCTATGTTGTGGGTACTCTTTAGAGGCACTTCCAATGAGTACCAACAACATTCGTTCTTGTACAGTAATGAGAAAAATAATTTGTGGATACCTCCTTATCTTGGGCTATATAGTTACACTTAATCCTTCATCCAAGACACCAACAGTAAAAAGCAACAGCATTATAATTGAAACATTGCAAGAAAAGGTCAGAAGGACAGTTTTTTCCCCAATATTGGCCAAACAGCCATCCAAAATCAAATAATTACCAGGACATACATGCAAAGACATGCAATGATGATTAACCCATTGTATACTAGTGGACTCTGCCATTGCTATATGTTGGACAAGTCCATTTGTCATATAAGGGGTGTCAGGCCCATTTTTAGCTCACCTGTCACATGGTGACAAGGTGAGCTTTTGTGGTCACATTTTGTCTGTCGTCCGTCGTGTGTGCGTGCGTGTGTCCGTAAACAATTTCAAATAAGTATATCTCTAATACCCCATGGCCAGTCTTGATCAAATTTCATGAGAAGCATCATCAGGTAGGGGGAAAGGCTCCACGAGGTTTTTGGGCTGATCAGATTGGAATTCTGATTGCCATGGAAACAAAAAGGTTCCATAGACTTATAATGGGGAAAACAATGTCTCCACTTTTTCTCCGCCATTTCTGATCCGATCTTCATCAAACTTGCAGATAACCAGGAGGGGCTTACAGTCTATGTTGAGTTCAAATTTGGGCTGCATGGGACAAACAGCTTCTTTGTTACCTGCCCTTGAGCATACATGTAAGTAAAAAATGGTGTCTCCAGCTTTTCTCAGCCGTTGTGTTGACGGGGACGTTAAACCTCAAATCAAACAAACAAATTTTCTCAGCCGTTTTTGATTGGATCATTTTGTAACTTTTGGTAAAGAGGACAAGCATAAAATCTGGAGCGAGTTTGAAGTTGATTTGAATCTGACCAGTGGTTTTCCAGTTACATCTCTTTGAGTGTGAAAGATTTTCCCAAAGACTTACAATGGGAAACCGATGTCTCCAGGTCAAAGGTCAAAAAAAGAGTCTGAAACTTAAACGCAGTCAATAACTTTCTTATTTCTGGATGGATTTTGAAATTACTTTGTAGAAATGTTAACCATCATGAGACGATGCGTCATGTGCAAAATCCAGGTTGGTACCTCCAAGGTCAAGGTCATACTTAGAGGTCAAAGGCCAAAAAAAGGGTCCGAAACTTAAACGCAGTCAATAACTTACTTATT
The DNA here is from genome assembly GCA_963580285.1 of Lucinisca nassula. Taxonomy (NCBI): domain Eukaryota; kingdom Metazoa; phylum Mollusca; class Bivalvia; order Lucinida; family Lucinidae; genus Lucinisca; species Lucinisca nassula. Next base: position 186,799,452 of record OY757010.1, read on the forward strand.
TCTGGATGGATTTCGAAATTACTTTGAAGAAGTGTTGACCTTCATGAGACGATGTGTCACATGCAAACCCAGATCCGTACCTCCAAGGTCAAGGTCATACTTAGAGGTCAAAGGTCAAAAAAAGAGTCCGAAACTTAAACGCAGTCAATAACTTTCTTATTTCTGGATGGATTTTGAAATTACTTTGTAGAAATGTTAACCATCATGAGACGATGTGTCATGTGCAAAATCCAGGTTGGTACCTCCAAGGTCAAGGTCATACTTAGAGGTCAAAGGCCAAAAAAAAGGGTCCGAAACTTAAACGCAGTCAATAACTTACTTATTTCTGGATGGATTTCGAAATTACTTTGAAGAAGTGTTGACCTTCATGAGACGATGTGTCACATGCAAACCCAGATCCGTACCTCCAAGGTCAAGGTCATACTTAGAGGTCAAAGGTAAAAAAAAGGGTCCGAAACTTAAACGCAGTCAATAACCTACTTATTTCTGGATGGATTTTAAAATTACTTTAAAGAAATATTGACCATCATGAGACGATGTGTCATGTGCAAACCCAGATCCGTACCTCCAAGGTCAAGGTAATACTTAGAGGTCCAAGGTAAAAAAAATGGTCGGTCAACAACTTTCTTATCTCTGGATGGATTTTGAAATTATTTGGCAGAAATGTTGGCCATCATGAGACAATCTGCCTCACACAAATCCAAGGTCCTTACCTACAAGGTCAAGGTTATACTTAGAGGTCAAATGTGAAAAAAGGGTCCAAAACTTAAACACGTTCAATAACTTTCTATTGATGAATACGAACAGACATATTTTCAGGCGGGGGCATCCGTGTCCTATGGACGCATTTCTAGTACTATCTATGTGTTCCACATAAAACATGACTTTCAATTTTGTTTTCAGATGCTGAAGAAGATTGGCCATTATATTGATGAACAGAACCAGACAGTGTATGTCCCAAGGGGTCTCATGTTGGTAGATCCTGTGGAAAGAGGCCTCAGAGTTGTATCCTTTTCCTTTAGCACTTAACCTGCACATTGAAGGTGAACATGTAGACCTTTAGGGGAGGCAGTTCTTTAAAAAAAGGAGCAATAGCAGACATTTTTTCTTGGGGATTCAGATTGCAGGAAACAAATTGAAACTTCAAAATCTTCCTTGTAAATAAAAAAAGCCAAAATATGCCAGTTGTTACCATTCTGCTTTAGGTGAATGTTTACCTGCAGGGACATGTTTCTGGCCTTCCTTTTGTGTGCAACTGCTATTTTGAGAATATGGATTCTAATTTTTGGAAGCGAGTTCTGGTGCCCTATTCTTAAACTCCTGGTGAAAACCCTGACAGTAGTCAGAGCAGTTTCTGTTGTCAGTTCCATTGCTAGAAATATGGAACTACACATGTACCAGTATCATAATTTTGGCTGTGTACATTGGCCTTCAAGAGCAGTCTGTTCCTTAAGGTTATCTGACCCAATACTTAGGATCATTAATCCGTCACTATACATAGCAGAAAAGATTAACATAAAACTGAATAGTACTGTATGAAGTTGACTCTTGTTATCTCAAAGTTTCAAACTTCAATATTTTAAATTACTGGTTAAGTCAAACCAAATTTTTGGCAAGATTTTAGTTTTCCTGTATGTGCCTTCTATTTCAATTCCTTTATCTCAAACTACTGTTATTCCAGTCTCTTGGAGTTTGAGATAAAGAAAGTACCCGTCAACACCATTTAGGCCATTTTGGAGACGGTGCTTCCGATATTTTTGGACTTTTACCTGACATTGAGATGAAATGACATCTCAAGCCCTACCACCCAAAGAAACTGCTAGGGTTTAAGGAACAGTCTGACTTGCATCACTTTTCCTGGGCAGGTATGGATCTTCTAAGCAGTTGATCGGTACTCATGTTTGGTTGCTTTCAGCTCTGCACAGAAGCACAATGCAGCCCAATCTATTTCAGAGGGCCCCGATGGATCTCAATGTCGGGTAAAAGTCCAACAAAATTGGAAGCAACGTCTCCAAAATGACCTTTACAGTGTTGATGGGGACGTTAAACCTCAAATCAAACAAACAAAGCAGGAGTTATCTGTACCTGTATATAAATTGTTTATTTTCCTTAATCTTTGCTCAGCTGGAAATCTGTATACTGAATGAGTCTGGCGGTGGAAGATGAGGAAATACACATTGTTACACATGAAACTCTTTACAATTCTCTTCATTGATAGCATCGTTTTACATATGGATGAAAGAGGTGTCCCAGACATGCATCCAAACAGAACTCTACAGATTGTATGAGCCACGATTTGTTGAGAAAACCTGTTTTATGGCATTTGCGAACAACAAAAGTGCTGATCAGACTGCGCATCCGCGCAGTCTGACCAGCACCTTTGTGTTCGCTGCTTGGATAGTACATTGCCTCTAGTTTATACAGTAAAACCTGTCATAGTGGCAACCTATTAAGCAAGCGACCTGTTTTAAGCAAGCATGCATTTAGTTCCTAAAAAAAGGCAAATGCATTAATATTCACCTGTATTAAGCAAGCATCTGTCTTAAACAAGCACATTTTGATTATCTCTTAGGTGTTTGCTTAATACAAGTTGGACAGTTAAACCTGTCATAGTGGCCAGCTGTATTAAGCAAACAACCTGTTTTAAGCAAGCATGCATTCAGTTCCTGAAAAAGGCAAATGCATTAATATTCACCTGTATTAAGCGAGCATCTGTCTTAAACAAGCACATGTTGAATATCCCTTAGGCGCTTGCTTAATACAGGTTGTATATTAAAAAATTTCAACTTCAAGATTATTCTTAATCTTTGTTGCTGATGAGGCCGCTTTGTGTCTTAACTGGTTGAAAAACCGAAAGACAAGTTTTCTCATGTCAGGACTCAGAAAAAAAAAAACATTTTGAAAATTATATGACACATGGATAGATTATTTTGTAAAATGATTTCTATTAGATGGTGGGTGATGAGACCTTCAAAGTAAAAGCTGTGCATGCATACAGAATCATGAGAAAGAGTACATATGCTGAAACACTTATGAGTGGTTCTGCAGCGTGAGGTTGTATCATGTCATGAGGATGCCATCATCAGACAAACAGCAACATTTTGTATCAGTTATAAAGAAAACAAGAGCACCGCAAGCGGGTGCCAACGCTCGTCTGCAGTTTCTTTTAGAAAACAAAAGTTCTAAGTCAAATCAAATTGCAAGATGGAGTTATAAAACTTGTAGGGAATGTAGCTCTTGTGATGGTGAGTATGTGTATGAAGTTTCATGAAGGTAGGCCAAATACTTTTGGATATATGGTCAAGGTTAAGTTTTTTGGCTAATTTTTCGAAAAATAGGTCAAAGTTCAAAGGTCAAGGTCACAGGTCAAAAAGCGTGGTATGACTGAAAAGGTCTTGTCCCAAGGAACATTCATGTGAAGTTGGAAAGCTCTGTTGTGAATAGTATTGAAATAAGAGACAAAAACAATTTAAAAAAAACGGAGAGAAAAGGGGAGATAATTCAATCAAATTGCAAGATGGAGTTATAAAACTTGTAGGGAATGTAGCTCTTGTGATGGTGAGTATGTGTATGAAGTTTCATGAAGGTAGGCCAAATACTTTTGGAAATATGGTCAAGGTTAAGGTTTTCGGTTAAATTTTCGAAAAATAGGTCAAAGTTCAAAGGTCAAGGTCACAGATCAAAAAGTGTGGTATCACTGAAAAGGTCTTGTCCCAAGGAACATTCATGTGAAGTTTGAAGGCTCTGTTGTGAATAGTATTAAAATGAGAGCAAAAAATGTGTTTCAGAAAAAAATTGGAAAAGGGGAGATAATTCAGCCAAAATCAACAATGTTGTTATGGTCCTTGGTCAAAATGTAGCTCTTGTGATGATGAGTGTGTGTATGAAGTTTCATGAGGCTAGGTCTAATACTTTTTAAGTTATAGCCAAGGTTAAGTTTTTTTGGAACGACGCAGGACGACTCAGGACGACGCAGGACGACTACGCAGACGCCGGAGTGATGACAATAGCTCAAAAGTTTTTTTTCAAAAAACAGACGAGCTAAAAATGACCATTAATGATAATTTTTTCTATAGAATCGATACAATCTGTGCCAGTAATTTTTCTTGGTAATCTGTAAAGCTTTTTTTTTTTTTTTTTTTTACTCTCACCAGCTTGTTTAGTTGATATTGAATTACATGTAACTTGGGACCCCAGCACCAGTGATATAAAGATGAGAACTTTGTTTTGTTTCATCATTCATCACAATTATGAGGATATAACTCATTGTTTCATTATACCCCCACAAATGAAATTTGGGGGGGTATATAGGAGTGAGCTTGTGGGTCGGTCTATTGACTTGGTTTCCAGACGATAACTCAAAAAGCGCTTCACCGATTTTTATAATTTGTGGTACACTGATGTAACATCATAAAATACAGGTCAAGTTCGATTTCCACTACAATTCGTCAATTTTCGACATAGTTATGGCCCCTTTAAAGTGAAAAAATTGCAAAATGCCGCTGTTGTACTATCAAGGCAGTTTTTGTGGGGTTATTCATCACCTTTAGTGATAGCTCTAGTTTTATTTGAAAGGAATCTTCTCTTCAGGCATTGTTTATTTCTTGATATTGAAGGAACTCAAGTTATTTGGTATACATGAAAGAGATGCAACTCTTGTTGCAACATTGTGTCAAGAGATGACTCCATCTCCCCTGGTTAAGGCTGGCTAATCAAGAGCTGAAAAGATCGTTGATTATCGTTCCTACCATTATGACTGATAATCGATTAGGAGTCACTGAAGGTTTGGTCAATTTTATCTGCCACTCATCCAGGTATTTGTTCAAATTTTAGAACAAGTATAGTAAGGAGTTGAGGTGTCTGAAAACTGAGGGAAAGTATGACAGTGTAACAGACACAGAAATAAATAATCAAGATTTAGCAAATCTGTAGCAGTAATTATATTTGTGGAAGTTATTGATCAATTAATGGATCATCCAATTAATCCTGCCAGCCTTACACATGGATCATATATTTTTATTCAGTCTGGAGATGTTTCTAAGGGGAATGCATACTGTTCATTTTCAAAGGAGGCAACTCTTTCAAACATAATTTTGTCTCCCTTGTTATTTTATGTGTTAATGGACTAATTAGTGCAAGAAGTCTTATGTCTATGTCTGGATATATGATATGTTTTAATGCACTAATTCATGCAAGAAGTCAATGTCTAGATCTAGACATATGACTTCTTTCACATAGTAGTGCATTAGTGCTAGACATATGACTTCTTATTTTCTGCAAGTAGCAAAGGCGTAAGTGCAGGATTACCTGAGCTTTTGCTGGTTTCGTATGCCACTGGTAGCCTTCTCATATGATCTGACATATTTTGTTTCTCTGTGAAAGTGCAAAGCTTATGATGATGACAATTCTTATAAAAGGCAACAAAATTATGTTCATTTCAGATGAAATTTATGAAACGAGCCTCTGGCTCCTTTCTTGAGTTTCTTATGAAATGACCAAGATTGCAAGAGTCTCTTTATCATATAATGGACTTTTTAGGTTGTTTTTGCTGAACAAAATCTAAAGAATTGCCAAAGAAAACATTGGGTTGTCATGGCTGGCATTATGACATTATACGCCAGTAACCAGGTCATACCATTTTTATTACATGACTATACACCAATTAACAGCGATGTTTCATGAAAAAAAAGAAAAATAAAATTAACTTCATAAATCATGCAGTATTGTGGCAAACTGTGTGCAGCTGTTGTCATTGTAATGTTGTTAAGCTTCATGATTAAGTGCTATTTTTTAAATGCAAAAGAGTTTAGAAGGACAAAACTATAGTGATTTTGTTGTGTTGCAAACCTTGGACCAGAATTTTTGGCCATTCCACAGATCAGAAGTCCTTATCCTTGTGTGAAAAAGATTGAATGCAAACTCAAGAATGAAAATGGCTATGACGTCATTCTTGTGTATTAAAACATTATTGTAGAATTCATATCCATGATTGATGGGTCTAGAGGAGATGAAAAGATCATGCTCAACAAATTGGCTGTGCATGTTCTTTTACAGAAGACCCTCAATATAATGACAGTAATTTTTCCCTTATACAGTAGAACTTCGATGGCTCGAACACCGATGGCTCGTTTACCATGGCTGAGTCAAACTCATTCTTGAGTCCCTAGGGAAATCCTCTACATAAGATAAAGTGGAGATTTTAGTTTTTTATCTTGCAAATGTATGCTGTGTGTTCTCATTAGAATCGCCTCAATGAGGCGATTCTAATGAGTACACACAGCATACATTTTTATTATAGAACACCGAAAAGATGTCAAAAAGTATCTCGTTATGCCTCCTGGCAATAACCCTTAGTGGCTCGAACTACCCCTGTCTCGAACAGATTTTCGAGGTCCCAAAGGTGTTCGAGCCATTGAAGTTCCACTGTATTGTGCTGTTGTAAAGAATTGACCATTTTAAAGAATCCCAGTTAGGTGTATGTTAGGTAATAAATGGTCTTTTTGCCTTCATTACTCCAAGAAACAAATGTTATAGACATTGGTATTCTATTTTTGACAGAAAATTCTGTTTAGAAAATAGTGCAGGCCCTGATCAGATCTGCGGCATCTGATCTGGGCTTGCACTGATTGCCAAGGTACCCCTTTAGGAATTTCTGCATGCGTCGGGTGAAGAGGCCACTTTCCAGATACAGTAAGATTTTTTTTCCATGGCACAACTTAATTTTAGGCCTAAAATTCCTTCACCTCTTACACTCTTTTTGATAGTTCCGAGCCAGCCAGTATGAAAAAAAGGTATATATCACAGCAAACAGCAAATGTTCAGCCAAATCTGCACATCAGCACAGACCTGTCAGAAGCCTCCCATGTTGGCTGCACATCTGACAGAGGTTAAATCCCCTCTGGGTCAGGCGACGTTGTGTACGGAGATGGATTCTAAAACATTTATCATTTTCCCCTTTGGACTTCCTTTGATTCAAATGCAGTTGTCAGTTTCTGGCAGCAGGTGTACCGCATTGTCTAACTGCTGAAAAACCTTAGTACAGCCAAACTTCAATGGCTCGAACACCTTTGGGACCACAAAATCTGTTCGAGACAGACGGGGTACTTCAATGGCTTGAACAGCTTCGGGACCACGAAATCTTTTTGAGACAGGTAGTTTGAGCCTTTGACGGTTTCTGCCAGGAGGCATAACAAGGTCAATTTTTGGCCTATTTTAGGCGTTCTATGATAAAAATGTCTGCTGTGTGTACTCATTAGAATCGCCTCATTGAGGCGATTCTAACAAGTACACACAGATAGAAGTAAAACAATCTCCTTAATTATCCTGCACTACTTCTTATGCAGCGGAATTTCCTAGGGACTCAAAAATGGGTTTGACTCAGCCATGGTAAACCAGCCATGAGTTTTGGAGCCATCAAAGTTCTATTGTATAAGACATCCTAGTAATAGTGTAACCGGACATCTGGATATGACCTTAATAGTGTTGACTGGGCCATTAAAATCTAAACCAACCAATCGGAGTTTGGGATCTAGCTCCAGATTTATGAAACCTGCTATGTTCATCATGCTGGAGCATGAAATTGCTTTTTTTTTGCATATGAGATAAATACCAGTTTCACATTGGCTGCCTAGCCAGAAATGTTCATGTATGATTATATATTTCCTATTCATCATTTGTGACAAAAGTAAATTATGAACGTCTGTCCATTTTAATGTAGTATTGTATTACCATCATGTTATTTATTGCCTTGTAAAGGAATGTATGAGTTTTTCATGTAATGGATGATTTAATATGTTTATTCTGTCATGTACCATGTAAGTAAATATGTTAATTATGCCAAATGAGCCAGCATATTATTAAAGGGTCATTAAGTCATGCAAACAAGAAGGCTGACTTATCCTGCTGAATAAATTAAGTCACATAAATTAAGTTGCACCAAAGACTGACAATACTTGAATGCCATATTAACTCAAATTCACAAATTGAATGACAATGTAGATACTGATCAGATGGCTTCTCAGAAGCCATCTGATAATGCTTCAACACTGTTTGCGAAGGTAGGGGCTATCATTTTCAGCAGGATAAAGGTTGACTTTCGAATTCCAGAAGTCTTGGACTTCCTTCCATCCAAATTTAGGAGTCTCGCTGGAAATTTTGGAAGTCATTCAGTCAGTAATTTTCATATCTTTTTCAGAAAAAAAAAATCACTTCAATATAAGTTTTGTTTTTAATCCCTTTTAATACATTAAAGGCTTGGTTAAGACTGAATGTGGGGAAACAAGATAGACTTGGGTGAGACTGCATATTTGCAAACAACAAAGACGTGGGTGAGATTGAACGTGTGTAAACAACAAAATTTGATTCACAGCCTATTTTCTTCCATTTTTCGCAAGCAATCTGAAGACTTCCTGTCAGCTTTCCTCAAAACTGAGTGCTTGAAAAGGGGTCTACACTTAAAAGAAAGAATTTGCTCCTTAAAAAAGAAAGAATTTTGCTCCTATAAAGGGGCAAATTCTTAATTTCATAAGTAGACCCCATTGATAAAGGAGGCAAAACATGTTTTTAGAATGAATTAACTCACCTGAGGATGTACCTATTCCCTTTTTGTTGGGCATTTAAAAAAAAAAACAATGTCCACCAATTCTGTCATATGATGAAAGTAATTTGCTTTTAGGATTACTTGTATTCACTCTCTTTTGACTTCAAATTTGAACCTTATTGCAAGAAAACCAGTGTTCATGGTTTGTGACCAGAGTACACACAAACCAGCCTGTGGCTACACAGACTAGCAAGTCTTGAAATTGTAGATATAGAAAGTTGTGGTACCATAACAATCCTAAGTATTAGGGCAGAAATGCCTAAGCAAACAGTACAGACCCAGATCAGAAGCCAACAGTGCAGACCCAGATCAGACTGCTCCTGAAGGAGCAGTCTGATCAGGGTCTACACTCTTTGCCATTCTGTCTGCACGGTTTGGACTCCTTGCAGGATCGTGAAACAAATTTGTTAAAATTTTAGGAGAATTACAGCAAGTCCTCAAGGTGTCCAAACTTTTAGGAGTTTTACAGTAACCAAGTAGCGAACCCTAAAGTGCTGACCAGACTGTGGATGCACAGGTTGATCTGCACCTCAGATGTTAGCAAATGACAAAAAACTGTCCTTTCACGATATGGCTCATTTGATGAATATAACATGCTGTAACCACTGCCGTATTTACCCTAAATATTTGAACACCTCAACTCCTTACCATACTTGTTCTAAGATTCGAAAAGTAAAATTTACAATGCGATGTTGTGTAGATAGCTGGATGAGTGGTAAACGGTGTAGACCTGGGGCCAGTTGTTCAAAACTAACGACGTCGTTAGTTAACATATCATTAAAACTTTGATCATTAAATATGGCAAATATGCTGAAATTTTTGCTGAAAAAATGTGAGCAGCTTTTGCGGATGCCAAAGCTGCTCACATTTTTTTCAGCAAAAATACCAAAATTTATGATATTGTACTTGCTAGAAGAGTTAACAATATGACCACTAACGAGCTTGTTAAGCTAACGATGCTTTGAACAACTGGCCTCTGATGAGGTGCTACAGTCAGTGGCATCTCATCTGTGTTTACACTATTTGCTCTGGCCTAACTGTCCAAATACAGACAGTAAATACAGTTATACTGTATTTATAGCAGACTGACTGTCATGTCACTGTTTTTCATGTAGAAGATGTTTGGATGAGAAATTTTGTATACCTGGATTATATGTGATAAATGTATTTTATATTGTTGTCAATTTTATTATGGGTATTTGTATGTTGACTGTGATTTTGTAGCTTTTTGTAATGGGGCTGAGGATTTTTACAAAGGCTCTTGGGACATGTGCAAGCTCCACACGTGATGACCATCAATCAAAGCTCTTGACTAGAAAAATGTTCAAGAAAGTTTTTGGCTTAGAGTTGACATGACCAGCATTGTAGGATCAGATCAGAGAGCTCTGTTAGTCAACATATCAGTAAAACTTGATCATTTTATTGTGGCAAATATACCATTTAACCCACTTTGTACCAACTGGAATCTTCCTCCTAAAATTCCTATGTTAAGACCACCTCTGACCAGAGGACACTGTAAGCAGAAAAGACAAAGAAAGAATAACTGCAACCTGCTAAATAAGCAACTAAAAGCAGATTTAATCTTAATTTCAGGTGGTCTTAATAGCGGAATTTTACTGTATATAGCACAAGTCCATTTGAAAATTTAGGGTTGTCAGGTTCTGTTTTCTTCAAAATTTATTTGGAGAAAGGCTGAACTTTTTGCAAACAGTGTAGGCCCTGATCAGACACCACATTCTGTGGTGCCTGATCTGGGCCTGCACTGTTTGCCTATTACCCCTTTGTGGGCTTTCCGGTGCAAAATGGGTTAATGATATTTTTGCCGAAAAAATATGACTACCTTTTGCAAACACAAAAGCTACTCAATTTGCAAAAAGATATTCACATATTTAGCAAAACTACCAGCATATTAGATATTGCTGGAACATTTAACAATTTGACGGCTAATGAGCTCATTAAGCTAATGATGCTTTGATCAACTGGGGACAGAAAGAGCAGTCTGTTCAAACTCTGTACTGCTTGCCATTCACACTGCTCAGTTTTGACTCATGTCTAGATGTTAAAATACTATAGACTAAGTTCCTAATAAGAAGAACCAATGAGAATAAAATGTAACTTTCCTTCTTTCTTGTGAATGCTTGTCCTGCTGAACCAGAATACCATAAAAATCCTAGAAATTCGGACACCTTGATGACTTACTGTAATTCTTCTAAAATTTTACCAATTTTGTGACCCCTTTGTCGTCCAAAAGGTACAAATGAAATAGCAAACAGTGTAGACCCTGATGAACAAGGAGCAGTCTGATCTGGGTCTGCACTGTTTGCTTAGGCCTATCTGACCCAATACTTGGGATCATTACAGTATCCACTGCTTTTAGCTCACCTGTCACTTAGTGACAAGGTGGGCTTTTGTGATCACTTTTCGTCCGTCGTCAGTGCGTGCGTGCGTGTGTGTGTGTGTGTGTGCGTAAACTTTTTCTTCAAATGACATCTCCTCCTAAACCACTGATCAGATTTTGACCAAACCTCACAGCAATGATCCTTAGGTGGTCCCCTTTCAAAATTGTTCAAATGGTTCTGGTCCATTGCACATCTGGGTCACAGGAGCTAAAAATAGATTTTTTAAATGAAAACTTTAAAAATCTTCTTCTCTGAAACCGCAAGTCCCAGGTCTTTGATATTTGGTATGAAGCTTCATCTAGTGGACCTCTACCAAGATTGTTCAAATTAAAGCCCTGGGGGCCAAAATGCCCCCGCCCCGGGGGCCTTTGGTTTTACATAGGCTTATATAGGGAAAATCATTAAAAAATCTTCTTCTCTGAAACCACAAGGCCCAGGTCTTTAATATTTGGTGTGAAGCTTTACCTGGTGGACCTCCACTAAGATTGTTCAAATTATAGCCTTAGGGCCAAAAATGCCCCCGCCCCGGGGGCCTTTGGTTTTACATAGGCTTATACAGGGAAAATCTTTAAAAATCTTCTTCTCTGAAACCGCATGGCCCAGATCTTTGATATTTGGTGTGAAGCTTCATCTAGTGGACCTCTACCAGGATTGTTCAAATTAAAGCCCTGGGGGCCAAAATGCCCCCGCCCCAGGGGCCTTTGGTTTTACATAGGCTTATATGGGGAAAATCATTATAAAATCTTCTTCTCTGAAACCACAAGGCCCAGGTCTTTAATATTTGGTGTGAAGCTTTACCTGGTGGACCTCTACTAAGATTGTTCAAATTATAGCCTTAGGGCCAAAAATGCCCCCGCCCCGGGGGCCTTTGGTTTCACATAGGCTTATACAGGGAAAATCTTTAAAAATCTTCTTCTCTGAAACCTCACGGCCCAGATCTTTGATATTTGGTGTGAAGCTTCATCTAGTGGACCTCTACCAAGATTGTTCAAATTATAGCCCTGGGGGGCCAAAATGCCCCCGCCCCGGGGCCTATGGTTTTACATAGGCTTATATAGGGAAAATCATTAAAAAATCTTCTTCTCTGAAACCACAAGGCCCAGGTCTTTAATATTTGGTGTGAAGCTTTACCTAGTGGACCTCTACTAAGATTGTTCAAATTATAGCCTTAGGGCCAAAAATGCCCCCGCCCCGGGGGCCTTTGGTTTTACATAGGCTTATACAGGGAAAATCTTTAAAAATCTTCTTCTCTGAAACCGCACGGCCCAGATCTTTGATATTTGGTGTGAAGCTTCATCTAGTGGACCTCTACCAGGATTTTTCAAATTATAGCCCTGGGGGCCAAAATGCCCCCGCCACAGGGGCCTTTGGTTTTACATAGGCTTATATAGGGAAAATCATTAAAAAATCTTCTTCTCTGAAACCACAAGGCCCAGGTCTATAATATTTGGTGTGAAGCTTTACCTGATGGACCTCTACTAAGATTGTTCAAATTATTACCTAAGGGCCAAAAATGCCCCCACTAGGGGGCCTTTGGTTTTACATAGGCTTATACAGGGAAAATCTTTAAAAATCTTCTTCTCTGAAACCGCACGGCCCAGATCTTTGATATTTGGTGTGAAGCTTCATCTAGTGGACCTCTACCAAGATTGTTCAAATTATAGCCCTGGGGGCCAAAATGCCCCCGCCCCGGGGGCCTATGGTTTTACATAGGCTTATATAGGGAAAATCATTAAAAAATCTTCTTCTCTGAAACCAGCAGGCCCACGTCTTTAATATTTGGTGTGAAGCTTTACCTGGAGGACCTTTACTAAGATTGTTCAAATTATAGCCTTTGGGCCAAAAATGCCCCCGCCCCGGAGGCCTTTGTTTTTACATAGACTTATACAGGGAAAATCTTTAAAAATCTTCTCTGAAACCGCAAGGCCTAGATCTTTGATATTTGGTGTGAAGCTTCATCTAGTGGACCTCTACCAAGATTTTTCAAATTATAGCCTTTGGGCCAAAAATGCCCCCGCCCCGGGGGGCTTTGGTTTTACATAGGCTTATACAGGGAAAATCTTTAAAAATCTTCTTCTCTGAAACCACAAGGCCCAGATCTTTGATATTTGGTGTGAAGCTTCATCTAGTGGACCTCTTTCAAGATTGTGCAAATTATAGCCCTGGGGCCGAAAATGGCCCCACCCTTGGACCCTTTGGTTTTTCATAGCCCTTTAAAGGGAAACCTTTAAAAATCTTCTTCTCTGAAACCACAAGGCCCAGGTCTTTGATATTTGGTATGAAGCTTCACCTAGTGGACCTCTACCAAGATTGTTCAAATTATAGCCCTGGAGCCAAAAATGCCCCCGCCCAGGGGGCCTTTGGTTTTACCTAAGCTTATGTAGGGGAAATCTTTAAAACTTTTCTTCTCTGACACCGCAAGGCCCAGATCTTTGATATTTGGTGTGAAGCTTAATCTAATGGACCTCTACCAAGATTGTTCAAATTATAGCCCTGTGGCCAAAAATGCCCCCGCCCCGGGGGCCTTCGGTTTTACATAGGCTTATATAGGGAAAATCTTTAAAGAAACTTCTTCTCAGAAACTGCAAAGCCAAGGTCTTAGATATTTGGTGTGAAGCTTCATCTATTGGACCTCTATCAAGATTGTTCAAATTATAGCCCTAGGACCAAAAATGCCCCCACCCTGGGACCCTTTGGTTTTTCATAGTCTTATAGGGAAAATATTTAAATTCTTCTTCTCTGATACCACAAGGCCCTGCTCTATGCCATTTGATATGAAGCTTCAACTAGTAGACCTCTACCAAGATTGTTAAAATTATAGCCCTTGGGCCAAAAATGCCCCCACCCCTGGGGCCTTTGGTTTTACGTAGGCTTATACATGGAAAATCTTTAAAAATCTTCTTCTCTGAATCCGCAAGGCCCAGATCTTTGGTATTTGGTGTGGAGCTTCATCTAGTGGACCTTTTTCAAGATTGTTCAAATTATAGCCCTGGGGGCAAAAATACCCCCACTCTGGGACCCTTTGGTTTTTCATAGGCTTATATAGGGAAAACCTTTAAAACTCTTGTCTCAAACCAGAAGGCCCAGGTCTTTGATATTTGGAATGAAGCTTCATCTAGTGGACCATTACCAAGTTTGTTCAAATTATAGCCCTTGGGCCTAGAATGTACTGGAGACACTAATTCTCAGATGAGCCCTTTGGTTTTACATAGGCTTATATAGGAAAAATCTATAAAAATCTTCTTCTCTGAAACTGCAAGGCCCAGGTGTTTGATATTTGGTATGAAGCTTCATCTTGTGGACCTCTACCAAGTTTGTTCAAATTATAGCCCTGGGGCCAAAAATGTCGCTGCTCCGTAGCCCTTTGGTTTTAGATAGGCTTATATAGGGAAAATCTTGAATAATCTTCTCCTCTGAAACCACAAGGCCTGGGTCTGTGATATTTGGTATGAAGCTTCATCTAGTGGACCTCTACCAAGATTGTTCAAATTATAGTCCTGGGGCCCACAAGTTTTACATGGACTTACATAGGGAAAACCTTTAAAAATCTTGCTGCCTGAAACAAGACGGCCCAGGTCTATCCCTCCAGTACCATTGGACCAATTTCATTTAAACTTTGAAGTAATGTTGCTTAGATGACCCTCTACCAAAAAAGCTAAAACAATCCTGCTCAGATGTACAAAATATCGGGAGCTAAAAATAGAAAAATATTGTAAATATGATTCAAACATGAACTCCTCCTAAAACCTTAGGCAAATTTGATTAAAACTTCACAGGAATGTTGCCTATGTTACTCCCTACCAAATAAGCTAAAATCACTCTGCTGATGGCCAAGATGGCCACCAGAGCTAAAAGTAGATTGTCCTCGAGGCAGTGACACTCAGGTGAGCGAACCAGGGCCCTCTGGGCCCTCTTGTTTACAGACAGTATCTCCTCAGTAGTGGAACTGTGGCATTCAGTTTGTGAATTTGTAGGAATAACATCATGTAATCTGTTTGATTGAATTGCAGAATCTGGTGTGGCTTTATTAATTTTTTTTTGCAGGACAAGAGTTAGAATCATGTGTTTTTGAATACAAATATAGATTGCATTGATGAATAATGACTACCCAAAACTACTCTGGCCCCTACCCAGCAGAGCTTGGAGAAATAGATTGGGCTACATGGTGCTCCCATGCAGAGCTGAAACTGACTACACATGAGTACTGGTAAATAGCTTAGAAGGACTAAGTCTGCCCATGCAAAAGGGTGTGAGTTTGACTATCTAATACATAAGCCTTTTGGCTTCATTGGGCGGCAGAGCTTGAGATGTCATCTCATTTCAATGCCCTGTAAAAGTCCCACAAAAGTGGAAGAATGTCTCCAAAATGACCTAAAGAGTGTTGGCAGGGACGTTAAACTTAAATTACAACAAACAAATTTATGCAGAAATAAGGCAAATCATCCCTAAATTGTTGTAACTCCTTTATGAGCTTAATATGGTTCACTGGAATGTTAAACCTCAATTCAAACAAACATTTATCATGAGCACTGGTTGAAGTGTTCCGGTATTCATTGTATCATTTCCATAAAAATACACGTCACGAAACACACGCCTATATAATTTTGACCCCCTTGAACCCCACTTTTATATAGTAAAACTGGGGTTTGCCAGGGTAAACCTTATTTTTCTTATTTCTGCTCTAAAATATAGATTCTGGGTACTCGTTAGAACCGCCTCAATGAGGCGGTTCTAACCAGTACCCACAATCTATATTTTGAGTAGAAATAAGAAAAATATCACAATTTTTCATCCTAAAATTTTCACTTTTTCAGCGATAAAGTTTACAATGTATTTGTATAGGCAGGTTTTCGTAATGAACTTTGCATAGATGCAGACTGATCTGAATCTACACTTTTTACATGTCCTAAGGTTCTCATTGCTAGCATTTTAGCATGTATATAAGCATTCCCGCAGTAACATGTTATTGTGTGTTCAAATTGACAGGCCCATATATTCTTCATTTAGGCTTTAGTATTATTTGATGTTTGGATTTCTGGGCTCAAAAAGCTACCGTGATG
Organism: Lucinisca nassula; assembly: GCA_963580285.1. Classification (NCBI taxonomy): domain Eukaryota; kingdom Metazoa; phylum Mollusca; class Bivalvia; order Lucinida; family Lucinidae; genus Lucinisca; species Lucinisca nassula. The sequence goes on from OY757010.1 coordinate 186,815,510, forward strand.
ATTGCAATTATTGGGACAGACATGCCTAATCAAACAGTGCAGACCCAGATGAAGGAGCAGTCTGATCAGGGGCTACACTGTTTGCCATTCTGTCTCCACTTTTTGGACTCCTTGCTGAATCAAGAAACAAATTTGTTAAAAAAACTTCAAATTCTGGTGACCATTACTTCATTTTAAAAGTCAAATCAGTGCAGTGATTGCCAATTTTTGCTCTCTTCTGAAGCAGTTGATGTAATTTGGGCAAATTTTGTGTAATATACAAGTTTTACATACAAAAGACAAGATTAAATATTGGTGACCGTCACCTACTTTTCAAAGTTACATGGGTCGAAGATTGTTCAATTTTGCTTGTGTACACAATGTCTCTTGAAGAATGAAGATTTCTGGCCAATAACATTATGTCATGGCAACATAAGAAAGATTTGATTCAACTATGGTCAGTCAGATTTCATTTTCAGGGGAATTTTTTCTGGTTTGGAGTTAGCACTTCAAGGTGGCTCTGAATATTTTACCTACCATCACATGAACAAGTCCGTGAAATGAACAACCCCTAAACCCCACTTTATATAGAGAAAACTGAGGTTTCCAGGGGTATACACTATTTTTAGCTCACCGTCACGTAGTGACGAGGTGAGCTTTTGGGATCACTTTTTGTCCGTCGTCCGTCGTGCGTGCGTCCGTGCGTCCGTGCGTGCGTCCGTGCGTGCGTAAACAATTTCTTTAAACGACATCTCCTCCTAAACCACTGATCGGATTTTGACCAAACTTCACAGGAATGATCCTTAGGTGGTCCCCTTTCAAAGTTGTTCAAATGGTTCCGGTCCGTGCACATCTAGGTTACAGGAGCCAAAAATAGATTTTTTTCACCAAAAACTTAAAAAATCTTCTTCTCTGAAACCACAAGGCCCAGGTCTTTGATATTTGGTATGAAGCTTCATCAAGTGGACCCCTACCAAGATTGTTCAAATTATAGTGCTGGGGCCAAAAATGCCCCCGCCCTGGGGCCCTTTGGTTTTACATAGGCTTATATAGGGAAAATCTTTAAAAATCTTCTTCTCTGAAACCACAAGGCCCAGGTCTTTGATATTTGGTATGAAGCTTCATCTAGTGGATCCCTACCAAGATTGTTCAAATTATAGTGCTGGGGCCAAAAATGCCCCCGCCCCGGGGCCCTTTGGTTTTACATGGGCTTATATAAGGAAAATCTTTAAAAATCTTCTTCTCTGAAACCACAAGGCCCAGGACTTTGATATTTGGTATGAAGCTTCATCTAGTGGACCCCTACCAAGATTGTTCAAATTTTAGTGTTGGGACAAAAAATGCCCCCGCCATGGGGCCCTTTGGTTTTACATTGGCTTATATAGGGAAAATCTTTAAAAATCTTCTTCTCTGAAACCACAAGGCCCAGGACTTTGATATTTTGTATGAAGCTTCATCTAGTGGACCCCTACCAAGATTGTTCAAATTATAGTGCTGGGACAAAAAATACCCCCGCCACGGGGCCCTTTGGTTTTACATTGGCTTATATAGGGAAAATCTTTAAAAATCTTCTTCTCTGAAACCACAAGGCCCAGGTCTTTAGTATTTGGTATGAAGCTTCATCTAGTGGACCCCTACCAAGATTGTTCAAATTATAGTGCTGGGGCCAAAAATGCCCCCACCCCGGGGCCCTTTGGTTTTACATAGGCTTATATAGGGAAAATCTTTAAAAATCTTCTTCTCTGAAACCACAAGGCCCAGGCCTTTGATATTTGGTATGAAGCTTCATCTAGTGGACCCCTACCAAGATTGTTCAAATTATAGTGCTGGGACAAAAAATGCCCCCGCCACGGGGCCCTTTGGTTTTACATTGACTTATATCGGGAAAATCTTTAAAAATCTTCTGCTCTGAAACCACAAGGCCCAGGTCATTGATATTTGGTATGAAGCTTCATCTAGTGGACCCCTACCAAGATTGTTCAAATTATAGTGTTGGGGCCAAAAATGCCCACACCCCCCTGCCCTTTGGTTTTACATAGGCTTACATAGGGAAAATCTTTAAAAATCTTCTTCTCTGAAAACACAAGGCCCATGACTTTGATATTTGGTATGAAGCTTCATCTAGTGGACCCCTACCAAGATTGTTCAAATTATAGTGCTGGGACAAAAAATGCCCCCGCCACGGGCCCTTTGGTTTTGCATTGGCTTATATAGGGAAAATCTTTAAAAATCTTCTTCTCTGAAACCACAAGGCCCAGGACTTTGATATTTGGTATGAAGCTTCATCTAGTGGACCCCTTCCAAGATTGTTCAAATTATAGTGCTGGGGCAAAAAATGCCTCTGTCCGGGGGCCCTTTGGTTTTACATAGGCTTATATAGGCAAAATCTCTAAAAATCTTCTTCTCTGAAACCGCTAGGCCCAGGTCTTTGATATTTGATGTGTAGCTTCATCTAGTGGACCTTTGCCAAGATTGTTCAAATTATAGCCTTTGTTGATGTTTGGTATGAAACTTCACCTTTAAGACCTCCCTCAACATTATGCACATTAAAGCCCTGGGGCCAATAATGGCCCTCTCTGGGGCCCACTTGTTACACTATGGATCAGGTGAGCGATCCAGGGCCATCATGGCCCTCTTGTGTTTTATATTAGGATCACTTTTTGTCTGTCATCCGTGTGTAAACAATTTCTTCAAACGACATCTCCTCCGAAACCACTGATCAGATTTTGACCAAACTTCACAGGAATGATCCTTAGGTGGACCCCTTTCAAAGTTGTTCAAATGGTTCCGGTCCGTTGCACATATAGGTCACAGGAGCCAAAAATAGATTTTTTTTACCGAAAACTTAAAAAATCTTCTTCTCTGAAACCGCAAGGCCCAGGTCTTTGATATTTGGTATGAAGCTTCATCTAGTGGACCCCTACCAAGATTGTTCAAATTATAGTGCTGGGGCCAAAAATGCCCTCGCCCCGGGGCCCTTTGGTGTTACATGGGCTCATATCGGGAAAATCTTTAAAAATCTTCTCTGAAACCCCAAGGCCCAGGTCTTTGATATTTGGTATGAAGCTTCATCTAGTGGACCCCTACCAAGATTGTTCAAATAATAGTGCTTGGGCAAAAACTGCCCCCGCCCTGGGGCCCTTTGTTTCACATTGGCTTATATAGGAAAAATCTTTAAAAATCTTCTTCTCTGAAACTGCAAGGCCCAGGTCTTTGCTATTTGGTATGAAGCTTCATCAAGTAGACCCCTACCAAGATTGTTCAAATTATAATGCTGGGGCCAAAAAAGCCCCTGCCCCGTGGCCCTTTAGTTTTACATAGACTTATATAGGGAAAATCTTTAAAATCTTCTTCTCTGAAACCACAAGGCCTAGGTCTATGACATTTGTGTGAAATTTCATCTAGTGGACTTCTATCAAGATTGTTCAAATTATAGTGCTAGGGCCAAAAATGCCCCCGCCCGAGACCCTTTGGTTTTACATAGACTTATATAGGGAAATCTTTAAAAATCTTCTTCTCTGAAACTGCAAGGCCAAGGTCTTTGATATTTGGTATGGAGCTTGATCATCTTGTGGACCTCTACCAAGATTGTTCAAATTATAGCCCTCTGGCCCCAAATGTCACCGCCCCAGGGCCCTTTGGTTTTTACATAGACTTATATAGAGATAAACTTTCAAAATCTTCTTCTCTGAAACAGCAGATATTTGGTATTTGGTGTGAAGCTTCATTTAGTGGGCCTCTATCAAGATTGTTTAAATTATAGCCCTTAGGCCAAAAATGCCCCGGGGCCATTTGGTTTTACATAGGCTTATGAAGGGAATATCTCTAAAAAAAAAACCTTCTTATCTGAAACTGCAAGACCCAGGTCTTTGATATTTGGTGTGTAGCTTCATCTAGTATACCTTTGCCAAGATTGTTCAAATTACAGCCTTTGTTGATATTTGGTATGAAGCTTCACTTTTTTAGACCTCCCTCAACATTATGCACATTCTAACCCTTGGGTCAATAATGGCCCTCCCCGGGGCCCACTTGTTACTCTATGGATCAGGTGAGCGATCCAGGGCCATCATGGCCCTCTTGTTCTTATTTCTGCTCCAATATATAGGTTGTGGGTACTTGTTAGAACCGCCTCAATGAGGCGGTTCTAACGAGTACCCACAACCTATGTTTGCAGTATAAATAAGAAAAATATCACGGATTTTCATCAGAAAAACAGCCATTTTGGAGATGTGAAGAAATGCTCTATGTCGCACGGGTGTGTTACAGTAATGTTTTACAAGTGCAGTATAACATTGAATTTCATGTGAATTTTTGTTGAGAAAATTGGCGGTCATCTGAATTTGCTGCAAACTTACAGTAAAAAGCCTAAAAATTTGGACACCTTGAGGACTTGCTGTAATTCTTCTAAAATTTTAACAAATTTGTTTCATGATCAAGCATGGAGTCCAAAAGGTGCAGATGGAATGACAAATAGTGTAGACCCTGATCAGACTGCTTCTTCAGGAGCAGTCTGATCATGGTCTGCACTGTTTGCTCAAATGAGCAGTCTGATGTTGAAGGAGAAATCTGATCTGGCTTAGGCCTATCTGTCCCAATACTTAGGATCATTATGGTATTGCACAAACACAGTGTAATAAAATTTACAGAATTTGAAATTCTATGAAGTAAAATTAAAATTCTATTACTTCTTTTGATCTGATTGAAAAGAAAAATAAAAGGAAAATAAACACTTCAAAATACACAAGATGTTTTGGTTTAATACTTTCAACCTTAACCCATTCAGTACCAGAAACCCCTAAAGGAGTACCTTGGCAAACAGTGCAGGCCCAGATCAGATGCCGCAAAATGCGGCGTCTGATCAGGCCCTACACTGTTTGCAAAAAGTTCAGCCATTTTCCAAACAAATTTTGAAGAAAACACAACCTGTCACCCCTAAATTATGAAATGGACTCCAGCCATACATAAGGAGGAAGATTCCATTTGGTACAAAAAGGGTTAATACTACTGATACAGTAATGAAAATATATAAATCATCTGCCATCTGCCAAAGGAACTAGCAATTTTCAGGTAAAAGTGTTTGATATTTTTTCATATTTCAAACCCAGACATATATTGTTGGTACTCATTAGAACTGCCTTGTTGGAGTAGTTCTAATGAGCACCCACATTCTGTGTTTTTGAGCAAAAACAAGGAAACTAATATTCCCCTTTAAACATAATTTTTCCCTTTATAAAAAGAGGTTTACAGGAGTATTAATTACACAGACTTGTTGGGCCCCTGCCCATCCGGGCTTGGAGAAATATACATGTATTAGGTTGCATGGTGCTTCTATGTAGGGCTGAAATCGACCAATTTTTTTAGTACTGGTAAACAGCATGGAAGGTCTGTCGTCTGCCCAAGCAAAGTGGTGCCAGTTGGACTGTCCCTTAAACCATAGCGGTTTCTTTGGGTGGTAGGGCCTGAGATGTCATATAATCACAATGTCAGGTAAAACACTCATAAAATTGGAAGCAACTTTCCAAAACCTCCTAAAATGTATTGACAGGGACATAAAACCTCAACACAAAAAAGTTGGCCCCCGCCCATAGGGGCTTGAAGAAATATATGGGCTGCATGATGCTTCCATGCAGAGATGAATCTGGCCCACACACTAGTACTGGTAAACTGCTTAGAGGATCTAAGCCTGTCCAGAAACTGCGGTGCGAGGCGGAATGGCCATGCTAATAAACCCTGTTGGTTTCATTTGGCGGCAGGGCTTGAGATGTCATTTCATCTCAATGTCAGGTAAAAGTTCCACAAAATTGGAAGCAACGTCTCCGAAATGACCTTTACAGTGTTGGCGGGGGGGGGTTAAACCTCAAACCAAACAAATTCAACTAAAAAAAATGCACAGACTTGTTAACTCATAAAATGCCAATCACGACAATTGTTGTCTGCTTTGTCATCTGCCAAGTACTTTAAAATTAGTTTTTGCCAACAGTGTGGACCCAGATCAGACTGCTCCTCTAAGAGTGGTCTGATCTGGGTCCACACTTTGTCTATGTGAAAAAATATCTGTAAAAAGTTGGCAAGAAGATTCAGCAGATGACATAACCAGACAACATTTTCAGATGTAGTTTTTCTCAGCATCTTAAGAATTAACCTCATGCCTTGCAGTGATTTGTTGTAAGCCCCTCCATGCAAAAGTAACTTTCCTTTTTTGTCAGAGAAACGAATCATCAGCCTTTTATTCTAGCAAGGAAAATATCTAACGCACTGAGTCCAGGGACCAGTTGTCAAAAGTAATTATGTTGTTATCAAGGGCAAGAGCATAGTAGCTCAGTGTCCTTTGATGCCAGAGGTCCCTGGTTCAATTTCCCACAAGCGTGGATGAATTTTCAGTGTCAGAGACTCAACATGCTCCATTGGCATCATTTGAGTGTATTTGCAAGAATAATGTCACAGAGTTTACTGTCCTTCGGATCAAGAGAATTTTCCCTGTGCAGGTCAAAGATCCATTCTGTAATTTATATGATTACTGTGTAGATTTTGCGAAACAACAGGGGCCAGTTGCTCAAAGCATATTGTTAGCTTAATGAGCTCGTTAGTGGTAAAATTGTTAACTGTTCTAGCAAGTACAATATCTACCGGTAATATAGTTATTTTTGCTGTAAAATGTGCACAGCTTTTGCATCTGCAAAAGCTGCTCACATTTTTTCAGCAAAAATATTAGCATATTTGCCATATTAAATGATAAAAATTTTAACAATATGTTATCTAACGGCACCGTTAGTTTTGAACAACTGGCCCCTGAGCATTCCATTAGTCCAGAATAAGGACAGTTACATAAACTGACCAGCTTAACAAAAATATGACATACAAGCGATCTTCATAGGCTAAAACACCTTTGGGACCATAAAATTTGTTCTAGACTGATAGCTTGAGCCACTGACAGAGTACTGGTAAACCACTTAGAGGATCTAAGCCTGCCCAGGCAAAGCGGTGCTAGTCGGACCGTCCATGCTTATAAACCCTATTGGTTTCATTGGACGACAGGGCTTGAGATGTCATTTCATCTCAATGTCGGGTAAAAGTCCCACAAAATTGGAAGCAACATCTCCAAAATGACCTATACAGTGTTGACGGGGACGTTAAACCTCAAACAAAAAACTGAGATTTAATCCTTATCCCGCTGAATAAATCATTCTAGCCACTCCCATTTCTGGCTTTCAACCAATCAAAGTATATGTACTTGATATAATCAGGCCTTAAATTTTTCAGGTATTTGCTGGATTTCAGGCTTTGAGAGCTTGATTTATTTTGATTTTTTCCTCCTATATTCTGTTTTAACTCTTATCATGCTGTTTATGACAACCCCTACCTTTGTAAACAGTGTAGATCCAGATCAGTTGGAAGAAGCAATCTGAGCAGGATCTACACTGTTTGACATTACGTTTATGGCTTTGAAAGAATAAATTACATCAAGTAATCTGATTGGTTCAAAGTCAGAAATTGGTGTGACTTAATAACTGAATATTCAGCAAGATAAGGGTTAAATTTCAGGATCAGTATGAGGCCTGTATAATGTATTCATTGAATTCACAAACTGCATGAAGAGATGTAGATCCTGATCAGAAGCCATCTGACCTTGATCTACACTGTTTGCAAAGATCATGGTTATCATGTTCAGTGGGATAATGGTTAACCCTTAGCCTGCTGTTCATGGCAACCCTTACCTTTACAAACAGTGTAGATCCTGATCAGTCTGCAGAAGCCATCTGATCTACACTGCCATTCTGTTTGCAAATTTGAATGAATAAATTACAGCAAGTAATTTGATTGGTTGAAATGTAAATAGGTGTATCTAAATTTATGCAGTGAAATAAGGGTTAATAACAGTGCCAGGTCATATGGCAAAATGAGGATAATTTAGGAATATTTGTTTTATCTTCATGTTTTGGTATGTTATGTTACTCAGGCATCAGGGGACAGTTTCGCATTTGAGGGTGGACATTTTTCAAAATATTATAGTAGGAGAGCCAATAATGGCATGGTTGCTCATAGAAATTGTGATATGTGGATATTTTTTGCCAATGTGGGCTTATTTGCTGAGTATCTGTACTTTTATGAAATGGAATACGAAACTAAAACCCCGGCTGTCTGGATGCTGTGCAAGTTCAAGGTGCAGCGGCATATCTGAATTCACGAAGGTAGCTTTGGCACTAAAAAGTAGCTGTTTTTCAAAGAGGATTCCTGAAAAAGTTTACTGGTTATGGTATACTTTTCTGTCTATTTCTTTGCATGTGACTGAGTGTACATGACATTTCAACAGGTGCCAAGTACTTGTGTTTTGGGAGTAAATTCACAGGATCTGTCAAAGTGAGGTGGAGTCATGATTTTTTGTATGTAAAAATTAGTGGGTGGGGTAAGTGAAATGCTGCTGCTGTCAGCCTATGCAAACAGAGAAGTGTTTCTTAGGTATTCTGTTTTGATTTCATGCATGTGTGGAGCAATTTGAAACCAAAACAGAAGTTATCGCTTTCTCCAGGAGTTGTCGATAACGATTCAAAAACTTGGTGTGACGCGGACAAAAAAGTGCTGCGATTAACTGTCCCTTGATGCCTTAAGGGAAAACGCCAAAAATTCAAGTCATCTTTTGGGGTCTTATTCACTGCAATTTGAAAAGCTTATTATTTGTCGAATGAGTACCCGCAATGTTTTTGTGCATCGTGCAGTCCATATTTACGCAGGAAATGATACGCTATAGGTACCGTATGATTGTCCGATTTAAAGCCGACAAACAGTTTTCTTACACCAGACTGCAGCCTGTGCCCTTAAACATCTAATTCACATACTGGGGATGGAAATATTGTTTATTTTCAAGGATTTGAATATTTTTACATCTAAATATGGCCTTAAAAAGTATAATTTAAGCTAGTTTGGCTTTGTTTTTGGTCATTTTTCCCAATTTTGAATGAATTTTCCATTGGGGAAATGGGCAAAATTTTACTGAAGTCAAAAATTTGGCTCTACTCCACACCACAGTGGCACAGGCATTCTATCAAGCATTAAAATCTACCAGAAAAAGCAATTAACAGCATTCCAAGACAGTTCAACAGGAATATTTTGAACAAAAACAGTTGTCGAGCTTGGCAAGGGCGCACAAATGATATTGGTTTTGGTGAAAAGCTTGTATGGCATTGCAATGTGTGCGCTTGTCTGAAATTACACCGCATTGATTTTGCACCAGACCATTTAAATATTTATCACAGGAGTACTTGATATGACATTTTGCCCATTTTTGCCCTAACCATCTCTGTGTAAATGTTATGACCTGTCTCATGAGCCACACTCTGTGAAAAAATAATAGGTAATTCAGTAAAAATGATGGACAGTGCCATGACCACTATAAATGCAAAGGTTGCCTCATAAACAGATCTCTAATTTGTGCTGTGCAAATGTCCAAAAAGCCTATCCAGGTCCTTAATATTAACAACAATGTCCTTTTCAGCACTGTAAGACCTTCTGTGTGTCCAAGAATGTACATTGGACACATTATTCTGATAGGATTCTTTCTCTTTTCCAGTCTGTAGCTGGTATCTTCAGAATACTCACCAGGTCTAGCTGCTAGTTGCTGATGACAGCACATGTGCAAGTTAAGAAGTTCTTCTTATCCAAGTAAGTGTAGTTTCTTGCAGCCAGAAAGTGTTTTTTCTTGTGCTGACTCCATTTTATATAGTGGAGAATGACAAGGCCAGTGCAATGTTACACTTCTCCCTGATTCTTTTAAAGAGATTTTTTAGTCTGGGGCTCAGTTCTTACCTTGCAGTATGCCCCAGACTCAGAAAATAGTGCTTTGACTGTAACAAAAACACAGTAGAACCTTTCTCAAACACATTCAGAAATGAAATACCCTTTTTGCAGTTTCTGATATGCATAGTTGCTGTTTTATCATAACCTGTAGACTCTGTTTTGGTTGAAATTCAGCTTCAGGAGAAACCTTATGATTTTGATTGTTTTAGAGCCTGTCAGTATCTTTATCTAAGCCAGTTATCTGATAAGAAATGACACAACTGACTTAATTGGTTTGTTCTCTCCCTTTTTCTTACCTGCAGAGGGTGTCCACTTTAGACTCTGATCAGTAGCAAAGGGGAGATAATGAATATCTCAAAGGCCCAGTCATTTTAGGAAAATTTGGGGATTTGGGGTGGGTTCTTAAGTTTACGGCCCATGTCCACCAATTCAGTCATTTAGGGCCAGTGCTATCAGTTACATGTTTTACATCAAACATCACTGTTTACATCCCTATTCACCACATTGCTGTGTATCATCAAATGACATCTCCAGAAAGCATCGTCCATCATGGACTTAGTGCGCAATTCTCCGAATTGAATCTGGCCGCTCTTCAGTATTGATGAAAATCCAAAAGGGCTATGAAAGCAACAACATGTATTTTAGTCAACACTTTTTTATTTGTTTTTATTACAAATAAGCCAAATTACAATGTGGGATCACCAATAGCTGAAAATCAAAGAAAACTTCCAAACTTAAGGCATCAGGGGACAGTTTCGCATTTGAGGGTGGACGTTTTTCAAAATATTATAGTAGGAGAGCCAATAATGGCATGGTTGCTCATAGAAATTGTGATATGTGGATATTTTTTGCCAATGTGGGCTTATTTGCTGAGTATCTGTACTTTTATGAAATGGAATACGAAACTAAAACCCCGGCTGTCTGGATGCTGTGCAAGTTCAAGGTGCAGCGGCATATCTGAATTCACGAAGGTAGCTTTGGCACTCAAAAGTAGCTGTTTTTCAAAGAGGATTCCTGAAAAAGTTTACTGGTTATGGTATACTTTTCTGTCTATTTCTTTGCATGTGACTGAGTGTACATGACATTTCAACAGGTGCCAAGTACTGGTGTTTTTGGAGTAAATTCACAGGATCTGTCAAAGTGAGGTGGAGTCATGATTTTTTGTATGTAAAAATTAGTGGGTGGGGTAAGTGAAATGCTGCTGCTGTCAGCCTATGCAAACAGAGAAGTGTTTCTTAGGTATTCTGTTTTGATTTCATGCATGTGTGGAGCAATTTGAAACCAAAACAGAAGTTATCGCTTTCTCCAGGAGTTGTCGATAACGATTCAAAAACTTGGTGTGACGCGGACAAAAAAGTGCTGCGATTAACTGTCCCTTGATGCCTCATTAGAATCTTTTTGATGAGGCACTAGGAGTTTTTTTCGTGACGTACTTCCGGTTCTAAAAATAGAACGGGAAAAGCCCTGGCCGTCAACTGTCATATATTGCTTCAAGGCCCAGTGGAACAGATAAAGTGTTAATTACAGCGTAAAACAGTGGAATTCTTTTAAACGATTGGCGAATTCTAATGTAAGATAATGGGAGAAACACTGATATGCTGCCAGGTGTGAAATTTCGCATTTCGAAAACATGCCTTTACAAATACATTATCAGTTTTTCGGCCAAATGTTGGAAATTTTAAGATGTAAAATTATGCTATTATTCTTATTTCTGCTCAAAACATAGATTGCGGAACTCGATAGAACCACCTCGACGAGGCGGTTCTATCAAGTACTCACAATCTATGTTTTTGGAAATAATGTTTACCCCTGTAAACCACAGTTTTACAATATCAAAGTGGGGTTTGAGGGGGTCAAAATCGCATAGGCATGTTTTCAGTGTGTATACACAGCATTCATTTAAAAAAAAAAAAAAAATAGGGACTTTTCTTTTAGAAGAGTTCTAATATGCCATGGTTGATGAGACAACGGGGTTCTGGTCATTGACATGTCACTGTAGCGCCGACTCCAAACTAATGATAGCAAAGAAATAAGAATGAACAATGTATATTTCAGTATTTATTTTGGCCAGAATAGATACAAAAATATATACAAATGATGCCTTGCTTTAACTGTATGTACAAATGTGAGGTCATGTGAGATGAACAGTGATATTCCGAGTAGTTTGTCCAGATCCGTGTATCCTTGTATCCATGTCTTGTTGACTAGAAGAACTTCTGTGAAAAGAAATACAGTGACATTACACTATTAACCCTTCTCTTACTGAATATTCATTTAAGCCACACCCATTTCTGTCTATCAACCAATCAAATTACCTTATGTAATTTATTGCTACAAATTCATAAATTGAATACCAAACAGTGTAGATCCTGATCAGATGGCTTCTTCAGAAGCCATCTGATCTGGATCTACACTGTTTGCAAAGATAGGGGTTGTCGTGAACAGCAAGATAAGGGTTAAAAAGCTTTTTTAGTTGGTTGCAGTTATTCTTTCTTTGTGTTTTCTGCATGCAGTGTCATCTGGTCTGAGACCACCTTTGGGACTGTACAAAAGTGGTCTTTAGACCACCTTTGTGACTTTCAAAAGTGGTCTTAAAGACCACTTTTGTACAGTCCCAAAGGTGGTCTTAATATAGGATTTTTGCTGTATACAGTTGTACTTCAAATACCTTTGGGACCATAAAATGTTTGAGACAGGGGTAGTTCAAGCCACTGAGAGTTACTCATAGAGCCTGACCGTGAGGTATAATGGGAATTATTTAGATATATCTTTTCAAAGTTCTATAAAATGAAGGTATATTGTGTGTACTCATTAAGGGGAATGGGAACACCTGGCAGATTTTCCGCCATTTTTCAAAGGCAGGCAACTTTCGGGACTTTCTGTTTGCTTTTCTATAAGAAACGGGGTCTACCCAGAAAGGAATGAATTTTCTCCCCAGGAGCCCTATTGGCATGGGAGACAAAAACGCTTTTGCAGGAGTTCCCTCCCCTGAAGGTGTACCCATTCCCCTTAAATCGCCTCATGAGAAGATTCTTATGAATACGTGATGCGATTCTGATGAATACACATTACATACCTTTTTGAGATTCTACCTCAATATATGTCTGCATGATGCTTCCACGTAGAGCTGAATCCGCCCGGCACACTAGTACTGGTAAACTGCTTAGAGGATCTAAGCCTGTCCAGGAACCGCGGTGCGAGGCGGACCGTCCATGCTAATAAACCCTATTGGTTTCATTGGGCGACAGGGCTTGAGATGTCATTTCATCTCAATGTCGGGTAAAAGTCCCACAAAATTGGAAGCAACGTCTCCAAAATGACCTTTACAGTGTTGACGGGGACGTTAAACCTCAAATCAAACAAACAAAACCTAAACATATGTATATGTATATCTAGATTTATTGGACTCAAGAAGGAGAAACGAAACATGAGTATTGGAACTACCAGAGTTTCAATGTACATACACCACAGTAAATATATCATTTATTGACCAGTAATGTTTAAATGAGTTTTTTTTTTTCCAGATGAAATAAGGTGCTGGCTGCAGTCGCCCAGTAGGATAAGCGTCTGCCTGGGCACCAAGAGGTCGCTGGATCAATCCCGGTCGGTTTCAGCAACACTCTTTCGTAGATATTTAGCATGAAATTGTTTTCTACGATTTTTATTTTTTTGGAGAAAGTAATTGACCGCTTAGGTCTAAGCCTGTCCAGGAAATTTCTTTACTAGACAAAATGACCTCAGTAGTGTTGTTTGGGTCATAAAGAGTCACAAAAGAAGACTGTGTGAATGCTGATATCAGTAGCCCTCTCTCGCTTTCAGCGGTGGGCAGATTGCGACGGGATCGCTCTTCAAAATGACGAAAAGGTCTGTGAGATGTATGCATTCAGCTTGACTCATTTGGCTTGCCCCCCCCCCCCCCCAAAACACACACACAACACACATACAGACGGGACATTGGCAAACAGTGCATGCCTAGAAAAGGCACCACATAGAGCGGTGTCTGAACAAGGCCTTCGTTATTTGAAAAACATTCAGCCATTTTCTAAATATATTTCAAAATAATACACCTTAATTCGAAATGGACTCTTGCAAGGAGGCAGATTCTATTTCGTTGCAAATGGGCTGTAAAATCAACCAGGAAAACGTGAACGATGGTTGTTAAGGGAAGGCCTTTTTAGTATATGAAGTACAAAGATTTGCCCAGGACAGGGTTTAGTAAATCTCGCTCGTTTATTAAGTCTGATGGCACTTTGCAAGAGCCCCCCACCTCCCCGCAAAAAAAAAAAACAACAACAACAACAACAAAACAAGAGGTCCATGATGGACCTAATTCACTCACCTGAGTCAAGTTGTATTATATTTTGATGATGTTTTTTATTTTTGTCTATGTGCTATTTGTCCATTTAAGAACTTAGGTGGAGATTTTGTAAAATTTTTCTTAAATTCAGTCACTGTGTTCAAAGGATGTGGATTCTCGGCATCAAAAACGTCTAAAGTGTGGAGAAGCATGGGACTGAACCCATGAAACTTGGTTTATTAGGCAAGTAGTCAGTATGCCTAACCACATGCTTACACTTAAGCGATTAACCAGTAAAGTGCATATTCTTTTTAATTCAGCGAATCAAAACAAAGGTGTGCAGCTCGCAGTGACACAGACAAACAGGTAATGTAATTGAGAACAAGTGACTATGGGCCTCAAAATATAAAGTTCCTATATTCAGACCACCTAAATGACTTGAACAGGATTATAAATGATAATGTTGGGACTGATAGACAAATGGGCAAAACCTTATACTTACATAGTGCCTTGCTTTCAAGCAGATGCGACAAAAATGGAATAATGAAATTTCTACAACCTCAACATAAGAGAATAAAGAGACTGAAGATAAGTTTGAGATATTCCATAAAAACATTATGTTGTGGGTACTTGTTAGAAACACCAAAATGAAGCGATTCTAACAAGTACCCACAACATATGTAAAATCTGCTTAATTATTATCGTTATCCCTCTTTATCTGTAGCCTCATCACTGTATAAGATTGCAGTAAATTGTACTTTTAAGAATTTCAGAACAAGAGTGGTAATGAGTTGAGGTGTCTGACTATTTATGTAAATTCGTTATCCAGCCAAGCTCTGCAACAGGCCAGGTGGTTTTTCTCCGGCTACTCTGATTAACAGTCAGCTCGAAATAAGTGAAATAATCTTGAAAGGGCCGTGAAACCAAAATAAAAGAAAACATTAAAAAAAAAAAAATAATAATAATTAAAAAATCATTATCCCTGCTAATTTATAGTTGCTTGTGACAGCAATCATGCTATTTTTATATATTTACCCATCTACCCCTACCCCTTTGCAAAGAATGCAGGCTTCCGCAAAAGCCATATGAACTGGCTCAGCACACTGTCATTCAACTAAGTAATTTGATTGGTTAGTCTAAGGGACTCATCAGCGCCATGAGTGTATGACCCATCCAACTGAAAAGTGTCATCAGTGACACATCTATATACCGATATATGGTCAGTACAATGGAAGGAGTTTCAACCTCACTCATATTTCTTCCATTTTTTCTGCTCTTTTTATTTTTCCTGGCCAAATTGATAGACCTAGGTTTGTTTTCTGTAGCTCTAGTCCATGGACATTGTCAGGATTGACGTCACCGCACCATGTGACTAAGCAGGGGCTTGGAGAAATAGATTGGGCTGCACGATGCTTCCACACAGAGTTGATACCGACCGCACATTAGCAGTAGTAATCCGCTTAGAAGGTCCAAGCCTGCCCAGGAAAATTGCTGCGAGTCGGCCCGTCCATGCTTATAAACCCTTTTGGTTTTATTGGGCGGCAGGGATTGAGATGTCATTTCATTTCAATGTCGGGTAAAAGTCTTCACAAAATTGGAAGCAATGTCTCCAAAATGACCTAAATTGTGTTGAAGGGGACGTTAAACCTCAAATCAAACAAACAAGATTCCACATGTTTACCTGCCTACAGAGTATTTAAACCTCCGAAACTCACCAGCAGAGTGTGGTAATTGACAATTTTTAGATTTTATTAGGGCCCCGCACTGAAAGTGTGGGTGCCCTATAGTAATCACTCTGTCCGTCCGTCTGTCAGTCTGTCTGTCCGTCCACAAATTTTTTTATCCTCCATAACTTTCTTATTCCTGGATGGATTTAAATATTACTTGTCAGAAATGTTAACCATAATGTGATGGAGTGTTGCGCGCAAGACTCAGGTCCGTACCTCAAAGGTCAAGGTCATACTTAGGGGTTAAAGGTCTGTCTGTCCGTCTGTCCGTCCACAAATTTTTTTATCCTCCATAACTTTCTTATTCCTGGATGGATTTAAATATTACTTGTCAGAAATGTTAACCATAATGTGATGGAGTGTTGCACGCAAGACTCAGGTCCGTACCTCAAAGGTCAAGGTCATACTTAGAGGTTAAAGGTCAAAAAAGGGTCTTTCCTGTGTCCAATTAATAACTTTGTTATTATTCCTGGATGGATTTAAATATTACTTGGCAGAAATGTTAACCATAATGTGGCTCCGCACTGAAAGTGTGGGTGCCCTATAGTAATCACTCTGTCCGTCCGTCTGTCCGTCCGTCTGTCCATCCACAATTTTTTTTATCCTCCATAACTTTCTTATTCCTGGATGGATTTAAATATTACTTGGCAGAAATGTTAACCATAATGTGATGGAGTGTTGCGCGCAAGACTCAGGTCCGTACCTCAAAGGTCAAGGTCATACTTAGAGGTTAAAGGTCAAAAAAGGGTCTTTCCTGTGTCCAATTAATAACTTTGTTATTATTAGGGCCCCGCACTGAAAGTGTGGGTGCCCTATAGTAATCACTCTGTCCGTCCGTCTGTCTGTCTGTCCGTCTGTCCGTCCACAAATTTTCCTACTCCTCTGATAGCGCTGCCGGGGCCCTAGTCAGTTTCACTGACAGCTCTAGTTGATTATAGAATGATTTCTCATTTCCTTTAAACAGCAGTGATGCAGGTTTCAGGAACAACATCTGTAGGACTTCTGTCCCACTTTCACCCATTTTGTCTCAAATGGAATCTTCTTCCTTATGTAATGCAGGAGTCCTTTTCAAAATTTAGGGGTGACAAGATATATTATGTTTAAAATTAATATGGAAAATGGCAGAACCTTTTACAAACAATGTAGGCCCAGATCAGACGTCAAGTTCTGCAGCATCTGATCTCGGCCTTCACTGTTTGCCAATCCCGGGTTGCCAGTATCCCATTCTAAGTTTTCGGCACAAACTGGGTTAAACTGTTGTAATTTATTCCTATAAAATACACACTGAATGTAAGTGTAAATCTTGATCAGATGGCTTCTTTAGAAGCCAAGAAGCCATCTGATCAGAATCTACATTGTTTGAAAGATAAGGCATATCCAGGCTCAGCAGGACAAGGGTTAATTTGTTTGTTTGTTTTGAGCTTTACATCCATGTCAACACTATTTAGGCATGCCAATACTATATGCCAGCTTGATTCTTTTCTGTGCCTTGGCTCAGAATTCATTCATTAATACTGTAATTAAATCTCTATAAGTGTATCTTGCATCACTGTTGTGTCCAACTGATATTGGCTCACAGTTGGACAAGGCCTACTGTCCTTGCTGCAAGTATTGGTAGAGGGGGGGAATGTTATTTCTTCTGTTTCTATATACACTTCCTTCCATTCATTTGCCTCTTCTCCTGTGTCACTCACTTTCATATCCTCTACTATCTCTCCTACCTCTTTTCTCCGTTTCTCTGAGAGGACACAAAATGACCCACAAGGGTTGACGTGTCACTAAACCCAAAACAATCAATCAGTCAAATCTTTAGTTCATAGAGCTGTAGATATGGTGGGTATTTAGTGGTACATTAGCTAAAGTCTCCCTTATTTTTCGATAAAAATGTATGGTGTGTATATATTCATTAAGAGCAAGGTGGTTCTAATAAATACCAACAACATATGTTTTATTGATAAGGAAAATTATCCTTTAACTATCAACATATACCCACCTTATCTACATCACTCCATCTAAAATAAACAGTTTTTCGTGCTGATTCTGTATACTGCATCGTAGATCCTTAAGCCACCTATATTATTTTCAAGAGCCTAGTAGTTATCTAGCCCATGTTTGCAGCTCTGTTTATAACTAGGTCAAACACCTGGTGCCTGACCGCTAAGTGACTTCTATTATACAATGAGAGCCAGAGTCACTGCACAATTTAATATGTATACCTTCTGGCATAACAATATTAGTCACTTCACAGTTTGTTTTGAGTCCTACTGATTCATACCATATTATGCAAGCGGTGAGAGAGCTATGTATAATAGTATATCTTCAACTGCCTGTTGATATTTTGACAGGTCTAAAACCTTGTTGTTTTTATATAAATGTAAAATTTCAAAGAGTGATTAAGATGTTTCTGTTTAACCCTTCAGAATTATCTTCTGCTTTGTGTTGGCTGGTTACTTTAAAGTCATTATTGCAAACAGTGTGGATCCAGTTCAGACTGGTCCTCTAATGCCCTTTTTGTTTAAACTGAGATTTAATGTCCCAGTCAACACTATTTAGGTCATTTTGAAGATGTTGTATCCAATTTTGTTGGAATTTTACCCAACACTGAGAAGACATCTCAAGCCCTGCCACCCAATGAAACCAATATAGTTCATGTGCATAGACGGTCCAAATTGCACCACCTTGCCTGGGCAGGCTAGACCTAAAATAATAATATCCAACAGCCATTGTGTTCAGAAAGGGAAACCATTTTAGCAGCTTTTGGTAAAAGGTCACCCAAGGAACATTTCAGTAAAATTATTTCGAAATCTAGCCACTGGCAAAGGAGAAGCTTTCATCTAAAGGTCTTTTCTATTTTTAACTCTGGTGGCCATTTTGTTCATTGGAATAAAACCATTTTCGCAAGTTTGGATGAGGGTCACCCTAGGAACATTTCTGCAAAAGTATGGCAGCCATTTTGTTCAGCAAAACAGAACTGTTTTAGCAATTTTGGTAGAGGGTCAGCCAAGGACTGTCTCTGTGAAATTATTTCGAAATCAGGCCATTGGCCTAGGAGGAGATGTCGTTTAAAGGTTTTCTATTTTTTAGCTCTGGTGGCCATTTTGTTCAGCGGAGTAGAACCATTTTAGTAATTTTGGTAGAGGGTCACCCGAGGAACATTTTCTGTAAAATGATTTTGAAATCGGGGCATTGGCTTAGGAGCAGATATCGTTTAAAGGTTCTTCTATTTTTATATCTGGTGGCCATTTTGTTCAGCAGAGCAAAAACATTTTAGCAATTTTGGTAGAGGGTCACCCAAGGAACATTTCTGTGAAATTATTTTGAAATGGGGACATTGGCCTAGGAGGAGATGTCGTTTAAAAGTTTTTCTATTTTTGGCTCTGGTGGCCATTTTGTTCAGCAAAACGAAACCGTTTTAAAAATTTTGATAGAGGGTTTGACAAGGACCCTCTCTTTGAAATTATTTTGAAATCGGGCCATTGACCTAGGAGGAGATGTGATTTAAAGGTTTTTCTATTTTTAGCTCTTTCGGCCATTTTGTTCAGCCATGCAGAACCATTTTAGCATTTTTGGTAGAGGGTCACCCGAGGAACATTTCTGTGAAACGATTTTGAAATCCAGCCATTGGCTTAGGAGGAGATATCGTTTTAAGGTTTTTTTTCTATTTTGAGATGTGGCGGCCATTTTGTTCAGCAGGGCGGAACCATTTTAGCAATTTTTGTAGAGGGTCACCCAAGGAACATTTCTTTGAAATTATTTTGAAATCGTGACATTGGCCTAGGAGGAGATGTCGTTTAAAGGTTTTTCTATTTTTAGCTCTGGCAGCCATTTTGTTCAGCGGAGCAGACTGAATATTTTAGCAATTTTGGTACAGGGTCACCAGAGGAACATTTCTTATGAAATGATTTTGAAATTCGGCCATTTGCCTAGGAGGAGATGTCATTTAAAGAAATTGTTGACGGACGGACGGACGACGGACACAAAGCGATCACAATAGCTCACCTTGAGCACTTCGTGCTCAGGTGAGCTAAAAACTATGTATTCACACTGGTCAATACATACGCACAGGCTGCGTAGCGGTCGCATAGGCTTCGTATTTTGGACGCATAGGCTTCGATGAAAAATGGCGGATGACAGTTCGTCAATGCAGGTAAGAGACTGTTTTTACGTTAAACTAACTGTTGTATTGCATTTCCCGATACTGACATCTGCCTTACGGACCACTTTATTAATATGCGGCTTCGTCTGTTGCAAGAAAAAGTTTGAAAAACGGAATATAGAAAAATAGACCCCAAAAGAAATTTGGCAGTCAACACAGATTCACCTGTATTTTCACTTTGATCCGGTCACTCTATGTAACTACACGTTTTTGGCTGGTGTTCTGGCCAATGAATTGTGAATAACGATAATGAAATCGAAAAGCTAATATCCAACTTTCGTCATATCTTTTGCGAAAAATAAAAATCTTGATATTTCGATACAACGCGCGTAGCTTCGTTACCTATTACAACGCAGAGGCTGCGAACTAAATTTGAAAGCCCTGTATCATGTAGAATAATAGCGAATGCTATTAAATTAATGTCGCGGAATCAGTCAACCAGCGTTAGTTGGTGATGCTAAAGACATTCTGTGTATCATTTATACCGAAAACATTTTCAGTTTCAGCTGTGCAAATACATGTATAACATTTTGAGGCGAATGCACAAAATCTGTCAATTTACAATTATTAACACCACCATTCATAAACTCGGCAAGTCCTCGTCTAATCTGTTAAGTATTAAGCCAAATAATATTTGCACTGTATAAATTTTTGTCGTGTTTTTTACAAAGCACGTGGCTTCGCAGGTTACAGAGATGGGAAGACGCATTACGAAAACACGTCTATTAAAATACCACTAAAAAAAAGATAAAAAAAATACTTTCAGATAAAACATTCTGATAGTTTTAATATTTCTGCTCAAGACATAGTGTATGGGAACTTGTTACAACCGCCTGGTCCGGGCGGTTTTATCGCGTATCCACAATCTGTATTTCTGAGAGAAATAAGGAAAACAATGTATATCCCTTTAAAGCTTAGTTTTACTATATAAAAGTTGGATTTAAGGGGGTCAGAATTATATGGGCATGTTTTCGTGATTCTCCGACTTCTATTTAAATGCTTCAATCGAATACATGCAGCTCCTACAAAACTTCAGCAAAGGTTCATTAATCGCGCCTGCACTGTCTGATCCCAGTCTTCATTTCCGATAAAATAGAAGCATCTGCTCATTAAACAGTAAACATATAAGCTAATTCTAGCCTTTGTAGGATCAAAGAAGAAGAAAAAAAGACTTTTCTTTATCTCAGATTTATTTTCAATCTCTGTCCTTACATCATAATTTTTTGCTAACCAGACTGTCTTCTTCAACATAGCCTATCAGAATCTGAATTTCATAGTGACTTAGAATATAAATTCAGAAAAATACTTGCTTGCAATGATTTCAGTAACCCATTTCGTGAAATCATTCTTCGATATAATAAGATAGATAAAAAATGTTTTTGCTTTACGGCCCTTTCATAACTCTATGACGGCTCCGGCCCAAAGATTTACTTTTTTAAGAAAGTCTGTCGGCTGGATGCTTACTTATGGATTTAAACTGCTTCCTTTAACCCTTAAACTACAGTTTAAAGCAAAAAGTGAATACCCTGATAAGACGCTGCGTTTGGCCCTTCAATTCATGTAATGTGAGCAAAAAGTGAAGACCCTGATTAGATGCCGCGTCTGGACATACACTGATTGAAAAACCCAATCAATAATCTATGGATTTCCGTATTACGCAACACGCTGACCTCTCTTCAAAGAAAAATAAACGCTGCTGTTT
The DNA here is from genome assembly GCA_963580285.1 of Lucinisca nassula. Taxonomy (NCBI): domain Eukaryota; kingdom Metazoa; phylum Mollusca; class Bivalvia; order Lucinida; family Lucinidae; genus Lucinisca; species Lucinisca nassula. The sequence continues at coordinate 186,837,163 of OY757010.1, forward strand.
TCTATATACAAGTTCCCTGGATTTCCGACCAATCAGTGATAATCACGTGGACTTAAGCACTGTAGAGCTACTTGCACTTTTTTACTTTGTGACGATTGATAAATAATCGACCCAAAAACTAGTATTTGTCTTTTCAAAAAGTAAACGGGTCATTCATATTTAGCAATTGCAAGTATGCTTTATATGGGGTAGGGTTTGAGATGTCATTTCGTCTCAGTGTCGGTTAAAAGTCCCATAAATTCGGAAACAATGTCTCAAAAATAACATGAATTATGTTGTCGGGGACATTAACATCAACACAAACAAAAAGGTTCCACTGAGTCATGCGCTGTGACATGAGAGGATTCTCTACCAATAATGAATTGACATACAACCGTTCGTTAGGGATACCAACCTAGGCCGAATTCATCTGGAGCCAAGGGCTAGCTTTGGCTACTTTGGTTGCGGTTTCATTTTCCTATATCAGTTAGGCAAATCCATAAACACCCAATCAAAAATGAAGACTGCTATCTCCATTTTAAGAGTGCTCATGAGTGCGCATGGGTGGAAAACCGGACGAATCAACCGTAAGAAAAACCTGAATTGTAAAATGGCCCCTTTTTATACTGTCTGCTGCATCTTCTTAAAGATTTTTTTTCTTTATTTTTTTTTTTTAAATAATATTTTTGCTTATAGGCAAACAGTGTGGACCAAGATCAGACTATAGACTTAGATTGGTTGAGGTAACATTTAAAGAAAGCAGCAGATGACTATGCAGACGACAATTGTTGTGATTGACATGTAAGATAGCTATTTTCAGAGCTGCTGCTTCCCTCACTAAATTCCTGATCACAAGTTTCCCTGGACTCAAACATATAAGGCTGAATATCTAAAGTGAAGTCCCCTCAAAGAGTGGCCAGTTCTTGCTTATTTTGCTCCATTTTAAGCTTCTGTTTTAAACCTCAACATTGCTACATCTGCCTATTCAGTACACACCAAGCTTCTAGATTCGTCATTGACGACGTCAGGACATATCTGTGGTTAATCGGAATTTTCAAGGTCAGTTCTTTAGCAGAGTAAATGGCTGGAGATTACACAGTGATAAAATCCTTATCAGACCACTTAGAAACCTGCAGTATTCAGTAGAAGAAAGGGTTTATTGATGTTTACCTATTTATTGTAACAGATTATCTCTTTCCTTTCTCCTTTAACAGATTTGACGAAGACAGACTTACCAAGTTTATGAACGGTAGTGTACATTGACAGATTTTCTGCATTTATTATATTTCCTTATTTATTCTCAGAAACACAGATTGTGGATACGCGTTAGAACCGCCTGGCCCGGACGAGCAGAAATATCAAAACTATCAGGATGTTTTATCTGAATGTTTTTTTATCTTTTTAGTGGTATTTTAATAGGCGTGTTTTCGTAATGCGTCTGTCCATCTCTGTAACCTGCACGTCGTAAATCCCTAAGCCACGTGCGTTGTAATAAAAACACGACAGAAATTCATACAGTGCAAATATTATTTGGCTTAATACTTAACAGATTTGGCGAAGACTTACCAAGTTTATGAACGGTAGTGTAAATAATTGTAACTTGACAGGTTTTGGCATTCGAATCATAATAATGTATGTGCATAGCTGAGAATGAAAATGTGTTTGGTATAAATGATGCAGAATGTCTTTAGCATCATCAACTAACGCTGGTTGGCTCAATTCTCGATATTAATTTAATAGCATTCGTTATTATACTGCATAATTCAGGGCTTTCAAATTTAGTTCGCAGCCTCTGCGTTGTAATAGGTAACGAAGCTACGTTCGTTGTATCGAAATATCATGATTTTTCTTTTTCGCAAAAGATGTGACGAAAGTTGCATGTTAGCTTTTCGATTTCATTATCATTATTCACAATTTATCGGCCAGAACACCAGCCAAAAACGTGTAGTTGCATAGGGCGACCGGGCCAAAGTGAAACTACAGGTGAATCTGTGTTGAATGCCAATTTTCTTTTGGGGTCTATTTTTCTATATTCCGTTTTTCAAACTTTTTCTTGCAACAGACGAAGCCGCACGTTAATAAAGTGGTCCGTAAGGCAGATGTCAGTATTGGGCAACGCTATACAACATTTAGATTGACGTAAAAACCGTTTCTTACCTGCATTAACGAACTGTCATCCGCCATTTTTCATCGAAGCCTTTGCGTCCAAAATACGAAGCCTATGCGACCGCTACGCAGCCTGTGCGTATGTATTGACCAGTGTGGTATTCTTATAGCTGAACTTTTCTCAATAGATTAAAAATCCTTTCCGAGCTTTCATACCCTCCTTTTGTGTTTGGGATATCTTGGATATCTTGGGTATCTTGGATAAAAGCGTCCTCCAATCCCTCCAAATCTTGCTCCGCCTCTTGGTCCCATATAACCTCCCCGGAATCCACCGATTATCCCGCCTCCACGTGGTCCATATCCGCCGGCCGCACCATCGATCAGTCCGCCCCCGTACATAGGTCCACCCAAGCCTCCATAGCCACCGCCGTTGAAGCCGTTATTGAAATCTCCATTAAATCCACCTCCATTATAAATACCACCTCCACCATATCCGCCTCTTCCATATCCGCCTCCCCCGTATCCGCCTCCTCCGTATCCGCCTCCTCCGTATCCGCCTCCCCCGTATCCGCCCCTTCCGAATCCTCCATCTAAAGTATTGAAAAAAAGCATTAATCCTGTACGCTAAGTTAAAAATCTGTTTATTTGATCGGAGTTAAACGGTCCAGTCAACACAGTTTAGGTCATATCGAGGCGGTCGTTATTTGATTTGAGCTAAACGGCCCAGTCAACACTGTTTATGTCATATCGAGGCGGACGTAGTATCTAACCACGCTTTTCCTGGACAGGCTTAAACAGTAGCAGGGCACATCCTTTCGCAGGAAGCTGACAAGTGATCTCCTTGAATTAGCGGAAAGGAGAGAAAAATATCAAAAAGATTTCCGTGAGATTGTTGTTCAATACGAACTACAGTTTTACCATTTTCTGAAGGCAGACCAGAAAGCAGTACATTATTTTAAATTGCAAACCTTCCACGAGTTTTATTATGTTAATTACAAATTTCGACAGGATAAATATTGAGATCCAAATTTTCAAGGTGTCCCGAAAATAAAAGAAACAACAAGAACTATCTTTAATAAAGAGATATGGTGCGGTAGATTTAATTGGAAGGTTGTTTTGAAATATGAGCTACGATAGTGATTTAGCAACAATTGTCTAGCTTTTTACTGGTTTACTGTATTCAAACAATTCAGCTGTCACGTGAGAAAAAATAACATTGCAGAGGGCGGTGTCCCGCTTGTCTATGGTAAGGTCGAAGTCAAAGGTCAAGGTAAAAAATACGACCTCAGTTGAAAGGCATGGGCTCAAGAATATGCATAACAAATATGAATGAACACTTCATCTTTTACTGTTTTTGAGTTTTGAACACAAATTATAGGGTCAACATTTAGCGTTGTCCCAATGGTGGACTTAAGTGCACAGACGGCTGAATAAACGGATGATCAGACAAACTGACGGAAACTGAAGCAGGCGCAACAACAAATACTGTCTTATGTGGACCTAACTAAAACGGTTTGAAAAGGCAACAGTTTGACATAAAGCTTTAACATTTGCTGATAACAATGCCCGCGGGAAATGGTTGTTTGTGAATGTTGTTCAGGCGAGCGAAAATTGTCTTCAATGTTACAGATTGGTCATATTTTAACGTTGAACTAGAAAATGGTGTTTGTAAAACACTAGCTATTCACTGCAGAATGAACAGAATTCACAAGAAACACAATTATACATATGGGGCCAGTTGTTCAAAACTAACGACCTCGTTAGTTAACGTATCGTTAAAACTTTGATCATTAAATATGGCAAATATGCTGAAATTTTTGCTGAAAAAATGTGAGCAGCTTTTGCGGATGCAAAAGCTGCTCACATTTTGTCAGCAAAAATACCAAAATTTTCAATATTGTACTTGCTAGAAGAGTTAACAATATGACCACTAACGAGCTCGTTAAGCTAACGATGCTTTTAACAACTGGGCCATGGTCTTTAAGGGAAAAGGTCATTAAAGAACAAAGATCAGCAAGCCAAAATTGTATATATTTTTCATTCAGGCCTCACAGTAGTAGGCTAGAGGAGGTCGGGCTAGGGTGTATATATAGCTAGTCTTAGACCAACAGGCTGATATTTTGCCAAGATTCACAGGCAAACTCTACAATGATTTCTTGTTGTGTTTTGTTGGTGAAATGAAATCTTCCTGAAAACACTTGCAAAGAAAATCATTTGCCTGTTGAGTAACTGACTGACAAACGGATTAACGGACGGATAGACAGACGGCAAGCTTTCAGGTCGGACTTATACTGTGATCATCGAGAAAGTAACGTGGTTTAAAATTTGTTTACAACAAGGTTGCAAATGTTATTTATGCATGTGAATAGGGCTTATCCGGAAAATTCCAACTTTAAAACCTCTGACATTTCATACATTTTGTGACCTCTATAAAACTAAGAAATACTGAGAATTTGAAGTTGATATCTTTACGAATTCCGAAGTTACAGCCACTCAAATATATATTGAATATAACAAAATGCATAGCTTGTACCTAGGTAGGTGCAACTGAGCAATTATATCATACTTGATCCTAACAGGTCCACTATATTAAAAATAGCCATCGGAAGAGATGGCAAATCCCCCGACCAAAAGCCAATATGGCCTTCAGAAGATTGTTCACCAATAGAAAGTGCAGCAGAATTAAACCAGCAATATATCACAAAAGTATTGTAGTTATTGCCATCACGGGATTAAACTGTCAGGGAAGATAACTAAAAAATCTGGGCACTCAGAATTGTGGCTCTTGACACGCCTGCTGAAGCTCATGTATTTCTGTACGAAGTACCATCAACATGTCTCAAAGGGTATTGGAGATATGGTGATCACAAGCTGGTCCTACTGTTATATTTGAAGGGTAAATAAGTCAAATATCACAGCCCCAAGAGTTGTAATTCTTGCGCATGACACCCCTTTCTGTACCTTGTATACAATTGTGCCACGTTCCTTCAATATATCTTAAAGAGTGTTGGAGTTATGGCCATCACAAGGTTATATTGTCAGGGGAGATAACTGAAAAACCAGAGCACCCAGAGTTGTAATTCTTGAGCATAGCACACCTGCTTAATCTCATGTACATCTGCATCAAGTACCACCAATATGTCTCAAAGGGAGATACGGTGATCACATGGTGGTCATACTGTTATATTGGAAGGGGAGATAACTCAAATACCATAGCACCCAGAGTTGTGGTTCTTAAGCACGAAGCGCCGTCTCTACCTTGTATACAATTGTGCCAAGTACCACCAATGAATCTCAAAGGGTATTGGAGTTATGGCCATCACAAGGTTATATTGTCAGGGAAGATAATTAAAAAGCCAGGGCACCCAGAGTCGTGGTTCTTGCACGTGACATGCTAGACTGGAAACAGTCCATTCATTTAATCATTTCACTTATAAGAATATGCTTATTAATTTTAACCCAGCTCAAAAGCAATGGCTTCAATCCCATGGCACCAAAAGTTTTGGAGATCAGAAAGTATTGGAGAGGAGAATAATATAAATCAATGCTAATACAAATGAGAAGATATTGGTTAAACTTTTGGACTGATTCCAGTCTAGTGACATGCCTGCTTAACCTCAGTTACAACTGTACCAAGTACCATCAATATATCTCAAAGAGTATTGAAGATATGGCCATCACAAGGTAGTGATTCTATTTTATTGGAGGGGAGATAACTAAAAACAATGACACCCAGAGTTGTGGTTCTTGTGTATGACACGCCATCTAGCAAGGGGTTCTGTTGCTAGACTATTTACCTCATGGCCAGATTATAAATGGACGCTATTATATTAATATTTTGGACTAATTACGTACAGCTTTAGTACAGAAAAGGCGTGGAAAACTAGAAAAGATGTGCTTTTGCCACATGGCAATGCTAGTGTCTATGTATGCCAAGTTTCTGTGGACGCAATGAAGCGGAACGGTTTCAAACCGTTACCCCCATCCACCCTATTATCCTGATCTGGCACCCGTAATTACTTTTTGTTTCTGAACTTGATGGAAGAATTGTGTGGACATCACTTCCGGTCAGATGAAGAGCGGTTTGAGGATGACTGGACTAAAGACCCTAGATTCTACATAAATGGACTTCCATGCAACATCGACAGAGGAAGTGTTTATTGCTGCCGAGTGACTATTTAGAAAAAGAAGTCAAGCGTGACACTAAGTAGGGAAGACCAGATTCTTATTGAACGACCCTCGTATAATATTTTCCGTTGTACAGAACAACTGAAGTCCTTTCAGTATTTTGATTCTGTATGGTATACGGAGGTATAAGATGAGGCAAAAGATTAGATATGCGCTCAGAAAAACCTTTCCTAGACCTCCCTCGACACGGCCTTGCGATGCAGGACTGTGACCCTTAAAACGGATGTTTAGGTCCGCATCTCAAAAGGTAACCCATTCTTTGGAGGTGCAGCATATTTATATCAAACCAAGGATGGTGTTTCCTTTGTAAACTGTATAAAACGATGAAAAATGTGTTACATGTATCTGAGGTGGGGGAGGGTGAGGGTCATCATAAATGCTTAAATACTTACATTTGAAATTCGCTGATGCCACTGTGAACAAGGCGACAAATAACACCACGAGGCACCTCTGCATTTTGAGCCTGTAAGATGAAATAAACTAAATATGTTGTATGCATATAACTAAAGAATCGGCCCGTTGCTCACCGGATGCACGTCTAATTGGAAACTAGGCGGTCACAGGTTAAATCCCCAGTCATATCAGTGGAGACTGACTCCCTTTCTTGATTGTCAGTTATTGCCGAAAGCTGTCCAGGAAAGGTGTAGTTAGATCAACAGACCGTCTAGAAATGACCTTAACGATGTTGAAGGAGCTGTACACTTCCTATCAATGAACAAAAAAAAAAAGAAGAAAAATCTAATGAATTACAGAAGTTATTAAAACCTTGCGGGGCCCGTCGGGGCTTGAAGAAATAGATGGGCTGCATGATGCTTCCACGCAGAGCTGAAACCGACCCGCACACGAGTACTGGTAAACCGCTTAGAGGATCTAAGCCTGACCAGGCAATGCAGTGCAAGTCGGCCCGTCCATGTTTATAGGTTTCATTGACGGCAGGGTTTGAAATGTCATGTCATCTCAATGTCGGTTAAAAGTCCCACAAAATTGGAAGCAACGTCTCCGAAATGACCTTTACAGTGTTGACGGGGACGTTAAACTTCAAACCTTGCGGGCAATAACCCTAATATCAACTCACGATAAAATGGTTCTTATCGCATAGATCGGAAGCAAAGTTTCAGGCGAGCCTGAATAAGCGCAGCCTCACCAGAGCCATTGCTGCAAGCAAACCGCGGCATATAGTTTGATTGATTTGAAGTTTTACGTTCCCGTCAACACTGTATAGGTTTTGTTTGTTTGTTTGAGTTGAGTTTTAACGTCCCCGTGAACACTGTAAAGGTCATTTTAGAGACGTTGCTTCCAATTTTGTGGGACTTTTACCCGACACTGAGATGAAATGACTTCTCAAGCCCTGTCGCCCAATGAAACCAATAAGGTTTATTAGCATGGACGGTCCGCCTAGCACCACTGTTCCTGGAGAGGCTTAGATCCTCTAAGCGGTTTACCAGTACTAGTGTGCGGGCCGGACTCAGCTCTGCGTGGAAACATCATGCAGCCCATATATTTCTTCAAGCCCCTATGGGCGGGGGCCGACACTGTATAGGTAATTTTGGAGACGTTGCTTCCAATTTTGTGGGCATTTTACCCAACATTGAGATAAAATGACATTTCAAGCCCTGCCGTCAATGAAACCAATAGGGTTTATAAGCATGGACGGGCCGACTCACACCGCTTTGTCTGGGCAGGCTTAGATCCTCTATAGCTATAAGGAGCAAATTCTTTCCGTTAAGAGTTGACCCCTATTGACATCGGAGACAATAAATACTTTTGCAGGAATTGCCTCCCCTTTCATCGTCTCTTCCTAGTCTCATCAGTATTGTGGGTTTATTTGTTTTGGAGTTTAACGACCCAGTCAACAGTCAACACAATTTATGTCATATCGAGCTGGTCAATTTACCCATACACACTTTATACGTAAGCGGTTGACCAGTACAGTGCAAATTTGTTCGCCAGAAACTGACAACTGCCCTTCTTGAATCAGCGGAAGGGAGAGGATGACCGTAGAAAAGATTTCGTGATCAATCTCCACGAAAGAATGTTACCGACCCCGGCAGGTATCGAACCCGCGCCCTCCTGATCACCAGTCAGACGCACATCCGACTGAGCTACCGAGGCCGGCACAGCATTGTGGGTACTTATTTTTATCCCCACGCTTTTAAAAAAAGCGTTCGGAGATATTGTGAATCTCCTCCTTAACCACTGGTCGGAATGTAACCAAATTTGGTACACAGCTTCCTTACATGATAAGGGCTTGCAACGTCACATTTATTTTTGGTCCCGCCCCCAGGGGCCTTGGGGAGGGGTCAAAAGGTCAAATATCAATTAAATTCAATTTCAAAGTCAATTTTATAGATTTTGAAACCAAACTTTGCATAAGTAATGATTAATGATATATGTAACACATATTGAACGGGATTTTGACTGCGACCCCTGGGTCATGCCCAAGGGGTGTGACTTGGGGGGGGGGGGGGGGGTCAGGGTGTCAAAATTCAAATTTTACCGAATAAAGTCATATGGAATATCAAAATGAAGGGGGTGATTAGAAGAATACAATACAAGTAAAATTTTGACCCAGAAATCAGATTGGGGCCCTGGGGGAGGGGTCAAAGGGTCAAAATTTAAGTTTTTTGGAACATAGTCATGTGACATATCAAATTGAAGGGCATGATTAGTAGAATATAATACAGGTAATATTTTGGCCCTGGGGTCAAATTAGGGCCCATGGTGAGGGGTTTTCGGTACTTGGCCCCTCTGTAGAAAGCGTGGGGATTTGCGATGGCGCGCCATCGACAGTATTCTAGTTAGTTTTGCGGTCCTTTCAAGATTATTCAGTGATTTCGAGCCGATCGTTAATCAGAGGTGGGCTGAAACCGCCTGACCTCCCGCTGCCAAACTTGGCGTCTCACATATGACCCGATTGTGGCTCGAACCACATCAGTGAGAGACCTAATGATTAAGAGTCATCGCTCCTATCCACCAGGCCACGGACGCCCGTGTGGGTATTTACTGATCGTAGTTTTTTGTCTACCTATAGAAAAAAGAATTTTGTCCTAGAGAGGTTTGCCCGAAATACCCCTGCCTCCAGCAAATTTGCATAGTCCAAAAGGTCTGATCCATCGAAATTTTTCTATATACAACAATAACAACAACAACAAAAAACAACAACAGCAGTATCAACAACAACAAAACGCTTTTCTTCACAATGGCCGATTCTACGTCCGTGAAATGAACACCCCCTTAAACCCCACATAGAGAAAAATGGGGTTTATAGGGGTATAAATTATTTTCTTATTTCTGCTCCAAAACATAGGTTGTGGGTACTCGTTAGAACCGCTTCAATGAGGCGGTTCTAACGATCACCCATAACATATGTTTGTAGTATAAATGAGAAAAAATATCACGGATTTTCACCAGAAAAGTAGCCATTTTGGAGATAAGAAAAATGCACTATGTCGCACGTGTGTGTTATCGTAATGAGTAATCATCTTACCTGATTACGAGTTGTATATAAGGTCTATTATATCCTACCACGGCCTACGAATTCGGCACAGTACGGCCGGTAGAGGCAATCCCTCGTATTTATATTCGCTGACAATGCCCGCCTTTTTTTCTCTGTAAATCAAAACTAACCATACTTGTGACAAAAGAATCTTGTAGTCAAAGGTCAACACGGGACTTTCTAATACAAGGAAATAAAAAATGCCCAGTTGCTACTTTGACCGCACATTTGTAACAAGACAAAATCATTAAGAATTTTGTAAGCAATGTTTTACGTGAATAATATAGAAAAAAAAAACTTTTAAGTAGGCGACGGCCCTCGCCCATCGGGACTTGAAGAAGTAAATAGGCTGCAAGATGCTTCCACGCAGAGCTGAAACCGACCGCACACGAGTACTGGTAAACCGCTCAGAGGATCTAAGCATTCCCAGGTGAAGCGGTGCGAGTCGGACCGACCATCCTTATAAACCGTATTGGTTTCATTGGGCGACAGGACTTGAGATGTTATTTCATCTCAATGTCGGGTAAAAGCCCCGCAAAGTTGGAAGCAACGTCTCCAAAATGACCTATACAGTGCTGACGGGGACGTTAAACCTCAAATCAAGCAAACAAACAAAAACAAACAAAAATATAGATTGTGGGTACTCGTTAGAACCGACTCGTCGAGCAGAAATAGTAATATAAAAAAAAAAAAACACAATTTTTCATCTTAAAATTTTCGTGTTTTTTTTTTTTCGGCGGTAAAGCTTACAATGTATTTGTATAGGCGTGTTTTCGTAATGTTTTCTACCACATGTTTGTTTTTTTGTTTGATTTCAGTGAAGGCAATTCCTGCAAAAGTATTTTTGTCTCCCATGCCAATCGGGGTCAACTCTTAAAGGAAAGAATTTGCTCCTGAGGAGCAAATTCTTTCCTTTAAGAGTAGACCCTTTTTTCAATGGGACAGGGTTTATTGAAGAGCGAAAAGGAAGTTACGAAAGTTGTCTCATTTTGAAAAATGGCGGAAAAATCTGCCAGGTGTTCCCATTACCCTTAAGCACTGGCAGCACTCGTGCGTCAACTGTCCCCAGAGTGTAGACTGGAAACAAAAGGTCCTGAAACTGGGACTGTTCCTATTGTTTTATTCAATATAAAATACATACGGGTCCTTTATTTCCATTGCGCTCTGTCAAGGCCTCCGCCCATCGGGGCTTGGAGAAATAGACTGGGCCTCATGGTGCTTCCACGCAGAGCTTAAACTTACCGCACATTCGTACTGTGTAACAGCTTAGAAGGTCTAATATGTTCTAGTAAGGTTTATCCTTTAAAAGCAAGGAATACACCACAGAACTGATAAATATGGAGTGTATTTTCTGTGCCAGACTAGCTAGTTTCGGCCATTTAGGCCTCATCAGTGACCCTCAAATATTTTCAAAATTCCGAAATGGAATCAATGACCCCAAAGGACAAGAAAATATAAACTAATCTATGATGTAGGGCAGGGAGCCTGCCCAGGCAAAATGGTTGGTGTCGGACTGTCCTTGCAAACCCTAGTGGTGTGTTTGGACAGTAGGGCTTGAGATGGCCTTTCAATACAATGTCACTGAGGTAAAAGTCCTACAAAATTTGAATTAACGTCTCCAAAATGCCATAAATAGTGTTGACAAGGACGTCAAACCTCAATTCAATCAATGCACTCTTTAACCCGTATATGCCTAGCGTCGTAATATTGGGACATTGGCAGTGTAGAATACCAGATCAGGGTTCTAAGCAGTTTGCTTAATAGGCTGGGATAATATTTCTTAACTGAACGGTTAACCATAAAATTCCAAGACAAAGCAGTGTAGATGACGGCGTCTGATCTGGATCTACACTGTTTTCTAGAGTCCCAGTACACGAGCCCAGTCCAGGTGCACTCTAACGCGGATATAAATTACATTACCTGGATTTTGCACAGGGCTAGCGATAGTCACGTGCACAAGAACAGGTGGTTAGGAACTTTGATTCGATTGACAATCGCCCTTAACCCTTTTTGTACCAAATTGAATCTTCCTTTTTATATATAACACAGGTCCATTTCACAATTTACGAGTGTCATGTTCTGTCTTCTTCAAAATTTATTAGGAAAACATCTGAACTTTTTTTGCAAATAGTGTAGACCCTGATGAGACGCCGCGTTCTGCGGCGTCTCATCTGGGCCTGCACTGTTTGCCAAGGTACCCATTTTGGGGTTTCCGGTACAAAATGGGTTAAAATTGGAAATGGACTCATCTAAAATTACCAAGACGAGCATCTTATTCGTCACACTTAGGTAATTTTGCGCGCGGTTTGATTTGTTTGGTCAGTGATAATCACGTGGACAAAAGCAATGACGTTGTTTGCAGTATTTTTTACTATGGGTCGATTGTCAAAAGTTATTAGTATGCTACAATATAAAAGATGGCTTTTAAATATAGTTAATATTTTGTATAGATTAGTGATTATCGCATACCGGGGTCGTGGGGGCAGTTGTTTAAAGCTAACGACGTCTTTAGTTGGGCCCCGTCAAGCGATTTTGGTACTTATCGCCTATGCGAGCAACGAAGGTTCAGGCGAGCCGTGCAGTCTCGCCAGAACCTTCGCTGCTCGCTCATACAAGCAGTGAATCAAGAGGAACCTTCAGACAGGAAGCCATATCCCTGGCCCCTCTGAATGGCTGGGCATGCGCAGTTAAAATTTGTCATGACGGAATGCTCGAAGACACAAATTCGCTTGGCGGGGCTCAGTTAACAAATCGTTAAAAGTTGGATCATTTAATTTAGAAAATAGGCTAAAATTTTTACTGACATGCAAAAGCTATTCACATTTTTTTCAGCAAAAATACCAAAGTATTATATATTGTATTTGCTAAAACTCTAACATTTTGACCGGCCCCGATAGCTCAGTTGGTAGAGTGTCCGCTCCGGGGAACGGGAGGTCACGGGTTCGATCCCGGGCCGCGACATACCAAAGTCGTTAAAAATGGTACTAGCTGCCCCTCGCTTGGCACTCAGATTTACGGGGCAGAGCTATGACTGGTCGACCCAGTGTCAGGATAATGTGACTGGGTGTGGTATCATGTAATGTGTCTGGGACATGATACTTCAGTGAGGCAGCACTATAAAAGTGAGCATTGAGCTCCCTGTCGCAACCAGACACCGTCGTGGTATAACTGAAAAAATTGTTGAAAGCGACGTTAAACCCGAATTCACACACACTCTAACATTTTGACCACTAACGAGCTCGTTAAGCTAATAATGCTTTGAACAACTGGGCCCGGATATTAGTCCAATGATAGTACAGTCAGCCCTCTTTATACCGACATTCGTTATAACGACAAAGCGCGTTATAAAGGCATTTTAAATGGAGTGACTTCTTAGCTAAAGGCTTAGCCTCGGTTCCGAGCGGCGTGGGCTTCCCTCGGGTCGGAAATGCACAAATCGAGTCCATATTCATGAAAGGGTCTTGTAATCTGATACTTCAAGAAACGAATGTTATAAATATTTGTTAGAATCGCCTCACCGATTTGTTTCTTGGAGTGATTATGTGGTAAAGGCCTTTTATGACCTATCATACTCCTAACTGGGGTTCTTCATTATAACGACACAATAATAGGGAGCAGATACTGTCGTTATAACGCGGGTCCTCTACACAATCAACAATTCCGTTTCTTTAAACCAATGTCCCGAACTAAAATAATAGAGCATTTTTGAAGATATTTCCCTAAGTTAGACACCGACAGGAGAGTTATGGTGTCCTGCAACAGCTCTTGTTATTTTCAAAGCTTTTTTATTATTATTAATATTATTATTATTATTATTATTATTTTTTTTTTTTTTTTTTTTTGAAAAAAAAAAAGAACAGCTATTAGCCCAGAAACTAAGCTGAGTATAAAGTTTAGAAAAATGTTTTTATCTGTAAAACAGGACTTCAGAAATCCTATCTCAGTTTCAAAATGTTTTGCAGGCATCTCGAAACCCTTTTAGTCATACTAACATTTCAATCGACACATTGGCATTGCGTAGATTCGATTTTGAATCAATTAGAAACAACGTCATAAACGATGTTTCAACAGTGTGACGTTGTTTCAACGTTGCTTTTCCTTGAGTATCTGTTGGAATTATTTAAATTATGTTCTCAACAGGACATGCAGACGCGGTTAAAGTTGGTAAATTTGTATAATTATCCATATTTTTTACTGTTTTCCTCTCTCATTCTCATTTTACTGTGGCCAAATTGGGCTGCTAGTAAAGAGGGATCATAGAATACATACCTAGAAACAGATATGGTGGGTATTTGGTGATAACTGAAGGATATTGTGTGAAAACATATATCGTGAGTATTCATTTGATCCGCCTCGCCAAGGCGGTTCAAATGGATACCCACAACATAGATTTATATTGAGAAATAAGAAAAAAAAAAGCCTTCAATTGTTACCAAATGCACATCCTATCTATTGTTGTGTGTAACATAGAAATATTAAAGGCTCTTAGCTATATAGGTGGAAGATTTTATTCTTACTGGGCCTGTCAAAGGCTTTTAGTTGAAAGATTTTATTGTAACTGGACCTGTCAAAGGCTCTTAGGTGTAAAATTTTAATATAACTGGACCTGCCCAAGGCTTTTAGGTGAAAGATTTTAATGTAACTGGACCCGTCCAAGGCTTTTAGGTGAAAGATTTTATTGTATTTGGACCTGCCAAAGGCTTTTAGGTGAAAGATTTTAATATTACTGGGCCTGTCCAAGGCTTTTAGGTGGAAGATTTTATTGTAACTGGACCTGTCCAAGACTTTAAGGTGGAAGATTATATTCTTACTGGACCTGTCAAAGGCTTTTTGGTGAAAGATTTTATTGTAACTGTACCTGTCAAAGGCTCTTAGGTGGAAGATTTTAATGTAACTGGACCTGTCCAAGGTTTTTAGATGAAAGATTTTGTTGTAACTGGACCTGTCCAAGGCTTTTAGGTGAAAGATTTCATTGTAACTGGACCTGTCAAAGGCTCTCAGGTGGAGGGTTTTATTGTAACTGGACCTGTCAAAGGCTTTTATGTGAAAGATTTTATTGTAACTGGACCTGTCCAAGGCTCTAAGGTGAAAGATTTTAATATAACTGGACCTGTCCAAGGCTTTTAGGTGGAAGGTTTTATTGTAACTGGACCTGGCTTTTAGGTGGAAGATTATATTCTTACTGGACCTTCCAAGGCTTTTAGGTGGAATATTATACTGTAACCGGACCTGTCCAAAGCTTGGTAGTCACATCAAAATTCTGAATATGTTCCTGTAGTCCTTATCAGTCACAGGGCTTTTGGCTGTGAAAGTTTCGCGATTCTAGATTAAATAGGCTAGGAGCAATGGTGGGACATTACAGATGGACGTCGGACGGGGGTAATGCAATATCCCCGCTTTTTATTCCCCCCCCCCACCTGAGAATCTTTGATTAGGGGGGGGGGGCATATAGTATTTGCCCTGTCTGTCTGTCTGTTTGTTTGTTTGTCAGTCTGTCCCTGTCTGTTTGTTTGTTTGTCTGTCTGTCCGTCACAAAAACTTTAACCTTGATCATAACTTCAAAAGTATTTGACCTAGCCCCATGAAACTTCACACTTATTCACCATCACAAGGGCTACATTCTGAACAAGGGCCATAACTCTGTTGTCACGTTTGGCTGAATTATCTCCCCTTGAAATTTTGCAAAAACTCAGAAATTGGCTCCCACGAGTGGCATTGGTCGCCTATAGTGACAGCTCTTGTTCTTCGAAAAGCGCGGGGATAATAAGGATCCGAAAAAAAATCCTCATAAACGCAATTTGATTAGGAACCCGTCGATCTGGATCAAGCCCCTCGTGTGAATGCTTCCAAAGCTGAACCTCATTAAGGATATGGTAAGAATGTGAGACTTGACATTATATGTGAATCGTTTGCCGGATAACGATTCAAATAAAATGCCAAGACTTGTTACTCTGACAAAAATAGAATGTCGTATGATGTTGGGTTTTCCTTGGCGCTTTCAGAGTTCATAACAGCTCGTACTTCTAGAAAAATAGGAATCTTTAATGCTTAACGTCTTAGCGTATAAACATGTTTATAAGAAATATCATCCCAGCAGGCACACGTCGCTAGGGCAACGTCAAATCAACGTCGGTGCAACGTCATGACGTTGCACGGACGTACAGACTGTAGATGTGACGTTGCGTAAACGTCATGACGTTGCACCGACGTTATATGTGATGTCACAATTACGTCATGTGCCTGCTGGGATGTTTGTGGACAGATAATTTATATATGTTAACCTTACTGGTCCACAAAACGAATGTTGTGGCATATTTGTCAGAATCGCCTTGGCGATGCAATTTTTATACCAATCAAATTTGTTCTGCGACCAGGCAGTATATCCACAACTAGGCGCTAAACATCTGAAGGAAATTTGGCGTGCGCAAACAGCAAAGGTACAGAGTAGTCTGCTCATCCACGCAGACCGAGCGGCGTCTTCGGAGATCTCATTAATTAGCTGGACCGCGCCAAGCGAAAAAGAGGGACTTCGAACATTTGCACCATTCTAAGACTGAGATCAGACTGCTCAAAGTCTTCGCCGTGCGCTAAATGGATGGCCATTGACGCAAAACTTCTTCATGCTACCAAGGAATGTTGTATACTAAGTTTATGTACAGGCTGATTTGAGCTTCCATTGAGCGTGCATGCTCGTAGACCCCTTTTCACTTGCTGTAATCCATCGAAAGATCAGGGGCCAGTTGTTCAAAGCAGCGTTAGCTTAACGAGCACGTTAGTGATTAAATTGTTAAATATTTCAGCAAGTACACTTTCTAAATTTCTAGTATCATGTGAGTAGCTTTTGTTTATTCAAAAGTTACTCACATTTTTTTCTGCAAAAAATATTAGTATATTCACCATATTATTAAATGACCAAAGTTTTGACGATGCGTCAGCTAACGACAACGTTAGTTTTGACGGGCTGACACCAGGGCCCAGTTGTTCAAAGCATTGTTAGCTTAACGAGCTCGTTAATAGCCAAATTGTTAACTGTTTTAGTAAGTACAACATCTAATATAGTATTATTTTTTGCTAATAAAATGAGAGCAGCTTTTGCAAATGCAAAAGCTGCTCTCATTTTTTTAGCAAAGATATTAGCATATTCGCCAAATTAAGTGAACAAACTTTTAACGATATGTTAACTAACGACATCGTTAGTTTTGAACAACTGGCCCCAGAAGACATTCTCAGAAGAAATAAAAAGCACTAAAGGTAATGGTGGGTCGATTGTCTCTTGCGTGTAGGTTAGGAAAGTAGTCCTGGACTGAGACTTAAACTATTTCATTAACCCTAAAATTCCAGTATATTTTAACCCTTTTTGTACCAAATGGGATCTTCCTCCTTGTATATAGCAGGAGTTCTTTTCAAAATTTAGGGGTGTCAGGTTGTGTTTTCTTCAAAATTGATTTGGAAAATGGCTTAACTTTTTGCAAACAGTGTAGGCCCTGATCAGACGCCGCGTTCTGCGGCGTCTGATCTGGGTCTGCACTGGTTGCCAAGGTACCCCTTTAGGGGTTTCTGGTACCGAATGGGTTAAACAAAAAAAGTGTAGACCTGATCTCAGAGGCAGCGTGCTGCGGCGTCTGATCTTAGTCTACACTTTTTCAAAACCCAACCCTTGATTGCAGTCCAGACTCAATATATACCCCCCCCCCCTTACGAAAGGATAAGAATAGGGCGGTTGTTTTGTATAAACAACTGTAGCCTGCCGTTTCGAAAACATACCCGTGCGATATAGTGCAATTTTCACATCTCCAAAATGGCTACTTTTCTGATGAAAATCCGTGATATTTTCCTTATTTATACTGCAAACATATGTTGTAGGTGCTCGTTAGAACCGCCTCATTGAGGCGGTTCTAACGGGTACCCACAACCTATGTCTTGGAGCAGAAATTAGAAAAATAATGCATACCCCCGTAAACCCCAATTTTCTCAATATAAAGTGAGCTTTAGGGGGTAGTTAATTTCACGGACTTGTTCACGTGATGTTTCCGACAAGTCAGTGATAGTCACGTGGACTTCAGCATTGAAAAGCTTACTGTGCTTTATAAACTTGTGTCGATTGATAAACAATCGACCCCAAAACTGAGAAGTTTTTGTAATATTTTATATGTGCGCTGGCTGATCTGATTCCTCGATTGTTGCTCCATCACTAAATCATGCCTTTTATAATGTTGACCCTAATAAACCCCACTTTTTTGTAGTAAAATTGGGGTTTACAGCGGCGTACATTATTTTTCTTTTATTACTGCTCAAAAACATAGATTGTGGATACACGTTAGAACCGCCTCGCTGAGGCGGTTCTAACGAGTACCAGCAATCTATGTATTGAGCAGAAATATGAATAATATCAGAAATTTTCATCTGTCTTTTTTTTTTTTTTTTTTTTTTTTCAATTTTTGGTGGTAAAATTTTCAATATATTTGAATAGGCGTGTTTTCCTAATGATATGGTCGAGTACATTTTTGCTTAGGTCGGCCCTATGGTTCTACGGCGGCTGTTGCTATCAAATATTCAAATCAATTTACTTTGAGAAATACTATACATATGTCATTGTTCGTAATTTCTCAAGAAACTCAAAACTAATAATTTAGCTACGTGTTGCTTCACTATAACATTAGGCATAGTTTGAAACACAGAATGCATTGGAGTGATTAAGTGTGTTTGTGCCTTTGAAAATCCTTTGCGGGGCTCTAGGAAAGGGAACGCCGTCAGCAGCCGGACAGAACATCAGCCTATTGCACTTTGCAGAGAACAAAGGTGAAGATCAGACTGCATCCGCACAGTCGGAGCAGGACATTTGTGTTCGCTGGTACAAGGCTGGATAAAATTTTGGGTAATGGGAATAAAGCTCCCTTAGCTCATCTTCAATATATTTATGAGTATGTAACTATGCGTGAAGCAATTCTGCAGGCATATGGAGCGTGCTAGCACAGTAGTTAGTGTACTTGCCTCTGATGCTTGAGGTCCCGGGTTCGATCCCCGGCAGCGGTGATAAAATTTCGGTGTCCGAACACGCTCCATTGGCATCATTTGCAGGGATGAATGTGATAAAATACACCGTCCTTCGGATCGGGACGCTAACTGGAGGCCGCCTGTGCAGGGAGAACCATCCCCATACAGAACCCTACCGTAATTACATGATTACTGTGTAGGCTTTCATCCTGCAAAACTTAAGTGTATGTAATATACACCGTCTGTGTCCCCTCCTGAAACCGGAAGATAGATAGATTGAGCTCTGCGTGGAACCACCGTGCACCCCTATCTATTTCTCCAATGGGCGGGAGATTTTGTATGAGTGACTGCCTAAAAGGTGATTCAAGTTCTTAAATTAGAATTTAAATTCCATAATGTTTGGCATAAATATTCTTTGAAGTCGTATCAAAGAATTTTGATATCCTGTTCCATTTTGAGTTTTATGAAACTTTTGTTCAGAGTGGCCAATTGATAAAATGTAAAATCTTTCTTTTGAATAAGGTTAGAAAAAAAACAACAACTGAGATACAGTATTATAGAGCATGTGCTTGTGATGCAGAACCCTTTTTAAAACGAATGACGAAAAACTGAATCGAAAAATGTTAAAATTGTATATTTATTTATTTATTTATTTATTATTTATTTATTTATTTATTTATTTTGAATATTTATTTTCACTTTACTTTGAACTACGCTAATACAACTGCAATTTAACAGGCCTATATAAAATATCCTATGTTACACTTCAGTTTCCCAGCTTTAATTTGATATCACATCACAAAAACACGCCTATATAGTTTTGACCCCCTTGAACCTCACTTTTATATAGAAACACTGGGGTTTACAAGGGTAAACTTATTTTTCTTATTTCTGCTCTAAAATATAGATTGTGGATATTCGTTAGAACCGCCTCGACGAGGCGGTTCTATCGAGTACCCACAATCTATATTTTGAGCAGTAATAAAATATCACATTTTTTTCATCTTAAAATGTTCATTTTTTCGGCAATAAAAGTTTCAATGTATTTCTATAGGCGTGCTTTCGTAATGCTATTTAACATAATGGGATTGCACGTGGAAAATGTTTAGTATGACCACTGTCCCAAGTAGTCTTACAGTACATCACATTCCATACCGTTGTATTCTATATATCATTCAAATCCAGGGGCCAGTTTCATCAAAGCATTTGCGACGTATTTTCGTCATTTCGTCTACGTAAGTGTCTATGATTTTGCAGGCGACTGTATAATTGTGTATACATATATGTAGCTATAGAACTTTGTTTCAAGTCAGGGTTTTTTTTTTTTTGTAATTTAAAATCAATCATGTTGTAGGATCTATGTTGCAAATGAAATGAATTTATTGTCTCTGATGGGAGCTGGGGGTTGATTGTATTGATTCCTGATCATTGCCCCCACTTCAATTTTTCGTTGAAAGTAAAATCCGCTGGACGACCTGACAGACGACAATCAACGAATAAATATTTGCTAATTTATCATTGCCAACAACAAACCGGAGCTGAAAACTGACATACGTTAAATACGAACACTTACAGAGGCTACGTCACGTACACGTAATGTTATGTGCGGCGTCCTTATTAAACAACGTCATGTATGGCGTTTTGTGTTAAAATCGTGCGTAAACTGTGTTTTAAGTTCATCTTGTATTCATGCCCGTGCATTACTGGATTTATTAAGGGAATAAAATGGTCAGCTAAGTCTCGCATGTCATCCCTTTTCCTCAACTAATATTATAAACTCAACAATATACGTGCACTCATGGAAGAGGCCCGCCCGCATTAACTGACAAACGTGCTTGTGAAGGGTTCATTATAACGTTAAACCAACGCTAATCTGACGTCACGACGTCCACAAATAGACCAAATCGCCAGTGGTAAAGAGGGAAGATAATTAAAATCTGTATCTTATGACAATGAAATTATAGCGTTAAACCAACGCTAATCTGATGTCACGACGTCCACAAACAGACCAAATCGCCAGTGGTAAAGAGGGAAGATATTTAAAATCTGTATCTTATGACAATGAAATGGCCACACAAGTTTGAAATAACATAGAATCAATGTTGTTTCAACGTTGTTTGTACTGAATATTCATCTAGGTCCACTGGAACAATAATTTTAAAACGTGTAATCTACCTTACACGGCTATTTCATGACGACACGTGATCACGCATGTGACAATTAGTGGCCCTGTTTAAGCGCATATTCAAAATTACGACTTTAGTGAAACGCAAATTTAGCTCGTACGAACACTTTGCGATGTTTTGATGAAACTGACGTACGCAGTTCTTTAAAAAGTGCGTACGAACAATTTACGATTAGTCGTACGATGTTTATTGATGAAACTGGCCCCAGGTTACAGATTATGCCCACAAACTAAGTCATGACAGCTGTCAGATCGATGTCTCGTAGTAATGTTAAACCGTGTTACCATGGTATCCAACATGACCCTAGAACAAGAAAAAGAACAGAAATTACCTTGTTCGATACTATACCTAATACAGCAAAAAAACAAGTTAATTAGAAAGCACTGACATTTAACGAGGAGAAAAATAAAAAAAAGCCGCATTTAGCTCATTGTTGAAAATGATCAAGATATTTCCAGTACATTTCGCTAACACGATCCCTGCGGCGTAGTGGATTCTTTGGTAAATTTTCCGGGAAAATGTGGTCATCACGAAACAAAACGCCTATATAATTCTGGCCCCGTTCAACCCTATTTTTATATAGTAAAACTGGAGTGTACCTTATTTTTCTCATTTCGGCTCCAACATATAGATTGCGGGTACTCGTTAGAAACGTATACGTCTCATTCTATATTTTGAGTAGAAATAAGAAAAATATCACAACTTTTCATCTTAATTTTTCATCTTTTTTTTTCGGCGTTAATGTGTGCAATATATTTGTATAGGCGTGTTTTCGTAAAATTGTTATTATTTATACTCAAAGCATAGCTTGTAGGGTCTCGTTAGAACCCAATTAAGTCGGTTCTAACGAGTACCTACAGCTTATGTCTTGGAGTAGAAATAACAATAAATGTATATCCCTGTAAATTTCAGTTTTATCTATATAAAGTTTGGTTCGTGGGGGTGTTCATTTCACGGACCTTTTAACGAGATTCATGCGTCCTATTTTCTACAGGTTCTCCTGAAACTGAAGCGATCTTTCTGCTGGACGCCAAAAACATCGACGTATCCATTACGAAAACACGACTATATAAGTTTGACCCCCTTGAACCCCACTTTTATATAGTACAACTGGGGTTTACAGGGGTAAACCTTATTTTTCTTATTTCTGCTCTAAAATATAGATTGTGGGTACTCGTTAGAACCGCCTCAATGAGGCGGTTCTTACGAGTACCCACAATCTATATTTTGAGCAGAAATAAGAAAATTATCACAAATTTTCATCTTAAAATGTTCGTGTTTTTTTTTCTAATAAAATTTAAAATGTATTAATATAGGCGTGTTTTCGTAATGCCAATTTCGATGTGGTGTTTCGTGGGTGGTGGTCTTCCCCAGGAAATTTCAATGCACTAGCTTCTTGTTGATGGGATTTTTTTCTGCACATCGAGTTGTGGTTCGAGTAGAATTTCATTAGAACCCCGGTAAAGATTTTGAAAAAAAAGACAACTTTTAGTCGATCGATTTAACATATTAGAAATAAATCAATTTAGCAATTTTGGTACAGGGGCATCAGAAAAACATTCCTGTCTAATCAGTTTGAAGCCATTGGCCTAGTAGATGTTGTTTAAGGGGATTTCAATTTTCATTCTGTTCAACCTAGTTGAAGCATTTTACCAGTTTTGGTAATGGGGCATCAGAGGAATACTTTTGTGAAATTATTTTGAAATCGGACCATTGGCCTATATAGGAGGAGATGTCGTTTAAAGGGTTTTTCTATGTTTAGCTCCGGTGACCATTTTGTTTAACCAAACGGAAACAATTTAGCAATTTTGGTGAAGGGGCAACAGAGGAACATTTTTGTGAAATTATTTTGAAATCCGGTCATTAGGAGGAGATATTGTTTTTTTTCCTATATTTAGCTCTGGTGGCCATTTTGTTCAACCTTGCGAAATCATTTTTGGTAAACGGGCATCAAAAGAACGTTTGCGTGAAATTGTTTCGAAATTAGCTCAATGGTTTAGGAGGAGATGTCAATTGAAGAAATTGTTGACGACACACGACTGACGACGGACACCGGACACACACCGATCACAATAGCTCACCTTGAGCATGTGCTTTGGTGAGAAAATTAGGAAAACTTTTTTGGGACTGGCAAATGAGGTTCTTAATAGATCAGTGGTCTTGGTCTAAACAGAGAATTTTTATATATACTGTACATTAAAATTCCTATATTAAGATCACATTTGGGACTGTTCAAAAGTGGTCTTAAGACCACTTTTGAACGGTTCCAAAGGTGGTCTCTTTTAGGGGGGGGGACAAGGTTTAGAAAACGCAAAGAAAGAATGACTGAAACCTTCTCATTAAGCTTTTAAAAGCAGATTTAGTCTTAGTTGTAGGTGGTCTTAATAGCAGAATTTTACTGTATTTAAAAACAATCAGGCCATAGTCTTTGTAGCGCGTGGTATGAACAGCCCTAATCCTCAAAGCATCATATAGTCGCTATCCAGTGGCTTGAACACCTTTGGGACCATAAATTTGTTCGAGACAGGTGTAGTTCGAGCCACTGATGGTTAATCATGGTGTCTGGCCAGAAGGCAAAATAGGTATATCTTTTCGCTTTTCCTTAACCCATAAAATGCAAATCACGACAATTGTCGTCTGCTTTGCCGTCTGTCTGTTACCTAAAAGTATTTTTTTTTTGCAAAAAGTGTGGACCCAGATCAGACTGCTCCTGTAGGAGCAGTCTGATCTGGGCCCACACTGTTTGCCTGTATGCAAAAATATTTTTAAAAAGTTTGCAAAAAATCAGCAGACGACATAAGCAGACGACATTTTCAGATGTAGTTTTTGGGTTAATTTAAGTTACGTCATGTGTACTCATTAGAATCGCCTCATCCAGACGATTCTGATGAGTGCACACAACATACATTTACAACATAAAATAAGGCAATTATCACTAAAATATACCACATAATATTGATATATGCAGTTGTGATGAATTTTTTTTCAGGGACTCGAGAACGAGTTTGAAACAGCAGTAGTATACGAGCCATCGGGGTTCGAGCCATCGAAGTTTCACTGTATACTGTATAAAGTGGATAGAGAAGACCGCGTTTCGACCGAACGAATGCAAACGATTTTTAGCCTTCCCCATGTATTTATGTTTGAAGGCAAATTTTTCACCTGTCGAAGCTCAATTTTATGTGACGCAGTTGTTGGTTTGACAAATGAAGACAAGAAGTAATTATTATGGTTTTATTATTTATGGCTTTTTATAGTAAATTACATCTTCACGGGAGACAACTCCTTCAAAATGTAATTTTCACCCTCAATGCAATATTGTCACCCTCAATACAACATTGTCACCCTCATATATAAATGCCTGCTCTTAAAAGGGAAGACATTTAGAGTTCAGCAGAAGTAAATTTTCCCTTTAAGAATAGATCCTTATTGCTTCTAAGAGCAAATTCTTCCCTTTCATAGAGTGAGTGAGTTTTAGTTTTACGTCCCACCAACAGCTAAGGTCATACGGAGACGGGACCTCGGTTTAAAGACTCATCCGAAAGTCTGGAGAAGCCCGGGATCGATCCTGCGATCCCTGGTTTACAAGGCGAGTAGCGTAACCACTGCACCACGGAGGCTTCTCCCTTTCATAGAAGACCCTTTTGCTCATAAGAAGCAAATTCTTTCCTTTTAGAGTAGAGATTTATAATTCCAAAGGATCTTCACTTTTTTACTGGGATTCAGTGTATAGGAAACGGAACAGTAGAGAGTCCCTTGAAATTACGATAATACACCCGTGTGACCATTAGGAAAACATGTCCGTGTGAAATAATGGCGTCCAACATGGTGTCAGAAGTTACACATTTTGGGTAAAAATGATAACATCTTTGTTATTTCTGCTTTCAACATAGATTGTGGGTGCTCGTTAGAACCGCCTCATTGAGGCGGTTCTAACGAGTACCCACAATCTATGTTTTTGAGCAAAAATAATGCAGATAATGTATACCCCCGTTAACCCCACTATTCTCTATATAAAGTGGGATTTAGAGGGGTCATCGTTTCACGGACATGTTATCGTGATGCATAGTTTTGGTTTAACGGTAACGCTTCGTGATTATTTCACTTGTATCGAGCCTGTATCGAGCCTATCGTTAATGAGAGGTGGGTGAAAACCGGAGTACCCGGAGAAAAACCACCTGACCTTCCGTTGCAGAACTTGCTGTCTCAAATGTGAACCGAACTAAGCTTGAGAGACCTAATGATTAAGAGTCAGCGCTCTTATCTAATAGGCCACGGAGGCCCGTACACATTGGTTGAGGATGCTCGTTAGAAACGCCTTATTGAGTATTGAGTAACGAGTACCCCCAACATATGTCTTGGAGCAAAACATAACAAAAATAATGTATACCCGTGTAAAATCCCAGTTTTCTCTTTTTAAGGTAGGGTTCAGAGGGGGCGATTATTTCACGGACTTGTTAACCCTTGTCCTGCTGAGCCCGGATATGCCTTATCTTTGAAACAATGTAGATCCAGATCAGACGGCTTCTGAAGAAGCCATCTGATCAGGATCTACATTGTTTATCATTCAGAATGTGAATTTGTTGCAATAATTTGAATCAAGTAATCTGATTGGCTGATAATCAGTAGTGGGCGTGGCATATATAAATATTCAGCAGGACAAGGGTTAACAGAATGTAAAAATGGCAGAAAAAATGTACCAGGTGTATCAAATTCCCTTAAGTGGTGTGGATAGAAAAAAACAGAAGACTCATCGACTTCAATGAGCTATCTAAGGCAAAGAACAAAATCTGTAACTTGATGTTTTGATCTCAAATTATTGATTGCCCGGTATGTCAATACAGCCTTATTATATTTTAGTCTACGGGCTTCCGTGGCCTAGTGGTTAAGAGCGCTGACTCTTGATCATTAGGTCTCTCACCGCTGTGGTTCGAGCCTCGCTCGGGTCACATGTGAGATGCCAAGTTCTGCAACGGAAGGTCAGGTGGTTTTTCTCCGGGTTCTCCGGTTTTCGCCCACCTCTGATTAACGATCGGCTCGATATGAGTGAAATAATCTTGAAAGGGCCGTAAAACCAAAAAAAAAAAAAAAAAAAATTTAGTCTTGGGGTTTCTGGTATTACATGGGTTAAAAGATTAAAAAAACTATGGACACCCATGAATGACCCAGATCAACGTTAACAGCGGTCTGACCACACGCTACACCTTATTGGGGCCGCAATTGACTCGCAAACCAGTTTGTTAGAGATTAGTCTGTGTGGATGTGCAGGCTGATCCGAGTATTCTTGAGGGACATATTAACATGGCTCGATCCACGCGGAGCCCTTACAAGCTTTCTCTGTCGTTAAGAGACAACACAAAAGCAACTTTAAACAAAACAGAGGTAAATATGTAAGACATGTTTATTTCATGTAGTCACTGTACAGTTTAGAGTTACATGATACGAGTATGGTTTATATATTAACCCTTTCCCACTCAGATACGTGTTTACACGTGTCTGCAAAACTCCCCCCCCCCCATTTCAAGCCCCAGAAGCACCTTAAATCTGCATTTTCTACCCCTGGATAGTTATGTTTGCTTTAGGATTTGTTGAGCAAAAAAGTGACCTGTTTTTTTTTCGCGCGCTTCCCCACTAAAAATATTCTGGGGGGATTGAAGGGAGGGGGGGGAGGGGGGGGGGGGCAATGCCCATCACTCACATCCGAAAAATTTTGGGCGTATGGCCCAACCGGCCGTTAAAATTTATATCTGAGGATGTCTGGCGTCAAAATTCCTCAAAATTGATGCTGCGAAAATTTGCTGCTAACAGTGAAAATGGCCAGTGCCAAACACCTTAATTGTTGCCTTGACAGCTGTGTGAAGATTAAAATGTGGTCAAAAATTCATGTGAAATCACACTTTTTGCCAACTTTGAGATGCCCTCTCTTTACCATGACAATAATGATCAAGTCATGAAAGGTTGCATTTGAAAGGCTACTTCCCAATGAACATTCATACCGAGTTTGGTGTAAAACAGACCATCCATTATGAAACAATGGCTAGTTGAAGTTGCCGTCAGGTGCAACACTGTAAAAATCAGCAAAATTCACACAATCCCTGAGTGGGAAAGGGTTAAATATTAACAACATAACAATTAATGCTGGAATTCATTGGCATGCATTTATGAAACCTCCCCCCACATCGGGGCTTGGAGAAATAGTTTGGGCTGCATGGCGCTTCCACGCAGAGCTAAAACTGGCCACACTGGCGTGAGTCAGACCGTCCAGTGCATATGAGCCTTTTGGTTTCATTGAGCGGGAAGGCTTGAGATGTCATTTCATCTCAATGTCGGGAAAAGGCCCCGCAAAATTGGAAGTAACGCCTCAAAACTGACGTAAAAGTGTTGACCGGGATGTTAAACCTCAATTCAAACAGAAAATAAAATGCATTTAAGAAAAACCTTCATGAATTTGAAACATACATATATACTAAAACGCTGACAAAAGAACTGTGTCGGGAAAAAAGGTTTTTGTCATGTGCGAACCACAAATGTGCCGATCAGCTGCGCATCCGCATAGTCTGATCAGTATATTTATGTTTGCAGTACATTTAAGTTGTGATATATTAACATATATTTCCTTTGAAAGTCTGCAGTAGTTCAAGCTGAAGTTAATATAAACATTCCCACGCCATGGTAAACAGTTCTGCTACCTTATCTGACCATAGAATCACATTAACGAATTTCTAATTGGTTGGTCAGTGTGAGAAAATATGTTGAAAGAAGCTTGGTTCCACATGTTAGGCTGGATTGGAGAAAAAACTTCAGTTTAATTCTTTTCGGCCTGTTTGATAACATGTTTTTAGACCTTTGCCATCCTAAATTATTCTAAAACTGTAAAATGGAAAATTAACAGTTATTGGAAATTATATTAGAAATTATGTACCATCATATTATATAATGTGTAGAAGAAATTAAAAATAAACTTGTTAAATAAAAGAAGAGTTGAATTGTCGTTTATATTATAATAATTCCCCAGAAGAACAAAAAGGCTACATAAATACTACATGGTGGAGAATCTAAACTGGAATTTTAACAAAAATGTGGTCATTTTCACGGAACCCAGTGATGTCAAGTGAAAATGAAAGCTTGAACTTAGGAGCAGTAAATCCTGACCAGGCGTGTGGAATTCCACCTAGAAGTGACACAGTGATGGACACAGGTAGAATAACCTTAAGGAAATTTTCTGGATATCCATCAGAGGATCCTGATCAGTTCTTGTCGGACTTTTCTGCTTATTGTACCTTCTCAAGAATAACGGACACAGACAGCCGGAAAGTAGCGGCTTTCCAGCTCCATTTACAGGGTCCGGCACAGACTTGGTTCTGCTGCCTCGATGAGGATGAGAAAAGTGATTAGGAAACACTAAAGGATGCCTTTGAATTGAAATACTGTGTAGCTAATAACCCACCTGTACTCCTGGTTGAGACAGAACAGTTTAATAACCTAAAGCTACTACCACACCATCAAATCGAGGACTATTTCAGTAAAGTAATAGAAAAAGGAAATAAAATACATAAATCTGAACAGGAAATTCTACTGAAGTTCATTCAGGGCCTTCCAGATCAGTTAGCCTTCTTTGTTAGGGCTGGGAACCCGTCGGACGTTCAAGCAGCTCTGACATCCGCCAAGATGGGGGAAGCATTTGGGTACCGCTTCTCCTCTGGGCTCACATGCAATGGAAATACCCCAACAGCTAGTGTGGCAGCCGCTGCACGTGCAGATGATAGAATAACTTCGCTGGAATGCACGGTGAATAAATTGGGGGAGACAATTGAGCGACTTTTGGTGTCACAAAAGCAGGACAAACTGGATTCATCAAACAACGATGGACGGAATACTACTAGTGCAAACAGTGTTCGTGTGTGTTTTAACTGTTCGTGCACAGGGCACATAAGAAGGCGGTGCAACCTTATATCAGGACAGGCAGACCCGAACTCTATGTGTCAGTTGTGTTTGCAGCGTGGTCATGCTGCGACACAGTGCAAACTGTTTTTGAACAATCAAAGTGCTAATTCGGGAAACTCCAGCAACCCAAGGAACACAAGGCGCGGTCCCTTGGGCGAGCAACAATAGACAATCAACGCGCCAGATCGAGGCCACCGGAACGAAAGCAACAGGAAAGTGTGAGTGACATTAAATGTACTGTTTCTAATTCTATAGTCAGTGACTATCAAAGTGAGTCTGGTTTCATGTTTTTACCTGTAACATTTTCATCAAAACAAATTTCCGCTTTACTCGATACAGGTAGTTCAATAAATTTGATGTCACAAGAATTATTTGACACTATTAGTCACAGAAATAAGCTACAGGTAGATCACTGTAATGAGTCTATTGTACTTGCCAACAATCAAAAAGTGAGTGAGTGAGATTTAGTTTTACGTCCCACCAACAGCTAAGGTCATACGGAGACGGGACCTCGGTTTAAAGACTCATCCGAAAGTCTGGAGAAGCCCGGGATCGATCCTGCGATCCCTGGTTTACAAGGCGAGTAGCGTAACCACTGCACCACGGAGGCTTCTACAATCAAAAAGTAAGTATTAATTGTGTTGCAAAGGTATCTGCTGTAATCAGTGGTCAGCAGCAATCATTTACTGTTTATGTTTTACAGGGTACATCCCATCCATTGATCTTAGGGACTGAGTACATGCAAACTCATGGTGTCACATTAAATTTTGATAAAATGTCTGTTCTTACAACCAGCACAACTGTCCGGGCCAAGAAACAGATCACAATCAAACCCAATTCTGAAACAGTAATCTGGGGTAAAACGCCAAAATGTATGTTTCCAGGGCTTGAAGGTATTTGCTCGGGTAGCACCCATATTTCCAACAAATGCTTATTTGTGGCCAGATCTGTATCTATCATATCTTCAGATCAAATGGTCCCATTCAAAATATTAAATCCCACAACAGAGCCAGTTACCATTCACAAAAACAAACCCCTGGGATCATTTCAGGTCATAGACAAAACTTTCAATGTAATACCAGCTGGTAGGTTAGGTCATGAAAGTTCAACACTGCAGGGAAATGTTAGAAATTCCAATACTAATACCAGTAGCCGTGCCACCAATCATGCATGTAAGAATATCAATGCAAAACCCGAGCAGTGCCATACTACTGCTGGTGCAACTGAATATCCAGACAGGGAAGGATTTTTATCATACTTTCATCATAGTTCAACAGCGTCGGCGTTGTCATCTGATGAGAGCCGTAGGTTGAATGATTGCTTAGTTTCGAACCATGACTTGTTTGTTACGGAGGAAAATCCTTCTCTTGGTCTGACTTCAGTTGTAGAACACCAAATTCATTTGATTCCCAATGCCCAATCAAAACATCAAAGACCTTATCGTTTGTCGCCAGACAAAAGGGAAGTGTTGCGTCATCAGCTTGATGAATTATTACAGCAAGGTATTATAACGCCTGTGAGTGAGAAGGAAGATATGCATATCTCAAGTCCAATAGTTTTGGTTTCCAAACGTAATAAACCGAAACCGGGAGCCAAAAAGGGGTCCAGAGAAGCAAGCCTTTCTATGTACCGCTTTTGTGTTGACTTTCGTTATCTCAATTCCCAGACACAAGACTTTCGATATGCTATTCCTGATGTACAGGAACTTACAGAGTCATTTAGTCAGAGACCACCCAATTACATTTCGTCTATCGACCTGAGTTCGTTTTTTTTCCAGATGAAAATTGCCAGTGGCGCGTCGAAGTACACTGCATTCAATACATGTTTTGGCACCTACAAATTTCAGAGGCTACCCCAAGGCTTGAAGACAAGTCCGAACAGTTTTCAAATGCTCATGGACAAGATTCTCTCCGGGCTTTCTTTTCGGTCAACCCTGTGCTACTTGGATGATGTATTGATATTCTCGGAAACTTTTGATCAACATTTGTCCGATTTGAAAGAGGTCTTTGACAGATTCCGTGCAGCTGGTTTGAAACTTTCACCGGAAAAATGCAGATTTGCACAGAGCCACTGCATTTTTCTTGGTCACCAGATTCCGCGACATGGGGTCAGTCCGCCTTCTGACCGGCTCAAAGCAGTTTCTGAGTATCCTGTCCCAACAAACACAAAACAACTGAAACGATATCTTGGGCTCATGAACTGGTTTAAAAAGTATATACCTGGATACAGTGCAAAAGCATACTGTTTGTACCAACTTCTAAGAAAGGGTGTGAAATTTATTTGGACGGAAGAACACAATGTTGCCTTTGAATCTCTTAAGGCTTCGCTGCTTAATTCTGAAGCTTTAGCATTCCCTCGGTATGATTTGCCATTTTATTTGGGTGTTAATACCTCCAGTAAGGGTATTGGTTACATGCTATATCAAAAACATTCTACTGACAGTGGGGATAAAAGTGTCCGTGTTGTCCGCTTTGGGTCAAAGTCACTTTCCAACTATCAGACATCATATGGACCCACAAAGCTTGAGTTATTAGGTGTAGTAACTAGCATTCTAGATTGTGCTTCCTATTTGCGAGGTAGGAAATTCTTTGTTGAGTGTGATCACCAGGCACTGAAACCTCTTTTCCAAAAGAGTTTGAAAGGAGCAATATATGAAAGGTGGCTTGCTATATTACAAGAGTTTAATTTTGAGATTTTGTATAAACCTGCAGAAGCTATGGTTGTTTGCGATAGCTTATCAAGAGCTAAACCCCTTCATTCTTTGGACTCCGCAGAGTCAAGTCCAAATGAAAATGACCCTTATTTTCCTTATGTGCCAGAACCAGACAACAAAATCCTTTTTCCCAATGGGTCTACATTACAAGACATTATTGGCGCTGAACAGTCAAATCAGCAGAAGTCTGTTAATCATGTTTTGATCCCTCCCTGTCCCGCATCTCTAAACATGGAGCTGGATAGTGACTCAGCCTATGAAGGGGATACTGACCTTCCACAGGTCAAGTGTAGTAATATCAAACAAAAATATGCAACCCGTGGGAAAACTCAGAGAAAATTTCTCAAGGTTTCTGGCAAGGTAAAACATCCTAGACTTGCGACAGAGCCCCAATCACCACGAAAATTACCCAACTGTGACAATGAGCAAGATAAGCAATATTCACCAGGTGATTCTCAACATACCAATTACACACAACGCACAGCTACCCATGTTAAAGGGAATAATGTGTCACTCTCTTCTGTACAAGCAAAAATACATTCAGACTCTCAAACAAATAAACATGAAGGTCAGTCAATGGATTCAGAACTGACAACTTCTTCCCTTTCTGAAAGTCAGTCATCAGCACACGAAACGCATGGCAATAACAGGTCAGTAGAAAATGTTGATTTATTCAAGACGTTTGGTTTGAGTCCAGATAAAATTAGTGCTTTGCAACGCGAAGATTGTGAATTGCGTTACATCATTCAGTATTTAGAAAGCAAGGAACTTCCAAAAAGTCAAAAGCGAGCTCGCAAACTCTTGCTGCAATCAGCTGATTATTGACGGTTTACTTTTTCATTGTCGTGTACCGAAATCACAGCGTAGCAGTAATATAAGTCAGTATCAATTAGTGGTACCTGAAATAATGATCAAAACCGTCCTTGGTTTATACCATGACTCACCAATGGGAGGTCATTCTGGGATTCAAGACACACTCGATAGAGTGAAAGAGCATTACTTCTTCTCTCGTATGAGTCAGCTTATTGCCGATTATGTGCGTTCTTGTCCAGATTGTCAAAAGAGAAAACAAACAAAAGTGCATACAAAGTCTGGGATAACAGCATATAGAACACCAAGCGGGCCATTTCAGGTCTGGCAAATTGACCTATATGGAAATCTGCCCATTACTCCGCAAGGATATACATATATTTTAACTGCGACAGATCTGTTCAGCAAGTATTTAGTGACAATTCCACTTGCAAATAAAGACACTTTGTCGGTTGCATCTGGGCTTACACAACTTTTCACAAAATATGGTGTTTGTGACACGCTACTCAGCGACAGGGGAGTTGAGAATGTATCAAAAGTAATGGCAGAGGTTTGCAGACAACTCTGCATCCCGCAAGAGTTCAGTCCTGCATTTGTTCATAAATGTTTAGGTGCAGTGGAACGCGTACATCGTACAATGGCTGAGCGTTTGACACCGTACATGAACAGCAGACTGAATAATTGGATAGACATTTTGCCATGCATCACATTTTCAATTAACCAGTCTGTTCATTCGGGCAGCAAATACTCGCCACATGAAATTATTTATGGCCAGCGTCCAAAGTTTCCTCTGTCTCCGCCGACACCACCAGATTTCGTTACAATACCACCAGATATGCGCGCATACGTACGTAAACATGCAGACAAACTGAACAGCATTCGCAGCGAAGTGAAGAACAATATATTGTCCTCGCAGCAAAAGATGCTCGAGCGTGCAAACAAGGACACTGATCCACTTCATATCAAAGAAGGGGATTATGTGTTCTTGTTGACTGAAAGAACAGGTGTTGGACAGAAAATACAGAACAAGTTTACAGGACCATTCATTATTCACCATAGCATCAGTCCTCATATGTTTCTGTTACGGAATCCTGATAATGGAACTATACATAAGTCAGAGGTCCACAGTGACCGCCTGAAAATGGCTTATGTTCGGGAACCAGACCCAACTCCCTATTTTCTTAGTAAGGTTGTTACAGCCGAGACTGTAAGACCTGAAAAGGTCACAGAGGCCATGCCAAGCACTGTGCACACTGAGGTAATTAGGGAACAGCCCTATGACAGGCATCCGTCAGCCCTCCCAGATGACAACCCAATAAATAACCATTCAGTTCGCAGGTCATCCAGAGCACGTAAACCTCCTGACCGGTTTGGGGTTTACATTGGTGTTGACAGTGCATTAAGTGAAGAGGGGTTTTACACTGAAAGAAACAAATATCACAAAATTAAACGTGTTCTCGGTCAGAGACTGGTTAAGGGAAACAAAGAGTATCTCATACAATTCGCCGGAGAATCAGCCGACAATTCCCTTTGGGTACCATTTGACCATCTCAATGAGAAATTGAAGAAGTCCATCCAGGAAAAACCCCCTCCGGTTATTGTTCAAATGGAATGAAACTATTTCAGAACATCAGTTTGTGTTTCTGATTGAAGCAGGACACATGTAAGTGTTGATATTTTGACATGACATAGTTACATGTAATAAGCCTAAAAAAATACCCTTTAAATGTTATTCAAAAAAGCCTTAAGTTGAAATACAGCTAATGGTCTGCTGGCTGCCACTGAATACTTACTTGGTATAAAAATTATTATCATGTTAAATGATTTTATCATGAAGGGTCATTTCATATTGCATTGCTTTTTGCTGGTATGCAAATGATTTCTGTTATGGTTTAAGCTATTATGTTTTTGATGTGAAGAGATTTAGATTTGTTTTGTGTGTATGTACACACTGTGTTATTTACATGTACCGGTATGACTTTGAAGATATTTTCATTGGTTTGTTTCAATTTGTTACTTTATACACCTGCTTTAGTATATTGACTACATATTTGCTGGTGTAATGTGGAAATGTATTTGTGTATGCATTTTATAATTTATTTGTGTTTTCGTTTCGCCTCCCAGATTTTTCATCATCACTTTTAGGTGCACATGTGCCTTTTGCTATATGTGATGCCCATTGGGGCATGGAAAAATAGATTGGGTTGCAAGGTGCTTCCACCCAGAGCTGAAACTGACCACACATGGGTACTGTTAAACTGCTTAGGACAAAGCCTGCCAGGGTAGAGTGATGTAAACCAGACAGTCCAGTGCATAAAAGCCTTTGATTTCATTGGGTGGCAGGACTTGAGATGTCATTTCATCTCAATGTCCGGTAAAAAAAAAATCCCACAAAATTGGAAACAACGTCTCCAAAATGACCTTTACAGTGTTGACGGGGACGTTAAACCTCAAATCAAATCAAACAAACAAACAAAGCCTCACTCTCTAGTTGCTAATGGCATTTATACCAACACACAAATTCTCGCTTATTTTCCATTCAGCCCTAGACTGTTTGGACTTCAATTAATTTTATGGACTTTCCCAGGTTTTTTCAGCCATTCATCAATTCAGTATTGACTATCTACATTGATTATCTATAATCCCCAGGTAATCACTACCTATATCTTGGTTCTGCCAAATAATGATAATGAGGAGGCTATTGCTAAGCAAATAATCTGGAAAAGATACATTTGTTTTATACTATGATAGTTAGAAATAATGTTTTAACATAATACTTTGAATATGTATTGGCATTGTTTTTGTATCAGATACTGTTGTATGTCTATGCAATTACTGTTAAATGTGTTGCTTTTGTTAATTTTATGTTCACACATTTGATTTCATATTTGGGCCACCTTTGAAAACAAACATTTGCCTAACAATGTGTTACTGTCTTGAACTTTTGATTTTGGATTTTTAGTGGCTTATATTAATAAAATTTATTCTTTATTCAATGCTTTTTAGTCAATAATTATTAATAGTACACATTGTTCTTGTCCAAATGAAGCTGTTGTTCTTTATTTTCAATATGCTAAATTGCATTTTCAGCACATGGATACAGAAATTTCAAAGAACTCGCTTAAAGACCAAATTATCACTCAGACTATTATTGCGATGCTGTCAGAATGATAATTTTTTATTGGTTTTATGTTTACATGTCATTTTTGTTTTGTCTTCTATTGTTGTTACAAACAATTTATTCTAGTATATTTGTTCATTTAGTACACATTATTTGTGTGTGACAGACTATTTGTTGATGTCATGTTAGTCTTTTAATTAATAATAAATGTTACATGCATAATTTCACAATGATGTCAATATGTTGACCCATGCTTCTCTTTGTTTACTTGGTCCTGCATCTTTATGTAGACTGGGTGATATATTTTCTGTAGGGGGATGTGATATATTAACATATATTTCCTTTGAAAGTCTGCAGTAGTTCAAGCTGAAGTTAATATAAACATTCCCACGCCATGGTAAACAGTTCTGCTACCTTATCTGACCATAGAATCACATTAACGAATTTCTAATTGGTTGGTCAGTGTGAGAAAATATTTTGAGAGAAGCTTGGTTCCACATGTTAGGCTGGATTGGAGAGAAACTTCAGTTTAATTCTTTCGGCCTGTTTGATAAGTTAAACATGTTTTTAGACCTTTGCCATCCTAAATTATTCTAAAACTGTAAAATGGAAAATTAACAGTTATTGGAAATTATATTAGAAATTATGTACCATCATATTATATAATGTGTAAAAGAAATTAAAAAGAAACTTGTTAAATAAAAGAAGAGTTGAATTGTCGTTATTTATTATAATAATTCCCCAGAAGAACAAAAAGGCTACATAAATACTACAAAGTAGAGATATCTGTATCCATATTTAAATGCAGATATATCTATCTAAAATACAGATATCTCTATTTGAAATGTAGATACTTCTATCTGATTATTAAATAGAGAAATCTGAAATTCAATTATAGATATCTGCATTTGAATTACAGATATCTGCATTTAAGCTTAATAAGAAATACTGTAATTAAAATGTAGATATCTGTATTTGAAATGCAGATATCTCTATTTATGAGCCTGGTTATTATCGCCTATTATTTTCAACAAATAATCAATACTCCTTTGCTTAATAAT
This sequence comes from Lucinisca nassula, assembly GCA_963580285.1. Lineage (NCBI taxonomy): Eukaryota > Metazoa > Mollusca > Bivalvia > Lucinida > Lucinidae > Lucinisca > Lucinisca nassula. The sequence goes on from OY757010.1 coordinate 186,873,761, forward strand.
GTTAATATTTGCATAAAAATGTATTGAAACTAAAAATCTATTATTTTGATTTGTGTGTTTGATTTGAGGTTTAACATCCCACTCTAGACTATTTGGATTGGAGACGTTGCTTCCAATTTTGTGGGATTTTTACCCGACATTGAGATGAAATGAATCTCGATCCGGTTTATATTTATGGACGGTCCGACTCGCACCACTTTGCCTGGGCAGACTTAGACCTAAGGCCATCTATTGGTTTGATAAGGTAATAGATACACACCCTGCAGGCACAAAACGTTGACTCAACGTTGAATTAACGTTGAAACAACGTTTTCAACGTTGTTTCAACGTTAGTTCAACGTTGAGTGCCTGCTGGGCAATACTGGCAAGCTAATGTAGAAATGGAACAGAAAATATTAATGTAAAAGTTAATAAGAAATAAACTTAAAAGTATAATAACCTGAAAACGTAAGAATATTAGGTTTATGTATGTGTTTGAGCTAAGGTCATACGGATACTGGACCTCTATTTAACCCTTTTTGTACCAAATAGAATCTTCCTCCTTATATACAGCAGGAGTCCATTCCAAAATTTAGGGGTTTCAGGTTGTGTTTTCTTCCAAATCGATTAGGAAAATGGCTGAACGTTTTGCAAACAGTGTAGGCCCTGGTCAGACGCCGCGTTCTGCGGCGTCTGATCTCGGCCTGCACTGTTTGCCAGGGTACCCGTTTTGGGGTTTCCGGTACTAAATGTGTTAAAGACTTATCTGAAAGTTTGGAGAAGCACGGGATCGAGCACACGAACCCTGATTTGTGATAAGGCGATAAGATAACAACAACACCATGGACGCTCCTATAGAATATTAGAAGGAATAACTGAAGCTGTCTACATAAAAACTGGAGGCTAAAACTTTGGATATAATGGATACTAACCTAGTAATAGCACTCCCGGGATCGCAATGTCTGTAGGGATAGGGAAGTACAAGCACTCCTGTTAGAGGAGTCGTATTGAGCTGTGTTGTCCGTCCGGTCAAGTTAGTCAGGGACACATCACGGTATTTTTTGGAAACTAAAACGGAAGGGTCGGATCACAGAGCCCTGAGGGACACTAGAAACCGTGGGTGCAGACTCACTATATGGAAATTAAAATGAATTGCTTCAATGAGGGAGCATTGAGGAACACTAGACAATATCCAGCAGGCACTCCACGCCAAATCAACGCCGGAAGAACGCTGAAAAACTGTTCAACGTCGATTCAACACTTGAGTCACCGCCGCGTGCCCGCGAGGTTGTTTTGAATTTTCACGCCATATTTGTATGTACAATTAGTGAATAATGTGAATAATCGGCGAGGGAGGCATCAGTTTTCCATCAGTGCAGTAAATATAGATATCTGTATTTCAACGTTTAGTACAGATATCTGTAATTGAATTGCAGATATCTGTTATTGAAATGTAGATATCTGAATTTAATTCTGTAATTCAGATATTTGCAATTCAAATACAGATATCTGCATTTAATAGGTTTACAAACGAACAAAACCCAAACGGGACACCATATGCTTGGACAGGACAACACCTCTAGTTTCTACATCTTAAAATTCAAGACTGCTGTTAGTCTGTCTAGTGCAGGCTGATCTCATTATTCGACTGGCACACCGGTTTTAAGGCATTTTAATATGAATCGATCCACGCGGAGCCCCTACAAGCCATTCTATCTCCCTTTCTATGAAAGACCAAAACAAAATGACCCTTAATGTCCCTAAAGGGTTGACGTGTCAATAAGCAACAACACAAAGCCAACATTAGGCGTAAAAAATAGCTGTGTTTCCGCTAACATGCTGAAAAAAATTTTTGGTCGGTAGGTAGAAGAAACTTTTTTATTATTTTATTTTTTCTCCCGAAAAAAAAAAAAAAAAAAAAAAAAAACAGGGTCGGGCCTGTATTTGTATGTGCTTTTGTTTTTGTTTTTGTTAATAAAATTGCCAGGTTGAGACTTGCACTGTATATCATAATTCATTTTAGATGCTCAAAAAAGTCGGTTCTGTATTTTGGAAGGTATTAAATGCCAAAAACTACAAAAATGTACCTAAAACTCGAAATTACTATGCGAAAATGCGAAGACGACACTGGGTAGGGATGGTAAGGTCGGTGTTTTAATTTTTATTTTGTTCTTTTATTTATAAAAATAGTAGAGTCGGGGGGTCTGAAGCAGGGTCGGTCGGGTTAGCCGAAACACGGCTATTTCTTTTTTAGGCATTAACCCTTGTCCTGCTGCATATTTATATATGCCACACCCACTACCGATTATCAACCAATCAGATTACTTGATGCAAATTATTGCAACAAATTCACAATCTGAATGGCAAACAATGTAGATCCTGATCTGATGAAGCCATCTGATCTGGATCTACATTGTTTCAAAGATAAAGCATATCCGGGATTAGCAGGACAAGGGTTAACCCATATATGACAATGGAATCTCCCACCTTATAAGTTTGGAATGGTCCATTTCCAATTATAGGGGTACCAGGTTTGTTTCGTTTGCAAAACGTTTTGCAAAAATGAATGTACTTTAAGGAAACAGTGTAGACCCGATCAGACTGATCTGGGTCTGCACTGTTTGCCAATGTCCCCCAAAAAGGGCCGCTAGGCGTATATGGGTTAAAATATACGTAAATATATAAGACAAATACATGATGCACTCGAAAAAAATATGCACTTGAATGAAACGAACATTTTAATATGTTAAATATTTACAACGTACATGACTAGTAACATGATTAATGCTGGAATTCTTTGGTATGCATTTTAGAAAGACTTACATGAAACTGATACACACGTATAGTGTTTTTCTTATACTAAAACACTGACATCTGAGCTGTGACCGAAGACACGAGTATGGCTGCGCTCAAAGGCACCACATGAAATACGTTTACAATACAAGGAGCATTTGAAAGTAAAGAAAATGAGGTAATATATGCAAATCCATGATAACGCCCAGCAGGCACATGACGTAATTGTGAGGTTACGTCATTACGTTTAAACAAGGTCACATCTACGTGACGTTGCACCTACGTTGACTTGACGTTGCCCTGGCGACGTGTACCTGCTGGGCGGACATAAAATCAGTTGACATAAAATCAGTTGACACGAGTGAGGTAATTAAAATGTTATTTTGGGCCGATTGTTGTCAGTCGACCTTCGATTGTCCAAGTGACTCACTGTCCAATGAAATGGCGTTTGTACGAAATCCAGGTAACGGTTATTTATAGCCTGGCTGTCCTTTGCATTGTGACGTTGGATTGCTGTGTAAAGAGTGTTATCTTTAAAACCTGGACTAGGCTCATATGCTAAGATTTGGCTCGAGTGGAAATAGTTGTTTTTTTTTTTTTTTTCAAAGATAAAAGCTCAGGTTAGTTTGCATCCAGAACGTTTACCTTTGAGGCTATTGTACCTGTATGAAATTAGGTGTTCCTGGCAACATGTCCCGTGAGATGCAGTGTCAGAAACTGCTTCGGAGTGCTGTTCCGAACAATCTGCATGAAACTGAATATCAATCTGTGCTTCTTCACCAGCTGATCAGAGTCTATACTGTTTGCCCTATGGATTGTTTAAAGCTCATATATTCATCACGAGGATCCTATCAGCACAAAATGACGGGTCAACCTAGGGCCTACATGGATATGATGCTAGCCATTGTCCTGCTAAATAGATTAATATAGCTGCACCCATTTCTGACTTTTAGCCAATCAGATTGCTTAATTTAATTTATTTCTATAAAGTCATAAAATGAATGCAAACAGTGTAGATACTGATCAGATGGCTTCTACACTGTTTACTAAGGTAGAGCATGATAGTGTTGTTCAGAAGGACACTAATTAAAACTGTTGTATCGGTGTTGGTCCGACTAGGAAGTGTTGTCATTTTTCATTGGAACGGAACCATATTACCTATATTACGGTAGAGGTTCACTCCGGCAACAAACCATGTTAAGTTTGAATGAAACTGGCATAAGGGTACCCGTATGGGAGCAGGAGGTTTTTTTTCGCTATTCTAAGTTTTTCCTCTGGAGGCCAGCATGTTCATTGGAGCTTAACCGTTTTTGCTATTTTAGTTGAACAGTAAAAAAATGAATGAAAATGGCCAGGAAGTAATCTTTTATTTTTATTTATTTATTTTGTATTTTAGCTCTTGCGCCCATCGTCACCCAAGCAACAATCCTGTGCAAAGTTTGAATGAAATTTGCCTGAAAGTATAAGGTATAGGAGTAGTATGTTTATGAAGCATAATTTATCTCCAATTTCTGAAGGTATTATGGACAGCAGCTGTTTATTGCAGTCAATATAAACCAAATTATGCTTCAGAAACATACTACTCCGGTGTGTGTGTGGGGGAGGGGGGGGGTGGGGGGGGGGGGTCTGCTTAATCATGTGCAGGTAACCAGCAGATAAAAGTAGGTGTGGCTTGGTCTTGGTGGGCTGGCTACCTAAAATGGGCATAAAACTGATAAGGAATATAGGATAAACCAGACCCCCCGGCATGAAAATCCTGTCTTTAAGATTTTTTTTCTATAATTATATAGCTCTGAGGATGCTGACTTATTCATTGGAGCGAAACAGTTTACCTATTTTGGTAGATCAGTCAGGTAACGTTTGAATGAAATTGGCTAAGGTTTTACAGAAGTATTTGATGATGCCACACGACGGATAACGGACGACGGCCATTGGCCTATCACAATAGCTAACCATGAGAAGTTCGTGCTCAGGTGTCATTACATTTCAAATTCACCATAAAAATAAGCATTATGACGTTAATTCCTGACTGGTTTCCCAATTTATACACTGCCCAAAAGAAGTAAAGCACCCGGATTGCTTGATAACAACCATTTAAGGGGCAGCCTCATCAGAGAGTTTCGGTTAAGTGAGGTGTTAACGAAACTTTGTCGATACTTTTCTCTAACTCTCCTTTTGAACTTATGTTGAGGATACACGATTAAAGATTTCAAATGACTACTGTCGAGACATGCTCTATGCACCGAGAGGCTATTGAAAACCATTGTGTCGGGGCCCTGTCGTTTCATATACAAGGAAAAGATGGACAGGATTTCCAAGATATTTAAGTACAACTTTGAACAGTTGCTTTAATCTTCTGAGCAATGTATTTGCATTGGTTATGTGATCCAATGTGATCTTCTTTACATATAGTCATAATCATTTTCAAACCATAAACACATTATATTCCCCAAAACTGTCAACGTTTAATCAATGATGAAACGTTATCAGCTTTGTTACAATGAGTATTTGCCATGATCACTTATAGAACTTGGTACACGAATACCACGCCCTCTTTCTCAAAGGAATAACAAGGAACTATTTTTCGTTCTACTTTCTTCCACAGCCTTTCCTCTTCTAGCGAATTCATGAGCGGTTCCAGTCTGTCTTTGTATTCCTCTACATAGGACAGATACTCCAATCTCATCACAATGCATACAAAGCCGCCTGAAAAATATTTGAGCAAAGGTAACATATATATACATATATATATATTCTCTGAAAACAAGCAAGATTTCAAGATTCAGATCTCAAGCTAGAGATCAAATAAAATAAATGGAACTTCTAACTTCTAATCTATTGGCCCATTGGCCACAACGCTCACAGGAGCTAAAGCGGGCAAAAGGGGCCCTGTTCCCCGGGGCCATCTTTTACCTGACAGACTATAGTGGCTTCGTAGAGGTCCGCTCCACAATCATTGCTGCTAAATTATTTTGAAAACAACCATTGGCTTTTGATGCAGCCGCACAGGTGTAGGTCTAGCAAGGCTCGTCGTTCAAACAAACTTGAGTGAACTTCAATATCACTTTTCTTTTTACGCTATCGCCACCCTACGACAGTAGTGAGTATTATTAATTGATTATCCTATATTACTACACAAGGTCAACCAATATTAAAAAATCATAAATCATGTTTTTAATTGCATCAATTAATAAAATTGTCATTAATCAAGTAATTTCGTATTGGCCCAGTTACATGTCCTCGGTCAGCTGTATTGGCCTCGGCCTTCGGCCTTGTGCCAATACAGCAGACCTCAGACCTGTAACTGGGCCAATACGAAATTATTTGATTAATAACATTATATTATTAAATTTTAACTTATGATATCTCCTCTTAGGTTATTTCTGTACAGATTCCACATTTCATTTATATCTTTAGAACTATGATGCTGTCGGTATTGTCCAGACCTTTAAAGCTTCCACTAATGGCAATACGAATATGTTACATAATAATCTTAGAATTAGACTATTCCCTCTTACATCGAGCATCCTTCGAAAATATACAAATCTGTTCAAAAGAGATGGAATGCATCTAAGTATATGTAAGTGCAATGCTAAGAAGTGTAGGTTGTGTATGCAAATATGTACTGCGTCTACCGTTTCTTCATCTGTAAACGGTAGACACTTTTCTGTAGTTAACTTTTCAGAATTAAACTGAGAGTCAACGAAATTAATATACCTTATAACCCGACATGCCACAAATTGTGGAATGGAATACATTGGGTAGACTATTTTTGAGACGTTGTTTCCAATTTTGTTGGACTTCTACCCAACAGTAAGATGAAATGATATCTCAAGCCCTATCACTCATATGTTAAAACAAGATTGAAGGAGCACTATCGTAGAGTGAGAAAGCCTAAAAATCACATTTTCTCGTAACGTCACTTTAAACGTGTATGTCATTCACTAAATGATATTGCTATACAACCAGTGGATAAAAAACTATGATATAAATTTTACAGCTAGACTTAAACCATTAAAAGACATGAAACTGAACTAAAATTGATTAAATCAATGCATACACTTTTTCCACAGGTTTTAACGACAACATTTATCATGAGGGTAATAATTCTAAAATGCCTGATTTTGATAATTTTCTCTTTTGGGCTGCCGAAAACGTAAATCGTGGAATGCCATAAACATAAAACTTGGTCTCACGGCACCAGGAAAAACGGTAACTATAAACGTATATAGTATTTATACTAGGCTGAAGTGACTGTCCAAAATATTATTGAATCACGGACGCCACTCATTGCTTACATCTCTAAGTTCATTACCCATTTCTGTATAACGTGTTTTGCACACCTAGGCGAATAAATTCTACAATATTTCTAATCAGATATATGACGCAGCTCTCGTAACACGAGGTTATACTCAACATGCTCTTCGTCCTTACATCGATTCTGAAGTAAATCACAAATTTAATATAATTTCTAAAATCGCCGATAAACCGATTTCCTTATAATACAGTCGAACTTCAATGGCTCGAACACCTTTGGGACCATGAAAATCTGTTCGAGACAGAGCTAGTTCGAGCCACTGAGGGCAACTGCCAGGAGGCATAACGAGATACTTTAGTACATCTTCCGATGTTCTGTATTGAAAAATGTATGCTGTGTGTACTCATTAGAATCGCCTCATCGAGGCGATTCTAATGAGTACACACAGCATACATTTGCAAGATTAAACACGAAAAGATCATAAATCTTACCCTCTCTGTTTCTTATGTCACAGAGAATTTCCCTGGGGACTCAAGAACGGGTTCGACTCAGCCATGGTAAACGAGCCTTCGGTGTTCGAGCCATCGAAGTTCTACTGTATTCAATGATTTCAATAAGTAAGGAATAAGAACTTGCTGTTGCCTTGAATGAATTCGGTAATCGCTGGTGTTAGGAAGAGCATAAAGCTGGTGTTGAGCATAAAGCCCTTTAAGAATGGAAACTTAGCATTTCGAAACTAGTTAATAGACGCATTTCTTTCTATTCATAAAACACTAATTTATTACCTCCTAAACCAAAGACCCAGTTTTTGGATTTACATGTACATTTATCTATTTTAGATGTGTGTTTTTTTCATGCAAAATTTATGATAAACGCAATGATTTTGATTTTGAGATAGTAAATGTTCCTTTCTTGTATGGTGATGTTCCTCGTGTGGCACCTTACGGTGTTTATCTATCGTAATTAATTCGGTTTGCCTGAGTGTCTGGTGATGTAAATCACTTCAACACTCGTACTAAATTATTAACTGCTATACTTCTTAAGCAGTGTTCTTCGCAAAGCCTTTTCTAAGTTTTATAGACGACAATTCGATTTAATTTCGAAATTCAATGTTGGACTTAAATCTCTTCCAAATTCACTGCCAGTTTTATGATGACTTAATATATAATTTCAGAAAATATATGCTTGCAATGATTTCAGTACCCAATTTCGTAAAATCATTCTTCGGTATAAAAGATTGGATACAACATAAATGTTATACGACATAATGCATGGTAGTTAACCAAATCACGGTTGATATCTTTGCTTCGGGTCGGGCCTCAGACTCTATGATGACTCTAGCCTAAAGACTTAAACTTTTTAAGTAATGTCTGTTGGTGCCATATGCTCAGTCTCTGGTCGGGCCCGCCGGAGTCCATCTGTTGGTTTTCTTTTGCTCCAGCAGTTATGCGATTTCATGCTGTCGAGTACACACCGTTGTTTCATCTCTGTATTCGTTTGATTTTTATGTTCTCGGAGATGTTGCACTGATGGGTTAGATATCCTTCATGCGGACTGATCAAATTATTCGTCTAAACCACGACAGAATCAACAACAAGGATTGTGGCCGTGTGGTCACTTTGTGGGAAAGTAACCGTCCTTTGATTGGCTTTGTCATAATGGTGAAGCTGTTTTTTTGTTGGTGTTTTCCCTTTGGTGTCTTGGCTGGGAGGTGTGAGGTGTGAGGTAATTGTATCGATTCCTGAGCATTGCCTTCTTCTATTTTGGTAGGACCAGAGTCCCCAGTGCTGTATATCAGGAAAGGTTTTCTGTTACCGAATATTTAAAATCCTTTTCACCATATAGGGGCATAACAAATGACCCCCACAACCAAACTTTGATTTCCGATCTGTGGTTTAGGAGGAGAAATTGTGGACGACAGCGCCGACGACGAACGACACTTGAATGATCACAATAGCTCCCCTACCCCGAGAATCTTTAGCTGAAGTGGGCTTAACAAAGACAGCAATCCTTGCATGTTTGAACGTAGAGTAGTGACCAATGTGCAATATGACCTATGATGCCTTTATTTGTTTGTGTTGAGTTTTCACATCCCAGTCAACATTATTTATGTCATTTTTGAGACGTTGTTTCCAATTTTGTTGGACTTCTACCCAACAGTAAGATGAAATGATATCTCAAGCCCTATCACCCAAACAAACTAAAGGGTTAATATGCATGGACGGTCCGACTCGCACCACTTTGCCTTTGCAGAATTGGACCTAAGTGGTTTACAAGTAAGCATGTTCGGTCAGTTTCAGCTCTGCGTGGAAGCACCGTGTAGCCTAATCTATTTCTCAGATGGGAAGCCCGAGCCCTTAATGCTGCATACTCAGTTTCAAGGTCATCGACCGTTTGGTTCCTGAGAAGATTTCCAAAAGGGGTGTAACATTATATGGGCAGGGCGGGCTATCTTGGTTTAGAGATGAGATGTGATATTTTTATATCGTACTTGTAGTTCGTACCATTCCTCAGTTCCTCTCAAAAACAGTTTCTCTTAAGCTATTACATCAGTAGATGTTGATTCAGTATAAAATAAAATCTGGCCTGGCACTACCCTTTACACTACACTTCCATATAATCTTATAAAAGAAAAAACTTAATGATTTAATTGAATGGACATTTCATAGGGAAGACTCCCTCTACCTTGCATGTAATGTAAGAAATGCTTTTTCACTTCTGAAGAACATAAAAATTATTCTTGATGGTCATGTCAGAAAGTGTGTGAAACTCTCATCTTTCTACTTGACAATATTTACATAATATTTGGTACTAAGTTATTTAGACAAGTAGTGGGTATTCTGATGGGTACGAATTGCGCACCCCTTGTGGCTGATCTGTTTTTGTTTTGTTTTGAAAGAAACTTCATGATGTCCCTTTCCGTTGAAAACCAATCTGAAATCGTTGAAGCCTTTAACTCGACCTTTAGATATTTGGATGATTTATTAAATATTAACAATACCTATTTTGATGGTCTGATCAGTCAAATTCCCCCCCCCACCCAACCACCCACCAGAACTTCCAGTTAAATGAAGCAAATAAGGCCCCGTTTTTGGATATACATCTATCTACTGTAGATGGGTTTGTTTCCTGCAAATTTTATTATAAATGCGATGATTTTGATTTTGAGATTTTCCTTTCTTGGATGGTAATGTTCCTCGTGCGGCATCCTTTGGCGTTTATATTTCACGATTCCTTCCATTTTCCAGAGTGTAGAGTCATGTAACTGACTTCAACACTCGTAATAAATTGTAAACTGCTAAACTTCTTAATCAGGGTTATCGGTATCATAAACTACGCTAAGTCCTTTCCAAAGATTTATAGACGTCATTCTGATTTAATTTCAAAATTCAATGTTGGACAAATCTCTTCTGCAACAAGGCCTATCGGAACCCGAATTTTATGGTGACTTAGTATATAAATTCAGAAAGATATATGACTTCAGCACCCAATTTCGTAAAATCATTCTTCGATATAAAAAGATTGGGCACAACATAAATGTTATACGACAGACTGCATGCGTGGTTGTTAACCCAATCACGGTTGGCAATTTTGCTTCCCTCTTTAATTGCACGACGGTGGGTCAGGCCTCAGATTCTATGACGGTTTACTGAGAATTAGAGAGACTTTAATTTTATGTAATATTGGTTTGTGCCTGATGCTCTGTCTCTGTTCGGTCCCATCGGAGTCTAACAGTTGGTTTACTTTTACTCCAGCATTTCAGTTGTTTCTTGCTGTCGAGTCCTCACCGTTGTTTCATCTTTGCGGTTGTTTTATTTTAATAATTTGTGTTCTGGAAGATGTTGCACTGCTGTATTAGGAGGCCTTCAACAGGCGTACTGAACAAATTATTTGGTCTTAATCGCGACGGAAGAAAGGGCGAGGATTGCGGCCGCGTAAAATCGGCGGCTCTTCTATTATCAATTATTGTTCTTATACTTCGGCGGTATGTGAGTGTTGCTGGTGTCTTTTTGTTTTAAATAGCCGATTGGCATTGTTCACAGAGGGCCCACCGTATCCGTCTGTTGGTTTTTATTTCAGTTGATTCGTGCTGTATTTGTCTAGATCACGACAGAAATATGGGCGAGGATTGCGCCCTTAAAGCACCCCAGTGGAATTCGTTTCACTAAACGTTTCAAGGCGGTTCTTCTGTCGCGGTTTAGTTTTGTTATGGTTTGTCTTTGAGTGTGTATCTCCCACATATTTTTTGTTTTGGATAGCCATTTGGCCATTGTGTGGGAAAGTGACTGTCCTGTTGGCTCTTCGCTAGTTCCCTTTGGTGTCTCTGATGGGTTAATTGTATCGATTCCTGATCATTGCCTTCACTTCTATTTTTCATTCACAACTTACGCCAGTAAATGACATTGACGTCGTTAACTGATAAACATCATTTAAGCTGTTTTCAAATATCAATTCTGTTTCCCCATCCCATGGAGGCCCCCATATGTAATTTGGTTTCCAGTAGCCCAGCAGCTTCAGATTCCTGTCTATCCTATATAACTTCGGCTTTTAGTCATTTTTGCTGAAAGATTACTTGATGAAAGATAGCCTCTACGAAAGTTTTTTTTCAGTAATGTCACTGTACACGTGGATACCAGATATATGGCTCCTCCATAAATCCGTCTCTAGAACAAACGTTGCCAACTCCTTGCTCTAGCCTGTCAGTCATGACTGATACAGGAATGTGCCAGCTCCCAAGAGAAACTTACAGCAGAGCTGTTTATCAAATAATTAAGAGAAAATAATACACCCTCAGGGGACGCAACTCTTTCAACATGATTAGATTAAACATATTTTATTGCATGAAACACAATGGGATTGGATACAAGTTATACAACATTAGTAAATCCTCTCCCTAAACATTAACAGATAACAGCACATATGGTACAACAGTGTGACAGGAATGTTTTGAAAATAATAAAAATGAGATACAAAACCAACAGTAAGACAAGTGGTAACGGCACAAAAACCTATGTAAACATATGGATGTGATTCATTTAAATCTTCCCGTTTCCTTTACAAATTGTAGCACAGACTTACGTATTTGACGATTTGTTTCTGGATTTAAGAATTCATTACCATTAATAAGCAATTCAATGTTGATATCCACCTGGGGTAGCGACGTTATTAATCGGTTTCTGGGAATCAGGTACAATGGACAGTTAAGAAAGTAATGATAAGCATTTTCAATGTTTGGTCCACAGGTACAAAATGGACTCGGGACAATATTAACTCGGTTTAGATCGGCATTTAAGCTGCTGCAGTTGTGTTTGATTCGTACTAGGGATATTTCGTGGGTTCTTTGTCCGACAAAAACGTAGCTTGTGGGTTTTTCTTGTATGGTTTTTATTTTCCGTTTAAACTCCATCAGCGAAGATGAATTTCTTGTTTCTAGGTCTAGACCATTCCATAGTCGTAAAGTGGATGGAAAGAAGGAATTTTCAAATGAACATAATCGAGAAAAGGGGACATCGAAGTTTTGATTATTTCTTAACTGGTATGGTGTTTGTTCATTTACTCGATTAGGCATGAGATTAATGAGATCATGATTTACTATTTTGTACATTAATGAAAGTTTCTTATTTACTCTTCTCACTGATAAGGTTTCCCATCCAGTTTCTGCGTAAAGTGAGTTAAGAGAAGCAAAAATTGGTAGGCCGGTAACTATTCTGGCTGCATTTAATTGGACCTGTTCCAGTCTATTTGCATCCGTTTTGGTACAGCCATCCCAAACTTCACTGGCATACTCTAAAAGCGGCCGTATGTACGAGCAATATAGGGTATTAAGAGTGTCTTTAGAAAAACGATATTTAATTTTCCTTAAAAATGATACTTGCTTAGATGCTGATTCTATTATTATGTCGATGTGTTTGGACCATTTATTTGTTGATGATAGGTTTACTCCTAAGTGTTTGTGAATTTCAACAATTTTCAAGATTGTGCCATCCATGGTCAATTCAAAGTTATCATCATGGAAAATGTTCGAAATTAACATGACTTCTGTTTTAAGCGGGTTGAAGAGTATCTGCCATTTCTTTGCCCACTCACTAAGATTGCGTAAATCTTCATTCAATACAATTTCGATCTGCTGTAGGTTTGCGGACGAGTAACTCAAGGAAGTATCATCTGCAAACAGTCTGGCTAAGCCATTTAAATCATCTGGAGCCATTTAAATCATCTGAGCCATTTAAATCATCTTTCAACATGGGTCTACTCTTACCGGAAAGACGTTGCTCCGTACGAGCAAATTCTTTCCTACAAAACTAGACCCCTTTTTTCAGGAGGGTTCAGTTTATAGAAAAGTGAACAGGAAGGCTAAAAATTTCCGAATCCCAACCCCCGCCCCATCTTTGTAAAATTCGAGAGTATTTAAGGGGAATGGGAATACCTGGCGGATTTTTCCGCCATTTTAAAAAGGGAGACAACTTAACGGACTTCCTGTTTGCTTTTCTATAAGCCTTGTCCCACTGAAAAGGGGGTCTACTCTTAAAGGAAAGAATTTGCTTCTTATGAGCAAATTTTTTCCTTTAAAAGTTGACCCCCATTGACATGGGAGACAAAATTACTTTTGCAGGAGTTGCCTCCCCTGAAGGTGTTCCCATTCCCATTAAGGTGTATTCGATCGCCTTCAGACGTCTTTTTACCTGGTTTGACGATTCTAACGAATTCATAGAGGGCACTGCACGGTATATGACTCTCTCCCATACCACCGGAGATAGCCACACAGTCGTATGTATCTGAAACGAAGATGAATGAACCTATTATGTACTGGAAACCCCAATAAAACGGGTCATTGGCAATTAGTTCACGTCAAGATCAGACGCCGCATCACGCGGCGTCTGACCATGGCCTTCACTGTTTGCAGAAAATTCAACCTTTTCCTGAATAAATTTCCATATTTATCACACCTTTTGTAGGGCAGTGGACAGCGGTAAAGAAGTACGAGCTGTCTTTTGTGACATTACGAAAGCTTTTGACAGAGTCTGGCACAAAGGACTACTTCATAAACTCCGCGGCATTGGGTGTTCTGAACATGTTTTGAAATGGTTTACTAGCAACTTATTTAGTCGCAGGCAACGTGTAGTCTTCAACGGCAAATCTTCCGATTGGGCCTTAGTCGAAGCTCGTGTCCCACAAGGATCCCACATTAAGCCCACTTTTATTTCTGGTCAATGGCATCGTTAAGAATATCGGTTGTTCCATCCGTCTCTTTACAGATGACAGTAGCTTTTATATTATAGTAGCAGCAAGGTTGCTAAATGGCGATCTTCAAACTATTTCCAACTGGGCTGATGATTGGCTAGGGGAATTCCACGCAAAGAAGACGGTTGCAATGACCCTTTCTAGGAAATTAAATACCGTTCACCACTCACCATTGTTCTTAAACAACACTATGCTACAAGAAATATCTACATCTATATTTTTTTCTGTCTATTCCATGTGTGACTGCGGCCTGAGAATAATAAAGATACTGTTTTGTTCAGGTAGTTTAAATGTAATTGCCCTTTTTATCCCTTATGCCGCTGAACAGCTATCTTTGCAAAAATGTAGAGCAAGATAAGCTTATCCGATCAGGATCGGCACTGCCATTCGTTTGTGAATTGAACAGATACCTTGTATCAAGGAATTTGATTAGCTGATGGTCAGAATGTGTGTGTATGGTCGTATTAATTTATTCAGCAGGACAAGGGTTAACTGACTGCACGTTTGCTTGCTTAAGGGGAATGGGTACACCTTCAGGGGAGGCAACTCCTGCAAAAGTATTTTTGTCTCCCATGTCAACGGGGTTCAACTCTTTAAGAGTAACCCCCTTTTTCAGTGGGACTAAGCCTACAGAAAAGCGAACAGGAAGTACCGAAAGTTGTCTCCCTTTGACAAATGGCGGAAAAACTGCCATGTGTTCTCATTCCCCTTAATACACGTGGCCCTAATGAGAGGTTTTACTATACCTGATTGTATGTTACATTGTTTCTCTCCTACATAGTCACAGATGAGGTTTGTGTAGACATTTTTGTTCCTGCACATCTCCAACATGCCTTCTGAGGGATCCAGACCGTCAATATTGACAAATCCTACTTCGTTGAGCTGAAAAAGTATTGGTTAAATAAATAACTGACTACCACTCTCTGGGGACGAATGGCTGATATTTTTTCCCATTTTTCTCAGAATGCAGGACGTGACATCTCATGCAAAGTTTTCATGAAATGTCAAATCCTGTTTTCTGTTTTCTGGTGGGAGTCGATTTGCATGAGCTATCAATGTCAACCCCTGATTTCTGGGAAAAATAAGAAAACAAATCAGAATGTCGTCTGCTGAAAAAAAAAACAGCATGCAGAGTGATAAATGACTTTTGAGAATATAGGACAGTGAAGCGGTCCTGATGAGCAAACACCACGTATGTTTTGAGTGTATAAATAAGCAAAATAAGCAATGAATTGTCATTAGAAACTAATGTGATCTTCAGAAAAACGAAAGAAAGTATTAGGCCTATATAGGTGGTATCGCAGTGATAATATCGAGCATATGTGCGAAGAGAAGACAAGTCTGGTGATCCACGAAGTCTGATTAGAGTCTTTGGTGTGCTCTTCACACAATTAACGAGCCTAAGAACTGGGACAGACAGGTCTAAGCAAACAGTGCAGACCCAGATCAGACGGCTCCAGTCTGATCTGGATCTGCACTGTTTGCTTTAGGCCTGTCTGCTGCACACAGGGTCTGCACTGTTTGTCATTCATTCTGCTGCACTTTTTGGACTCCTTGCTGGATCGTGAGACAATTATGTTAAAATTTTAGGAGAACTACAGCAAGTCCTCAAGGTGTCCGAATCTTTAGGATTTTAAGGTAAAGTTTTGGGACTTCGCTATGAGCACATGTTCGAATATCCCTTTTCGTTTGTTGGGATCCATTTATTGTTAACCCTTTTCAGTACCAAATGGAATCTTCCTCCTTATATATGACAGGAGTTCATTTCAAAATTTAGGGGTGTCAGGTTGTGTTTTCATCAAAAATTTATTTGGAAAATGACTGAACTTTTAGCAAACAGTGGAGGCCCTGTGGCGTCTGATCTGGGCCTGAACTGTTTGTCAGGGTACCCGTTTTGGGGTTTCTGGTACTAAATGGGTTAATAACTAACACCTGTACCTTTGTTCCAAGGAATCCGGTGCCAGAAGCTACATCTAGGATTCGAACTTTGTCCCTGTCTGTCTCAAACAATCTGGTAACTTCAGCCGCAGTAATCGTTGGTCCATTGTAAACCCCTGGGCAAAGATCCTAAAATGATAATACGTTTGTGAGTGGAGGTAGAAACATGTGAATGACGTCAGTCACAACGACTGTCGTCTGCTGTTAGTCAGTATTACAAACAGTGCAAATAGTGTTGACCGAGATCAGACTGTCCAGTCTGATCAGTGTCCACACTGTTTGCTTATATGAAAAAACATTTTAAAAAACTTTGCAAGAACAAATGTAGCAGACGGCATAAAAACGACATTTTCTTTGCGTCTTAAGCGTTAATACCCTTTGCTGAGCTAGGTGTACAGTATCGTGGTAAAATTCGTTCAAACCAAAACTGGGACCCAAAGTCAAATGTACACTCGTATTAACTAAAGCACTTCGTTTTCTTGTTGTTTTTTAATTTTGGAAAATCACTTTATTTCGGCTTGAAGGAGGAGTTTCATGTTCAGCTGCTACTAAAGAACGATCATACATGATAACACAAGACCGGTGGGGGCATAAATCAACGTGCAGACTGAATAGTCATTGTATCTATATCAAGATCGTAGTCGTGTTTTTTGGCGATAACTTCCAGCGAGAAAGCTCCACCAACTTCTCGTTCTGAATGGTATACATTTTGCTCTTTTACATTTCTCGATAAAAACTAAATTATAAATAAATAGTCAAGTTGAAACGATGGCCAACTTCACCTCGAACCAGCAACGACAATATCAGTTGAACATAGACTGCTGGTAAAATTGGCAGCTTATGTGATCAGTATCTGTGCATGTCTATTAAGTTAATGATACCGTGCTTTGAGGAATGGTAAGTCCGGTTTTCCACGCATGCGCACTCATGAGCACTCTTTAAAATGGAGGTAGCAGTCTTCGTTTTTTATTGGCTTTTTTGCATTTGCCTGACTTTGACCCTTGCCGTAGGCGTGGTATAAAATGGAACAGCAACCAAAGTAGCCAAAGGTAGCCATTGCAGCCAATATCTCCAGAGCAGTCAACGAAGCTTAGTTTAGTTTAATCATATTTTATTGCATATAATAGTAAGCAACGGGGTTGGGCCACAAGTTCTCTCCAACTGAAGGCAGTCAAAAACATATGTGGTTTTAGTCAGCAAACTCATAGTAGAGACAACCCAGATCATATGCCTTTGATCTATTATGGCCCTGTTACATTTAGTATAATTTTGTTTTCACCATTTGTACATTCAAAATTTCAACAATTCAGTAATTCAATAATTCAGAACTACATATTGCGAAAGGATAAAAAACTGTTAGGTTTGTAGTTAACTGAGTGGACTACTATATGGTCTGCCGTAAGAATTCCTACTGAAAACAACAATTAATTGTAGAGTACTGGAAAGTTTTCTGAATACAAAAGCTCTTTACTACTAAAATATGAATAGTAATTTTAACCTATTTAGTACCAGAAACCCCAAAACGGGTAGTTGGCAAACAGTGCAGGCCCAGATCAGACGCCGCAGAACGCGGCGTCTGATCAGGGCCTCAACTGTTTGTTAAAAGTTCAGTCATTTTCCAAGTAAATTTTGAAGAACACACAACCGGACATCCCTTAATTTCGAAATGGATTCCTGCAATATATAAGGAGGGAGATTCCATTTGGTACAAAAAGGGTTAATATAAACCTTATCGCATTCCTATTTACTGAGTAGTACAAACACAAAGATGTCAGCAACAGCCAATGAAGCCAGGCTTTCATTGGTTATCCTCGACCCAATGTAATGCAAATTGATCATAAATCGTATTCATCGATTTGTACATGAAAGGGCATTTCTTTCATTCTTTTCTTTCTTTCTTTTTTTTTTGTCTTACGGTCCTTTCAAAACTGTTTCACTTATCTCGAGCCGATCATTAATCAGAGGTGGAAGAATACCGGAGTGCCCGGAGAAAACACACATACCCTCGCGTTGCCGAACTTGGCGTCGCACATGCATGTGGCCCGAGCGAGGCTCGAACCCAAGCAGTAAGAGATCTAATGATCATGACTCAGAGCCAACGGAGTTCCGTGATGGATATACCTGATAATTTCCCCGCCATTTTTAGAAAGGAGAACCTCCTGGCTGTTTTTCTTCTGAAAAAGGCGGTCTACTCTTCAAGTAAGGGCAAATTCTTTCCCTTAAGTTGAAAAGTATATTACCTTTAACGTGTTTGATTTAAACAATACAGCGTACCTTCTCATAATCACGGGCCCATTTTGTATAGTACTCAGACACTTCCTGTATTGACATCCCGGGTTTGTGAGCTCCATAGTTTTTCTTGTACTTGTTGTTATGGTCAGGGTTAACTTTTATCAAGCCTGGTATATTGTTGTCTTGATGTCTCATAAGCCTGTTAAGGTAACACATACCAGAATAGTCTACATTGAACAATGTAAATTTTATGAAAACACGACCCATTGCTGTGCCAACCAAGGAAAATTTTCAAAAAAGAACAAATCGTTTAAGTATCACTTTGAAACGGGGCCTTCTTTACATCACGAAAACATGCCTATATAATACTGACCCCCTTGAACCCTACTTTCATATAGTAAAACTGGGGTTTCAGGGGGTATACATTATTTTCTTATTTCTGCTCAAAAACATAGATTGTGGGTACTCGATAGAACCGCCTCGTCGAGGCGGTTCTATCGAGTCCCCGCAATCTATGTTTTGAGCAGAAATAAGAAAAAATATCACAATTTTTCATCTTAAAATTTCTAATTTTTGGCTAAAAAATTGGCACTGTATTTGTATAGGCGTGTTTTCGTAATGAAGGCAGAACAACTCATATTGATTCACAGGCAGTAAAATTCCAAGACCGTAGTTTACCCCACCATAGACTTACACGCAAATACTAATTTTATTTGTAATAGATTTTGCAACATCCCGGGAGTAACATAATGGTCCGGAAGATGTTATCGGGCTTTAATGTTTCTCCCTTTTAAATGCCTTTTCCTTGTGGCTAGTTTTTAATCTAAGACCTTTAGGCAGGAAATTAAAGCCTTGCCACAAAAAAATCATATTTGATTAAGGAATTAAAAAAGAATGGGGAATTGGATATTAAGGCCAAGAGTCTTTCGCAGTCGTATTACGGTTCCCATAACTGACTTCTACAGCCTTAGCTCTTTTGACGACGACGTCAAGGTGGATGCCTTTTACACTAAGTTAAACAACGGAAATGGCGATACGTACCCAGATGGTTGGCCCGATGCTTAAACACTTGTTGGCAGCGGTGCGAAGGAAGAGTAGTCCTTAGTGTGTTGCATAGCCTTCGCCTCCGAATCTGCCTAGTCAGGCGCGTGTACCTTCGGGACGTGGTCAAGAGATGAGGAGAAATAGAACAATTATTGGTAACTACCACAGCGGCTTACAGCAGAAGCTAGCTTTTTTACGGAGTAGCCGTTATGGTTTTGCTTTTGTCCTACATTTTTCGTTATTCCATTGGTCAATAAAACCACATGTCCAAGGAGATGACCATTTCATTGGTCAATGATTTGCATAAATAAATCTACTCAAAAATACGACAGTTTACTGAAGTTTTAACCTAGGAAATGTTTCGTTTTTTATGTGAGACATGAATGAATAATATATACAGTTTCGGCTTGCTCACCGTCTTGTCCTTTGATGACCATACGTCATATGTATAATTATGTTTCTAGTGAATTCTGTAACTGCTGTGGTGAATAGCTATTTTGACCTAATTTAACGTGGTTGGTCTATATAGCGAAAGGAACCATTTCGCGAAAGGAAGGTTCCTTTCGCGAAAGGAAGAATTTTCTGCGAAAGGAATTGTTTGTTTGATTTGAGGTTTAACGTCCCCATCAACGCTGTGTAGGTCATTTTGGATACGTTGCTTCCAAGTTTGTGGGACTTTTACCCGACATTGAGATGAAATGACACCCCAAGCCCTGTTGCCCAATGAAACCAATAAAGATATATAGCATGACAAAAACATGTAATAATCGCATTACAAATTGACAGATGTTTAATTTACAATATATGCTAAATAAAAGTTGCAGTGTATCATTTGTCTTCAGCATACTTTATGTCCTCCATTTTAACATAAAATGGACATTTTCGAATATCATTAATGTTATATAAATTCTGAAAAGGAATAAGTGTAATTTGAGTTTCAATTAGGTGCACATAAGATCAAGTTTCCGTCCGTTTGTCGGCTCGTCCGTTTGTTCGTCCGCCTATGCGTTTAAGTTCGCCATAGCGACAAACCTAATTGTTAACCCTAGAATTTGTGTTCAAAAACAGTAAATGATAACGTTTTCTTATTTGTTGTGCATATACTTGAGATCATATGCTCTTGAAATGAGGTCATGTTTTTAACCTTGACCTTTTACATTGACCTTAGCTCAAACAGGCGGGACACCGCCCTCTGCAAAGCTATTTTTCCTCGCGTGACATCTGAATTGTTTGAATACAGTAAACCAGTTCATAGCTAGACAATTGTTGCTGTCACTATTGTAGCTCATATTGCACGACCCGCAGAAAAAGCGACCGACTGAAGTCGGTTGATTTTCTAAGAGTGCCCTAAAATCACCGTGCCATTCTCTCAGTCTGTCTGTCCGTCCGTGACCCGTTTGTGAAAATTGGTGATAGTGACTTAACCGCTTGGAATATTTAAACAATTTTTGGCATACTGATAGATATCAATGAGATCTAACCAATGAACTTACGAAATATTACATTCCATTTAGTATAGCCTCGCCGAGGCGAAAAATATGAAAATTTTCGAACTGCTTCTCCTCGGAAACCGTTGGGCCGATTAAAGTAAAGAATTTCATATGGAGCCTCTATGGGATGGGGGAAACCAAAATTTGCTCATGGGGTCCAGGTCACATGACCCAAATGGCCGCCAAGCCATATATGGTCTGTCTGTCTGTCCGTCCGTAACCCGTTTGTGAAAATTGGTGATAGTGACTTAACCGCTTGGAATATTTAAACAATTTTTGGCATACTGATAGTATCAATGAGGTCTAACCAATGAACTTGCGAAATATTACATTCCATTCAGTATAGCCTCGCCGAGGCGACAAATGTGAAAATTTTCAAACTGCTTCTCCTCGGAAACCGTTGGGCCGATTAAGGTCAAATTTCATATGGAGCCTCTATGGGATGGAGGAAACCAAAATTTGCTCATGGGGTCCAGGTCCCATGACCAAAATGGCCGCCAAGCCATATATGGTAAAAACCCTTCAAAATAGTCTTCTCCAGAACCACTTGGCAGATTTCCACGAAACTTGATAAATAACATCTGGAACGTAGGCCCATCATAAATTGCTAAAATGGTGACCCTGGGTTGACCTTGACCTTCTTTGTGCCTAGGTCAAACTTTGACACATATGCTTTTGTATTGGAAAAGTGAGAATTCATTTTATCCTGCAAACGATTCAGAATACAGTACTAAAGTATTAGATATATTTTTGCTCCTTACGATAAGGCGCATTTATTGGGGGAACCGTTTTAGGTTCAGGTCACATGACCAAAATGGCCGCCATACCCATATATGGTAACACTCATAAAGCTAAAAGCATCCGGCGGGTCGTGCACTTCAGCTGAAGCACTGGTTTCTAAACAACCTTCCAATTAAATCTACGCCGCATATCTTTTTTAAAGATATTTCTTGTTTGAATAACTATCAGTGAGAATGTAGGAATTTAACGACACTTTAACCCTTTCTGGTAATTCTGTGTCGTCTCCCAGAGAAAGGAGAAAGGAGATAGAAAAGACAGTAGAGGAGATGAAACTGAGGGTCAGGGGAGAAAGAGCAAAATAAATGGAAGTGTAGAAACTGAAGATATAACAACAGCCACCCCTCTACCCTTACCTGTTACAAGGACAACAGACCTTACCCGACTGTAAGCCAATAATACCCCGGTGACACAAGATACACTATACCCCAACCAATCAGCGAGATAAAGGAAGTGAAGAAACCAACATATTAAATATACAAAAGTATTACTCATTAACTTAAAACGTGATAAATGACTAGCAGCTAGTCTATATGTATGTCTAGGCTGATGAAGACTTCAAAAGAGTTCCCTCACATGCAACCAAAGCACTGACAGCAATGGTTGGGCGATTGTCTCTGAGTTGGGCCTGAACTTGAACTTGAATTTTGGGATTTTTTTTTTTTTTTTTTTTTTTTTGGATTCACCGAGGCTGTTCTAACGAGTGACCACAACTAACCGCCCCATCGAGGCGGTTCTAATGAGTAGCCACAACCCATGTCTTTTGCAGAAATGCACAAATGATGTATACCCGTATACCTGAGGGTTGCCTATATAAAGTGGGTTTTACAGTGATGTTCATTACACGGACTTGTTAACATGGTGATGAACAAGGGTGAACATAGCCCAGCAGGAACATGACGTAAATTTTAACCAACCTTGGTAGAGGTCAACTAGACGAAGCTTCATACCAAATATCAAAGACCTGGCCCTTCCGGTTTCAGACAGGAAGATTTTAAAAGTTTTTTTTTCCTATAAGTCTATGTAAAACCGGTGGGCCCTGGCGCCGGGGCATTTTTGCCCCCAGACTTATAATTTGAACTATCTTGATAGAGGCCCACTAGATACAACTTCATACCAAATTTCAAACAAACGGACCATCTGGTTTCAGACAAGAATATTTTTTAAAACTTTTCCCTATGTAAGTCTGTGTAAAACCAATGGGCGCTGACGCGGGGGTATTTTTGGCGCCAGGGCTATAATTTGAACAATCTTGGTAGAGGTCAACTTGATGAAGCTCCATACCAAATATCAAAGACCTGGACTTTCTGGTTTCAGACAAGTGGATTTTTCAAGGTTTTCCCTGTAAGTCTGTGTAAAACTGGTGGGTCCTGGGGCGGGGGCATTTTTGGCCCCAGGGCTATAATTTTAACAATCTTGGAAGATAACAAGTCTAACGTATACCAAGTTTTCTCTAAAGGTGGGGTTTGAAGGGTTTTTCATTTCTCGAACGTGTAGACGTAGTGGAATTGGTGCTGATTCGTTGTCGCGACGCCGAATTAGCGTTGATTGGACGTTTCGGCGCTGTGTGACCATTAAGTAAATATCGTTACATTGTGTAATTATTGCATGCCATATTGCATTGTTTTATAGAATATGTTGTGAATATCCCAAATGTAGGGATGAAACAATAAAGATATTGTATTGTAAATTGTATTGTATTGTATTGGTAGAGATCCACTAGATACAACTTCATGCCAAATATCAAACACCTGGGCTATCTGGTTTCAAACAAGATACTTTTTAAAGGTTTTCCCTATATAAGTCTATGTAAAAACCGGTGGGCCCCGGCGCGGGGGCATTTTTGGCCCCAGGGCTATAACTTGAACAATCTTGGAAGAGGTCCACTAGATGAAGCTTTATACTAAATATCAAAGATCTGGGCCTTCTGGTTTCAGACAAGATTTTTAAAGGTTCTCTCTTTGTAAAACTGGTGGGCCCTGGGGCTGGGTAGGGGGGGGGGGGGGGCATTTTTGGCCCCAGGGCTATAATTTGAACAATCTTGGTAGAGATCCACTAGATACAACTCCATACCAAATATCAAACACCTGGGCCATCTGGTTTCAGACAAGAAGATTTTCAAAGGTTTTCACTATACAGGTCTATGTAAACCCGGTGAGACCCAGCGCGCGGGGGGCGGGGGGGGGGTGCATTTTGGCCCAAGGGATATGATTTGAACAATCTTGGTAGAGGTCCAATAGTTGAAGCTTCATACCAAATATCGAAGACCTGGGCCTTGCGGTTTCAGAGAAGAAGATTTTTAAGTTTTCAATTAAAAAAAATCTATTTGTTCTCTTCTTACAATCTTGTGGCCTAGATGTACAATGGACCGGAACCATTTGAACAACTGTGAAAGGAAACTACCTAAGGATCATTCCTGTGAAGTTTGGTCAAAATCCGATCAGTGGTTTAGGAGATGTCGTTTGAAGAAATTGTTTACGGACGGACGCACGAACGCACACACGGACTGACGACAGACGACAAACAAAAAGTAATCACAAAAGCTCACATTGTCATTACGTGACAGGTGAGCTAAAAAAAAAAAAAGAAATAATAATAATAATAATAATAAAAACAAGAGGGCCATGATGGCCCTGGATCACTCAACTGATCCATATTGTACGAATGAAATGATAGGTAACATAGTAAGGTGTAGTGGAGTGTGAGCAATTAATTTTTACTGGCAGTGGCCCAAAGAACATTTCTGTGATATTCTATCAAAATCATTCTAGCTGTTTATGAGCAGGTCATTTTAAGGTTTGGATATTTTTAGACCTGGTGGCTATCATGTTCATTTGAGCGAAATCCATCCATAAATGTAGCCCCTAGAGCCATTTGAAGATTTTTCTAAAAATAGCTACAGTGACCTCGACCTACAGCCCAGAACCCTGAATCTTGATCTTGCTTGAGAATATTATCATACCTAACATTTGTGTGAAGTTACATCAAAATCCATTGATAAATCTAGGTGCTAGCTAGAGCCATGAAAAATGTTTTTCTAAAGCCAGTCACAGTGACCTTGACTTAAGCTCAGGACCCTGAAAGTCGAACTTGCTTCATATATGATCTTACCCTACATCTGTGTGAAGCTACATTAAAATCCATCAATAAATGTAGGCGCTAGAGCGATGTCAAAGTTGTTTTTTTTTCTAAGCATATTCACAGTGACATTGACCTTGAGCCAGGAACCTGAAAGTCAAACTAGCTTGAGATATTACCATACTCAGCATTTGTGTAAAGTTACATAAAAATCCTTTGATAAATGTAGGCGCTAGAGTGATGACAGCATTTTTCTAAAAATAGCCACTGTACCCGGGACCCTGAAAGTCTAACTTGCTGCAGATATTATCATATCCAACATTTGTGTGAAGTTACATTAAAATCCATCAATAAATGTAGGGGCTACAGTGATGACAAAGCTTTCCTAAAAATAGCCCCCAGAACCTTGACTTTGATCCCAAGAACCTAAAAGTCTGATTTGCTTGAGATATCATCAAACTGAATATTTGTGTGAAGTTTATTAAAATCCATCACTAAATGAAGGCTCTAGAGCCATAATGAAAATGTTCTCAAATAGCTACAGTGACATTGGCCGTGTTTGTTTGTTGGATTTGAGGTTTAACGTCCCCGTCAACACTGTAAAGGTCAGTTTGGAGCCGTTGCTTCCAATTTTGTGGGACTTTTAACCGACGTTGAGATGAAAGGACATCTCAAGCCCTGTTGCCCAATGAAACCGATAGGGTTTATGAGCATGGAAGGTCCGACACTTGCACCGCTTTGCCTGGGCAGGCTTAGATCCTCTAAGCGGTTTACCAGTACTCGTGTGCGGGTCGGTTTCAGCTCTGTGTGGAAACATCATGCAGCCAATATATTTATTCAAGCCCCGATGGGCGGGGGTCGATGACCTTGGCCTTGAGCCTAGCAACCTAAAAGTCAGTCTTGCTCGAGATATTATCATGTACAACATTTGTGTAATCCATCAATAAATGTATGCCCTAGTGATGACAAAATTTTCTAAAAATAGCCACAGTGACCTTGACCTTGTGTTCAGGACCCTGAGAGTCGAACTTGCTCGATAAAGTATCATACCAGATATTTATGTGAAGTTTCATTGAAATCGATCAATAAATGAAGGCACTAGAGCCATAATGAAGTTTTTCTGAAAACAGCTGCAGTGACCTTGACCTTGAACCAAGCACGCTGAAAGTCGATCATCATACACAACGATTGTGTAATCCATCAATTAATGTTTGCATTGGAGTGCTGACAAAGTTTTTCTCAAAATAACCACAGTGACCTTGACCTTGAGCCCAAGGTCCTAAAAATCGACCTCATTCGAGATATTATCATACACAAAATTAGTGTGAAGTTATATTTAAATCCATCAATAAATGCAGGCGCTAGAGGGACAACACAATAGATACAGTGACCCTGACCTTAAGCCTAAGACCCTAAAAGTCTAACTCGCTTTAGATATTATCATACCAAACATTTGTTTGAATTTAGGTATAATGAAATCCATCAATAAATTTAGGTGCTTGAACCATGACAATGTACGTATGTACGTATGTATGCACGTTGGCACGCGCGCGCACACACACACACACTCATACACACACACACGCACGCGCACACGCACGCACACACACACACACACACACACACACACACACATACATACATACATACATTCTTACGTACAGGAAAAATGCTGAATCCCATCAACACTTCATTGTGCGAGGGGATAACAAGTCTGATGATGACTGAACCAAAACTGTGCTTTTGGAAGTTTTTTTTTCTATAATTTCACCTACTGACATATCTTTATAACCGACATGACCCATATTCTTATTTGAACCAGATTATTCTGAGTAAGTTTGATGATGATTG
Source organism: Lucinisca nassula (assembly GCA_963580285.1). NCBI lineage: Eukaryota > Metazoa > Mollusca > Bivalvia > Lucinida > Lucinidae > Lucinisca > Lucinisca nassula. The sequence continues at coordinate 186,900,464 of OY757010.1, forward strand.
AGCTAACACTGTGGCTCCAAGTGTATTCACAAGGTTTTTCTACTGTTTGACCTACTGACCTATCATTTGACCTGACATGACCCATATTCACACTTATCCGAGATGATCATTCTGACCAAGCTTGATTATATTTGGACCAAAACTGTGGCCTCTAGAATGTTCACAATATTTTTCGATAACTTGACCTACCGACCTACTTTCTGATCCGACATGACCCACATTTGAACTGGACCCAGATATTGTCTTGATGATCATTCTGAGCAAGTTTGATGATGACTGGACCAAACTGTGCCTTCGGGGGGTGTTCACAAGGTTTTTCTATGATCTGACCTACTTCACCCAGATATTGTAAAGATGATCATTCTGGGCAAGTTTGATGACGACTGGACCAAAATTGTAACCTCTAGAGTACTGGCAAGGGTTTTCTATGATCTGACCTACTGACTTACTTTTTAACACGACATGATCCATATTCAAACTTGACCGAGATATCGTCATTATGACTATTCAGACCAAGTTTGATGATGGTTGGATCAGAACTGTAGCCTCTAGAGTGTTCACAAGAAAAGTTTACACATGACGGACGACGACGCCGGGCACTCACGGTCACAAAAGCTCACCATGACCTTCGGTCAGGTGAGCTTATAAAAAATAAGTGACAATTAAAAGCTAAAAGGTTGCCTTTGGAAACAAAGAACACATAAAAGAACGAAAATCGGAGACTCGGTTTTATTTAGTCTCTTCATACACAGCATTATAGGCCCCCGCCCATCGGGGCTTGAAGAAACAGATGGGCTGCATGACGTTTCCACGCAGAGCTGAAACCAACCCGCACACGAGTACTGGTAAACCGCATAGAGGATCTAAGCCTGCCCTGCAGGCAAAGCAGTGCGAATCGGCCCGTCCATGCTTCTAGACCCTATTGGTTTAATTAAGCGGCAGGGCTTGAGATTCATTTCATCTCAATGTCGGGTAAAAGTCCCACTAAATTGGAAGCAACGTCTCCAAAGTGACCTTTACAGTGTTGACGGGGACGTTAACCCTCAAATCAAACAAAACAAAACACAGCAATATAGTTTGCAAGGCTGCATACGCCTCCTAGCACCGGCTTTTTCAAAGTAACCAGAATGGGCTCAATGATCCCAAAGGAAAATTTGCACCATGAGAATTTTCCTTGGTTTGCAACTGATCAGTAACGGCTAAACAGAACTTTTAGCCTATTTTGCGCGCGATGCTTAAATTTATTGCTGAATGATAATCACTTGCGCGATCGCAGGGAAGCGGCGAACATCATTTCTATTATCAACTTGAAGGAAGTTAAAAACAACGCATTTAAGTTCTTGTATTGTTAAAATCTTAAGATTATAATCTTAAATAAGACAACATTTTTGACATTTTATCTCTTTTCAGCCTCGAACTGTATGGACAAACCACACCCGAGACAAAAAAGAAAAGAAAAAAGAAACAATGGTCAAAAGTGTGTCGCCAACCGTTTGATTTACATCTATACTGAAAACTTGGGCTTATCTGATTTTTTACATTATTTTCCTTATTTTTGCTTCCAATTCATTAGGTCCACTTGAATGACGCGGCTCTTACCATCACGAAAACACGCCTATATAAATTTGACCCTCTCGAACCCCACTTTTATATAGTAAAACTGGGGTTTGCAGGGGTAAACCTTATTTTTCTTATTTCTGCTCTAAAAAATAGATTATGGGTACTCGTTAGAACCGCCTCGATGAGGCGGTTCTAACGAGTACACACAATCTATATTTTGTGCAGAAATAATAAAAAATCACAATTTTTCATCTTAAAATTTTCATTGTTTCGGCGATAAAGGTTACAATGTGTTTGTAAAGGCGTGTTTTCGTAATGCGAGCACCTATGTTTGAAGCAGAAACAAAATTAAAAAAAAAAAAAAAAAAAAAAAAAAAAAAACAAGCGGAAAAACGAAATGTCATGTTTGCAGTCACGAAAAAAAAAATTCATAATTTATGGGCGTTTACCTTAATGTGTTTTAAGTATTATTAAAGCGTGAAATATGCATGTGCGAGAATTAAAGTACAAAAATACGTGTACGTTCGTTTTTATTTGTGGGGGTGGGGGTAACCTAATCACTCACTCTCGATTCTCGACGCCATTCTGTATCGTACTGTTGCAATCAACATGGTTCACCTCGCCGTTCACTTTGCCATTCATTCTTTTCTGGCACTAAAACAACAAAAGACATTTAGAGTTTACACACTTTGAAGGAATCTTTCAAAACTATTTTGGTCTCTTAAGTTGCCCATCATATTATGATAACAAACCCGTGCCACAATTCACATCTCCAAAATGGCTACTTTTCTTAAGAAAACACATAATATTTTTCTTATTTATACTGAAAACATAGATTGTGAGTGCTCGTTAGAACTGCCTCATTGAGGCGGTTATAACGAGTACCCACAACCTATATATGTCTTAGGTTGTGGGTGCTCGTTAGAACCGCCTCATTGAGGTGGTTGTAACGAGTACCCACAACCTATGTCTTGGAGCAAGTTTTTTATTTTGGTCCGAATTTGAGTTTGAAAGTGCCAATGTGACCTTGAAAATAAGATGAAGGTGACCAAAATCTAACCACTTCTTTCGATGATTCCGATATTGATTCATGATATAGGTGGCACCCAAGGCTCATTTTTTGCGTCTTTTTAATTTAGTGACCTTGATAACATTTATTTTAGGTCAAAGTCAGTGAATTTTAATGACTTCTGTACCCCCTCCAATTGATGTATTTGTGCTAATTTGGTCAAATTCCAACCATTGGTTAAAATGGTAATGTGCACATAAGCTTTTTCTATCAAGGTTTAGTTTCTAAGTGCCAGTGTGACCTTGAAATTAGGATAAAGGCCCACAGAATTTAACCAGTTTTCTTTCTTCCATTCCAGTGAAGTAACTGTGCTAGTTTGGTCAAATTCCATCTATTGATTCATGAGATAGAGTGCACACAAGGCTCACTTTTCGAGTCTTTTTAAAGTAGTGATCTTGAAAATTAAGTAATGGTCACCAAAACAAAAGCACTTCTCTTCCCCACCCTAATGATGTAGCTGTGCTAGTTTGATCAAGTTCGAGTGATTGATCAAAGATATAGTATGCACACAGGCTTTTTATTGCATAAAGAATTTTTTCAAAGGGGAAATAACTCCCAAGAAAATTGACCCCATAGACAACCAAAATCTATTCACTCCCCAATCTCAATGAAGTATCTGTGCTAGTTTGAACAAATCTCTTTACTGATTCATATGAATGCACCCAAGACTAATTTTAGTCGTCATAATGTAGTGACCTTGAAAATGAGGTCAAGGTCACCAAATCTAATCACTTCTTGCCTATGTTCTAATGATGAATACATGCTAGTTTGTTAAAATTCCAGTAATTTGTTTAAGATAAAGTGTGCACACAAACATTTTCCTATCAAAATTGGAGATTCGAAGTACCAGTGTGACCTTGAAAATGAGGTCGAGGTCACCAAAATCTAATCATTTCTTTCCCCAATCCCAATAAGAATCAGAATCAGAATTGTTACTGGTGACACGTCAAATGACATTCATACACCAGGACCTGTGATATGGGAAGCTAGTTCCTAGAGATAAAAATATCTACACTATCCTCTGCACCTTCAGCAGTGGATATGATCGAATCGGGAAGGGCATTCCAATCTCTAATGGTTCGGTGGAAGAACGATTCTTTATAGATGTCAGTTCTTGCAGTAGGGGTCTGAAACGCCAGTAAATGATGATTTCTACAGTGCTTAGGTCAACTATTGGAATCCTGGCCTTTGTATAAGAGTATAAGTCTACTGTCTCTTCTCCTTTTCTTGGGAGACTCCCATCTTAATTTTCCTAAAATTTAAGTTATGCTTCCAGTTTCAAAGCAGTAATTGCTTCTAGCAGCCTTATTCTGAACTATTAAGAACCAATCCATTGGAGTCCAAGATGCAACTACTATATTCCAAGATTGGGCGAACAAGTCCCTTAAATGCTGTCTCCTTCACATCCTGAGGACACTGATGAAGACTTCGCCTCAGGAAACCAAGTGTTCTATTCGCCTTATTAACCATGTTGTCAGTTTGTGTATTCCATCTCAAATCGTGTGTGATTGCCCGATGATGTATTTGTGTTAGTTTGGCCAAATTCCACCTACTGATTCATGAGACAGAGTGCTCACAAGGCTTACTTTTCGAGTTTTTATTATATGAGCCCCGCCCAGCGAATTTGGGTCTTCGAGCATTCCGTCATGACAAATTTTAACTGCGCATGCCCAGCCATTCAGAGGGGGCAGGGATATGGCTTTCTGTCTGAAGGTTCCTCTTGCTTCACTGCTTGTTTGAGCGAGCAGCGAAGGTTCTGGCGAGACTGCGCTGATGCGCAGGCTCGCCTGAACCTTCGCTGCTCGCATAGGCGATAAGTACCAAAATCGCTTGACGGGGCCCATATGATGACATTGAAAATAAGGTTAATGTCACAAAAACCTAATTACTTTGATTTCCAATCCTAATGATGTATCTATGCTAGTTTGATCAAAGTCCGGACATTGGCTAAAGAGATATTGTATACACAAGCTTTTTATTGCATTAAGATTTTTTTCTTGTAGCAAAGAATTTTTACAAAGGGAAATGGCTTTAAGAGAATTCCGTTTCTTATGTAGGTACACCTTATTGATATCAATGTGTCTACAGAAATCGATGAATATCCATCAATGCCTTTTCAAGAAATGAATGCACAAAGCTAATCTTTAATCTTTACAATGCAAGGATCTTGAAAATGAAGTCAATGCCACCAAGGTCACCAAAAATCAAATCTTTTCTTTCCCATGTCCTAATGATGCATCAAAAATCTAATCACTTCTTTCCCGTGTCCTAATGATGCATCTGTGCTAGTTTGTTAAAATTCCAGTGATTGGTTTAAGACATAGTGCGCACACAAGTTTTTTTCATATCAAAATTTGAGTTTAAAAGCACAGTATGACTTTCAAAGACTTTCAAAATGAGGTCAAGGTCACCGAATTTTTGTCACCTATCCCAATGGATGTATCTGTGCTAGTTTGGTCAAATTCCATCTACTAAATCATGAGACAGAGTGCACTCCCTGCTCACTTTTCAAATATTTATGTGATGACCTTGAAAATAAGGTCAAGGTCACCAAAAACTAATCACTTCTCTTTCCCATCATAATGATGAATATGTGCTAGTTTGATCAAATTCCAACCATTGACTAAAGAGATATTGTACAAAGGGCAATACTTCCTGTCAAAATCTGAGTTTCAAAGTACCCGTGTGACCTTGAAAATGAGTCAAGGTCAATAAAATCTAATCATTTATTTCTCCATCCATGCCAGTTTGGTCAAATTTCATCAAATTTGCACACAATGCTTACTTTTCGAGTCTTCATTATGAGGTGACCTTAAATATAAGGTCAACAAAACATGATCACTTCTCTTTCCCATTCTAATGATGAATCTGTGCAAGTAACTCTCTAATGTGCTCTTGATCTGTGCTAGTTTGATCAAATTCCAGCCATTGGCTAAAGAGATATTGTGTACACAAGCTTTTATTGTATTAAGAAATTTTACAAAGGACAATAACTCTAAGTGAATTGGCCCTTAGCCCTTATTTTTTTCTTATGCAGGTACACCTTATCGGATAATTATTTTTCTGCAGAAATTTATGATTATCCATCGATGTCTTTTTAAGCAGATCAACAAAGTTTGTGGGGGTATAAAAAACGCCTGACGGCATTAAGGATGGATATTCAAAAGGTTAACAAAATGGTAAACCTGCCGGACGACGCCCGACGCACGCACATCTATTTTTAAAATCGATACATTCACGCCTCCCATCCAATACACCAAAGGAAAGGAAATACAAATATAAAACGACTTCACCATAATGAAAAAGATACATGCGGAAAACAAAAAAGGACAGTTACTTCCAACCCCTCCCCCACGCCAAAGGCACTTAAATCGGCCCCCGCCCACCGGGGCTTGAAGAAAAAGATGGGCTGCATGATGCTTCCATGTAGAGCTGATACTGACCGCACACGATAACTGGTAAACTGCTAAGAGGATCTCAACTTGCCCAGGCAAAGTGGTTCATGCATATAAACCCTATTGGTTCATTAGGCGACAGATGTCATTTCATCTCAATATCGGGTAAAAGTCCCACAAAATTGGAAGCAACATCTCAAAAATGACCTATACAGTGTTGATGCGGACGTTAACCATTGTCCTGCTGAGCCCGGATATGCCTTATCTTTGAAACAATGTAGATCCAGATCAGATGGCTTCTGAAGAAGCCATCTGATCAGGATCTTCATTGTTTGCCATCCAGTTTATGAATTTGTTGCAATAATTTGCATCAAGTAATCTGATTGGCTGATAATCAGTAGTGGGTGTGACATATCTAAATATTCAGCAGGACAAGGGTTAAACCTCAAATCAAACAAAAGGCACTGAAACAACATGAGAAATTCATGAACTTATTTCCGACCTTTATAAAACAAAACCATAATCATACTGCTATGGAAAGAATATGTCATTAAAAATCATTTGATCAGCAAGCTATCTGATCATATTACTACTGTCTATAAAATTATTTTCCCTCTGAGATGAGAATCAAATTTAATTCCAGATCAAGTGTTTTATATAGCAATACATGTATAATTATCATTAAAATAATTTAAAAAAAGCTTTCGAAATTCACCAAATGACACACGATCTTCTAGCTAAATATGTGGGATCACCTGTTAATCTGACGTATTTACCGCATGTACTGCGCCCCGCCAATCGGGGCTTGGAGAAATTGATTAGGTTGCATGGTGAAATGACATCTCAAGGCCTGCCGCCCAATGAAACCAATAGGGTTTATAAGCATGGACGGTCCGACTCGCACCGCTTTGCCTGGGCAGACTTAGATCCTCTAAGCGGTTTACCAGTACTTGTGTGTGGGTCGGTTTCCGCTCTGCGTGGAAGCATCATGCAGACTATTATTATCAGCACAATTGTTATAAGTCACTTTACTGCAGGCACATGACGTAATTGTGACAGTCACGTTCAGTCTCGTAGTTATTTGTACTTATCACGTACTTGTATGTTTCTGTTTGACCCTCGGGCCAGTATACCTGCGTGACTCTCTTTGACCCTCAGTCTCATATTTTAACCATCACTTTGACGCTCAAGCGCATATTTCTACTACCGACATGCTTGCACCTTTGACCCCCAGATAGTCCTTAGCAGACAGTGAATACCCAGATGAAGGAGCAGTCTGATCAGGGTCTACACTGTTTGCATTCCGTCAGCACCTTTTACAAATTTGTCATTAGTTTAGGATAGTTACGGCATGTCCTTAAGGGGTCAGAATTTTTGGGATTTTTACGGTAAGTCTTAGTTCAGGATTTTTTCCCATCCTACACTCAGAGACAATCGACCCACCAGTTCTCTCGGTTTCCAGTCATTGGGGAAACGTTTTTGGTTATTTCGTACCCAATTTTTCAAACGTAGGTACCAAATGACTTAGGTATGATATGAATTGTTTTAGTGCTTTTCTGTAGGTCACCTGAGCCGAATGTCCAGGGGGAGCTGTTGTGATTGGTCACAGTCCGTCGTTGTCCGTCCGTATGTCCTTTCACAATTTCTTTAAATGACATCTTCTCAACCACTGAAGAGATTTTGACGAAACCTGCATGGCAAAATGGTCTGTGGATGGACCTCTCTAAAAGATGTTCAAAGAATTCCATTCCATGCTAAACCCTGGTTGCCATGGCAACAAAAAAAGGGGAAAACTAGAAAAAACTTTAAAAAATCTTCATGTCTTGAAACCAGAAGTCCAATGTTTTTGATATTTGGTATGACGCTTCATCTAGTGGACATCTACCAAGAGTGTTAAATTTAGAGCCACGGGGCAAAAATTGGCCCGCCCCGTGGCCCAGCTATTTTACATAGGCTTATACATGGAAAACCTTTAAAAATCTTCATCTCTGAAGCCAAAAGGCCCAGGTAATTGATGTCGAGGCGGCTTTAACGAATTTCAACAATCTTTGCTTGGAGCAGAAATATGAAAAATATCACAAGTTTTTATCGGAAAATTCTCTTTAATAAATAAGTAAAGAAGGAAAGAAAGAACGAATAAGATATAAATAAATAAATAAATAAATAAATAAATAAATAAATAAATAAATAAATAAATAAATAAATAGTCCCTTAGTCTGTCGGTCTTTCCCAGATACGAAATGACCAAATGACTTGGGTACGCATTGTCTATTTTAAAGTCATTTCGTAACCGTTTTGGTAAATTCGTACCTTTTGGTCAATTTGTACCCAGGTACGAAATGTCCAAAACGGTTACGAAATGACTCGGGTAGGAAATGGTTGTTAGTGGGTACGAAATGACAAAAAAACGGGTACGAAATGACCAAAATGGTACGAAATGACTAGGGTACGAAATGTCTTGGGTGCGAAATGACCGGTTACCGTTCTTTCAGTGCTTTCATTTAGTATGTGTTGCATAGGTAACTTGAGAGAATTCGTACCCGACAGCTATAATTTGGATTACACTTTCATTTGGACGGGCCTCCGTGGCCTAGTGGGTAAGAGCGCTGACTCTTAATCATTAGGTCTCAAATCGCTGTGGTTTGAGCCTGGTTCGGGTCACATGTGAGACGCCAAGTTCTGCAACGGAAGGTCAGGTGGTTTTTCTCCGGGTAGTCCGGTTTTCGCCCAGTCTATGATTAACGATTGAAATAATCTTGAAAGGGCCTGTAAAATCAAAACAATAATAAAAAGAAAAAATCATTCATGAGTCTAATATGACATTTTTTGTATTGAATTCTTTGACAAACTCATATTTCAGCTACAAATATAGATAATGGGCGCTCATTAGAACCGCGGGACGGTTCTAACGAGTACCCACAATATAAGTTTTGAACTAATGTAAGTAAAATAATGTGCACCCTTCCAAGCCCATTTTCTCTATACAATTGATTCATATTTGGATAATTGTGTAAATACAGCACGCCTATGCTGAAGCATAGCAGAACTGTCGTTCCTCCAACAGTATGACAACCAGATTTACCATTACGAAAACACGCCTATACTTATACATTGAGCCCCGCCAAGCGAATTTGGGTCTTCGAGCATTCTGTCATGACAAATTTTAACTGCGCATGCCCAGCCATTCAGAGGGGCCAGGGATATGGCTTTCTGTCTGAAGGTTCCACTTGATTCACTGCTTGTATGAGCGAGCAGCGAAGGTTCTGGCGAGACTGCGCGGATGCGCAGGCTCGCCTGAACCTTCGCTGCTCGCATAGACGATAAGTACCAAAATCGCTTGTCGGGGCCCACTTTGTAAATTTTACCGCCGTAAAAACGAAAATTTTCAGATAAAAAATTGTGATATTTTTCTTATTTCTGCTCATAATATAAATTGTGGGTACTCGTTAGAACCGCCTCATCGAGGCGGTTCTAACGAGTAGCCACAATCTTTATTTAAGAGATGAGGCGGTTCTAACGAGTAGCCACAATCTATATTTTAGAGCAGAAGTAAGAAAAATAAGGTTTACCCCTGTATACCCCAGTTTTACTATATAAAAGCGGGGTTCAAGGGGGTTAAAATTAAATAGGCGTGTTTTCGTGATAATGATCTTTCCAGCCTTCAGCGCATGTCAGAAATCAATATTTATCTTACAGGTAGGAAAAAAATATGATAAAATATAGAATCTTACCTTGAGTCAATACGATTGTGTTGGATGAAGGCTGCCTTTTAACTCCAGGTTTCGCAGTCTATACACAGGGCCAAAAGCAACGCTTCCCTGATCAAATCCAGCGTCCTCGAAGAAATACCTTGATTAAATCTGGGAGCTTTCATCGCTCCTTGGTAAGACGGGGATTTCTGACCTGTATTGAATGTCAAAAGGAACGTATACGTCCGTATTAAACTCGGAGTGGAATCGGATCTTATATGAATTGTGTACTCTAAGTAAATCTTAAAGCATCAGATGCAGCTTATATATAAAATGTACTTTAACAGACGGATAACTGGAGAATGTGTTTTCAGAAGTATACTCTATGTCAAAGGAATCATCCAGATTAAAGTGTTTTGAAGAGACGAGAATGTTGACATAAAATATTTCAAGAAACCACACTGGTATACTGAGTGGAGAAAGAAATGTCAATATAATTAAAGTGGAAGCGATCGATCGAATGTGATATGCTGATAGTGTTGGAGTCTGTACTTTAATAACCGCATCACAAAAACACGCCTATATAATTCTGACCCCCTTGAACCCCACTTTTATATAGTTAAACTGGGGTTTATAGGGTTAAACCTTATTATTCTTATTTCTGCTCTAAAACATAAATTGTGGGTACTCGTTAGAACCGCCTCGATGAGGCGGATCTAACGAGTACACACAATCTCTGTTTTGAGCAGAAGTAAGAAAAGAAATCGCAATTTTTCATCTTAAAATTTTCGTTTTTATCCGCTGTAAAATTTACACTGTATTTGTATAGGCGTGTTTTCGTTATGAGATGTAGAAGCGACAAACTATGATGGCCCCGCCCATAGAGGCTTGAAGAAATATATGGGCTACATGATGCTTCCACGCAGAGCTGAATCCGGCCCGCACACTAGTACTGGTAAACCGCTTAGAGGATCTAAGCCTGTCCAGGAACCGCGGTGCGAGGCGGACCGTCCATGCTAATAAACCCTATTGGTTTCATTGGGCGACAGGGCTTGAGATGTCATTTCATCTCAATGTCGGGTAAAAGACTTAAAGTCCCACAAAATTGAAAGCAACGTCTCTAAAATAACCTTTACAGTGTTGACGGGGACGTTAAACCTCAAATCAAACAAAACAAAACATGACTGTAAAGTTCGGGTTGAGATCCATTTTTCAATCTATTCTCAAATAACCGACCAACCAGTAGTACCCTCAGTGCTTTGATTATTTCAATGTACGGGAAAATAACGCAACCCTTTCACCCCTGACTTTCTGAAGTGGATTCAACTATCTTTGATTTTGGACACTCCCATTCGAAAATGAGAGTAGTATACGCAAAATATCCTGTTTAGCAAACAACCAACAGTGCAAAACGCGGCGTCTGATCATAGGGTCTCACTGTAGACTGTTTGCTTAAAACACAATTAAAGGGTAAAACGAAACGGTCTAAGCCCCCCATCCCCCCCCCCCCACACACACACCTACCAACCGGGCTCATCAACACTCGGACTTGTTACGTTGTTTCAATTTAACCTTAGGACGCCGAGACAAAATACATCAGAAAATGTCGTCTGCTTATGTCGTCGGCTGAATCTTCTTGCAAACTTTTTAAAAATATTTTTGGACACAGGCAAACAGTGCGAGCCCAGATCAGACTGAGCAATCTGATCTGGAGCCACACTGTTTGCAAAAAAATGACTTTTAAAGTTACTGGCAGACGGCAGAGCAGACGACAATTGTCGTGACTGGCATGTTATGGGTTAAGAAAAAATCAGCACTGGCAGTAATTCACCTTATTTGCATTATCTGCTGGTTCCTAGTCTGAAGGTTATCAGTGTTGGAAAAACAGGTAACCAGACCCCCCTGACCTTAAAAAGGTCAGGGGGGTCTGGTTACCTGTTCTTCCAATATTGACAATGTGCAAGCTGGGAGTCAGCAAATAATGCAAATATGGTGAATAAATCACATTTTGGAGATCAGTTGCACAGCAGATCAAATCACAAGGGCCTAGCTCGAGGGCCCCCGTGGACTAGTGTTTACTTTGTTGTTGTTTTGGTTTTGGTTTTGCGGTCCTTTCAATATCATTTCACTTATATCGCGCCTATCGTTAATCATAGATGGGCGAAAACCGGAATACCCGTAGAAAAGCCATCTGACCCTTCTCAGCCGCAGAATTTGGCGTCTCACATGTGACCCGAACCAGGCTCGAACCACAGAGGCGAGAGACATATTGATTAAGAGTCAGCGCTCTTATTCACTAGGCCATGTAATGGACTAGTTGGTTAGAGCGCTGACTATTAATCATTAGTTCTCTCACGGCTGTGGTTAGAGCCTCGCTCAGGTCACAAGTGAGACGCCATGTTCTGGAACGGAAGTCCAGTTGATTTTTCTCCAGGCAATCCGGTTTCGCCCATCTCGGCTCGAAATAAGTGAAATAATCTTGAAAGGGCGTAAAATCAAAACTAAAAAAAAAAAAAAAAAAAATGCAATTATGCATGAATCAACTTTCATCAATACTTTAAGTAATTTGATTTAATACATAGAAGAGCCTCATTTTGTGAAGTGACTATGGACGTTTCTTTTCGTGTATACTGTATTTCTTATTTTGCCGCTTAAATTACATAGATAAGAGGAGTATTTAATGATAATTCGTAGATAATTATCTCCTGTTGTTCATAAAACACATTTAGTAGTACTCGTTAAAATTGCCTTGTTAAGGCGGTTCTAAGGAATACCCACCAAACATGTTATTGTATACCCACAAACCATAAAAAATATCTAAAACTAATTTTGTTATCAGATTACATCTGATTCTCTAGGCAGTCTGATGATTTATAACAAAACCTCTTGGTCACCATGGAAATGATTCCATAGCATGCACTTTCCACCTTTGTCGATAAAGAACGATACGATGGTCCATTTATGCAGTGCATGTATGAGACTCATAAAGTACGATGATGATGATGCGTGCGCGTGCGCGCGCGCGAGCGTGTGTGTGTGGTATCCGTTTAGTTAGTCTAGCTCCTAGACCTTGATGTCATAATGACCAATGACCAACCTTCCTGTGTGTTTTTATCAAATATGAAACCTTGTTAGACTTTATAGATTTTTGTCTCAGACATCAAGGATATACCTCTCAAGATAAAACAAGTTGCAATCAGAGAGGGAAAAAGAAGTAAAAATAAAAAATAAATATAGAAGAATATTACTTATTAACTTTAAAATATGATATCCGACTAGTAGCTAGAGTGTGTGTGTGTGTGTGTGTGTGTGTGAATTCGGGTTTAACGTCGCTTTCAACAATTTTTCAGTCATATCACGACGGTGTCTGGTTGCGACAGGGAGCTCAATGCTCACGTTTATAGTGCTGCCTCACTGAAGTATCATGTCCCAGACACATTACATGATACCACACCCAGTCACATTATCCTGACACTGGATCGACCAGTCCTAGCTCTACCCCGTAAATCTGAGTGCCAAACGAGGAGCAGCTAGTACCATTTTTAACGACTTTGGTATGTCGCGGCCCGGGATCGAACCCGAGACCTCCCGTTCCCCGGAGCGGACACTCTACCAACTGAGCTATCGGGGCCGGTAGTAGCTAGAGTGTACCGTTTAGTATAACATGTCTCTCTGTATAAAATAAAAGCTGGCTTGGCGGCATGCTGGCATAAGGTAAAATGTGGCGCGCATGGGCAAAACTAGGCCACCCATCCGTTTGGTGTAGATTTCCTTATTTTCCTATTTTCCTTTTCAGTGTAAAAGATAAATCGGAATACCTCGGGATACCGTGGTTAGGGCAAAAATATTAACATCTACGACTGATATCAGTCTATACATGTAAAATGTTTGTTTTTGTTTGAAATGCGGTTTAACGTCCTCGTCAACACTATTTAGGTCATTTTGGAGACCTTGCTTCCCTTTTTGTGGGACTTTGACATTGAGATGAAATGACATCTCAAGCCCTGCCGCCCAATGAAACCAAAAGGCGTATATAAATCGGGCGGTCTGACTTACATTCCTTTGCCTGGGCTGGCTTAGTCCTTCTAAGCGATTTACCAGTACTCATGTGTGGTCAGTTCCAGCACTGTGTGGAAGCATCGTGCAGCCCAGTCTATTTCTGCAAGCCCAAAGCGGGGGCGGGTAAAATGTTTGTACATGATATAAAACGTGTATTTAAATCAATAAAATGATGTGTGGAGAGAAGAGTCATTTCAGACTGCACAGAGGTAATCTCGGATGCCTTCAGCGTCATGTTACCAAGTCCGGAAGCACCATGCAGCCCAATCTATTTCTCCAGGCCCTCATGGGCAGGGCTACCAAAATACATTTACATCATGTACATCACAGAATCATTATTACCATTCATTAGGATTAGCAGTCATTAAGATTGCATGTATAATGTTGTTTTGGTTAGCTTAACTTGCTAAGTCAACACTATTTAGTCATATTCAGCTTACATAAGATTATACATGTATACTGACCGAAAATAGAAACTATACACTCATCTTTTAAATTATTTCTGGCAAAACATTTCAATGGAATTTGAATTCCAGTTATATAAATTATCATCAGTAGCATCTCTGCTACTGAAGGCCACAGATTCGAGGCAGGTGTCAAAATCTTGTTGTTTAAGTTTGAATTGAGTCAAAATTTTTGTGTCGCGACTGTGATTCTCATTTTTACTAATTGTTACTCATCATCTAACGTTGGGGATATTGTTTACAAAATCAAATATTTCGCAATGGCTGAATTGTTATCGGACCAAAAGACCGGAAGTGAGCGAATGTATGGTGATTCGGATTGCGGTTATTGTTTTGATCAATATTTAAGACAAACCTGAAGATGATAAAACGGTTAAAGGCACCTTTAGGTGGTTTCTTGGCTTGATACATTATTTTGAAATTTTCGGTGAAAAATTCAACAGAATATTTGTTTCTCAATAATTTTTAGATGTTTTGTTCTTTTTTTTATTTCTTACTTTTGACTTATTACGTAAACGATAAAACGTTATATCTAGTCAAAGAACGATTACAAATAGATTTTACGAAAAATGCATTTTTTTCTCCGAAAATTTATTTTGAACACCAGATTTTCTCTGAACTGTTATAGAATTTATGTCTATAAATAGCCAAATCCTTAATCGGTATTTTTAACTGAATTGTCCATGTGTAATGTCAGAAAAGACGATTTAAAAATGTATAGTTTCTATTTCTGGTCAGTTTACAAAAAACTAGCACATATATTTTCGCCAGACACTACAACTGGAGGGAGGATGGCCATAGAAAATATTTCATGACCAGTCTCCGAGATAGAATGTTATGCGGATCAAACCTGAACAATTCACCCTAAATGCTGTTGAAATAAGAGTATAAGTATAACCGAATAAGCATGCAGTGACTATGGACAGTCATGGGCAACAACTGTTTATTTCTTACAATGATATGGTCTTTGCTTTTGTGAAGTGGTTCAGAGCGCTGTCTGTTTCACCATTGTTGTTCGAGCTTCGCTCAGGTCACATTAGACTTGCTCAAGTCTCCTAATTCACCATATGAATTCATTTCTTTCTTTCTTCGTTTATTATTATTTTCATTTTTGTATCGTGTCTCTTTTTGTTCAGTCTTACTCATCACGATAACAAGTCCGTGTAATGAACACCACTTTAAACCAAACTTATTATAGAAAAGAGTGGGGTTGCCGAGGTGTTCACTATACTTCTTATTTCTGCTTCAGGACATAGGTTGTGGATACTCGTTAGAACCGCCTCAATGAGGCGGTTCTAACGAGCACCCTCAACCTTTGTTTGGAGTATAAGTAAGAATAACATCACAAATTTACATCAGAAATATACTCTTTTTAGGGATACGAAAGAATGCACTAAATCACACGGGTGCGTTATCGTAATGTGAAAATCAGTTCGACTGGCTTCATATTCAGTTGACATTAAACCCTTATCCTGCTGAACACGACAGTCCATTCCTTTGTAATTAGTGTAGATCTAAATCAGAGTGCTTGTGAAGAAGCATCTGATCAGGATCTACACTGTTTGTCATGCAGTTTGTGAATTGAGCAAATACATTATATTAGGTAACTTGATTGGTTGGTAGTCAGAAATGGGCGTGGCTAAATTTATTTATTCAAGCGGATAAGTGTTTAAGAGGATCAATCAGGTCAACTGATATATGAATACAGTAGAACTTTGATGGCTCGAACACCGATGGCTCGTTTATCATGGATGAGTCGAACCCGTTCTTGAGCCCCTAGCGAAATCCTCTACAAAAGAAACAGTGGGGGATACTAAAGGAGATTTTAGTCTTTTATCTTGCAAATGTATGCTGTGTGTACTCATTAGAATCGCCTCGATGAGGCGATTCTAATGAGTACACACAGCATACATATTCATTATGGAACACCGAAAAGATGTGTAAAAGTATCTCGTTATGCCTCCTGACAGTAACCTCAGTGGCTCGAACTACCCCTGTCTCGAACAGATTTTCGAGGTCCCAAAGGTGTTCGAGCCATTGAAGCTCGACTGTATAAGCCCAAGCATCAGGTTACATGGGGAACACCAAGTTCTGCAACAAATTGTTAAGTACAGATTTGTTTAGTAAAACTTACAATAAACTAGAATTATCAAAGTCGTGGTCAGGATAAATGGCATGTTTTAAGAAGGGTGGTGGTGGTGGTGGTGGTGGTGGTGTGTGTGTGTGTGTGGGGGGGGGGGGGTATGTGCTTGTGGTGGGGGAGCGTGTGGGGTGCAAATTGGTAGACATTACGAAAACACGCCTATACAAATATATTGCAAACTTCACAGCCGAAAAAACTTCAATTTTAAGATGAAAAATTCTGATATTTTTCTTATTTCCGCTCAAAATATAGATTGTGGGTACTCGTTAGAACCGCCTCATTGAGGCGGTTCTAACGAGTACCCACAATATATATTTTAGAGCAGAAATAAGAAAATAAGGTTTACCCCTGTAAATCCCAGTTTTACTATGTAACAGTGGGGATGAAGGGGGTAAAAATTATATAGACGTGTTTTCGTGATGAAAGTTTCGACATACAATTCGGTTGCATTGTTGGTAGTCTCAGTCGGTGGTCTGACGGGTTCTTGCTAGTTATTGTAAACATTGATGGCTTAATTTTACACTTTAATACAGAGAACAAACTTGTGCATTGTAGCTGGTCTGTCACTGACGCAGGAAGGCATTCATTTATAATGTTAAAGGAGATAACTTCTATATAAATGCCGGTACTGAACCACAGTATATTGTGCGGAAATGTTATTTATATAACACAAATCAACTTGTTGGGAATATTCATGCAACAGTTTCCGAACAATCATGTCTAATATGTGTTATTTGTTAGTTATATAGCAGTTATGCTTCAAGTAGTTAAAGATGGCTTACTCTCATAAATCTTATGGGAATATAAAAAAATTAACACGTCCATAAGAAGACAAAGAAGAAATGCATAAAAATGCACCAAGAAACAGCAAAATATGTTGCCTCTTCCCATGGTAGAAGTCATCATACTGTACCAGGTCCCGGGCTTTATTATTTTTGGTAACAATAGTCAAGTGATTTCGTATTGGCCCAGTGACAGGTCCGAGGTCTGCTGTATCGGTCCGAGGCCGAAGGACCTGTAACTGGGACAGTACGAAATTACTTGATTAATGACAATTTTATTAATTGACACCATTATAAACATGAACATTGAATTTTGACCTCAGTGTTAATACGGATGACCTCCCACAATACAGGATAGTCAATTAATAAAGACCAATATCGGGTCGGAAGAAGAACATATATAACTAAAGACGGCCCCGCCCATCGGGGCTTGAAGAAATAGATGGGCTGCATGATGCCTCCACGCAGAGATGAATCCGACCCGCATACCAGTACTGGTAAGCCAATTAGAGGATCTAAGTCTGCCCAGGCAAAGCGATGTGAGTCAGTGCGTCCATGCTTATAAACCCTATTGGTTTCATTGGGTGACAGGGCTTGAGATGTCATTTCATCTCAATGTCTGGTAAAAGTCCCACAAAATTGGAAGCAACGTCTCCAAAATGGCATATACTGTGTTGACGGGGACTTTAAACATCAAATCAAACAAACAAAATAACAAAAGAACCTGCAAAAAATGTTAGCTGACCATGAGCAGCACTGAGATAACTAAATACATGTCCAAACTATGGTCAATCTGTAATAATCATTCTTTGGATGTCAATGCTGGACAGCACAAGTAGGAAATTAAAAAAAAATGTTGATAGGACAGAGCAGCCATCCAGCGATTGAAAAAAAAGTTTCCTTTTTCTTCTTATTCAGCAACGTATTGTTATCAATACTGTTGTCCTTTGGGATCATTATTGTTGAATTTGGAAAATATTTGAGGGTCACTGATGAGGCCTAATTGGCCGAAACTAGCTAGTCTGGCCCAGAAAATATGTACATTCCATATTTTCCAGTTCTGTGGTGTATTCCTTGCTTCCAAAGGATAGCTCTTTCTAGAACATATTTGAAAATGTAATCCTTGCATTCAAAATAAAACCAAACACTTTGTCAAACTAAAAGCTTAACCCTTATCTTGTTGTTCACGACAACCCCTATCTTTTCAAACAGTGTAGATCCAGATCAGATGGAAGAAGCCATCTGATCAGGATCTACACGGTTTGGCATTCGTTTATGAATTTGTAGCAATAAATTACATCAAGTAATTTGATTGGTTTATAGACAGAAATGGGTGTGACTTAAATGAATATTTAGCAAGATAAGGGTTAAATTTTTGAAGAAGTGACATAGTAAGTTCTAACAATATCACTGGGTATCTCACCACAATAAAAAGGAATATTAATAAACAGCAGCGACAAATAAGGGAAAAAGTAAAATAGATTTAAGCCCCCCCCCCCCCCCCCCCCCCCCGGTGAAATTCGTTTCACTGACCGTTCCAAGGCTGTTCTTGTGTCGCGGCTTATTTTTGTTATGGTTTGTCTTTGAGTGTTTGTATCGCTTATATTATTTTATTTTGGATAGCCAATTGGCCATTTTGTGGGAAAGTAATTGTCCTTTTGACTTTCCGCTATTAATGTTTCCATTAGGGTCTGTTGTTTCGTGTTTGTGTTTCTTTCCCTTGGTGCCTCTGATGGGAGCTGTGGGCTAATTGTATCGATTCCTGATCATTGTCTTCACTTCTATTTCTGCTGATTCCTATAAAGATGCTATAATGCTACTCTATAAACATGCTTTATCCAGTTACTGGACAAAGAAATAGTCAGTTTCAAAGCAAAAGGACCAGGATGTTTGCATTGGAGTTTAACGGCCCAGTCAACACTATTTTGGTTAATTTTTGAACCGGTCAGTTAACCTATCCACACTTTACCTGGGAAAGCGTATACGTAAGCGGTTAACCAGTACAATGCACATCTTTTCGCCAGAAACTGACAACTGCCCTTCTTGAATCAGTGGAAGGGAGAGAATGACCTTAGAAAAGATTTCATTATCAATCTTCACGAAAGAATGTTGGCAACACCGGCAGGTATCGAATCCGCGTCCTCCTGATCACCAGTCAGACGCGCATCCGACTGAGCTACCGAGGCCGGCACAAGGATAGTCTTACAAGTACATGTATATGTCATCCATCTGGTCAAACACGTTTGCATACTGAATATGGGAGCTTTACATAAGCAGACAACTTTTGTATCAATTTCATCTTCAAGAGTACCATAGTGTGTTTGTTTGTTGAGTGTGAGGTTTAACGTCCCCGTCAACACCGTATAGGTCATCTTGGAGACGTTGCTTCCAATTTTGTGGGCCTTTTTCCCGACAATGAGATGAAATGACATCTCAAGCCCTGTCGCCCAATGAAACCAATAGGATTTTATAAGCATGGACGGTCCGACTCGCCCCATGGTGGTCCTGTCTGTAACAATAGAGTCCGGTACCATACATGATAAGCAGTGCTTTAATTTAGACCAACCAAGGAAGCAGTGATTTAGGCCATTCGCGGAGGAAAGTGTTTTTTTTTTGTTTTTTTTTTTTCTTTTCGATGATAATTCCTCCGTAGTTTGGTCGAAATCCTTAAAGTAAAGAAATTGTGTGTGGAGGGATGTATGATGGAAATGATCACAAAAACTCAGCATGAGCAGATAGACCATGATGCTGTCTGGCGATCAGGAGGACACTGGTTCGACACCTGCTGGGGTCGGCAACATTCTTTCGTGGAGACTGATCATGAAATCTTTTCTACGGTCATTCTCTCCTTTCCGCTGATTCAAGAAGGGCAATTGTCAGTTTCTGGGGAAAGAATGTGCACTGTACTGGTTAACTGCTTACGTATAATATAAAAAATAGAAGTGGAGGCAATGATCAAGAATCGATACAATTAACCCGCAGCTCCCATCAGAGACAGCAAAGGGAAAAACATACAAACATGAAACAACAGACCCTAATGGAGACATCAATAGCGGAAAGCCAAAACGACATTAACTTTACCATAAAATGGCCAATTGGCTATCCAAAACAAAATAATATAAGCGACATAAACACCCAAAGACAAACCATAACAAAAATAAACCGCGACGGAAGCATAAGCCTGTCCAAGAAAAGTGTGGATAGGCTAAAAAATTACCTAAATAGTGTTGACTGGGCCGTTAAACTCCAATTCAAACAAACAAACAACATGATGTGGGGCAATATCTGACCCTAAAGCTGTAATATGGTTTACTAGATGCAGCTACAGGCACTTACCAAATATCAAAGGCCTACGCCATCTTGTTTCAAATTTGTTTTAAACGTTTTTCCTATACGAGTCTATGCACAATTAGTGACCACCTGGAGTGAGGTGATTTTTACCTCGGGGCTATATTCTTTAGAAAGAGTAACAATAGGTAAAGGTATAACAAATATCAAAGGCCCGGGTCTTCCAGATTCACCTGGACCAGCAAATTTTACAAGAAGCATTTAAAATGTCGGAGTAAAACAAGTGAATGAACAATCTTGGTTAAAGTCAGCTAGATGGACATACACACAGATATCAAGGGCGTGGATTTTTTTTATAGTTTTCCCTGAATGAGTCTGACCAAACGCGATTTAATTGTATACCGTACAGAAATTGTGAACAGACTATAACTGTGAGCCCAGTAGCGGACAAGTTGTGGAAAAGTAGTCTGGCTTATTTCCCCATTCTTGTTGTCTGCATGGAGTGGGTTTAAAATAACTTTAAAAAGTGGTTTGATTAAAACTCATTTAGTGACTGAAGAAATGTTGGCCCCCGCCCATAGGGGCTTGAGAAAATATATGGGCTGCATGATGCTTCCACGCAGAGCTGAATCCGGCCCGCACATTAGTACTGGTAAACCGCTTAGAGGATCTAAGCCTGTCCAGGAACCGCGATGCGAGGCGGACCGTCCATGCTAATAAACCCTATTGGTTTCATTGGGCGACAGGGCTTGAGATGTCATTTCATTTCAATGTCGGGCAAAAGTCCCACAAAATTGGAAGCAACGTCTCCAAAATGACCTTTACAGTATTGACGGGGACGTTAAACCTCAAATCAAACACACAAACAAAGACTGAAGAAATGCCATTTAAAGAATCTAAGATTAGATGGACAGG
Source organism: Lucinisca nassula (assembly GCA_963580285.1). NCBI lineage: Eukaryota > Metazoa > Mollusca > Bivalvia > Lucinida > Lucinidae > Lucinisca > Lucinisca nassula. The sequence goes on from OY757010.1 coordinate 186,921,828, forward strand.
CAGATGATAATAAGGACCATGGACGGTAACCGGTCACAACAGATTCCCAGAAGCTTTAAACTAAAAAAAAACAAAACAAAAAAAAAAACATGTTATATGTTTATTTTTACTTTGAAAAATAGTCTCTTTTTACCCTGAAACATGGATTTGTTTATAAAAACAAAAACAACAACAACAACAAAAAAACAACAACAAAAAACAAAAACAAAACAAACAAAACAAAACAAAAAAAAAACAAACAACAATTGTTTCTTGATGCAGTTACCTGATGTAAAATAAAATCGAGCATTTTCATAGCTAGCCTATATAATGGAACTTTATTAACATACTGAATGCTTATTTTGTTCCCGTAGTTAACTGATACCCATATGTATCCTTTTGCATTAAAATGGTTTCAAGAATCCTCATCACTAACTTTTTTTTTTTCATAAAAATATCCCGTTTTCCGCACTTTGTCAAAATTTCGAATTTCTACCGAAAGACAAATGTATGTGTGAATACGAAATTGAATGATTTTAATAGCTTTTTTACAATAGTAAGTGCACATCTGGCTATATAGATCAGATCCACTTTATACAATTCGTTTTTATACAAAAATTCCTGTTTGCCCGATAATATATAATGGATTTTGAATGATTTTTGTGTAAAAATAAGCATTTTCGTACCAGAAAAATGAACTTTTTCAAACATCTATTTTTCCTGCAGTTAACTGAAACCCATTTGTAACTTTTTACATCATAACATTTTCATGAATCCGCCCCACTAACTTTTTAAAAATTTATTCCCGTTTTCTGCTTTTTTGTTTTTCAAGTTTTTATCAATCAAAAATACATCTGTATCTGAAACTTTTTGTATTGCTTCTTGGCAACATTTTTTTTTTTATCTTTTGGCTATTTGAATACATTTGATATAATTTAATGACATTTTTATAATTTAATTCCAAGTTTGGGCATTTTTTTTATTCAAATTTCGAACATTTTACCCAAAAAAAGTCAATTTCGCCAAGAAATATTTTTGGGGATTTTTTTCCTGTAACCTCACTGATTTTGAAAATAATGATAACTTTTGTGAAGGAATTTGTTTGAGGTTATGGTCTTTGGGGCTAAAATGACTAGCCTATAAATATTTAGCCTATAATATGTTGTTAAAAGACACACGGCCATATTAAAACGCCATCAATTTCGTCTTTTAATTCCACACACCCGAGCAATAGCAGCCAGTCAAGATACAATATTTCAGACAACAAAGGGAATTGTTGGTATACTTGGTCATGTGTTGCTAAAAAGCTGATGGTTCAGTAGTTTGAAATAAATAACTGTCAGTAACGTATTTCAACATTAAATAAGGACTTGTGGTGCTGACTAAGGAAAAATGGATTTCATTCGTCGAGTTTTCAGTCCAGCTCTCCTTCAAAATAATATATGAAGCTTTGTTAGGTGCATGTACCTCGGAATCGGAAGCAGAACTGTTACCGGTGACACGTCAGATGACATCCATTCACTAGGACCTGTAATATGGGAAGTTAGTCCCTAGCTCTCACCAAAGAGGTGACTTTAGCGATACTATCCTCATTTTGTTTGATTTGAGGTTTAACGTCCCTGTCAACACTGTAAAGGTCATTTTGGAGACGTTGCTTCCAATTTTGTGAGACTTTTACCGGACATTGAGATGAAATGACATCTCAAGCCCTCTCGCCCAATGAAACCAATATGGTTTATAAGCATGGACGGGCCGACTCGCACCGCTTTGCCTGGGCAGGCTTAGATCCTCTCAGCGGTTTACCAGTACTCGTGTGCGGGTCGGTTTCAGCTCTGTGTGGAAGCATCTTGCAGCCCATCTATTTCTCCAAGCCCCGATGGGCGGGGGCCTAACTTTCCTCAGCACCTGCAGCTGAGGAAATGATCGAATCGGGAAGGGCATTCCAATTTCTGATGGTTCGGGGGGAAGGAGGGCCCTTTGTAAATTTCAGGGATCTGAAATGGCAATAAATGATGATTTTTACATCGCCTAGTTGGGAGAACAAGGTCATCTGTTGGGATGCTGGCAGCACTCTTTAGACGTTTGTACAATAGTTCAAGCCTACTGTCTCTTCTCATTTTTTGAGAGAGAGAGACTCCCAGCTTAATGTTTCTTGCATTCCAGTCATACTTCCAGTTTCAAAGCAGTAGTTGCTAGTTACAAATCTAGCAGCTCTAATCTGAGATCCCAGATATATTTACGTATTCAAAGATTGGGCGAACATTTCCTTTATATGCTGCCTCTTTTACATCCTGAGGACACTGATAAGGATTTCCCCTCAGGAGGTTTGCCTTAGTACAAGTCTTGCTAATATGTGTATTCCATCCAATGCGTGATTGTCATGCAAAGTTTTATTAATGGAATTCACATTCTCGGGAACAGTTCCCTCTAAAGTGTAAGAAGTCTCAATTCTAGCATTACCCCTCTGAAGTTTCAGTGAGTCATTTGCATCTCTAATTTCCGGGTAACAAACACAGTCGTCCGTCGACGGTTTTGTTCAGTTGAAACATCTTATTTCTGAGAACTAGTTCGTTCGTTATATGAGCCGCGGTCACTAATCTGTGACTAAAGTAAGATCAAATTGTATTTGGTTGGAGGAAATGACGTCAGTTTAGTTTCTACGGTTCGACAAACACCCTGGCCGACTTCACCTTGAGCCAATGGTTACTTTTGGCTACATTGGTTGCTGTTCCATTTTCTTACATCACACCTGCGGCAAGGGTCAAAGTTAGGCAGATCCATAAACAGCCATTCAAAAACGAAGACTGCTACCTCCATTTTAAAGAGTGCTCATCAGTGCGCATGCGTGGAAAACCGGACTTACCATTCCTCAAGGCGTGGTTTCATTGGTTTCACTGACATGCGCAGATACTGATCACATGATCTGCTAATAGAACTAGCCGTCCGTGTTCAACTGATACCGTCGTTGCTATTTGACGTACTGTAGTTTGAGGTGAAGTCGGCCAAGATGTGGTTGACTGGTTCCCTGCCCCCCCCCCCCCCCCCCACCCCCCTCAAGTGCAATGAAAGAAATTACAATCAAACTAAATTCAACAAGATCGAACTTCCCCTGAGTCAATGTCATTAATACACAGGGAGAACAACAATTGACCAAGAACAGTCCCCCGTGCTATCTATCTATCTATCTTCTTATACTGAGTCGGTCACATTTGCCCATTGGGTTGCTAAATTTAGGATTTAGCTAATAAAGGGGAAAAGTCACTGAATGAGTCCTTAAAACTATTAACAATCTGTATAAAAGAGGTATCCTAAAACACATATGTCTGAGTCTCAATCTTACACTGTACGGGCTTTGAACTCCTCTGCGGTCTTGGCATTCACCGCAGAACAGGGAAGACTATTCAACTGAGGTATAGTTCTAGTAAAGAAAGAGTTTTTCAGGGTATCGCTGTAGGACTGGTATCTACGATATTGTGATTTGTTTACTTTTGATGCCCTTGTTCGAGTTGACGCTGTTGCAGAGGTTCAGTACCTATCTTTATTAAAAGACACTTATCAGAGTGTATTAAGAGAAACTATATCAGAGTGTATCTTATTGAAGAAGGTTAAAGAGGACTGCGCACGACGGGCCTCTATATAGGGACCGCCAATCTAGCTCATTAAGCATGTCACCGACCCTACTCCTATTTCGCCATCGCTGGTAGGTCCATCGAGCAACTGTTTTCTGCACCTTCTCCCTCTGCTGAATCTGAGTTTTAACATAGGTATGCCAAATGAGTGATGCATATTCAAGTTGAGGGCGAACTAATGTTTTATATGCAACATCCTTTGTCTGCCTAGGTGTAAAGGTCAAATTACGTCTTAGAAAAGTCCTAGTTGCTTTAGATGTTTTCTCTGAGATACGTTGACCCCAAACAAGTTCGTCAGTGATAGTGATACCAAGATATTTGGTGGATTGAACGTGCTCCAAAATTTGCTGGTGAAGCGTATAGTCAAACTTAATTTGTTTGTCCGGACGGTGTTGTGACACCCTCATTGAATGGCATTCAGTCACATTGAACTTCATCTGCCAATCGGCCTCCCACTGTGCAAGTCGATCCAAGTTATCTTGTAAAATAAGACAGTCAGAAGGTGAATATATATTTAACCAAAATTCCAAAGCTCAAGGTAGGTTTTTAGACTTTTCTAAAAAATAAAAAATCGGACAGCTTTCAAATTTATATCATGGATAGATAAATCATTTTGACATAATATACTAATATTTTATTGAAATCGACGGTTTTGTTCAGTTGAAACATCAAATTTGGTGACAATACCCTAAAACAAAAAAGTCAAAAAATCATTTTATGGTGATAACATTTCATGACAGCTATCGAGGAAGCTGCAAATTAATCGAAAGTCATGTCATCGTAATTGTATCCTGTATATCAGACAAAAGTTACATTTTAGCACTTTTTCAACACAAATCTAAGGACGGTAACTGTTAGGGATATGCACAAAACCTGCACAACACAGGATTGCCGGTTGCCGTCGAAGGTCTTTGACGCTTCCAGTTGTTCTATACTTTCTCAGAAGGCGACCAATTGTCCTACTGTCGACGCCAACTATTTTAGCCACCTGTAAAATAAGTTGGTAATGTTAAGTTTGTAACGATATTTAAGCCAACATTGGACAACAAAACATTTTCACGTCTCTATCTCTCTGTCTTATTCTCTGTCTGTCTCACGCATGCGTACCCACATTCACATTCTTGAATGCACAAACCAAAGGCTCACGTATGCATTCGCAAACAGTTTAAACATTATTAGTTTCTGTATTTGATAACACTAATAACGTTTTCAGTGCATTTACTCATAAACTTTCTGAATGACACTAACGGACAGACAGACGTACGCACAAACACATGTACGGCAAAATAACGGTAAAAAAACAACAACATTTTAAATTGTTTGCAAGGCTCGACAGATTAAGGGAAGAAACGTATGATTACTATTGACAAACAACAAGGAACAAAATGCTAATTATTACATTGCAAATGCACGTACTTGGCTTACAGGCATACCATCCTCGACTAAACCAACTAGCTCTTTGTTCCACAGTAAGGCGAACCGATATGCTTTTTTTTATTTACATCTGCGAACCACTTGACTTTGCAGCTCAGTCAGAGTTTAAAAGAAATTCTTGAACACCGTGCTGCACGTACAACTTACCTGTTTAGAGCATCTCCGTGCACAGTGCGGCCACGTGACTAGTTCGATAAAATTTAAGGCGGTAAAATGACGCGTATTAAAGTCAGAAACCATCATAGTAAGTTTGGGAACAATATCTTCACAAGAAACGAAATTAACACACTTTAAAAACTGGGTCGTTGGAATTTTTGCCAAGTTTATATTCCTATACAGGACACTATCATCAGCAAACAAACGGACCGATGACCTGATATTATCGGGGAGATCATTGATGAATATCAAGAAGAGGACCGGTCCAAGGACCGAACCTTGGGGGACTCCAGATAAAGCAGGAACTGGATCAGACGTTTGCCCATCAAGTACAACTTGTTGTGAGCGCCCAGAGAATCATGAGCTAATCCACCTATGTGTGGATCCTCTTGTCCCATAGTTGTCCAGTTTATACAATAGCATTCTGTGAGGTACCTTGTCAAATGCCTTGGCGAAGTACATGATGATCAAGTCAGTCTGTTTGTGGCCACGATTTATGGCCCCATCCAGATTGCTCACAATGTCATGGTAAAATTGAACTAGTTGCCTTTCACAAGACCTTTGACTTCAGAAACCATGTAGACAATCAGCAAGAATGCTCGCAAAGGCTAGGTGCTTGTTGATATTGCTAACTAATATATGATCAGGGTCTTTCAGCAGAGATGCATGTTAGCGACACTAGTACTGGTTTATAATTTGCGGCGTCATATTTTTCATCTTTTTTATAGATCGCTTGTCGCCAGTTATCTGGTACATGCTGGTGCCCTGGGCAAGTGATTCATTGAAGATAAAGGCCAATAGAGGAGAGGTTTCATTTCAGCACTGCATTCCTTAAGCACCCTGGCATTCAGGTCGTCCGACCCAGATGCCTTATGTATTTTTGAGCCCCCTTGGGGTCAGCTGTTTTGTCCCCATAGTGGTGAACGGACTTTTACCTTTGGATAGTAACTCAGTGTCAGTTTCACGCTTAAATGCCGATTGAAACTGTTTGTTATATATGTTAGCTTATCGTGCGAATCTGTTTTTAGAATTCCATTTCCCTTAGCGAAGTGATCCCTAACGCTTCCTTTTTCAGGGACTTTACAAATGACCAAAACTTTTTAACTTTACCATTCTTTTGAACGCCTCCGCCCATTGGGGCTTCTAGAAATACATGGGCTGCATGATGCTTCCACGCATAGCTGAAACCAACTGCACATGAGTACTGGTAAACCGCTTAGAAGATCTAAGCCTGTCCAGGCACAGTGGTGTGAGTGGAAGCATCACTATAGGCACATGCATATAAACCATATGGGTTACATTGGGCAGCAGGGCTTGAGATGTCATTTCATCTCACAGTCGGTTAAAAGTCCCACAAAAATGGAAGCAACGTCTCCAAAATGACCTATACAGTATTGACATGGACGTTAAACCTTAAATCAACCAACCAACCATTCTTCTGGGGATTATCGAAATCTGTGTTGTCATCTTCAAATGTAAAAAAAAATGCTTGAAACATGCTTCCAATATGCATCTCTTATAACCTTTTGCAAATGTGCTCTGAACCGTTTGTAATGGTTCTTAACGTCAGGGCTATTTATCTATCTTCATCTTCGGAATCAGTATTGACAGTCAGCAAGAATGCTTTCAGAGGCTAGGTGATTGTTAATGTTGCTAAATAATATATGCTCAAGGGTTTTGCAACAGATACATGTGAGCGACACTGGTCTGTAGTTTGCAGCATTCTCTCCTTTCTTAAAGACCGGAGTAATGTTTGCTTATCGCCAATCATCTGGTACAGTGCACTGAGCAAGTGATTCATTGAAGATAAAGGCCAGCAGGGGAGATATTTCAGCACTACATTCCTTAAGCACCCTGGCATACAGACCATCAGGCCCAGATGCCTTATGTATGTTGAGCTTGTCCTATAGTTTTGCGATCCCCTTGGGCACAACTGTTATGTCCCCTATAGTGGTGCCCATTCCGAAGCTTCACCATTAACAAGAACTCGCTGATTTCTATGACAAAGGAAGGAATCTATCCATTTGAGAGTCTTCCACTGCCATAGGAAAATGAAAACATTTATGTGGTTCATTTTTAGCTCACCTGAGCCGAAGGCTCCGGGGAGCTATTGTGATCGCTCACCGTCCGTCGTCGTCCGTCCGTCCGTCCACAATTCCTTTGAACGACATCTCATAAACCACTGAACATATTTCAACCAGACTTGGCAGAAATGATCTTTGGTGGTTCTCTCTCAAAGTTGTTCAGAGAATTTTATTTCATGCAGAACTCTGGTTGCCATGGCAACGAAAAGGAGCAAGTAAGAAAAAACTTTAAAAAGATACTTGTCTGAAACCAGAAGGCCCAGGTCTTTGATATTTGGTATGAAGCTTCATCTAGTGGACCTCTACCAAGATTGTTCAAATTATAGCCCTGGGTCAAAAAATGCCCCAGCGCCGGGGCCCACTGGTTTTACATAGGCTTTTAATAGGAAAAAACAGGGTGAGTGCTGTAACTAATGTTGCGAGAACTTGTAGCCCAACCCCATTGCTATATCTAAAAAGGCAATAAAATATGTTTAATCTAATAAGAAAACCCTTAAAAAATCTTCTTGTCTGAAACAAGAAGGCCCAGGTCTTTGATATTTGTCTAGTGGACCTCTACCAAGATTACTCAATTTATAGCCCTGGGGTCAAAAATGCCCCCGCGCCGGGGTCCACTGGTTTGACATAGGCTTATAATAGGAAAAACCTTTAAAAAACCTTCTTGTCTGAAACCAGAAGGCCAAGGTGTTTGATATTTGGTATGAAGCTTCATCTAGTGTACATCTACCAAGATTGTTCAAATTATAGCCCTGGGGCCACAATGCCCCCGCGCCGGGGCCCATTGGTTTAACATGGGCTTATATAGGGAAAACCTTTAAAAATCTTCTTGTCTGAAAGTGGAAGGCACAGGTCTTTGATATTTGGTATGAAGCTTCATCAAGTGGACCTCTACCAAGATTGTTCAAATTGTAGCCCACGGACCAAAAATGCCATTGCGCCGGGGCCCATCGAAACCAGAAGGCCCAGGTATTGATATTTGGTATGTAGCTTCAACTAGTGGACCTTTACCAAGATTGTTCAAATTATAGCCCTGGGGGCAAAAATCGCCCCGCTCCGAGGCCCACTGGTTTTACCTAGGCTTATATAGGGAAAACCTTTTAGAATTTCTTGTCTGAAACCAGAAGGCCCAGGTCTTTGATATGAATCTTCATCAAATGGACCTCTACCAAGATTGTTCAAATTATAGCCCTGGGGCCAAATATCTCCCCCCCCCCCCCCCCCCCATCCCCGCCCCAGGTCCCACATGTTTTACATAGGCTTATATAGGGAACACCTTCAAAAATCTTCTTGTCCGAAACCAGAAGGCCCAGGTCTTTGATATTTGATATTAATCTTCTTGTAGTTGATCTCTACAAGATTGTTCAACTTCTAGCCCTGGGGCCAAAAATGGTGCTGCCCCGGGTCTTACATAGGCTAATATAGGGAATACCTTTAAACATATTCTTATCTGAAACAAAAGGCCTAGATCTTTGATATTTGGTATGAAGCTTTATCTAGTGGACCTCATCCAAGATGTCAAATTATAGCCTAGGGGCCACAAAATGGTCTCGCCATTGGGCCCATATGTATTACATAGGCTTATATATAGAAAGCCTTTAAGAAACTTTTTATCTGAACCCAGAAGGTCCAGGCCATTGATTTTCGGTATTAAGCTTCTTTTAGTAGACCTCTACCGAGATTGTTCAGATTATAGACCTGGGGTAAAAAATTACCCCGTCCTGGGACCCAAATGTATATCTCTTAGCTCAGGTGAGCGATATAATGATAGTCCTCTTGTTAAAATTACCCCAATGCGTAGTATTGGCAGGTGCGCAGAATTATCCAATACAGCGGCAAGTATTATGAGTTTCCACCACCTGTTCATAGATACTGACCCAAACTCGCAAAAACAGTGGTGACCCCTCGGTCTTTGTCGGACATTCAGAATACATGTCGGTCCCCGCCCATCGGGGCTTGAAGAAATAGATGGGCTGCATGATGCTTCCCCGCAGAGCTGAAATCGACCGTATACGAGTACTGGTGAACCTCTTAGAGGATCTAAGCCTGCCCGGGCAAAGCGTGCGAGTCGGACCGTCCATGCTTATAAACCCTATTGGTTTCATTGGGCGACAGGGCCCGAGATGTAATTTCATCTCAGTGTCGGGTAAAAGTCCCACAAAATTGGTAGCAACATCTCCAAAAAGACCTATACAGTGTTGACGGGGACCTTAAACCCCAAATCAACCAATCAATCAAATCAGAATACATGTATTCCGAAAGTCAATGAAGACCGAGGGGTCAAAATGCTGTGGAGAGCTCCTATTCAATTATATTCAACAATAGGTCGATATGAAATGCTGATGGCTGACGCTACGAAATTGTGTTACAATTTAAAGTTTGGAAAAGCAGGGACTTTGTGGGATCAGTTTTTGTTTCTCTCATGTGGACCGGGGCGGGGGTATTTTCGCGCATGGCTTCGCTACACGTGAGGATGCTTCTTTCTGGGTTCATTCGGTGGGATGGCGATCGGTCTTGTGCCAGGGAAGTCAGCTGCCCTCTATATTTTTCCCAGAAATACATGGAATACATGAACTTCTTTTCTGGTTCACTCTTGTGCTCTAATAGATTGCTAGATTGTAAGATTAAGGATCATCATCATCTGACATCATCATCATCTTTTTTTTTTTTTTTTTTTTTTTTTTGAGTGCTGCCTTGCTGAGTTTTCGGCACCCGCCCATAGGGGCTTGAAGAAATGTATGGGCTGCATGGTGCTTCCATGCGGGGCTGAGTCGGCCCGCACACTAGTACTCGTTAACCGCTTAGAGCATCTTAGCCTGTCCAGGAACCGCGGTGCGAAGCGTGCTAATAAACCCTATGGGTTTCATTGGGCGACAGTGCTTGAGATGTCATTTCATCTAAATGTCGGGTAAAAGTCCCACAAAATTGGAAGCAATGTCTCCTAAATGACCTTTACAGTGTTGACGGGGACGTTAAACCTCAAATCAAACAAAAACTTGCCTCGCCGAGGTGGTTCTAATGATATTTAGAGAGAGAGAGAAAAAAAAAGAGAGGGAGAGAGAGAGATGGAAGCTTGAAGATGACTGTTCATCTCTTAAATAACTTCACACTTTGCAAATTAATTGAATATACAATTGGCCCTCATTGTCGCAAACCACTAATACTTCATACTTCTGCTGAAGGCAATTGAGATTTGTGAATAAATGTGTGGTTTTACATATTTGTGTATGTGAGTGCTTAGGATTTCAACTTTTAAACTGATATTTCAACTTTATTAGTCACTTGCAGTTCCAGATAATGATGTACCTTTGATGAAAAATGTATTGCATGAATTAATTCAGTGATAATTATTTGTTTATTGATAAATGTCAATTTCAGAAAAAAACATTTCTGATTTTCAACTATTGTATACTGTCATACATAATTTAGAAATTGAAACAAACTTTCTTGGCACTTATTCTGTTTCTTCACTTGCATATTCATACAATGATAAAATTTGCTTGTTGGAATATAAATGGGTTTAAGCTGGAAAAGTTGGTGGATTAGCACTTTTATAAAAAATTTGATATTTTTGGTATTACTGAATCCTGGACAAGCCAGGAGTCAACTATAGTTCTCCCAGGCTACAAATATGTTGCAGCACATGGAACTAAGGGTAAACGTAAAAAGGGTAGGAGAGCAGGAGGCATTATAGTATATGTTAGAGAACATTTATTCAGCCAAGCTGCAGTGCAGCAAATTAAAATATCCAACAATTTCATTTGGCTTAAATTAAATCAGAAAGCCTTCAATCTTAAGAAGGACCTCTATTTATGTACTGTTTACATACCACCAAGGTTAAATGCTAACTGCCCCAAGAATGATGAGCTTTTCGATCAATTCAAGGATCACATAAATGAATTTTCAACTCTTGGAAACATAATGTTAATGGGGGACTTTAATGCTAGGACTGGAGTATTGAATGATTTTATTGAATTGGATAACATCTGTCAAACTGATGAAGAAATACTTCCTACTGACTATTTTGAAGACTTAGAACCCCCTGTGCGTAATAATGTTGACAAGACTGTCAATGAACAAGGCCAGAATTTAATGGATTTGTGTATCGAGGCAAGATTAAGAATTCTAAATGGGAGAGTTATAGGTGACTCGCTTGGTTACAATACATACTTTGGTCCACGTGGATGCAGTACAATTGATTACATAATTGTTTCTGAAGACATATTTCATTCTTTTTGCTTCATAAATTCATTGCCACCAACAGAACTGTCTGACCATTGTGTATTGTGGTGTGGTATGAGTGTAGATAGACAATGTATTAATTATGACGAAAATGTAGATAAAGGTTGTCATGATTTACCAAACAAATTTATAATAGATGAGGAAACAAAACAGAAGTATGTTGCATCACTTGTTGATGAAGAATCATCAAAATCGTTGCATTCTTTCTTAGAAAACATAGACAAAACTGATATGAATATAGATGAACTAACTACTCAGTTTTCTAACATCTATCGGTTAGCTGCCTCTAAGTCGTGTATGATTAGGAAACTGTACCGAGGTAAAAAGAAACGGAAATTTAAGAAAAAATGGTATGATGGTAGTTGCTACAACATGAAAAGGGAGTTGAGAAAAATGGGTAAAAGGTTACAAGTAGACTCGAATAACATTGCATTGAGAAGCACCTTTCATAAACTTAAAAAAGAATATAATAAAACTCTGAAGCAAACTAAAAATATTTTCTTAAAGCAAATGGCTTCTCAGCTTGACACACTGCATGAAAATGATCCTAAACTTTTCTGGAAAACCATAGATAGCTTAAGTGAAAAAGGCAAGAATGCAACTAATCCAATTAAGATTTCACAGTGGTTTTGATTACTTATCAGACTTGTATTCTGAACATAACGAAGACCTGAATTTACATACCTTTGAAGAAACATCAGAGAGTCCTTTGGATTACCCATTTACATGTAAGGAAGTAAGACTAGGTATATTCAAGTTAAAAAATAATAAACAACCTGGATTAGATCAGATACTAAACGAATTTATCAAGTATGGCAGTGACATACTTCTGTTACCACTTGTTAAACTTTTTAACAAGGTCTTAACGTCTGGAACCTTTCCAGATGCATGAAACATTTCCTTGATTTCATTCTTACCTAAGAATAACAATATTGATGATTGTAATAACTATAGATGCCTTAGTCTTACTAGTTGCTTAGGTAAACTTTTTACCTCATTGCTCCAATCTAGACTTAATAATCATATGGAAACTAATGACCTATATAACACATTTCAAGCAGGTTTTCGACCTGGGTACAGAACAACAGATCATATCTATACAATAAAAACTATTTTAAATAAATATTTATTCAAAAATAAGCAAAAGGTTTATGCTTGCTTTGTTGATTTTTCAAAAGCCTTTGATACTGTTTGGCGCTCCGTTTATTTAAAAAGCTTTTAGAACTTGGAATCGGTGGTAACTTTTATAAAGTGGTTAAACATATGTATACATATTCGAAATTTGCAGTTAAAAAGGATAGTTTAATTTCAAACTAGGGGAATATAATAAAGGAGTTAGACAAGGTGATGGACTTAGCCCACTGTTATTTAATATTTACATTAATGACATTTCTGAAACGTTTGATACTGAAACTTCTAACCCAGTTCAACTTAATTCCACAAAGCTAAATTGTCTTATCTATGCTGACGACTTGTTACTACCTTTCTGAAACTGAAAAGGGTTTACAGTCCTGTCTTAATTCATTGCAGTTGTATTGCGAGACTTGGAAGCTTAAAATTAATATTGATAAAACCAAAGTAATGGTATTTACTTCAGGTAAACTTGACACTAAATCATTTACATTTACAATCAATGATAAAAAGATAGAAGTAGTCCACAAGTATAGATACCTGGGAGTACTTCTGAATTATAATGCAAATTTGAAGCATGCTGCAGAACATATGTATCAAAAGAGTTTAAAAGGTATTTTCTCCCTTAAGTCAAAAATATTAGATTTGGATGTCATGAATAATCAGTTAAAACTTAAACTGTTTGACACACTAATAAGGCCTATTTTAACTTATGGTTCTGAAATTTGGGTGGCAGATTTCAAAACTAAAGAAAATCTGCTAGACAATTTACCATTTGAAAAAATTCATAACAGATTTTGTAAATATTTGCTTGGTGTTCACAAAAAATCTTCGAACTTTGCATCTAGGATCGAACTTGGTAGGGACCGGATTTTGAACTTTATAACAATTCAGGCACTTAAGTATTTTAAAAGACTAACTGAGCTTCCAACAAGTCGTTTCTTGAGGGAAGTACTTGAGGTTGATCAGGGTCTCTATCAGGATGGTTGTAGATCGTGTTTTCCTTTTATCAGAAAACTATGTCTGAACTGAACATTACAGACTTAGATGAACTTGATATTTCAGGGGCAATTTATGCCGAGTCTTCCGTAAAAGTTAAAACTCAACTTGATGCTTTGAAGGAAGATACATGTAGTAAACTTTTTACATTCTCTAAAATATATAAGACTTTCGCATGTCAAACATACCTTACTTTAGGTCTACCGAAACACATTACCAAAGACCTGACAAAGATGAGAATAAGTGCTCATGACTTATTGATTGAAAGGGGTCGTTATTGTAGACCTAGAATACCGCGTGATCAACGCTTATGCTCTGAATGCTTACAAGTTGAAGATGAAATGCATTTCATGTTATTTTGTAAGAAATATAACAACCTCAGATCCACTTTATTAAATACCCTTAATATTAATTGGCATTCTCAAGGACCAAACTCGGTAGAGGCTTATACAATATTCTCTAAGTTGGTCAACCCAACTAATGATAACGAGACGAAACTGATTTGTAAGTTTATATCAGATGCTCTGATGGTCAGATAGTCTGTTGGTCTGCATGTATACTGTACTATAGAGCATTTAACTTTTGCATTGATTAATGCTAGACGACGGGGAACTCTTTCAAATGGTTGTTCCTGTTTGCATACATGGACAACCTTTTGCATGAGCTTTCTCTTGCTTTAACTACAAAAAGCGATAAATTGCTCTCAAATGGTTCATTTGCCGATATACATGCATTCTAAATTGTGATATTATATTGTTATATATTGTTATGTATTGTTGTTTGTTACATGTGGTGAACACCCTCTTTGTAGAAGGTATGCCGAATAAAAATATTCTATTCTATTCTATTCAATTAAAAAACGACATTTGTACAAATAGTTGGCTCCGGATTTTATCCCGGATTTTATTCCATGGCAACAGTATGTAAATAGTAAGACCGTGCAGACACTTCTAATCAAGTAGTAAATTGCTTCAATAAAAATTGAATATGTCTGATGTAAGTATAGTCACAATGTTTTAATTTTCCCGAATAATTGCAGCATATTCTGCTTTTATAATACAGGTAATTTATCTTTAATTTATCTCTGTATATTAATTATTGACAGCAGACATGTGGTGGGTGGGGTATTAAAAACTCTTTTGATGAAGAACACAACAACAAGAACCAAAAATTCACCGTGAAGACATCTACCAACAATTAGATGTTTTCATATCATCAACAAACAGATTTTAAATTTAACTGGGGGGGGGGGGGGGGTGATGCTAGGACATTTCAAGGTAATGGGGTTGTTTGGCGTAAGAGTGATGCAATCATTATTTCTTCTGAAGGACAGGAAGTGGCCGATACGGCTGTACCTGGCCTGACGATATACATACATATGATACATTCATCATACATTATGGGAATGGGTGTGGTTCACATTCAATTACTTCATCTATCTTGATATATTGAAATCATCATTTGTTTTCATGGTTATAGCTGGAGGACAGGAAGTGGCCGACACGGCTGTACCTGGCCTTCCAAAAAAAAAAAAAAAAAAAAAAAATCATCAAACATTATGGGAGTGAGTGTGGTTCATGTTTTCATTGTTATATCTGGAGGACAGGAAGTGGCCGACACGGCTGTACCTGGCCTTCAAAATTCATCAAACATTTTGGGAATGATTGTGGTTCATGTTTTCATGGTTACATCTGGAGGACAGGAAGTGGCCGACACGGCTGTACCTGGCCTTCAAAATTCATCAAACATTATGGGAATGAGTGTGGTCCATGTTTTCATGGTTATATATGGAGGACAGGAAGTGGCCGACACGGCTGTACCTGGCCTTCAAAATTCATTAAACATTATGGGAATGAGTGTGGTTCATGTTTTCATGGTTATATCTGGAGGACAGGAAGTGGCCGACACTGCTGTACCTGGCCTTCAAAATTCATTAAACATTATGGGAATGAGTGTGGTTCACATTTAATGAAGTACTACATATTCTCTGATGTATTGTAATCATTATCTATATTCATGGTTATATCTGAACGGCGGGAAGTGGCCGACACGGCTGTACCTGGTCTGAGGATATACATAAATTTATCATACATTATGGGACTGAGTGTGGTTGACCTTTAATTACTACATATTCTTTGATATATATATCAATCATTATTTTTGGGGCAGTCGGTTGGTTTTTCTTTACAGATTGTTCTCCTCAGATGCAGTGATATCTGGTGGGGTGGTTGCCCGTGGGTCCTGGGGTGGGTGAGGATGCAGCGGAGTCAAAGAAATCTGGAAATGTGATTCATTCTGCAGGTGGTGCGGTTGGAGTGTGTTTGGGCGTCGGCCTTTTGTGGCCACTGCCGATATCAAGCCCAGGACCTATGGTGTCTGGGGCAAGTGGATTAACCAATGAGTTATCACGCTCCTTTAATCATCGGTCGGGGCACTAGACTGGATTTTTTTTTTTTTTTTTTTTCTCCTACTACAGTGGTGCCTGGTGCCGGGATGATTATTGCTGCAGCCCATGGATGGACCAGATTAAGCGGAGTCAAGAGGATCTAAAAATATGACATGTTTAAATGAGTCTCTCTTAAACATTAAAATATTGGTTTCTTTGTAGGATAGAGGAATGAAGTAGCACGCCATCATAAATCGCCTTATTTGGAGTGCATAACTGACCGGTCTGGCTGGCCCGAACCTTTTGGCCTGGTGTTTGACTCGCTTGCTTTTTGCCCCAGGGTCGTGGGCTCGGTCCCCGGTCGGGGCACTTGGTGTTTTTCTTTACAATTTTTCTCCTCAGTTTGCAGTGGTGCCGGGATGGTTACTGATGAAGCCCAGGAGAGGTGCAGATGGAGCAGAGTCAAATGAAGCTGGAAATGTGATATGATTACATGAGTATCCCCTGAACATTTGAAAATAATAATAATGCTAATAATAATAATTGTCTCTTTGTAGGATGGAGTGCAACAATAAATATGTATTTAGAGTGCATGATTAATGGTCTCATCTATATCTTAACCCTGTTGATTGCTGTTTATGTCTGATTTTCATCATGTTGGGTGAAAGAGGGAGGGAAAAAAAAAAAAAAAAAAAAAAAATAAAAAAATAATCCTCTATACTATGAGTTATTACGCAGACACTACTTGTGAAAGATTATACTAGTGAGTTATCTCGGCCACTAGAAGGCTTTGAAATGAAATGAAATGAAATCACCAACCAATAATTTAAGTCTTAGTGACAACAACAACTTCAGAATCAGATTTGTTACTGGTGACACGTAAAATGACATTGATACACCAGGACAACTTAGTGACCATCACTCTTTGTTGTTTTCCAGTTTCCCCATGTCGCGGGTCGTCAGCTGGTGGGGTCCCAAGGAACAAATCCATGCTGGCACTACACCGTCTATTAATTACAGATATTCTCATTCTGACTGTCTTATTTTACAAGATGACCTGGATCAACTTGCACAGTGGGATGTTGTATGATTCAATGTCATTTGACGTATTTTTACTTAAGTGATTCTTATTTGCTAATAATCGATTATTTGATAAGTATAATTTTCAACACAAAGTCGTGTCTAAAATAGCTGGATAAGTGGCAAACAGTGCAGACCCTGATGAGACACCACATTTTGCAGCATCTCATCTGGGTCTGCATTATTTGCTAAGGCCTGCTTCAGCGATTACTAATCGATCATCGATCACAATGACACACACGCTAATCGATTATCATTTCAGCTCAGATTAGTCAGCCCTACAAATGAGGTTACGGCCAAATATGACCAACCCAGAATAGACACATCCAAACACAACGTCATCACTCAATAGAACTAATTGCCGGGACTTACCGGTGGTGGGCAAAAACCATCTTTGGTCGTTTATCGCCATTGTAAATGCTATGTTATTTTCTGTAAACTTGTATTGTGTTTGGAATTGAAATGACAAAATTGACCTTTAAGCTTTTATAATAGACATGTCTTAGCTAGTAATTATTGGTTTTTAGAAGATTTGAGGATGTTTTAATGAAAATTACCTGATAAACTTATGCAGGTAATGAGGCGGGACGGTCTTAATTAGTTGTTATAAAAATGCGCAAAACGAAAGACTAAATGCGGAAGATGCATGAATGAACTATAAGAAGATAGCAATCCGTAAGGCAGGTATCTCCTTGGACATCAATGAACAAATGCATCACGTGAACACGTCCGTGAAATGAACACCCCCTTACACCCCATTATATATAGAGAAAACTGGGGTTTGCGGGGGTAATCATTAGTTTTCTTATTTTTACTCCAAGACATAGGTTGTGGGTACTCGTTAGAACCGCCTCACTGAGGCGATTCTAACGAGCACCTTCAACCTATGTTTTGAACATTTATAACAAAATTATCAAGGATTTTCATCAGAAAAGTAGTCATTTTGGAGATGTGAAAAATGCACTATGTTGCACGGGTGAGTTATCGTGATGTAATGAACAAATGTAATATGTAAAGCAAATAATCTGTCACATACCTTCAGTGCCAATTTCCTTAGAAGCTGATGCATTCAAAACTAGAAGCTGATGCATTTGTCATGAAGCCTATGTGTTTACAATGTCCATTGTGATCTTGTTGCTCAGGGAACATAGGGGGGTCCAAGGATCAAGACTTATAGCCATGTCGGGTAACATTGTGTGGCTGTTTATTATGTGCACCTTGCATTCTGATTTTCAGTATTACTGTATCCCTCATAATCAGTTACACTATTGTGAGTGCATCAGCATTAAGTTAAACTTAGCCTTAAAAAGATGAGCTTGCACCTGCAGATGTGCTGGATTTTGCGGATTATTTTTACTTTTCAAGATCAGAGGATTTCAGAGTCAATACTGGATTTAAAACTAGCCAAAGGCACAAATGTTTTGTATCCAAACTTACTGCAACTGACAACATTGTAAAAGATCTAATCAGCATCTTATTTGAGTTCCACCCTTGTGTTTAAGTAGCTCAAAACACTTGCACCTTGCGCAAAGCTGGGCAACAAAATTGGCAAGTCAATTTCAAGGGGATATCCCTATTTATAGTATTCTTGCCCTGCCTGTAGGCCAATTTTCATTGCAGATATGTGATAGGGAAGTGTTGCACTCTTTGCGATTGTGGATTTTGACTGGTGGCTTGGATATTGTCCTACTCAACTATCTTATGTGCACAATGTTACCATACTGCACTGTACATAGTTATTCCCCTTTTTAGTTCTTGAAGCATACCTTGATTAATAACTACTAGTCATATCATATTTTGCACCGATGTTGGTATTCATGAGATGTTGCTGTTACAAGGAAAGGAGGATCAATGCATCAATACGGCTGTAGTAATTCCCTTTGTAGCTTTTACCTGTCCAAACACTTTTGTTTTTATAGTCTATCTTGCTTTTAAATCTTGTCATATTTTGCTTAATGTTGCTATTGATAAAATATTGTTGCTATGGAAAAATATCAGGATCCAAGGGACCAAGGATCAACACTTATACAGTTATTACACTTTGTAGTTCTATAGCTCTTCCCCTTTGTAGTTCTTAAAAACTTTTTTCCTGCATATCTTGATTAACAATATACCACAACCTTGTTATAACACAGTTCATTATAACACTGTTTTGGATATAACACAGTTTCAAGATGGATCCCAAAAACGTATAGATTATATAGAAAAATGACCATTATTGGTCATTTTTCTATATAATCTATACATTTTTATTTGGATATAACACAGTTGTTTAACTAACACAGTTTCTGCTTTGGACCCCAACAATAATGTTATAAAGAGGTTTGGTTGTACTAGGAATCTTATTATAAATGTTGATATTCATGAGATGTTGCTGCTACAGAACATAAACTTTTGTCAGACAGACAACATGCATTTAGGAAAAGGCACAGTTGTGAAACTCAGCTAAGCACAGTTATTAATGACTGGGCAAAAATCTTGGACAAAGGGGGACAGGTGGACACATTTATTCTGGACTTCGAGAAGGCTTTTGACACCCCTCCTCACGAACTACTTAAATCTAAGTTATTTGGTTATGGAATAGGGGGAAAGACCCTCAAATGGATAGATTCCTTTCTTTGCTACAGGAAACAGCGGGTTGTTGTTAATGGTGAATCTTCGGAGTGGGCTCCAGTTTTGTCTGGAGTCCCACAAGGGACCGTTCTTGGTCCACTTTTGTTCTCCCTGTACATCAATGATATTTCCACTGACATTGACTCAGAAATAAGACTGTTCGCAGATGACTGTGTTTGTTACCGGGAAATTAGAGATACAGCTGACTCAGTGAAACTTCAGGCTGACATAGATAGATTAGGATGTTGGGCCCGAAAATGGGGCATGAGATTTCAGCCAGTTAAATGCAATATTATGCAGATAACTAGGAAGAGATCTAATAAAGTTGAGGCTTCTTACACCTTAGAGGGAACGGTCCTCGAGAACGTGGACTCCATTAAATACCTTGGAGTTACAATCTCACACAACTTGAGATGGAATACTCATATTAGCAACATGTGTACTAAGGCAAATAGAATGCTTGGTTTCCTGAGGCGATATCTTCATCAGTGCCCTCAGGATGTTAAAGAGGCAGCATATAAAGGTCTTGTTCGCCCAATCTTGGAATATGGTAGTTGTATCTGGGACCCCAGTGGAGTGGTCCTTAACGATGAAATTTAGAAAGTTCAGAATAGAGCTGCTAGATTTGTAACAGGCAATTACTGCTTTGAAACTGGGAGCATGACTGGAATACTTGGAAAATTAAAATGGGAGTCTCTCATGAAAAGGAGAAAAGACAGTAGGCTAATCCTTTTATACAAAGGTTTAAAGGGTGCTGCCAGCATTCCAACAGATGACCTTGTTCCCCCAGCTAGACACTGTAGAAATCACCATTCGTTGGCGTTTCAGACACTTACTGCAAGAACAGACATTTATAAAGAGTCGTTCTTCCCCAGAACCATTAGAGATTGGAATGTCCTTCCCGATTCGATTATTTCGACAGCTGAAGGTGCTGATGATTGTGTAGCTAAATTTACCTCTTTGGTTAGAGCTAGGGACTAACTTCCCACATCACAGGTCCTGGTGTATGAATGTCTTTTGACGTATCACCAGTAACAATTCTGATTCTGACAGAAAAGGGTCATGGGGTCAATGTTTTTTTAAGTTATTCCGCTTTGTAATTCTTGAGTGTCTGTACCACTTTTGTTTTTCCTTTGTTATTGACCATAATTTGTATGTGTGTGTGTGTGGAGGGGGATGGTGTCTAATAAGCAATGCTTATTCATTTTTTTTTTCATTTTGGTCTGTTTCAGACAAAGAAAGAGGAAGGTGGGAAGGATAAGGCATCTATTGAAGACAGCGCCTTTGAAGCACTGGAGAAAGACTTCCAAGATGTAAGCTGTTGTTTTAACCCATTTTGTCCAGTATGGAATCTTCTGCCTAAAATATATAGCAGGAATCCATTTTGAAATGACAGGGTGTACATATACATGTACATGGAGGTTGATTTTTTCTTCAGAAACTCATTTGGGAAATGGCTTAACATTTAGCAAACAGTGAAGGTCCTGATCAGATGGCATTCTTCAACATCTGATCTTGGTCTGCACTTTTTGTCAGTGTCCCCATTTTTGATTTCCCATATAAAATGGTTTATACACACATGTATTTGAATTTTTGTCACTTCTTTTGAAAGGAGTTTGCACACAAGAAATTTATGGGCCCATCTTGTATACTGGGCAAATATCAATTTGAAGGAACAAGTCACCTAACTCTGCCATGGTTGCAATGCCTCTTGATTTTACTGCCAGAAAGTATTCATGTCTCAAGGCTAAGCATGCTATGTTATCTGAAACAAAATCAGAACAGCAAGACATGTCAGTTTATATTATTGATTAACATACATAATCATAACTCCCTGATGAAGAACCATCCCTAATCCATGGCTAGTACATTTGTGCTATACATGTACTTGAAAATACAGGCTCCGATTCTCATGCCAGATCTGATCATTAGTTTTGCAACCTGCCAAATTGAAACTAAAACTTACTGGATTCTACCGGTATATTCTTCTGTTAACAGGTTCTACAGGAGCTTATGGGAGACCGCAGTCTCGAGAGATTCCGGGGAGAGTATGAGAAACTACACAAGGCGCTCAAGAAATCTCACGAGAGTGAGAAAAGATTGATGCAGAAATGCCGGGAGCTGAATGCAGAGATTGTTGCCAACTCGGCAAAAGTTTCAACAGCCTTGAAGCTTTCCCAGGAAGATCAGGCCACTATTGCTTCATTGAAGAAAGTAAGTTTAACCATATTTATCATATGACGTCGCGTCCGAGAGTGTAATAACACCATGCATTATTTTCGATAATCCACTTGTGGATTAAATATGCAAATTAGCTAGATACGTCCCGTAACGTTACATGTATGACTTCCTTAACGACGTCGCGTTTACTAATGGCGGAATATTGATATTTTTTAAACAATCGTGAATAAAATGTCATATGATAAATAGAATCTTGCATTCGTGCTCATGTATTATTGAATTTATTAAACTCGTTGAGGAAAAGGAATAAAATGCTCGGCAAGCCTTGCATTTTATCCCTTTTCCTCAACTCTTTTAATAAACTCAATAATGCATGAACACTCATATAAGATCCTCTATAAGGACCAGGGTCTGAGGTAATAAAACTTTTTTCATGCTCAAATCATTTGAGCATTAGATTTGAAAAGGATTTTTTTCAGAACATCGAAATGAGGCAATTTATTTTTCTCCTCATGTCAGCAAAGATTGTCATTTGTCCTGCTTATAAATTTTAAAATGCGTTGGCATTTTAAAATTTATGAGCAGGACTCATTTCATGCTCAAGTGAGTTGAGCATAAAAATGTTTTATAACCCCCGGGCCTGTTGTTCAAAGCTTCTGAAGTCCTTAGTTAGCAATGTTTTTTTTTTCATATAATTCATCAAATATACAAAATAGGTTTTGCTAAAGAAAAGAAATGTTAGTAGCTTTTGCATTGCTAAAAGGCAAAAACTACTGCCGTTTTTTTAGAAAGAAATACCATTGTATGAAATGTTGTACTTGCTATAATTAATGTTTCTCATTTTGACCACTGACAAAGCTGATTAAGCTAATGGAGCTTTGAACCACTGGTCCAAGGAAAAAAAAACATTTTTAGACCTTGTGGATAACTAATTCAAGATTTTCATTAGGTTAGTGGAGATAAATTAGTAGTTGGATGGTTGATGTTTCATTTGGGGTAAAACAGAATTTGTGACTGTAAAACTCATAGTTGACCTTCCCAAACACCATTTTTTAATACAGCTATAGAATCTATAATTATCCTATAATAAATTACCTGACTTACTGGTGTATTGCATTCCTGGGCCCATTTGTTAAAAGAATCATTAGTTTAACGAGCTCATTGGTGATTATAAGAATCTTACATGTGTGTGAGGGATGGATAGAAAAATCTGTTCCGAAGGTTACAATCCGGCATCACGAGGCATGCTGTGTAATGCCGGACTGATCCCAAGGGACGTATTTTCTATCCACCCCTCACACCATGTAAGATTCTTTTTCTTGCATACCTTTCATTTCTGTATGTTTAATAATGCAGTCACTTCAGTAGCCGTCGCCCACCATATTGTGATGACAATGGTTTGATGTTTAGTAACGTCACATAGCATGATCACTGACGTCAACCTTAACAATGGTGCATTTGAGGTCTTATTCAACCAGTGCATATCAAATATGTTTTACCCTATCCCTGGGTAAAATCACCATGCAGGGTAAGAACAGAATTACTATCCCAGGCTAAAACCACAGATTTACTTATCTGGTGTGCAAGAACAAAATATCAACTCTGGTAACAAGTGCAGTATTTAATTTACTTTGTTATTTTTTGCTGGTAAAATGTTAGTAGCTTTTGCAAAGCTACTCACATATTGTTTCCAGCAAAGACAGTATACATGATTGGCTATATCAAATAATCTAAGTTTAATTGATACATTAGCTAATGACATTGTTAGATACATTAGCTAATGACATTGTTAGATTTGAAAAACTGGCCACAGAAATTTAAATTGTGTCGGATGTTTAAAAACTAGAAATGCACAAAAAGATGTACAAATGTTGTGAGGCCAGTGTCCTTAATTATTCTTGTTATTCCTTGTTTGAAATTATGCATATCCTGGAACAAAAGTCAGGGAGGCGAACTGCAAAGACAATGAGTTAATGAAATTCTTGTCAAATCTAGATCATTTGTGATGGTCTAGCTCATGCAGAACACAAGCAACTGAGGACCCAACTTCTTCATAATGACAGTATTTTTGCTCCAGTTCTTTGCCATTGCAAACAATTTCCTGCTAGGGAGCTTTCTCCTTTCATTACTCAAAGGAACAATTTTGTGGACATTTGTTAGAATTACCTCACTGGGGCACTTCTAACAAATATCCACAGCATTCATTATACCCCCGGCATACGAAGTATGCAATGGGGGTATATAGTTTTTGTCTTTTCCGTCTGTCTGTCTGTCCGTAAACAATTATTTTGTGTCAAAGATATCTCAGGAACTGCTTCACATAGAAACTTGAAATTTTGCACACATGATCAGTATGACTACTTGTATTGTTGGAAAGAAAATAAGGGCCAAGGGGTCAGGCCTTTTAGAGTTATTTCCCTTTGTAGTTCGGCACTGGCCGGGGGTATACGTGCCCCACTGGGCACTTTTGTCTAGTTTCTTGAAATTATTGAATGCATGCAATATTCTTGAACAGCACCATTTATCCATCTCAGCTTGAGCTGTAGCTAAGGATTCCTTCTGTGCATGAAACTATTGTTATCACGAGTTTCTATTGTTATAGCAAATGTCGGTATAGAGAGGATTGGCAGTTCCACAATGATCATAAGTATTGGGACAGATAGGCCTAAGGAAACAGTGCAGACCCAGATCAGACTGCTCCTGAAGGAGCAGTCTGATCAGGGTCTACACTGTTTGCCTTTCTGTCTGCACCTTTTGGACTCCTTGCTGGATCATGAAACAAATTTGTTAAAATTTTAGGAGAATTAAGTCATGTCCTCAAGGTGTCCAAATTTTTAGGATTTATTTACGGTATATTATTTTCTAATCACTAGGAAATAGAAAAGGCCTGGAAGATGGTAGACGCTGCCCACGAGAAGGAGACAAGGGCTCGTGAAACTATCCAGTCTCTCAAGCTTGAGATAGCTAACCTCAGTAAACTTGTTGAGCAGGGAGCTGGTCTTACCATGGGGCAGGAACATAGGTATTTTTGTTTTCAGTGTTTCTCATTTATAATCAATTTTTTAAACCCCACTACATGATAGTGGTGGGGTATTATGATAAAGCTTCCGGTATCTGTCTGTGTGTCTGCCTGTCGGTCCATCCATCCCCACCACTTCCGATCAATAACTTGAGTATTTTTTTGCAGATTTTTTTTTTCAAATTCTGCATACACATTTATACTGGGGATGTTTGTTTGGGATTGTAAGTGGGCAAAATCTGTCTACTTTTGACAGAGTTATGGCCCTTGTCAGTTCCTAATAAGTGTTTTTTGGTGTTTCCAGTCGATAACTTGAGTATTTTTTTTTTACAGACTTTTGTCAAATTTTGAATATACAGTGGTATTGGAAATGTGTTATTCGGGGTAGTTGATGGACAAAATCTGTAATCATTTGACAGAGTTATGGCTGTTAACAAATCCCATTAAATATTTTTAGTCGCTGATTCCTTTACTAAATGGAATATATGGATGAAACTTCCCAGATATATAGACCACTAAAGGAAGTATATTGTGGGCAAGGACCACCACTCTAATCATCCTTGATCTTGAGTTATCTGCCCTTAATGGATGCAAAAAAATGGTTTTTGGCCTGTTTCTCCTTTGATTAACTTTTACAGATACATAAAAGTTAACCCTTATCTTGCTGTTCAAGACAGCCCCTATCTTTGCAAACAGTATAGATCCAGATCAGATGGCTTCTGAAGAAGCCATCTGATCAGGATCTACACTGTTTGGCATTCAGTTTATGAATTTGTAGCAATAAATTACATCAAGTAATTTGATTGGTTGATAGACAGAAATGGGTGTGGCTTAAATGAATATTCAGCAAGATAAGGGTTAAAACACTAAAGGAAGCATGTTGTGACCAAGACATAGACATAATTGCACACTAGAGCTACTGCAAAATAGGCAAGAATTGCTTCTCTGGCTATTTTTCTTGATTTATCCTCCCTTTTCATTTGTCCGAAAAAAACTTTTTTGCCTTTATTTCTGTAGTACACAACAACCTCGTTATAACACAGTTCATTATAACACAGTTATTGATATAACACGGTTTCAGGATGGATCCCAAAAATGTATAGATTATACAGAAAAATGACCATAAATGGTCATTTTTCTAATCTATATATTTTTTATTGGATATAACACGGTTGTTTAACTAACACGGTTTCTGCTTTGGACCCCACTAATAGTGTTGTAAAGAGGTTGTGGTGTATATGGAACAGTTTGATGAAACTTTACATACAGATGTACAGGGTACTAATTGGCCCCCGCCCATAGGGGCTTGAAGAAATATATGGGCTGCAGGATGCTTCCACGCAGAGCTGATTCTGGCCCGCACACTAGTACTGGTAAACCGTTTAGAGGATCTAAGCCTGTCCAGGAACCGCGGTGCGAGGCGGACAGTCCATGCTTATAAACCCTATTGGTTTCATTGGGCGACAGGGCTTGAGATGTCATCTCAATGTCGGGTAAAAGTCCCACAAAATTGGAAGCAACGTCTCCAAAATGACCTTTACAGTGTTGACGGGTACGTTAAACCTCAAATCAAACAAAATCAAACAAACAGGGTACTAAAGGTTGCTTATTATGGCCAATGCATAAATTCACCATACTGAATTCGTGTATTTGATTTTTACCACTGATTCAGAAGCAAAATGGAAAACAGTATAAACCAGTGCTTCAGCTGAAGTGCACGGCCCGCCGGATGCTTTTAGCTTTATGAGTGTTACCATATATGGGTATGGCGGCCATTTTGGTCATGTGACCTGGACCTAAAACGGTTCCCGGTTCCCCCAATAAATGCGCCTTATCGTAAGGAGCAAAAATATATCTTATACTTTAGTACTGTATTCTGAATCGTTTGCAGGATAAAATGCATTCTCACTTTTCCAATACAAAAGCAATATGTGTCAAAGTTTGACCTAGGCACAAAGAAGGTCAAGGTCAACCCAGGGTCACCATTTTAGCAATTTATGATGGGCCTACGTCCCAGATGCTATTTATCAAGTTTTGTGGAAATCTGCCCAGTGGTTCTGGAGAAGACTATTTTTGAAGGGTTTTTACCATATATGGCTTGGCGGCCATTTTGGTCGAGTGACCTGGACCCCATGAGCAAATTTTGGTTTCCCCCTTCCCATAGAGGCTCCATATGAAATTTGACTTCAATCGGCCCAACGGTTTCCGAGGAGAAGCAGTTCGAAAATTTTCACATTTTTCCCCTTGGCGAGGCTATACTAAACGGAATGTAATATTTCGCAAGTTTATTGGTTAGATCTCATTGATATCTATCAGTATGCCAAAAATTGTTTAAATATTCCAAGCGGTTAAGTCACTATCACCAATTTTCACAAATGGGGGACGGACGGACAGACAGACAGACCATATATGGCTTGGCGGCCATTTTTTGTCATGTGACCTGGACCCATGAGCAAATTTTGGTTTCCCCCATCCCATAGAGGCTCCATATGAAATTTGACTTCAATCGGCCCAACGGTTTCAGAGGAGAAGCAGTTCGAAAATTTTCACATTTTTCGTCTCGGCGAGGCTATACTAAATGGAATGTAATATTTCGCAAGTTCATTGGTTAGATCTCATTGATATCTATCAGTATGCCAAAAATTGTTTAAATATTCCAAGCGGTTAAGTCACTATCACCAATTTTCACAAACGGGTTACGGACGGACAGACAGACTGACAGACTGACAGAATGACACGGTGATTTTATGGCACTCTTAGAAAATCAACCGACTTCAGTCGGTCGCTTTTTCTGCGGGTTGTTCAATCCTGATCAGTTGACCTTGATCTAGAATGCTTTTAACAAAGGATATATACAGATTCAGCATGGTGTGAGTAAAGTTCTTGAGTTATCTGGCTTTGGTAAAAATGGTTTGTTTTTGCCTAAAAGTTCTGTACCAGAGATATAGAAAATTGTTACTACAGATTTATCAAGGCTCTTGGATACTGGCTGTCCTATTTTTAAGGATCTCTTAGGGAACACCTGAAAAATGCATGTTATTGGCCTGCAGTGGTGGGGTATCATGCATTGTTAGCAATGCTTTTATTTATTATACCCTAATTTCAAAGCAGTTCAAGGGCAACTTTGAACAAGTTTGTGGGATACATTGACCATGTCCTGTCTGTTTCACTTCAAACCCATTAGGGAACTAATGAGTTATTTATGTTATGATCTTGAAACTTCACAGAGTTATGCCCTTTAATGACCTCTGCATTGTAACCTTAGGCCTCCCCTTCTCGTCTCAACTGTTCCTTCCAGAAATTCCAGGCACTAAAATTTCATTATCAAGGAAAATGATGGGGTTATTTGAATCTGTGCACATGAAAAAGTGAAGTTCGGCATAAGCTAGAAAAGACACATCAGCCTGCACAGTTGGGCAGTCTTAGTCTGGGCCCATTTGCTCAAAGCATTTTTAGCTTAACCCATTTTGTACCGGAAACCCCAAAACAGGTACCATGGCAAGCTGTGCAGGCCCAGATCAGATGCTGCAGAATGTGGTGTCTGATCAGGGCCTACACTGTTTGCAAAAAGTTCGGCCATTTTTCAAATAAATCTGGAAAAAAACACATAAACACATAAAAAACCTACATATTGAAATGGACATGCTATAAGGTGGAAGATTCCATTTGGTACAGAAAGGGTTCAAAAGCTCGGTTGTAATCACTGAAATGTTAACCGTTCTAGCAAATGCAAAAGCTACGCACATTTTTCCATCAAAAATGTTAGTATGGTATATTTGTCATATTAAATGTCCAAAGTTTTAACAGTACCCAACTAATGACATTGTAGTTTTGAACAACTGGCTCCAGAGTCTTTACAATTGGCAAAAGTCATTTGTGAATCCTGGTGTTGCCAAAGTGCAAAAAGCAAAGACACTGTTATGGCTGCACAACCTGATGAGTTACATGCGTTGTCCGCTAGACAGGTGATTCAGAATCACGTGAAATGACAAGCCTTTTTCTCCGAAATATAAAATAAAAGAATTAGATTTCATAATAAATAAAAATAATAATGATAAATAATTTCTCTGAAAAATAAAATAAAAGAATTAGATTTCATAAATAATAACAATAATAAATAATTTCTCTGAAAAATAAAATAAAAGAATTAGATTTCATTTGACTCATAATAGCGCTTAAGGGTTAATACAACAAGTTTAAATCTTACATCACGTGAACTAGTCCATGAAAGGAAGGCCCCCCCCCTATACCCCACTTTATATACAGAAAATGGGGGTTTAGGGGAGTATACATTATTTTTCTTATTTTTGCTCCAAGACATAGGTTGTGGGTACTCGTTAGAACCGCCTCAATGAGGCGGTTCTAAAGAGCACCCACAACCTATGTTTGCAGTTATTATAAGAAACATATCATAGATTTTCATCAGAAAAGTAGCCATTTTGGAGATGAGAAATATGCATTATGTCTCACGGGTGTGTTATCGTAATGTTTTCCAGCGTGAATGAACTATTGAAGATTAAGGAAGAATTGACAAAGGAAAGAGATGACCAGCTACAGGATATTGTAAAGCTGCGAGAACAGCTGGCTCAGTCAGCAGCTACACAACAACACTTAGAGGAACAGAAACAACAGTGTGAGGAGAAAATTAATGAGGTATGCGTTCTTGTCTGAATGGCAATGGGGTATAGTTCATACATTGTAGGCTCTCAGGTAGGCGTTTCTAATGAATACCTATAGCATATTTTTATGGAGAAATAAGAAAAAATATTTAAAAGTAATTGAAGAGTGCTTATCACTTTTAAATAATTTAAGAAAACTTTGAGAGAAGTGGGTTCTTTAGAAGAAAAGGTACAATTTTAGGGGAGACAAACTCTTTCAAAAAATTGTGCCTAAGTTTGCAGACACCTTAATGAGCCGAATTTTATCATAAATTATTCTTGACATATTTTGGCAGCAAGTACTTTTGCTCAGTGGCAAACAGAGTAGTCCCTGATCAGACTGTTCCTTCATGAGCAGTTTAGTCTGGCTCTATGCAGCTTGTTCAGGCTTATTGTGATTACCTTTTGGTGTTTTAATAGTTAAGGAAAATACAGTTATAATAAGACCCTATAATTCTGAAACTGTATATTTTTTCAGGCTAAGTGAAATATCTGAACTTAAAGTTATGATTTTTTTCATAGCTGACACAAGATATCCAGGTGCGGAACAATGAAGCTCAGAGAGAGACTCGTAAGCGTGATAAGATGGACCGTGAGTTGAAGCAGACCAAGGCGGACTTGGACTCTAAGAACTCTGAGATCAAGACAATGCAGAATCAGATACAAAGATACAAGGAAGATATTACCAAACTAGAGCAGCAACTTAAGGAACAGAGGGTAAGTATGTGTTGTATTATGGCAACCCTTATTCTGCTTATTCAGTTTAGCCACACCCATTGCTGACTTCGAACCAATCAGATTACTTGATGTAATTTATCCCTACAAATTCATAAACTGAATGTCAAACAGTGTAGGTCCTGATCAGATGGCTTCTTCAGAAGCCATCTGATCTGGAACTACAATGTTTACAAAGATATGAGTGGGTGAGTGTTTGAGTTTTATCTCCCACCAACAGCTAAGGTCATTCAGAGACGGGACCTCGATTTAAAGACTCATCCGAAAGTCTGGAGAAGCCCGGGATCGATCCTGCGATCCCTGGTTAACAAGGCGAAGTAGCGTAACCACTACACCACGGAGGCTTCTATTTGCAAAGCTATGGGTTGTTGTGAACAGCAGGATAAGGGTTAACCCTTTCAACAGTGGGTTTCTGGAGTTGACACTACCAACTTAAATGTGTCCATTGTTGTAAATATATGTCATCTAATCAGGATATACACTGTTTGCTTAGGTATCTGTAGTGCTGTACAGGGTTGGAGCATTAAAACATTGTATACTAGTGGACTTTCATTACTATATGTTGGACAAGTCCATTTGTCATTTAAGAGGTGTCCGGCCTATTTTTTTTCATTTTTATTAGCTCACCTGTCACATAGTGAGGAGGTGAGCTTTTGTGGTCACTTTTTGTCCATCGTGCGTGTGTCCGTCCGTCCTTCCGTCTGTGCCTTCGTAAACAATTTCAAATAAGTATATCTCTAATACACCACAGTCAATCTTTATCAAATTTCATGAGAAGCATCATCAGGTAGGGGGAAAGGCTGTGTAAGGTTTTTGGGCTGATCAGATTGGAATTCTGGGTGCCATGGCAACATAGCTCCCATAGACTTATAATGGGAAAAAATTAAAATAACTTCTTCTCTGAAACCACTAGGTCCAGAGCTTAGATATTAAGCTTGTAACAATGTCAAGTGGTCACCTACATAAATCCTGCCAATCATGCCCCTGGGGTCCAAATTGGTCACACCCCGGGGCCCTTTAACTCCTATAGACTCATAATGGAAAAAAAAGCTTCAAAAATCTTCTTCTCTGAAACCATAGAGCCCAGAGCTTAGATATTAAGCATGTAGCAACAGCAAGTGGTCACCTACATAATTCCTGCCAATCATCCCCCTGGGTTCCAAATGGGCCACACCGCGGGGCCCCTTCGCTCCCATAGACTCATAATGGAAAAAAGCTTCAAAAATCTTCTTCTCTGAAACCGCAGTTCCCAGAGCTAAGGTATTTAACATGTAGCAAAGGCAAGTGATCAACTACATAATTCCTGCCAATCATGCCGCTGGGGTCCAAATTGGCCACACTATGGGGCCCCTTAGCTCCCATAGACTCATAATGGAAAAAAAGCTTCAAAAATCTTCTCTGAAACCACAGGGCCCAGAGCTTAGATGTTTAGCATGTAGCAACAGCAAGTGGTCACCTACATTATTCCTGCCAATCATGCCCCTGGGTTCCAAATGGGCCATGCCCCGTGGCCCCTTCGCTCCCATAGACTCATATAATGGAAAAAAAAAGCTTCCAAAATCTTCTTCTCTGAAACCACAGGGCCCAGAGCTTAGATATTTAGCATGTAGCACGGCAAGTGGTCACCTACATAATTCCTGCCAATCATGCCCCTGGGTTCCAAATGGGCCATGCCCGGGGCCCCTGAGCTCCCATAGACCCATAATGGAAAAAAAAGCTTCAAAAATCTTCTTCTCTGAAACCACAGAGCCCAGAGCTTAGAAATTTAGCATGTAGCAATGGCAAGTGATCACCTACATAATTCCTGCCAATCATGCCCCTGGGGTCCAAATGGGCCACGCCCTGGAGTCCCTTAGCTCCCATAGACTCATAATGGAAAAAAGGTTCAAACAGCTTCTTCTCTGAAACCACAAGGCCCAGAGCTGAGATATTTAGCATGTAGCAATGGCAAGTGGTTACCTACATAAATCCTGCCAATCATGCCCCTGGGGTCCAAATGGGCCACGCCCCGGGGCCCCTTAGCTCCTATAGACTCATAATGGAAAAAAAAAGCTTCAAAAATCTTCTTCTCTGAAACCGCAGGGCCCAGAGCTTAGATAGTTAGCGTGTAGCAACGGCAATTGGTCACCTACATAATTCCTGCCAATCATGCCCCTGGGTTCCAAATGGGCCACGTCCCGGGGCCCCTTTGCTCCCATAGACTCATAATGGAAAAAAGCTTCAAAAATCTTCTTCTCTGAAACCACAGGGCCCAGAGCTTAGATATTTAATACGTAGTAACGGTAAGTGGTCACCTACATAATTCCTGCCAATCATGCCCCTGGGGTCCAAACGGGCCAAGCCCCAGGGCCCTTTAGCTCCTATAGACTCATAATGGAAAAAAAGCTTCAAAAATCTTCTTCTCTGAAACCACAGGGCCCAGAGCTTAGATATTTAGCCTGTAGCAATGGCAAGTGGTCACCTACATAAATCCTGCCAGTCATGCAACTTTGGTCAATTATCCCCTCAGTGAATGGATGTGCAGAACCCATAAATGAACCATGCCTACTCAAGGTCACATTTGAAGGTCAAGAGTTTAAAACTTTGAATTTTTTGTCTGTTCCATATACCCTTTGCCCCTCAAAGGGTTTTCATTAAACTTTGGTCAAATATCTCCCCCAGTGAGCTCATGTGCAGAGCTCATAAATGAACCATGCCGACTCCAGGTCAAGGTCCCATTTGAAGGCCACAAGTTTGAAACTTTGAATTTTGTGTCTGTTCCATATCTTCTTTACCCTTCGAAGGATTTTCATTAAACTTTGGTCAAATATCCCCCTCAGTGAGTTGACGTGCACAACTTATAAATGAACCATGCCAACTCAAGGTCAAGGTCACATTTAAAGGTCACGAGGCTGAAACTTTGCATTTTATGCCCGTTCCATATCTCCTTTACCCCTGGAAGGATTTTCATTAAACTTTGGTCAAATTTCCCCCCTCAGTGAGCTGATGTGCAAAACATATAAATAAACCATGCCGACTCAAGGTCAAGGTCACAGTCGAAGATCATGAGTTTGAAACTTTGAATTTTGTGTCCGTTCAATATCTTCTTTACCCCTGGAAGGATTGTCATTAAACTTTGGTCAAATGTCCCATGTGCAGAACCCATAAATAAACCATGCCAACTCAAGGTCAGGGTCACAGTTGAAGGTCACAAGGTTGAGCCTTGATATTAAAGTGTGGTATGGAATTGGCTGTCCCTCAGACTTCTTTTTTTGTATTAATTGACACCATTAAAACATGATTACTGATTTTTGACCTCAGTGTTGATACAGATGACCTCCGAACAATACAGGCTAGTCAGTTAATAATTGCAGTTATCAGTTTCTGGCAAAAGAATATGCAGTTTACTGGTTAACCAGGTAGGGTTAAGCCTGCCAGGGAAAAGTGTGGTTAAGTATACTAACCAACTTGTTATGACCCTTAATAGTGTTGACTGGGCCATATAACTCAAAACCAACTACAGTAGAACTTTGATGGCTCGAACACCGATGGCTCGTTTACCATGGATGCGTCGAACCCATTCTTGAGTCCCTAGCGAAATCCTCTGCATAAGAAATAGTGGGGGATAATTAAGGAGATTTTAGTCTTTTATCTTGCAAATGTATGATGTGTGTACTCATTAGAATCGCCTCGACAAGGCGATTCTAATGAGTACACACAGCATACGTTTTCATTAAAGAATACCGAAAAGATGTATAAAAGTACCTACTTATGACTCCTGAAGTAACCTGAGTGGCTCGAACTACCCCTGTCTCGAACAGATTTTCGAGGTCCCAAAGGTGTTCGAGCCATTGAAGTTCGACTGTAGGTCCTTGAAGTTTGATAGATTGAGAATTAATCACATACAGTGAAATTCTGCTATTAAGACCACCTAAAATTAGGACTAATTCTGCTATAAAAAGCTTATTTTCAAGGGTACACTTAATTTCTCTTTGTATTTTCTGCCTACAAAGTCCTCTGGTCAGGGACCACCTTTGGTACTGTTCAAAAGTGGTCTTTAAGACCACTTTTGAACAGTTCCAAAGGTGGTCTTAATATAGGAATTCTACTGTAGTTGTAATTTTCATCTTGCAGATCCTGAATGAGAGAGCTATCAAAGATGCTGACATTCTCAACACTCGGTTCCAGAAACTCCAGTCTGATTTTGAGAATCAGCTGATCACCACAGATTCTCTGGCATCAGATAACCAGGCCAGAGTTGCTGAACTTAAGGTAGGTAAACTGTTGTATATCAATTAGGGCTGGCTAATCAGAGCTGAAATGAAAATCGATTATCATTCCTATCATTGCAATCGATAACCGATTAGTAATCACTGAAGATTTGGTCATAATTTTACCTGTCTGGCTTTCTGTCTAAGCATAACTCCTACCATATGCTATTCTTTGCCATATGTATTTGAACTGACAGACCTGAGCAAACAGAATGCGGGGTCTCATCTGGGTCTGCACTGTTTGCTACTCATACAGCTATTTTAAGCACAGCATTGGGTAGTAAATTGTACTTTAATCAAATAATTGATTGCAAGCAAATCAGTAATGATAATCATTTTTGTAGAATTTATCGACTGAATAATCGATTATCCGATTAATCTTGCCAGCCTTAATATCAATACTTTGATTCTGCTACAAATGAAAGACACCTTGTTTTTGCATGTGTGTATATGTTTTCAATATTGCACATAACTTGAAAATATTTCTGTAAATATTTGAGGGTTGCAAAGGGAGATTAGTTCAATACTAATTGTATTTCCCTCTTGACATGAAGTCTTCATTATTATTCATATTGTTGTTATTACATGTATTGAAAAGCTGGAACTTGACAATAAATTATGACAGAAAAGTTTTTGAAAATTTTTCTCCAGAATTCTAAAATACATGCACTGTGAAAGCCATTGTAAATAAATATAAAATATCATCTGTTATACTGTTTATATATGAGCCGGGGCACAGCATGACCTACAATTTACATTTGTGCCCGGTGAAGAATAAGCCTGCGCATCCATATAGTCTGACCAGAGACTTCTCTTGCAGCATGAAGGAGCATTGGGCCCTTAGCTATCCTTAGAGCACACAACAAAGACTCTGATCAGACTGGACAGATGTGCACAGATGTGCAGGCTGATTGAGTCTTCGCTGGGTGCACATGTAAATTGCAGGAAATGCTGAGCCCTGGCTCATATAGGACACAAAAATCTCAGAAATCTTCACCATTTGCAGATTGATATGATGTTTTTTTGTTTGTTTGTTTTTTTTTTTTTTGCCCTGAAGTATTTTTTCAACTCAACTGAACATGAAATGTACACTAACCCTTCAACTGCTAAATGTACATAAATTCCTAGGGCAGACTGTAATCCTTCTTTTCTAAAAAAACAATATATTTCACAGTAAATAAGATTTGACATTACATGCGAATTGTCTGCTTGCCTGTAACGCAAGACTATTTCTTTGAAAAAATGATGATAAAAAACCCTGCTAGTCCTATGTAGCAATACCATTTAACAGTACACCACAACCTCTTTATAGCACTATTAATGGGATCCCAAGCAGAAACCGTGTTAGTCAAACATCAGTGTTATATCCAAACAAAATGTATAGATTATATAGAAAAATGACCATTTATGGACCATATTGAAATTGTGTTATATCTAAACAGTGTTATAACGAACCATGTTATAACGAGGTTATGGTGTACTTGTTTCATACTCAGATTGACAAAGGATTTAAATACTTCTAGTCATAAATATTGAAATGCCAGCATTTGTTGGCATTTTTAGCTCGGCTGTTTTCGAAGAAAACGACAACGAATTGTCATAGCTCTGGCGTCGTCGTTATGCAAAAACTTGGGACATTTTGTAATATCTCTGTCATTACTGAACATATTTACTTGAAACTCGGACTAGTTGTTCATTATGAAAAGGGGCTACACGCGAGCGTTGTCACCCACATGCGGTGCTCGTTATATTTATTAGCAGGACAAGTTCTATGCTCAGTTGAGTTGAACATAACCTTGAGACCTTGATACCTTCAGGTCAAAGAAGATGAGGTGAACCAGCTGAAGCAAGAGACTCAGAGATTAAACAAGACAAGGGAGACAATCCAGAGAAAACTACGGCAGGTTGAGGACCAGAAGTCTGATCTGGACTACCAGAAGGAGACCCTCAAGGGGCAGATTCTGGGTCTTGAAAGAGGTATATATGATTTATGACTGATATGTAGTGGATTGATTCTGGCTCTTGAAAGCGGTTTTGTTTGATTTTAGGTTTAACGTCCCCGTCCACACTGCAAAGGTCATTTTGGAGACGTTGCTTCCAATTTTGTGTGACTTTTACCCGACATTGAGATGAAATGCATCTCAAGCCCTGATGCCCAATGAAACCAATAGGGTTTATAGGCATGGACAGTCCGACTCGCACTGCTTTGCCTGGGCAGGCTAAGATACTCTAAGCGGTTTACCAGTATTCGTGTGCAGTCGGTTTCAGCTCTGCGTGGAAGCATCATGCAGCCCATCTATTTCTCCAAGCCCCGATGGGCAGGGACCGCCTTGAAAGAGGTACACCACAACCCCTTTATAGCACTATTAATGGGGTCCCAAGGGGAAACCGTGTTAGTTAAACATACGTGTTATATGCAAACAAAATGTATAGATTATATAGAAAAATAACCATTTATGGTCATTTTTCTTTATAATCTATACATTTTTGGGATTCATATTGAAACTGTGTTATATCGAAACTGTGTTATAACAAACTGTGTTATAATGAGGTTATGGTGTATATATGATTGGTAACTGATATGTAGTGGTTTGCTTTTGGGATCACTTTTTGTCCGTCGTCAGTGCGTCCGTCCGTCCGTAATCAATTTCAAATAAGTATATATCTAATACCCCACGGCCAATCTTGATCAAATTTCATGTGAAGCATCATCAGATAGGGATAAAGGCTGCATAAGGTTTTTGGGCTGATCAGATTGGAATTCTGGTTGCCATGGCAACATATAGCTCCCATAGACTTATAAAGGGAAAATTTTTAAAAATCTTCTTCTCTGAAACCACAGGGCCCAGAGCTTAGATATTTAGCATGTAGCAAGGGCAAGTGGTCAACTACATAATTCCTGCCAATCATGCCCCTGGGTGCCAAATGGGCCACGCCCTGGGGCCCCTTCGCTCCCATAGACTCATAGTGGAAAAAAAGCTTCAAAAATCTTATTCTCTGAAACCACAGGACCCAGAGCTTAGATATTTAGCATGTAGCAATAGCAAGTGGTCACCTACATAATTCCTGCCAATCATGCCCCTGGGTTCAAAAAGGGCCACGCCCCGGGGCCCCTTCGCTCCCATAGACTCATAATGGAAAAAAGTTTCAAAAATCTTCTTCTCTGAAACCACAGGGCCCAGAGCTTATATATTTAGCATGTAGCAATGGCAGGCGGTCACCTACATAATCTCTGCCAATAATGCCCCTGGGTTCTAAATGGGCCACGCCCCAGAGCCCCTTCGCTCCCATAGACTCATAATGGAAAAAAAAAGATTAAAAAATCTTCTCCTCTGAAACCACAAGGCCCAGAGCTTTTATATTTAGCATGTAGTAATGGCAAGTGGTCACCTACATAATTCCTGCCAATCATGCCCCTGGGGTCCCAATGGACCACGCCCCGGGGCCCATTACCTCCTATAGACTCATAATGGAAAAAAGCTTCAAAAATTTTCTTCTCTGAAACCACAGGGCCCAGAGCTTAGATATTTAGCATGTAGGAAGGGCAAGTGGTCAACTACATTATTCCTGCCAATCATGCCCCTGGGTTCCAAATGGGCCACGCCCCGGAGCCCCTTCACACCCATAGACTCATAATGGAAAAAAACTTCAAAAATCTTCTTCTCTGAAACCACAGGGCCCAGAGCTTAGATATTTAGCATGTAGCAATGGCAAGTTGTCACCTAAATAATTCCTGCCAATCATGCCCCTGGGGTCTAAATTGGCCACACCCCGGGGGCCCTTAGCTCCTATATACTCATAATGGAAAAAAAAAGGTTCAAAAATCTTCTTCTCTTAATCCACAGGGCCCAGAGCTTAGATATTTAGCATGTAGCAAGGGCAAGTGGTCACCTATGTAATTCCTGCCAATCATGCCCCTGAGGTCAAAATTGGCCACGCCCCGGGACCCCTTAGCTCCCATAGACTCATAATGGAAAAAAAAGCTTAAAAAATCTTCTTCTCTGAAACCACAGAGCCCAGAGCTTAGAAATTTAGCATGTAGCAACGGCAAGTGGTCACCTACATAATTCCTGCCAATCATGCTCCTTGGGTCCAAACAGGCCACGCCCTGGGACCCCTTAGCTCCTATAGACTCATAATGGAAATAAGCTTCAAAAATCTTCTTCTCTGAAACCACAGGGCTCAGAGCTTAGATATTTAGCATGTAGCAACGGCAAGTGGTCGCCTACATAATTCCTGCCAGTCATGCTCCTGGGTTCCAAATGGGCCACGCCCCAGGGCCCCTTCGCTCCCATAGACTCAAAATGGAAAAAAGCTTCAAAAATCTTCTCCTCTGAAACAGCAGGGTCCAGAGCTTAGGTAATTAGCGTGTAGCAACAGCAAGTGGTCACCTACATAATTCCTGCCAATCATGCCCCTGGGGTCCAAATTGGCCACGCCCTGGGGCCCCTTAGCTCCTATTGACTTATAATAGAAAAATGTTAAAAAATCTTCTTCTCTGAAACCACAGGGCCCAGAGCTTAGATATTTAGCATGTAGCAACAGCAAGTGGTCACCTACATAATTCCTGCCAATCATGCCCCTGGGGTCCAAATGGACCATGCCCCGGGCCCCTTAGCTCCTATAGACTCATAATGGAAAAAAAGCTTCAAAAATCTTTTTTTCTGAAACCATAGGGCCCAGAGCTTAGATATTTAGCATGTTGGAAGGGCAAGTGGTCAACTACATTATTCCTGCCAATCATGCCCCTGGGTTCCAAATGGGCCACACCCCGGAGCCCCTTTGCTCCCATAGACTCATAATGGAAAAAAAGCTTCAAAACTCTTCTTCTCTGAAACCACAAGGCCCAGAGCTTATATATTTAGCATGTAGTAAGGGCAAGTGGTCACCTA
Organism: Lucinisca nassula; assembly: GCA_963580285.1. NCBI lineage: Eukaryota > Metazoa > Mollusca > Bivalvia > Lucinida > Lucinidae > Lucinisca > Lucinisca nassula. Next base: position 186,961,293 of record OY757010.1, read on the forward strand.
CATAATTCCTGCCAGTCATGCCCCTGGGGTCCAAACGGACCACGCCCCGGGGCCCATTAGCTCCTATAGACTCATAATGGAAAAAAGCTTCAAAAATCTTCTTCTCTGAAACCACAGGGACCAGAGCTTAGATATTTAGCATGTAGGAAGGGCAAGTGGTCAACTACATTATTCCTGCCAATCATGCCCCTGGGTTCCAAATGGGCCACACCCCGGAGCCCCTTCACTCCCATAGACTCATAATGGAAAAAAACTTCAAAAATCTTCTTCTCTGAAACCACAGGGCCCAGCGCTTAGATATTTAGCATGTAGCAATGGCAAGTGGTCACCTATATAATTCCTGCCAATCATGCCCCTGGGGTCTAAATTTGCCACTGCCCGGGGCCCCTAAGCTCCTATATACTCATAATGGAAAAAAAGGTTCAAAAATCTTCTTCTCTGAAACCACTGGGCCCAGAGCTTAGATATTTAGCATGTAGCAATGGTAGGTGGTAACCTATATAATTCCTGCCAATCATGCCCCTGGGGTCCAAATTGGCCACGCCCCGGGACCCCTTAGCTCCCGTAGACTCATCATGGAAAAAAAGCTTCAAAAATCTTCTTCTCTGAAACCACAGAGCCCAGAGCTTAGAAATTTAGGATGTAGCAAGGGCAAGTGGTCAACTACATAAAATTCCTGCCAATCATGCCCCTGGGTGCCAAATGGGCCACGCCCCGGGGCCCCTTCGCTCCCATAGACTCATAATGGAAAAAGCTTCAAAAATCTTCTTCTCTGAAACCACAGGGCCCAGAGCTTAGATATTTAGCATGTAGCAATGGTGGGTGGTAACCTATATAATTCCTGCCAATCATGCCCCTGGGGTCCAATATGGCCACGCCCTGGGACCCCTTAGCTCCCATAGACTCATAATGGAAAAAAAAGCTTAAAAAATCTTCTTCTCTGAAACCACAGAGCCCAGAGCTTAGGTAATTAGCGTGTAGCAACAGCAAGTGGTCACCTACATAATTCCTGCCAATCATGCCCCTGGGGTCCAAATTGGCCACGCCCTGGGGCCCCTTAGCTCCTATTGACTTATAATAGAAAAATGTTAAAAAATCTTCTTCTCTGAAACCACAGGGCCCAGAGCTTAGATATTTAGCATGTAGCAACAGCAAGTGGTCACCTACATAATTCCTGCCAATCATGCCCCTGGGGTCCAAATGGACCATGCCCCGGGCCCCTTAGCTCCTATAGACTCATAATGGAAAAAAAGCTTCAAAAATCTTTTTTTCTGAAACCATAGGGCCCAGAGCTTAGATATTTAGCATGTTGGAAGGGCAAGTGGTCAACTACATTATTCCTGCCAATCATGCCCCTGGGTTCCAAATGGGCCACACCCCGGAGCCCCTTTGCTCCCATAGACTCATAATGGAAAAAAAGCTTCAAAACTCTTCTTCTCTGAAACCACAAGGCCCAGAGCTTATATATTTAGCATGTAGTAAGGGCAAGTGGTCACCTACATAATTCCTGCCAGTCATGCCCCTGGGGTCCAAACGGACCACGCCCCGGGGCCCATTAGCTCCTATAGACTCATAATGGAAAAAAGCTTCAAAAATCTTCTTCTCTGAAACCACAGGGACCAGAGCTTAGATATTTAGCATGTAGGAAGGGCAAGTGGTCAACTACATTATTCCTGCCAATCATGCCCCTGGGTTCCAAATGGGCCACACCCCGGAGCCCCTTCACTCCCATAGACTCATAATGGAAAAAAACTTCAAAAATCTTCTTCTCTGAAACCACAGGGCCCAGCGCTTAGATATTTAGCATGTAGCAATTGCAAGTGGTCACCTATATAATTCCTGCCAATCATGCCCCTGGGGTCTAAATTTGCCACTGCCCGGGGCCCCTAAGCTCCTATATACTCATAATGGAAAAAAAGGTTCAAAAATCTTCTTCTCTGAAACCACTGGGCCCAGAGCTTAGATATTTAGCATGTAGCAATGGTAGGTGGTAACCTATATAATTCCTGCCAATCATGCCCCTGGGGTCCAAATTGGCCACGCCCCGGGACCCCTTAGCTCCCGTAGACTCATCATGGAAAAAAAGCTTCAAAAATCTTCTTCTCTGAAACCACAGAGCCCAGAGCTTAGAAATTTAGGATGTAGCAAGGGCAAGTGGTCAACTACATAAAATTCCTGCCAATCATGCCCATGGGTGCCAAATGGGCCACACCCCGGGGCCCCTTCGCTCCCATAGACTCATAATGGAAAAAGCTTCAAAAATCTTCTTCTCTGAAACCACAGGGCCCAGAGCTTAGATATTTAGCATGTAGCAATGGTGGGTGGTAACCTATATAATTCCTGCCAATCATGCCCCTGGGGTCCAATATGGCCACGCCCTGGGACCCCTTAGCTCCCATAGACTCATAATGGAAAAAAAAGCTTAAAAAATCTTCTTCTCTGAAACCACAGAGCCCAGAGCTTAGAAATTTAGGATGTAGCAATGGCAAGTGGTCACCTACATAATTCCTGCCAATCATGCTCCTGGGGTCCAAACAGGCCACGCCCTGGGACCCCTTAGCTCCTATAGACTCATAATGGAAATTAGCTTCAAAAAATCTTCTTCTGAAACCACAGGGCCCAGAGCTTAGATATTTAGCATGTAACACCGGCAAGTGGTCGCCTACATAATTCCTGCAAGTCATGCTCCTGGGTTCCAAATGGGCCACGCCCCAGGGCCCCTTCGCTCCCATAGACTCAAAATGGAAAAAAGCTTAAAAAATCTTCTCCTATGAAACCGCAGGGCCCAGGGCTTAGGTAATTAGCATGTAGCAACGGCAAGTGGTCACCTACATAATTCCTGCCAATCATGCCCCTGGGGTCCAAATTGGCCATGCCCCGGAGCCCCTTCGCTCCCATAGACTCATAATTGAAAGAAAGCTTCAAAAATCTTCTTCTCTGAAACCACAGGGCCCAGAGCTTAGATATTTTGCATGTGGCAATGACAAGTGATCACCTACTTAAATCCTGCCAATCATGCCCCTGAGGTCCAAATGGGCCACACCCTGGGTCCCCCTTAGCTCCTATAGACTCATAATGGAGAAAAGCCTAAAAAATCTTCTTCTCTGAAACCATAGGGCCCAGAGCTTAGATATTTAGCATGTAGCAACGGCACCTTCATATTTCCTGCTAATCATGGCCCTGGGGTTCAAATGGGCCACGCCCAAGTACCCCTTAGCTCCCATAGACTCATAATGGAAGAAAGCTTAAAAAATCTTCTTCTCAGAAACTGTGAAGCACAGAACTGAGATATTTAGTCCAAATTGGCCAAATCCTGTGGCCCCTTAACTCCAACAAACTTATAATGGAAAAAAGCTTCAAACATCTTCTTTGAAACCATGAAATACAGACCTTAGATATTTAGTATATAGCAACACAAAATGGTCGCCTACATAAATCCTGCCAAGCATGCCCTTTGGGTCAAAATTGGCCAAGCCCCAGGGCTCATTAGCTTCTATAGACTTATACTGGAAAAAAAAAACTTTAAGAAAATTCTTCTTTTCCAAAACCATAAGGCACAGATTTTGTTTGATTTGAGGTTTTACATCCCTGTCAACACTGTATAGGTCATTTTGGCGATGTCTCTTCCAATTTTGTGGGACTTTCACCCAACATTGAGATGAAATTACATCTCAAGCCCTGTCGCCCAATGAAACCAATAGGGTTTATAAGCATGGACACCGCTTTGCCTGAGCTTAGGTATTTAGAATGTAGCAATGTCAAGTGGTCACCTACACTAATGATTTTCTGGTACACAGGTGAGCAATATAGGGCCATTGGGCCCTCTTGTTGATGATTTACAAACAAATCCTAAAAGTTCGGACACCTTGAGAACTTGCTGTAATTCTCCTAAAATTTTAACAAATTTGTTAAACAATCCAGCAAGGAGTCCAAAACATGCTGGCAGACTGGCAAACAGTGAATACCCTGATCAGACTGCTGCTTTAGGAGCAGTCTGATCTGGGTCTGCACTGTTTGCTTAGGCCTGTCTGTCCCAATACTTAGGATCATTACAGAACTCATTGACAAACAAATGAGTGCATGCTTGATCATGGTTTTCCATGTTGGATCAAACTGGTTACATTAAAATTCATTTTTGCAAACAGTGTGGACCCAGATCAGACTGCTCTTCTAGAAGCTCTTGAAATTTTAGTTGTAGAAACTAACTTTTATCTTGCTGTTCATGACAACCCCTATCTTTGCAAACAGTGCAGATCCTGATCAGATGGCCTCTGAACAGAATCTAGACTGTTTGGCATTCAGTTTGTAGGAATTTATAGGAATAAATTACATCAAGTAATCTGATTGGTTCAAAGTCAGAAATGGGTGTGGCTAAACTGAATATTCAGCAGGATAAGTGTTTTAAAGGTACACCCATGTATTTTTGCTATTTAAGCAGTGAACACTAAGGTGCTGATCAGATTACATGGATGCACAGGCTGATCTGCACCTTTGTTGTATGACTTAAAGGTGCATTATTGAGCTACCGGGTCTCAAATTTTTTTTCTGGTTTTTATTTTCAATGCATACTCCTTTGTCATGTGTACACTTTTGGAGCCAAATACAGCTTCAGAACTTTGTAAAAATGGTCGTTTTCATTGTGTTTACCCTGTGTTCTGAATTTCTGTCCTAAAAATAAATCTGTCACTTTACACATACATGGCGACAGTATCATCTCTGAGTGTCGTTACTTATGGCATTGTATTCAGCATCATATTTTTTTCCGATTCAGGCATGGCTTAAGCAAACAAGGTCAAAAATGAACGTTGCATAAGGTCATATATGGGGATTCTATTTTTGTCACGAACTAAAAATAGATCTAACTGGTGTTCGAAACCTAGTTAGAGAATCCCTCTCAAACTCGTTTACCTGCCATCATAATTGTTCGCATTTTTGCATAAAATGCATTCATTTGTACTGTTTTAAAGAAAAATATCAGCTATATGTATTTTATTTTTTGAAGCATTTTTTCCAGATAGCTCAATAATGCACCTTTAACTCATAGCATGCTGGGTATTTTTTGAAGCAGACGACACTTTGAAATATTTTTCTAATTTTTCTGAGAGAAACAGGATTTGATATCTCATGCAAATTGTCTCCTATGGAGACAATTTGCATGAGATGTCAGAAACAGGATTTGATATCTCATGCAAAAGTGACAATTTACATGAGATGTCAGATCCTGTTTTCTTGGAAGAATAAGAAAAGTCTTATTTTTTCTGAGAAAACAGGATTTGATATCTCATGCAAATTGTCTCCATAGTTGTCTCCTATGGAGACAATTTGCATGAGATGTAAGATCCTGTTGATTTGATATCTAATGCAAATTGTCTCCTATGGCGACAACAGATCCTGTTTTCTTGGAAAAATAAGAAAAATATCATCAATTTGTCATTTGATGAATTAGCCTAGAGAGTGGTAAAGATTAAAGGTACCTCCCTTTAAATGCATTATAGACATTTGTCTGAGAAAGTTTTGCTCATCAAGAATTCTTTGCATTAACCCTTTTTGTACCAAATGGAATCTTCCTCCTTATATACAGCATGAGTCAATTTCAAAATTTAGGGGTGTCAGGTTGTGTTTTCTTCAAAATTGATTAGGAAAATGGCTGAGCTTTTTGCAAACAGTGTAGGCCCTGATCAGACGCCGCATTCTGCGGCATCTGGTGTGGGCCTGCACTGTTTGCCAGGGTACCCCTTTTGGGGTTTCTGGTATCAAATGGGTTAAGACAAGCTGTTAGTTACCAGAAAAGTTATTTCCTCTTCTGAAAAACCATCTTCCTTCAAAGGGTGGTGTCTTGTCTATTCAGTTGCATCCATTCAAAGACAAGGGCCCATTTGTTCCAAGCTAACAATATTTTAGTTTACGTGTCATTGAATCTTTGTTCTTCTAATGTGGCAAATACATGTATGCTAATATTTTTGCTGAAAAAAAAATGTGAGTAGCTTTTGCATTTTCAAATGCAAAAGTTACTGATGTTTTTTTCATCAAAAATATCTGTGTACATACAGTCGACGCTCGTTATCTCGAACCTCACAGGACCGTATTAAGAAGTTCTAGTTATCCGTAGTACGAGATAACCAAAGTGTGACGTCACATGTATGTCTGAGCTCTTTGTTTGCCGTTCTTATTTCTTCTTGAGTGTAATAGCACTACATTTGCTAGCGGGTATCAACACTGAATCATTCGCAGTCAGCACAAGACAAAGCCTACTAGAAGGCCATGCAAATTCTCGGATTAGCCTGTTCACTTACAGTCTTTATTTTTCGTGGTTAACTAAGAAGCAATAAGCGAAGATTCAGATCTTGCTACATGAATGCACTGGCTCATCTGAGTCCTCGCCTGCCACACAGTTCTTTTTATAGTTTCTGTTGTGCTCTGTCACATCTGTGAAATCATTGACACGAGACGGTGTTAAAAGAACAAAAGTTGAACACCGCGTGTCAGTCTTAAATACACGCACGTGAGTTTCATAGTAGCGGTAAAGGTATTGTCTGCGCTGATTGAAATTTTAAATGCACCAGGACAAATTGGAGAATCAATACCTTAATTACATTGGGAGCACTGACTTTCTTTAACTGAAAGACTGGCAGCATTGTTTTTTGTTTCATTCTTTACGTCATGAATTTCGGTTCGATATACGCAGTACATAGTCAGAATCAGAATAGTAAAAACAGTGAAAAATTTATTCTGGGACAATGATGGGCGAGATAGCCGAAGTGTCGACTTAAAAGTAGTTTGACACATGCGAAGCTAAAATACAATAAATATATAGGAGTAATATACCGGACTTAGAAATGTGTTCGATATAAGTGATAGGGTCGAGATATGCGAGGTCAAGATAACGACAGTCAACTGTATATCGAATATTTTACTTGCTAAACCATCTCACATTTTGGTTACTAATGCATTTATTAAGCTAACAGCCCTGTGAACAACTAGGTAATACATAACTTGGTTCTGCATGACTATATTGGCACAACCTTTGATTCTTGTTTTCAGAACTTGATGCGTGCAAGAAGCAGGCAGAAATTGACAAGAAAGCCTATGAACACCTGTTACGTGACAGAGATCTGCTGCACAAGGAGATGTTGAAGGCAGTGAGTGCCACAACTAAGCAGTTGAGTCTGGTGAAACTCCACGAGCAGAGCAAAAAGAATTTGGAACAGGAAATTCAGAATTACAAGGAGGAGGCACAGAAACAACGGAAAATTATCTACCAGCTGGAGAAAGAGAGAGATAGATATATTAATGAAGCTAGTGACCTCACTCAGAAGGTAAAGAAATTTTTAACACCATAGCTATTAGCTCCAGATACTAACTCTTTTTGTGCCAAATGAAATCTTCCTCTTTATATATAGCAGGAGTCCACTTCAAAATGTAGGGGTGACAGGTTGTGTTTTCTTCAATATCTATTTGGAAAATGGGTGAACTTTTTACAAACAGTGGAGGCCCTGATCAGATGCCGCATTCTGCTGCATCTGATCTGGGCCTGCACTGTTTGCCATTGTACCCCTTTGGGGATTTCTGGTACTGAATGGGTTATGGTGGATTAATAAGACATGACCGGATATTCTAATTTTTCAATAAAAACTCATTGTGTGAATTCTCATTAAAATTTCCTTGTCCAATTAATTGTAATAAGTACACACTAGATGGCTTCTGTTTGGTTTGTATTGAAGGTTTACATCCCCATCAACACTATTTAGGTCATTCTGGAGATGTTGCTTCCAATTTTCTGGTATTTTTATGCAAAATAGAGATGAAATGACAGCTCAAGCCCTACTGCCCAGAGAAACAGCTAGGGTTTGACTTGCACCACTTTTCCTGGGCAGATGACAGACCTTCTGAGTACTTTACCAGTACTCAGGTTTGGTTGGTTTTAGCTCGGTGAAGAAGCACCATGCAGCCAAATCTATTTCTCCAAGCCATGATTGGGGAAGGTTGGGTGTGGTAAAGGTGGCGTGATCATGCGTCACTGGCGCATTCAACTGATATTGGCTTACAGTTGGGCAAGGTCTGCTGTCCTTGAAGCAGGTAAGAGTAGAGGGGGAGTGTTGTTATTTCTTCTGTTTCAGTACTTCCATTCATTTTCCCCTTTCTTATCTGTCCCTCACTTCCACCTCCTCTACTGTCTCTTCTATATCTTTTTAATAGCCCCGCTTTGAAAAAGTAGGGGCTATATTGGATTTGCCTTGTCCATAGCTCTGGATTGCCTACTTTTGGAGTTATTGCCCTTTGAACATTGAAAAATGGCAACCGTAATTCCTTTATTCATGATAACTCAAAAACCGTTTGAGGTATTTTCATGAAACCTCATACAAATGTAAAGCACAATGAGACGATGTGCTGAGCACATGAACCATAACTCTGGATTGTCTACTTTTGGAGTTGTTCTTTGAACATTGAAAAATGTCAATTTTAATCTTGTCATCAAAAACCGTTAAGAGGTATTTTCATGAAACTTCACCCAAATGTAAAGCACTATAAGATGATGTGCAGAGTACATGAACCATAACTATGGATTGCCTACTTTTGGAGTTATTGCTCTTTGAACATTGAAAAATGGCACTTGGAATAATCTCAGTACAGTAATAATTTGTGTCCGTTCCATAAATTTCAATCCTTTTTACCACCTTTAATTAGAGGCTGAAAGCTAAAAACATTTTTTTCTTGTATTTTTCATTTCTGATAGTGCTAGTGCTATAGCGGGGCTATAGTCAGATTCTCTGACAGTTCTAGTTCCCTCTCTCTGGAAGATTACACAAAATAACCCACATATGTTGACGTGTCATTAAACCCAAATCAATCAATCAGTCAATCAATCCAAGCTTTGATGGGTGGGGACACTGGTCTAAATTATCCCTTTATTATCTTTGTTACTCCTCCTTATCTGAAGCACAGGGCCCAATTGTTTAACCCATTGTATACTAGTGGACTCTTCCCCTGCCGTATGTATGACAAGGCCATTTGTCATATAAGGTGTGTCAGACCTATTTTTTTATTTTTATTCTATTTTTGATTGAAAATTCTGTTAGCAAATAGTGCAGGCCTTGATCAGACGCCACATTCTGTGGCGTCTGATCTAGGCCTACACTGTTTGCCAAGGTACCCCTTTAGGGGCTTCCTGCATGCAGTGGGTTAAAGCGTTGTTAGCTTAACCAGCTTTTTAGTGGTAAAAACATAAACTGATCTAGCCAGTAAAATATTTAGTAGAATGGTATTCTTGCTGTAAAAATGTGCAAAGCTTTCACATTTGAAAAAGCTACTCACATTTTTTCAGCAAAATATAAGTGTACAGTCCAACCTGTGTTAAGCATGCACCTCGGGGATAATGAAAATGTGCTTGCTTAAGACAGGTGCTTGCTTAATACAGGTATGCATTTGCCTTTTTCGGGAACTAAATGCCCTCTTGCTTAAGACAGGTTGCTTGCTTAATAGAGGTGGCCACTAAGACAGGTTTGACTGTATTGGCCATATTAAGTGATTAAAATTTTAACAATATGTTGAAAAACGACATCATTAATTGAATAGCTGGCCCCAGGCAGTAATTACCATTTATCTGGTTTGGTGAATTTGGTCACGCATACTTCAATCTGTAGAAAGTTACTTATGGTTACAGGTTTTACCCACCCCAAAACGGGTAGTTGGCAAACAGTGCAGACCCAGATCAGCCACCGCAGAATGCAGCAGCTGATCAGGCCCTACACCTTTTGCAAAACATTTTCAAATAGATTTTGAAGAAGACACAACCTTATGCCGCTAGATTTTGAAATGGACTCCTGCTATACATAAGGAGGAAGATTCCATTTGGTACAAAAAGGGTTAATCCTTTCAGCTGGAGTGGACGCTTCCATCTTCGAGTTTGGACTCATCTTGTAAAATGGATTGAAGAAATAGATGGGCGCACGATGCTTCCATGCAGAGCTGAAACCAACCCGCACACGAGTACTGGTAAACCCCTTAGAGGATCTAAGCCTGCCCAGGCAGTGCAGTGCGAGTCGGCCAGTCCATGCTTATAAACCCTATTGGTTTCATTGGGTGGCAGGGCTTGAGATGTCATTTCATCTCACTGTCGGGTAAAAGTCCCACAAAATTGGAAGCAATGTCTCCAAAATGACCTTTACAGTGTTGACGGGGAGGTTAAACTTCAAATCAGACAAACAAATCATCTTGTAAATAGGGGGTTTAGTGAACCCTTATTGTACCAAACGGAATTTTCCATCTTATATAAAGCAGGAGTCCATTTCAAAATGTAGGGGTGTCAGGTTGTGTTTTCTTCAAAATTTATTTGGAAAATGGCTGAACTTTTTGCAAACAGTGTAGGCCCTGATCAGACGCCGTGTTTTGCGGCATCTGATCTTGGCCTGCGCATTCACTGGACAAACATTGAAGATTCTGATAAGGCAGCTTCTGATGAGCCATCTTATTTGGGTCTACACTGTTGAAGTGTTGGCAACGGTCTACAGAGTAGAAAGGGTTAAAAGTCTGTTATGGTCATCTGTTGGTTATAATGAAGGCCTCCATGATCATTTGGTCTCAGGTATGATTGGTCTCTCACTGCTGTGGGTTTGAGCCTTGTTTGGGTCCTATGTGAGATGCCAGTTCTGCAACAGAAGAACATGTTTTTTTTCTGCAGGTACTCTGGTTTTTGCCAACCTTTTATTAATGATCTGGGGCCAGCTGTTCAAAACTAACAATGTTGTTAGTTAACGTATCGTTAAAACTTTGATCATTAAAAATGGCAAATATGCTGAAATTTTTGCTGAAAAAATGATAGCAGCTTTTGCGGACGCAAAAGCCGCTCACATTTTTTTCTGCAAAAATACCATAATTTACGATATTGTACTTGGTAGAAGAGTTTGTTCACGATGTGTGTTCACTGCTTTGATAGTACAATATCTCTACTTTTTATATCTATCATTACGAAAACACGCCTATACAAATACATCGTAAACTTTATCTCTGAAAAAAAAAAAAAAACATTTTAAGATGAAAATTGTGATATTTTTCTTATTTCTGCTCAAAATATAGATTGTGGGAACATGTTAGAACTGCCTCATCAAGGCGGTTATAATGAGTACCCACAATCTATATTTTATAGCAAAAATAAGAAAAATAATTTTTCTTATTTCTGCTCAAGCAGAAACAAGAAAAATAAGGTTTACCCCTGTAAACCCCAGTTTTACTGTATAAAAGTGGGGTTTAAGGGGGTCAAAATTATAAAGGTGTTCTTTTGTGATGGATTTCAAGGCTCCAGCTAGTCTGTGTAGATATGCAGCTTGCTTTGTGTTTTCCCTGGTCACAAACCCAAAGACAGATGTTTTCATGTCATGACTTACATATATGCTGTGTCACTTCAGGTTCTACAACATATGGAAGATGTGAAGGTGCGTGAGATGCAGATCTTTGACTTTAAGAAGAAGATTGCTGAGGCTGAGACCAAGTTGAAACAGCAGCAGAATCTCTATGAGGCTGTCAGAAGTGATAGAAATCTCTACAGTAAAAACCTGATAGAATCACAGGTATGAATTTGTTTCTTATCATTTCATTGGGTAAGACATAATTGCGTCCAACATGGTGTCAGAAAATGATAAATATTAGGTGCAAAATGATGTGTGTGTGTGTGAATTCAGGTTTAACGTCGCTTTCAACAATTTTTCAGTCATACCACGACGGTATCTGGTTGCGACAGGGAGCTCAATGCTCACTTTTATAGTGCTGCCTCATTGAAGTATCATGTCCCAGACACATTACATGATACCACACCCAGTCACATTATCCTGACACTGGGTCGACAAGTCCTAGCTCTACCCTGTAAATCTGAGTGCCAAGCGTGGAGCAGCTAGTACCATTCTTAACGACTTTGGTATGTCGCAGCCCGGGATCGAACCCGTGACCTCCCGTTCCCAGGAGCGGACACTCTACCAACTGAGCTATCTGGGCCGGTGGGTAAAAATGATAACATCTTTATTATTTCTGCTTTCAACATAGATTATGGGTGATCGTTAGAACCAGAGGCGGTTCTAATGAGTACCCACAATCTATGTTTTTGAGCAAAAAATAAGGCAGATAATGTATACCCCGTAAACCCCACTTTTCTCTATTTAAAGTGGGGTTCAGGGGGGTCTTCGTTTCATGGACTTGTTATCGTGATGACTACAGTTTAATGTCTATGAGTATAGAAATCACCCATGTTTTTTATGCATTAACCCTCATCTTGCTGAATACTCATTTAAGCCACACCCATTTCTGTCTATCAACCAATCAAATTACTTGATGTAATTTATTGCTACAAATTCATAAACTAAATGCAAAACAGTGTAGATTCTGATCAGATGGCCATCTGATCTGGATCTACACTGTTTGCAAAGATAGGGGTTGTCGTGAACAGCAAGATAAGGGTTAATATTGGCTGGGTCCCGATGAAGCTGTTGGAACATGAGGCACTGCTATCCCAAGTGGTCAAGTATCTTCCAAGGCACCCAGCAAATTTTATTGCAATGAAATAACCATCGATGATCATTATTCTTGCATGACTTACGATTCTGATGGCAAATTGTGACGAAAATGCCCCAAAACTCCACATAAGGTCTTCAAATGGAAGCGTAAGACCTGTTAACAATGGCGTCAATTCTGCAATGATTTTTTGACGTCATCGCCCATCTTGTGATATCAAAAGTTCAAAATCCATATTCAAACAGCTCATGAATTTCAAGATTTGAACATGGGTTTTGTTGTTTGAACATGGCTTTTGGTCCATTCAAAAACTGGTCCCCTCCCATTGGGGCTTGAAGAAATATTTGGGCTGAATGATGCTTCCACGCAGAGCTGAAACTGACCCGCAAACGAGTACAGGTAAACCGCTTAGAGGATCTAAGCCTGCCCAGGCAAAGCAGTGTGAGTCCATGCTTATAAACCCTATTGGTTTCATGGGGCGGTAGGGTTTGAGAAGTCATTTCATCTCAATGTCGGGTAAAAGTCCCACAAAATTGGAAGCAACGTCTCCAAAATGACCTTTACAGTGTTGACGGGGACGTTAAACCTCAAATCAAACAAACAAACCATTCAAAAACAGCTTTAAACAGCTACGTTCATATTTTTTTGCAAGAATATAAAATAAATTCACAAGGAAGGACTTTCTGTGTACATGTAATAGTGCTCTAACAGTATGGCAATCTTACATTCAATCTTCAGTGGCAAGTACATCCCAACTTCAGTGCCTCAAATGCCCTTGGGACCATGAAACTTTGTTAGAGACAGAGGTTGTTCCAGTCACTGAGGGTTACCCATTTGATTGTATCAGATCCCAAAGTCCATCCCAAACAAGCTTGCCAATATATGCGAATAGTTAAGTCTGTAAGAGGTTAAGGGGAATGGGTACACCTTCAGGGGAGGCAACTCCTTCAAAAATATTTTTGTCTCCCATGTTAATAGGGGTCAACTCTGAAAGGAAAGAATTTGCTCCTGGTAAGCAAATTCTTTCCTTTAAGAGTAAACACCTTTTTCAGTGAGACAAGGCTTATAGAAAAGTGAGCAGGATGTCCCAAAAGTTGTCTCCCTTTGAAAATTTTCAGAAAAATCTGCCAGTTGTTCCCATTCCCCTTAATTCTATGTGCCGTGTTATTACAGGGACAGTATCAGAGCTGTAATATTTTTTTCTCATAGAATAATATACTATATGCTCATGAAATGTATTCTTAACCCTTATCTTGCTGTTCACGAAAACCCCTATCTTTGCAAACAGTGTAGATCCAGATCAGATGGCTTCTGAAGAAGCCATCTGATCAGGATCTACATTGTTTGACATTCAGTTTATGAATTTGTAGGAATAAATTACATCAAGTAATCTGATTGGTTCTAAGTCAGAAATGGGTGTGGCTAATCTGAATATTCCGCAAGAGAAGGGTTAATTTCTCTGAAAAATAATATCATAATTAGCCACCAATTTTCCTTGGTGCTTTGATGGTTAAGAAAATTGGACAATCAAAAATAGTTGAAACATGCATCTGATCTCAATTCTTTGTAGAAGCCTCCGTGGTGTAGTGGTTATGCTACTCACATTGTAAACCAGGGGTCACAGGATCAATCCCGGGCTTCTCCAGACTTTCGGATGAGTCTTTAAACCAAGGTCTGGCTCCTTATGACCTTAGCTGTTGGTGAGATGTAAAACTCAAACACTCACTCTCTCAAGTCTTTGTTCAGGAATAGTGTGTCTGGTAATGATACCAAGAATTTGTAGTACCAAAGCCTTGTTCTGCTGAATAAATTAATGTATCCACACCCATTGCTGATTATCAACCAATCAAATTACTTGATATAATGTATTCCTTCAATTCATAAACTGCATGATGGTGTAGATCTTGATCAGATGGCTTCTGCTCTGGATCTACACTGTTTACAAAGGTAAGGGTTGTTGTGTTCAGTGGGATAAAGGTTAAGGGTTTTGGTCCCCCCCCCCCCCCCCCCCCCCCCCCCATCGTGGCTTGAAGAAATATATGGGCTGCACGCTGCTTCCTCGCAGAGCTAAATCTGACCTGCACACGAGTACTGGTAAACTGCTTAGAGGATCTAAGCCTGCCCAGGCAAAGCAGTGCGAGTTAGACCGTCCATGCTTATAAACCCTATTGGTTTCATTGGGCGACAGGGCTTGAGATGTCATTTCATCTTAAAGTTGGGTAAAAGTCCCACAAAATTGGAAGCATTGTCTCCAAAATGACCTTTACAGTGTTGACGGGGACGTTAAACCTCAAATCAAACAAAACAAACAAAAAAGGTTTCTTAAAAATAATCTTTACTTGACAGGATGAGATCACAGAAATGAAGAGAAAGCTAAAGATCATGAACCATCAAATTGACCAGCTGAAAGAAGAGATCCAAGCTAAGGAATCAGCCCTGGTCAAGGAGCACCTGGAACACCAGCGTGTGGAGAAGGAGAAGGAGACTCTGAAAGGAGAACTGCAGAAGATGAAAACATTGGCTGCAGAGAACAAGGCATACATTGAAGCTCAGGAGGCTGAGGAGCGGAAATTGTTGAAGATTATCTCCGAGGCTGATGCTGAGAGGGTTAGACAGAAGAAGGAACTGGATCAGGTCAGTTTTAAAACATTTTGTATCCAGTATGGTCAAATTTGTATGTGGAACAGACTGAGGTGTTTAAGAAGAAAAGAGCAAATCGGGGCGTACTTGATTTGAATACTCAGTATTACTCCCGAAGTACTCTCTACTCAGAGTACTCTGATGGGGGGATCATTCAATTGGATTGGACAATGGCCAAAGGGCTGCAAAAATCCTCAATCAGATTTTACTGTTAACAGCAACATCACTTTTAGCAAAGAAGGTAAGAAAACATGAATAATCAAATCAGTGGCAAACATGTGGTCCCCAATTGAAAAAAGAAACTGTAGATTCAACACAATAAAACACAAAATTGTATTAAAATAACTATTTAAACAAAACATTCCATTCAAGTAAAGATTGATTTTTACAAAAAGTCTTCTGTTGAAACAGTTTTAGCACAATGGCAGCCATTTTGTAATAAATACTCTTTAACACACCATCTTGGTCACAGACTCTGAGCACAAAATCTGGAACCCTTGATTAAGAATCCATTTGGATGGAAAAGAGTACTCATGATAGAAAAAACCAAATTCATCCCTGTGATATTTGTTAAAAATTATACACAGGGGGTAAGAGCAGTGTCTCTTAATAGTTAGGTCTCTCAACACTTCCTCATTTCTTCACACAAACATATATTCTGGGAACTTGTTGGCCTAGTGAGTAAGAGCAGTGTTTCTTAATAATTACATTGCAACACTGTAGGTTTGGGCCTTGCTCTGGTCACATGTAAGATGCCAAGTTCTGCAACTGAAGGTCAGGTGGTTTTTCTCCAGGTACTGTGTATATTACCCAACTCTGAATTACAATCGGCTCAAAATAAGTAAAATAATTTTAGATGGTCTGTAAAACTAAAGGAAAAAAGATAAACCATATAATTTTGCGAGACTCTTCTAAATGAGGTGATTCCAACAAGTACCCACAATGTGTTTTTATGGAGAAAAATGAAAAATTATCCCAAATTGTCTTTGTTAGCTTCTTAATCTGAAGCTATAAGGGTTATACCTTCAAATTACACTTCAAGGTGTATTGTATGCGTTAATTACTGATAAGCGCTGGCATGTAATGAACAATTTAGATTGTTTGAGGCCATTCAGGTTTGTCTGTTTTTATTGACAGGTGATCAGTGAGAGAGATATCCTGGGAACCCAGCTGGTGAGAAGAAATGATGAATTAGCTCTGCTGTATGAGAAGATAAAGATACAACAATCAACACTAAACAAGGGAGAGATACAGTACAACCAGAGACTTGAGGATATCCGGGTTCTGAAACTGGAGATCAAGAAACTCCGAAGAGAGAAGGGAATACTGCAGAAGAGTGTTGCTAATGTTGAAGATCTGAGGTATGGTATACAGTAAAATTCCTATGTTAAGACCACCTTTGGGACTGTTCAAAAGTGGTCTTTAAGACCACTTTTGAACAGTCCCAAAGGTGTTCTCTGACCAGTGGACATGGTGGACATGGTATGCAAAAACACAAAGATAGAATAACTACAACCTACCAAATAAGCTTTTTAAAGCAGAATTTGTCTTAATTTTAGGTGGCTGTAATAGAGGAAATTCACTGTATCTGTCATAATTACCACCAAGAATAATGTTATGATCTCCGGATTGAAGTTTCAGTGGCATTAAGTATTTTTTGCCTGTTTTTTGTGACTGAAAACTTTAAGGGGATTGGATACACCTTCATGGAAGGTAACTCCTGCAAAAGTTTTTTGTCTTCCATGTCAATAGGGGTCAACTCTTAATGGAAAGAATTTGCTCCTCATTTCCTTTAAGAGCTTATGATAAGACCTTTCTATTGATACTTGTGTTTTTGGCCCTTAGACCTTAATTGTGACCTTTGACCTGAGACCTTGTTTTTGACATGTGTTGCCCTGGAGCATTTGCGTTTCACAAACACATCTTGTTTCTTTTTTTTATAATGTATAATATACATGTACTGTGACATAGCAACAGATAAGGTGCGTATTTTGAGATTATTAAAGGATAGTTTTCCTTATTTCTCCATATAGACCTATGTTGTGGGTATTCATTAGAACCGCCTCATCCAGGTGGTTCTAATGAATACCCACAACATAGATTTTTATGGAGAATTGACAGAAACTATCCTTCAGTTATCACAAAATATCAGCCTTATCTGTTGCTATGTGTGACATAATATGCTGTGAGAATCTGTTCAATTCAGCAGTACTGTTTAGTTATTGTTTCTTTATTTTTTTTTATTTTTTTTTTTCATATAGACGAGAAGTCTACCACATCCAGCGAGAGCTCCTAAGGGAGAGAACTAGGTGTAAAGCCCTCGAAGAGGAGTTAGAAAATCCAATGAATATACACAGGTGGAGAAAGTTAGAGGTAAGGTAAACTGCTGGTTTACATCAGCCTTTTTTTCTTTCTATGCAGTGTCCATGTGTCTGGCAACAGTGCCACTAATGTTTACAAAATGGTGTTACTTTCAAGTTCTGAGAATGCATTTTCCAAACTCTATGACCAATTAAGTGTTTGTTTAGCATGATGATTCTGAATACTGGTCTAATTGCCAATGCATTCAGAGACTTTGAGGTCAGTGACACAAACTTGTATAGACAGGGTAACACAGATGTTGATGAACTGACAAACACATCAGATTGAAAATCAGGTCATGGTCACTATATCACCCATGCTTGCAAATGCCATCCCCATGCTTGTCGAATGCCACAACAGATAGAAAAACAGGACCTTTTATACCCAGACACAGTAGGAAATTCTAAGTGTATGTCTTGACAAAACTGCATGCACCCGGTGGCTGTATTTTTAAGGGAGATTTTTCTAATGCATGTACCTCATATGGACCTACTTTTACACAATACATATACGCTGTTGATAATCTTTTTCTTCTGAAGTGGTCAGCCTGAGAAAAAAGGATTGAGAATGAAGAGAAAAAATAAACCATTACAGTTACTCACCCATACAATATACAGCGTATATGTTGTGCATTTTTCACATGTCCAAAATGGCTATTATTCTGATGAAACTCCTTGATATTTTTCTTATAAATGCTCATAACATAGGTTGTGGGTACTCATTAGAACTGCCTCATTGAGGCAGTTCTAACGAGTACCCATGCCTCATTGAGGCGGTTCTAACGAGTACCCACTACCTATGTCTTGGAGCAGAAATAAGAAAAATAATGAATATCCCCATAAACCCCAGTTTTCTCTGTATAAAATGGGGTTTAGTGGGGTCTTTGCTTCACGAACTTGTTCAATTGATGTCTTTAAAATGAATCCTTCAAGCTTCAATTTACTTCATTTAGACATTTTGTGTTTTATAGGGCAGTGACCCAAGCACCTATGAGATGATTCAGAAGATCCACACACTACAGAAACGTCTGATCTCTAAGACAGAAGAGGTTGTGGAGAAAGAACTACTCATACAGGAGAAAGAGAAACTGTATCTAGAACTCAAACACATTCTGGCTCGCCAACCTGGACCAGAAGTGGCTGAACAACTATCCATTTACCAACAAACTCTCAAGGAAAAGACAAAACAAATGAAGGTAAATTCATATTTCCACTTGTTTTATAGAACTGCCTTTGATTATCTTTTGTTTATTTATTTCAAAACGCATGCTGAAGTTTTAAGGGGAATAGGAACACCTTCAGGGGAGCAACCCATGCTTGCCTCCTGCAAAAGTATTTTTGTCTGCCATGTCAATAGGGGCCAACTCTTAAAGGAAAGAATTTGCTTCTGAGGAGCAAATTCTTCTCTTTAAGAGTAGACTCCTTTTTCGGTGGGTCTGATCTCATAGAAAAGTGTACAGGAAGTCTCAAAAGTTGCCTCCCTTTGAAAAATGGCAAAAAAAATGTGCCACGTGTTCCCATTCCCCTTAAATGGGGAAACATATAATTTAATCTGCATAATTCAGCATTCAAGAGAGTGACAGATTTTGTTGAAAAGTGAGTGTTAAAATGTACACTTTTGATATAATTAGGACTTCAAAATCACTTTTGAATTATCAAGTAGTTTGAAATATTACAATTATACAATGACATATTGTGATTCAAATGTCCATTCTGTATCGCAGTATTAAAATCTGAAAAGCAAGTATCATATAGTTGATCTTGAATTAAATTGATTTTTCTTCTGTAGTGCACATTTATTTCATTGCATGAAAACAAGAATGCTTGCTTTTTGTCCTGGAATTGTTTGAAATAAAAGTATTAAAAATGATAAAAGATACCCTGACCCTGTTTGTTTCCTGGCAGAGTCTTTAGTCTCTGTGGTTATTACAGTCGAACTTTGATGGCTCGAACCCCTTTGGGACCATGGAAATTTGTTCGAGACAGCGGAAGTTTGAGCCATTGTTGCATACTTCCAAAAAACATAACGGGGGTATTTTTGGACTTCTTTTTGGTGTTCTATAACATTCATGTATGCTGTGTGTACTCATTAGAATCGCCTCATTGAGGCGATTCTAATGAGTACACACAGCATACATTTGCAAGATAAAAGTCGAAAATCTCCTTAATTATCCTACACTTTTTCTTGTGCAGAGGAATTCCCTAGGGACTCAAAACCGGGTTCGACTCAGCCATGGTAAACGAGCCATCGGTGTTCGAGCAATCCAAATTCGACTGTATCTCCATTCTGCTGAAGAGCAGTTGCCCGTCTCAGGTGAAAGAATGTGCAGTGTACTGGTTGACTGCTTACATATATGTTTCAGCCTGCCAAGTAAGTGTACGCTAAGTAAACTGACCAGCTCCATATGATCTAAATAACACAACATTACGAAAACATGCCTATACAAATACATTGCCACCTTTATCACCGAAAAAAATGAAAATTTTATGCTGAAAAATTGTGATATTTTTCTTATTTCTGCTCCAAACATAGATTATGGGCACTTGTTAGAACCGCCTCATCGAGGCGGTTCTAACGAGTACCACAATCTATATTTTAGAGCAGAAATAAGAAAAATAAGGTATACCCCCGGAAACCCCAGTTTTACTATATAAAAGTGGGGTTCAAGGGGGTCAAAATTATATAGGCGTGTTTTCGTGATGATGTAGTGTGTTTTGAGTAAAATTATAGTCTAAACATTACATAACTAACACCTCCATTATCTCTGAACAGCTAGATCCAGATATTTACAGTATTGGTAAGATTGGCAGCTAAACATGAACCTATTGCAAGTTATGATAGATGCCAGTTCTTTTTACCCTTTTTGTACTGAATGGAATCTTCCACCAATTAAATAGCAGGAGTTCATTTCAAAATTTAGTGGTGTCAGGTTGTGTTTTCTTCAAAATTTATTTGGGAAATGGCTTAACTTTTTGCAAACAGTGTAGGTCGTGATCAGACGCTGCGTCTGATCTGGGCCTGCATTGTTTGCCAGGGTACCCATTTTGGGGTTTCCGGTACTAAATGGGTTAACAACAGAGCCCAGAATGCAGAAATTAACATGGTAAGCAATGATCTTGCTTTTTTCTAGGCAATGGCTTCAGAACTGAACATGTACGAGTCCCAGGTGAATGAATACAAGTATGAAATAGAAAGGATTGCCAGAGAGCTACAAGAAGTCAAGAAGAAATATTTCATGCAGAAGAAAAAAGAAACACAGCAAAAGTATGTCCTTTTTATCCTCAACATATGTTCTTTTTTTCCTCAGCATAAATAGTTAATGCTTAAAATGTAAACATATAAACAGTTTTGCAAACTTCAGTACTATTTATGAAGTCTCAACAGAAAGAAGACATCCATTTACTATCTGTAATGTATTCCTTGGTTTACAAAGGCAGCCTTCATAGCTTTATTTCACTTCACAGCAGCTGGTTAAAAGTTGTTTGGTTGCCATAGAACATTTCCCAATACTTCATCATATAAATAAAGTTTAAGTTTTTCTTTCTTTTAAATCCGTTGAGCCTGTTTATGAATGTATATGCTGAAGGGCATAAGTACTATTGCAATATATAAATATTACATTCCTGAGCGGGTGATAGTGAAATATGTCACCCTCT
This sequence comes from Lucinisca nassula, assembly GCA_963580285.1. Classification (NCBI taxonomy): domain Eukaryota; kingdom Metazoa; phylum Mollusca; class Bivalvia; order Lucinida; family Lucinidae; genus Lucinisca; species Lucinisca nassula. The sequence goes on from OY757010.1 coordinate 186,982,448, forward strand.
CAAGAATGTAATATTTATTTTTTTATACCAAACATCCCTGTGTTTGCTTGTCAGTGATGAAATTGGTCCCACATGGGCATCCATTCAGGACATCATCATCATCATCATCAACGGATTTTTGATTAACGTGCAGGTACAGGGGCAACGTCCACATAAGTTGGCCCCTTTCCAGGTAGCTGGCTTGCTGCACACATGGCAGATCTTACACCAGATCTCCAGGTTTGTCTATCATGAGGATCGATAGCAGAGAGCTTCCATTCTCTGCAATCTCTTTCTGTTAGCTGCTTCCAGGTCATCTTGGGCCTTCCAGGCCCCTGCTTTCCACCTACCTGTATGTCACAGGCAGTCTTGACTGCACCATTGGAGCATTCCACATGTCCATACCAGCGAAGCCTTCTCTCTTTCAGGATGAGGTCCAGGTCCTCAATGCCAAGATGCTCAAGTAACTCACTGGACCACATGGTAACAGTGTCCTGTGGCTTGACATTGCAGATCTGTCGGATCATTGCCCTGTCATTCTGCTGTAGACGTTGGATGTTTGGCTTTGTCAATGGCCATGTCTAACTGGCATGGAGCATTGCGCTCCGCACACAAGAGCTATACACACGGCCACATGTTTTGAACGAGAGGTGTTGGGAAGAGAGAACTGGTAGCAACTCCTTGAATTTCTTCCAGGCTGTTTTCACATGATGTAGTTGAAAGGTCGCAACCACCCGCTGCAGAGAGCATATCACCTAGGTAGCAAAAGGAAGCTACAACTTCCAGCTTGTCAGATCCAACTTGAACTTCCCTCTGTGGTCTGCCATCTAAGGGGCGTGCAGTTCCTTGGCACCGTGTACACCTGTAATCAGGGTCCTCTATCTGGCGTTTGAGCCCACTGCATTTCTTGTGCACCCAGAACTTGCAGCCATTACAAAAGATACTGTTGCTGCCCATTCCAGTGTGACATACAGTACATGGGAACTGGCCTGTACTCTGCAAGAGGTCCAGACCTGTACCACAGATCATGATCTTTGTCTTTCCTGCATTCACTCTCAGCCCTTTCGCCTCCATTGCGTCTTTCCAAGTTAAGAGCCTCCTGACACATTCCTCAAGGGATTCAGCTATGATCACAAAGTCATCAGCATACAGGTCCTCCCAGGGGACTCCAGAGCGGAACTCGCGTGACAAGGCTTCAAGCACACTGTTGAAAAGCAGTGGGCTGAGAACAGAGCCTTGATGAACACCCACCTTCACCTCAAAATTCTTCACTGTAACCATCCCCAACGCGGACACGGCTCCGAGCATTAGCATACATCCCTTGGACCAGTTGCACAATCCACTCGTCCACTCCAAGTTTTCTTAGTGCCCACCAGATGACTTTCCGAGGCACTCGGTCAAATGCCTTCTCCAGGTCTACAAAAGCCATGTAGAGTCTCCTGTTGGCCGCCAGATAGCCTTCTTAACCATATCTATAGTGATTGGGATGGGCGGCCCTTCCACTGGTGGTTCATCAGACAAGTGGTCTAGGTCAGCTGCCATACAACAAAAATGGCGTCTGTTGTGCCTCCTCCTGGGACGAAGCCAAACTGGGAATCGTCGATGGACACTAACTGCCTAATGAGGCCATCCACAATCCTCTCCAGGACTTTCATGACCTGTTCTGTCATCTTGAGACCCCGTTAGTTGCCCCGATCCAGTGCATCGCCCTTGCCCTTGTAGAGACAGACGATGAAACTTTGTTCCAAGTCAGAGGGTACCTTTCCATCATGGATGATTGCAGCTGCAAGGTCGCGGATCATCGAGGCACCTGCATCACCTGCACCTCTTATCATCTCCACCACTATGCCAGAGGGGCCCTGTGCTTTGCCAGTCTTCATTTGAGAGATAGCCTTCTTAACCATATCTATAGTGATTGGGATGGGCGGCCCTTCCACTGGTGGTTCATCAGACAAGTGGTCTAGGTCCCAGTCAAACTCAACATTGAGTAGCCTTTGGTAGTGTTCTAACCAGGCCCTCTGATTTGAGACTTCACTCATTGACATCTCCCCTGCATCATTCTTGACTGGTTTGTCACCTACAACATCGGCATTCTCTCTTCTCATCTGGTTAGCAAGGCGGTATACTTCTGAGGACTTAGGGCACACACATTACTTGTGACATTATGCCGTATCAACTGAGGTGCAGCCGAGGTTGATATTCATATTCTGAAGGAAGACATTTTCACTGTCACTCTCTCAGGAATGTAATATTTATTATAATATACTGAACATCCCTGTGTTTGCTCGCTAGTGGCGAAATAGGTCCCACATGGGAATCCATACAGGACAGCACACAAGTGACTTTTGACATCATGACGTTCCAAATTATTGGATAATGTCAGCTTTCTACATTAACAATGTTAGCTGGTGAAACAGCATTTCAGAAGGTCAAACATCAATAACTTTGTTTTTTCTGTCAGAATAAAAACCTCAAGTACTAGTGTGGGTATGCATTAACTTTCTTAATTAAATCAAAAGAAACATTTTGGTACCAGTTTTTCTCAACCTTGTTACAACTTTCGGTATAGCCACTTTATCTGAAGAATTGTCCTGTACACGCACCTGATTCTGTGCATATGATGGTTGAAATTATCCCCGGGTGATAGTAAAACTCATCAACGGATGGTTTATGAGCATTTTGCATGGGAAAGTCATGTGAGATATAATAAATTGCATTACCGCTAATGAAGAGTCAAAATCAAAACAAGATTTCCATTTTCATCATGATTAACACCTGTGTGACATAGTGCATATTTCTCATCTCCAAAATGGCTACTTTTCTCTCGAAAATCCATGATATATTTCTTATAAATACTGCAAACATAGGTCGTGGGTGCTCGTTAGAACCGCCTCATTGAGGCGGTTCTAACGAGTACCCACAACCTATGTTTTGGAGTAAAAATAAGAAAAATAATGTATACCCCCGTAAACCCCCAATTTTCTCTATATAAAGTGGGGTATAGGGGGGGTCTTCATTTCATGGACAGGTTCACGTGATGTGTATCTGTAATATCTTCTTTGTTTTCAAAAGCAGCCGTCATAGCTTTGTTTGAAAAGGCAGGAGGCTTTTAAATGAAATAAAGCACTAGTACACCAAAAATTGCATGTTTTATAGAATTCACTCTAATGCCTAGGAAATATATCCGGAAAAGAAAGATTAAAGTATCTTTCATTGTTGTATCGAATCCGTTTGTCAGGTGAAAATTATTGCTATTTTTCTTCTCTTTTTTTGTACCAAACACTGCTTTTTGAAGTAAAACAGACTGCAAGAATTCAAAGACAAAATATTTAATTTCTTTTTTTGTAAAGTTACAGTATTTAAATGGGTCTTTTGTAATTTCAGGGAGCGTGAACGGGCACTGAACCAAGCAGGAGTCCCAACAATACAACCTCAGCGCTCAGAAGGACCACGGTTCACAGGAGGTGGTTTCAACTTAAAATCAACCAGTAAAACAGCAGCATAGCAGAAGGATATATAGGAATATTACCATTACTGATACTATTTATAATGAAAAATTTGGGCACCAAGAAATAATGGGATACATTTCAAAATTACTATTTTAACCCTTATCTTGCTGTTCACGACAACCCCTATCTTTGGAAACAATGTAGATCCAGATCAGATGGCTTCTGAAGAAGCCATCTGATCAGGATCTACACTGTTTGGCATTCAGTGTATGAATTTGTAGCAATAAATTACAGCAAGTAATTTGATTGGTTTATAGACAGATATGGGTGTGGCTTAAATGAATATTCAGCAAGATAAGGGTTAATAAGTAGTGAAAACCCAAGTCATCAGGTTAACAAGTTCATGTAATGAACACCCCTGTAAAAACCCACTTTATAGAGGGAAAACTGGGACATTATTTTTCTTATTTCTTCTCCAAGACATAGGTTGTGGGTACTCGTTAGAACCGCCTCAATGAGGCGGTTCTAACGAGCACCCACAACCTATTTTTGGAGTATAAATTAGAAAAATATCACAAATTTTCATCAGAAAAATTAACTTTTTGGGGCTATAACAGAATGCACTATGTCTCACAGGTGTGTTATCGTAATGGACTTCACGGGTCACACAAGTCTTATAGGTTTTGTTGTGCACTAGCTTGTACGTTAATGAAACATTAACCCTTTTTGTACAAATGGAATCGTCCTCTTTATATATAGCAGGAGTCGACTTTATATATAGCAGGAGTCGACTTCATAATTTAAGGGTGTCAGGTTCTGTTTTCTTCAAAATTTATTTGGAAAATGGCTGACCTTTTAGCAAACAGTGGAGGCCCTGATCAGACACCGCATTGATCGCGTCTGATCTGGGCCTGCACTGTTTGCCTGGGTACCCGTTCTGGGTTTTCTGGTACTAAATGGGTTAAGTTACTATACAAATATTACAAATTACATTATAGTTGTGTGTCTGGTGTCAACTTGTGTGGCCAGAAATGCCAGTCTGCTCCTTTAGGGACTGTCTGCTATTGATCTCTGTTGTTACTTAAGATATACCAATTATTTAAATAAAGTACTTTCATTTTCAGCTTGCTTGATTGGTTGGTGCCCAATTTTACAGTATGTATGGTATCATAGCAGAATAAAAAAAAAAAAAGAAAATTATTGAAGTTTGATTATGTAACCTTTCTGTCATTATGCCCCCAACTTCGAAGAAGTTGTGGGGGCATATTGGTTTTGCCCTGTTCGTCCGTCCGTCCTTCCGTCCTTCCGTCCTTACGTCCGTCCCACTTTTTACTGCATAGCATAACTTTAGAACCATGGGTGCTAGGTTTTTGAAATTTCATATATGGATTCCTCATGAAAAAATAATTGACCCGTGTTTTTTTTCTCGTCAGGATTATGCCCCTTTTTTGAGTTATGCCCCTTTGCAAAAAATACTATGAAATCTTGTAAGCAAGATATCTCAAAAACTGTTTGAGCTATTGCCCTGAAACTTTACATGCTGGTTGGGGATGATGAGTAGATGAACTGATTAACTTTTGAAAAAAAATCCGAAATTTTTTTCTTGAGTTATGGCCCTTTGAAATTTTTCGCGTTTTAAGTTTGTAAGCAAGATATCTAAAAAAACTATTTGAGGTTTTTCCCCGAAACTTCACAGACTTGTCGGGGATGATGAGTAGATGAACTGATCAACTTTTGAAAAAAATCCGATTTTTTTTTCTTGAGTTATGGCCCTTAGATTTTTTTCGTGTTTTCAGCTTGTAAGCAAGATATCTCAATAATTGTTTGAGCGATTGCCCTGCAACTTTACAAGCTGGTTTGGGATGATGTGTAGATGAACTGATTAACTGTTGAAAAAAAATCCTATATTTTTTTCTTGAGTTATGGCCCTTTGAAATTTTTCGCGTTTTAAGTTTGTAAGCAAGATATCTCAAAAACTATATGAGGTTTTTCCCCAAAACTTCACAGACTGGTTGGGTATGATGAGTAGATGAACTGATTAACTTTTGAAAAAAATCCAATTTTTTTTTCTTGAGTTATGGCCCTTTGATTTTTTTCGTGTTTTCAGCTTGTAAGCAAGATATCTCAAAAATTGTTTGAGCTATTGCCCTGAAACTTTACAGGCTGGTTGGGGATGATGAGTAGATGAACTGATTAACTTTTGAAAAAAATCCGAAATTTTTTTCTTGAGTTATGGCCCTTTGAAATTTTTCGCGTTTTGGCATATTGGTTTTGCCCTGTTTGTCCGTCCGTCCTTCCGTCCTTACGTCCGTCCCACTTTTTACTGCATAGCATAACTTTAGAACCATGGGTGCTAGGTTTTTGAAATTTCATATATGGATTCCTCATGAAAAAATAATTGACCCGTGTTTTTTTTCTCGTCAGGATTATGCCCCTTTTTTGAGTTATGCCCCTTTGCAAAAAATACTATGAAATCTTGTAAGCAAGATATCTCAAAAACTGTTTGAGCTATTGCCCTGAAACTTTACATGCTGGTTGGGGATGATGAGTAGATGAACTGATTAACTTTTGAAAAAAATCCGAAATTTTTTTCTTGCGTTATGGCCCTTTGAAATTTTTCGCGTTTTAAGTTTGTAAGCAAGATATCTAAAAAACTATTTGAGGTTTTTCCCCGAAACTTCACAGACTTGTCGGGGATGATGAGTAGATGAACTGATCAACTTTTGAAAAAAATCCGATTTTTTTTCTTGAGTTATGGCCCTTAGATTTTTTTCGTGTTTTCAGCTTGTAAGCAAGATATCTCAATAATTGTTTGAGCGATTGCCCTGCAACTTTACAAGCTGGTTTGGGATGATGTGTAGATGAACTGATTAACTGTTGAAAAAAAATCCTATATTTTTTTCTTGAGTTATGGCCCTTTGAAATTTTTCGCGTTTTAAGTTTGTAAGCAAGATATCTCAAAAACTATATGAGGTTTTTCCCCAAAACTTCACAGACTGGTTGGGTATGATGAGTAGATGAACTGATTAACTTTTGAAAAAAAATCCAATTTTTTTTTCTTGAGTTATGGCCCTTTGATTTTTTTCGTGTTTTCAGCTTGTAAGCAAGATATCTCAAAAATTGTTTGAGCTATTGCCCTGAAACTTTACAGGCTGGTTGGGGATGATGAGTAGATGAACTGATTAACTTTTGAAAAAAATCCGAAATTTTTTTCTTGAGTTATGGCCCTTTGAAATTTTTCGCGTTTTAAGTTTGTAAGCAAGATATCTAAAAAACTATTTTAGGTTTTTCCCCGAAACTTCACAGACTGGTCAGGGATGATGAGTAGATGATTAACTACAGCTTTTCTTGTGTAATTTCAGCATTACAGCCACATAAAAACAAGATATCTCAATTACTGTTAGGGACAAGCAGTGTTAGGGTCAAGCAGTTGGGGGCATTGTGTTTCATAAACACTGGCTCTAGTTAAAGTATTATGTTTGTGGGAGACTCTCTTTATAGTTATTGTCAGTTAAAAATTGAAAGATCAAAATTTTCTTCAAAGAGTACACGCTTTTGTTGTATTTTGAATGCTTTTCATATTTTAAGGGGAAAGGATTCACCTTCAGTAGAGGCAACTCTGTCAAGAAATAAACTTCCTTGTTTCTGAAAATGCTCTACAAAAGGGTTAATTAATTGGCCTAATTAATTTATTCAGCAGGATAAGGGTGAAGGTAGACCTCTCTTTTTAACCCATTTTGTACCAGATACCCCAAAACGGATAGTTGGCAAACAGTGCAGGCCCAGATCAGAAGCCATCTGATCAGGTCCTACACTGTTTGCAAAAAGTTCAGCCATTTTCCAAATAAATTTTGAAGAAAACGCAACCTGAATCCCCAAATTTTGAAATTGACTCCTGCTATATATAAGGAGGAAGATTCCATTTGGTACGAAAAGGGTTAAGGGATTAGATGTTTAGGCAACCAAGCAGGATGTCATAAAAGTTGTCTCAGTATCTGACAGTTAACCCTTTTTGTACCAAATGGAATCTTCCTCCTTATGTATAGCATGAGTCCATTTCAAAATTTAGGGGTGTCAGGTTGTGATTTCATCAAAATTTATTTGGAAAATAGCTAAGCTTTATGCAAACAGTGTAGGCCCTGATCAGACACTGCATTCTGCGGCGTCTGATCTGGGCCTGCACTGTTTGCCAGGGTACCCGTTTTGTGGTTTCTGGTACAAAATGGGTTAGTATGTATCAGGTATGTCTATTACCCTTGAAGACAGCATTTTCAAAAATGAAATTACATGTAGTTTTAAAAAAAAAAAATTTAATAAAGCTTAATATTACATGCATTACAGAGAAATACCATGATTTCTACCAGACATAAACTTGGTATTTTCCTTTTTGCTAAGAAGAAATATTTCCTCTTAGCCGGGGAAATAAATCCCTTCAGCTGGAACTACTTTATGTACAAGATACGAGATACCGCTTTGCAGTGAAATTGTTCTATTCAAACGCGGGAAAGTTTCAATCACGGCGACGTTATTCATGACGTTATTGTAATGGCGTCTAAGAAATATCAACAGACGTTCAGAATGCGTGACGTTTGAGTTGGATGCAACGCTGAAACAAAAGAAAACATGGATATGACCATTGATTAGGATGTAAGTTTTGCTTTATTTAATCTAACGTTTTACTTGTTTTATCACTGAAACACTTTGTTTCTTCTATTTTTGTTCAAAACTGTAGAAAGCGCTTTCAAAATGGCGCCCATCCAGTTGTTCTTCCACCCAGATTCTGATACACTTCGCTGATTGAACCGTTTACATGAGCTGTAAACAGTCAACTGAACAGGCATTCAGATCCAAAATTCAAGATCCAAACTCTCCTAAAAGTCTATGGAAGTGCATGTAATATACAGATTATACATTTCTCCTATTTGAAATATGGGATTTATAAACCTCGGGAGGTAAAACAATCCGTTAAAGAAACTCGGATTGTTTTACCTCCCTCGGTTTATAAATCCCATATTTCAACTAGGAGAATGAATAATCTATATATATTTTTGTTGAAATTAGTTTTTGATGGAAACATGCTATGTAAAAATCCTAAAAAAATTCGGACAACTTGAGGCCTTGCTGTAATTCTCCTGAAATTTTTACAAATTTGTTTCACTATTCAGCAAGTAGTCCTAAATGGAATGGCAAACAGTGTAGACCCTGATCAGGCTGCTCCTACAGGAGCAGTCTGATCTGGGTCTGCACTGTTTGCTTAGGCTTATCTGTCCCAATACATTTTAGGATCGTTTTGCTGTGTTAATTTTATCTGTAGAATGATGAAACTGGCTTCTGTTCTGTTGTAAATCAGAGCTTTTTTTTTGTTTGTTTGTTTGATTTGAGGTTTAACGTCTCCGTCAACACTGTAAAGGTCATTTTGGAGACGTTGCTTCCAATTTTGTGGGACCTTTACCCGACATTGAGATGAAACGACATCTCAAGCCCTGTCGCCCAATGAAACCAATATGGTTTATTAGCATGGACGGTCCGCCTCGCACCACGGTTCCTGGACAGGCTTAGATCCTCTAAGCGGTTTACCAGTACTAGTGTTCGGACCGGATTCAGCTCTGCATGGAAGCATCATGCAGCCCATATATTTCTTCAAGCCCCTATGGGCTGGGGCCGTGTAAATCAGAGCTCCGACAGCACTGGTTGGTAGATTGTCTGTGAGTGTAGGCTGGGAAAATGATCCTGAACAGGAACTTGGACTGTTTGGTTTAAGGGGAATGGGAACACCTGGCAGATTTTTTAGCCATTTTTCGAAGGGAGATGACTTTCGGAACTTCCTGTTCACTTTTCTATATGCCCAGTCCCACTGAGAAAGGTGTCTACTCTTAAAGGAAAGAATTTGCTCCTCAGGAGCAAATTCTTTGCTTTAAGAGTTGACCCCTATTGACATGGGAGGCAAACATTCTTTTGCAGCAGTTGCCTCCCCTGAAGGTGTTCCCATTCCCCTTAAAATACAATGAAAAATCAGAAAATTTTGTGTTTAAGTTGTCTGCTGTATCTTCTTGGAATCTTTTCAAAAATATGTTTTTCAAACAGGCAAACAGTGTCAAGGAGCAGTCTGATCTGCGTCCACACTGCTTGCAAAAATGACTTTTAAAGTAATTTGCCGACGACATAGTAGACAACAATTATCATGATTGGCATTTGGGGGTTAAATTCTTGTTCTTTGAGCCAACAGTGTAGACTGAGTATACACCGTGGTGTGTGATCAGGGTCTACACTTTTTGCCAATGTCCCAGCATATTAGCAGAGTCAATGTTTTACAAGCTTTCTTTTGTTTGTTTGTATTGGAGTTTAACGTCCCAGTCAACACTGTTTTAGGTCATTTTTGAGCCGGTCAGTTTACCTATCCAGACCTTCCGGGGCAGGCTTATACGCAAGCGGTTAACCAGTACAGTGCACATTCTTTCGCCAGAAACTGACAACTGCCCTTCTTGAATCAGCGGAAGGGAGAGAATGACGATAGAAAAGATTTCATGATCAATCTCCACAAGCTATCTTTTAAACACCACTCTGGCTTCACAAAGACAATAATAGCACAGCTGGTCTGGGCCTCCACTGTTTGCAAGGGTACCCCTTTAGGGGTTTCGGGTCTGACATGGGTTAACTACTGTGTTAGTAACCTTGGGTCGAACAAACATTCAACCCAAAATGGTAAGTTTTTCCTCAAATTGACAGTGATCAATAGAATATATAGTGTAAAGGCAAATCTGTGATATTGTTATTCTTAATTTGTATCTTAAATTTTAATATTTATGTACCTAAAGTATCCTTCAGTGAGGTGTGCTGAAATTGGAACTTTTTCTTTGAGCTGAAATTTCTTGGCAGAAAAGTTGAAGTAGAAAAGTTCAAATCAGTGTATCAGAAAACAGGAGGCATATATTGCCTAGACTTTTATACTTAAAGCATTAACAAAATTTGGTTAATTTTACATTTTATTATAATATTATTATTGATTTTATTATTATTATTATTCAAAGAAGATAAGGCTTGTCTGATTCACATGATCGAAGAAAATTAGGCTTTTCATTTAATGTGAATCATCTGCTAGTTTGATTTACATGAGATGCCAAGCTGTATTTTCTTTGAAGAATGATAAAGAATATTGCACGACCCGCAGAAAAAGCGACCGATTGAAGTCGGTTGATTTTCTAAGAGTGCCCTAAAATCACCGTGTCATTCGGTCAATTGGTCAGTCTGTCAGTCTGTCTGTCCGTCCGTAACCCGTTTGTGAAAAGTGGTGATAGTGACTTAACCGCTTGGAATATTTAAACAATTTTTGGCATACTGAAAGATATCAATGAGATCTAACCAATGAACTTGCGAAATATTACATTCCATTTAGTATAGCCTCGCCGAGGCGAAAAATGTGAAAATTTTCGAACTGCTTCTCCTCGGAAACCGTTGGGCCGATTGAAATCAAATTTCATATGGAGCCTCTATGGGATATGGGAAACCAAAATTTGCTCATGGGGTCCAGGTCACATGACCAAAATGGCCGCCAAGCCATATATGGTCTGTCTGTCTGTCCCTCCGTAACCCGTTTGTGAAAATTGGTGAAAGTGACTTAACCGCTTGGAATATTTAAACAATTTTTGGCATACTGATAGATATCAATGAGATCTAACCAATGAACTTGCGAAATATTACATTCCATTTAGTATAACCTCGCCGAGGCGAAAAAATCCGTAACCCTTTTGTGAAAATTGGTGATAGTGACTTAACCGCTTGGAATATTTAAACAATTTTAGGCATACTGATAGATATGAATGAGATCTTACCAATGAACTTGCGAAATATTACATTCCATTTAGTATAGCCTCGCAGAGGCGAAAAATGTGAAAATTTTCGAACTGCTTCTCCTCGGAAACCGTTGGGCCGATTGAAGTCAAATTTCATATGGAGCCTCTATGGGAAGGGGGAAACCAAAATTTGCTCATGGGGTCCAGGTCACATGACCAAAATGGCCGCCAAGCCATATATGGTCTGTCTGTCTGTCTGTCCGTAACCCGTTTGTGAAAATTGGTGATAGTGACTTAACTGCTTGGAATATTTAAACAATTTTTGGCATACTGATAGATATCAATAAGACCTAACCAATGAATTTGCGAAATATTACATTCAATTTAGTATAGCCTAGCCGAGGCGAAAAATGAGGAAATTTTCGAACTGCTTCTCCTCGGAAACCTTTGGGCCGATTGAAGTCAAATTTAATATTGAGCCTCTATGGGATGGGGGAAACCAAAATTTGCTCATGGGGTCCAGGTCACATGACCAAAATGGCCGCCAAGCCATATATGGTCTGTCTGTCTGTCCGTCCGTAACCCGTTTGTGAAAATTGGTGATAGAGACTTAACTGCTTGGAATATTTAAACAATTTTTGGCATACTGATAGATATCAATAAGACCTAACCAATAAATTTGCAAATTTTACATTCAATTTAGTATAGCCTAGCCGAGGCGAAAAATGAGGAAATTTTCGAACTGCTTCTCCTTGGGAAACCTTTGGGCCGATTGAAGTCAA